>OX387242.1:26998091-28276505 GCA_947561735.1 Cenchrus americanus | reverse complement strand
GTCCATATACATGCAGGCGAACCACGTGAAGATTGGTCCGATCGGCGGCGACCGAGGTACTTCAAGGGACATCCTAGCAAGCAACCTGCCAAGGACCCTTGAGAAGATCGAAATTTGGAGCTCAGCTGATGGACCGGATTCTAATGGAGTGATTAATGGCATCCGCTTCACTTACGTTGATACTAGTGGGACACGGCATGTCGTGCCAAACTTGACATCGGCCCGGGGCTCAACCAATGGTATTTTCCACGAGGTACGAACCACGACCATGATGGACGATCCACATGCCTTACCTCGTCCTGGTTATTTTAATGAACTTTAAGTCTGTTAGATCCTATAATATCCGTGCTTACATATATGTATATATCTGTGTGCAGATGACGATAAATGTTGGTGCCCATGAGCATGTGAAGAAAATTAACGGCACCATTGGTCCCGGTCCTGATGGAGATGATGCCATCACTTCACTGACATTCACCACCTCAACTGGGACAACGGCCACGTATGGGGACCCAAATAATGGTTCCGACTTCAGTGTGACCTTGGCAAATGCTGGCATCTATGCCTTCTTTGGCAGATCCAGCAACTACCTCAACGCGTTGGGTTTCTACACACACACACAAATCCATTTGTCCATCGAGTAACCTAAATACAATGTTGTTGCTTTACTTTATTTAGTATTTATTGGCCCTGTTGTTTTTTGGCCAAGCTGTTGTTGTCCTTCTGGACTCGTCTATTCGTGGAATGTGAAACCGGAGGCTCTCGATGTGGTTGTGGTCAGTCAGGGCTCAGAGAGTGCCCTTGTAACCTTTGTATCTCTCATGTTGTGACGTGCTTAATATAAAGTCTGTTTTGTGACGGATTGTCCCTCTATGTTCCACGAAGGTAAAAGTCTATTTTACTACCTTGAGAAATCCATTTTAACTAATTTAGCACTCAAGGGAAATCTTGGCTCAATTTACTACCTCAAACAATTTGCGTTGGTGCAATTTAGTCCCTTATAGAATTTGTCTTTTTAATTTCTCTTTGTACACTTTGAATTTAAAACATGATTTTTTCATGATCATAAAAGCGATGAATTTCTATGTAAAATAAAATATATTGATCTTATAAATATTATTTATGTAGGTTTGGAACTCTATTGTTAATTTATTATTTGGCGGTACTCAAACTATATTAAATAATTTTAAAATATATATTCATATTTTTATGTTAGGGTTAAATAGTAATTCTCATTGTGCAAATTTTAGCTCCGAATTCAAAGAATACAAATATAATAAATAAAATAAATTGCACATGGGAGTAAATTGCAACAACTTAAATTGTTGGCGGTAGTAAACTGAGCGAAGTTTCTATTTGAGTACTAAATTACATAAAATGAAATGTTCATGGTGGTAACATGGACTTTTCCCTTTCGTGAACTCCTCTTTCAGTTTCCCAAGTTCTTGCTGACGCAATTTCCTCACGTGCCTCGCATGGTTGTCATGCCACCCCCCCCATTAAAATACTCCCCCCCCCGCCTTATCCGGCCACACATGTGCTTTGGACGTGGTTGTTGCGTATGGTGGCTAGGTCACTAGATGCGACCCACATTTGGAATGGTGTGATTGTATAAACGTTTGAGATTCCGAGTTATATATATTCCTTTTTTGTTGCTAGAAATCCTCTTACATGTAGTGTATTTTGTTGCAAAAATATTTCAAGTTTTTTCACATTTAATTGTTTCAACTCATTTTCATTTATTTTGTGTACTTAGCGATTTTCTTGTCTTTCTTGTCAATCAATGGGTCCTATTGACGGTCAACACCGGTAGAGTCGGAGCCTTTGGTACGCCCCTTAACATTGGAGTCGGGACTAAAGGGGTTCCGTCGACATGTTCTAAAATGGTTGTGAGAGTTGCCCCCCCCCTCTAGTCCCGGTTGGTATTACCAACCGGAACTAAAGGTGGACCGAACTGCTATTTAAAGCCAATAATTGGTGCTAGACTTTAGTAGTATCAGGTGGAAACACTATTCGAGATAAAATCTTTAGCCCTGGGTGGTGTTTCCACCCGAGACTAAACTGTCTCTTTTCTCTCATCCTTATCTCTTTCCTTTTTGTCTCCTTCACCGACCGCCACAAGACTATATATCTCGTCTCTCTTTCTTCCTAAAAATCTCTTGTCTTCTCCTCTCTTCTCGGACCGCCGTGGTGCCTCGGGTGTGGAGGGCCACGAGCATGAGGGCGGCACGCGGGGCCGCGGTGTGGAGGGCGGCGCGTGGTGCCGTGGCGTCGCGTATGCGTCCGTATATGTGGATTATCCTTGATTTTATTTGTGAATCATCGGATGAACTGTATATTTTGCTGTGTTGTGTTGTGTATCGATTCGCTGTGATGTTTTGCTGTGGTGATTGATGACTTATGTTGTTGTGATGATTGTGTGTGTGAACGGTGAGATCGATCGACTTCTTGTTTGTGTTCTTGATGCTTGTGTTTTTTTTGTTTTTTGGAAATTTTTTAAGATGGGCCTTTTGTCTCTCATCACTAGTCCGGTTGGACATGACAAAAATATTTCCAGTTTTTACGTATTTAATTGTTTCAACTCATTTTCATTTATTTTGTGTACTTAGCGATTTTCTTGTCTTTCTTGTCAATCAATGGGTCATATTGACGGGCAAGCACCGGTAGAGTCGGAGCCTTTGGTACGACCCTTAACATTGGAGTCGGGACTAAAGGGGTTCCGTCGACATGTTCTTAAATGGTTGTGAGAGTTGCCCCCCTCTAGTCCCGGTTGGTATTACCAACGGGAACTAAAGGTGGCCCGAACTGCTATTTTAAGCCAATAATTGGAGCTAGACTTTAGTAGTATCAGGTGGAAACACTACTCGAGATAAAATCTTTAGCCCTGGGTGGTGTTTCCACCCGAGACTAAACTGTCTCTTTCTCTCATCCTTATCTCTTTCCTTTTTGTCTCCTTCACCGACGACCACAAGACTATCTCTTCTCTCTTTCTTGCTCAAAATCTCTTGTCTTCTCCTCTCTTCCCAGGTCTAGGCAACGCCGGCGCGTGGGGCCCCGGGTGTGGAGGGCCACGAGCGTGAGGGCAACATGCGGGGCCGCGAGTGAGGAGGGTGGCACGTGGTGCACGTGACGTCCGGCGCGGCGCGGCCAGGGCCCTGCAGCTGGCGCGGCTGCAGCTACCGACGAGGGCGTGCAGCCATAGATGCGGTCGGCCTGTAATATATGTGGATTATCCTTGATTTTTATTTGTGAATCAAAATCTGATGAAACTTGTATATTTTTGCTAGTGTATGTGTTGTGTATGGATTCGAACTTGTGATGTTTATGCTAGTGGTGAAATTGAATGACTTAATATTGTTGTGATGATTAGTGTGTGATGAACGGTGAGATCGAATCTAACTTCTTGTTTGTGTTCTTGCTGCAATTGTTGTTATCAGCAGCGGCAGCGAAGCTTGGAGCAGGCTCGCTGGCGCATGGGTGTGCCTACCGTTGCAGGCAGCTAGGTGCTTTTTATTGTTTTTTTGGAAAAATTATTTAGTCCCCGTTCGTTCACCCGGGACTAAAGATGTTGGCCTTTTGTCTCTCATCATTTGTCCCCCTTACCAACCGGGACTAAAGCCCCTCTCCCTACCAGTGAAGCCTTGCACCCAGGGAGTCATGTGTTGTTGCGCGAGGGTCACTAATGTTTTTGGGGTCAACAGATGCATAATAAAAGGAATGTACTCACTCCGATTTTCTAAATGAAGTCGTCTTGTAAAAGGTTTGAGTCAAATATTGGGAATATAAATCATGAATAACTTTTAAGTGTTTGAGTTCGGAAGTGTGAAAACTACATGAATAGATTTGTCTTTTAAAATTTTCATGAAAGTATACATATGTTAGCTTTTAATACATTTTCTATAAAAATAAAAGCCAAAGTTGTAGTTTGGAGACTATGTCGCTGTGGTAAGTGACTTCATTTAACAGACTGGAGCGTGTATATCTGTTTGCACGTGTCATTTTGGTTCGACGACCGCCTTCACGTTTGGGCCTTCACCTTCCTGCTCTCTTCTCCCAATCTACCTCACGCAAGTGCTGCTGAGGCCCTAAGTGGACCTAATATTTCTCAGAACTACTGGACAAGATAAGTCACCATGTCTTATACTAGTATTTTGCATGATCATTAAACAAGCATCTACCAACTATAGACAAGTGCGATGTACATTTGTGCTAGCTGACTCACATAAACTATGGGCAACTACGTCACTATATTCTGATGTATAACTCTTTCTTCAACTATGTCACCATATTCATTTGCCAGAATGCAAAGACAAAACTGACGGTGATGCAATATGAGCCACCCTTGTATCCATAAATTGTTTTTCAATGAAATGCCAGATCAAAGTCCGCGTTTTGATGAACTAATATTTTTCACGACTTGGGGAGACTATAAGTCACCAATTCTTATACTAGTATGTTGGGTGATAATTGAACAAGATTCTACAACATGGAGATAAGGGCAACGTACATTTGTGTCAGCTGGCTGAGATAAACTATGGGCACCTATTCTGACATCATATTACTATCTTTTCTTTCAATGTTTGACAGAGGGAGCAGTATTTTTTAAGTCAGCTGACATGATCTATCCAGCTGTGCTTCTCATCTGTCCCTAGCTCAACTACTTGTTTGCTTCATTTCATTTAGGACTTGGAGACCGAATACTACTAGCTTACCTCAGCTCCAATATTAATTTTCACGACTAATGGGAGACTCAGATCGGTGGCTACTGGTCCAGTCCCTATAGAAGAGAGTCTATTATTTTTCCAGGATACCTCAATGACATAAATGTCATCACATCACATGATAAAACTAGTACAGCATGTAATAATATTACAACAATGCAGATATAACACAATAACTAGGTTTCTTACAAATTCCAACTGATTTTATCATTTTAGAATCGCCAATACCAGAGGAGTGGAGGTGAATTTCTATAAGCATTTTTTGGGACAAAACTAGTAGTTGAGCCAACCATAATTCATGGACAAAACTCTTTATGGAAAATTCATGAAAACATTATTGTACCAATTCATTCTTTTTTGTATGGACTAAACCTAGTGTGGGAAGTTCAAGAAAGTAATGTGTCATCGGTTCCCATCGCTACTCGAAAAACGCTCATTTGTACTGGCGCATAACCCTCATTTCTACCGGTTATTGAACCGGTAGAGGTTCTCCGGTACAAATGTTAATATATGTGCCGGGTGGTGTTACAAAAAGGTACAAATGTTTTGGCCCCGCGAGCCCACTTCCCTTCGCCGTGCTACATCAGTGCCTCCTCTTGCTGCATCCGACCGCCGCACTAGCGACTAGCACCGCGCCACGCCTAAGCCCTGCGCCGGCCGCTGCACCGGTGCCTGCCCCCCACGCCGAGCCTGGCCGTCGCATTAGCACCTGGGAGGCCGTGCGCCACCAGGCAGCCCGGGAGGCCGCCACCGGGTACAAATATGGCCTCGCGGGGTGTGTCGGTAGCCTATCCTTCCCACCCGGTACAAATGCCCTAATCAGTACTATGCGTAAAAATATCCAGTACGAATGAAAAATCAGGTCAGGGACAAATACCCGATTCTCATCTAGTAGTGCATATCTGGAGTACTGTTGGACTCTGGTAAAAGATGCCACATATTTGCTATGCAGATGCTACTTATATTGTTTTTCACCGCCGATTGCATGCATCAGCATGAACTCTATCGTTAAAGTTGTTGAACCATAAGTGAATTCTCAATCCTCTCCTATCAGATTATGTTGCTAGTCTCAACTCATGGGGGACTAGTAGTTTAACATGGTATTGAGTAGGGGTGTTTAGTTCGAATCCTAATAATTTCATATTCTGTATCTCCGCTTCTATTTGAACATTGGAGCCCACTAGACCTACAGGGAAGATCAAAGGAGTGTTGTCCATATCTTATTTCTTGGCTGCTAACTGGTCGGCGCAAACAATAGCTTAATAAAAACACCATTAAAGAGAAAACTGACGCCCCCACCCCTAAATCAAATAATTCGGAGTTGAATGTAAAATACATTGCCAAATGTCCAATGCACTCCTGTATTTAGTTCCCCCATACAGGAGCTCCCAAAATAATTGATCCTCAATGTTTATTTATTGAAGCAATTCAAAATTTATTAGGAACAATTTTGCGTCTCTCCCCTAACAGTAGTCCCTACTTATTTATAGGGTAGAGAAGTAAATTTTTCCACAAGACTTCAGTCACGAAATAGTCATCATATGATATTTGGTTTCAGAGGAGTGGACAAGGACTATGTGCGTTCAGACAAGACCTGGCAAAGTATTGGATCGGCGCTGTATAAATAGGCTGCATTAATGGTTCAATGGAACAGAGAAGGCGGCAAGCACCCTTGCAGAGCATCACAAATACAAGCTAGTAGGCAAGCCGTCAATGGTAAGTGAATAGAAAAACATTGTTTACCATTCACAATCATCCATGTCATTGTCCATCCTCAATTCAGGGCCATAGCTTATATCCCGGTGTAAGAAAGAGGAAGTAGAACTGTAGCATACAAATTAAACTGATGTTGAGTGGCCGTTTAATTGGTCCATATACATGCAGGCGAACCACGTGAAGATTGGTCCGATCGGCGGCGACCGAGGTACTTCAAGGGACATCCTAGCAAGCAACCTGCCAAGGACCCTTGAGAAGATCGAAATTTGGAGCTCAGCTGATGGACCGGATTCTAATGGAGTGATTAATGGCATCCGCTTCACTTACGTTGATACTAGTGGGACACGGCATGTCGTGCCAAACTTGACATCGGCCTGGGGCTCAACCAATGGTATTTTCCACGAGGTACGAACCACGACCATGATGGACGATCCACATGCCTTACCTCGTCCTGGTTATTTTAATGAACTTTAAGTCTGTTAGATCCTATAATATCCGTGCTTACATATATGTATATATCCTGTGTGTGCGGATGACGATAAATGTTGGTGCCCATGAGCATGTGAAGAAAATTAACGGCACCATTGGTCCCGGTCCTGATGGAGATGATGCCATCACTTCACTGACATTCACCACCTCAACTGGGAACACGGCCACGTATGGGGACCCAAATAATGGTTCTGACTTCACCGTGCCATTGGCAAATGCCGGCATCTATGCCTTCTTTGGCAGATCCAGCAACTACCTCAACGCGTTGGGTTTCTACACACACACACAAATCCATTTGTCCATCGAGTAACCTAAATACAATGTTGTTGCTTTACTTTATTTAGTATTTATTGGCCCCGTTGTTTTTTGGCCAAGCTGTTGTTGTCCTTCCGGACTCGTCTATTCGTGGAATGTGAAACCGGAGGCTCTCGATGTGGTTGTGGTCGGTCGGGGCCCTCGAGAGTGCCCTTGTAACCTTTGTATCTCTCATGTTGTGACGTGCTTAATATAAAGTCTGTTTTGTGACGGATTGTCCCTCTATGTTCCACGAAGGTAAAAGTCTATTTTACTACCTGGAGAAATCCATTTTAACTAATTTAGCACTCGAGGGAAATCTTGGCTCAATTTACTACCTCAAACAATTTGCGTTGGTGCAATTTAGTCCCTTATAGAATTTGTCTTTTTAATTTCTCTTTGTACACTTTGAATTTAAAACATGATTTTTTCATGATCATAGAAGCGATGAATCTCTATGTAAAATAAAATATATTGATCTTATAAATATTATTTATGTAGGTTTGGAACTCTATTGTTAATATAATATTTGGCGGTACTCAAACTATATTAAATAATTTTAAAATATATTCATATTTTTATGTTAGGGTTAAATGGTAATTATCATTGTGCAAATTTTAGCTCCGAATTCAAAGAATACAAATATAATAAATAAAATAAATTGCACATGGGAGTAAATTGCACCAACATAAATTGTTGGTGGTAGTAAACTGAGCGAAGTTTCTATTTGAGTACTAAATTACATAAAGTGAAATGTTCGCGGTGGTAAAATGGACTTTTCCCTTTGGTGAACTCCTTTTTCAGTTTCCTTAGCTGGAACGTCCCAAGCTCTTGCTGACGCAATTTCCTCACGTGCTCGCATGGTTGTCATGACACCAAACTCCTTTGCCTTAAAAAAAAAAATTAGGTTCCCCCCCCCCCCCTTGGCCCAGCCACACATGTGCTTTGGACGTGGTTGTTGCGTCTGGTGGCTAGGTCACTAGATGCGACCCACATTTGGAATGGTGTGATTGTGTAAACGCTTGAGATTCCGAGCTATATATATTCCTTTTTTGTTGCTAGAAATCCTCTTACATGTAGTGTATTTTGTTGCAAAATTATTTCCAGTTTTTACGTATTTAATTGTTTCAACTCATTTTCACTTATTTTGTGTACTTAGCGATTTTCTTGTTTTTCTTGTCAATCAATGGGTCCTATTGACGGTCAACACCGGTAGAGTCGGAGCCTTTGGTACGCCCCTTAACATTGGAGTCGGGACTAAAGGGGTTCCGTCGACATGTTCTAAAATGGTTGTGAGAGTTGCCCCCCCCTCTAGTCCCGGTTGGTATTACCAACCGGAACTAAAGGTGGACCGAATTGCTATTTTAAGCCAATAATTGGTGCTAGACTTTAGTAGTATCAGGTGGAAACACTACTCGAGATAAAATCTTTAGCCCTGGGTGGTGTTTCCACCCGAGACTAAACTGTCTCTTTTCTCTCATCCTTATCTCTTTCCTTTTTGTCTCCTTCACCGACCACCACAAGACTATCTCGTCTCTCTTTCTTCCTAAAAATCTCTTGTCTTCTCCTCTCTTCTCAGGTCATGGGCAACCGCCTCGCGTGGTGCCTCGGGTGTGGAGGGCCACGAGCGTGAGGGCGGCTCGCGGGACCGCGAGTGTGGAGAGCGGCGCGTGGTGCACGTGGCGTCCGGCGTGGCACGGCCGGGGCCCCGCGGCCGGCGCGGCTGCCGCGAGCTACCGGCGAGAGCGTGCGGCGATAAATGCGGTTGGTCTTTAATATATGTGGATTGTCTTTGATTTTTATTTGTGAATCGAGATCGGATGAAACTTGTGTATTTTTGCTAGTGTATGTGTTGTGTATCGATTCAAACTTGTGATGTTTATGCTAGTGGTGAAATTGAATGACTTAATGTTGTTGTGATGATTAGTGTGTGATGAACGGTGAGATCGAATCGAACTTCTTGTTTGTGTTCTTGATGCAATTGTTGTTAACGGTGGGCTTCGGAGGCGGGGCTCGCTCGCCAGTGCATGGGTGTGGCTGCCGGTGCAGGCAGCTAGGTGCTTTTTTTTTGTTTTTTTGGAAAAATTCTTTAGTACCGGTTAGTTCACCCAGGACTAAAGATGGGGGCCTTTTGTCTCTCATCACTAGTCCCGGTTGGACATGACAAAAATATTTCCAGTTTTTACGTATTTAATTGTTTCAACTCATTTTCATTTATTTTGTGTACTTAGCGATTTTCTTGTCTTTCTTGTCAATCAATGGGTCATATTGACGGGCAAGCACCGGTAGAGTCGGAGCCTTTGGTACGCCCCTTAACATTGGAGTCGGGACTAAAGGGGTTCCGTCGACATGTTCTTAAATGGTTGTGAGAGTTGCCCCCCTCTAGTCCCGGTTGGTATTACCAACGGGAACTAAAGGTGGCCCGAACTGCTATTTTAAGCCAATAATTGGAGCTAGACTTTAGTAGTAT
Organism: Cenchrus americanus; assembly: GCA_947561735.1. Classification (NCBI taxonomy): domain Eukaryota; kingdom Viridiplantae; phylum Streptophyta; class Magnoliopsida; order Poales; family Poaceae; genus Cenchrus; species Cenchrus americanus. Next base: position 28,266,815 of record OX387242.1, on the reverse strand, counting down.
AAGGTGGAAACACTACTCGAGATAAAATCTTTAGCCCTGGGTGGTGTTTCCACCCGAGACTAAACTGTCTCTTTCTCTCATCCTTATCTCTTTCCTTTTTGTCTCCTTCACCGACGACCACAAGACTATCTCTTCTCTCTTTCTTCCTCAAAATCTCTTGTCTTCTCCTCTCTTCCCGTGTCTAGGCAACTCCCCGCGCGTGGGGCCCCGGTGTGGAGGGCCACGAGCGTGAGGGCAACATGCGGGGCCGCGAGTGAGGAGGGTGGCACGTGGTGCACGTGACGTCCGGCGCGGCGCGGCCGGTGGCCCCGCAGGCGGCGCGGCTGCAGCTACCGACGAGGGCGTGCAGCCATAGATGCGGTCGGCCTGTAATATATGTGGATTATCCTTGATTTTTATTTGTGAATCAAAATCTGATGAAACTTGTATATTTTTGCTAGTGTATGTGTTGTGTATGGATTCGAACTTGTGATGTTTATGCTAGTGGTGAAATTGAATGACTTAATATTGCTGTGATGATTAGTGTGTGATGAACGGTGAGATCGAATCTAACTTCTTGTTTGTGTTCTTGCTGCAATTGTTGTTATCAGCAGCGGCAGCGAAGCTTGGAGCAGGCTCGCTGGCGCATGGGTGTGCCTACCGTTGCAGGCAGCTAGGTGCTTTTTATTGTTTTTTTGGAAAAATTATTTAGTCCCCGTTCGTTCACCCGGGACTAAAGATGTTGGCCTTTTGTCTCTCATCATTTGTCCCTTTACCAACTCGGGACTAAATCCCCTCTCCCTACCAGTGAAGCCTTGCTCCCAGGGAGTCATGTGTTGTTGCGCGTGGGTCACTTATGTTTTTGGCGTCAACAGATGCATAATAAAAGGAATAGTACTCACTCCGATTTTCAAAATGAAGTCGTCTTGTAAAAGGTTTGAGTCAAATATTGGGAATATAAATCATGAATAACTTTTAAGTGTTTGAGTTCGGAAGTGTGAAAACTACATGAATAGATTTGTCTTTTAAAATTTTCATGAAAGTATACGAATGTTAGCTTTTAATACATTTTTTTAAAAAAATAAAAGCCAAAGTTGTAGTTTGGAGACTATGTCGCCGTCGTAAGTGACTTCATTTACCAGACTGCAGCGCGTATATCTGTTTGCACATGTCATTTTGGTTCGACGACCGCCTTCACGTTCGGGCCTTCACCTTCCTGCTCTCTTCTCCCAATCTACCTCACGCAAGTGCTGCTGAGGCCCTAAGTGGACCTAATATTTCTCAGAACTACTGGAGAAGATAAGTCACCACGTCTCATAATGGAAATGTTCAACCACATAATAAGTATCATGTAGAGCAATGTCTAGCCTCTTATACTAGTATTTTGCATGATCATTAAACAAGCATCTACCAACTATAGACAAGTGCGATGTACATTTGTGCTAGCTGACTCACATAAACTATGGGCAACTACGTCACTATATTCTAATGTATAACTCTTTCTTCAACTACGTCACCATATTCATTTGCCAGAACCCTTGCAAAGACAAAACTGACGGTGATGCAATATGGGACACCCTTGTATCCATAAATTGTTTTTCAATGAGATGCCAGATCAAAGTCCACGTTTTGAGGAACTATTATTTTTCACAACTTGGGGAGACCATAAGTCACCAATTCTTATACTTGTATATTTGGTGATAATTGAACAAGATTCTACAAACTGGAGATAAGGGCATCGTACATTTGTGTCAGCTGGCTGAGATAAACTATGGGCACCTATTCTGACATCGTATTACTCTCTTTCTATGTTTGACGGTGGGAGCAGTATTTTTTTAGTCAACTGACATGATCTATCCAGCTGTGCTTCTCAGCTGTCCCTAGCTCAACTACTTGCTTGTTTCATTTCATTTAGGACTTGGAGACCGAATACTACTAGCTTACCTCAGCTCCAATATTAATTTTCACGACTAATGGGAGACTCAGATCGGTGGCTACTGGTCCAGTCCCTATAGAAGAGAGTCTATTATTTTTCCACGATACCTTAATGACATAAATGTCATCACATCACATGATAATACTAGTATTATAGCATGTAATAACATTACAACAATGCAGTTATAACACAATAACTAGGTTTCTTACAAATTCCAGCTGATTTTATCATTTTAGAATCGCCACTACCAGAGAAGTGGAGGTAAATTTCTCTAGGCTTTCTTTGGGACAAAACTAGCAGTTGAGCTAACCATAATTCATGGACAAAACTCTTTATGGAAAGTTCAGGAAAACATTATTATACCAATTCAATCGTTTTTTGTATGGACTAAACCTAGTGTGCGAAGTTCAAGAAAGTAATGTGTCATCGATTTCCATCACTACTCGAAAAACCCTCATTTGTACTGGCCCATAACCCTCTTTTGTACCGGTTATTGAACCGGTAGAGGTTCTCCGTTACAAATGTTAATATATGTACCGGGTGGTGTTACAAAATGGTACAAATGTTTTGGCCCCGCGAGCCCATTTCCCTTTGCCGTGTTACATCAGTGCCTCCTCCTGCTGCATACGACCGCCGCACTAGCGCCTAGCACCGCGCCACGCCTAAGCCCTCCGCCGGCCGCTACACCGGTTCCTGCTCCCCATGCCGAGCCTGGCCATCGCATCAGCACCTGGGAGGCCGTGCGCCACCGGGCAGCCCGGGAAGCCGCCACCCGGTACAAATATGGCCTCACGGGGTGTGTCGGTAGCCTATCCGTCCCACCCGATACAAATGCCCTCATCAGTACCAGGAATAAAAATATCCAGTACGAATGAAAAATCAGGTCAGGGACAAATACCCGATTCTCTAGTAGTGCATATCTGGAGTACTGTTGGACTCTGGTAAAAGATGCCACATATTTGCTATGCAGATGCTACTTATATTGTTTTTCACCGCCGATTGCATGCTTCAGCATTAACTCTATCGATTAAAGTTGTTGAACCATAAGTGAATTATAAATCCTCTCCTATCAGATTATGTTGCTAGTCTCAACTCATGGGGGAGTAGTAGCATAACATGGTATTGAGTAGGGGTCGTTAGTTCGAATCCTAATAATTTTGAACATTGGAGCCCACTAGACCTACAGGGAAGATCAAAGGAGTGTTGTCCATATCTTATTTCTTGGTTGCTAACTGGTCGGCGCAAACAATAGCTTAATAAAAACACCATTAAAGAGAAAACTGACGCCCCCACCCCTAAATCAAATAATTGGGAGTTGAATGTGAAATACATTGCCAAATGTCCAATGCACTCCTGTATTTAGTTCCCCCATACAGGAGCTCCCAAAATAATTGATCCTCAATGTTTATTTATTGAAGCAATTCAAAATTTATTAGGAACAATTTTGCGTCTCTCCTCTAACAGTAGTCCCTACTTATTTATAGGGTAGAGAAGTAAATTTTTCCACAAGACTTCAGTCACAAAATAGTCATCATATGATATTTGGTTTCAGAGGAGTGGACAAGGACTATGTGCGTTCAGACAAGACCTGGCAAAGTATTGGATCGGAGCTGTATAAATAGGCTGCATTAATGCTTCAATGGAACAGAGAAGGCGGCAAGCACCCTTGCAGAGCATCACAAATACAAGCTAGTAGGCAAGCCTGTCAATGGTAAGTGAATAGAAAAACATTGTTTACCATTCACAATCATCCATGTCATTGTCCATCCTCAATTCAGGGCCATAGCTTATATCCCGGTGTAAGAAAGAGGAAGTAGAACTGTAGCATACAAATTAAACTGATGTTGAGTGGCCGTTTAATTGGTCCATATACATGCAGGCGAACCACGTGAAGATTGGTCCGATCGGCGGCGACCGAGGTACTTCAAGGGACATCCTAGCAAGCAACCTGCCAAGGACCCTTGAGAAGATCGAAATTTGGAGCTCAGCTGATGGACCGGATTCTAATGGAGTGATTAATGGCATCCGCTTCACTTACGTTGATACTAGTGGGACACGGCATGTCGTGCCAAACTTGACATCGGCCTGGGGCTCAACCAATGGTATTTTCCACGAGGTACGAACCACGACCATGATGGACGATCCACATGCCTTACCTCGTCCTGGTTATTTTAATGAACTTTAAGTCTGTTAGATCCTATAATATCCGTGCTTACATATATGTATATATCTGTGTGCAGATGACGATAAATGTTGGTGCCCATGAGCATGTGAAGAAAATTAACGGCACCATTGGTCCCGGTCCTGATGGAGATGATGCCATCACTTCACTGACATTCACCACCTCAACTGGGAACACGGCCACGTATGGGGACCCAAATAATGGTTCTGACTTCACTGTGCCATTGGCAAATGCTGGCATCTATGCCTTCTTTGGCAGATCCAGCAACTACCTCAACGCGTTGGGTTTCTACACACACACACAAATCCATTTGTCCATCGAGTAACCTAAATACAATGTTGTTGCTTTACTTTATTTAGTATTTATTGGCCCCGTTGTTTTTTGGCCAAGCTGTTGTTGTCCTTCTGGACTCGTCTATTCGTGGAATGTGAAACCGGAGGCTCTCGATGTGGTTGTGGTCAGTCAGGGCTCAGAGAGTGCCCTTGTAACCTTTGTATCTCTCATGTTGTGACGTGCTTAATATAAAGTCTGTTTTGTGACGGATTGTCCCTCTATGTTCCACGAAGGTAAAAGTCTATTTTACTACCTTGAGAAATCCATTTTGACTAATTTAGCACTCGAGGGAAATCTTGGCTCAATTTACTACCTCAAACAATTTGCGTTGGTGCAATTTAGTCCCTTATAGAATTTGTCTTTTTAATTTCTCTTTGTACACTTTGAATTTAAAGCATGATTTTTTCATGATCATAGAAGCGATGAATCTCTATGTAAAATAAAATATATTGATCTTATAAATATTATTTATGTAGGTTTGGAACTCTATTGTTAATATAATATTTGGCGGTACTCAAACTATATTAAATAATTTTAAAATAAATTCATATTTTTATGTTAGGGTTAAATGGTAATTGTCATTGTGCAAATTTTAGCTCCGAATTCAAAGAATACAAATATAATAAATAAAATAAATTGCACATGATAGTAAATTGCACCAACTTAAATTGTTGACGGTAGCAACTGAGCGAAGTTTCTATTTGAGTACTAAATTACATAAAGTGAAATGTTCGCGGTGGTAAAATGGACTATTCCCTTTCGTGAACTCCTCTTTCAGTTTCCTTAGCTGGAACGTCCCATGTTCTTGCTGACGCAATTTCCTCACGTGCTCGCATGGCTGTCTTGGACACTAAACTCTCGTGCTTTATCTGTAAAAGTTACGTTCCTTCCACCCCTCTTGGCCCAGCCACACATGTTTTTTGGACCTGGTTGTTGTGTCTGGTGGCTAGGTCACTAGATGCGACCCACATTTGGAATGGTGTGATTGTATAAACGCTTGAGATTCCGAGCTATATATATTCCTTTTTTTGTTGCTAGAAATCCTCTTACATGTAGTGTATTTTGTTGCAAAAATATTTCCAGTTTTTACGTATTTAATTGTTTCAACTCATTTTCATTTATTTTGTGTATTTAGCGATTTTCTTGTCTTTCTTGTCAATCAATGGGTCATATTGACGGGCAAGCACCGGTAGAGTCGGAGCCTTTGGTACGCCCCTTAACATTGGAGTCGGGACTAAAGGGGTTCCGTCGACATGTTCTTAAATGGTTGTGAGAGTTGCCCCCCTCTAGTCCCGGTTGGTATTACCAACGGGAACTAAAGGTGGCCCGAACTGCTATTTTAAGCCAATAATTGGAGCTAGACTTTAGTAGTATCGGTGGAAACACTACTCGAGATAAAATCTTTAGCCCTGGGTGGTGTTTCCACCCGAGACTAAACTGTCTCTTTCTCTCATCCTTATCTCTTTCCTTTTTGTCTCCTTCACCGACGACCACAAGACTATCTCTTCTCTCTTTCTTGCTCAAAATCTCTTGTCTTCTCCTCTCTTCCCAGGTCTAGGCAACTGCCGGCGCGTGGGGCCCCGGTGTGGAGGGCCACGAGCGTGAGGGCAACATGCGGGGCCGCGAGTGAGGAGGGTGGCACGTGGTGCACGTGACGTCCGGCGCGGCGCGGCCGGGCCCCCGCGGCCGGCGCGGCTGCAGCTACCGACGAGGGCGTGCAGCCATAGATGCGGTCGGCCCGTAATATATGTGGATTATCCTTGATTTTTATTTGTGAATCAAAATCTGATGAAACTTGTATATTTTTGCTAGTGTATGTGTTGTGTATGGATTCGAACTTGTGATGTTTATGCTAGTGGTGAAATTGAATGACTTAATATTGTTGTGATGATTAGTGTGTGATGAACTGTGAGATCGAATCTAACTTCTTGTTTGTGTTCTTGCTGCAATTGTTGTTATCAGCAGCGGCAGCGAAGCTTGGAGCAGGCTCGCTGGGGCATGGGTGTGCCTACCGTTGCAGGCAGCTAGGTGCTTTTTATTGTTTTTTTGGAAAAATTATTTAGTCCCCGTTCGTTCACCCGGGACTAAAGATGTTGGCCTTTTGTCTCCCATCATTTGTCCCTTACCAACTGGGACTAAAGCCCCTCTCCATACCAGTGAATCCTTGCACCCAGGGAGTCATGTGTTGTTGCGCGAGGGTCACTAATGTTTTTGGGGTCAACAGATGCATAATAAAAGGAATGTACTCACTCCGATTTTCTAAATGAAGTCGTCTTGTAAAAGGTTTGAGTCAAATATTGGGAATATAAATCATGAATAACTTTTAAGTGTTTGAGTTCGGAAGTGTGAAAACTACATGAATAGATTTGTCTTTTAAAATTTTCATGAAAGTATACGAATGTTAGCTTTTAATACATTTTTTTAAAAAAATAAAAGCCAAAGTTGTAGTTTGGAGACTATGTCGCCGTCGTAAGTGACTTCATTTACCAGACTGTAGCGCGTATATCTGTTTGCACATGTCATTTTGGTTCGACGACTGCCTTCACGTTCGGGCCTTCACCTTCCTGCTCTCTTCTCCCAATCTACCTCACGCAAGTGCTGTTATGCCCTAAGTGGACCTAATATTTCTCAGGACTACCGGAGAAGATAAGTCACCACGTCTTATACTAGTATTTTCCATGATCATTAAACAAGGCACTACCAACTATAGACAAGGGCGATGTACATTTGTGCTAGCTGACTGAGATAAACTATGGGCAAATACGTCACTATATTCTGATGTATAACTCTTTCTTCAACTATGTCACCATATTCATTTGCCAGAATGCAAAGACAAAACTGACGGTGATGCAATATGAGCCACCCTTGTATCCATAAATTGTTTTTCAATGAAATGCCAGATCAAAGTCCGCGTTTTGATGAACTAATATTTTTCACGACTTGGGGAGACTATAAGTCACCAATTCTTATACTAGTATGTTGGGTGATAATTGAACGATTCTACAACATGGAGATAAGGGCAACGTACATCTATTCTGACATCATATTACTATCTTTTCTTTCAATGTTTGACAGAGGGAGCAGTATTTTTTAAGTCAGCTGACATGATCTATCCAGCTGTGCTTCTCATCTGTCCCTAGCTCAACTACTTGTTTGCTTCATTTCATTTCGGACTTGGAGACCCAATATTACTACCTTACCTCAGCTCCAATATTAATTTTCACGACTAATGGGAGACTCAGATCGGTGGCTACTGGTCCAGTCCCTCTAAAAGAGAGTCTATTATTTTTCCACATCACATCACATGATAAAACTAGTACAGCATGTAATAATATTACAACAATGCAGATATAACACAATAACTAGGTTTCTTACAAATTCTAACTGATTTTATCATTTTAGAATCGCCAATACGAGAGGAGTGGAGGTGAATTTCTATAAGCATTTTTTGGGACAAAACTAGTAGTTGAGCCAACCATAATTCATGGACAAAACTCTTTATGGAAAATTCATGAAAACATTATTGTACCAATTCATTCTTTTTTTATGGACTAAACCTAGTGTGGGAAGTTCAAGAAAGTAATGTGTCATCGGTTCCCATCGCTACTCGAAAAACGCTCATTTGTACTGGCGCATAACCCTCATTTCTACCGGTTATTGAACCGGTAGAGGTTCTCCGGTACAAATGTTAATATATGTGCCGGGTGGTGTTACAAAAAGGTACAAATGTTTTGGCCCCGCGAGCCCACTTCCCTTCGCCGTGCTACATCAGTGCCTCCTCTTGCTGCATCCGACCGCCGCACTAGCGACTAGCACCGCGCCACGCCTAAGCCCTGCGCCGGCCGCTGCACCGGTGCCTGCCCCCCACGCCGAGCCTGGCCGTCGCATTAGCACCTGGGAGGCCGTGCGCCACCAGGCAGCCCGGGAGGCCGCCACCGGGTACAAATATGGCCTCGCGGGGTGTGTCGGTAGCCTATCCTTCCCACCCGGTACAAATGCCCTAATCAGTACTATGCGTAAAAATATCCAGTACGAATGAAAAATCAGGTCAGGGACAAATACCCGATTCTCATCTAGTAGTGCATATCTGGAGTACTGTTGGAATCTGGTAAAAGATGACACATATTTTCTATGCAGATGCTACTTATATTGTTTTTCACCGCCGATTGCATGCATCAGCATGAACTCTATCGTTAAAGTTGTTGAACCATAAGTGAATTCTCAATCCTCTCCTATCAGATTATGTTGCTAGTCTCAACTCATGGGGGACTAGTAGTTTAACATGGTATTGAGTAGGGGTGTTTAGTTCGAATCCTAATAATTTCATATTCTGTATCTCCGCTTCTATTTGAACATTGGAGCCCACTAGACCTACAGGGAAGATCAAAGGAGTGTTGTCCATATCTTATTTCTTGGCTGCTAACTGGTCGGCGCAAACAATAGCTTAATAAAAACACCATTAAAGAGAAAACTGACGCCCCCACCCCTAAATCAAATAATTCGGAGTTGAATGTAAAATACATTGCCAAATGTCCAATGCACTCCTGTATTTAGTTCCCCCATACAGGAGCTCCCAAAATAATTGATCCTCAATGTTTATTTATTGAAGCAATTCAAAATTTATTAGGAACAATTTTGCGTCTCTCCTCTAACAGTAGTCCCTACTTATTTATAGGGTAGAGAAGTAAATTTTTCCACAAGACTTCAGTCACAAAATAGTCATCATATGATATTTGGTTTCAGAGGAGTGGACAAGGACTATGTGCGTTCAGACAAGACCTCGCAAAGTATTGGATCGGCGCTGTATAAATAGGCTGCATTAATGCTTCAATGGAACAGAGAAGGCGGCAAGCACCCTTGCAGAGCATCACAAATACAAGCTAGTAGGCAAGCCTGTCAATGGTAAGTGAATAGAAAAACATTGTTTACCATTCACAATCATCCATGTCATTGTCCATCCTCAATTCAGGGCCATAGCTTATATCCCGGTGTAAGAAAGAGGAAGTAGAACTGTAGCATACAAATTAAACTGATGTTGAGTGGCCGTTTAATTGGTCCATATACATGCAGGCGAACCACGTGAAGATTGGTCCGATCGGCGGCGACCGAGGTACTTCAAGGGACATCCTAGCAAGCAACCTGCCAAGGACCCTTGAGAAGATCGAAATTTGGAGCTCAGCTGATGGACCGGATTCTAATGGAGTGATTAATGGCATCCGCTTCACTTACGTTGATACTAGTGGGACACGGCATGTCGTGCCAAACTTGACATCGGCCTGGGGCTCAACCAATGGTATTTTCCACGAGGTACGAACCACGACCATGATGGACGATCCACATGCCTTACCTCGTCCTGGTTATTTTAATGAACTTTAAGTCTGTTAGATCCTATAATATCCGTGCTTACATATATGTATATATCTGTGTGCAGATGACGATAAATGTTGGTGCCCATGAGCATGTGAAGAAAATTAACGGCACCATTGGTCCCGGTCCTGATGGAGATGATGCCATCACTTCACTGACATTCACCACCTCAACTGGGAACACGGCCACGTATGGGGACCCAAATAATGGTTCTGACTTCACTGTGCCATTGGCAAATGCTGGCATCTATGCCTTCTTTGGCAGATCCAGCAACTACCTCAACGCGTTGGGTTTCTACACACACACACAAATCCATTTGTCCATCGAGTAACCTAAATACAATGTTGTTGCTTTACTTTATTTAGTATTTATTGGCCCTGTTGTTTTTTGGCCAAGCTGTTGTTGTCCTTCTGGACTCGTCTATTCGTGGAATGTGAAACCGGAGGCTCTCGATGTGGTTGTGGTCAGTCAGGGCTCAGAGAGTGCCCTTGTAACCTTTGTATCTCTCATGTTGTGACGTGCTTAATATAAAGTCTGTTTTGTGACGGATTGTCCCTCTATGTTCCACGAAGGTAAAAGTCTACTTTACTACCTTGAGAAATCCATTTTGACTAATTTAGCACTCGAGGGAAATCTTGGCTCAATTTACTACCTCAAACAATTTGCGTTGGTGCAATTTAGTCCCTTATAGAATTTGTCTTTTTAATTTCTCTTTGTACACTTTGAATTTAAAACATGATTTTTTCATGATCATAGAAGCGATGAATCTCTATGTAAAATAAAATATATTGATCTTATAAATATTATTTATGTAGGTTTGGAACTCTATTGTTAATATAATATTTGGCGGTACTCAAACTATATTAAATAATTTTAAAATATATTCATATTTTTATGTTAGGGTTAAATGGTAATTATCATTGTGCAAATTTTAGCTCCGAATTCAAAGAATACAAATATAATAAATAAAATAAATTGCACATGGGAGTAAATTGCACCAACTTAAATTGTTTGCGGTAGTAAATTGAGCGAAGTTTCTATTTGAGTACTTGAATTACATAAATTGAAATGTTTGCGGTGGTAAAATGGACTTTTCCCTTCCGTGAACTCCTCTTTCAGTTTCTTTAGCTGGAATGTCCCAAGTTCTTGCTGACCCAATTTTCTCACGTGCTCGCATGGTTGTCATGCCATGCCACACATGTGCTTTGGACGTGGTTGTTGCGTCTGGTGGCTAGGTCACTAGATGCGACCCACATTTGGAATGGTGTGATTGTGTAAACGCTTGAGATTCCGAGCTATATATATTCCTTTTTTGTTGCTAGAAATCCTCTTACATGTAGTGTATTTTGTTGCAAAATTATTTCCAGTTTTTACGTATTTAATTGTTTCAACTCATTTTCACTTATTTTGTGTACTTAGCGATTTTCTTGTTTTTCTTGTCAATCAATGGGTCCTATTGACGGTCAACACCGGTAGAGTCGGAGCCTTTGGTACGCCCCTTAACATTGGAGTCGGGACTAAAGGGGTTCCGTCGACATGTTCTAAAATGGTTGTGAGAGTTGCCCCCCCCCCTCTAGTCCCGGTTGGTATTACCAACCGGAACTAAAGGTGGACCGAACTGCTATTTAAAGCCAATAATTGGTGCTAGACTTTAGTAGTATCAGGTGGAAACACTATTCGAGATAAAATCTGTAGCCCTGGGTGGTGTTTCCACCCGAGACTAAACTGTCTCTTTTCTCTCATCCTTATCTCTTTCCTTTTTGTCTCCTTCACCGACCGCCACAAGACTATATATCTCGTCTCTCTTTCTTCCTAAAAATCTCTTGTCTTCTCCTCTCTTCTCAGGTCTGGGCAACTGCCGGCGCGTGGTGCCTCGGGTGTGGAGGGCCACGAGCATGAGGGCGGCACGCAGGGCCGCGAGTGTGGAGGGCGGCGCGTGGTGCACGTGGCGTCCGGCGTGGCACGGCCAGGGCCCTGCAGCCGGCGCGGCTGCAGCTACCGGCGAGAGCGTGCGGCGATAAATGCGGTCGGTCTGTAATATATGTGGATTATCCTTGATTTTTATTTGTGAATCAAAATCGGATGAAACTTGTATATTTTTGCTAGTGTATGTGTTGTGTATCGATTCGAACTTGTGATGTTTATGCTAGTGGTGAAATTGAATGACTTAATGTTGTTGTGATGATTAGTGTGTGATGAACGGTGAGATCGAATCGAACTTCTTGTTTGTGTTCTTGATGCAATTGTTGTTAACAGTGGCGGCGGCGGAGCTTGGAGCAGGCTCGCCGGGTGCATGGGTGTGGCCGGTGCAGCCTAGGTGCTTTTTTTTTGTTTTTTTGGAAAAATTCTTTAGTACCGGTTAGTTCACCCAGGACTAAAGATGGGGGCCTTTTGTCTCTCATCACTAGTCCCGGTTGGACATGACAAAAATATTTCCAGTTTTTACGTATTTAATTGTTTCAACTCATTTTCATTTATTTTGTGTACTTAGCGATTTTCTTGTCTTTCTTGTCAATCAATGGGTCATATTGACGGGCAAGCACCGGTAGAGTCGGAGCCTTTGGTACGCCCCTTAACATTGGAGTCGGGACTAAAGGGGTTCCGTCGACATGTTCTTAAATGGTTGTGAGAGTTGCCCCCCTCTAGTCCCGGTTGGTATTACCAACGGGAACTAAAGGTGGCCCGAACTGCTATTTTAAGCCAATAATTGGAGCTAGACTTTAGTAGTATCAGGTGGAAACACTACTCGAGATAAAATCTTTAGCCCTGGGTGGTGTTTCCACCCGAGACTAAACTGTCTCTTTCTCTCATCCTTATCTCTTTCCTTTTTGTCTCCTTCACCGACGACCACAAGACTATCTCTTCTCTCTTTCTTCCTCAAAATCTCTTGTCTTCTCCTCTCTTCCCAGGTCTAGGCAACTGCCGGCGCGTGGGGCCCCGGGTGTGGAGGGCCACGAGCGTGAGGGCAACATGCGGGGCCGCGAGTGAGGAGGGTGGCACGTGGTGCACGTGACGTCCGGCGCGGCGCGGCCAGGGCCCTGCAGCTGGCGCGGCTGCAGCTACCGACGAGGGCGTGCAGCCATAGATGCGGTCGGCCTGTAATATATGTGGATTATCCTTGATTTTTATTTGTGAATCAAAATCTGATGAAACTTGTATATTTTTGCTAGTGTATGTGTTGTGTATGGATTCGAACTTGTGATGTTTATGCTAGTGGTGAAATTGAATGACTTAATATTGTTGTGATGATTAGTGTGTGATGAACTGTGAGATCGAATCTAACTTCTTGTTTGTGTTCTTGCTGCAATTGTTGTTATCAGCAGCGGCAGCGAAGCTTGGAGCAGGCTCGCTGGCGCATGGGTGTGCCTACCGTTGCAGGCAGCTAGGTGCTTTTTTATTGTTTTTTTGGAAAAATTATTTAGTCCCCGTTCGTTCACCCGGGACTAAAGATGTTGGCCTTTTGTCTCTCATCATTTGTCCCTTACCAACTGGGACTAAAGCCCCTCTCCATACCAGTGAAGCCTTGCACCCAGGGAGTCATGTGTTGTTGCGCGAGGGTCACTAATGTTTTTGGCGTCAACAGATGCATAATAAAAGGAATGTACTCACTCCGATTTTCTAAATGAAGTCGTCTTGTAAAAGGTTTGAGTCAAATATTGGGAATATAAATCATGAATAACTTTTAAGTGTTTGAGTTCGGAAGTGTGAAAACTACATGAATAGATTTGTCTTTTAAAATTTTCATGAAAGTATACGAATGTTAGCTTTTAATACAATTTTTAAAAAAATAAAAGCAAAAGTTGTAGTTTGGAGACTATGTCGCCGTCGTAAGTGACTTCATTTACCAGACTGTAGCGCGTATATCTGTTTGCACATGTCATTTTGGTTCGACGACTGCCTTCACGTTCGGGCCTTCACCTTCCTGCTCTCTTCTCCCAATCTACCTCACGCAAGTGCTGTTATGCCCTAAGTGGACCTAATATTTCTCAGGACTACCGGAGAAGATAAGTCACCACGTCTTATACTAGTATTTTCCATGATCATTAAACAAGGCACTACCAACTATAGACAAGGGCGATGTACATTTGTGCTAGCTGACTGAGATAAACTATGGGCAAATACGTCACTATATTCTGATGTATAACTCTTTCTTCAACTATGTCACCATATTCATTTGCCAGAATGCAAAGACAAAACTGACGGTGATGCAATATGAGCCACCCTTGTATCCATAAATTGTTTTTCAATGAAATGCCAGATCAAAGTCCGCGTTTTGATGAACTAATATTTTTCACGACTTGGGGAGACTATAAGTCACCAATTCTTATACTAGTATGTTGGGTGATAATTGAACGATTCTACAACATGGAGATAAGGGCAACGTACATCTATTCTGACATCATATTACTATCTTTTCTTTCAATGTTTGACAGAGGGAGCAGTATTTTTTAAGTCAGCTGACATGATCTATCCAGCTGTGCTTCTCATCTGTCCCTAGCTCAACTACTTGTTTGCTTCATTTCATTTCGGACTTGGAGACCCAATATTACTACCTTACCTCAGCTCCAATATTAATTTTCACGACTAATGGGAGACTCAGATCGGTGGCTACTGGTCCAGTCCCTCTAAAAGAGAGTCTATTATTTTTCCACATCACATCACATGATAAAACTAGTACAGCATGTAATAATATTACAACAATGCAGATATAACACAATAACTAGGTTTCTTACAAATTCTAACTGATTTTATCATTTTAGAATCGCCAATACGAGAGGAGTGGAGGTGAATTTCTATAAGCATTTTTTGGGACAAAACTAGTAGTTGAGCCAACCATAATTCATGGACAAAACTCTTTATGGAAAATTCATGAAAACATTATTGTACCAATTCATTCTTTTTTTATGGACTAAACCTAGTGTGGGAAGTTCAAGAAAGTAATGTGTCATCGGTTCCCATCGCTACTCGAAAAATGCTCATTTGTACTGGCGCATAACCCTCATTTCTACCGGTTATTGAACCGGTAGAGGTTCTCCGGTACAAATGTTAATATATGTGCCGGGTGGTGTTACAAAAAGGTACAAATGTTTTGGCCCCGCGAGCCCACTTCCCTTCGCCGTGCTACATCAGTGCCTCCTCTTGCTGCATCCGACCGCCGCACTAGCGACTAGCACCGCGCCACGCCTAAGCCCCCGCGCCGGCCGCTGCACCGGTGCCTGCCCCCCACGCCGAGCCCGGCCGTCGCATTAGCACCCGGGAGGCCGTGCGCCACCGGCAGCCCGGGAGGCCGCCACCGGGTACAAATATGGCCTCGCGGGGTGTGTCGGTAGCCTATCCTTCCCACCCGGTACAAATGCCCTAATCAGTACTATGCGTAAAAATATCCAGTACGAATGAAAAATCAGGTCAGGGACAAATACCCGATTCTCATCTAGTAGTGCATATCTGGAGTACTGTTGGAATCTGGTAAAAGATGACACATATTTTCTATGCAGATGCTACTTATATTGTTTTTCACCGCCGATTGCATGCATCAGCATGAACTCTATCGTTAAAGTTGTTGAACCATAAGTGAATTCTCAATCCTCTCCTATCAGATTATGTTGCTAGTCTCAACTCATGGGGGACTAGTAGTTTAACATGGTATTGAGTAGGGGTGTTTAGTTCGAATCCTAATAATTTCATATTCTGTATCTCCGCTTCTATTTGAACATTGGAGCCCACTAGACCTACAGGGAAGATCAAAGGAGTGTTGTCCATATCTTATTTCTTCGCTGCTAACTGGTCGGCGCAAACAATAGCTTAATAAAAACACCATTAAAGAGAAAACTGACGCCCCCCACCCCTAAATCAAATAATTGGGAGTTGAATGTAAAAGACATTGCCAAATGCCCAATGCACTCCTGTATTTAGTTCCCCCATACAGGAGCTCCCAAAATAATTGATCCTCAATGTTTATTTATTGAAGCAATTCAAAATTTATTAGGAACAATTTTGCGTCTCTCCCCTAACAGTAGTCCCTACTTATTTATAGGGTAGAGAAGTAAATTTTTCCACAAGACTTCGGTCACGAAATAGTCAACATATGATATTTGGTTTCAGAGGAGTGGACAAGGACTATGTGCGTTCAGACAAGACCTGGCAAAGTATTGGATCGGCGCTGTATAAATAGGCTGCATTAATGGTTCAATGGAACAGAGAAGGCGGCAAGCACCCTTGCAGAGCATCACAAATACAAGCTAGTAGGCAAGCCGTCAATGGTAAGTGAATAGAAAAACATTGTTTACCATTCACAATCATCCATGTCATTGTCCATCCTCAATTCAGGGCCATAGCTTATATCCCGGTGTAAGAAAGAGGAAGTAGAACTGTAGCATACAAATTAAACTGATGTTGAGTGGCCGTTTAATTGGTCCATATACATGCAGGCGAACCACGTGAAGATTGGTCCGATCGGCGGCGACCGAGGTACTTCAAGGGACATCCTAGCAAGCAACCTGCCAAGGACCCTTGAGAAGATCGAAATTTGGAGCTCAGCTGATGGACCGGATTCTAATGGAGTGATTAATGGCATCCGCTTCACTTACGTTGATACTAGTGGGACACGGCATGTCGTGCCAAACTTGACATCGGCCCGGGGCTCAACCAATGGTATTTTCCACGAGGTACGAACCACGACCATGATGGACGATCCACAAGCCTTACCTCGTCCTGGTTATTTTAATGAACTTTAAGTCTGTTAGATCCTATAATATCCGTGCTTACATATATGTATATATCCGTGTGCAGATGACGATAAATGTTGGTGCCCATGAGCATGTGAAGAAAATTAACGGCACCATTGGTCCCGGTCCTGATGGAGATGATGCCATCACTTCACTGACATTCACCACCTCAACTGGGAACACGGCCACGTATGGGGACCCAAATAATGGTTCGACTTCACCGTGCCATTGGCAAATGCTGGCATCTATGCCTTCTTTGGCAGATCCAGCAACTACCTCAACGCGTTGGGTTTCTACACACACACACAAATCCATTTGTCCATCGAGTAACCTAAATACAATGTTGTTGCTTTACTTTATTTAGTATTTATTGGCCCTGTTGTTTTTTGGCCAAGCTGTTGTTGTCCTTCTCCGGACTCGTCTATTCGTGGAATGTGAAACCGGAGGCTCTCGATGTGGTTGTGGTCGGTCGGGGGCTCGAGAGAGTGCCCTTGTAACCTTTGTATCTCTCATGTTGTGACGTGCTTAATATAAAGTCTGTTTTGTGACGGATTGTCCCTCTATGTTCCACGAAGGTAAAAGTCTACTTTACTACCTTGAGAAATCCATTTTGACTAATTTAGCACTCGAGGGAAATCTTGGCTCAATTTACTACCTCAAACAATTTGCGTTGGTGCAATTTAGTCCCTTATAGAATTTGTCTTTTTAATTTCTCTTTGTACACTTTGAATTTAAAACATGATTTTTTCATGATCATAGAAGCGATGAATCTCTATGTAAAATAAAATATATTGATCTTATAAATATTATTTATGTAGGTTTGGAACTCTATTGTTAATATAATATTTGGCGGTACTCAAACTATATTAAATAATTTTAAAATATA
This sequence comes from Cenchrus americanus, assembly GCA_947561735.1. Lineage (NCBI taxonomy): Eukaryota > Viridiplantae > Streptophyta > Magnoliopsida > Poales > Poaceae > Cenchrus > Cenchrus americanus. The sequence goes on along the minus strand of OX387242.1, from coordinate 28,249,407 downwards.
TTCATATTTTTATGTTAGGGTTAAATGGTAATTATCATTGTGCAAATTTTAGCTCCGAATTCAAAGAATACAAATATAATAAATAAAATAAATTGCACATGGGAGTAAATTGCACCAACTTAAATTGTTTGCGGTAGTAAATTGAGCGAAGTTTCTATTTGAGTACTGAATTACATAAATTGAAATGTTTGCGGTGGTAAAATGGACTTTTCCCTTCCGTGAACTCCTCTTTCAGTTTCTTTAGCTGGAATGTCCCAAGTTCTTGCTGACCCAATTTTCTCACGTGCTCGCATGGTTGTCATGCCATGCCACACATGTGCTTTGGACGTGGTTGTTGCGTCTGGTGGCTAGGTCACTAGATGCGACCCACATTTGGAATGGTGTGATTGTGTAAACGCTTGAGATTCCGAGCTATATATATTCCTTTTTTGTTGCTAGAAATCCTCTTACATGTAGTGTATTTTGTTGCAAAATTATTTCCGGTTTTACGTATTTAATTGTTTCAACTCATTTTCACTTATTTTGTGTACTTAGCGATTTTCTTGTTTTTCTTGTCAATCAATGGGTCCTATTGACGGTCAACACCGGAGAGTCGGAGCCTTTGGTACGCCCCTTAACATTGGAGTCGGGACTAAATTGGTTCCGTCGACATGTTCTAAAATGGTTGTGAGAGTTGCCCCCCCCCTCTAGTCCCGTTTGGTATTACCAACCGTGAAACTAAAGGTGGACCGAACTGCTATTTAAAGCCAATAATTGGTGCTAGACTTTAGTAGTATCGGTGTGGGAAACACTGATTCGAGATAAAATCTTCGTAGCCCCGGGTGGTGTTTCCCACCCGAGTACTGAATAACTCGTCTCTTTTCTCTCATCCTTATCTCTTTCCTTTTTTGTCTCCTTCACCCCGACCGCCACAAGACTATATATCTCGTCTCACTTTCTTCCTAAAAATCTCTTGTCTTCTCCTCTCTTCTCGTCTGGTCCCAACGGCAATCGCCGCCGCGTGGTGCCTCGGGTGTGGAGGGCCACGAGCATGAGGGCGGCACGCGGTGGCCGCGAGTGTGGAGGGCGGCGCGTGGTGCACGTGGCGTCCGGGTGGCACGGCGCGGGGCCCGGCATGGCGCGGCTGCGGAGCTTACCGGCGAGAGCGTGCGGCGATAAATGCGGTCGGTCTGTAATATATGTGGATTATCCTTGATTTTTATTTGTGAATCAAAATCGGATGAAACTTGTATATTTTTGCTAGTGTATGTGTTGTGTATCGATTCGAACTTGTGATGTTTATGCTAGTGGTGAAATTGAATGACTTAATGTTGTTGTGATGATTAGTGTGTGATGAACGGTGAGATCGAATCGAACTTCTTGTTTGTGTTCTTGATGCAATTGTTGTTAACGGCGGCGGCGGAGCGGAGCTCCCGGCATGGGTGTGGCGTGCCGCATGGTGCGGCACTAGGTGCTTTTTTTTTGTTTTTTTGGAAAAATTCTTTGTACGGTTAGTTCACCCAGGACTAAAGATGGGGGCCTTTTGTCTCTCATCACTAGTCCCGTTGGACATGACAAAAATATTTCCGGTTTTTACGTATTTAATTGTTTCAACTCATTTTCATTTATTTTGTGTACTTAGCGATTTTCTTGTCTTTCTTGTCAATCAATGGGTCATATTGACGGGCAAGCACCGGTAGAGTCGGAGCCTTTGGTACGCCCCTTAACATTGGAGTCGGGACTAAAGGGGTTCCGTCGACATGTTCTTAAATGGTTGTGAGAGTTGCCCCCCTCTAGTCCCGGTTGGTATTACCAACGGGAACTAAAGGTGGCCCGAACTGCTATTTTAAGCCAATAATTGGAGCTAGACTTTAGTAGTATAAGGTGGAAACACTACTCGAGATAAAATCTTTAGCCCTGGGTGGTGTTTCCACCCGAGACTAAACTCGTCTCTTTCTCTCATCCTTATCTCTTTCCTTTTTTGTCTCCTTCACCGACGACCACAAGACTATCTCTTCTCTCTTTCTTTCCTCAAAATCTCTTGTCTTCTCCTCTCTTCCCGTGGTCTAGGCAACCGCCGGCGCGTGGGGCCCCGGGTGTGGAGGGCCACGAGCGTGAGGGCAACATGCGGGGCCGCGAGTGAGGAGGGTGGCACGTGGTGCACGTGACGTCCGGCGCGGCGCGGCCGGGGCCCCCGCGGCCGGCGCGGCTGCAGCTACCGACGAGGGCGTGCAGCCATAGATGCGGTCGGCCTGTAATATATGTGGATTATCCTTGATTTTTATTTGTGAATCAAAATCCGATGAAACTTGTATATTTTTGCTAGTGTATGTGTTGTGTATGGATTCGAACTTGTGATGTTTATGCTAGTGGTGAAATTGAATGACTTAATATTGTTGTGATGATTAGTGTGTGATGAACGGTGAGATCGAATCTAACTTCTTGTTTGTGTTCTTGCTGCAATTGTTGTTATCAGCAGCGGCAGCGAAGCTTGGAGCAGGCTCGCTGGCGCATGGGTGTGCCTACCGTTGCAGGCAGCTAGGTGCTTTTTATTGTTTTTTTGGAAAAATTATTTAGTCCCCGTTCGTTCACCCGGGACTAAAGATGTTGGCCTTTTGTCTCTCATCATTTGTCCCTTACCAACTGGGACTAAAGCCCCTCTCCATACCAGTGAATCCTTGCACCCAGGGAGTCATGTGTTGTTGCGCGAGGGTCACTAATGTTTTTGGGGTCAACAGATGCATAATAAAAGGAATGTACTCACTCCGATTTTCTAAATGAAGTCGTCTTGTAAAAGGTTTGAGTCAAATATTGGGAATATAAATCATGAATAACTTTTAAGTGTTTGAGTTCGGAAGTGTGAAAACTACATGAATAGATTTGTCTTTTAAAATTTTCATGAAAGTATACGAATGTTAGCTTTTAATACATTTTTTTAAAAAAATAAAAGCCAAAGTTGTAGTTTGGAGACTATGTCGCCGTCGTAAGTGACTTCATTTACCAGACTGCAGCGCGTATATCTGTTTGCACATGTCATTTTGGTTCGACGACTGCCTTCACGTTCGGGCCTTCACCTTCCTGCTCTCTTCTCCCAATCTACCTCACGCAAGTGCTGTTATGCCCTAAGTGGACCTAATATTTCTCAGGACTACCGGAGAAGATAAGTCACCACGTCTTATACTAGTATTTTCCATGATCATTAAACAAGGCACTACCAACTATAGACAAGGGCGATGTACATTTGTGCTAGCTGACTGAGATAAACTATGGGCAAATACGTCACTATATTCTGATGTATAACTCTTTCTTCAACTATGTCACCATATTCATTTGCCAGAATGCAAAGACAAAACTGACGGCCCTGATGCAATATGAGCGCACCCAATTTGGTATCCATAAGGAAATTGTTTTTCAATGAAATGCCAGATCAAAGTCCGCGTTTTGATGAACTAATATTTTTCACGACTTGGGGAGACTATAAGTCACCAATTCTTATACTAGTATGTTGGGTGATAATTGAACAGATTCTACAACATGGAGATAAGGGCAACGTACATCCTCCTCCCTATTCTGACATCATATTACTATCTTTTCTTTCAATGTTTGACAGAGGGGAGCAGTATTTTTTAAGTCAGCTGACATGATCTATCCAGCTGTGCTTCTCAGTCTGTCCCTAGCTCAACTACTTGTTTGCTTCATTTCATTTCGGACTTGGAGACCCAATATTACTACCTTACCTCAGCTCCAATATTAATTTTCACGACTAATGGGAGACTCAGATCGGTGGCTACTGGTCCAGTCCCTCTAAAAGAGAGTCTATTATTTTTCCACATCACATCACATGATAAAACTAGTACAGCATGTAATAATATTACAACAATGCAGATATAACACAATAACTAGGTTTCTTACAAATTCTAACTGATTTTATCATTTTAGAATCGCCAATACGAGAGGAGTGGAGGTGAATTTCTATAAGCATTTTTTGGGACAAAACTAGTAGTTGAGCCAACCATAATTCATGGACAAAACTCTTTATGGAAAATTCATGAAAACATTATTGTACCAATTCATTCTTTTTTTATGGACTAAACCTAGTGTGGGAAGTTCAAGAAAGTAATGTGTCATCGGTTCCCATCGCTACTCGAAAAACGCTCATTTGTACTGGCGCATAACCCTCATTTCTACCGGTTATTGAACGGTAGAGGTTCTCCGGTACAAATGTTAATTATGTACCGGGTGGTGTTACAAAATGGTACAAATGTTTTGGCCCCGCGAGCCCATTTCCCTTGGCTGCGCTACATCAGTGCCTCCTCCTGCTGCATCCGACCGCCGCACTAGCGCCTAGCACCGCGCCACGCCTAAGCCATGCCGCCGGCCGCTGCACCGGTGCCTGGCCCCCACGCCGAGCCTGGCCGTCGCATCAGCACCTGGGAGGCCGTGCGCCGCCGGGCAGCCCGGGAGGCTGCTACTCGGTACAAATAGGGCCTCACGGGGTGTGTCGGTAGCCTATCCGTCTGTGACGCCCCAGGTTTTTAATTACCGTCATTAACGCTAACGACACGATTAGCCGGTCAAATGGTCAACCCTAGGTCAACCTGGGCCCTCACCCATGAAAACTCCCTAACATACCCCTAAGTGACCCTAGTGAATAGTAAAACACTTGTGGGGTCAACCCTTGGTCAAAGGGTGGGTCAAAACCCCCTTGCCACCCAAGTGTCCACGATGTCTAAAACTTTTGCCGCGTTCCCCAAAATTCACCCAAACACTTAAAATTCTACCTTTGGGAAAGTTGTAGGTCTTGTTGAGGGACACAACTTTCATGTAGAGTGGCATTGCTGATTTGGAGGGGAAATTTGTGAAAAAGCCCTTGCAAGCCGAGAGATCACTTGTTGACAGAACCATGTTGACATTCAAAGTTGACATTCCTCTAGATTCAAATCTAAACAGTAAAACCCCATACAACCTTTGGGAAAGTTGTAGCTGGTACTTAGATCTACAACTTTGGTATTCATTGTTTGGTCGAGTTGTGTTCAAAATTTTGGAGAAATCGTGGCTTGAACATAGCACCAGTGTCACCGCCGGACGCGAGAGCGCGTCGCGCGCGCCGGCGTCGCGCGCGCGATGGCGCCGCCGTCGCCGCCCGCCGCCGGCCTTGCCCCCAGCCGTGCCCGCGCCGCCCGTAGCCTAGGCATCCGTGCCGTGCTGCGTCCCGATGCACGCGCGCCCCGATGCGCTCCGTCCCGAGGCGCCTTGGCGTCCGCGCCGCCGTACGCGCGCGCGCGCACGGACCGGCCGGTCCGTCGGCGGCGTCGCCGCCGCGCGCGCGCGCCTCGACGCGCCGTAGCACGGCCGCATCTCCCGCCGTCACCGGCGCGTCACCCACGGGCCGCCCGAGCCGGGTATAAAAGCCCCCGCCTCCCCTTCACGCGCCACCCGAGCCGCCCGCGCCATCGCCGCCGCCATCCCGCCGCCGCCGGTGCTAGCTCTCCCCGGCTCGCGCTCGCCGCCGTCCAAGCACGTCGCTAGATCCCTTAGCACCCGGCCGGCTCGCAAGCGCGCTTGTTGCGCCAATTTGGCCTCCACGCCGCAAGACACCGAGCCGCCCCGAGCGCGCCGCCGGTCGCCGCCGTGCGCGGCGTCGCCGGAGCAAGTTCCACCCTCGCCACCACCACCAATAGGACCGTGGTGAGCTCAATTTCATCATGGTGCCGCTTGTTGTCGTGGTCGGGCCCCACATCGCCGCCGGCGAGCCCTCCCGCCACCGCCGAGGGTATAGATGTGAATCCAGGGGCATATTTGCAAGGATCCGTAACTTAGTTTATTTGCAGATCAGTCCAAGCTCTTAGAAAATCCCTAGAAATTCACAGAAAATTAGAAAAATTCTCAAACAAATTTTGTAGGTCTCAGGATGTTAAACCCCACCTACTTGATGTATATTTGTGGCTAGATTCAAAGTAGTTTTGGCAGGAAAATTACAAATGTGTTATGCTTAAATCTATTATAACTTGAAATGTACAGCTTCTCTGTAGCTAAGCTTTGGGTATGTTGTGTTTTAGGGTAAGACTAGATGCTGTGCCAAAAATTGCACAAAGTTATCATGTGAAGCTTTTATTAAAAATGTTTTTCCATCTCTGGCAGAGCTACATAGATGATTTTTCATGTTAATTATATTTATGTTCTTGACCCCAACTTGTGCACACTGTCTTGTGGTGTCAAAAGGCACCTCTTGCGAATTAATCATGAATTTAGGAGTGACAGAAATAATTATTCTTGTTTAATGCATGTTTTCCTTTGTAAATTGATAAACCAAATTCAGTAGAGGTTCCATGTGAACATGCTAGCTTTTTAGACTTTTTTAGGACCAGAGAGCATCCACCAGAAAGTTTGGATCATTTTGATGCTTATTTATTTTTATTTGCATTTAAGTTGAATCACTAGATAACCTTTGTTATTTTCAATAATATTTAATTTTCTAGCATCCAACACTTACTTGTGGGCCCAATGGACCAGAATAGGTACTGTTAGGCTTAAGAAACACTCATTTAATTTTTGGTAATTTAATTGTTTAAATAATGGCTTAAATGCCCTTTTAATATTAAAGGGAAATTAAAATAAAGAGAAATCCTTAATTAAATCCTTTTTCTTTTTGGAAATAGTACTTAATATAAATAAAAGAAATTTAATTAACATTACTGATAAGAAATTTAATTCATAAATAAAAAGATATTAAGTACACCTTTGTTGGTAAAGATAAAAGGAAATGAAGCTTTCACGGAAATGATAATCTTAAATAAAAACCTTTATTCAAATAAGGAATAAAAGAGTAACCCATGTACAACCAATGACTTCCTCAAATAGAAACCTTAGATAGATGCTTGTTAAGGTGAATATGACCAACTAGAGTTGGATAAGACAACAAACTATCACATCACCTAAAGTGCATTGCATTCCGTGTAGATCTTCGGACGGAGGTTACTCCCCGGTCCCGAAACCGAGGAAGGCGGAGCGGAAGGTTCTCTGCAGTACGTGGAAGTACTCGACACCGAGGGTGCCCAAGCTAACATAGCTGACGAAGGCAAGCTCCGGTGCATCTAACCCAGTTTTAAAAGTTCTTTATGCAATTATCTATGATTGATTGTGCATTTACGTTCACGAGTTGAATGAAACCCTAGACGCATGATCCATAGGTACCTATGCAATTAGTATACTCAGCCTTGCTATAATGTGTTGATCCAGGTAATGCCTTCAGTGATGTGTGGCCCGGTGAGATCCCGCCCGGCTGGGAGCTGGAGTGGGTGGAGGACGACTACTGAAGCATCATGGATGGCCTCCCGTGGTGACTTGCTTCCGCTAGTTAAATTCCGCTGTGTCTTTTCAAAACTACGAACTATTCTGTCATGACAAAAACTATGGTTTGTAATAATTAAACCCTCCGGGGTACGAATTTGAATTTGAATGTTGTTGTATCTCTGGACTCGCCTTCGAGTGAGTTTTAATGCATATATTCGATCCTTGTGCTATTCAAGTCATTTACCGGGCGTTAACCCGGCGACTTACGACAGGATGGTACTATATTATTGCTTAATGACCAAAGTGGATCGGTCTTAGGCGATAGTACGGTACTTTCCTGGGCAGGTTGTCACAGTTGGCATCAGAGCTTATATGCACCAGAGATTAATTAATAAATCTTAATCACCAATTTTTGAATAAAATATGCCAAGATTTTCTGATTTTCTAAAATACGTTGGTCTGCTAAGGATAAACTAGACCGAGAGGCCCTAGAGGGAATTTTGGGTTCTTTCAGGTCGCTTAATTAACTTATGGTTTATTTTGCTAACTCCCAGCACATTACTTTATGTCAGACTTACTTTTATGCACAACCAAACTAGGAGCCACCTGTTTTATACGTGTGCTGTTCCGCATCACAGGAAATGCGAGGGTTGATGGAGTGATCCATTCCACGGATCCCATCTTCGCGTCTATTTATGAGTTGTGTGTCGCCACGTGTTTCATACGTGTGCATTCCGCATGTCGCTCATGCGAGGCAAGGATACACTCCATTCAAACGGAGAGTGTCCGAGGTAGGACGCTGTCCATGCAGCGGCTTAACGCATGGATACCGTTTCTATAGTGAACGGTAATGTATGTGGACGCTTTCGTGACGTGCTGGCACGAAAGGTTCGTTTTCTGCAGGTACATAACAGCGCTTCATTAGTTGTTAAGCGAGTACCGTATAGCTCTCGACTAGATATTATAGGGAGAGACGATTAAAAGCCTTGCCACCGGCACTAACTCCGATTTTTGGCTTGATTGCCATGTGAGGTCGAATAGGACGTCTTGCATGCATGATAAAAATCGAAACAACTAAAATGGACCCAAAAATCGAAATTTCCATGTGTTCTCTAAGGAAGTCTATGCTAGTGTGTGCTTTTTATAAACTAGAATACCCCTCATACCTAGCCGTCATCTTTCTGCAAATTTTGTGAAAATTTTGTTGATCATGCGCTAGGTTAACTAAACCAATTTGTTAAAAGCAGTTGTTCCTCAACTAGTTACCTTGTAATAGCAAGTCTCAGTTCTAATTTGTTGGGTTGGTTCACTTTTCCTTTAGGCACATCCAAGTTAAGGACCCTCCATCTTGTTTCATTCATCGTTGTTCAACCTTAAAATCCTAATTAAGAGTATTAAAGGAATAATTTAAAAGTTGGGAAAATTTGAGGTTTCTGGGCTTTTGGTTATGAAATTTTTGTTCACAACTGCCAGAACTTCACCATTTGTCATGCCGTTCTCTTTTGAGATCTGACATGGGTTACCTTTGTGTACAGATGGATTTCCCCGTGTTTCACCAGTTCGACGCTGACGGTACGATCCGTACCAACTGGTTGCACTGGGAGGGTTTTCCGCGCTTGGCGTGGGAAGCACTCAGTGCCGCAGGCTACCTTACCCCGCCGACGTACGACGTGAAGGAGCTTGAGTGCTTTGGTGTTCCCCGTTGCAGGGTGATCGTGACTGTGCTGCCGCACCCTGATCACACCGACTGGTTTGACCTGAGTTTTATTTACTGGGGATTTATCACGCACGAGTCCGTGGAGTCAGCCGCCCTCAAAGTTCTGACAGACTTTTGTGACCACAACCCTACTGTGGTAGCTCTTTCCCCGTTTGGACTGTTTCCGCCGTGGAGTCCTCACGACCCGGCTTGGTTGGACCGTTTGGACCATCTACGGGAGTTCCCGACCCTAGCGAGCCGTTGGATGTTACTCAGACACTTGCCCGTTGCCTGAACGTGGTTTTCACACTCCAGGGGCTGCGTTTTAACACCGCAGCGATTATTGCACAGCGCTTGGAGGCATCTAGGCGCGATTGGGAGCATCTTTCAGCAGCACACCAGCAGCTGAACTTCACGCTTACCCAGGTAAAGCAGGAGAACGACAGGCTGCATACTAGAAGGTTCCAGTTGGAGCTTGAGCGAGGTGACAACCTCCAGAGGATCGTGGACCTAGAGACAGAGAACAATGCACTAGAGGAGGATGCCGACGCACACGAGATAGAGAGGCTGACCCTGCTGTAGAATATTGCTGATATGCAACAGCAGGTGCAGGAGGCCGAGGTACAGGTGGCAGCCTTGCAGGCTATAGTGGCCTTACGCCCCCCCGCCCCCGATGCGTGCACACCCGGAGGAGCAGCGGGCCGTGTCCCGTCCGGATCGAACGAGCCAGCAGGACCACCGCTACCGACTCCCCGGCCTTCGCCTTCGTACGGTGGTGCTTCGGTGGGCAACTAGGTTGCCGACGGCGAGGGAGCGAGAAGAATGTCGATCATATCGAGTTGTCTTCGAGATGTTAGAGTAGTTGGCTTGACAAAGACGTCTTCGTGCCAAGAAACTATTGTATCATGTGTTGTCTTGTTGTTTCAAATCGAGTTGTAATGACATTGAACCTTGTTCTGTCATGTTGTAATAAGAATGCTTAAGCTTGTATGCTTTAAGTGAATTCCGTTGTCTTCAAAATTGAATTTTCTTGTGCTAAATACCATATCTTTGGATAATTCGTTGCGAATGATCACGTTTGTCAAAAGAATGCATTGTTTATCCCCTGAGAACATAGGTAAAGCAAAGCATCTTTACGAACGTCACTCGTTGCCAGCATATAAGTGCTCGTTTGTATACCATCATCTTTGGTGTTCAGGATAACGACGATCGTTCGGAAGTGATTAGGAGCCACGCAGTTGAGCAATCACCGTCCTAACCATGTTAAGAGAAACGATTCTATAAATCTTGGTGGCTATAGAATGATGTGCTTGTTGCTGCACTCATTATTTACGTACTCATGAGATGTGTTAATGCATGATCGTGCTTGTCATCATTTGGGAGTAAGCTTTCAGTTATCTCACTAATAACGCTCACTTTTCAGATGGTGGGAACCACGCGCAGATGTCCCAACGGTTTTGGAGCGAGTGGTAGTGGTGACTTGCCGCCACCCCCGCCCATGAACCCGACGGAGGCTTTCATGGCCACCCAGACCGAGGTGCTGCGCCAGATCTTGCAGACACAGCGGCGGATCGCCCGGCGGATGAACCGAGGGCCGCCACATGGGGCCAACCACGAGGGACCTAACCGAGTCACCACGTATGCCCAGTTCATCGCCATGAAGCCGCCAACGTTCGCGAAAGCCGAAGACCCTCTGGAAGCTGAGGCTTGGGTCAAGGCCATAGAGGCGAAATTCTCTGCCTTTGTGCTACCTTGCTCGGAGGAGAACAAAGCGAACTTCGCAGCCCTACAACTGCGAGGTCAAGCTTTGATGTGGTGGGACCATTTCAAGTCCATGCAGCGAAATCACGCCGTGACTTGGGAAGAATTCAAGCAAGCTTTCAAGAGTCATCACATCCCCAAGGGTCTTATGGACCGGAAGATGAGGGAGCTGCTAGCCCTTCGTCAAGGATCTGACTCCGTGTACCGCTATGCCCAGAAATTCAATAGCTTATGCCAGTACGGCGGGCGTCATGTTGATACGGATGCCAAGAAGATGGAGAGGTTCCGTGATGGGCTTGATGGCAAGCTGTATGAGCGCCTAAATTTGCTCGAGCCCGCCAACTTCCATGAACTCGTGAATAAAGCCATCTCGCAAGAAGATGCTATGAAGAAAGCCCATGGGGACAACAAGAGGATGTCCGGTTTCACTCCAGGCAGCGGAACACACAAGAAGTTTCGCTTTGTGAAGAAGGAAGCTCCGTGCCCATCCCGGCAATCTTCAACCGGACGCCGGACGATGAAGCCATTCTAGGGCAAACCGCCGGGAACTTCCGCTTCCGCCGTGCCCGGGCGAGGCTCCGAAGCCTAATGCACCCCCTCGTGATGTTGGTGATCGCCGTTGCTACAAGCAGTGGCCGGCCCGGACACTACATTAATGAGTGTCCCAAGCCCGGCGAGATCAAGTCAAACCCGCGAACCGAATACGGGAAACAAGCCTGCCACTCCGGCCAAGAAACCCATGGTGCAAGTGCGCCGGGGCAAGCGAACTTCACTACCATGAGTGACCTTCCCGCGAGAGCTCCGGTTATCACGGGTACATTCTCTATCAATCACACTCTGTCAAGGTCTTATTTGATTCAGGAGCCACCCATAGTTTCATTAATGAGAGTTTACTAGACAAATTGGGTCTAAGAAGAGTACAAACCAAATCTGCTTATAAAATTACCACGCCCGGTGGAGACATTATGTCTCGATTGGTGACCTTCGAAGTTCCTCTGAGACTAGGAAGTAAGGTTGTTCGGTCTAATCTTATAACCATCAAATTGGGAAGCATGGATGTTATTCTGGGTATGGAATGGATGAATCAACATAAGGTGGTTCTAGATATATCGGATAGGGTCGTAGAGATCCACTCTCCTACGGTCGGGCACACTACCTTGTACCTACCTTTCCGGGACGGTACCGACTCTTGTGCCCATGCGACCATTATCTCCTCCCTTAATGAGATTCCAGTAGTGTGTGAGTACCCGGATGTGTTTCCTGACGAGTTGCCTGGTATGCCACGAGACAGAGATGTCGAGTTTGTGATCGAACTCCAACCCGGTACTGCACCCATTTCCAAAAGACCTTATCGCATGCCACCCAAAGAGCTAGCCGAGCTAAAAACCCAACTCCAAGAATTGCTAGATAAGGGTTACATTCGCCCGAGCTCTTCTCCTTGGGGTTGCCCTGCACTCTTTGTCAAAAAGAAAGATGGTAGCTTGAGGATGTGCGTAGATTATCGCCCGCTCAATGCAGTCACCATCAAAAACAAATACCCACTTCCTCGAATTGATGTACTGTTTGATCAATTGGCTGGTGCCAAAGTCTTCTCAAAAATTGACCTTCGTTCTGGCTACCACCAGATCAAGATTCGACCATGCGATATTCCTAAAACCGCTTTCTCCACTCGTTATGGTCTTTACGAGTTCTTGGTCATGTCTTTCGGACTCACTAACGCACCTGCCTACTTCATGTACCTCATGAACTCCGTATTCATGACGGAGCTCGATAAGTTTGTCGTGGTCTTTATCGATGATATTCTCATCTATTCTAAAAACGAGGCAGAACACGCCAACCATCTCCGAGTTGTCCTTCAGTGTTTACGAGATCATCAGCTTTATGCTAAATTCTCCAAATGCGAATTCTAGCTGAAAAGTGTCAAATTCTTGGGGCACACCATTTCCCACGATGGTATTTCCGTAGATCCTAGCAAAGTTCAGGAGGTAATGGATTGGAAACCACCCAAATCCGTGCGTCAAATCCGCAGTTTCCTAGGATTGGCGGGATATTACCGTCGATTCATTCCTGACTTTTCTAGAATCGCAAAACCCATGACCGAATTACTCAAGAAGGGAGTGAAATTCGTGTGGAGTGAAGCATGTGAGAAAGCTTTTCACACCCCGAGACAACATCTAACTTCAGCCCCGAGTGCTAGCTCGGCCCGATAACTCCAAGCCATTTGAAGTCTTCACGTGACGCATCGAGCACCGGTCTTGGGCGTGTCCTTATGAAAGAAGGCCGAGTCATTGCCTATGCTTCGCGAGCCCTTCGACCCCATGAACTCAACTATCCTACCCATGATCTTGAGTTAGGCTAATTTGTTCATGCCCTCAAGATCCGGAGACATTATCTAATGGGCAATCATTGCAATATCTTCACCGATCACAAGAGCCTCAAATATATATTCACCCGAGTCCGAGTTGAATATGAGGCGAGAGAAGATGGCTTGAGTTGATCAAGGATTATGATCTAGAAGTGCACTATCATCCTGGCAAAGCAAATGTTGTTGCGGATGCTCTTAGCCGCAAGGATCATTGCAACCACCTAGAGTTGGTGGCAGTCAGTGAACCCCTGTGTGAGGAAATGAGAAAGCTCAGCCTAGAAGTGGTACCGCAGGGAATTCTTTATGCCTTGACGGCAGAATCCAGCCTTTATGACAGAATTGTCACTGCCCAGCGCAATGATGCGAATATCCAAACCATCATGCAAAAACAAGTGGAAGGAGACCCGAAGTACACTTGTTTCCAGAAGGATCCCCAAGAGGTGGTCTGGTTTGGAAAACGCCTAGTGATCCCCGTTGATCCAGAAATCAAGAAGATCATCCTAGATGAAGCCCACCAATCCAAGTTCTCTATTCACCCCGGTAATACCAAGATGTACCAAGATCTAAAGCAGAACTTTTGGTGGTCTAATATGAAGGTGGATGTAGCCAAGTATGTAGCCGAGTGCGATACTTGCCACCGGATGAAAGCAAGTCATTTGAAATCGGCAGGAGTACTCCAACCCCTGTCGATACCTATGTGGAAATGGGATGACATCAGTATGGATTTCATTGTAGGTTTACCCCTGACCCCTAGGAAAAAGGATTCTATTTGGGTGATCGTGGATAGACTTACCAAGACTGCTCACTTCATTGCCGTGCACACCACATACTCCGTGCAACAGTATGCAGAGTTGTACGTGGACCATGTAGTTCGTCTGCATGGAATCCCTAAGACCATAATTTCTGATAGAGGGACTCAGTTTGTCGCCCGTTTTTGGGAACAGTTGCATGAGTGTTTGGGAACCCAGCTACTCCGTAGTTCCAGTTATCACCCACAGACAGATGGTCAGACGGAGAGGATAAACCAGATCCTAGAGGACATGTTGAGAGCAAGCATCTTGCACTTTGACAAGAGTTGGGACAAGTGCTTGTCCTTAGCAGAGTTCTCCTACAATAACAGCTATCAGGCCAGCTTGAAAATGGCACCGTTCGATGCTTTATACGGACGCAGATGCCGCACCCCACTGAATTGGTCAGAGGCCGGAGAAAGAACGCTCTTTGGACCAGAGTTAGTAAAAGAGGCCGAAGAGAAGGTACAAGTGATAAGGGAAAATTTGAAGATGGCCCAGATGAGACAAAAGAGTTATCATGACAAGGGAACCGCACCTCGACACTTTGACGTGGGAGACCATGTATATTTGAAGGTATCCCCCACCAAAGGTGTGCAAAGGTTCGGAGTCAAAGGAAAGTTAGCTCCGCGCTACATTGGACCCTACGAAGTAATAGAAGTATGTGGACCCGTGGCCTACCGTATCCAATTGCCAGAACGGTTTTCCGCGGTTCACAATGTGTTTCATGTAACTCATTTGAAGAAAGGAATGCCTATTCCGGAAAATGAGATCATCACCGAAGCTAATGCTTGGATCGAGCCGGATTTCTCGCTCGTCGAGCATCCCTTAAAGGTGCTAGATCAAAAAGAGCGAAAGACCCGGAGGCAAACCGTGCGAATGTACAAGATCCAATGGAGCCATCACACGGAGGAAGAAGCCACGTGGGAGACGGAGGATTATCTCAACACCAAGTATCCGGGTTTCCTCCAATCCCGAAACAGTGAGTCTTTTTCCCCATCTCTTCGTTATCAAGTCGAATCTCGGGACGAGATTCCTTTAAGGGGGGTAGGCTGTGACGCCCCAGGTTTGTAATTACCGTCATTAACGCTAACAACACGATTAGCCGGTCAAATGGTCAACCCTAGGTCAACCTGGGCCCTCACCCATGAAAACTCCCTAACATACCCCTAAGTGACCCTAGTGAATAGTAAAACACTTGTGGGGCCAACCCTTGGTCAAAGGGTGGGTCAAAACCCCCTTGCCACCCAGTGTCCACAGGTGTCTGCCGGAACTTTTGCCGCGTTCCCCAAAATTCACCTAAACACTTAAAATTCTACCTTTGGGAAAGTTGTAGGTCTTGTTGAGGGATACAACTTTCATGTAGAGTGGCATTGCTGATTTGGAGGGGAAATTTGTGAAAAAGCCCTTGCAAGCCAGAGATCACTGTTGACAGAACCATGTTGACATTCAAAGTTGACATTCCTCTAGATTCAAATCTAAACAGTAAAACCCCATACAACCTTTGGGAAAGTTGTAGCTAGTACTTAGATATACAACTTTGGTATTCATTGTTTGGTCGAGTTGTGTTCAAAATTTTGGAGAAATCGTGGCTTGAACACAGCACCAGTGTCACTGCTAGACGCAGAGCGCGTCGCGCCGCGACATCGCGCGCGCAAGCGCGCCGGCGTCGCCGCCCGCCGCCGGCCTTGCCCCGGCAGCCGTGCCCGCGCCGCCCGTAGCCTAGGCGTCTATGCCGTGCCGCGTCCCCGATGCACGCGCGCCCCGATGCGCTCCGTCCCGAGGCGCCTTGGCGTCCGCGCCGCCGTGCGCGCGCGCGCGCCACGGACCCGGCGGTCCGTCGGCGGCGTCGCCGCCGTACGCGCGCGCCTCGACGCACCGTAGCACGGCCGCATCTCCCCGCCGTCACCGCGCGCGTCACCCACGGGCCGCCCGAGCCGGGTATAAAAGCCCCCCCGCCTCCCCTTCGCGCGCCACCCGAGCCGCCCACGCCATCGTCGCCGCCATCCCGCCGCCGCCGGTGCTAGCTCTCCCCGGCTCGCGCTCGCCGCCGTCCAAGCACGTCGCTAGATCCCTTAGCACCCGTGCCAGGCTCGCAAGCGCGCTTGTTGCGCCAATTTGGCCTCCACGCCGCGAGACACCGAGCCGCCCCGAGCGCCACCGCCGGCCGCCGCCGTGCGCGCGTCGCCGGAGCAAGTTCCACCCTCGCCACCACCACCAATAGGACCGTGGTGAGCTCAATTTCATCATGGTGCCGCTTGTTGTCGTGGTCGGGCCCCACATCGCCGCCGGCGAGCCCTCCCGCCGCCGCCGAGGGTATAGATGTGAATCCAGGGGCATATTTGCAAGGATCCGTAACTTAGTTTATTTGCAGATCAGTCCAAGCTCTTAGAAAATCCCTAGAAATTCACAGAAAATTAGAAAATTCTCAAACAAATTTTGTAGGTCTCAGGATGTTAAACCCCACCTACTTGATGTATATTTGTGGCTAGATTCAAAGTAGTTTTGGCAGGAAAATTACAAATGTGTTATGCTTAAATCTGTTATAACTTGAAATGTACAGCTTCTCTGTAGCTAAGCTTTGGGTATGTTGTGTTTTAGGGTAAGACTAGATGCTGTGCCAAAAATTGCACAAAGTTATCATGTGAATCTTTTATTAAAAATGTTTTTCCATCTCTGGCAGAGCTACATAGATGATTTTTCATGTTAATTATATTTATGTTCTTGACCCCAACTTGTGCACACTGTCTTGTGATGTCAAAAGGCACCTCTTGCGAACTAATCATGAATTTAGGAGTGACAGAAATAATTATTCTTGTTTAATGCATGTTTTCCTTTGTAAATTAATAAACCAAATTCAGTAGAGGTTCCATATGAACATGCTAGCTTTTTAGACTTTTTTAGGACCAGAGAGCATCCACCAGAAAGTTTGGATCATTTTGATGCTTATTTATTTTTATTTGCATTTAAGTTGAATCACTAAATAACCTTTGTTATTTTCAATAATATTTAATTTTCTAGCATCCAACACTTACTTGTGGGCCCAATGGACCAGAATAGGTACTGTTAGGCTTAAGAAACACTCATTTAATTTTTGGTAATTTAATTGTTTAAATAATGGCTTAAATGCCCTTTTAATATTAAAGGGAAATTAAAATAAAGAGAAATCCTTAATTAAATCCTTTTTCTTTTTGGAAATAGTACTTAATATAAATAAAAGAAATTTAATTAACATTACTGATAAGAAATTTAATTAACATTACTGATAAGAAATTTAATTCATAAATAAAAAGATATTAAGTACACCTTTATTCAAATGGGCAATAAAAGGATAATCTTAAATGATTATTAAGTACACCTTTATTAAGTACACCTTTAATTAACATTGAAGCTTTCACATGAAATGATAATCTTAAATAAAAACTTTTATTCAAATAAGGAATAAAAGAGTAACCCATGTACAACCAATGACTTCCTCAAATAGAAACCTTAGATAGATGCTTGTTAAGGTGAATATGACCAACTAGAGTTGGATAAGACAACAAACTATCACATCACCTAAAGTGCATTGCATTCCGTGTAGATATTCCGGACGGAGGTTACTCCCTGGTCCCGGAAACCGAGGAAGGCGGAGCGGAAGGTTCTCTGCAGTACGTGGAAGTACTCGACACCGAGGGTGCCCAAGATAACATAGCTGACGAAGGCAAGCTCCGGTGCATCTAACCCGGTTTTAAAAGTTCTTTATGCAATTACCTATGATTGATTGTGCATTTACGTTCAGGAGTTGAATGAAACCCTAGATGCATGATCCATAGGTACCTTTGGTCTCTACTAGTATGATAGGTCGATAGCTGCTAAGCTATAGGACCGTTACAAGTCGAGTGATGACCTCACTCGCGAGAATAGGTTCCTAGATAGGAATCATACTATATCCTTAAATGGATGGCTCACGTGGTAAGAGCATGGGATCTAGGCTCCGGTCCAGTGGTTATGTGGGTTAAGTTTTTGAACGTACTAAGCACATGCCGGTTATGGGGCCGGTAAACCTAGTACCATAATGAGGCGGTTAGGGATCGTACCGTTACTACTCTTGGGATTCGCTGTCACGGCTCGCCACCGGTGGTGTATGGTGACTCCGGGTATCTCGCGGGGTATGCCGGATAGCCTGCACCAAAGACTGTAAGATTCGATCCCGACCCGAGGATTTATGGGGACGGTCTGGGGAGTTGTCCTCGCGGGGGCAGCCGACCGTGTGTTTGGGTCTACCTTGCAAGGTTTATAATCAATCGATTGTCGGCCTCTCACCGTTACCCGAGACTACTTACTCCACTAGTCATGTGATCCCTAATGATGGAAGTTGATAAAGATGATGTTTGATTAATTGTATTGTACAACTTTGTTTGTACTAGTTGGCTAATGTAGTAAAGATTAAACCACTAGAACTTGTGCTAAAATCTTGAAAGTAAGGACCTACTCTTTGTTACTTTTTAGCAAAGGCAACCCAGCAGCCAAAAAGCCTTTCATGGTCTAGTTTTGGTGAAGTAGTTATCACCGACGGGTAAGACTTGCTGAGTATTAGTATACTCAGCCTTGCTATAATGTGTTGATCCAGGTAATGCCTTCAGTGATGTGTGGCCCGGTGAGATCCCGCCCGGCTGGGAGCTGGAGTGGGTGGAGGACGACTACTGAAGCATCATGGATGGCCTCCCGTGGTGACTTGCTTCCGCTAGTTAAATTCCGCAGTGTCTTTTCAAAACTCTGAACTATTCCGTCATGACAAAAACTATGGTTTGTAATAATTAAACCCTCCGGGGTACGATTTGAATTTGAATGTTGTTGTATCTCTGGACTCGCCTTCGAGTGAGTTTTAATGCATATATTCGATCCTTGTGCTATTCAAGTGATTTACCGGGCGTTAACCCGGCAACTTACGACAGGATGGTACTTTATTATTGCTTAATGACCAAAGTGGATCGGTCTTAGGCGATAGTACGGTACTTTCCTGGGCGGGTTGTCACACCGTCCCACCCGATACAAATGCCCTCATCAGTACCAGGAATAAAAATATCCAGTACGAATGAAAAATCAGGTCAGGGACAAATACCCGATTCTCTAGTAGTGCATATCTGGAGTACTGTTGGACTCTGGTAAAAGATGACACATATTTGCTATGCAGATGCTACTTATATTGTTTTTCACCGCCGATTGCATGCTTCAGCATTAACTCTATCGTTAAAGTTGTTGAACCATAAGTGAATTCTCAATCCTTTCCTATCAGATTATGTTAATTGCTAGTCTCAACTTATGGGGCACTAGTAGCTTAACATGGTATTGAGTAGGGATCTTTAGTTCGAATCCTAATCATTTTGAACATTGGAGCCCACTAGACCTACAGGGAAGATCAAAGGAGTGTTGTCCATATCTTATTTCTTGGCGGCTAACTGGTCCGCGCAAACAATAGCTTAATAAAAACACCATTAAAGAGAAAACTGACGCCCCCCACCCCTAAATAAAATAATCGGGAGTTGAATGTAAAAGACATTGCCAAATGCCCAAAGCACTCCTGTATTTAGTTCCCCCATACAAGAGCTCCCAAAATAATTGATCCTCAATGTTTATTTATTGAAGCAATTCAAAATTTATTAGGAACAATTTTGCCTCTCTCCCCTAACAGTAGTCCCTACTTATTTATAGGGTAGAGAACTAAAGTTTTCCACAAGACTTCAGTCACAAAATAGTCATCATATGATATTTGGTTTCAGAGAAGTGGACAAGGACTATGTGCTTTCAGACAAGACCTGGCAAAGTATTGGATCGGAGCTGTATAAATAGGCTGCATTAATGGTTCAATGGAACAGAGAAGGCAGCAAGCACCCTTGCAGAGCATCGAATACAAGCTAGTAGGCAAGCCGTCAATTGTAAGTGAATAGAAACACATTGTTTACCATTCACAATCATCCATGTCATTGTCCATCCTCACTTCAGGGCCATAGCTTATATCCCGGTGTAAGAAAGAGGAAGTAGAACTGTAGCATACAAATTAAACTGATATTGAGTGGCCGTTTAATCGGTCCATACACATGCAGGCGAACCCCGTGAAGATTGGTCCGATCGGCGGCGACCGAGGTACTTCAAGGGACATCCTAGCAAGCAACCTGCCAAGGACCCTTGAGAAGATCGAAATTTGGAGCTCAGCTGATGGACCGGATTCTAATGGAGTGATTAATGGCATCCGCTTCACTTACGTTGATACTAGTGGGACACGACATGTCGTGCCAAACTTGACATCGGCCTGGGGCTCAACCAATGGTATTTTCCACGAGGTACAAACCACGACCATTATGGACGATCCACATGCCTTACCTCATCCTGGTTATTTTAATGAACTTTATGTCTGTTAGATCCTATAATATCCGTGATTACATATATGTATATATCCATGTGCAGATGACGATAAATGTTAGTGCCCATGAGCATGTGAAGAAAATTAACGGCACCATTGGTCCCGGTCCTGATGGAGATGATGCCATCACTTCACTGACATTCACCACCTCAACTGGGAACACGGCCACGTATGGGGACCCAAATAATGGTTCTGACTTCACTGTGCCATTGGCAAATGCTGGCATCTATGCCTTCTTTGGCAGATCCAGCAACTACCTCAACGCGTTGGGTTTCTACACACACACACATCCATTTGTCCATCGAGTAACCTAAATACAATGTTGTTGCTTTACTTTATTTAGTATTTATTGGCCCTGTTGTTTTTTGGCAAGCTGTTGTTGTCCTTCTGGATTCGTCTATTCGTGGAATATGAAACCGGAGGCTCTCGATGTGGTTGTGGTCAGTCAGGGCTCAGAGAGTGCCCCTGTAACCTTTGTATCTCTCATGTTGTGACGTGCTTAATATAAAGTCTGTTTTGTGACGGATTGTCCCTCTATGTTCCATGAGGTAAAAGTCTATTTTACTACCTTGAGCAATCCATTTTTACTAATTTAGCACTCGAGGGAAATCTTGGCTCAATTTACTACCTGAAACAATTTGCGTTGGTGCAATTTAGTCCCGTATAGAATTTGTCTTTTTAATTTCTCTCTGTACACTTTGAATTTAAAACTTAAATTTTTCATGATCATAGAAGCGATGAATCTCTATGTAAAATAAAATATATTGATCTTATAAATATTATTTATGTAGGTTTGGAACTCTATTGTTAATATAATATTTAGCGGTACTCAAACTATATTAAATAATTTTAAAATATATTCATATTTTTATGTTAGGGTTAAATGGTAATTATCGTTGTGCAAATTTTAGCTCCGAATTCAAAGAATACAAATATAATAAATAAAATAAATTGCACATGGGAGTAAATTGCACCAACTTAAATTGTTTGGGGTAGTAAACTGAGCGAAGTTTCTATTTGAGTACTAAATTACATAAAGTGAAATGTTTGCGGTGGTAAAATGGACTTTTCCGTTCCGTGAACTCCTCTTTCAGTTTCTTTAGCTGGAATGTCCCAAGTTCTTGCTGACCCAATTTTCTCACGTGCTCGCATGGTTGTCATGCCCAGCCACACATGTGCTTTGGACGTGGTTGTTGCGTCTGGTGGCTAGGTCACTAGATGCGACCCACATTTGGAATGGTGTGATTGTGTAAACGCTTGAGATTCCGAGCTATATATATTCTTTTTTGTTGCTAGAAATCCTCTTACATGTAGTGTATTTTGTTGCAAAAATATTTCCACTTTTTACGTATTTAATTGTTTCAACTCATTTTCACTTATTTTGTGTACTTAGCGATTTTCTTGTCTTTCTTGTCAATCAATGGGTCACATTGACGGGCAAGCACCGGTAGAGTCGGAGCCTTTGGTACGCCCCTTAACATTGGAGTCGGGACTAAAGGGGTTCCGTCAATATGTTCTTAAATGGTTGTGAGAGTTGCCCCCCCCCCCTCTTGTCCCGGTTGGTATTACCAACCGGAACTAAAGGTGGACCGAACTGCTATTTAAAGCCAATAATTGGTGCTAGACTTTAGTAGTATCAGGTGGAAAGACTACTCGAGATAAAATCTTTAGCCCTGGGTGGTGTTTCCACCCGAGACTAAACTGTCTCTTTTCTCTCATCCTTATCTCTTTCCTTTTTGTCTCCTTCACCGACCACCACAAAACTATATATCTCGTATCTCTTTCTTCCTAAAAATCTCTTGTCTTCTCCTCTCTTCTCAGGTCTGGGCAACCGCCGGCGCGTGGTGCCCCGGGTCTGGAGGGCCACGAGCGTGAGGGCGGCACGCAGGGCCGCGAGTGTGCGGGCGGCGCGTGGTGCACGTGGCGTCCGGCATGGCACGGCCGGGGGCCCCGCGCCGGCGCGCGCTGCGGCCTACCGGCGAGGGCGTGCGGCGATAGATGCGGTCGGTCTGTAATATATGTGGATTATCCTTGATTTTTATTTTTGAATCAAAATCGGATGAAACTTGTAAATTTTTGCTAGTGTATGTGTTGTGTATGGATTCGAACTTGTGATGTTTATGCTAGTGGTGAAATTGAATGACTTAATGTTGTTGTGATGATTAGTGTGTGATGAACGGTGAGATCGAATCGAACTTCTTGTTTGTGTTCTTGCTACAATTGTTGTTAACAGTGGCGGCGGCGGAGCTTGGAGTAGGCTCGCCGGTGCATGGGTGTGGCTGCCGGTGCAGGCAGCTAGGTGCTTTTTTTGGAAAAATTCTTTAGTCCCGGTTCGTTCGCCCAGGACTAAAGATGGGGTCCTTTTGTCTATCATCACTAGTCCCGGTTGGACATGAGAGACATATTCCCTTTACCAACTGGGACTAAATCCCCTCTCCCTACCAGTAAAGCCTTGCTCCTAGGGGGTCATGTACATGTGTTGCTGCGCGTGGGTCACTTATGTTTTTGGCGTCAACAGATGCATAATAAAAGGAATGTAGTACTCACTCCGATTTTCAAAATGAGGTCGTCTTCGAAAAGGTTTGAGTCAAATATTGGGAATATAAATCATGAATAACTTTAAAGTCGTTGAGTTCGGAAGTGCGAAAACTACATAAATAGATTTGTCTTTTAAAATTTTCATGAAAGTATACGTATGTTAGCTTTTAATACATTTTTTTAAAAAATAAAAGCCAAAGTTGTAGTTTGGAGACTATGCCGCTGTCGTAAGTGACTTCATTTACGAGACTGTAACGCGTATATCTATTTGCACATGTCATTTTGGTTGGACGACTGCCTTCACGTTCGGGCCTTCACCTTCCTGCTCTTTTCTCCCAATCTACCTCACGCAAGTGCTGTTATGGCCCTAAGTGGACCTAATATTTCTCAGGACTAGCGGAGAATATAAGTCACCACGTCTTATACTAGTATTTTCCATGATCATTAAACAAGGCACTACCAACTATAGACAAGGGCGATGTACATTTGTGCTAGCTGACTGAGATAAACTATGGGCAAATATGTCACTATATTCTGATGTATAACTCTTTCTTCAGCTATGTCACCATATTCTGATGTATAACTCTTTCTTAGTTCGACGGAGGGGGTAGCTATCATGAGTGAAGACTCTGTGATTCGCGATCAGAATCGGGAGCTGTTTCACGTGAACCTGTGCCAAACGGCCTCCAGAAACAGCTTTTCCGGCCAATCGTCTCGATATCTGCGACTCTAGAGCGGTTCGGCTGGGGCAAATCTGCAAAATGGAAGCTTCCCCAGCTTCGTCCTGCCCTTTGCCAAGGCTGCCCCGGGTGGGGCCCATAGGGAGGCGGCAGCGGACAGGCGAGACCGGCGTGGGAGCAGAGGCTACAACACGAATGACGCCGCCTGCATGGGGAGGATGGTGAAGACCGGTGGGGAAAAGATGGGGGCGACACTGGTGGACCGCCTCCATGGTCGGCCGACGAGCTCTGACCGAGCCGCCTCTCCATGGCCGCTAGGGAGCTCTGCGCGGACAGCCTCCATCGATAACACTGATGCCCCGGCTGGGGGAGCTCGATGGGGGTGCGCCGTGGGAGATGGAGGTGCAGTACAGGGTCTCAGCGGGAGGCGGCGGGGTAGGCACCAGTTAGGTTGCCGGATCGGAGCGGAGGAAGGGTAGGCGCCGGCGAGGCGGACGAATCAGAGCGGAGGCGGGGACGATGCTGATGCGAGCGGTGGATGGATAAGGATCTCATGGATAATGAAGGCAGAGGAAGTAGTAAAGAGATAGAGAAAAATGAGATGGAAAAAGGAAAAATTGAGGAAACAAATCTAAGAAAATAGAAAAACAAAAAATAAGAAAAGGAAATAACAAAATAGAAAAAATAAGGAAGGGCATTATGGGCATTTCACTCACTTATTCACTATACACAACCAGGAGAAGCTGTTTTGTCAAACATTTCTTGAAAATGGTTTTAGCTTTAGCAGAGAATCCGCTCAATAGCACAACCACAGCTATAGCCAGAGCTGCCACAACCAAAGCTATGCCAAGTGCACCTGTACACCACCACAGTCTACGGGCGGGTCCTAACATTTTTCAACAATATCACTATGTTTGGCCAGCTGCAAGCGGGCGACACGCTCCAGACACACATAGGACATGTTCTTGGCTACCATCGTCGCTAGCTACAGGCCTGGGTTGTGCTTCCTTTTGCCTTTCCCACGGCAGCCTTCCCCTTCCTGGTGTCTTCCGTTCTTAGAACCCATCACTATTTCAGTCCTTTATGACTTGCTGTTAAGCTACATGACTGAAATACCTCGAGAGAATACAATGTGAGACCACGTACGAGTGTGTATACATAGAGGTAGCATGCTGCAGTACTGGATGTCAAATACCATGCTGGATAAGACAAAACAGCACAGCGTTGGTGGACACTGGACAAACCGTGCTTGTGTCTTGTGTCTAGATGTAATAAATCAATCCGAGCCTCGGTGTTCAAAACTGGGAAAGAGAAAAGTCCACTTAAATACCTTTCAACTGTCGACATTAGCTACAAAGAAACCTTATATTAAGACATCAAACCATATGTAGCACGATGAGATTTACAACCCTTTATTAAAGGTGATGTGACAGTATGGCTCAAATGAGTACAATTGAATCGTAACTTTAAATAAAACACAATATATACATCATGCATGACTCTACATCCAGTAAGAGGTAACTATTGTCACGAGATATTGTGCAAGGGTATGACATTGTAAGGAATCGGATGCCCGTTAGCTTAAGAGGGGAAGGGGTGAATTAGGCAACTTAAAACCTTAACCTATGGCTTCACTAATTTTGCGCAAAGGTAAACTAGAACATACTATCTATATGTGCGACTAGGTTGTTCTAGTGTGAAACTCCCATCCCAAAAGAAGGTTTGCAACCTATAGCCAATCCTAGCATGATACTACTCTAGGAAAGTAGAGGCAAACAAAGATTGCAATAGAGTAAATGCGGAAACGTAAAGGGGATAAGAGGAAGCAAACTCTTGACACGCGATTTATCCCGTGGTATCGGTAGGCACTAAGCCACCCCTAGTCCACGTTGTTGAAACACTCACACAAGAGTATTGCTTCCCGGTCACCAAGTCCCTCCCAAGAGCACCACTTGACTCGCCACAAAGGCTAGCCACTTAGGCACTTGTCAAGCTCCCTGGGTCACCTTGATGCCGCCTCCACTAAGGAGCTTCTCCACCAAGGAAGGGGGTCTCCACGTCCCCCGCACAAAGTGTCCTCGCCGTTCCACACCAAGCCGGAGAGTCGATGACGATTGCCGGTGATCCACTTAGGCCCCAAGGCTTCCGGCGAACCTTGTACAACAGGATTCACTCAAGAATCACCTCACAAGGTTGGCACAACCTTGCACTCACTCAGCTCTAAGCTAAGCCTAGCACTAAGCACATACACAAAGCATGTACTAGTCTCAGGATGAGCAATTAAGCACTTGGATGGATTGGATATGATCTTCAATGTGTCTTGAACTCCTCTGCACTTCCACACAATCCAGCAACCTCAAATGGGTGAGTGGAGGGGGTATAAATAGCCCAAGGCGTCAAACTAGCCGTTGGCTAACGTCCACTGAAAAAGGTACCGTCGGATGATCCGACGCTATATTTTCCAGGGCGTCGGTTCATCCGGTGCCCCTCCCACGTCACTTAGCCGTTGAGGTTCTCTGACACAACTGCTCCGACGCTATGCACCGACAGTGCGTCGGATCATCCGGTGCTGAAGACTCCGCGCTCAAATCGCCTCTGTTAGCTTTCACTTGACCGTCGGATAGACCGACGCTTTATCCTGGCCAGGCGTCGGATCATCCGGTGCTAAAGGCTCTGTCTTGGTGCGTCTCTGTATGAATTCAAACTGAACGTCGGATAGACTGATGGGTCCCCACTCAGACCGTCGGATCATCCGGTGCTATTGTCTTCCTTGCTCTTCCTCTGCAACTCGTCTAACGCTACTAAATAATGGACCATCGGTTCATCCGACGGTACCTAGGGTTTGACCCTGTGCACCAACTCGTCCGACGATTGCACCGACGCTTGTATTTGAGGGACCGTCGGTTGATCCGACGGTGTCTTTTCTTTTCCTTTTCTTGCTCGGTTTTGACCCTAGAAAAATACACTATCTTCTCAATTTCGCATATGGTTTTCTTGCATCCTTGGGACCTAGAAGTGTCTACAAAGACATGCTAAAACAATAAGGTTAGTCCCAAAGATCATGTTGTCATGAATCACCAAAATCAAACTCGAACTAATGGCATATGAGGCCATGTTCGCTACAATGCCAATAAAGCTCAGTTTTGTGGGCAAAGCGTAATGTAGATTGCAAAATTGACATGAACCGACTAGGAATCTCACTTTCTGTTTTGCAAGAATACCAACGACATGTGGAAAGAGTCATGATGTACAAGGGCCCATAGGTTGCCCAATAGCCATATACATAAACAAAACATCCATGTGTGTAAGTGCAATTCTGCAAAACATCCTTCATATGATGACAGTACTACGACACTGGCGGAGACCACGCAAATTATTTATTATCATATTGGAAGCCCATATGTACACTAGTTAACATTTTGCAACTATATTGTTATGTTCTGTTGGGAGCCAGCTCACATGTGCTTGGGTTCATGCCTAGCTAGGAACCGACCTTGGTGAGTTGGTCGATAAACAATTAACAAAGCCTCCAATGCAAGCTCTCCTTGTGTCTTCCATTCCCAAAACTTATCACCATTTTGATCCATATTTGGCAAACTGTCAAGTAAGGACATAAGTATACAACGCTTCATTTGCTCGATGATCAGCAGCCATGCCATGTCTCTGGAAGATGGATTAGTAAATGGATGGACCGATCCATGGTGGTACAATAACCAGCTGGTGACGGTGTCATGCATATGTGATACCATGCACAAATAAACGCCACCTTATGGTGTCCACCTTGTGATGCTGGTGCAACACTCGGGGAAGAAATTTGTTTTTTTAAAAAAAATCCTCTTCCCCGAGTGCAACACTTGGGGAAGAAATTTATTTTTTTATAAAAAATCTCTTCCCCGAGTGCCCCTTCCCAAGCACTCGGGGAAGAGTATTTCCCTTTATTATTTAAAAACCCTTCCCCGAGTGCCCCTGCCTAGGCACTTGGGGAAGCCTCTTTTTTGTTTTTTTGTTTTTTGCTTTTCCATTTGGACAACAAATTATATATATATATATATATATATATATATATATATGCACACACATCACAAACCACATTTATAAATCACAAACGACCAAATATGTCTGGAATCTGCAATATATTACAAATCACACCTTCAAAAGTACACACTATTTCAAGTTCACAAGTGCAACCAGGAGGGTTGGGATGTCCCAACGTCGATCCCGCCGTCCTCTGCCTCTCGTCTGACCTGGGCCTGCCCCTCGCCCTCCTCTGCCTCTCCTGTGTCTCCCCAACAAGAATTTTAATGGTACAACAAGCTGAAAATACCACTGAAGAACTTTGAAATACCAACTCGGATGAAACAACAAATTAAAGACTTCTTGATGAAGCAGACTTGGGTTTTTTTTCATGCATTTAGGATTCAAGAAGGCACTTGTTTGGTGGTTCCAAAAAAGAACAATTGTTTAGCGATACTGCACGTGGCTATGGGTTGCTCCTCATTTGACTCTTGGTTAAATTAAAGGCCTCAATATGGAAACTTTCGACTATAACTTTTGTTTGATAAATTCTCATTAAACCGGTTAGGCAATCACATGGGAACTTCTGTCTAGACTTCTAGAACAAGAATGGGTTGTGTAAGCTGAAAATGTTGCTGCCCAAGTACAGAAGCAGCAATTTCAAAAAAAAAAGGTACAGAAGCAGCAGCGACCCCATGGTACATCCAAGAAATCAGCAAGACATCAAAGATAATTCAGGCTATATCTATATGGATATATCAACCAATTTGAAATGTATTTCAGGCTATGTACCAAAGGAGATATATACACATACATGTCATCAGGAATGCAATATTTCATATAAGAGTGTTGAATCACCATGATGGTTCATTATTACATAATACATATACAACATTTACATTTTACTAGAAAAAATATGTGAGAAACTTGAACAATCAGTAGAGTTTATTTAATATTCTTAATGAATCATCACATCAGATGCAAAACATAGGCAGAAAAGGAACTTTACTAGGAATAACTCTGTTAATCAACATGGAATATACAGAGTTATGGATCAGGTAATTTACAACTTATGAATATATTTTACATGAATATATCCATAGGTAGCTAAAGCAACCTAAACCTTTTATTTTCTAGAGTTACACAAATAAAGTTTCATTACTGGATAATAAACTTGAGGGCCATAGCTTTGTTATTTAGGGCCCATCAAATCTTTAGATCTCTAATTTAGGGCAGTATATGTCACTAACCTATTTATTAAAAATTTCTCCTACATACACATATTTTTCTACATATCCAAAAGTGGTTGATCAGAACTTTGCTAATAAGAGAACTAAAAGTTCAGCAATAAGAAGTCATCAAGGACCAGGAACTGAACAGAAACAATCCTAAGTGAGCTAAAAAATGTAAATACAGCAATATCGAGACATCTCATTTCTACAACAAACTAAAACAAAAGGTCCCTAAAATGAATGGTGGGTCATTAACTCACCATGTATCATAGGTTTGGAATCAAGCAGGCTAGCTGTAGACTCCTCACATGCTTCGTTTATGTGTCAGATGCACAAAATGTCAGCTGCATGTTATCATCATTCTCTTGTTAGCTTATGCCTTCTATATGTATTATAGATGTGCAGATAAAAATTCAGCTATTGAAGTTGAGAGGGATGGAACTATTTGCTTACATGTAGGAAATAAGAGATCATTTCAGAAGGACGACTTACTTTTTTTGGGACAAGGGTAAGCTGGATATAAATTCTTCAACAGATAACTGTGAAGAAGAATGTCACTATCCTAGACCTCAACAATTTATGAAAAGCTAACAAACCTTTGGAATGATGTCAAGCATTAGCAGTTGGGACTTCACCATCAACACAGCTTCCGACCATAACACCTTAAAATCAAAGTGATGTGTATAAAGTCGGTGTGAGTCTTAGAAATTTGTGGGATCAAAACTATACCTAAGTCATGAGGCCTACAAATTAAACATGCTATCATACAAAGGGAAAACAAATAAGCTTCAGACTACATTAAGACATTTAATCGAGCAACATGCACTTGTGCTTGTGATACTGAGCTTCAGCAGCATAACAAAATCAAACAAAGGCAACGGGATAAGTGTCTGTTTCTTAAACACTGACAAAGAACGAATATAATTTCTAAACTATTGGGACATTTCATCGGAGCATTGTAGTAGCGAGGATGCATACATGTCTAAGAAAACGTAAATAAACAGCTAGATTGTAGTAGCAGAAGCATAGAACAGCTAGTTTTAATCATTTAAATCAGACTGAGAAATATAGAAATTCAGACAAAAAAAGTCTAGCTCAATTGACATTCATTCATAGGCAGCAAGAAGAGGCTGCATATTAGCTAATTGATCACAAAACCTAACAATGCAAAGTGTCTGTATGAATCACACAAGAACAAAAGGGACAATCTAGATCTGGTGAAGGGAATCAATTTTGACGCGAAGCAATTTAAGGAATGTCTACGGCGACGAGGTAACTGACAAGAGAAGGATCACCTGCGTGCTCGTCAGCCCGTGCAGATCTGCTCTGTGTGCTCCGCCGCCGCGCCGCTCCAGCCACGCGCTCACCCCGCCCGCGCGCCGCCGCGCCCGCGACGCGCCGTGCTCGCCGCGCTCCGTCGCGCGCTCGCCCCGCTCCGCCGCCGCGCCGCATGGACCGAGATGCGAGGGAGAGAAGAGAGGAGAGTTGGGGGCGGCGGCGGAGTTAGGGTTAGGGGTGGGTGGGGAGGGTGCGACCGGGGGCGGGACGGCGCCGGCGGCGATGGGGACGGGGGCGGGGGCGGGGGCAGTGGGGGCGGATGGGGCGGCGGGAGGGAGGCGTGAAAAAGATAGAGTTCGGTTCCTGTTGCCTGTTGGGCCGGGCTTGTAGCTGATTTTTTTTACTTCTTCCCCGAGAGCCGCTGGCCTGTACACTCGGAGAAGGGAGCCTCTTCCCCGAGAGCCGCGGGCCTGTACGCTCGGAGAAGGCACTCGGGGAACTAACTTTTGTTTTTTTAGTTTTTTTGTCCCTTTTTTTGTGAGGCCTTCCCACATTGTTTAAAACCCTTTATTCAAATTTGGTATAATTTTTGAATAAATTTGGTATATTTTATTAGTTTTGTCTTTTCGTTGAATTTTCGTGTATACTTCAAATTTGAACTACAGGTGCATGAAATAATATAATTTGGTGATTCAAAAAATGATATTCATGATATTTGGTGTATATTGAGGCGTTATCCAGGAATTCATATGAAATGTCGAGTATCTTGTTGTTGTAACATATGGAACAATTTGCGGGAAAAGTGTTTCTAAATTACAAAAAGTTCGAACGAAGTCCAAAAATCACGAAATTTGTCGGGGTGTCATGTTATCACATGTATAGGTTGTGTGCAAGAATTGAGAAGATTTCGAGCAAGTTGGGACATCAAATGCCTAAAACCCAGACATCTCTGTGTGTGTTGTCACATTGATCACATGTGGAGATGTCTAGGTGTTAGGCATTCGATGTCACAACTTACTCGAAATCTTCTCAATTTTGTTACACAACCTCTACATGCCATAACATGACATACAGACAAGTTTCATGATTTTCAGACTTCGTTAGGATTTTATATAATTTACAAATACTTTCCCGCAAGTTGTTGGTCATGATATGGTAACAAGATGCTCAAAATTTCATGTGAGTTCCTAGATTCGACCTCGACATACACCAAATATCAGGAATATCATTTTTTGAATCACCAAATTATATGATTTGATGTACCTGTAGTTCAAATTTGAAGTGTGCCTAAAAATTCAAGAAAAAGAAAAAACTAACGAAATATAACAAAACAATTCAAAAATAAGCCAAATTTGGGCATGGAGTTTTAATTAATGTGGGAAGGCCTCACAACAAAATGGGGCAAAAAAACAAAAAAATAAAAAATGGTTCTCATCCTTCCCCGAGTGCCAGGCAGAAGGCACTCGGGGAAGAGGTCCCTTCCCCGAGTATTGGCAGCTCGCACTCGGGGAAGAGGTCACCTTCCCCGAGTGCTAGGGCCAGGCACTCAGGGAAATATTTATTTTTTTTGTTTGTTTTGCCCCATTTTTTTGTGAGGCCTTCAAACATTATTTAAAACTCCTTGCCCAAATTTGGCTTACTTTTGAAATTTTTTGTTATATTTCGTTAGTTTTTTCTTTTTCTTGAATTTTTAGGCACACTTCAAATTTGTACTACAGGTACATCAAATCATATAATTTGACGATTCAAAAAATAATATTCATAATATTTGCTGTATATCGAGGCCTTATCCACCAACTCACATGAAATATCGAGCATCTTGTTGTCGTAACATGACTAACAACATACGGGAAAAGTGTTTCTAAATTACTAAAAATCCGGTCGAAGTCCGAAAATCACGAAACTTGTCAGGGAGTTGTGTTATCACATGTATAGGTTGTGTGCAAGACTAGAGAAGATTTTGAGCAAGTTGCGACGTTTGATGCCTACAACTCACATATCTCCGGGTGTGTTATCACATGGATCACATGTGGAGATGTCTGGGTTTCAGGCATCACACATCGCAACTTGCTCGAATTCTTCTCAACTATTGCACACAACCTCTACATGTGATAACACGATGTCCCGACAAGTTTCGTGTTTTTCGGACTTCGTCCGGATTTTCTGTAATTCAGAACCACTTTTCCCGTAAGTTGTTCGTCATGTCACGACAACAAGTTGCTCGACATTTCATGTGAGTTACTGGATACAGTCTCAATGTACACCAAATATCATGAATATCATTTTTTGAATCACCAAATTATATGATTTGATGTACCTGTAGTTAAAATTTGAAGTGTGCCTAAAAATTCAAGAAAAAGAAAAAAACTAACGAAATATAACAAAAAAATTCAAAAGTAAGTCAAATTTGGGAAAGGAGTTTTAAATAATGTTTAAAGGCCTCACAAAAAAATTGGGGCAAAAAAACAAAAAACAAAATGTTGCCCAGGGACAAGGCACTCGGGGAAGAGGTCACCTTCCCGAGTGCTAGGGCTAGGCACTCGGGGAAGAGTTTTTTCAATTTTTTTGTAAACGGCTCCATCTAATGTTGCCGTCAAATGCAACTTTTCTTTTTCGTGTGCTCGTCTTCCCCGAGTGTTGCGCTCGGGGAAGATGGCCTTCCCCGAGTGCCGGTCTTCCCCGAGTGTCATGCCCTTTTAGGCACTCGGGGAAGGCCACCTTCCCCGAGTGTAATTCTTCCCCGAGTGCAACACTCGGGGAAGATTGGCTTCCCCGAGTGCCCGATTTTTGGCACTCGGGGAAGTGCGTGGCACTCGGGAAAGATTGCTTCTCCCGTAGTGAAAGAAAGGTAAAAGGATAAATGTGTAATTGATAGATTCGACTGTGATATATCTCCTTCAATCGGCCATAGCCCTTTATATTCATAGAGGGGGGAGGTCTTGCCCCATTAGGAGTCGAAACTTTTACAAAGACATGTCAAAATACAACTCCTAACTCGTATTTGGCAGGATAGGGCGGTCTAACCGGCCCTGGGGGCGGTCTATCCGTGTGCCCGACATGCAGACCTTCCGGAAGCCATAGCTCCCACATCCGGACTCCGATTTGGACGTTCTATATATGAATCTTGATCTACTCGACGAGTCCTAACCATTGGTGAAGGCGAAATTGCCTTTTGAGGACTTTATCTAGGGCGGTCTGACCGCCCCCATAAGGCGGTCTAACTGCGTCGCCCGGACCTACCAATTTTGGGTGTCAACATATGCCCCCTTGTTTTATGGCAAAGCTTGCATGCTAATAAACATTCACAATGATCAAATTTGGCTAAAGACGATGATTCGCACCACATCGCCCATGTGATGGTTCCTAAAGCCTATATGAATGTCATTATAGCCGAAATAAAACTTTAAGATGTAGAACATGTATGAAACTAATATTTCGTCTTTCTAAACAGCATATCTAGCAATTGAAGCTCTGATTTGGCAATGGCAACCAATTGTAACTCGTTGGTATGCCAAAAGCATATTGATAGTTGTAAACAGAAAACCAAGGATTATACCAAAAGTATGGACTATAATTATTTATACCTGAATATGCAGTCCATGACACATGCATCGATGGAATAAATGATGAAGACCAATGTGATGACCGTCGATGCTTCTTTGCTTTTGGTAATGAAGAATTCAACCTTTGCCCTCCTAACCGATTGTTTTGCTTTTGCTTGGCCATCCTCTGATATTTATGCAACAACTCAGCAAAGTTTGGCTTTTTCCTGACCACCTGGCTGTTTGGTGTAACACTCCGGTATCTATCAAATTTTTTGGCGAGACCAGTCAGACCGGTGAGGACACCGGTTAGACCGGTGCCTTGATAACTAACCCATTTATGATCATGTTGCCCCCAGCCGAACATGATCGTTGTTCAGCTATATTATTTATGACATGCTCATTATTAGGGAAAATTTGATCAGTAGAACCAGCCGATCATTTTTCAATAGTCCGCTTTTTTATATCTAGTGTCAAATCATAAATTTTATTTAATATACTATCCTTTTTGACACGATAGATTTGTCTGATCACCTTGCACTTATTTTTCTGTGTTGACCGATTTTTATGATTAAAACGGTCATTACGCATAGGTGATGGCTCATTAATTACTGGCTCCCTATGGGTTTGACAAAAATAACTAGGAGACGGCATATATGAACTATAATACTGTTAACACCAAAATTTGGTAAAGAGTCTGACTTGTGGGTCCAACTCGGTGAGAAATCCGTCCGGCGGAAGGAAGGTTTCTTCAGATGCATTCGGCAGAAGAATCTGCGATCGGCTATTTGCTTCCGTTCGGCAAGGAAACTGTTGAGCTGATTTTGCGGGATTATATGGTTACGTGGCCCGAGCGGAAAGGACGAATGGATGGATGAGCGATCGCGCTTAGAGATAAATTAGGTATCGAATCCATTCGAGGTCATGCTTAGCAGGGTATAAATATGAACCCTGAATGTATGTAACGGACATTCGAAATCATTCTCAATACAAGAGAGCATCCACCAGAAAGTTTGGATCATTTTGATGCTTATTTATTTTTATTTGCATTTAAGTTGAATCACTAAATAATCTTTGTTATTTTCAATAATATTTAATTTTCTAGCATCCAACACTTACTTGTGGGCCCAATGGACCAGAATAGGTACTGTTAGGCTTAATAAACACTCATTTAATTTTTGGTAATTTAATTGTTAAATAATGGCTTAAATGCCCTTTTAATATTAAAGGGAAATTAAAATAAAGAGAAATCCTTAATTAAATCCTTTTTCTTTTTGGAAATAGTACTTAATATAAATAAAAGAAATTTAATTAACATTACTGATAAGAAATTTAATTAACATTACTGATAAGAAATTTAATTCATAAATAAAAAGATATTAAGTACACCTTTGTTGGTAAAGATAAAAGGAAATGAAGCTTTCACATGAAATGATAATCTTAAATAAAAACCTTTATTCAAATAAGGAATAAAAGAGTAACCCATGTACAACCAATGACTTCCTCAAATAGAAACCTTAGATAGATGCTTGTAAAGGTGAATATGACCAACTAGAGTTGGATAAGACAACAAACTATCACATCACCTAAAGTGCATTGCATTCCGTGTAGATATTCCGGACGGAGGTTACTCCCTGGTCCCGGAAACCGAGGAAGGCGGAGCGGAAGGTTCTCTGCAGTACGTGGAAGTACTCGACACGGAGGGTGCCCAAGCTAACATAGCTGACGAAGGCAAGCTCCGGTGCATCTAACCCAGTTTTAAAAGTTCTTTATGCAATTACCTATGATTGATTGTGCATTTACGTTCAGGAGTTGAATGAAACCCTAGATGCATGATCCATAGGTACCTTTGGTCTCTACTAGTATGATAGGTCGATAGCTGCTAAGCTATAGGACCGTTACAAGTCGAGTGATGACCTCACTCGCGAGAATAGGTTCCTAGATAGGAATCATACTATATCCTTAAATGGATTGCTCACGTGGTAAGAGCATGGGATCTGGGCTCCGGTCCAGTGGTTATGTGGGTTAAGTTTTTGAACGTACTAAGCACATGCCGGTTATGGGGCCGGTAAACCTAGTACCATAATGAGGCGGTTAGGGATCCTACCGTTACTACTCTTGGGATTCGCTCTCACGGCTCGCCACCGGTGGTGTATGGTGACTCCGGGTATCTCGCGGGGTATGCCGGATAGCCTGCACCAAAGACTGTAAGATTCGATCCCGAATCGAGGATTTATGGGGACGGTCTGGGGAGTTGTCCTCGCGGGGACAGCCGACCGTGTGTTTGGGTCTACCTTGCAAGGTTTATAATCAATCGATTGTCGGCCTCTCACCGTTACCCGAGACTACTTACTCCACTAGTCATGTGATCCCTAATGATGGAAGTTGATAAAGATGATGTTTGATTAATTGTATTGTACAACTTTGTTTGTACTAGTTGGCTAATGTAGTAAAGATTAAACCACTAGAACTTGTGCTAAAATCTTGAAAGTAAGGACCTACTCTTTGTTACTTTTTAGCAAAGGCAACCCAGTAGCCAAAAAGCCTTTCATGGTCTAGTTTTGGTATAAATTTTATTTAATATACTATCCTTTTTGACACGATAGATTTGTCTGATCACCTTGCACTTATTTTTTTGTGTTGACCGATTTTTATGATTAAAACGGTCATTACGCATAGGTGATGGCTCATTAATTACTGGCTCCCTATGGGTTTGACAAAAATAACTAGGAGACGGCATATATGAACTATAATACTGTTAACACCAAAATTTGGTAAAGAGTCTGACTTGTGGGTCCAACTCGGTGAGAAATCCGTCCGGCGGAAGGAAGGTTTCTTCAGATGCATTCGGCAGAAGAATCCGCGGTCGGCTATTTGCTTCCGTTCGGCAAGGAAACTGTTGAGCTGATTTTGCGGGATTATATGGTGACGTGGCCCGAGCGGAAAGGACGAATGGATGGATAAGCGATCGCGCTTAGAGATAAATTAGGTATCGAATCCATTCGAGGTCATGCTTAGCAGGGTATAAATATGAACCCTGAATGTATGTAACGGACATTCGAAATCATTCTCATTACAAACCGACTTTACGCCAAACCCTAGAGTCCTTTGTCGTGTCGTCGAGTTCTTCGAGAGGGTTCATCGATCTGTCGACCTCCGTGAGTACCGGCAACCTTGTAACATGTCTAGTATCATGCGGTGGATTTAGATTTGATGCAAGTAGTCTTGTTACCATGCTTAGTGTCATGCGGTAGATTCAAGCTTAGTTCAAGAGGGTTTCTTGTTAGGTCATTAGCCATGCGGTAGGTTAAGATCTAGCTTGAAGCTAGTTATCGGCTCTATTGAATTTTGGCAAGATTCAATAGATTCATTAAGTTACCCCGTGTTGCTTTGAGTTTTTGCTTTATGTTTAAATTCATGTAACACTTCTTTGCCCAATCTAGATCGGCTTTATCCCTTTTGATCATCCTTATGCGAATCGAGTTCGTACCCTTGGCTTAAATAACACGTGGATCACATGCTCCTTGATAGCCGAAACCGAGTCGATCTAGGTTGTTACATGCTGCGGGTTCAAGCGTGCCAAAACTTGTATAAATCTTGAAAGAGCTGGGTATCATGCGGTAGATGCAGATGCAGGTTTTTGGGTTGTTTTGGAGCAAATCATCCGGTGGATTAGATTTCAATCCAATCTGATAGATTTATCTTGCTTGGTAATGTTCGTTCCTTCTTCATGGACCCCGAATTGTCTGTTCAGCCGTG
The DNA here is from genome assembly GCA_947561735.1 of Cenchrus americanus. Taxonomy (NCBI): domain Eukaryota; kingdom Viridiplantae; phylum Streptophyta; class Magnoliopsida; order Poales; family Poaceae; genus Cenchrus; species Cenchrus americanus. The sequence continues at coordinate 28,212,079 of OX387242.1, read as the reverse complement.
TTCGGTTACGCTTTCATGAGTAAAACGCGTTCATAGTTCATGCTTTAAATATTGTATGCTTTTAGCTTTCCATATTTAGATCATATCATGCGGTGGATAGATCTGTTTGTGGAAGGTGGTGCGATCTCAAGCAAGTTGTATCATGCGGTGGATAGGTTTGCTTGGTACCGTACCCGACGGGTCTTAAAGTACCTAGACATGCGGTAGACTAGTGTTTTGGACCTATGCATGCTTGTTTATTACATATTTATGTTCGTGCTTTTACTTCATTTATTATTTAATGTTGTTTACCACGGGGATCGGTCAGGCCTTGCGCACGTGCATCTTTATCCAAATAAAGACCGATCTACCGTCATGCTTACGTCATTTATTCGGCTGTTTTACTTTTTACACTTTAAAGCTCCCGAATGGTTTCAGTTCGTTGGCAGATAGCTCTTTATAGCTATGTGTCATCTCACCTGGCTCTCTAGCCATAAATATGGAACTGTCTGGTACCACCCGGCAAGTTCCAAGCTTTGGAATTTAATTACTTTGTCTTTTTGTTAATTTTCAGGGAAAATTGACTGGCACGTCTCGTGATCTCTTCGTGTGTGAAGCTAGCTTGTTCGGCTTGCTGTGTGCTTGGCGCTGGGTGCAGATTTTGTGTCAACACACTTTTTGGCACGCCCAGTGGGACCATAGCCGAAAATCAAGATGCCTGACATCGGGGACGTTATGGATGTCAACATCGAAGACCTCTCTCCGGAACAGCGGCAACAGCTGCAGGACGCTGCGGATCAGTTCCAATAGAAGTGTTTGCTGTCATTCAAAAAGAACAGGAGTGGCGTCCCATACTTAAAAAATGAGATGCCCAGGGTTTTGTTGCCAGGAGAGAGTGACGCTACGACCCAGAAGGAGAGGGAGGAATGCATGCAAGCGTTTCGAGATGCCGCGGATCACATCCTAAGCAGGCATCATAGAGCTTTCCTGGGGGCGTTCAAACAGATGATGGTGGCTTTCTTCGGCCCATGCATGGAGAAAGTGTTCAATCGAACACCCTTTCAAGGAGGCACCGTGGAGATGGGTGAGTCCAGTTCTCAACCGCCATTGCGGAGCCAGCCAGCCCAGCCTTCTCCGCAGAGCGTTGGAAGCCAAGCCTTCCAGCCTCCTCCACAAGGCGCTGGAGGTCAACCAGTTCAGCCCCCACTGCAGGCCGCAGGAGGGCAACCAGTCCAGCCACCTCCGCAGGGCAGCGCAGGTCAACCTGTGCAACAGCTGAACCCGTATCAGCCCACGTACGGGGAGCTGGCATTCCGCTCGTCTGGAGCCCCACTTGCTTTCGGCTACAGGATTGCCCCAGCTAGCAACAGACTGCAAAAGAATTTGTACGGCGGAGGCTACCACGAGGTGATGAACTACGGCGCCATCGATGCTCTCCCGAATCCGGGTTACGGACCAGCTACGGTCGTGCAGGAGGATGATATCCTGGCTTAGAAGATGGCTGACTTGATGCAAAATCAATTCGGCCTCAAACCTAAAATGCAGGGACCTACCTACACGCCTCCGTTCCCGGAGTGGTATTACAACGTGATCCTGCCGCCAAGAGTAAAGCCTCCAACGGAATTTACAAAGTTTTCCGGGAAGGATGACACGAGCACGGTGGAGCATATTGCTCGCTACCTGATGCAGCTTGGAGAGTGCTCATCTGAAGAGGCGTTCAGGGTCAGGTACTTCCCCATGTCAGTGACGGGCGCGGCGTTCCAGTGGTTTTCATCTTTGCCTCCCCAATCAGTTAGCACATGGAGGGAGTTGGAACGGAAATTCCATGCCCATTATTTCAGCGGTAGCACGGAAAAGAAGATGATCGACCTCGCTACCCTGAAGCAGAGACACAGTGAGACGCCCTTGAAGTTCCTCAAGAGGTTCAGGGAAATCAAGGGCATGTGTTTTTCGCTAAATCTGCCAGATGATCAGTTGGCCGACATGGCCGTCGCTGGGATGTTGCCGGCCGCACGTGAAAAGTTGTTTGGCATGGAGTTCGATAACCTGGGTCAACTGTCCCAAAAGCTGTCGTTGATGAGCAACCAGGCCTACGGTTTTAAGAAAGACGCCAAATTCGGCAAGCAGCACGACGTAGCCGATATCTACAATCAGTTCCTGGAAAAGGACGACCAAATGGAGGACTCTGATGATGACCAGGATGTGGCTGCAGCCGAAATCATGGGGGGAGGAACCATTGACCATGAATCAGCGCTGGGTCAAACAGACTAAAGGCACCTACGATTTCGACGTCACTAAAGCTGACAAGCTGTTTAAGTTCCTGGTGAAGGAAGGCCGAATCAAGTTGCCTGAAGGGCATTCCATGCTTCGGCCCGATGGAGTAAAGGAGAAACATTACTGTGGCTTCCATGACAGGAATTCTCACTCCATCAATGACTCAAGGGGTCTTCGTGGATGAGGATCCGAGAGCTATCCGGGAGGGACATCTCAAGTTTGATAACAAGATGAAACCGGACGGCCACCCTTTCCCCCGCAACATGATAAGCTATTCCGTCAACATGGTGACAGCCGAGGAGAAGGGCAAGGTCAAGGTCTTGACTTCAGCTAGGGCAAGGCAGGATGGAGCAGTAGACCCAGAACGTCAAGTGACCTTGGAGCAGGTGCATGGTGAAGCCCCCCGCGTTCTCAAGAGCCATATCGAGATCGGGGAATCGTCCAGGGCCAAACCCAGGGTGACTACGCGCATCCTCCTCAACAAGTGGCAGCGCCAGCTGGAGAAAGAGCGCTACCAGAAACGAAAGCACGAGGAGGAGAGGCGCAGGGCCGAAGAGGAAGCGCGCATGAGAGATCTGGAACAATATACGCGCGAGCAGGAGCGCGCACACTGGGGGTGCGCATTCTTCAGGCACTGCTGGAACGAAGGGTTGAAGCTTCCCACGCTGAGAAACTGCTCTGAGTGCAGCGATAGGTACTTTGAGTATAGGCAGGAAACTGCCAATCGCCGATCTTTCCATGAAAGAATTCGAAGGATACATCCTAGTGAGGATCGGCGTCAAAAAATTGAAATCATTGATCATCCCAGGAAGAGACAAGCCGATTTGAGATGGGCTAATCAGGAGGAAGATGAGGACGAGTATGTCTGGCAAAAGGGGCAATGGTGCCCGCCTAGCCTAAGAAAGAGTCAGAAAAGGAGGGTTCAACGCTTGAGGAACCGCGAACTGAGGCAGGCAGGGGTCCAGACAAGGAAGGTCTGGCGTCCAAAGGATAAACCTGAAGGGTCAAGCCGCTCGGCGCCGGCATGTATGGTATATTTTCTGCCGAATGAATTTATGGCTCCTGCTAATCAGGTCGTGCAGGAAGAAGCGTCCCTGGACGATGAGCAGCTTGAGGGACTGATGGCGCAGCTGGTGCTAGCCAAGCAAGCCGTCTTCGACAAACCGGCCAAAAATCGACACATGAGGCCGCTATACTTGAAAGGATATGTCAATGGCAAGCCATTGACCAAGATGTTTGTCGACGGTGGAGCGGCGGTCAATGTAATGCCGTACACCACTTTCAGAAAACTTGGCATGGGCCCTGGCGACTTGACACCTACAAGCATAATACTGAACGATTTCGCCGGGAATCCTTCAGATACCAAGGGATGCGCCCACATGGATCTAATGATCGGGTCCAAAACACTGCTCACAACCTTCTTTGTCATCGAAGGTAAAGGAGCCTACAGCCTACTGCTTGGACGGGACTGGATTCATGCCAACTGCTGCGTTCCATCTACCATGCATCAGCAGCTCATCCAATGGGTAGATGACGATATTGAGGTGGTCCAAGCAGACGACTCCGTGAGCGTTGTAAATGTGGAACCAGCTTTCTGGGAATACCAAGGTATTGACTGTTTCTCAGGAAAAGACTGGGGAGAAGGTCCTGTTGAGCCTGTCAGCAGCGATCAACAGCCGATTCAAGCAGTCGGCTCTTATAGCAATTTTTAATGGATAACCCCGTCGATGGCACTGACGGCAAGTTGGGACGAGGATTCATGTCGGCCGATAAATTGGAGGAAGTTGACATTGGAAGTGGTGACAAACCAAGGCCGACATTTATCAGCGCAAACTTGCAATCGGACTTCAGGGAGGAATTGATCAAGTTTCTCAAGGAATATAACGATTGCTTCGCTTGGGATTATTAAGAGATGCCTGGACTGGACCGTTCCATTGTTGAGCATCGGTTGCCAATCAAATCTGGTTTTAAACCATACAAGCAACCTCCCCGGAAAATCTACAAAGATGAAGTATTGGCCGATGTGAAGAAAGAAGTTGAAAGATTACTTGATGCAAACTTCGTTCGGCCATGCAGATATGCGGAGTGGATCTCTAATATTGTCCCTGTCTACAAGAAAAATGGAAAGATGAGGGTCTGTATAGATTTCAAGGATTTAAACAGAGCTACTCCTATGGATGGTTACCCCATGCCTGTTGCCGATTTGTTGGTTGACGCCGCTGCTGGACACAAAGTCATCAGTTTCATGGATGGTAATGCGGGATATAACCAAATTTTTATGGCAATAGAGGATATATCAAAGACAGCCTTCAGATGTCCTGGTCATATAGGCCTGTTTGAATGGATAGTCATGACATTTGGGTTGAAGAATGCCGGTGCAACTTATCAGCGAGCCATGAATTACATCTTTCATGAGTTGATCGGCAAAATTGTCAAAATTTACATTGATGACGTCGTGATCAAGTCTTTGAATCATGACACACATTTGGAAGACGTGAAAAGAACCTTGGAATGCACCCGAAAACATGGCTTGAAGATGAATCCAAACAAATGCGCTTTTGGGGTATCAGGTGGAGAGTTCTTGGGGTTCTTGGTCCACGAAGGGGGGATTGAAGTCGGCAAGAAAAGCATGAAGGCCATTGATGAAGTTGTCCCTCCAACTAATCTCAAGGAGTTGCAATCACTGCTGGGCAAAATTAATTTTGTAAGGAGATTCATCTCAAATCTGTCAGAAAAGGTTTTGCCGTTTTCTCCATTGCTGAAACTTAAGAAAGATCAGAAGTTCACGTGGGGCGACGAACAACAAAAGGCTTTTGACGAGATCAAGCAATATATGAAGGAGCCACCGATCGGTCCCTCCGCAGTTGGATAAGCCTTTCAAGTTGTACGTGGCGGCCGATACCCAAACCATTGGATCGGACCTTATTCAAGAATTCGAAGGAAAGGAGCGGGTAGTAGCGTATCTTAGCCGAAAATTACTTGACCCTGAAACCAGGTATTCGGCTGCAGAGAAGCTGTGCCTGTGCGTGTACTACTCGTGTACAAAGTTTCGGCACTACTTGTTGAATGCCGAATGCATTGTATATTCTAAGTTCGATGTAATAAAACACATGTTATCTATGCCAGTTTTGAATGGCAGGATTGGCAAGTGGATCTTGGCTTTATCAGAGTTTGAGTTAAAGTTCGAATCGGCAAAAGCTATTAAAGGTCAGATCATTGCCGATTTTATAACTGAACATCCTGATCCATCAATTGATTTGCTTGAAATTACTCCTTGGGCTTTATTTTTTGATGGGTCATCATGTGGTAAAGGTGGGGGAGTAGGGATTGTGTTCATTTCGCCCAGGAGTGAGATTTTCGAGTTTGCTATCCCTATACAGCCCACTGTTACAAACAATCAGGCTGAGTACGAGGCATTGCTTCGGGGGCTTCAATATTTGAGAGAAGCCGGGGCCGTTTCGGTTGAGGTTTATGGAGATTCAGAATTGGTAATAAAGCAATTGAACGGCCAATACGAATGTAAAAGTGAAGCGCCGAGGAGTTACTACGAAGAATGCAGGGAAATCTTGAAGAGCTTTCCGTTGGTGACTCTACAACATATTCCTAGGGAACATAATGAAGAGGCGAACAGGTTGGCGCAGAGCGCTTCCGGTTATAAAGAGAATCAAGAGGCGTCTGCCACAGACATATATGCACTGGGAATGGATCTTGCGGAAGATGATTGGAGAAAAGAGATCGTTGACTATTTGAAAGATCCATCCCGAAAAGTCTCTAGGAAGCTCAGGTACAAGGCCATAAAGTTTGTTCTTCTGGATGATAATTTGTTTTACAAATCGTTAGACGGGGTGTTGTTACGATGCCTGGGTCCAGAGGAAGCTAAAAGGATGATGAGTGAAGTACATGATGGGATATGTGGAGCACACCAATCGGCCTACCGCATGAAATGGGTTATCAGGCAAGCTGGGTGCTTTTGGCCGACGATATTGGAGGACTGCTTTGAGTAGTACAAGGGATGCCAAGACTGCCAGAGGTTTGGAAATATTCAAAGAGTTCCTGCATCAGCATTAAATCCCATTATCTAACCATGGCCATTCAGGGGCTGGGGTATAGACTTGATTGGCCAGATTAATCCACCATCTAGCAAGGGGCATAAGTTTGTGCTTTTGGCTACGGATTATTTTACCAAATGGGTTGAGGCAATTCCACTGAAGAAGGTGGCGTCGGAAAACATGGTTGAATTTGTCAAGGAACACATCATTTATCGGTTTGGAATCCCTCAAACAATCACAACTGATCAAGGAACCCAATTCGTGTCCTTGGAGTTCAGGGAGTTTTCCGAAAGCATCGGGATCAAATTGTTTAATTCTTCTCCCTATTATGCCCAAGCTAATGGTTAGGCAGAGGCTTCTAATAAGATCATGATCAAGCTTATACAAAAGAAGATCGACCAGAAGCCTAGGAGGTGGCATTCGGTGCTCAGTGAAGCGTTATGGGCTTACCGGATGGCCCCTCATGGAGCTACGAAAACATCTCCTTATGAATTGGTTTATGGACACCATGCGGTTTTCCCTTGGGAAGTACAATCAGATTCTAGGAGAGTGATTTTGCAGAAAGATTTAAGCTCCAAACATTACAGTGGCTTAATGATGGGTGAGCTAGAAGATTTGCACATGATCCGTCTTAGGGCCCTGGAAAATATCGAAAAGAACAAGCTGCGGGTTGCCAAGTATTATAACAAGAAAGTAAAAGTTAGGCAGTTTGCAGAAGGGGATTTGGTTTGGAAAGAGTTACTACCGATTGGAACCAAATACAGTGAATTCGGCAAATGGTCTCCTAACTGGGAAGGACCCTTTCGAGTGGTCAGATGCGTCCCTGGTAATGCCTACATGTTGAAAACTTTACTAGGAGAAGAATTTTCCGCTGCAATAAATGGAAGATATTTGAAGAAAATATTATCCTAGTATTGAAATCGATCGGTGATCACCAGCATTGGGATTACATGCATCTGATACAGGAATAGCCGGCGCTCAAGAACGAGGCCGCCTTCAGAACAAAATCCCCAAACAGAGGGAATGGCCAGTGCCTAGATGCATTGCCCTTAGCACAAAACTACATTACAACTGCTTCTTGCAGGTTTACATCCAACAACCCTAGTGATCAGGACTTCAAGGAGGCGGGAAGCAGAAGGCCTGGCGTAAGAAGCGAAAGTATGATTCAATCTTTTCTTTGCTTCTTCACCTGCTCCCTCTTCAGTTGCTCCAGGACCACCGTGACGGCAACTTGGAATGCATGGGGGTGACCGTGGTTTGCTGCCTCCACCAAGCTGTCCCAAGCCGCTTTCAGGTTATTGTACCTATGAGAGACATCTGAGACAGAGGAGTGGTCATTAGGGGAAAAGATTCAGATGTGAACACGGAGTCAAGGAGTTAGAGACATTCACCTCCCACTAATGCCTCCAAAGCCATGCGACGCTCGCGCTCGGCCTGGCAACGAGTAGTGATGTCCCTGAGGTCATGCTCCAGGTGCCGAACGCGGCGGCGCAGTTGATGGCTGGTTCTCTGCTCGGGCGTGGCGTCTTCTGCTTCAAGGGAAGAATCAGAGGAGATGTACTCAGGCATGTCTTCGGTCCCGATGATTTCCTCAGGAAGCAGATCAAGGCTGAAAGAGGAAAGGTAGAGAGGAGGTAAAACGCGAGACTACATGAGAAAACAAGGAGCAAATCAAAGGAAAACTCACTCTCGAATCGTGCGTTTCTTCGGGGTGCTGCCCTCCTGGGGCTGCTTGCCTTTGTCCATGGCCTTGGGGTTTTTTCCTCTAAGGACAAAGGAGAAGATGAGAAGTGATGGATGAGTGTGCGAGTGGATTTGGAAGGCATCTCAGCAGACTATTTTATTGACTGAGAGAGTGCGTTGGGAGTGATGACTGGCCGGCGTGCATTATTGGAATACCAAACGGCAGGGTTTTCTTCCCGGATGCGAAGGGTTTTCGTTTGAACAGTGCCTACGGATTGTCGAATCAAGGATTTTCTGTGGATTTTGCGCCAAGGAGCATCTGTTCTCGCGTGTTCGGCTCAAACGAGTTCCCGAATACATTCAGGGGGAAACAAGATTCACATATGCAAACACAGAAAAATCATCGCAGTACAAGCACGGAAATCAAATGTTCTTTATTTATTGCCGATATCAAACATCCCTGATACAATCTAGTCAAAGAGCCTGTTTAACACAGACTGGGGATGAGTGAGTTCGGCAATGGCATCGCCGTGGCCGTCGAGGCGCTCCAAGATGATCTCGATCTCCTTGATGTCTTCTGGTGCGCCGCCCCGGAAGCCGTGCGGCCTGGTGGAGTAGTCAACGTAGGTGTGCGTCACCATGGCGGCCAGGCCCAAAGTGGTGCCCAAGCGGATGCCGTGGGTGGCCACTTCGTCCACGCGGCAAGGCGCTCCGCCGGCGTGTCTCCACGGGCGTTCACTTTGTCGACCAATTGCTCCACCAGCGTTTTCAGTTGGTTGAGCTCGGCGTCACGGGCTGCAAAATACAAGATAAAGGTGATCAGTATCAAAAGTCGGATTGGATTAAGGAGCGGTTTCAGAGCCGTACCGTCGATGGTCGCCAGCAGCTGCTTGCGCTGGTCTTCCCACTCCAATTCGGCTATGCCAGCCTTTTTGCAGACATCTTCCAGCTCGCGCTGGGCCACCTCCAGCTCCGCCTTGAAGCGGAGAGCATCGAGTTCCCCGTAGGGCACGGGGGAGTAGCGGTCCGACTCCAAGGAGTCGTCCGGCAGGGGCTGACCGGCCGGCGCAGAAGATGGGTTCCATTGAATAAGCCTGAAACAGAGATGATCGTCAAAAATGAAAGGGAATCGAAGATGAATCGTAAAAGAAAAGTTGACGATCATTGCCTCCGACGCGCACTGGCGCGACTCCCCTCCGCCTCGTCAGCGGCGCGGCGCCGGTTGTTGCTGCTCGCCATGCTTCTGGGATTTGCGCTGATTGGAAAAAGAAGACTTGAGATTGGCGAAGATTTGAGAGCTAAATGCTTCGTGAAGAGCTGGGGGCACCTACGGTTTTCATTTATAGGCCTGGCGAGATAGATCGTGGCCTCAGGTCGTGGCTCTAGATCGTGGCGCGTATCCCAAGAAACTTGGAAGGTGGAGAGGTTTCCTTGACCGATCCGCCGTCGGGTCGTTTGGAGTTCAAGGCTGAGTCGTATTCGGTTGACTGGCTCGGCTAAAAGGAAGTTAAGGTGCCGTTCGGGTATTGGCACTTTTTGGCTATTGATTACCGAATGGGTCGTTCAGCGTTGCAATTAAGGACGTGCAGAGGAGAAGGAAAATAAAATTGCAAGAGCACATGTTGCAAGGACGACCAGTTCGGTTACACATCGATCAATACATCTAAATGTTTAAATACTTTGCAATTACATTGGAGGCGTTCGATGTTGTCTGGTGGATGTTCTCCATCCGTTCTTGATAATCTTTCTGGGCGTCAGACAAGATGGTGAGTTCTGCATCACATTGGTTCACCTCAGCTATGGCCGATGTCGCTTCCTCTTGGATTTTCTCTATCAGTTCAGGAAGTTCGGCTATCTTACTTTCGTCAGCTTCTATTTCTGCTGATAAGCTTTTCAGCTCTGCCTCCAGTGCGGCCTTTCTGGCGATTTTCAACTCACGAGCAGCTCGCAGATTGGCCAATGTCCCTTTGTGACTCTCAGTATGAGATTGTGCTCCCTTTACGGCTTGTTCAGCTTTAGCTTTCTTCTGTTCCACAGCCGGACGGGAAGATACATTCCTCAGATCTCGTCTTATGGCTACATAATGAACATCCAGGCCAGAGATGGGTTCAAGTGAGGCCCTGACATCCTCAGGAAGTTCTTGGCTGATGGGTCTAAGCATGTCCTCGAAATAATCAAGGTCTCTGATCTGATCTCGAGCCTCTCTTTGCAACCAGGCAAAAATTTCCTTGAGCTTTTCTTGCGCTTCCTCTGACAAGGCTTGAGGCATCCTTTCCCTCGTCTCGGCGGTTGGATTGTTCCCCATTGGTGGGTTTGATGATGACGGAGCCTGATCCTGAGAGGGTAGTATTGCCGAGTTAGGGGTATTGGGAAATAAAAGATAACAGGATTAAGTGCAAATGATTACCTCATGTCTGACTTCCTGAACTGGAATAGGGTTTTGTTCAGTTTCAGGGGAGATTTCTGGAGCCACTGGTGAAAGGGGTGCTCGTGGCAAAGCTGAAGCTTCTGTGTGAGAGGGTGATACAGCCTCTGGCAACTCTGGAGCTTCTGGCTGGAGAGGAAGTGGATTCACCTCTGCTAAGGTTGATGTTTCTGCCTGGCCAGTGGGTGATTGAGCCCTTGGAGGACTTGAAGGCTCTGGTTGGATGGGGAAGTTCATCTCTGGCGAGGTTGGTGTTTCTGCCTGAGCAGGGAGTGATTGAGTCCCTGATGAAGATGAGATCTCTACCTGGACAGATGGCTCAGCCCTGGGTGGACTTGCATGTTGAGAGACAGGGACATCTACAAGTTGATCCACCATTGTTTCCTCTGAAAATACCAGATTAAGGATGAATGCCAGTGTTGGTCTTTGAGGAAGGAGTAATAAAAGTCATACCAGTGGATGTAGCATTGGCAGGTTCTGAAGCTGAGGATTGCTGGATTTTAGTCTGAAATTGCACAGGACGAGATTTATCAGAAAAGAGTAATCCTGTGTTCAAGAAAGAAAGAATTTTACCTCAGTAAGGACTTTCTTGATGGTTCTTCTCCTCTTAGCATTTGGAGGTGCAATCAGAGACAGGCCTTGCCTCTTGTCAGCAGTAATACTGGACAGAGTTGGATCTGTTGTAGCATACCTGGCCATTAATTGAGCCAGGGTTGGTGATCTAAATCCCAATGCTGAGATTGGGCCTACTGCATTGTAAGCGATCTCCCTGGCTAGAGGGGCAGGCACTGTGTTCTGTGGGTAAAAAGAAAAAGAAAATCAAGAACATGGTTAAAGGAAGAAATGCCAGATTTGAGGAAAGGGATAATCATGATTACCTCTGAAGTTGGTTGAAAATCAGGCATCAGTTCTATACAAAATGAATGTACATGCTCACTGAAAATATGGTCATTGAATTCTTGCCACCAGGAGTTGAAGGTGGGGTGAACTACTGTTGTGGGTGTGAAGGGCCAGGTGTAAACAGTTGGACTGCATACATACTGAAAAACCCTGCTGGTTTGAGTAAGTTCTTTGATTTCCTCTCTGGGCTTGAGGAATTCATGCGAAACGATCTCGGGGGCATCCGGCCACATCCAAGTTGCCGAGCCATCATGTTGGGCCGATAGTATTCATAAGTACCGTGGTTTAGCCTCCCTCTCCACCGAATTCGGTGGCGAGAATGCATGGATGGATGAGGATGTTGAGGATTTCTAGAAATCTTCCATCTTGGCGTTCAGCTTCAAAGGAGAACTCACAAGGGAGAGTTAAATTGTCATTATCCAAGTAAGGAAGCCAGAGAGGGTTTGGGAAGCCTTTGAAGAAGAGCTCGAAGAGCTGGGCCGACATTCCCGCTTGATGGGAATGGTTGAAGCAGCTTCTCCATAGGTGTGGCATCCTCTGGTGACTTGAGTTTCCCCTTCATGATAGTTGGATGAAGGGAAGAACCGGGTGTTGAGGTCAACACCAACAATCTGGTACATGTGCAGTTGCAGCCACATTTGTACAAACCACCAAGGGCCATTGACACATGTTATCCTCTGGCTAGTGTACATTTGGGTGACAGTTTGATGAAGCATGTGGTATACACTACCCAGGAGGTATTTTCCAAGGGGAAGGCGATTACCATTGGCTAAGTGTGTAGCCATTGCAATGTGATTCAGAGTAGGGTCATTGGCTTTACCACAGAAGATGAACCTGCACAGCCACATGTTCAGGAACGCCCTGTATTCAACTTCACCAAGGGGGCCATCTTTCATATGATTCTGGATATAATTTTTATATCCGCTCCCTGGTTTCACTCCTATTTGTCTTGTGGAACCTTTGAAAACCCAGGGGCGAACAGATCCTGAAATGTCAAGGCCGGTGATCATGTATACATCGGCCAGAGTTGGGGACATTGGGCCGTGACCAAAAAGGAAGGCGTTGACGCCATTTGACCAGAAGTGGCAAGCCGCTATCAAGAGGTCTTCGTTTTTAGGGGTCTCGGCCAAAGACAACTCCAAGCATTGAGCAATACGGAGGGTATTCCAGTTTTGGGTCCTGGCACTCTTATCCGCAAGAATTCTTTTGTACCAATTCTTCCAGCCTGCAATTGGGGGCAAGGGCTAGTTCTTGAAAGCATCCTGCCACAGGGGAGACTTAGGTAAAGCCGCTTTGAAGGGGATCCTTTGGGATTCGGCTGCGATGAATTCGCGAGGATCAAAAACTCCCACAGGACCAAGGAAGTAGGATCTTGAATTGGCCTCAGTGCAGATCAAAAGCTCGGTGGAAAGCTCCTGAGGGAAAGCAGAGAAGGAATCTCAGGTAAAAATTGAAAATCTGAATGCCGAATGAAGCTTATGGTGGAGGAATTTACCTGAGCAGCTTGATTTTGAGCCGCCATTGGGTATTTGAGCTCAGAAAAGGTGATCTAGGGTTTGGATCTAGGCGAAGACTCCGACGGATTGCGAAGAGAGAGAACGGGTGTTGAACAGATTCAATTTGAAGACGTTGGTGGCTGGAGTCAATTCCGGAATAAAATCACTTTTATCCCGTAATTGAAGGGGCATATGTTAACACCAAAATTTGGTAAGGAGTCTGACTTGTGGGTCCAACTCGGTGAGAAATCCGTCCGGCGGAAGGAAGGTTTCTTCAGATGCATTCGGCAGAAGAATCCGCAGTAGGCTATTTTCTTCCGTTCGGCAAGGAAATTGTTGAGCTGATTTTGCGGGATTATATGGTGACGTGGCCCGAGCGGAAAGGACGAATGGATGGATAAGCGATCGCGCTTAGAGATAAATTAGGTATCGAATCCATTCGAGGTCATGCTTAGCAGGGTATAAATATGAACCCTGAATGTATGTAACGGACATTCGAAATCAGTCTCAATACAAACCGGCTTTACGCCAAACCCTAGAGTCCCTTGTCGTGTCGTCGAGTTCTTCGAGAGGGTTCATCGATCCGTCGACCTCCGTGAGTACCGGCAACCTTGTATCATGTCTAGTATCATGCGGTGGATTAAGATTTGATGCAAGTAGTCTTGTTACCATGCTTAGTGTCATGCGGTAGATGCAAGCTTGGTTCAAGAGGGTTTCTTGTTAGGTCACGAGCCATGCGGTAGGTTAAGATCTAGCTTGAAGCTAGTTATCGGCTCTATTGAATTTTGGCAAGATTCAATAGATTCATTAAGTTACCCCGTGTTGCTTTGAGTTTTTGCTTTATGTTTAAATTCATGTAACACTTCTTTGCCCAATCTAGATGGGTTTGGATCGGCTTTATCCCTTTTGATGATCCTTATGCGAATCGAGTTCGTACCCTTGGCTTAAATAACACGTGGATCACATGCTCCTTGATAGCCGAAACCGAGTCGATCTAGGTTGTTACGTGTTGTGGGTTCAAGCTTGCCAAAACTTGTATAAATCTTGAAAGAGCTGGGTATCATGCGGTAGATGCAGGTTTTTGGGTTGTTTTGGAGCTAATCATCCGGTGGATTAGATTTCAATCCAATCTGATAGATTTATCTTGCTTGGTAATGTTCGTTCCTTCTTCATGGACCCCGAATCGGCTGTTCAGCCGTGTTCGGTTACGCTTTCATGAGTAAAACGCATTCATAGTTCATGCTTTAAATATTGTATGCTTTTAGCTTTCCATATTTAGATCGTATCATGCGGTGGATAGATCTGTTTGTGGAAGGTGGTGCGATCTCAAGCAAGTTGTATCATGTGGTGGATAGGTTTGCTTGGTATCGTACCCGATGGGTCTTAAAGTACCTAGACATGCGATAGACTAGTGTTTTGGACCTATGCATGCTTGTTTATTACATATTTATATTCGTGCTTTTACTTCATTTATTATTTAATGTTGTTTACCACGGGGATCGGTCATGGCCTTGCGCACGTGCATCTTTATCCAAATAAAGACCGATCTACCGTCATGCTTACGTCATTTATTCGGCTGTGTTACTTTTTACACTTTAAAGCTCCCGAATGGTTTCAGTTCGTTGGCAGATAGCTCTTTATAGCTATATGTCATCTCACTTTGCTCTCTAGCTGTAAATATGGAACTGTCTGGTACCACCCGGCAAGTTCCAAGCTTTGGAATTTAACTACTTTGTCTTTTTGTTAATTTTGAGGGAAAATTGACTGGCACGTCTCGTGATCTCTTCGCGTGTGAAGCTAGCTTGTTCGGCTTGCTGTGTGCTTGGCGTTGGGTGCAGATTTTGCGTCAACAAATACCATTGTGGAGGACAAAAATAATGCATATTAAAGTAAGGTTCCCATGGCATAGGCATTGATGATTCATATGGAGTAAACCACATTGATTTGTGAGAGTTACTCCATTGCTGATTCTAGTTATGGAACTTCTCTTTAGGAGAAGATTTTGGGCATTTCGAATTTTTAGACCGACTAGCATCATTGACAATCTTTTGTCTTCGAGACTTAGACAGAAGTTTTTCATTGGGCTTCAGCTTTTCTATTTGATGCTCACGACCTTTAGATTTGATGATTTTTCAAACACCAATTTCTGGTTTTTTAGGTTTAACCATCTTTGGTTGCCCCCCGGTTAGACCGGCCTTAGTGCAACCAGTTGCTTCACCTTTGTTTTGTTGCCCCCAAGCGTCGAAGCACTAGATGTATTCTTTATGCTCTTGCTAGGGGATTTTCGGACAACAATTTCGGCTAGAGACGGCCGACTTGTTTCTTGACCAACAATATCACGACTTGGCAAAGCTTTGCAATGATTAATAATATCATCAGTCAGCTTTTCAACAACAGACTCTAGATTAACAAGAATTGACTCTGAACAATCCTCTTTATTAATCAAACATTTGAGATAATAACTCACAAAATCGGATAGGTCATTAGATAAATTACCTAAGGATTGCATCTCTTTCAATGCGTCGACGGTGGATGGTGTCTGCCACTCCTTGATCTCAACGACACCTTGCTTGGTCTTGCAATAATAAGAAAGAAACAATCTTTTCTCCGCCAAGTCACACTCTATTAAGTATTCCTCGCATAACTTGACACTAAGGCCTGATAAATCAGCCATGATAGATAGACCTTCGTTCCCCAGCGGAGTCACCAATTTGTTGACATCTTCTCGAAGCCAACAAGCACACGGAGGAGCTCCTTGCTGCTCCTTTGCATAGGGCGGTCAGACCGCGTTGTAGGGGCGGTCAGACCGAGGTCGCCAGATTCACTGGCGAGAAACCAACGAACGACCGCCCGGGAGGGACTCCATCGGGGCAGGCGCACCTTTGGTTGTCCTAGGCTCGGCAAGCCAGCTAGGACGTCCTCTCATGCCGCGGAGGTAGTAGAGGAACAGAATATGGGGTTGGAAAAGTAAAGGGAAAGAAAGGTAAAAAGATAAATGTGTAATTGATAGATCCATTTGTGATACATCTCCTTCAATCGGCCATGGCCCTTTATATTTATAAGGAGGGAGGTCTTGCCCCATTAGAAGTCGAAACTCTTATAAAGACGTGTCAAAATACAACTCCTAACTCGTATTTGGCAGGATAGGGCGGTCTAACCGGCCCTTGGGGGCGGTCTAACCGCGTGGTCGACGTGCAGACCTTCCGGAAGCCATATCTACCTCATCCGGACTCCGATTTGGATGTTCTATATATGAATCTTGATCTACTCGACAAGTCCTATCCAATGGTGAAGGCCAAATTTCCTTTTGATGACTTTGTCCAGGGCGGTCTGACCGCCCCTATAAGGTGGTCTAACCTCGTCGCCCAGACCTGCCAATTTTGAGTGTCAACAGCTGGACAACAGTACATGTGGTGAAATATTGGCGTGTGTCATATTGAAATAACAAAATACAGCTGGCTTTGATTATCATAGACACTCACTGCTAAAAACACTACAGGGTTCGGGGTCTTCGCCGAGAGCGCGATTCGTCTCGGCGAAGGACCCTTTCCTTTCACCGAAGCCTTCACCGAGAGTTTGCTCTCGGTGAAGGCCTCTCAGCGGCACTGTACCGGCGAAGGACCCTTTGCCGAGAGCGTGGGTACTCTCTCGGCGGATAGGCGCCGAGAGGCACTATTAGCTCTCAGCGAAGGCTATTTCCTAAAATAAACAAAAAGATAATCCCCAGGCAGTGCGGGCCCACGGCCCAGGCACCGCCTCCTCTACTGGCTGGCCACCAGCACCGCCGCACGCCACCTCCACCACCGTGCAGCCCGCCACCTCCACCACCGCGCCGCCCGCCTCCACCACCGCGCCGACCACCACCTGCACCACCACAATGTCTGCCATCTGCACCACCACGCCGCCCGCCACCTCCATTACCGCCGCTGCACAACAACACAAAAAACAGAGAGAGTCGGGGGAGATCATGCCATGGTGGAGCTCTCAGATCTGCCATCGTCCGGCCTCGAGCTCCACCCCCGACGGCGGATCTGAGGGCGGCGGCGAGCCGTAGCCGCAGGTGTCCCTGGGCTCGCGCACATCACACTTCTTGACGAGCTCCTAGACACCGGACAAGGGAGGGAGCCACCTGGTGGAGGAGACGAAGCGGCTTCGGAGGACGAGGAGGCCAGGCCGGATCCACCGCCACCTCACCTCGCCCGGCCACCGCTCCTCGGCACGAGGTGAGGGGCGAGCCGAGGGGGGAGGTGGGGGACAGCACAGGGAGCCAACAGAGATCTGGGTAGGAGGGGGAGGGAGAGGAAGGGACGAGCGGAGGGGGGAGGTGTTGCGTGCCCGACAACTATTTGGGGAGGAGTGGGAGGGAGAGGAAGGGGCGGCGGCGGTTGCGGTGGGAGGCGAAGGGGAGGTGGGGCTAGTGTTAGGGTGGCTGGGGGGTGGGGCATGTTTATATAGGAGAAGGGATTTTGGGCCGGCGGTGTAGGTGGGCCGGTGTCACACCCGTTTTCCGAAGAAAACCGAATGCATCTCATACGTGTGTCAAAATCACAATTTCACACATATGATAGACAAATGAGTGTAATATCGTAGTACAATGCTCAAAACGTACATAGAGAGGTTTATTAATTTATTACACTCAACGATAGACTCGAAGGTCTTAACACGAACATCGATAGCTAGACGATGAAACACCGTCTCCAGCTTCACAAGCTCCTGACTGGGGGTAACGCAAGCCTCAGAATCCATCGAACTCGTCGAAGAACTCTGCTCCGGCATCCTCCGCTGAACACATATGGCAAGGGTGAGTACACTTATGGTTGGTACTCAGCCCGTGGGGGAAATGCAAAGCTATCAAGGGTAGGCTAGGGTTTTCAGCGGTAAGCATTTTAAGTTGGTCAAATTTTCTTAGCAAGCACCTATTTACTAAGTGTAAGTGTATACCAACCCAAAACTTAGCTTTTTCAAGACTATTCCTCCAAATCATAAGTAAACCACAATTTGAAATCCATTTCTAGTTAACTATCATGTGAGGGTCCAAGCCGTTCTTGACCGTGAGCACGGCTGATCGATCAGTTTTCACTCTACAGAGGTTGTACACTTTACCCACAGTTCGTGTTCCCCATATTGCCCGGGTTTGCAAAGCCCTTAAACACTTCCGAGGTGAGTGGCAAGGGGTTCACTACGAAGCCTTTACAAAGGCGTGCAAAACACCAATATCCCACGACAGTTACAGCTCAGGGCGGACCATAACCCTCCCTAGTGGTCAGCACCTTAGCAAAGGCTACTACCCCAAAAGGACCGGGCTATACCCCTGCAACCCGGAGCCCCCTGTGTTCCTTTCGGACAAGGGCTATTAGATATTTTACACTCCTAATTAATTGGCTAAGCCAGAGCCATGTGGACTGTGGTTGCACTGTTTTCCTGGGTGGTTCTCCATGTTTTAATTTATGTGTTCTTGAAATTCCATAAACACAAATTCCATTTAAATCCAACATTTTAAAAGTTAACTTCCATTCCCAAAGTATAGCATCTAAGCATTTATCTACCCAAACATTTATTTAAAATAAGGTTTGCAAGGTATAAGGATTAAAATCTAGTCACTTCCTTAATAGGCATTTCCCATCAAAATTTATGCATAACGAATAAAATTTAAAGTGTGATAATATGCATGTTATTAGGACAAAAAGAGTATGCAGGGGGAGAAATCCACTTGCCTTCTTCTCCTAAAAACTGGGGCTCAACCTCTTCAAAAGATGGCTCCTGCTCAACTTCGAACGGCACGTCCTCTACGATCACACAAGAAAAACAAACAATAAATAAAACAGTACATCAAACATTGCTAAAAGTCTAATATAAGCTTCTAAAACTAACGTGCTTGTTGAGACGATCGCGTAGACACCAAAAACGCCTAAATCGGAGCTAGGACGGAAAAGTTATGATTAAAACAAATTCTAGGGACTATTTTGTAAAAGAAAATGATCCTTAGGGGCTTTTCCATAAAAATTCCAGGGGCTAAAACATATTTATAAGTATAAACTAGAGGTCCTAGGTGCAAAGAGGGCTTTTGGACTGCGGTTGTGTAATTTTGAAAGGCTAGGGACTTATCTATAAAAACCAGGGGCTAAACTGCAAGGATTCTATATGGTGGGAGGACCGGCTTGCAAAATATAGAAAGTACAGGGGCTCTTTAGAAAGTTTTCCGGTGCAACCCTAGGTTTTGACCGGTATGCCTTGTGTTGACCGGCGGCTTCCTTGGATCTGGGCCGTTGGATTTGATCTAAGGGCTGCGGACAGCTGCAGCTTAAGAGCGGCGGCGGGGTGGCGGCGGCGGCCGTCGTCCCGGCGGCGGCGGCTCGCCGGAGAAGCCAAAAAGCGCTACGGTGCACGGAATAACAAGGTGAAGGCACCAAAACAAAGAGGAGAAGTAGGGGATTTCACCGAGCCGCTCGAAGGGGAAGAAGAGGCGGCGGCGGAGCGGATCGGCGGCGAGGCGCGGTCGGTGTACCTTGCTCCGGCGGGCTTCCTTGGGGCGGCGGTGTAGAGGGGGAGAAGAGCTCGAATGAGCGGTGCGAGGTGGAGAGGAGCTCGGGGCGGCTTTTATAGGTGGTGAGGGGAGAGGAGGAGGCGCGGCCAAGGCGGTGGCACGGGGCAACGGCGGCGGCCGCCATTAAGGTCGGGCTCGGTGCGTGGCCGTTACAGGGGGAAGAGGAAGGGGAAGGGCTGGGCGGCGCCGGTTAGTGCTCGGCGCACTAAAGGAGAAGGGGAGGCGGCGCGGGGAGGCGAGGGGGCGCGAGGCGCGTGGGTGGCCGGCGCGGCAGGGAGGTGGGGTGGCGCCTGGAGGTGGAAGACGGCCCTGACAGGTAGGCCCCACCTGTCAGCGGCGCGGGGAGTGAGAGAGATAGCGGGCCGGCTGGGTGAAGTGGGCCGGTTGCTGGGCCGCGCGTAAGAAGGAAAAGAAATAAGCCGGGCTGGGCTGGGAAGAGTTGATCTGTTTGTTGTTTTTTTTTCAATTCCTTTCCTCTTATTTCCTTTTCAAGCTTTTACTCAAAAACCTTTTCAAAAATTTTTAAACAAACTTTTGACACACAATCAATCAAAAACCCATGCATTCAACATGATGCACAAACACTTGGTTTCTCTAAATTAATTAATTATCATTGCATATATTTAAAGGCAATTTAATTATTCAAATTCATTAACCTTAGAAATAAAAAATTCTAATTGTTGCTAGCATTTTTAAGTGATGGAATTTTTGGGTGTTACAGCCGGTGGATAGGTGGGCTAGCGATGCTATTTGGGCCGGTCTGGTGAATTTCGCCGAGAGCCCAACATACTGGCTCTCGGCGAAGATTTAATCCAAATGCATTTAATTGGTTTAAAATAGCAAATAAATTCAAATATTTACCAAATTTCATCTTGGAGTAACATATGTTGTATATTACCCTATAGAAAAGGTTTTGTACTTAAATTCAAATTTCATTTTCTCTGAGACTCCAAACTTAATGACAATAGTTCAAATTCATTGAAACTTCTCGTGAGATGTTCCGGATTCTAAATAGCGTACGTGTCAAAATGCTCCAAATGTTCCCAACTATTTACCACAGCATCGACATATGATATAACGAGCGCTTGACAAAATTCGAGATTTTCAAACTTTATTTGAATTTTATATAATTTTAAAACCTTTTTATGACACGATTTTCATCATGATCAAAGAACAAAATGTTTGCAATTTAGTTTCATTTCGTGTACATGGTCTTAGAGATGTCTCACGAACATGAATATCATTTTTCCAACAACTTTACTTGTCAGACCTGTATTTCAAAGAAAACCAAGTGCAAACCTATATGCATGTCAGGATCTAGTTTCATGCATGTAGTGACAAATAAGTGTATACAGAAACAGTATCACGTAAAGAAAGAGAAAGATTATCAAAGATTTATGCTTTATCCTGGAAACGAAGGCTCCAAACATCACAGGCAGTCGACTGGGGGTTGCGTACGCCTAGCACCAGCAACATCTTTACAACAACTTCATAGCAGCTTCCTCCTTCTGAGCAACATTGTTTATAGCAAGGGTGAGCACTGGTTGTCCTCAGCGAGTGAGGGAAAAAAATGAATGCAAAGGCTTTGTGGTGGACTGGGCTATAAGCATTTAGCATTTTAGTTGGTCAAATTTTATTAAGCAACTATTACTAACAAGTGTAAGTTTATACCAACCCACATTAAGCATAGAGGTAAGATGCACCATAAGAATATGGCAAGCATAACCAGAGAGCACGATTTAAGTACATCTTCAAGTTCAATTATCATGTGAGGGTCTAGACCGCTCTTAACCGTGAGCATGGCTAATCGATTAGTTTTACACTCTGCAGAGGTTGTACACTTTCACCACAAGTCGCGTAAAAACTCCGAAGAGCTTTGGACCCAACCATGCGATTCTAGCTAAGCATCATACCACACTACCGAGGTGTGATTACATAGGGACGCTACGAGGCCTTTACGAAGATCCTCCAATGAGCAATAACCCACTAGGTTTCAGGTCGAAGCGGGGCACAAAGCTCCGTAGCGGGTCAATACCCCACCATAAAATAACAAATCCAACTCCCCTCTAGAGCAGGCCTATGCTCCGTCAACACCTCCCCATTTGTCCCTTTCGGGTAAGGTTGCTACAACACTAAAGTCTCTAGTTATTCAGCCAAGCCAGAGCCATGTGCCTTGTGGTTGTACGGTTTTCCTGGGTGGTTCTCCATGTTCAGATGAATACATAGTGATCTTGTATTAAGCAAGCAAAGATATAGCATAAAGGTAAAGCAAGTTCATCATTAATGTTCATATTAACCACCATAACCCAAGTAGAGCAACTAGGCATAGCTACCCAACATAAAGAAAAACCACATTCACTCCATGTGCACCAATCATCGGCACAAGCATACACAAAAGAGCTTGGATAGCTTTAAGGAGATGGTTGTGGAAGATTGAGCAAGGACCGGAAAGATCGTACTGAGAAAGAGAGCTTTGGTAAAAGAACGTCTACCGATTGATTTGTGCATATAAGAGAACAACTATGAGCTAGGTTTATTTTAATTAGCAAAAATATGCGAAGGATATTTCATAAAGAAAATACCTTAATTGGAATTAAAGCAAATTAAACTTTACTTACAAAACCGGTGTAAAGAACTAGTCAAGTTTTATTTACAAAGATTCATACATAGATTATACCAATTAAACATTTAATTTTAGAAAAATTTAACTATATGAATCCTCTAATCGAAACTTTGTAATTCGAGTTGATCATATTATTATCAAAAACAATATGACATTGGCATTAATCAACTTAACATTTATTATAAAAACTGATCGATGTAAAAGCCTAATCAAATTTTAATTAGAAAAGATCATTAACTATTAAATAAATTAACATTTGATTACAAAAACGGAGGTAATGATCTAATTAGATTTTATTTAGAAAAGCATGTGAGGAAATCTTTAATCAAATTAATGTTGATTACAAAAACGGTGTGTAGCACTATATTGCTTTTAATTAGAAAAGGCATGTTTAATTAGTGTTAAGCAAAATGAATATTAATTAATTTTCAGAAATCAATCATGATTTAATTAAGCAAACACACCACTAACGCGTACTTTATTTTATTACGAACCTAACACAACTTGAACGGATTAGAACGGAGCTAAAACATAGAATCTATGGAGAAAACAAGATTGGAGGACCAAGTTGTGATTATCTATAGATAATAGGGGGTAACAGATGTAATCTGCGATACATTGAATTGTGCTCGCGAAAAGAACAAAGGACAGGGTTAGATCTATAAAAGGTGTCGGGTTGGGCTTGATTGCAAAAATCTAATAGATCTGGGGGGTTTACGCAAGATCTACAGGGCACATAAGAAAAGATTAAGATTACAGGATACTCTAGGGGTCTAGATGCAAAACGCCAAGAGCTTCTTCAAGCTCTGGACAGGGGCATACGGCGGCCCGGGTGGTTTCTCTCGCCGGCACTCTGACTAGCTAGGGCTTGGATCGGTTGACGCGGGAGGTGGAGGAGATCGAGGTAAGTACGTGGGGATGCTCACCGGCGCGAAAGACGAGGAGAGGTGGCCAGAAATCGAAGAAGGGCGGCCGGTGATGGTGCTTGGGGTGGACGGCTCGGCCTCCATGCGTCGGTGGTGCTCCGGTGCTCGGTTGGCGACGGGGATTGGCGGAGGAGATGCGGCTCGGCGAGGCGAAGCTCCTGGTAGGGTCTATTTGCTCCGGGAGACGGCGACCGCGACGAATCGGTGAAGGCAGCGCACTTGTCGACTCGATCTCCATGGCTTCGGCGGCGCTATGTAGAGGAGGCGGCGCAAGCTGAGGTAGGGCACGCACGGGGTCTCGGGCGCTCTCCTTTTATTGGTCGTAGAGCCCTAGACTCCCTTGGTGCGCACGCTAAGGATAGCCGGCGGCGGCGGCGTCCTGGCCGTGTCCGCCATGGACACTGGCCACGCCCGGGGTCTGGGCCTGGATGGGCTTCCGCGGGCGGGCTTGCGACCGGGCTGGTGGGTTGGAGTGGTAGGGTGAGCTGGGCTGCAGCCTGCCTGAGCCCACATAGGAGGAGAGGGGAGTGGGTGGGCCGGCGGTTGGGTTGAGACCTGCTTGAGTGCAAAGGCGAACAAGGCCAGGGAAAGGAGGGGGCGCGAACAAACTTTGAGCACGGGGCCGAAAGAAGGAAAGGAAAAAGGAATTTTCAGAATACATTTTTCGTGAAAAACAATATTCTAGAAATTGCTAGATAATTCAATAAAGCCACAAAAATACTCTAAAAATCCCAAAAAATTCCAGGAAATTTCCAGAGCTAGATGGAAGCCTGAACAATCCAAATAAAGTATTTGGTGCTCATGAAAAAGATTTTCGAGCATTCTAATAAATAGAAATAGCTCAAGGAAAATGAGAATAAATTCCAGAAAAGTCCGGAAAATTCTCAGAAGAATTTGGACAGCACCTAAACGTATTTTTGAAACCTTTTGCACTCAAGAAGCACCAAGATGCATCGGCATGAATGCAACACTCACAACTTTATTTAATTTAGAAAATAGAATAAACGATTTTTCCTATACTATATTTCCTGTAAAGAAAGTAAATGTTGCAAGTTTTAAAATTATGATAAAATTGTTGTTTAATTATTCTCTCTATTCACTTCCTGAAATTGGAAATTTCAGGGTGTGACAAATCTACCCCCTTAAACGGAATCTCGTCCCGAGATTTGAAGAAAGAAAAAACAAGGAGAAGGGAGATAAACAAGAACATAACTATTGAGGAAGATAGGTGGTCTTCCACTTTTGTCGATCGGTGTGGAGTCTTCAATCTTTTTCTTTGTTGGTTGCTGGGGTCTTCATCAAAGTGAGCTAGGTGGGATAAAAGCAAGCATAAGGTGTGAGAGAAAGTAGAGTGAGGTCTTATTTTCTTGAACTTGCTCACTTCTAGATGGTGACAGTGGGAGTAGCATTGGCTTGTTGGTGTGGGCTTCATTTTCTTCTTCGAGTGTCCTTGGATCACTTGATTAGTAGAGAGAGAGAGGTAACAAGAATGTGGGAGGCACAAAAGAAAGAACCCAACTAAGTAACTGATGCTATTGCAGATATAAGACCCACAATACACCAACACTCACTTCAAATAACCAACACAAGCAATGTCATAAAACCAAGCATCATCATGCAAGCACAGAACTCACCAAACAAGACATGGTTAAGGGAACGATACTACACATTGTTAATAAAGTCAGAGGGTATCCTCCTAATAGATTAGATTTAGCTCCCAGCAAGGATATCCATAAATAATGGATTTTTCCTGGATCAAGAGGCTGAAATTATGAGTTCATCCCAACTGGAATCACCTCAATCGGAGGTTTAGAACTCGAGATACGATTTAAACAAGATGGTTATATCAGCAGTGTTGACAGATTCGGGAACCTCCAAAATTTCGGGCATAACTCTCTGTATATTTATCCTAAATTGATGAATTTTGTACAGAATGAAACTGATGAAATTCCTGAACTACTCCAATTGGATTTACCTCAATCAGAGGTCTATATCCCGAGATATAAAATAGTGAAGGTAACTGGGTCAGCAGAGTTTACAGTTTCCAATAGCTCCAATGTTTCAAGCATAGCTCCTGGAATATATACTGGATATGGCTGAATTTTTTATAGAAATTCACTTATGAAATTTATGAACTAACCCAACTGATTTGGCACCAACTTAACTGGGATGATAAATGGGTAGTTGGGTATATAAACTTGGCGGAGATAGATATATTGGAAATAAAGGAGGGGATATATATATATATATATATATATATATATATATATATATATATATATATATATATATATATATATATATATATATATATATATATATATATTATCTTTTTAAAAGGACATGTTGATAGAATACCAAGGATAACAATTCCACCAATAAACCAAGGTGATGTCATTGCTTAGGAGAAAGATCCGGAAACGTTCAGGGAGAGTAAAGATAAACATACACGAATTCATAGTTTAGCATTTTGAAGAAAGGAAGTGCAAATTCTAAGATTCAAGTAGAGGAGCAGAGTTTTCATGGTGGGGAGGGAAGAAGATGATTAAGAAGTGAAAACATCAATCAGATAGGTCAAGGATATGGTAAAAATAGGTTGTATAACAAAAGAAACATCAAGAAACGACCAGTGCTAACTAGGCTTACGTCCTATAGTTGATACAGCTCTGATACCACTCTGTCAGACCTGTTTTTCAAAGAAAACCAAGTGCAAACCTATATGCATGCCAGGATCAAGTTTCATGCATATAGTGACAAGTAACTTTATACAGATTCAGTATCACGTAAAGAAAGAGAAAGATTATCAGAGATTTACGCTTTATCCAGGAAACGAAGGCTCCAAACATCATAGGCAGTGGACTGGGGGTTGCGTACGCCTAGCACCAGCAACATCTTCACAACAACTTCGTAGCAGCTTCCTCCTTCTAAGCAACATTGTGTATAACAAGGGTGAGCACTTGTCGTACTCAGCAAGTGTGGGGAAAATATGAATGCAAAGGCTTTATGGTGGACTGGGCTATAAGCATTTAGCATTTTAGTTGGTCAAATTTTATTAAGCAACTATTACTAACAAGTTTAAGTTTATACCAACCCACATTAAGCATAGAGGTAAGATAAACCATAAGAATATGGCAAGCATAACCAGAGACAACGATTTAAGTCCATCTTCAAGTTCAATTGTCATGTGAGGCTCCAGGACGCTCTTGATCGTGAGCACGGCTAATCGATTAGTTTTACACTCTACAAAGGTTGTACACTTTCACCACAAGTCGTGTAAAAACTCCGAAGAGCTTTGGACCCAACCATGCGATGCTAGCTAGGCATCATACCACACTACCGAGGTGTGATTGCATAGGGACGCTACGAGGCCTTTACGAAGATCCTCCAATGAGCTACAACCCACTAGGTTTCAGATCGAAGCGGGGCACAAAGCTCCCTAGCGGGTCAATACCCCACCATAAAATAACAAACCCAACTCCCTGCTAGAGCAGGTCTATGCTCCGTCAATGCCTCCCCATTTGTCCCTTTCGGGTAAGGTTGCTACAACACCAAAGTCTCTAGTTATTCAACCAAGGCAGAGCCATGTGCCTTGTGGTTGTACAGTTTTCCTGGGTGGTTCTTCATGTTCCGATTAATATATAGTGATCTTGTATTAAGCAAGCAAAGATATAGCATGAGGGTAAAGCAAGTTCATCATTAATGTTCATATTAACCACAATAACCCAAGTAGAGCAACTAAGCATAGCTACCCAAGATAAAGAAAAACCCAATTATCAAGCATAAGGATAACAAAGGCTATGATGAACTTTAATAGGACCCGTCAATATTAAATGCAAGCATATGCGATGGGGATTAATAAAGTTATTGGGAGAAAAGAACAAGGACACACTTGCCTTTAACCAGAGAGTAGTTGCTCAGAATGTCTTCAAGCTCTTCAAAGCTTCTCGAACCACGTTCACTCTATGCGCACCAATCATCGGCACAAGCATACATAAAGCAAACAAATAAACAAACTAAGAACAAAGAACCAATCAAAAAAAGAAGCTTTAAAAGAGTGCACTAAAGGATAGGCTTGGATAGCTTTAAGGAGATGTTTGTGGAAGATTGAGCAAGGACCGGAAAGATCACACAGAGATAGAGAGCTTTGATAAAAGAACGTCTACCGATTGATTTGTGCATAGGAGAGAACAACTATTACCCAAATGGAATAATGCTTCCGGGGTGTGAGAGGTAGCCCGACAATGAAATCCATGCTTATATCGTCCCACTTCCATGCAGGAATGGACAGTGGTTGCATTTGACCTGCGATCTTTAGGTGACTAGCCTTGATCCTTTGACATGTATCACAACCAGACACATACTCGACTATTTCACCCTTCATATTCAACCACCAAAAGTTTTCCCTAAGGTCTCGTTACATTTTGGTACTTCCTGGATGAATGATGAATTTAGAGAGATGGGCCTCATCTAAAATCTCCTTCTTTAAGTTCTGATCCTGAGGTATCACTAGTCTTTGTTCGAACCAAACAACTCCCTTGTTATCCCTTCAGAAACAATCATACTTGGGGTCTCTTTCTTCTAACTTCTGTTTGATTTTCTGAACCTCTTCATCGCTGAGTTGAGCCATAGCAATTCTCTCATGGAGAGGAGATTCAATCGGGACAACAAAAGATTTCCATGCTCGACCAATTCCAAGTTAAGCTTCCTCATTTCTTCGCATAAAGCCTCATTATACGGCTCCAAGGTCACATAGTTGCAATGTTTGCGGCTAAGCGCATATGCAACCACGTTAGCTTTGTCGGATGATAATGGATTTCCAAATCGTAATCCTTTATCAATTCCAACCACCTTCTTTGCGTCATATTCAGATCGGATTGAGTTAAAATATACTTGAGACTCTTGTGATCCGTGTAGATATTGCAGCGATTACCCATCAGGTAATGCCGCCAAAGTTTTAAGGCATGCACGACTACTGCTAGCTCAAGATCATGAGTAGGGTAATTCTTCTCATGAGGCCGAAGTGCCCGTGAGGCATAGGCAATGACTCGGTTTTCTTGCATAAGCACGCAACCAAGACCAGTGCCCGAAGCATCACAAACACCTCAAACGGTTTGGACATATCTGGTTGTGTCAATACGGGAGCTGAAGTTAAGTGTTCCCTCAAGGTATGGAAGGCTTTTTATCAGACTCCTCACTCCACACAAACTTGACACCTTTCTTCAATAGTTCAGTCATGGGTTTAGCTATTCTGGAGAAATCTGCGATAAACCGACAGTAATAGCCAGCTAGACCCGGAAAACTACGGATTTGATGTACCGACTTGGGTGGCTTCCAATCCATGACCTCCTACACCTTGCTAGGATCCACGGAGATACCATCCTTGGAAATAGTGTGACCGAAGAATTTCACACTATCCAACCAAAATTCACATTTACAGAATTTGGCATAGAGTTTGTGACCTCTCAATCGCTGCAAGACAATACGAAAATGCTTCGCATGTTCGGCTTCGCTCTTGGAATAAATGAGAATATGATCGATGAAGACCACTACGAACTTATCCAATTCATTCATGAAGACTGAGTTCATAAGGTACATGAAGTAGGAAGGTGCGTTCGTGAGACCAAAAGACATCACCAGAAATTCATAAAGGCTGTATTATTGGAAAAGGCAGTCTTTGGAACGTCACTTTCTCGAATCTTGATTTGATGATAGCCCGATCGAAGATCGATCTTGGAAAAGACTTTGGCACCAACCAATTGATCAAAGAGAACATCAATGCGGGGCAACGGATATTTATTCTTGATGGTCACCGCATTGAGTGGACGATAGTCAACACACATCCGCAAACTGCCATCCTTCTTTTTCACAAAAAGAGCAAGACTTCCCCACAGAGAAGAGCTTGGGCGTACATACCCTTTATCAAGTAATTCTTGTAATTGGTTCTTCAACTCGACTAGCTCTTTGGGTGGCATTCAGTAAGGCCTTTTAGATATAGGTGCGGTACCTGGCTAAAGTTCTATGACAAATTCGACGTCCCCGTCTGGTGGCATACCAGGCAAGTCATCGGGAAAGACATCTGGGTATTCACACACTACTAGAATATTTTCTAGTTGGACGGTTACAGCAGTATAGGAACAAGAATTTATGCCTTCTGCTTTGGGCAAGTACAAGGTAGTGTGACCACTAGTAGGGGAATGGATTTCTACCATTCTCGTGGCAATGTCCAAAACAACTTGATGTTGGGTCAACCAATTCATCCCTAGAATTACATCTAGACCTCCCAATCCCAAATGAATCAGATTGGTTGAGAAGGTTTTGCTACCAAGTTGCAAAGGTACATCTTTGGTTAAAGTGTTGGAGGGAATTCTTCCTCCTGCCGTGGCTATTACGAAAGATTCTTTGCTATGACAAGAATGTAACCCCAGCTTGCTCACTAGACTCTCACTTATGAAACTATGGATTGCTCCAGAATCAAACAAAATTTTAACGGGGTGATCGCGGATAGAGAATGTACCCGTTAACACTATTGCTCCCTCTGGAACGTCAACCATGGTGGTGAAGTTGAGTTTGCCCTGTTTGATTTGCACCACGGGTTTCTTGCCTTGGTTCCCCTGATGGAAACCTGAGCTTTCACCCTGCTAGTTCTGCCTAGGCTTGGGGCATTCATTGATGTAATGCCCGGGCTGCCCACAATTATAGCAGCGACGATCCTTGGTGGCACTGTTGTTATTATTGTTGGCTGGGGGTGCACTAGGCTTATATGGCTGCTGCTGGGTCTTACGGAACTGGAAATTCCCAGACGGCTTGTTCTGAGACTAAGTCACTCTCCAGTGTCCAATTGAAGATGACTGGGGAGGAACCGGAGTCCCTTTCTTGACAAAGAGAAATTTCTTGCTCGACCCACCGGTAGCGGTGAATCCAGCCTGCCTCTTCCTCTCCTTCAGGGCCTTGGTCATGGCATCTTCTTGAGATACGGCCTTGTTCACAAGGTCCTGGTAATTGTTAGGCTCATAAAGATTAAGCCTCTCATAGAGATCCCCATTTAGCCCATCACGGAAACACTCTATCTTCTTGGCATCGTCATCAACATGATGCCCACCATACTGACACAAGGCATTGAACTTCTTAGAGTACTCATATACCGTGTCAGAACCTTGCTTCAGAGCAAGCAACTCCTTCATCTTTATATCCATGAGACCTTTAGGAATGTGATGTTCCTTGAAGGCCTGCTTGAATTCAGCCCACGTGATTTGATGTCTCGCGGGAATCATGGTCTTGAAATTCTCCCACCAAATCAACGCTGCACCACGGAGTTGGAGGGTAGCGAAGCTGGCCTTGCGCTCTTCCGAGCAGGGAAAGGTGAACACAGAGAACTTGGCCTCAGTGGCCCTGATCCACGCATCGGCAACTAGTGGCTCCTTGGCCTCTTCGAAACTCGGGTGCTTCATGGCATAGAAATGCTCATATTTGGTGACTCGAGGCTGGCCGTCGATGTTTTCCCCGCGGGGATTGTTCTGCAGCTGCTGGGCAAGCTGCTGCTGCGTCTGCAAGAGCTGCCGCATCACCTCAGTTTGGGTGACCATAAATTGCTCTTGAATGGTCATGTTGGGAGGAGGAGGCGGAGCGTCACTCCCACTTGCACCAAAACCATTGGGAGAAGCACGGGTTTGTCCCACCATCTGAAATTCATGAGGTTTCCGTTAGTCACATATTCACAAGCTTGCTTACAACATCCACAAGAAGAATATGTAAGACGAAAACTCATAGCGTCAAGATGGTGAAAACCGGACAGCAAAGCGGAGTTATGAACATTTCCATAACTCTCTGCCCTTATGAGTAAAAATTCCCATTTTTGGACAACAAGTGCAAAATTTAGTAAGCTCCAACATTGGTATTCAACCTGAGGTCCAATTCCAACATTATCACACCCGAAAAATTCCTACACCGGGGTTCTGCCTAGCTGTTTTTGCTGGAGGCCGAACCGCACAATTTCCGCTGTGGTTCGCGGTATGCTTATGTAATTGAGGTGAATTTTTGTGAGGGTGATCTCCACAACATCCCACACAACTTTGGTAGTCAACACAAGATGGAATTTTGATTGCAACAACCCTAAGGCATTCATTAAGAACCGACACATAAAGTGTTCAACCAAACATTACACGACGCGAAGTCTTAGGATCACCATCATACTTATGTACAACAAAAGATCATCATCCGTACTCTCCGAGCAGCCTTGACCCTTACACGAAAGCTAGCTGAGAAGGCTAAACTTTGAGTACATGATATCCTTCCAAAGATAACTGCTAATCCACTAGTAGCCCGCAGTGGAGCCAGCGCTAGTATCCAGAGAATCGGGCGGTGGACCACCAACACTGGCCTCGCTCAGGCCCGAAGCTCCCTGTAGCTCGTCCGGAGCAGCGGGTACAGCTGGTGGTGCGATCGGCGGCTGCTGCCCCTGCTGTGCCATCGCCTGCCACACCTCCACCTCTATCTCCATCTCAGCTACTTGGTTCTGCATCTCCGCCACGTTCTGCACCAAGGCAAAACACTGGGCCTCCGTGTGAGCTAGCTGCGCCTGAGTCATCTCGAGAGTGCGGTCTCGGGCGAAAAGCTGCTCCGTGAGCTCGGCACACTCCTGGTGCCACTAGATACGCTCATCCTGAAGCGCAACAATCTCCTACTGGAGGTGAGCAACGGTCTGTCGCTCGTACTGAAGGTCGAGGGTGAGGATATCCCTCATCGTTGTGGAGAGCATACCCTGAGTGGAGAGACGAAAGACTTGCATGTTGTACACCGCCTCCAACAACCTCAGAAGCCGGACACAACGACCTCTGGAGGGTCCGTCGTGAGCAACACGTCGGTGAGCGAGATATGCTCATGCCAAGCAGGGTCAAGTGGGTCCATGGCTGGGAACAAACCCAGCGTAGTGAGCATCACCTCGTCCGGGTGCTGCTCGTAAAAGGTGTGAAGGGTCCGCATGGTCGTGGACTCGACCGACTCGACACTGCGGTGAGCAAAGAACATCATGTTCAAGTCCGCCCACTCTGAGTGCTCGGGGTGGGTTAACACGGTAGCAGTCGTGCGGGCGTAGGGAACGCCCTGGTCCCAAAAAGGGACCACCTCGTACAGCGGCGGCGTAGTGTAGCCCACCTCACTGAGGGTCTCCCACAAAATGCGGGGAAAACCCTCCCAGTGAAGGGCATCGGTACGAATGGTACCGTCCGCATTGATCTCGTAGATCGGTGGCTGCGCCATCTGTACAAAAATTAGGGACTACACGTTAGACATCAATCGACATCAAACGAGCAAAAGGGTAAAAATCTGGTAGGTATGAACAAAAATTCATAACATAAAAACCAGGGCCCCAAAAATCCCCAACATTCTACAACAACTTAGTGGCCTAATTACACCCACTTTTGGTATTCAAAGGTAGATCTCGATTGGCATGGAACATGCCAAAAAATTGCATTTGCAGAGGGCTACTGCTCTGGAAAAACAGCATAATAGGGACTCACTAAACTGAGCATAACTCTCTGTAGAAAATTCCTAAATTTGATAAGAAACAACTTTCCTAAAGGATGTCTAGTCAGATTCCTTACAGATTTGGCTACAAAAATTGAGAAATGGCAGAGACAGAATCTGCCAGAAATTTCCTAGACACAAAAGAGAGGAAAACCCTATCTAAGATCAATCAAATACTTAGAATAAAATTATTCCAGCAAGCATTAGCCAATATTAGGTTTTCCGAGATTTTAATCATGCATGCACACGCGTTAAACGACCTCACACACATGGATCCAAAAAGACGCAGTTAGTGCCGGTGGCAAGCTTATAATCGGCTCTCCTTATAATCACTAGTCGTAGCTACTCGATTCGCACTTAACGACTTACGAAATGTTGTTAGTGTACCTGCAGAAAACGAACCTTCCATGCCATCACGTCACGGAAGCGTCCACATACATTACTGTTCACTATAGGAACGGTATCCATGCATCAAGCTGCTGCATGGACAACGTCCAACCTCGGATACCCTCCGTTTGAATGGAGTTTATCCTTGCCTTGCATGATCGACATGTGGAATGCACACGTATGGAAAAACGTGGCGACACCACAACACATAATCAGGCGCGAAGATGGGATCCGTGGAATGGATCACTCCATCAACCTTCGCAATTCCCGTGATGCGGAACAGCACACGTATAAAACACGGGGCTCAACTAGTTTGGTTGTACAAGAAGTAAGTATGACATAAAGTAAAGTGCTGCAAGTTAGCAAAATAAACCATAGATTCTTATGCCACCTTAAAGAACCCAAAATTCCCTCTAGGGCCTCTCCATCTAGATCATTCCTTAACGATCCAACGAGTTTTCAAAATTCAATCAATCTTGGCAAGTTTTATTGTAAGTCATGTGATTAGCATTAATCTAATCACTCCGGTGCATACAGACACTCTGATACCAACTGTGACAACCCCACCCGAGATAATTCCGTACTATCGCCTAAACCACTCCTTTTGGTCATTAAGCGATAAAAAAGAATCATCCTGTTGAGTGTTGCTGGGTTAACGCCCGGTAAATCACTTGTCAACACAGAGAGGATCGAACGCATGCATTAAAACTCCCACGAAGGAGAGTCCAGAGTGCCTTACAAATTAACATCAAATTCCCCGTAGGGTCCATTATTACAAACATGGTTCATGAAAATAAATGGTTTAGAGTTTATTAAAAACAGCGGAAGAAACTAAACGGTACGATTAATATCATAGGAGGCCTGTCCATGATGCAATCACTCCTCGTCATCCACCCACTCCAGCTCCCAGCCGGGTGGAAGTTCTCCGGGCCACACATCACATGCATTACCTGGAAACAACTTTTATAGAGCAAGGCTGAGTATACTAATACTAAACAAAACTTACCCGTCTAAAGGAAAGACTTTACCTCTAAGCATGCATGACTTTTGGCTTGTGGGTTTGTTTGCAAAAAGCTACTACGTAGTGAATCCTTACTTTCACCTTGTAGCTCAAGTTCTAGTAGAAGTAATCTTTACTAGATAAGCAACTATTACAATCAAAGTTGTACAAGCAATTAATCAAAGTAATAATCTTCACAAAGGTCCATTATAAAGGGATATCATGGCCAGTCGGGTAAGTAGTCTAAGATGACGGTGAGAGGCCGACAATCGATTGATTCAAACCTTGCAAGGTGGACCTAAACACACAGGAGGTGCCCTCACTAAGAGTTCACCAACCAGGTGGTTCCCGTCATTCTTCGGTTTGGGGATAATAGCTCACAGTCTTAAGTATAAGGTTTATCTGGGCTACACCATCAAGGTCACCCAGCCTCACGCATGCACTCGGGTGGCGAGCCCGGGGCCGCAACCCTAAGAGTAGTGATAGTAAAACTCCGTACCGCCTCATTTAGGTACTAGGCTTACCGTGTCCATTTTCGACGAGTGTTTAGTACTTTCAAACACTTAACCAACGAAGCCATTGGACCGGAGCCCAAATCTCATGCTCTTACCACATGAGAAATCCACTAAGTCATATGGTGATTCCATAAAGGAGATCCTATTCTCGTGAGTGACGAACATCACTCGACTTGTACCAGATCCTTAGAGCATAGCCACTAGCGACCTAACCTGCTAGTAAACGATCATAGGTACGTAGGGATCATGCAACTAGGGTTTCAATCAACTCTGACACGCACTACTGGAAATCGGGGATATCTCCACGACATTGTCTATGATCACATGCTAGAGATCTCCTGGTTTGTGCAGTGCGTGACGGAGACTTTCACGAAATCATTCCAAAATTTTACCACTGCCTACACATGTGATATAGCGACAACTCGTCAAATTTCGTGATTTTTCGACTTTATTTGCATTTTATATAATTTGAAAACGATTCGCAGGAAAGCGGGTGGACATGTGATCCGCACAAAGATGTTTGAATTTTGATACATGGCGCTAGATTAGGACTAAACTCACACTAACAAGCAACAATATCAATTTTCCAATCATATACATGCACTGTTTTGAGGACATGCAGTTGAAATTTGAAATATGCAGAGAAATTCAAAAATAAGACGAAAATACATGAAATATAGTAAACAATTATGAAAAAAACACAAAAATGGAAATAAAGCTCTAACTAATGTACCTTTAGCAAAGAAAAAACCTCAACCCAAAAACTAAAAAAAATACTTCTTTGCCGAGAGCCTGGTGGGGCCCTCGGCGAAGGTGCCTGTGCCGAGGGTGGGCCGTCGGCACAGACGTGCGCTCTGCCGACGGCCGCAGCTGGCTCTCGGCAAAGGCCAGTCAACCGGGGTAAACCCGGGTCAACGCCTTTGCCGAGAGCTGGGGAGGGGGCACTCGGCACAGGTCGCATCTCTGCCGACAGCCTCCCGATCCGACTATTGGTAAAGGTTCATTTTCTTTTTTTAAAAAAATTATGTTACCTTTGCCCACGGCCGGATCGGGAGGCCGTCGGCAAAGAACCATTACACAGCGCCCCTACAACACTTAGCCAAAATGCACACTCGCACGCACGCACACACGCAACCGCCGCCTCTCCAGTCCGCCGCAGCCCGCGCCCGCCCGCCCTCCCGACCCCCGCCCGCCGTCCGCCGGGCCGGCCGCCCGCCCCGCCCCCGCCGCGCCGTCCGCCACCCCCGCCACCGTCCACCGGCAACCCTCCCGCCCCCCGCCGCGCGCGTCCGCGCCGCCCGCCCTCCCGCCCCCCGCCCCCGCCCCCGCCGTCCGCCCGGCCGGGCGGCCGCCCGCCCCCACCGCGCGCGCCCGCTCCCGCCCCCGACCGCGCGCCCGCCCCCGCCCGGCCGCCGCGCGAGCCCCCCTCCCCTTCCCGCCTGCCCCTGCCAGAGAAGAGAAGGAAGGGAGAGGGAGCAATGGAATAGGAGGTGGAGGAAAAGGAGAGGGAGGAGAAGGGGAGAGGAGGAAAGGAGGATCGAGAAGGGGGGAGAAGCAGAGGGCCAACGCCCGGGACTGTCCCGCCGTCGTTGTCCATCCACGTCCCGCCCGCCCACGCTATCATCGTCCGCCCGAGCAAGGTAAGCCGGCATGTGAATGTGACTAGTGGTAATGACTAGTGGTAACTAGTGGTAGAATACTAGAATATGAATGTGACTAGTGGTAATTACTAGTGGTAACTAGTGGTAGAATCTCTAGAATATGAATGTGAATCGGCAATGCTTTGTTGAGTTCGATGAGAATGCATATAACTGGATGTCGGCCTTCGTGTCGAATGCTTAATTGCAGGTTTTGACACCTCACCGTGCAGGGGAGGTGCTGCTGAAATTTTGAGTTGAATTGTATTTTCACTTCTTTTTGTAGAGATGGGCTAGTGGAAGGCAAGCCGGAGTACCTCGACAGCCCTGATCTTCTTCGTTGTCGTTGCGGATCTGCCTGCACTGTGGCGCCTCATCACCGGCACGCTAGGTATGAATAACCCGTCTTCTAGTCATATGGTCGTTGATCGCGTAACCTAGTTAGGTGTCTCCCGTCCGAAAGAGATACGGCTGGAGGTATGCATTTTTGTGCATACCTACGACCGTATCTGTTTCGGATTGTCCACGTTATCTGGACAGCCCGCAGATCCGTAGATGAGTTAGTTTCCATGTCCTGGTCCGATCTAAGGCAAAGTTTTGGCATCACCTCCTGTTGTTCTCTGTATACACAATCTCCATACTCGGACGTGTATCTGGAGAACAGTGAGGAGGTGCTGTCGAAATTCTGCCTCGATCAGATCAGACCATGGAAACTAACTCATATACGGATCCGCGGGTGGGATTAGGACCTATCCTCACCTATTAGACAGCAGGATCATGATGTACATGGATTTTATGGTTTGCATTCCTGATTGATAAAGGATGGAGGACCGTTAGTAGATGTACACCAGCCGAAGAAGTAAGCATGATTTTGACGATGAATGGATGGTTAAGACTAATGATTTCTTGGATTTTGCATGGGTCAGTTCTCGTGGTCACTTGCTAGTTTGGTGTCCCTGCACAAAATGTGACAACAAGAGGAGAGTTAGCAAGGAGGATATGGGCCGACATCTTCTGTACAATGGATTTACCAAAGACTATACCGTGTGGATCTACCATGGTGAAGCACATCGTATAAGAGTGGAGGTGGTGAGACCACGCCTGGAGGCGTGCGATGATGATGCGGGGGTTGTAGACATGTTGGAAGATGCCCACCAAGCACTTTTCAATGACACCCGTGATTAGGAGGTGTATGGACATACGATCGAGCTAAAAGGGCAACCTTCAAGATGTATGTTTGGTACTAGTACTCTATTCATGACTTCTTGGCGTATGGGTTGTTCTCAGCCTGGTGTGTTTATGGAATGTTCCCATGCCCAATATGCAAGGAACGTTTGAGGTTCATCTAGTTGCAGAAGGGTGCTAAGTATTCATCGTTCGACCAACATCGTCCGTTCCTACTTCTTGATCATCCATTCAGACAAGACAAGAAGAACTTCACAAAAGGGCTTGTAGTGACACAACCTCCACCACAGACGAGTGAACAGACATACCAGCTAATCCCCACGATGATCCAGACTACTTTTCATACATGTAATAATATGTTCTTTTGTAATTGTGTTTTCATTATTGTCATGCATGTCTCATTATTAGTATACATGTCATACTAATTTTGTTTTGTTTATATGTTGATCACAGGTGACAAAAAAGATGGCAGGCGGCCGTCGCGGAGGATGACGGCCAGTACCGGAGGTGGAGGTGGACGAGGGCCGACGTTGGGTGCCCTTGTCCACCTTTTACAGCACCTCACAGGGGCAGGACGACGCAAAGGGGTCGGAGAGGAGGCCCGGGAGGGCCAGGAGGGCACCTCCCGAGCCGACAGATGGTGCACGGGGGGCCGAGGAGGACGACGACGAGGGCGGTTGTGAGGGCCAGCTGACGGATACCGAGGACGACGCCTCGGATGCGGGTTCTTCGGGGGAGGCCGCTAGGGCGGCTAAGGTCTACTTGCGAGGCCCCGCACGACTCCCTCAGCCCCCGCTCCCTCAGAACCGCCCAGTGGCGAATGTAAGTAAATTTAGATGGCTAACATCATTTACATGCCAAACTCCATTTTGATTATCAAGAGTCACTAATATTTTGTTCGACATGTGTAGGAACTGGATCGTTGTGTCGGGTGGCGACTCACGCAAGCCCAACGGCATTGTCGGGCTTCTGTGTAGGGAGCACTACCCCGACATTGTCACGTACCACGGGCGGACAGAGCCAGCCTACACGTTTGGCCAATACTACCAGGGTAACGACAGGGACTTCACCCACACGGCAGAGCGCGTGCTGAGGATGTTTTGGGTAACTCTAGCTTCCTTTTTCTCATTACATCACATTCGTTTGACTCAATCTTAAAATAATGAATTTGACAACGTATTTGTATGCAAACCTTCTTCAGATGTGAGGATGGCGAAGAGGAGAGAGCGGACATGTGCCTGAAGAACTCCTGCAGGAAACGTGTCACCGACATGCATCACTAGGTAAAGCACCAGGCCGTCATAACCTACTACGCATTGGTGCTTGGTCAAAAGATAGGCAAGGAAGAAGCCAGAAGGACGATGTTGACCCGTGAGCAGTTCCTTGAGGTACATGAATACCAGCTATGTTTTGATATTACTTATGTTATGTTTGATCTTCTAATGTATCAATTACTATGTGACGTGTAGGTGACTCCTTGGTGGAGCCGCACCCAAGCCGACGGCGCTTGATGATGGAGGGCCCATCACACCACCATGGCCAGCGGAGCCTTCCAGAGTACAAGGCGTTATGGGTATGCGTTTTCTTTAATCTATTTTCAGGCTCAAACTTGTTTCATCACACTAATCTTCGTCTTGCTTTTCTTGCAGGAAAAGACACATCCTGGCCAGGAATGCTCGGACTTCGATGCCTTGTGCATGCCACACAAGGGCAAGGCGACGTCCGATGTGTCCTACAGTGTGAGCGATCTGCCGGAGGCATACAACAACCCTAGTTTCGGCCAGCGCATCGCTGAGTACACAGAGGCCTAGAAGCAGAAGTACGGGAAGATTACAACCCGAGTGAGCATGACATTGATACAAACATAGTCTGGCCTTGGGAGGAGGAAAGAAGCATGGAAGGTTGTGGATTGGTGACGGCATCATCGACAGTTCCAGCCTGAGACTTGCCGACGTCCGAGCACGAAGGACGGAGTCTGACCCCAGATACGAGCACGACCGAGCGTGGGGATGGGCCGTTTGAACGCCCTTGAGGTATGCACTAGTCATGTTATATTAATGTTTAAACACATTCTTAGATTTGCATTACTGAAACACTTAAGTCAAATGTTGTAGGTCGAGCTAGCAGAGGAGCGGGCTCTACGTCAGCAGCTAGCAGACTATCTAGCATAGGAGCGGGCTTAGTAGGAGGAGTATTTCCGGTCGCATAGGAGCGGGCTTAGTAGGAGGAGTATTTCCGGTCGCAGCAGGAAATGGCGAGTCAGTTCGAGGAACTTACTAGGTACCTTGCGACATCAGGTGGTATGACTCTACCACCAGGGCTCCTAGCTCCTATCA
Source organism: Cenchrus americanus (assembly GCA_947561735.1). Lineage (NCBI taxonomy): Eukaryota > Viridiplantae > Streptophyta > Magnoliopsida > Poales > Poaceae > Cenchrus > Cenchrus americanus. Next base: position 28,172,598 of record OX387242.1, on the reverse strand, counting down.
CTCCGCCCCCCCCCCCCCACAGGCGTTTCCGACACAGCAAGTCCTCGGTACTCCGGTGAGTATGATACCAAAGAGTTTCTGGTTTTCCAGTCTAATCATGTCTAACACTTGCAATGTTGTCTCCTTTGTGCAGCCTTTCTCGGCGGGTTCGAATCAATAGGCTCCAAGTGGTGAGCAAGTCCTCCAGTCGCCCGTCCCACCTTTCCCACCGCACAAGCACTCACCGTAGGCCCTTGGACTTAGTTGATCATGTTCTGAGCTTGTTTGGTTGGATTTGAGACACTTTGTGGATTTGTGGACTTGTTTCGATGGACTTGTGGTGTGTATGAACTTGTGGACACATGTGGTGTGTATGAACATGTGATGTGATATATATGTGTTATCTATTGTTGCATGTGATATTGTCATATATATATATATGTGTGTGTGTGTGTGTTTGTCAATGTGGAAAGCAAAAAATAAAATAAAACAAAATGTGGCCTCTTTGCCGAGAGGGGCCGTCGGCAAAGGGGCCTTTGCCGTGGGCTTTTGGCAATTACGCGCGGCAACTCTGGGAAAAATCTTCCCAGCTCGGGTGTTCCCAGCTTTGCTGAGCGTAGTTGCATGGGGCGCTCGGCAAAAAAAAATAAAAAAAATAAAAAACCGTCTTTGCCGGCGGCTTGTGCCCCACGCGCCCGGCACAGGAATTTTTTCAAAAAAAAAAGAAAAACCATCTTTGCCGACGGCCTCTATGAGGGGCTCTCAGCGCAGAATTTTCTAAAAAAAAATAAAACCCCCCTCTTTGCCGACGGCCCTGACTCGAGGCCGTCGGCAAAGAAATTCAAAAACCGTTATCTTAACCCCCGTTAACGGCTACTTTTTTTGGCCGACGACCCACTGTAGGCTCTCGGCATAGCCTGTGCTGAGAGCATGGAGCTAGGGTGCTCGGCAAAGTATCGTGGCCGAGAAAAAATTTTCCGTCGGCCCTTTGCCGAGTGCTACTCTCGGCAAAGGCGTTGCCGAGTGTTTGATGCCCTTTGCCGAGAGTTTCAGGCCCTCGGCAAATCTTGGATTTCCAGTAGTGGCTGATTGAATAATGAATAGTCTTCCTTTCCATTCCTAGAGTCTTGCTCTCAAGTTGTCAATCAACAAATGGATGTGCAAGGGAAAAAGCCCCAAACCTTGAAAAGACACTGAAAAGATTGCATGACCGCCTCAACATTTAGCTCTTCACATCGAATGGGGAATACCACACTTTTTGCGCCGTTAACCAGCAACCCTGATGCCACCCCAAAGGTTATCAACACTTCATTCGAGGCATTCACGTCTTCAGCTACAGGAGAGGGTTTGACAGATCTCGTCAGGGAAAACAGGATAGCAGGCTAAACCTCCTCCTCTGTTCCAAGAACAGCTTCTCTCTGTTTTTAACAGTTTTCCTTGATACATTTTTGAGTAAAGTGCAACTCCGATCCATAAACTTCTTAGTTGTGTCATCCCGGTTCATAAACTTTTAAAGTGTGTCAAAATTGTACCTAAACTTAATTCGTGTTTCTAATCAGCCCTTAACATATCCATGATGCTATTGCATATTTACAACTGGAACTCTATCTCCTTCTGTTAATTCATTTTCCATCATTCCTCTTTCTTGTGTTGATTCAGTTGCCCTCCCAAAACCGCCATCTCCCTACATCGCGCGACAACTAGACTGTATCGCGTGACGGTCCGCGGCGGCCGGCGATACTCCTACGCGCAACGGTGGACGTCCCACAACCGGCTACGGCGGCACGATTGACAAAGTGACAGTTATTTTTTGATTAGAACCCGTGATGTGAAGATGGAAAAACGTGGACGGCGTGGATTGACCGGAGAGCATAGCACAAAGGCAGAGATGCTGCAGCCTCCCCTCCATCCCGTATGTGGCGTCCACCATTTGTCGCTTCTCTTCTCTGCAGTCCATCGTCACTACCATCCACCTCGGCTTCCCCAATTTCCCCTCGGGTTGGCCGCGGCCAGCGCCTCCGAGATGGAGCTCCATCTCTGCCTCTTTTCCACACGCGCCTCCCACCAGCCACACTGCCGCCTTTCGCGGCACCTGCGGTGCTCCCCGCGTCCTGCCAAATTCGGATCGTTAAGGATTTGCTTCAGCGCAATCAGTCGCCGCTTCTCCGTTTTGTTCGGGCGCTTGGCTCTATCGAAATGCCGGGCCGCACGCAACCATCGCCGTGTGAAATTCAAGAGTTCGGATGGGACTGCTGATAGATGCTAGGAGTACCTTCGTTTGAAGCCGTGGGGATGCGAGCACTGTTGACTGAGAGGGGAAGCACTGACATCTGCATTTGTTTCGCCAGGGTGTGGCTGTGAAGGAGAGGAGCGTCTCGGTGATCCTCTTGGCCGGAGGCTAGGGAAAGAGAATGGGGTACTACATCTCTTCTCCTTTGAACTAGCAGTGGCCTCATGTTGAATTAACGTGATCCAGAAAAGAACAGGGCGGCGGACATGTTCAAAGCAGCGGGCGGAGACACGAGACAGTAAACGTGATCCAGAAAAGGATGGAAAATGAATTAACAAAAGTAGATAGGGTGCTAGTTGTAAATATGCAATAGAATCATGGACCTGTAAGGGACTAATTAGAGACCTGAGTTGAGTTTATGTACAGTTTTGACACACTTTAAAAATTTATGGACCGGGATGACACAACTCAGAAAGTTTGTGGACCGGAGTTGCACTTTACTCTATTTTTGTTTGTCTTACTAACAATATCTACCATCCTACAGTAGTTAGCACGACTATAACGTTCCAACAATAATATGTACGCATTAGTTGTTTATGAAAGCATGACGTGATTACAAACACACGTTGTTGCACTGAGGTCCAGGATCCAATGGGTTAACCGGTTAACAGTATGTAAATGTGTGCAACAGCCAAATAGTTATGTAAAAATTCGTACAGTATGGTTCATATTGTGCTACTGTTACCATGCTCCTGGTAAGATTCCCCATACCTTCTGTTCCTACAGACATTCAGATGGCATTGTAATGTCTTGGGATAGTCTATATGCCATGTAGTAATCCTTTGTGGCTCCCTTTCTTCTTCTACCTTTATGTATCCTGAATCACCATCGTTTCTCAATTTTGAGAGATGTATGTCTGATCTTGTAAACACTTCAATGGAGTGAAATATGTTCAGATGGGTCTTCTTGAACCCCCCCCCCCCCCCCCGGTTGCTTCCTTTAAAAAGCGCCCAGTGACACTATGGGTCAGTATGGTCATGAACAGTTTTATTGTTGGGATTCTTTATAATTTTTCCATTCAGTAGAATGTACTCAACATATATATCAAGGGACTATACATTAAAGGATAGAATTCTACTAGCTTAGTGGTAGAGATAGGAAGCAACCGTACAACGACCCAGGGGAGCCATCCACTGAGTTCATCCAGATTCTTGCACTCAAGTAGAGTTTGTTTGTTCATCCAGATCAATTTAGTCCGAATAATAAGCATTTGCATTTGCTTGTTCACCTTCTACACGCCACTAGACGTTGTTGGGGCACCAATCTGCATTGGCTTGTTCATTTTATTCTATGTGCAAGTAAGATCAGTTCAATTTATTTTATGTGCAAGTAAGATCAATTTACTCTGTAAGCCTACTACAAGCCACTAGACGTTGTTGCAACACCATTTAACATTGGCATGATCACCTTCTCTCTGTGTTTACATACCTTGTGCTCTCTCTTGCACAGCCTAAAGTAAGCTACTTTTCTGCCGCTCGAACGGAAAATGTAACCATGTGTACTCAATGTTGCACATACATACTGTTAGATAGGTAAAGATATAATTGCCAACAAATTTCCCGTCACCCAGACCAGCTACCCGTCTCCATCCAGTTAAATTTAATGTTGACCCCTTCGATCCTTGATATATACTTTTGCATGCCTGCTGCTCGCCCTGATACATGCATATCTGCTCTTGCCTGAAAATCTTGCCACATACATAGCCTAGGTATGGATGGCATCAAGAAATCCAGCATAACTTTTTTTCACAGATACTCTAGCTCATTCCAATGTGTGTGTCACTTTTGTACACAAAGCGACATTGCCACTGTGATTCCATTTGTACTTCTGGCTGATCCACAGAAAGTCCAAACATCAGCCTCGGAACCACGAGCATTTGGGAACATTGAGGGCCTGTTTGGAGCAAAGGAATACAAAACAAAGAAACGTGAAAAAACACAGAAATAGAGGGTGTATGTTTTATTAAAATAGAGGAATGGAAAAGAAAGAAAACTTGTAGCACAAGGTATTTGTAATGTAGGAATTAAAACATAGGAACTATCAATTGTTAATTACAAATCAACCTTCATTGATCCAACTAAAAGGCAGTCAAAGCGAACTCGGATATTTCCTTTTTTTAGTTCAGTCCAAAATCCAACGATTGCTCTCAGCCACTCGACACCTTCCTTGTCCCTTCGATACCCATCCTTTCCTGTCCTTTGTGTCATGGAATGCAAGCCAGTAACATTCTCCGCCACCGTTGTAGCTTGTCCACAGAGCACGCAAGCACTCAGGTATATATAGTCGAAGACATCCTTGCACTCAAGCCGCCACCGCTAAACGATTCTTGCAGCCGCTCGGAGCTGGCCTTCTCTACAGGGGGCTTGAGCTCCGCACCGGTGTTGTCCTTCTTGTAAACTCAGAGGCGCAATAGGAAGGTTGGGACGCCATACCTCGCGCTGGTGCGGTGGCTTCGCGTTATATGGGTGAGAAACAACATCTCACGTGGTGTGTTACACAAGAAAACTCGAGATTTACTTGGTTGTGATTTACAACAATCCTATCTCTAATATTTTTGCAAGTCATTCTCGAGTAGGTTACATTATACATCTGTTACAAAGATAGAGGTAAAGATAGAGGTAGGATAAGGCAACTGATGGCTTTTAGCTTGTCGACACACATCACAAATCGAATCTTTATTAGAATCTGAAACAAAAGAAAGTTTATAATCTCTAATGACACTCTCGACAATGGGAGAAGCAGGATGACCTAGTCGACTATGCCATGGACCAAGGGATGGTTTATTGACTCAAAGACTTGCTTTCTAGCTGATGTAGATGGAAGAGGGTACAGTCCATGCTGGCACTCTCCTTTAAGTAGAACATTCTTCGTGTCCCAATCCTTTATAAAAAGGAATTCCGGGTGAAACTCAAGAAGGACATTTTTATCGGTAGCATTAGGGACATGAAAGATGTTATTCAGATCAAGATTACGAACTGGGGTACGAATAGTAGATTGACCAACATGACTAATGTTCATACCAATGCTGCTAGTTATATGGATCTGTTTACCCCCATTATACTTCTCCAAGTGACCGCATCTTGCCGACGTACTCCCCCACAGATTGATTGCCCTTCTGGGCTATTGCAAGGGCAGGTGACGTGTGTGTTTACTTGCACGCACCCCGGACCACGACGAGAACATGATGTCGATCGCGGACCATAGCCGAGCCGTCGTCTCCTTGGTGGAAACTTGGGTCATGACATCCCTCGATAGGGAGCCAAAGACGAAGCATAGGACCTATTGGTCCCTTGCGAACCATCCGGGCCTTTGCCGTCAATCTACTCGGCGGGTGGTGCTGCATCGCCGGTCGGTTGACCGGTGAGGCGCGCTCCTCGGACGGCGAGAGAGAATTTGGGCTCTCCACATGGCATCGTTTGATTGGGAAAGCTTCTCGGTGATTGAGATGCCAACTAGAGGATTCGGGGGATTGATGGAGGTGGAAGCCATGGGAGTTTTTCGAATTGGATCTAGGATCCGGTTACCATGTAAACTCGGATGCGGCGGCTTCATGTTATATGGGTGAGAAATAACCTCTCACATTGTGTGTTACACAAGGAAACTCGAGATTTACTTGGTTGAGATTTACAACAAACCTATCTCTAATATCTCTCCAAGTCATTCTCGAGTTGGTTACAGTGTATCTAACACTTCTCCGCCACAAGGCGGAGCTCGCGCCGGCTGCGGCCGTTTCCGTCGCACAACTCCGGCGATGAGGAAGAACTACCGAGTACTACTCGGGGACAATAAGCAAGCTTCGACGACGAAGGAGAAAACAATAGGTGACACTACGAGAAGCGTGGCTTCGCCAACAACCCGCAGCTTTCCCAACACCCAAGACTCGAGTGTTGGCGAAGAAAATCTTTCCCAACGGGAAAACTCTGCCGTCGGGAAAGAAATCTTCGCCAACAGCCCAAAATCCAAGGATCGATGGCAAAGTTCGGTTGTTGGCGAAGGGGTTCTTTCCCAACAACATTCCTGTTGGGAAAGAAAAGTTGTTGGCGAAGCCCCAGCGCGGCCAAACGGTACCGACGCCGTCTGCTTCGCCAACAGCTTCGCCGTTAGCCCGTTAGCTGTTGGCAAAGGGAACAACCCTTCGCCAACAGGGCTACCATGTTGTTGGCGAAGAGCCTTCTTTCCCAACAGCCTTATAGTGCAAGATTGCTCTTTGGTGAAGATTGCTCTTTGCCAACAACATGTGCATGCTGTTGGCAAAGAATTTTCATTTTTTTCGAATTTTGAATTCAAACTTTTTTGGTAGCCTTGCTACATTGTTTACAAGCACATGGTTAAATGTGGGCCTTTTTGCAACATTGAGCTATATTTCATTAATTATTTTCGTTCACTTGAATTTTCCGGCATAATCCAAATTTGAACTGCAGGTGCGTGAATTATTGAAACTTAGGTGTTCGAAAAATTATATTCATGATGGGAAGTGTGTTTTGAGGCCGTATCCCAAAGCTCACCCAAAATTTCGAAGTCCTTGTCCACGTAACACGATGGTCCAGGCGTGGGTCGGGAGGGGTTAGAGCCCCTCCTACCGCCGCCTGCCTCCATTGGAGCCCCTCCAACCCACCCCTAAAAATTGGAGGAAGAAGAGGGAGGGGGGGCTAGAGGAGTAAGAAGCATCAACAATTGAAATAAAGTAAATGAAAAAGCACTTTCCCGTGCGTTTTCCAACTGGCGCATGACAAACATACCTCTTTGTCGTGCGTTTTTTGTAAGACGCACGACAAACATGTTTTTTCATATATATGTCCCCCTAAGCTCTAAATCCAATTGCCCCTCTAAACAAATTCTTTTCAATTTAATTTTTTTCTACTCTATAGATGCAACATGTGATAGTTTATGGTGAACTTTGGTAGATTTTGAAAATCAAGCGTTCGAAAAATGATATTCATTATGGGGAGTGTGTTTTGAGGCCGTGTCCCAAAGCTCACCCACAATTTCGAAGTCCTTGTCCAGGTAACACGATGGTCCAGGCGTGGGTCGGGAGGGGTTAGAGCCCCTCCTACCGCCGCCTGCCTCCATTGGAGCCCCTCCAACCCATCCCTAAAAATTGGAGGAAGAAGGGGGAGGGGGGCTAGAGGAGGAAAAAGCATCGACAATTGAAATAAAGTAAATGAAAAAGCACTTTGCCGTGCGTTTTCTAACTGGCGCACGACAAACATACCTCTTTGCTGTGCGTTTTTTGTATGACGCACGACAAACATGTTTTTTCATATATATGTCCCCCTAAGCTCTAAATCCAATTGCCCCTCTAAACAAATTCTTTTCAATTTAATTTTTTTCTACTCTATAGATGCAACATGTGATAGCTTGTGGTGAACTTTGGTAGATTTTGAAAATCATTTGATAATTTTAAAATATCAAATGCAATTATAAAAATTTTAATGGTGCAGAAATGTTTGCCGTGCGTTTTATTGTGTGACGCAAGGCAAAGAAATGTTTGTCGTGCATTGTTTTAACAGGCTCACGGCAAAGGCCCAACTCACACCGGCCCAGCAACAGCCCGATATCTATGAGCCGTCGATCTTGCGATTCGACGGTCGAGATTAGATGCAAGGAGACCTCCTCATAACCCTAACACTCAGATCCAAGTTGTTGGCAAAGCTGCCGATCTTTGTTAGCAAACCACGCCGTTGGTAAAGCTGTCGTTCCCTTTGCCAACCGGACTTTGCCAACAACCGTCGCTTCCCGGTTGGCGAAGGTAACGACAGCCGAGCTGACGGCGTCCCCCTTCGCCAACGGTACACGTGGCTGTTGGCGAAGCTTTCCCAACAGGGCCCGCGTTCCTGTTGGTGAAGAGCTCTTTCCCATCACTTAAAAAGCCAATGGTTCTTTCCCAACAGGAACTCGTAATCCCTGTTGGGAAAGCCTTCGCCAACAGGGTTGGAGTCTTCGCCAACAGCTTAGCGCTGTTGGCGAAGCACGCGTTTCCTATAGTGTGAGTGGAGTTTTCATTCTTGTGATAGTTTCAAGGCGGCAATAGTATTCCAAAGGAATTTGATAGGTCCGTTCCTCTGGTCCAAACGCAGTATCAGGAAATTATTCCGGAGGAGGATTCATCGAAAATTCCTTTGAATTTCTTGCAATTCAGACGGGGTCTGAAAAGTCCGGCGCAGGAAAATATGAAAGATGAGCAATTAGTAGTTATTTTAGCAAGACGAAGCGAATAAGCTGCAGATTATAAACACAGCCAGACAAGCACACAAAGCTCACCAACAACCACCAAACGAGATAACAGTAAATTTAGCATTTAACTGCATTTTGTTTCGCCTCCGCCTTAGCTTAAAAATAAACTGATGCTTGAACTTACTACCATTTATGAGCATTAAATTACTTGTTAAAATATGTATGTAAGATTCCTGCCTTATCACTACTTCGGATAGTTGGCGACAGGTGGTTGGTTCTGATTTGGCGTGACAGAAAAATATTGTTCTCAAGTTGGTGGTAAATAGTTAGTTCTGATTTAGTGTGAGATAAAAAATACTATTGGTTGATAGCTGAAATAATATAGCTATGTTATCACCTGACTTCTAGTATATTCACCTCTGCACATATATTTCTTGATCCATGTGTTACAATTAAATATATCATTTTATAATTAAATATACAGGACCTTATACATTTGGCACTTGTTTCTATTGGTCGAAGAGAGAACAATATCTGCTATAGGCCAATTATCAAACGGAGAATATGACTGATGGGCTTGCTTGTGTATATCCTAGAACTTTCCTGCGGTTCACAAAGCCACACCGCAAGCACGTATATATGGAATGAAATGCAGCGCCCTGTCCTTGCCACAGCGCATATATTCATTTTATTATATCTTGCACATTATAGGTCAAAAGTTTCATGAGACAGCAGACACCTGGGTAAAGAGTAATACATCCATTCCAAATTGTAAGCGGAAATGGCTTGAAACTTTCGATGAAGGTAGTAGCTTAATATTTATGCCGCGCTTTATCAATACGATATCATAGATGCTGACAGATGTTTTGCTTCTAGAAAGTTAGAATGCAAATGTAAGTAACCAGGTACAATTGTACCAATGGACAAGGTCAGGGAGCTAGTTCTTGCAGCTAGGCACCACGATGGTATGAAGAAGATTCAGATGATCAATGGCTCACTTTCTCTAAGAGAAGGTTATGGTGACTGAACTTTCATCTACCGCCTCTGTATCGCAACATCACCCCACCCTCCAAGAAAGATATAACGTACACTAGCGGAATCCCGTAAGTTGTCGTGTGTCACAGATACACAGCGAAGAAAACAAAACACACGGCGACCTCTTCGCCGTGTGTATACGGGCCCTGCACATGACGATCAAAAGACTTGCCGGATGCAGGTCCTGTGAAGGGCCTCATCACCGTGTGTCGTTTATCGGGCACACGGCGACACCTGTAACACTCAGCACATGACGACATAAAGTGTAGTAACGAGATCCAAGGTTCTAAAGGCAATACAAGTTCGCAGTGTGTCGTGGTCGGTCCCACACGGCGAACAACTTAACGGCGCAGTGGCGTGGGAAACGGCGAACAACATACCTCATCATCGTGTGCCATGAGCATAAGCACACGACGGCTATTGGCATGTGACTTCCACGTGCAACCGCAAGCCGAGCAAGGCGTCGGCCGTCCTCCATGACCGTGCACCTCCCCTACAACGCACGACAACTATATTTGGTCGCCGTGTGCCTCATGGTAGCACACGGCGACTATTAACAGGAGTCCTTTCCATCCGCACTTGCCCGCATTTGCATCCCATGCGGTGCACGTGGAGGTGCTTGCCTTGTGTGTTCCCTCGACACAACAACGACTAATTTTCGTTACCATGTGCCTCACGGTAGCACACAGTGACTAATAACGGGAGTCGTCTCGGTTCGCAGGATTGGCAGGTGCACCGCACGTGATGGTATTCACCGTGTTATTTGAGTCGGGCACATGGCGACCTTGTTGTTTGCCGTGTGCTTTATGTTGGGCACACAGTGACCTAGTTGTTCGCCGTGTGCCTCTAGGGGCACACAACAATCTATATTGTCGTGGCGACTATCAAACTACACAGTGACAAAACATTTTCCGATAGTGATAGTACATTCACCATGTGGCTTCATCTGACTTGTATCCACCACCATTACACAGTTGCTACAAATGATCCTCTAGCTGATAGATCCAACTATCCAAGTAGTTATACATTATGTTCATTTATTAGTTATATTTGAGTTAAGTGACTAACCCAGCATCTCCCTCGTATCCTATTCCATGTACATGTACTTAAAATTTCTACTAAGGCAACCTATATATTCCCACTCTCTGTACTTCTTACAATTATTTTCGGTGTAGAAAATAACCACGGAGCGAATTAAGATGAATCTCGTCTAAGCTAATCCTGTCTCTCACTCACCTGATCCTGTCTGTCCCTTGGAGCTCACTTCCATATATAGGTTTCCAAACTGGATAGTGAACTATGTCGCATGTACTGCAGTTCTACATTAGTTTTCCATCATACATGCTTGTACACGTAGTGAAGAAGTAGTAACACGTACTATAGGAGTGAGAAGTATTAGGAAATTTCCTACCACTCATGTGGTATGAGCAGCTTGATGAAATCGTCGAGAATGCCATCCTTTGTCCAAGATAGAATCAAGATTTCACATTCATAGTATCAGACAATGCGGCTTGATGAACAGCTGCATATCCCAACACTCTTTTGTGCAACAGAAAAATGCCACAGTAAATTTGTGCACATTCTGTCCAGCTCTTCAGCCGTCTCTATTCCAAGCAACAAAGCAAGACCATGCATCCAATAATTCTGGGTTCATGAATTTATACATGAAAAATTATGCAAATGGAAGCTTGTCGATCTCTTGCAATATTAAAGAATTTTCACATGAACTATGAATTACTCCCTTCAAATCATAATATTTGACGTTGCTTAGTTCAGTTTTGAACTACCAAATGTCAAATAAAACGATATGGAGGTAGTATTTCAGATGAAATCAAGCCAACGAATAAATGATGGACCATGTATAGTCCAGGAAATCTCTAAAACGAGACATTCTTGTTGTGGCAGTATTCCATTAACTCGTGTGTGATCAACGCACTTCTCACTTAAACATGACTATGTACAGTGGTGTGTTAGTTTCGATCTCCCCTAAACCCATGGCCCAAAGGCCGTGGGACTCGTTCTCGTGCCCTTGGCGGGGGCGCCCAACCGGTTCGTGGTTGGTGGGCCCCCGACGCACAGTGCTATATAGAGAGGGGTGGGGGCCACGGCTCTTATCACGAGGTTGACTGCGCCGCCATCACCCACCCCGAAACCCTACCGCCTGAGGGAGCGCTGGAGCGCCGGGAAGCTCCGCCGACGCCACTGCCCCGTCTCGTCTCCGCCGCCGCTTCCCCAAGCCCGGAGGCCGCCCCTGTCAAGCCCGGAGGCCGTCCTCCACCTCATCGCGTGTCGCCGGCGCCCCTGCATCGACGACGAACCACGACATGGCCAAGGATCTGACCGCCGCCGATGGTCTGCCTCTATCCCTTCTCTGTTGTAGTGGTTGCTTAGGGTTCTAGGGTTCGTGCTTAGGGTTTTGCTTAGTGTTTTAGTTCAGTAGTGAGTTCCTGTTTAGATCTAAGTCCCTTTTTGTAAATCGAGTTAATCTGTATCTAGTACATGCATCTAGAGTTTCCTGAGTTAAGTTCTAACATGGTGAGCATTAGAAATGAAAGCTTAACTACTGAAAGCAGTTTGTGAGAAGTTGAAGCACACTTGCGCCTGCAAGTCTCCCGGAGAACTATGGTACCATTTTACGGTTGGTAACGACATCTAGATCAAGAAGTGAAAATTTATGGAGTACAGGCTAAACAAATATTTGGTAGTTCATACAGTGGAATATTTGAACACCCTTAAGTTATGATCTTCGTATATGCACAGCAGCCCCCCCTCCTCTCTCTGTATCTCATACTTGATTTTTAAAAGTGGTATGAGGACATACCCTTTTTTATATACAAGGAAACATACAATTTGTGACTGTTTCTATATAGGAAATAACATATATCACAAGGTGCAAAAAAATTACAAGTTGCACTCAAATTTTTTCATGGTTATCACTTTGACAAATCTTATTTTAGGTATGTTTACATACTCCAAGTGATAAATGGGTATGCACACATACGTAAAGTCACTACGGGAGACGCTGACTTTCCGGAGTGCAACACTCGGGGGATAGCTACCGGGGACGCTTCTCACGAGGAAGCGGCCTTCCCCGAGTGCCAAATCTCGTGCACTCGGGGAAGCCTTCCCTGAGTGCCACGCTAACTCTCGGGGACGATTTAATACCATCGGCGCCATCTAATTTTTTTTCTTTTTTACAAAAAAACCTCTTCCCCGAGTGCTACACTCGGGGAAGATTTTTTTTTTAAAAAAAAAAACCCTCTTCCCCGAGTCCAACACTCGGGGAAGAAATTCTTTTTTAAAAAAAAAGCCTCTCCGCCCGAGTGTCGGGACCGGGCACTTGGGGAAGACAACTGCTGGTTTTGAATTTTAAAAAGTCGTCCGTGAGTGCCACCGCCCAGGCACTCGGGAAAGCCATTTTTTTTGCTTTTTCTTGTGACAAACAAAACATATATACATACAAACCACAAATCAACATCAATATATCACAAACCACATTTATAAATCGCAAACGACCAGAGTTGTCCGAAATTCATAATATATTTTACAAGCCACAAGTTCAAAAGTATCACAAACGTAAGGTAATATGCTGATATGATATGTAAGTAGCCCACCGTCCCCAGCCAAAAGACCTCCCACAGATACTATACTTCTGTCCTGTCTCTATACCCCTCCCCTGCTCCATCTGCTGGTATTCTGCAAAGCAACAGAAGATATACATGGTCACAAATACCTAAAATAATACATTTCATAATCAACTGAACAGAACTAATTTGATAACAAAGCAGCAATCAATAATGTAGGCCCTGTAGATCAAACCAAAATCAGCAATGTGAGATTTAAAATGGAATGCCCTATCAGTGCTCATGAGTCATGACTGACCAATGAAACACCATTAAAGTATCCTGCACTGCACTGCAATAGCATCATGGATTTGATGTGTTTTATTCCAGCTGTTCCACCTTCCTGCCAAACAGAATGCACATGCAGTCTGTCACTTATGCAAAGCTAGAAGCAAAAGAGAATGCAAGACATCAGTGATATTAGTAGATGGTAGTTTCAGATTTTTAAAGGATTCGGTGACTATGTATCACCAAATGATAAGAGAGAGCTGATAATAGTTGAAATGAGAAGACTAGGGAGAAGAAAGCTAGCTTAAAATGCAGCCGTGAGCTGTGAAAAAGATAGTCAGAGGATGTTCTTTAAAAGAGCTCTTAAATATGTCCTTGGGCCTTGCTACGAACATCAGGATTAGATTGAAGTGTTGAATCTGATCTAAGCCTTATGAAAGAAGCAATGCTCAGTATCTAAGATTGTTCATTCAGTCATAAGCAGTATCACTATGTTAGGTCCTACGATGCTCCAACCGAGCCCAAGACTGGCACAATTAGCTGTTAATCTGTTATATGCTATAAATTCACGCATTGTAGGCTTCAAAGGAGAAGCTATGTTCACTAGTCACAAGTCAGGAGTACACATGTGTGTCAGCTAAATTTTCAGTTTCAAAAGTATTAGACGATCTTAACAATTTGGTCTGTATAGCAGCTATATGGACTAGATATTCATACATAAGAGTTCCGGTTAAAAGGTTGAGTACTAATATAAGTCAGGGTGCCTTCCGTTTCCAGCATAGAAAATTGCACATCCAATTCTCCCCTTAAAAGAAATGAAATGAAAGGCTTGCTTAGTTATAGATAGAAAACAGTATTTAGACTCAGCCCAAGCCTTGACATACTATCAAGTGCCATGCACCAAGCCTTTACTTAGAGAATTCGGTACTGATTATAGAACTTATTACTTGACATACTAACATCCCATAGAGCTACAAGTCACAGCACAAGAGAATGTGCAGTGATAAACAGAACCAATTGATTCCAGACAAACACTTTAATTCTTTAAGCCTTTAACAATGCATGTGGCACTCGTGGAAGGGTCTCTTCCCCGAGTGCCAACTGTTGGGGGTACCCGAAAAATTCGGAATACAACCCTAACACGAGTGAAAGTTCTCAACACGTTCAAGTACACAGTTAGAGCGCAAAGAGACTGTGATTCCCTCTGCAAGTAGCACAAGTTCCAAAAAGTCTGAATCCGTTTACACGTGCCCTTGCACCCCCTTTTATAGGGAGATGAAGGGACTTTTACATGCCGATAATACCCTCGGGCTCGGAGAATATTCCTAATGTGAACACACACAAGAATGTCTTTTCCCGCCCAACATATTTACAAGTCTGCCACTAGTTCACACTCTAAACCCGGACTTTTTGGGACTACAACTTTGACTTTGCTTCTCCCGTGATTCGTGAATGTCTTCACCCAAAATCCCCGAACTAGGTCTTCAACAGATTCCCGAAGTGGCTCTTGCTCCTCGACAGGTTCGTGCGTGTCCCCGCGTCTGAGTCCCGAACAGAGTCTTCATCAGATTTCCGAATCGGCAGTTCCCCGAAGTTCGGACCATCAATAGTTGAGATTCCGGGCTTCCGCATGTTCGTGACTCCGCCTCTTCATCGAATCAAGATTCCCGAACTCTGCACATTCGCGAATTCGAGACTCCGCAGGTCCCAGACTTCCGAGAATCGCGAATTTCCTGCTCCTGAAAAACATGCTTTGAGAACTCCGTTAAACTCAACGTTTCGAGGGTGACGGGTTTTCCTGAATTCCCCAACACTAGCCCCTCGGGGAAGCGGGTTGACTCCGACGATCCGATTCCACGAACCTTTCGGAAATTTAGTAAAAAACGTCACCCTCGGAACGTCGGAGGGGACACGCGTCGCCCAGGGAGCCAAAGGCGGTTAAATCGAGGCGCACTTCGCGAAACCACCCCTCCCCGGCCCTATAAATAGCGGGCTGGTGCTGTTAAAAATCTTTTTACTGCTCTCGAGCTTTTCACTATTCGCGCATCTCTCTCTCTTCGCGGATTCTGGTTTTCTGCTTGAAAGCTTACAAACTCCAGGCCTTGTTCGTGCTCCTCTAAGGTATTTTTTTTGTCCATGCTTCGTTGATTCGTTAGTTCGTTAAATTTATGTGTAGTGACATCGCGATTTCGCGAGTTTCATTTTCGAACATTATTCTCACCTGTTTGGATGTTCGTGTTTGTTAGGTGGCTCGCGTTAAAAGTACAGCTAGGCCCATGACTACTGAAGAGCTGATCGCTGCCGGTCTCCCACTCGACCCAACTGCCGAAAGTGCAGATCGTGATGTACCGGCCGAAGATGTTGGTTCACCCAGCGGTTCCCGAAGTCGCGAAGACGGAGAGGTTGGGTCCGACGGCGGCGAAGACGTCGGGGATGTGGACGCCGGTGTCGACGATCTCGTCATGCTGAGGACTTCTGGCCCACTGCCGCCCTCGCTCGCCTTCGGAGAGTCGAAGGTCACAAGCAACATTATTCGCGAGTACGAGAAGGCCGGATTCTTCTCTCCTGGCGCTGGGCGTGCCCCGCTTGATGAACTAACTCCTACTCCCAAGGCCGGAGAAATTGTGGTTTTTCGAGACTTCTTCATCTGTGGGCTGCGGTTCCCTTGTGACCCAATCCTGCCAGCGATTCTCGATGCATTCTCGGTGAAGATCCACCAGCTTACCCCGACGTCCTTCCTCGAAGTGTCGAAGTTCATCTGGATCTTGAAGACCTTTGGCCGCAATCCTATTGTCGACGGTTTCACTCGGTTCTACGAGTTGGTGATCATCCCCGAAGTTATCAAGGGCGACGATGGGCGCTTCTACCATAGTCAGCACGCGTGCTGCACCTTCAACACGCGACGCCAGAACACCCGACAGGGAATCACTCGAATCCAGATCGCACCTTGCTGCAAGAGCAACCTCACCGACGATTGGAGATCTTATTGGTTCTACTTGAAGGTTGATGAGCCGAAGATGTCAAGCCCAATCGCACCCCTCGCCGCAGTAAATGTCGGAAGATACAACCAGCGGGCCTTAGGAATCAGAAGTTGCGAAAGTGCTTTTCATCTGGCCAGCACGATACTCGGCGGCCGTGACATTATCGAAGAATTTGTCGCCGCGCGAATCTGGCCTATTTCGAACGGCTGGTCCCCTGCCGAACTCGTATACTACAACGTCAACTGGGCAGATCAGAAGGTGCCTTTCCCGAAGTTCGGGATTAAACTTTGCGAGGGCCAGAGCGCCAAGGACTTCATGGACGAAGTTGAAAAAAGGGTCAATGTCATGGTAGGCGAATATACCCTGAACGAGTACAAGGCATACAAGGCCCTGGTGAAGCACAAGAAGAAGATCAATCGCTTCTTTTCGGAGATCGGCGGTGATAAATTTTTCAGCTCTCGAGGCCCTGGTCCCAAGTTGAAGCTTCCCGCCGTCGCCGTTGCCAGCTGCTCAGCCGCCCCCATCAACGCTCCCCGAATCAGGTCGTCGAAGCGAAACTCGTCACCTACCACCGAGGGAACCTCTTCGGGAGTGAAGCCTTCAAGGACCAGATCGCTTGAGTCGTCGAAGCGTAAACGAAGGACCTCCGAACCTCAAACCTCAGAAGCTGAACTCCGGGCTGCTTCGGGGCTTGCCTAGATGAGCCGCAAAAAATTGAAGAAAGCTGTGAAGAAAGTTTCTTCCACCGGAGTTCGGCGGGTCCCATCCGCCTTCGACGACGACATCCTCACGAAGACAGATAGCCCCAAAGGTGTTTTCCTCTGGCCATTATTTAACTTTCGAGACAGTTGTCCTGCTGGTTCCGAAAATGAATTCGTCGATATCGATTCCTTTTCAGATGTTGCTCCCGAAGTCCAGAAAGAGGCATCCCCTGCTGCTGCTGAGAAGTCAGTCGTTGCTGCTGAAGTTGTTGTTCACACTGAGTCCCCTACTGCTGCCGAAACTGCTGATGTCACTGCCGCTGATCAAGTCTCCTCCGAATTCGCCCGGGACCTTGAACGCACTATTCAAAGGGAGGGCCATTCTTCCGAAAATGTTCCTTTGGTCGAAGTTCGGGAGGTCGTCCCCGAAGACCAAGCGCCTTCTCCTTCCTTGGCCGCCTTTAACAAAAGCTTTGGTACGTCTCATCGCGGCAAACTGTTGCGTGTTGGTTTCGAGACAATTGGCGTCGGGGGCAAGACGTCCAAGTTTTTAACTCTATGGAAATCGTCCACAATTGTTGATGAAACAGGAGAAGAGGCGTCGGAACGACCTGAAGAAGCCGCTCAAGGCTCCGAAAAAAGGCCTCTCTCTATCTCCGAAACTACTCCTTCATCTCAGGGGAAGGCCTCTTCGGGTTCGACTAAACAGGTCACCATGCAACATTTTAGCAAGCAAGGTTTGTTGATTCTCACTGCTTCTTTGTGTCATTCGCGATTGTTGAGTCTTCACCTGAGATTCATTCCTGAACTTTTCAGAATTCAAGAATCTGTTGCATTCTTACTCTCCTTCGAAACTTGCACGCTTCCACGAGGACTACACTCTCAAGTACTCTATGCTTGGGAAGGTTGCCATAGAGCGGCTTTCTAAGCAGGAGAAGATTAATGAAGAACTTTCTCTGAAGTCCAAGGAACTAGAGCGTAACTTTGGCCTCGCGCAATCCACGAACCTGGAACTCGAGAAGAAGGTGGCTGAGCTGGCTGAGGCTTTGAAAGGGGCCACGACGAGAAGAAAGTCGCAGAAGCCGCGCTCGAGGAGTCCAAGAAAGAACTGGAGAAAGTTCAGAAATCTCACGAAGATGACCTGAGTGTGATCGAGAAACTTCGGCAACAACAAGAGCGAGCTGCAAAAATTGCCGAGGATCTTCGCATCAACAACGCCAGCCTTGCCAAGTCATTGAGCACGAAGGATCGGAAGATCGTGGATCTTGAGAAGGCGCTGACAGAACAAAGTGAGGCTTCAAAGAAACACATTTCGGAGATTCTGGGAAGGCTGAAATTGCTCTATGCTGAGTACCAGAAATCCCTGAATGAGTACGGTGTTCGCCCGGCCCCTCTCCCAGATGACATTAACATCCCCGATTTCATGGATTGGCTGGAGGACGAATTCAAGGCTCTTACCGAAGTGATTTCTAGTGCCAGCGACTTCGCTGTTGCTTTCTCTTTGGAGAGTATCCTGAAGATGCTTCACGATTATGAGTGTGTGGACTTGGCAAAGCTTCGTGCGAACCTCTCTCGATTCCCCAGCGTTACTAGTGACACGATACTTCGAGAGAACCCCGACGTTGTGGCTATCAAGACGAAGTTCGCGAAGGAGTTCTGGATGGCTGGCGGGTCGGAAATTGTTAAGACTATTGCACAGGCAAAGCTTGCCGAGGTAATTTCTTTTGCTCGATTTCGTGACTTGTGTTCGTCGCGGATGTTCCAGTTTCTTGAGCCTTTCTTACTCTTTTCTTCCTTTCGCAGCTGAGGGAAAAGGAGGATCAAGAAGGTGCCGCCGCGTCTCCCGAAGGATCTACTTCCGGCGCTAGTTCGAGTGGGTCCGGCGAAGATGGCTCAGGCGGCGGCGGCAGCAACAGCAGCAGCGATGGTGGCGATGATGGAGAACAAATCCCCGAACGCGAAGAGGACTCGCCGAAGGTGGATATCACGAACTGAGCGACATGTCTAGACTTTTTTGGGTGAATTCGAGACTGGCTGTACATTCGTGTAGATTTATCAAACTTTTCTGAACACATGTTTTGTAAATTTTAACTCGCGCGGTGTCCCGCAAGCCGGGCTCGCGCGAGACGTGCTACCACTTCGGATTCGTCGAGATAATATGTTCGTTAGTGCTGAAGCGTGGCGCCTATTCAAGCGAGCGCATCCTGAACAAGACTTTTCCGATTTTTGGCTCGAGGCCTCACTTAAGTTTTCTATAGGTTGTTTTGATCTCTCCTCGTTTTTCTTACTTCGTAAGAAGATTCGTCCCACGCCATCTACTCCTCCGACCGTGAAGGTTCCTAAAATGGAGCCCCTTAGCCCCTTAGCCGGTGCATCTGACTTCGCCTACGCCAGCGATACGGCTGAAGAGAATGCTCGTAAACCGGGACACGTTGTTGAGCTCTCGTTTTGAATTTTGTGCCAAGTGTTGTAATTATTGAAGAACTGTTCGGAGGTTTTTATGCGAATAAGGCAATGAGTATGTTTTTTCTTTTGAAAAAACGTCACCCTCCCCCACCTTGCCGTTTCGCATGAAAACTAGATTGCAGGTTCGCGAATCTTACTATTCGCGAACTTCTTTAGCGCGTCTTTAGGAGGAGTCCTCGTTGATCTTTGAAAATTTCGACCGTCGTTATGCAAGTCGACAAAATTTGTTTTTCGAATTTTGTGGACTTGCCCCAATTGGCAAGCTTGCCTCGGTTGAAATTGCAACCTTCAGTTGCTTCAACCAAGATTTTTCTGCGAACGTCCGATGGAGCCCCTTTCCCTTTTCTTACAATGATGATACCTGAAAAAATTTTCAACAATCTGAACTGATTGAGAATACACGGGCGAACCCTTAGACATTCATTTTTTCGAAATCATCATGCGAACTTTCTGGTTGGAATCCCTTCGTGGATGGGATTTTTCTAGGCCACAACTTGTTGTTGTCTCGGGCCTTTCGGTGGGAATCCCTCGATGGATGGGATTTTTCTAGGCCACAACTTGTTGTTGTCTCAGGCCTCTTTTTCTTTGACGGAATTCTGGCTATCACAAAGCCTTTCTCACAAAGTTTTTTCTTTTTCACGATGGAATTTCGGCTATCACGGAGCCTTTCTCACGAATTCTTTCTTTTTTCACGATGGAATTTCGGCTATCACGGAGCCTTTCTCACGAATTCTTTTCTTTTTTCACGATGGAATTTCGGCTATCACGGAGCCTTTCTCACGAATTCTTTCTTTTTTCACGATGGAACTTCGGCTATCACGGAGCCTTTCTTACGAATTCTTTCTTTTTTCACGATGGAACTTCGACTATCACGGAGCCTTTCTTACGAATTCTTTCTTTTTCACGATGGAACTTCGGCTATCACGGAGCCTTTCTCACGAATTCTTTCTTTTTTCACCAAAGCACTCGGGGAATTTTTTTGCCCCATTTTTTTATGAGGTCTTACCACATTATTTGAAACTCCTACCCCACTTCGAGTACATGCATGAAATTACCCCAAATTTGAGCAAAGAGTTTTAAATAATGTAGGAAGGCCTCACAAAAAATGAGGTAAAAAACTAAAAAAATTAGTTTCCCGAGTGCCTCAGCGTAGCAATCGGGGAAGAGACCTGTAACGCCCTAAAATTCCATCACCAAATTAATGTAAGCAACATGGTATTTAGATTTTATTTTCTAAGGATTAATTAAATTATCAAATAAATTTGGCCTTTAAAATATTTTAATATCATTTTAATAATTTAGAAGCGATAAGTGCTTGTGCATCATGATTTGAATGCATGAGTTTTGGTTGTGATGTGGTTTTAAAAGTCTTAAATTATTTGTGAAAAAGTCCTTAAAAATAATTGTGAAATAGTTTGTGAAAATTTGTGCAAAGGTTTGAATTTAAAATATGTTTGAAAAGTTGTTAAAAATGGTTTGTGTAAAGCCTTTAAAATAGTTGGAGAAATTTGTGTTAAAATTTGAATTTGAAAACATGTAAAAGATTTGAATTTAAAAGGGTTTGAAATGGATTTAAAAAAAAAGAAAAAAAAAGCAAACCCCAACCCAATCCCGCCGGCCCGCTCCACCTCCGGCCCACGCGCGGCCCAGTTTCGCCGCGCCGGCCCACCAGCGCTCTCTCTCCTTCTCTCCCGCTGACTGACGGGGCCCGCCCGTCAGCCCCGTCCTCTACCTCCAGCCCCTCCCCTGCTTCGGTACCGTGCCGCCGCCGGCCGTTTCCCCCCCTTCTCCCGCGCCTCTCCCTCATTCAAGCTTGCAATCAAGGCGCATTAAAACATCCGACCGCCGCCTCCCCCATTACTCCTCTGGTTTCCTCTCCATTCAAGCCTTCCCCTTGACTGCCATCAAAACCGGCCGCCGCCATCGGCCATTGATGGCCGTTGCTCTCGGCCATCGCCCCTCTCCCCTTCTCTGTCAGGGGCTCTCGGCGCAGAATTTTCTAAAAAAAATAAAACCCCCTCTTTGCCGACGGCCCTGACTCGAGGCCGTCGGCAAAGAAATTCAAAAACCGTTATCTTAACCCCCGTTAACGGCTACTTTTTTTGGCCGACGGCCCACTGTGGGCTCTCGGCACAGCCTGTGCTGAGAGCCTGGAGCTAGGGTGCTCGGCAAAGTATCGTGGCCGAGAAAAAATTTTCCGTCGGCCCTTTGCCGAGTGCTACTCTCGGCAAAGGCGTTGCCGAGTGTTTGATGCCCTTTGCCGAGAGTTTCAGGCCCTCGGCAAATCCTGGATTTCCAGTAGTGGCTGATTGAATAATGAATAGTCTTCCTTTCCATTCCTAGAGTCTTGCTGTCAAGTTGTCAATCAACAAATGGATGTGCAAGGGAAAAAGGCCCAAACCTTGAAAAAAAACTGAAAAGATTGCATGACCGCCTCAACATTTAGCTCTTCACATCGAATGGGGAATACCACACTTTTTGCGCCGTTAACCAGCAACCCTGATGCCACCCCAAAGGTTATCAACACTTCATTCGAGGCATTCACGTCTTCAGCTACAGAAGAGGGTTTGACAGATCTCGTCAGGGAAAACAGGATAGCAGGCTAAACCTCCTCCTCTGTTCCAAGAACAGCTTCTCTCTGTTTTTAACAGTTTTCCTTGATACCTTTTTGAGTAAAGTGCAACTCCGGTCCATAAACTTCTTAGTTGTGTCATCCCGGTTCATAAACTTTTAAAGTGTGTCAAAATTGTACCTAAACTTAATTCGTGTTTCTAATCAGCCCCTAACATATCCATGATGCTATTGCATATTTACAACTGGAACTCTATCTCCTTCTGTTAATTCATTTTCCATCATTCCTCTTTCTTGTGTTGATTCAGTTGCCCTCCCAAAACCGCCATCTCCCTACATCGCGCGACAACTAGACTGTATCGCGTGACGGTCCGCGGCGGCCGGCGATACTCCTACGCGCAACGGTGGACGTCCCGCAACCGGCTACGGCGGCACGATTGACAAAGTGACAGTTATTTTTTGATTAGAACCCGTGATGTGAAGATGGAAAAACGTGGACGGCGTGGATTGACCGGAGAGCATAACACAAAGGCAGAGATGCTGCAGCCTCCCCTCCATCCCGTATGTGGCGTCCACCATTTGTCGCTTCTCTTCTCTGCAGTCCATCGTCACTACCATCCACCTCGGCTTCCCCAATTTCCCCTCGGGTTGGCCGCGGCCAGCGCCTCCGAGATGGAGCTCCATCTCTGCCTCTTTTCCACACGCGCCTCCCACCAGCCACACTGCCGCCTTTCGCGGCACCTGCGGTGCTCCCCGCGTCCTGCCAAATTCGGATCGTTAAGGATTTGCTTCAGCGCAATCAGTCGCCGCTTCTCCGTTTTGTTCGGGCGCTTGGCTCTATCGAAATGCGGGGCCGCACGCAACCATCGCCGTGTGAAATTCAAGAGTTCGGATGGGACTGCTGATAGATGCTAGGAGTACCTTCGTTTGAAGCCGTGGGGATGCGAGCACTGTTGACTGAGAGGGGAAGCACTGACATCTGCATTTGTTTCGCCAGGGTGTGGCTGTGAAGGAGACGAGCGTCTCGGTGATCCTCTTGGCCGGAGGCTAGGGAAAGAGAATGGGGTACTAAATCTCTTCTCCTTTGAACTAGCAGTGGCCTCATGTTGAATTAACGTGATCCAGAAAAGAAAAGGGCGGCGGACATGTTCAAAGCAGCGGGCGGAGACACGAGACAGTAAACGTGATCCAGAAAAGGATGGAAAATGAATTAACAAAAGTAG
Organism: Cenchrus americanus; assembly: GCA_947561735.1. Lineage (NCBI taxonomy): Eukaryota > Viridiplantae > Streptophyta > Magnoliopsida > Poales > Poaceae > Cenchrus > Cenchrus americanus. The sequence continues at coordinate 28,149,327 of OX387242.1, read as the reverse complement.
ATAGGGTGCTAGTTGTAAATATGCAATAGAATCATGGACCTGTAAGGGACTAATTAGAGACCTGAGTTGAGTTTATGTACAGTTTTGACACACTTTAAAAATTTATGGACCGGGATGACACAACTCAGAAAGTTTGTGGACCGGAGTTGCACTTTACTCTATTTTTGTTTGTCTTACTAACAATATCTACCATCCTACAGTAGTTAGCACGACTATAACGTTCCAACAATAATATGTACGTATTAGTTGTTTATGAAAGCATGACGTGATTACAAACACACGTTGTTGCACTGAGGTCCAGGATCCAATGGGTTAACCGGTTAACAGTATGTAAATGTGTGCAACAGCCAAATAGTTATGTAAAAATTCGTACAGTATGGTTCATATTGTGCTACTGTTACCATGCTCCTGGTAAGATTCCCCATACCTTCTGTTCCTACAGACATTCAGATGGCATTGTAATGTCTTGGGATAGTCTATATGCCATGTAGTAATCCTTTGTGGCTCCCTTTCTTCTTCTACCTTTATGTATCCTGAATCACCATCGTTTCTCAATTTTGAGAGATGTATGTCTGATCTTGTAAACACTTCAATGGAGTGAAATATGTTCAGATGGGTCTTCTTGAACCCCCCCCCCCCCCCCCCGGTTGCTTCCTTTAAAAAGCGCCCAGTGACACTATGGGTCAGTATGGTCATGAACAGTTTTATTGTTGGGATTCTTTATAATTTTTCCATTCAGTAGAATGTACTCAACATATATATCAAGGGACTATACATTAAAGGATAGAATTCTACTAGCTTAGTGGTAGAGATAGGAAGCAACCGTACAACGACCCAGGGGAGCCATCCACTGAGTTCATCCAGATTCTTGCACTCAAGTAGAGTTTGTTTGTTCATCCAGATCAATTTAGTCCGAATAATAAGCATTTGCATTTGCTTGTTCACCTTCTACACGCCACTAGACGTTGTTGGGGCACCAATCTGCATTGGCTTGTTCATTTTATTCTATGTGCAAGTAAGATCAGTTCAATTTATTTTATGTGCAAGTAAGATCAATTTACTCTGTAAGCCTACTACAAGCCACTAGACGTTGTTGCAACACCATTTAACATTGGCATGATCACCTTCTCTCTGTGTTTACATACCTTGTGCTCTCTCTTGCACAGCCTAAAGTAAGCTACTTTTCTGCCGCTCGAACGGAAAATGTAACCATGTGTACTCAATGTTGCACATACATACTGTTAGATAGGTAAAGATATAATTGCCAACAAATTTCCCGTCACCCAGACCAGCTACCCGTCTCCATCCAGTTAAATTTAATGTTGACCCCTTCGATCCTTGATATATACTTTTGCATGCCTGCTGCTCGCCCTGATACATGCATATCTGCTCTTGCCTGAAAATCTTGCCACATACATAGCCTAGGTATGGATGGCATCAAGAAATCCAGCATAACTTTTTTTCACAGATACTCTAGCTCATTCCAATGTGTGTGTCACTTTTGTACACAAAGCGACATTGCCACTGTGATTCCATTTGTACTTCTGGCTGATCCACAGAAAGTCCAAACATCAGCCTCGGAACCACGAGCATTTGGGAACATTGAGGGCCTGTTTGGAGCAAAGGAATACAAAACAAAGAAACGTGAAAAAACACAGAAATAGAGGGTGTATGTTTTATTAAAATAGAGGAATGGAAAAGAAAGAAAACTTGTAGCACAAGGTATTTGTAATGTAGGAATTAAAACATAGGAACTATCAATTGTTAATTACAAATCAACCTTCATTGATCCAACTAAAAGGCAGTCAAAGCGAACTCGGATATTTCCTTTTTTTAGTTCAGTCCAAAATCCAACGATTGCTCTCAGCCACTCGACACCTTCCTTGTCCCTTCGATACCCATCCTTTCCTGTCCTTTGTGTCATGGAATGCAAGCCAGTAACATTCTCCGCCACCGTTGTAGCTTGTCCACAGAGCACGCAAGCACTCAGGTATATATAGTCGAAGACATCCTTGCACTCAAGCCGCCACCGCTAAACGATTCTTGCAGCCGCTCGGAGCTGGCCTTCTCTACAGGGGGCTTGAGCTCCGCACCGGTGTTGTCCTTCTTGTAAACTCAGAGGCGCAATAGGAAGGTTGGGACGCCATACCTCGCGCTGGTGCGGTGGCTTCGCGTTATATGGGTGAGAAACAACATCTCACGTGGTGTGTTACACAAGAAAACTCGAGATTTACTTGGTTGTGATTTACAACAATCCTATCTCTAATATTTTTGCAAGTCATTCTCGAGTAGGTTACATTATACATCTGTTACAAAGATAGAGGTAAAGATAGAGGTAGGATAAGGCAACTGATGGCTTTTAGCTTGTCGACACACATCACAAATCGAATCTTTATTAGAATCTGAAACAAAAGAAAGTTTATAATCTCTAATGACACTCTCGACAATGGGAGAAGCAGGATGACCTAGTCGACTATGCCATGGACCAAGGGATGGTTTATTGACTCAAAGACTTGCTTTCTAGCTGATGTAGATGGAAGAGGGTACAGTCCATGCTGGCACTCTCCTTTAAGTAGAACATTCTTCGTGTCCCAATCCTTTATAAAAAGGAATTCCGGGTGAAACTCAAGAAGGACATTTTTATCGGTAGCATTAGGGACATGAAAGATGTTATTCAGATCAAGATTACGAACTGGGGTACGAATAGTAGATTGACCAACATGACTAATGTTCATACCAATGCTGCTAGTTATATGGATCTGTTTACCCCCATTATACTTCTCCAAGTGACCGCATCTTGCCGACGTACTCCCCCACAGATTGATTGCCCTTCTGGGCTATTGCAAGGGCAGGTGACGTGTGTGTTTACTGCACGCACCCTGGACCACGACGAGAACATGATGTCGATCGCAGACCATAGCTGAGCCGTCGTCTCCTTGGTGCAAACTTGGGTCATGACATCCCTCGATAGGGAGCCAAAGACGAAGCATAGGACCTATTGGTCCCTTGCGAACCATCCGGGCCTTTGCCGTCAATCTACTCGGCAGGTGGTGCTGCATCGCCGGTCAGTTGACCAGTGAGGCGCGCTCCTCGGACGGCAGAGAGAATTTGGGCTCTCCACATGGCATCGTTTGATTGGGAAAGCTTCTCAGTGATTGAGATGCCAACTAGAGGATTCAGGGGATTGATGGAGGTGGAAGCCATGGGAGTTTTTCGAATTGGATCTAGGATCTGGTTACCATGTAAACTCAGATGCGGCGGCTTCATGTTATATGGGTGAGAAATAACCTCTCACATTGTGTGTTACACAAGGAAACTCGAGATTTACTTGGTTGAGATTTACAACAAACCTATCTCTAATATCTCTCCAAGTCATTCTCGAGTTGGTTACAGTGTATCTAACACTTCTCCGCCACAAGGCGGAGCTCTGCGCCGCTGCTGGCCGTTTCCGTCGCACAACTCCAGCGATGAGGAAGAACTACCGAGTACTACTCAGGGACAATAAGCAAGCTTCGACGACAGAAGGAGAAAACAATAGGTGACACTACAGGAAACTGTGGCTTCGCCAACAACCCAGAGCTTTCCCAACACCCAAGACCTGAGCTGTTGGCGAAGAAAATCTTTCCCAACAGGAAAACTCTGCTGTCGGGAAAGAAATCTTCGCCAACAGCCCAAAATCCAAGGACTGATGGCAAAGTTCGGCTGTTGGCGAAGGGGTTCTTTCCCAACAACATTCCTGTTGGGAAAGAAAAGTTGTTGGCGAAGCCCCAGCGCGGCCAAACGGTACCGACGCCGTCTGCTTCGCCAACAGCTTCGCCGTTAGCCCGTTAGCTGTTGGCAAAGGGAACAACCCTTCGCCAACAGGGCTACCATGTTGTTGGCGAAGAGCCTTCTTTCCCAACAGCCTTATAGTGCAAGATTGCTCTTTGGTGAAGATTGCTCTTTGCCAACAACATGTGCATGCTGTTGGCAAAGAATTTTCATTTTTTTCGAATTTTGAATTCAAACTTTTTTGGTAGCCTTGCTACATTGTTTACAAGCACATGGTTAAATGTGGGCCTTTTTGCAACATTGAGCTATATTTCATTAATTATTTTCGTTCACTTGAATTTTCCGGCATAATCCAAATTTGAACTGCAGGTGCGTGAATTATTGAAACTTAGGTGTTCGAAAAATTATATTCATGATGGGAAGTGTGTTTTGAGGCCGTATCCCAAAGCTCACCCAAAATTTCGAAGTCCTTGTCCACGTAACACGATGGTCCAGGCGTGGGTCGGGAGGGGTTAGAGCCCCTCCTACCGCCGCCTGCCTCCATTGGAGCCCCTCCAACCCACCCCTAAAAATTGGAGGAAGAAGAGGGAGGGGGGGCTAGAGGAGGAAGAAGCATCGACAATTGAAATAAAGTAAATGAAAAAGCACTTTCCCGTGCGTTTTCCAACTGGCGCATGACAAACATACCTCTTTGTCGTGCGTTTTTTGTAAGACGCACGACAAACATGTTTTTTCATATATATGTCCCCCTAAGCTCTAAATCCAATTGCCCCTCTAAACAAATTCTTTTCAATTTAATTTTTTTCTACTCTATAGATGCAACATGTGATAGTTTATGGTGAACTTTGGTAGATTTTGAAAATCAAGCGTTCGAAAAATGATATTCATTATGGGGAGTGTGTTTTGAGGCCGTGTCCCAAAGCTAACCCACAATTTCGAAGTCCTTGTCCAGGTAACACGATGGTCCAGGCGTGGGTCGGGAGGGGTTAGAGCCCCTCCTACCGCCGCCTGCCTCCATTGGAGCCCCTCCAACCCATCCCTAAAAATTGGAGGAAGAAGGGGGAGGGGGGCTAGAGGAGGAAAAAGCATCGACAATTGAAATAAAGTAAATGAAAAAGCACTTTGCCGTGCGTTTTCTAACTGGCGCACGACAAACATACCTCTTTGCCGTGCGTTTTTTGTATGACGCACGACAAACATGTTTTTTCATATATATGTCCCCCTAAGCTCTAAATCCAATTGCCCCTCTAAACAAATTCTTTTCAATTTAATTTTTTTCTACTCTATAGATGCAACATGTGATAGCTTGTGGTGAACTTTGGTAGATTTTGAAAATCATTTGATAATTTTAAAATATCAAATGCAATTATAAAAATTTTAATGGTGCAGAAATGTTTGCCGTGCGTTTTATTGTGTGACGCACGGCCAAGAAATGTTTGTCGTGCGTTGTTTTAACATGCACACGGCAAAGGCCCAACTCACACCGGCCCGGCAACAGCCCGATATCTATGAGCCGTCGATCTTGCGATCCGACGGTCGAGATCAGATGCAAGGAGACCTCTTCATAACCCTAACACTCAGATCCAAGTTGTTGGCAAAGCTGCCGATGCTGTTAGCAAACCACGCTGTTGGTAAAGCTGTCGTTCCCTTTGCCAACCGGACTTTGCCAACAACCGTCGCTTCCCGGTTGGCGAAGGTAACGACAGCCGAGCTGACGGCGTCCCCCTTCGCCAACGGTACACGTGGCTGTTGGCGAAGCTTTCCCAACAGGGCCCGCGTTCCTGTTGGTGAAGAGCTCTTTCCCATCACTTAAAAAGCCAATGGTTCTTTCCCAACAGGAACTCGTAATCCCTGTTGGGAAAGCCTTCGCCAACAGGGTTGGAGTCTTCGCCAACAGCTTAGCGCTGTTGGCGAAGCACGCGTTTCCTATAGTGTGAGTGGAGTTTTCATTCTTGTGATAGTTTCAAGGCGGCAATAGTATTCCAAAGGAATTTGATAGGTCCGTTCCTCTGGTCCAAACGCAGTATCAGGAAATTATTCCGGAGGAGGATTCATCGAAAATTCCTTTGAATTTCTTGCAATTCAGACGGGGTCTGAAAAGTCCGGCGCAGGAAAATATGAAAGATGAGCAATTAGTAGTTATTTTAGCAAGACGAAGCGAATAAGCTGCAGATTATAAACACAGCCAGACAAGCACACAAAGCTCACCAACAACCACCAAACGAGATAACAGTAAATTTAGCATTTAACTGCATTTTGTTTCGCCTCCGCCTTAGCTTAAAAATAAACTGATGCTTGAACTTACTACCATTTATGAGCATTAAATTACTTGTTAAAATATGTATGTAAGATTCCTGCCTTGTCACTACTTCGGATAGTTGGCGACAGGTGGTTGGTTCTGATTTGGCGTGACAGAAAAATATTGTTCTCAAGTTGGTGGTAAATAGTTAGTTCTGATTTAGTGTGAGATAAAAAATACTATTGGTTGATAGCTGAAATAATATAGCTATGTTATCACCTGACTTCTAGTATATTCACCTCTGCACATATATTTCTTGATCCATGTGTTACAATTAAATATATCATTTTATAATTAAATATACAGGACCTTATACATTTGGCACTTGTTTCTATTGGTCGAAGAGAGAACAATATCTGCTATAGGCCAATTATCAAACGGAGAATATGACTGATGGGCTTGCTTGTGTATATCCTAGAACTTTCCTGCGGTTCACAAAGCCACACCGCAAGCACGTATATATGGAATGAAATGCAGCGCCCTGTCCTTGCCACAGCGCATATATTCATTTTATTATATCTTGCACATTATAGGTCAAAAGTTTCATGAGACAGCAGACACCTGGGTAAAGAGTAATACATCCATTCCAAATTGTAAGCGGAAATGGCTTGAAACTTTCGATGAAGGTAGTAGCTTAATATTTATGCCGCGCTTTATCAATACGATATCATAGATGCTGACAGATGTTTTGCTTCTAGAAAGTTAGAATGCAAATGTAAGTAATCAGGTACAATTGTACCAATGGACAAGGTCAGGGAGCTAGTTCTTGCAGCTAGGCACCACGATGGTATGAAGAAGATTCAGATGATCAATGGCTCACTTTCTCTAAGAGAAGGTTATGGTGACTGAACTTTCATCTACCGCCTCTGTATCGCAACATCACCCCACCCTCCAAGAAAGATATAACGTACACTAGCGGAATCCCGTAAGTTGTCGTGTGTCACAGATACACAGCGAAGAAAACAAAACACACGGCGACCTCTTCGCCGTGTGTATACGGGCCCTGCACATGACGATCAAAAGACTTGCCGGATGCAGGTCCTGTGAAGGGCCTCATCACCGTGTGTCGTTTATCGGGCACACGGCGACACCTGTAACACTCAGCACATGACGACATAAAGTGTAGTAACGAGATCCAAGGTTCTAAAGGCAATACAAGTTCGCAGTGTGTCGTGGTCGGTCCCACACGGCGAACAACTTAACGGCGCAGTGGCGTGGGAAACGGCGAACAACATACCTCATCATCGTGTGCCATGAGCATAAGCACACGACGGCTATTGGCATGTGACTTCCACGTGCAACCGCAAGCCGAGCAAGGCGTCGGCCGTCCTCCATGACCGTGCACCTCCCCTACAACGCACGACAACTATATTTGGTCGCCGTGTGCCTCATGGTAGCACACGGCGACTATTAACAGGAGTCCTTTCCATCCGCACTTGCCCGCATTTGCATCCCATGCGGTGCACGTGGAGGTGCTTGCCTTGTGTGTTCCCTCGACACAACAACGACTAATTTTCGTTACCATGTGCCTCACGGTAGCACACAGTGACTAATAACGGGAGTCGTCTCGGTTCGCAGGATTGGCAGGTGCACCGCACGTGATGGTATTCACCGTGTTATTTGAGTCGGGCACATGGCGACCTTGTTGTTTGCCGTGTGCTTTATGTTGGGCACACAGTGACCTAGTTGTTCGCCGTGTGCCTCTAGGGGCACACAACAATCTATATTGTCGTGGCGACTATCAAACTACACAGTGACAAAACATTTTCCGATAGTGATAGTACATTCACCATGTGGCTTCATCTGACTTGTATCCACCACCATTACACAGTTGCTACAAATGATCCTCTAGCTGATAGATCCAACTATCCAAGTAGTTATACATTATGTTCATTTATTAGTTATATTTGAGTTAAGTGACTAACCCAGCATCTCCCTCGTATCCTATTCCATGTACATGTACTTAAAATTTCTACTAAGGCAACCTATATATTCCCACTCTCTGTACTTCTTACAATTATTTTCGGTGTAGAAAATAACCACGGAGCGAATTAAGATGAATCTCGTCTAAGCTAATCCTGTCTCTCACTCACCTGATCCTGTCTGTCCCTTGGAGCTCACTTCCATATATAGGTTTCCAAACTGGATAGTGAACTATGTCGCATGTACTGCAGTTCTACATTAGTTTTCCATCATACATGCTTGTACACGTAGTGAAGAAGTAGTAACACGTACTATAGGAGTGAGAAGTATTAGGAAATTTCCTACCACTCATGTGGTATGAGCAGCTTGATGAAATCGTCGAGAATGCCATCCTTTGTCCAAGATAGAATCAAGATTTCACATTCATAGTATCAGACAATGCGGCTTGATGAACAGCTGCATATCCCAACACTCTTTTGTGCAACAGAAAAATGCCACAGTAAATTTGTGCACATTCTGTCCAGCTCTTCAGCCGTCTCTATTCCAAGCAACAAAGCAAGACCATGCATCCAATAATTCTGGGTTCATGAATTTATACATGAAAAATTATGCAAATGGAAGCTTGTCGATCTCTTGCAATATTAAAGAATTTTCACATGAACTATGAATTACTCCCTTCAAATCATAATATTTGACGTTGCTTAGTTCAGTTTTGAACTACCAAATGTCAAATAAAACGATATGGAGGTAGTATTTCAGATGAAATCAAGCCAACGAATAAATGATGGACCATGTATAGTCCAGGAAATCTCTAAAACGAGACATTCTTGTTGTGGCAGTATTCCATTAACTCGTGTGTGATCAACGCACTTCTCACTTAAACATGACTATGTACAGTGGTGTGTTAGTTTCGATCTCCCCTAAACCCATGGCCCAAAGGCCGTGGGACTCGTTCTCGTGCCCTTGGCGGGGGCGCCCAACCGGTTCGTGGTTGGTGGGCCCCCGACGCACAGTGCTATATAGAGAGGGGTGGGGGCCACGGCTCTTATCACGAGGTTGACTGCGCCGCCATCACCCACCCCGAAACCCTACCGCCTGAGGGAGCGCCGGAGCGCCGGGAAGCTCCGCCGACGCCCCCGCCCCGTCTCGTCTCCGCCGCCGCTTCCCCAAGCCCGGAGGCCGCCCCTGTCAAGCCCGGAGGCTGTCCTCCACCTCATCGCGTGTCGCCGACGCCCCTGCATCGACGACGAACCACGACATGGCCAAGGATCTGACCGTCACCGATGGTCTGCCCCTATCCCTTCTCTGTTGTAGTGGTTGCTTAGGGTTCTAGGGTTCGTGCTTAGGGTTTTGCTTAGTGTTTTAGTTCGGTAGTGTGTTCCTGTTTAGATCTAAGTCCCTTTTTGTAAATCGAGTTAATCCGTATCTAGTACATGCATCTAGAGTTTCCCTGAGTTAAGTTCTAACAATGGTATCAGAGGCCTACTAGATTGGTTTACTAGATCGGGTAAACAGTGTTTATCATTCAAGTTTTAGCCCCGAATCAAAGAAAGGAGGGTGAGAAAAACACTGGAGATAAATCAATCGATGCAAATCGATGAGAACCGATAGAAAACATGCGAATCGAATCGAGTCAAAACGAAACCCTAACCCTAATGCATGGGTTAGGGGAAGCATACGAGTAAAATCGAGTCAAACCGGAAACGGGAGAAATCGGTTCACACAGAGGAAAAGAAAAGAAAAAAAGTTAGGGCGCCACCACCGGCCACTCGACGGCGGCGCGCTCACCCAAGGGGTGGACGCGCGCGCCGGCGAGGAGCCGGCGGCGCCGCCATCAGTCACCACCGAACGCCATAAGGGCAGTCCTCACAACTCTCTGGATCTCTCGGTTGGAATCTAGATGAGATGTTTTTTCGGTGGAATCAAAGCAAAAGAGTAGCTGTATGGAGAAAGGGAGACGGCACGCCGGCCGGCGTGCTGGCGGTGCAGCCGCTCTACCGCCGGCAAGGGCCGGATCAGGCAGAGAAGGCCAGCCGCCACTGGCCATCGGTGCCTAGGGGAGGAACAGAGTGTTTTCTAGGGTTTTAGGAGGCCACTGGTCTTTTATACCTGCGAAAAGAAAGGAGAGCCCTTGATCGTGCTCCGGAACGCATCAACGGTCCACACCGCCACAACATTAGGTCGGGCCGGTTGGGCCATTTTCAGCCCGTGTGAGGCGCGCCCATGGGCCTTTTTGCCGCCCAAGGCCGTGGTTGTTGGGCTAAAGCCCACGCGGGACGGCTAAAGCCCACGCGGGACGTAAAAATACAGGTCGCGGGCTATTTAATTGCTAGTTGGGCCGCATGGTGTTTTACTGAGCACATTAGATTATTCTTTTTAGTTGCCAAATTTCAGAAGTATTATCATATTTGCATGTTTATTTGCACATAAAGTTTAAATCTCTGTTTAAATTTTGAACCAAAGGGATGAATTTTACGAGAGAGTAGTATACTTCGGAATTTAAGTTTGTGCATATTTTTCCGCTGCAAAGTTTATTCTTTAATTAAATTGAACCAAAGGGATATTTAATTAAAGAAGAGTGAATTTAAGTGTTTTATGATATTGTTAATTTTTCTGGCCAAAGCTGATAATTACAATATTATAAACAGAATTGTTAAAGTGTTATTTATGCATTGATTCTATCTTTCTGCCCAAAGGTGATATAGAATTAATGTAGAGAATTGTTTAATGTGTTAAATTGACCAAAGTTGAGTTGATACATGCAATAATTATTTATTTTGTGATTGGCACCATTTTATGACTGTAATTTCAGGACTGAGTCACCTCAGCACCATCCCTGAGCTCATTGGAAGCAATTACAAGGAATGGCGCAATCAGTTGGACTGCGTCCTGGTGATGCTGGAGCTAGACTTTGTGTTGGAGGACCCATGTCCCACGGCACTTGAGGATCTTGTGCGAGGAGACACTGAGACTGCAGAAGAGTTTGCCACGCGCCAGCGTGACCATCCTGACAGGGTTGCTGAGCGCGATCTTGAGAAGGCCAAGTGGCTGATAGCTAACAAGAAATGCTTGAAGATCATGCAGACAAGAATGTCTGAAATAATCAGGGCTTCAATCCCTGACAAGAAAAGTGATGGAGTGGCACACACTGCTGCCGAATACTTGGCAATAGTGGAGAAACAACATGATACCCACTCCAAAGCTTATGCAAGTACACCGATCAACAAGCCGACCACCGCGCGCGGTGCGTGGAGGTGGTGTAAAAGACCACATTCTCAAGATGAGCAATATGAATGGAAAGCTCACCAGGATGGAGATGGGTTTGCCAAGTCAGTTCTTGGTACACCTAGTCTTCAAGTCACTCCCTCCTGAGTTCTCTACTTTTGCAGTCAACTATAATGCTATAGAAGAAAAGTGGGACTCGCACAAGCTCATTGCTATGTGTGTGCAAGAGGAAGAAAGGCTCAAATCTCAGAATGGTGGTTCTGTCTCATATGTCCAGCACAATGCACAGAACAACAATAATAAGAAAAGGAGTTTTGGTAACAAGGGTTACAGAGCAAAGAACCAGCATGAGAGTGGGCCTTCAGGTGTCCAAAACAAGCCTTATGGGAAAGCTCCCATGCAGCATGATCAACCTCAGCAACCACAAAGCAAGCCTGCAGTTGGAAAGGATTCATGCCTTTGGTGCAAAGAAAAAGGACACTGGCAGAAGCACTGTCCTAAGTGGCTGAACTTCATGTTGAAGAATGGTGAGGATATAATTACATTTGTAGATGAATCCTTGTTTTTTAGTTATTCAAAGTCCACTTGGTGGATAGATTCAGGAGCAACTATTCACGTTGCTAATTCTTTACAGGGATTCCGTTCGAGTCAGACCCTGCAAAGAGGCGCAAGAAGAATTAAAGTACCTAATGGAGTTGAAGCTGAGGTGGAGGCCATAGGAGAACTCCCAATAAAGCTGCATGATGGTTTCATGCTTCAGCTCCATAATTTTCTTTATGTGCCTTCTTTGAATAGAAACCTTATTTCAGTTTCATGTCTAGCAGATGATGGCTTTGAGTGCCATTTTGGTGTTAAACAATGTTTAATTTAGTACAATAAAGTTTGTGTGGGTCTTGCCATCCGACAAGACTAGCTTTATAAGTTATCTGTGCATGATTCTGTGAATGTTTGTGACACGAATGAGTGTGAGACAGAGATTGTCTCCTCATCTACAAATGCAAGTCGAAAGCGTCAGAGAATTGATAGTGACTCTTCGAAATTATGGCATTGTCGTTTAGGCCATATTTTGAGGGGGAGAATGGAATGTTTAGTAAAACAATCAATTCTACCGCTTTTAGAATTCTCAGATTTAGAGCAATGCATCGATTGCATCAAAGGCAAGTTTGCTAAACAAATTAAGAAAGGCGCCAAGCGAAGCACAGGAGTGTTAGAGATTATACACACGAACATTTGTGGTCCATTTTCTGTGATGTCTGTGGATGGTTTTGATTCTTTCATCACATTCACATATGCTTATTCTCACTATGGCTACATTGATCCAATCAAAGAAAAGTCAGAAGCTTTGGATAAATTTAAGATATTTAAGGCTGAAGTAGAAAATCAGCACAACTTAAAGATTAAAGTAGTAAGGTCTGACCGTGGTGGGGAGTACTACGGTCGACACACCCCATATGGCCAAGCTCCTGGACCTTTTGCAAGGTACTTACAGGCAAATGGCATAGTTGCCCAGTATAGTACACCGGGCGAGCCTCAGCAAAATGGAGTAGCTGAAAGAAGAAACCGTACCTTGATGGATATGGTTAGAAGTATGTTAAGCTATTCCACGTTGCCAGTAAATTTGTGGATGGAGGCATTAAAACCGCCACTCACATCTTGAACAAAGTTCCAACTAAGTCAGTACCTACAACACCATACGAGCTTTGGACGGGAAGAGAACCCTCCTTAAGATACATTTGCGTGTGGGGTTGTCCTGCTGAGGCTAAAGTTTTTAACCCAAATGTTGGGAAGCTAGATCCCAAGAAAGTAAGCTGCCATTTTATTGGCTACACTGAGAAGTCAAAGGTTATCGTTTCTATTGTCCTGACAGACATACAAAGTTCATAGAAACAAGACATGCCATCTTTTTAGAGAATGAGATGGTTAGAGGGAGCATAGTGCCTCATGAGATTGAACTTGAAGAGAAGTGGGTATACGTGCCCACTCCTATATTGAGGAACCAGTCTTCGTGTCACGTGTCGCTCCGGCACCTACAGTGCAAACCACAGCAGTGCCAGAGCCTGTTGTAAGTTCTCCTGTGCAAACAACGAGAGCAAATGAGGAACCTGTTATTCAGTGGCCTACAGAAATAGTTGTTGCACAGGAAGAAACTCAACAGTCCCATGATGCAGAGGTGCCAGCCTCAGAGGGGCAGGTGCCAGCCACTGAAGAGCCGAGCAATGAGATTTTGAGAAGATCTCAAAGAGTTAGAAAGTTAGCTTTCCCTGATGACTATGAAGTTTACGAGTGTGAAGAAATTCACATTGAGGGTGATCCTTCTTCCTTTGAAGAAGCCATGAGTCGACAAGATGCATCCAAGTGGCAAGAATCCATGGAAGATGAAATGAGATCAATGAGTACCAATAAAGTTTGGGACTTAGAAGAAATTCCTAAAGGAGCTAAATTGGTAGGCTGTAAGTGGGTCTACAAGATTAAATATGACTCTGAAGGGAATATAGAAAAGTATAAAGGACGACTTGTGGGAAAGGGCTTCACTCAAAGAGAAGGGATAGACTACAACGAGACCTTTTCTCCAATCTCTTGTAAGGACTCTTTTAGAATCATAATGGCTTTAGTAGCACACTATGATTTAGAACTGCATCAGATGGATGTAAAGACAGCATTTCTAAATGGAGATCTGTATGAAGATGTCTATATGACTCAACCCAAAGGTTTTGTCGTAAAAGGCAAAGAAAATATGGGATGTCGTTTGAAGAAATCCATTTATGGCTTAAAGCAAGCCTCTAGACAATGGAATATAAAGTTTGATGAAACGATTAAGATATTTGGGTTTAAGGAAAATGTTGAGGACAATTGCGTGTATGTTAAGTTTAAGAAAGGGAAATTTATTTTCCTAATACTGTATGTGGATGATATTTTGCTTGCCAGCAATGATGTCAGACTACTACAGGAGACAAAAGGCTTTTTGTCCTCAAACTTTGACATGAAAGATCTTGGTGAAGCCTCGTATGTGTTAGGCATTCAGATTCAACGAGATAGGAGAAATGGGGTTTTAGGTTTATCGCAAAAGGCATATTTAGAGAAAGTTTTAAAGAAACTTAATATGCATGCGAGCAAAGCCACACATGTACCTATTCAGAAGGGCGACAAGTTTGGACTTTTCCAATGCCCAAGGAACCAATACGAGATCGATCAAATGAAAGCGGTTCCATATGCTTCAGCAGTGGGTAGCTTACAGTATGCACAAGTGTGCACTCGCCCAGATTTAGCTTTTGTTAAAGGAGTACTCGGAAGATACCAGTCTAACCCAAGCATAGAGCACTGGAAGATGGCAAAGAAAGCATTTAGATATGTGCAAAGCACAATAGGCCTCATGCTAACATATAGAAGATCTGATGTTCTGGAAATAAAGGGATATTCAGACGCAGACTATGCGGGAGATAGAGATGATAGAAAGTCTACATCTGGATATGTATTCACTCTCGCAGGGGGAGCTATCTCATGGAGAAGTTCCAAGCAAGAACTAGTTGCAACATCTACGATGTGTGCAGAGTTCATTGCATGTTATGAGGCAACAGGACAGGTTATGTGGCTAAAGAAGTTTATTCCCGACTTGAGAGTGGTGGATTGTATCCATCGACAATTAAAATTATACTGTGACAATGCGACAGCAGTAATTTACGCTCACAACAACAAGTCGACTAATGCTACCAAACCCATAGAAATAAAGTTCTATGCGGTAAAATATAGAGTCCAGGATCAAACTATAAGTCTGAAGCATATAAGTACGAAAGATATGCTAGCGGATCCGCTCACTAAAGGCTTACCACCCAATGTGTTTGGAGAACACGTTACCGGTATGGGTTTAAGGGAAAGCCTGTGAATCCTAGACGGGCCTAGAGGAGATCCTTCAGAATGGATAAGTGTATTGTGGCTAGTTAATCTAATTGTTATTATAATTATGATGACCCATGCTCGATACATTAATCTGTGATGAAGTGGATAGCGAGCAAGTGCTGAGATAAGCAAGTTTTAGTTGAGATCGAGAGGGAGAATGTTAGTTTCGATCTCCCCTAAACCCAACGGCCAAAAAGGCCGTGGGACTCGTTCTCCTGCCCTTGGCGGGGGCGCCCAAGCGGTTCGTGGTTGGTGGGCCCCCGACGCACAGTGCTATATAGAGAGGCTTATCACGAGGTTGACTGCGCCGCCATCACCCACCCCGAAACCCTACCGCCTGAGGGAGCGCTGGAGCGCCGGGAAGCTCCGCCGACGCCCTCGCTCCGTCTCGTCTCCGCCGCCGCTTCCCCAAGCCCGGAGGCCGCCCCTGTCAAGCCCGGAGGCCGTCCTCCACCTCATCGCGTGTCGCCGACGCCCCTGCATCGACGACGAACCACGACATGGCCAAGGATCTGACCGCCGCCGATGGTCTGCCCCTATCCCTTCTCTGTTGTAGTGGTTTCTTAGGGTTCTAGGGTTCGTGCTTAGGGTTTTGCTTAGTGTTTTAGTTCGGTAGTGTGTTCCTATTTAGATCTAAGTCCCTTTTTGTAAATCGAGTTAATCCGTATCTATTACATGCATCTAGAGTTTCCCTGAGTTAAGTTCTAACAATGGTATCACAGCCTACTAGATTGCTTTACTAGATCGGGTAAACAGTGTTTATCATTCAAGTTTTAGCCCCGAATCAAAGAGAGAAGGGGGAGAAAAACACTGGAGATAAATCAATCGATGCAAATCGATGAGAACCGATAGAAAACGTGCGAATCGAATCGAGTCAAAACGAAACCCTAACCCTAATGCATAGGTTAGGGGAAGCATACGAGTAAAATCGAGTCAAACCGGAAACGGGAGAAATCGGTTCACACAGAGGAAAAGAAAAGAAAAAAAAGTTAGGGCGCCACCACCGGCCACTCGACGGCGGCGCGCTCACCCCAGGGGTGGACGCGCGCGCCGGCGAGGAGCCGGCGGCGCCGCCATCAGTCACCACCGAACGCCATAAGGGCAGTCCTCACAACTCTCTGGATCTCTCGGTTGGAATCTAGATGAGATGTTTTTTTCGGTGGAATCAAAGCAAAAGAGTAGCTGTATGGAGAAAGGGAGACGGCACGCCGGCCGGCGTGCTGGCGGTGCAGCGCTCTACCGCCGGCAAGGGCCGGATCAGGCAGAGAAGGCCAGCCGCCACTGGCCATCGGTGCCTAGGGGAGGAACAGAGTGTTTTCTAGGGTTTTAGGAGGCCACTGGTCTTTTATACCTGCGAAAAGAAAGGAGAGCCCTTGATCGTGCCTGGAACAGATCAACGGTCCACAGCTGCCACAACATTAGGTCAGGCCGGTTGGGCCATTTTCAGCCCAGGTGAGGCGCAGCCATGGGCCTTTTTGCCAGCCAAGGCTGTGGTTGTTGGGCTAAAGCCCACGCGGGACGGCTAAAGCCCACGCGGGACAGAAAAATACAGGTCGCGGGCTATTTAATTGCTAGTTGGGCCGCATGGTGTTTTACTGAGCACATTAGATTATTCTTTTTAGTTGCCAAATTTCAGAAGTATTATCATATTTGCATGTTTATTTGCACATAAAGTTTAAATCTCTGTTTAAATTTTGAACCAAAGGGATGAATTTTACAGAGAGTAGTATACTTCTGGAATTTAAGTTTGTGCATATTTTTCCGCTGCAAAGTTTATTCTTTAATTAAATTGAACCAAAGGGATATTTAATTAAAGAAGAGTGAATTTAAGTGTTTTATGATATTGTTAATTTTTCTGGCCAAAGCTGATAATTACAATATTATAAACAGAATTGTTAAAGTGTTATTTATGCATTGATTCTATCTTTCTGCCCAAAGGTGATATAGAATTAATGTAGAGAATTGTTTAATGTGTTAAATTGGCCAAAGTTGAGTTGATACATGCAATAATTATTTATTTTGTGATTCGCACCATTTTATGACTGTAATTTCAGGACTGAGTCACCTCAGCACCATCCCTGAGCTCATTGGAAGCAATTACAAGGAATGGCGCAATCAGTTGGACTGCGTCCTGGTGATGCTGGAGCTAGACTTTGTGTTGGAGGACCCATGTCCCACGGCACTTGAGGATCTTGTGCGAGGAGACACCGAGACTGCAGAAGAGTTTGCCACGCGCCAGCGTGACCATCCTGACAGTGTTGCTGAGCGCGATCTTGAGAAGGCCAAGTGGCTGATAGCTAACAAGAAATGCTTGAAGATCATGCAGACAAGAATGTCTGAGATAATCAGGGCTTCAATCCCTGAGAAGAAAAGTGATGGAGTGGCACACACTGCTGCCGAATACTTGGCAATAGTGGAGAAACAACATGATACCCACTCCAAAGCTTATGTAAGTACACTGATCAACAAGCTGACCACTGCGCAGTACAGTGGAGGTGGTGTAAAAGACCACATTCTCAAGATGAGCAATATGAATGGAAAGCTCACCAAGATGGAGATGGGTTTGCCAAGTCAGTTCTTGGTACACCTAGTCTTCAAGTCACTCCCTCCTGAGTTCTCTACTTTTGCAGTCAACTATAATGCTATAGAAGAAAAGTGGGACTCGCACAAGCTCATTGCTATGTGTGTGCAAGAGGAAGAAAGGCTCAAATCTCAGAATGGTGGTAAAGTCTCATATGTCCAGCACAATGCACAGAACAACAATAATAAGAAAAGGAGTTTTGGTAACAAGGGTTACAGAGCAAAGAACCAGCATGAGAGTGGGCCTTCAGGTGTCCAAAACAAGCCTTATGGGAAAGCTCCCATGCAGCATGATCAGCCTCAGCAACCACAAGGCAAGCCTGTAGTTGGAAAGGATGCATGCCTTTGGTGCAAAGAAAAGGGACACTGGCAGAAGCAATGTGCTAAGTGGTTGAACTTCATGTTGAAGAATGGTGAGGATGTAATTACATTTGTAGATGAATCCTTGTTTTTTAGTTATTCAAAGTCCACGTGGTGGATAGATTCAGGAGCAACTATTCACGTTGCTAATTCTTTACAGGGATTCCGTTCGAGTCAGACCCTGCAAATAGGTTCAAGAAGAGTTAAAGTGGCTAATGGAGTTGAAGCTGAGGTGGAGGCCATAGGAGAACTCCCAATAAAGCTGCATGATGGTTTGACGCTTCAGCTCCATAATGTTCTTTACGTGCCTTCTTTGAATAGAAACCTTATTTCAGTTTCATGTCTAGCAGATGATGGCTTTGAGTGCCATTTTGGTGTTAAACAATGTTTAATTTAGTACAATAAAGTTTGTGTGGGTCTTGCCATCCGACAAGACCAGCTTTATAAGTTATCTGTGCATGATTCTGTGAATGTTTGTGACACGAATGAGTGTGTGACAAAGATTGTCTCCTCATCTACAAATGCAAGTCGAAAGCGTCAGAGAATTGATAGTGACTCTTCGAAATTATGGCATTGTCGCTTAGGCCATATTTTGAGGGGGGAGAATGGAATGTTTAGTAAAACAATCAATTCTACCGCTTTTAGAATTCTCAGATTTAGAGCAATGCATCGATTGCATCAAAGGCAAGTTTGCTAAACAAATTAAGAAAGGCGCCAAGCGAAGCACAGGAGTGTTAGAGATTATACACACGAACATTTGTGGTCCATTTTCTGTGATGTCTGTGGATGGTTTTGATTCTTTCATCACATTCACATATGATTATTCTCACTATGGCTACATTTATCCAATCAAAGAAAAGTCAGAAGCTTTGGATAAATTGAAGATATTTAAGGCTGAAGTAGAAAATCAACACAACTTAAAGATTAAAGTAGTAAGGTCTGACCGTGGCGGGGAGTACTACGGTCGACATACCCCATATGGCCAAGCTCCTGGACCTTTTGCAAGGTACTTACAGGCAAATGGCATAGTTGCCCAGTATAGTACACCGGGCGAGCCTCAACAAAATGGAGTAGCTGAAAGAAGAAACCGTACCTTGATGGATATGGTTAGAAGTATGTTAAGCTATTCCACGTTGCCAGTAAATTTGTGGATGGAGGCATTAAAACCGCCACTCACATCTTGAACAAAGTTCCAACTAAGTCAGTACCTACAACACCATACGAGCTTTGGACGGGAAGAGAACCCTCCTTAAGATACATTTGCGTGTGGGGTTGTCCTGCTGAGGCTAAAGTTTTTAATCCAAATGTTGGGAAGCTAGATCCCAAGAAAGTGAGCTGCCATTTTATTGGCTACACTGAGAAGTCAAAGGTTATCGTTTCTATTGTCCTGATAGACATACAAAGTTCATAGAAACAAGACATGCCATCTTTTTAGAGAATGAGATGGTTAGAGGGAGCATAGTGCCTCATGAGATTTAACTTGAAGAGAAGTGGGTATACGTGCCCACTCCTATAGTTGAGGAACCAGTCTTCATGTCATGTGTCGCTCCGGCACCTACAGTGCAAACCACAGCAGTGCCAGAGCCTGTTGTAAGTTCTCCTGTGCAAACAACGAGAGCAAATGAGGAACCTGTTATTCAGTGGCCTACAGAAATAGTTGTTGCACAGGAAGAAACTCAACAGTCCCATGATGCAGAGGTGCCAGCCTCAGAGGGGCAGGTGCCAGCCACTGAAGAGCCGAGCAATGAGATTTTGAGAAAATCTCAAAGAGTTAGAAAGTCAGCTATCCCTGATGACTATGAAGTTTACGAGTGTGAAGAAATTCACATTGAGGGTGATCCTTCTTCCTTTGAAGAAGCCATGAGTCGACCAGATGCATCCAAGTGGCAAGAAGCCATGGAAGATGAAATGAGATCAATGAGTACCAATAAAGTTTGGGACTTAGAAGAAATTCCTAAAGGAGATAAATTGGTAGGCTGTAAGTGGGTCTACAAGATTAAATATGACTCTGAAGGGAATATAGAAAAGTATAAAGGACGACTTGTGGCAAAGGGCTTCACTCAAAGAGAAGGGATAGACTACAACGAGACCTTTTCTCCAATCTCTTGTAAGGACTCTTTCAGAATCATAATGGCTTTAGTAGCACACTATGATTTAGAACTGCATCAGATGGATGTAAAGACATCATTTCTAAATGGAGATCTGTATGAAGATGTCTATATGACTCAACCCAAAGGTTTTGTCGTAAAAGGCAAAGAACATATGGGATGTCGTTTGAAGAAATCCATTTATGGCTTAAAGCAAGCCTCTAGACAATGGAATATAAAGTTCGATGAAACGATTAAGATATTTGGGTTTAAGGAAAATGTTGAGGACAATTGCGTGTATGTTAAGTTTAAGAAAGGGAAATTTATTTTCCTAATACTGTATGTGGATGATATTTTGCTTGCCAGCAATGATGTCAGACTACTACAGGAGACAAAAGGCTTTTTGTCCTCAAACTTTGACATGAAAGATCTTGGTGAAGCCTCATATGTGTTAGGCATTTAGATTCACCAAGATAGGAGAAATGGGGTTTTAGGTTTATCGCAAAAGGCATATTTAGAGAAAGTTTTAAAGAAACTTAATATGCATGCGAGCAAAGCCACACATGTACCTATTCAGAAGGGCGACAAGTTTGGACTTTTCCAATGCCCAAGGAACCAATACGAGATCGATCAAATGAAAGCGGTTCCATATGCTTCAGCAGTGGGTAGCTTACAGTATGCACAAGTGTGCACTCGCCCAGATTTAGCTTTTGTTACAGGAGTACTCGGAAGATACCAGTCTAACCCAAGCATAGAGCACTGGAAGATGGCAAAGAAAGCATTTAGATATGTGCAAAGCACAATAGGCCTCATGCTAACATATAGAAGATCTGATGTTCTGGAAATAAAGGGATATTCGGACGCGAGACTATGCGGGAGATAGAGATGATAGAAAGTCTACATCCGGATATGTATTCACTCTCGCGGGGGAGCTATCTCATGGAGAAGTTCCAAGCAAGAACTAGTTGCAACATCTACGATGTGTGCAGAGTTCATTGCATGTTATGAGGCAACAGGACAGGTTATGTGGCTAAAGAAGTTTATTCCCGACTTGAGAGTGGTGGATTGTATCCATCGACCATTAAAATTATACTGTGACAATGCGACAGCAGTATTTTACGCTCACAACAACAAGTCGACTAATGCTACCAAACCCATAGAAATAAAGTTCTATGCGGTAAAATATAGAGTCCAGGATCAAACTATAAGTCTGAAGCATATAAGTACGAAAGATATGCTAGCGGATCCGCTCACTAAAGGCTTACCACCCAATGTGTTTGGAGAACACGTTACCGGTATGGGTTTAAGGGAAAGCCTGTGAATCATGGACGGGCCTAGAGGAGATCCTTCATAATGGTGTATTGTGGCTAGTTAATCTAATTGTTATTATAATTATGATGACCCATGCTCGATACATTAATCTGTGATGAAGTGGATAGCCAGCAAGTGCTGAGATAAGGAAGTTTTAGTTGAGATCGAGAGGGAGAATGTTAGTTTCGATCTCCCCTAAACCCAACGGCCAAAAAGGCCGTGGGACTCGTTCTCGCGCCCTTGGCGGGGGCGCCCAACCGGTTCGTGGTTGGTGGGCCCCCGACGCACAGTGCTATATAGAGAGGGGTGGGGGCCACGGCTCTTTTCACGAGGTTGACTGCGCCGCCATCACCCACCCCGAAACCCTACCGCCTGAGGGAGCACTGGAGCGCCGGGAAGCTCCGCCGACGCCCCTGCTCCGTCTCGTCTCCGCCGCCGCTTCCCCAAGCCCGGAGGCCGCCCCTGTCAAGCCCGGAGGCCGTCCTCCACCTCATCGCGTGTCGCCGACACCCCTGCATCGACGACGAACCACGACATGGCCAAGGATCTGACCGCCGCCGATGGTCTGCCCCTATCCCTTCTCTGTTGTAGTGGTTGCTTAGGGTTCTAGGGTTCGTGCTTAGGGTTTTACTTAGTGTTTTTGTTCGGTAGTGTGTTCCTGTTTAGATCTAAGTCCCTTTTTGTAAATCGAGTTAATCTGTATCTAGTACATGCATCTAGAGTTTCCCTGAGTTAAGTTCTAACATGGTGAGCATTAGAAATGAAAGCTTAACTACTGAAAGCAGTTTGTGAGAAGTTGAAGCACACTTGCGCCTGCAAGTCTCCCGGAGAACTATGGTACCATTTTACGGTTGGTAACGACATCTAGATCAAGAAGTGAAAATTTATGGAGTACAGGCTAAACAAATATTTGGTAGTTCATACAGTTTGAACACCCTTAAGTTATGATCTTCGTATATGCACAGCAGCCCCCCCTCCTCTCTCTGTATCTCATACTTGATTTTTAAAAGTGGTATGAGGACATACCCTTTTTTTATATACAAGGAAACATACAATTTGTGACTGTTTCTATATAGCAAATAACATATATCACAAGGTGCAAAAAAATTACAAGTTGCACTCAAATTTTTTCATGGTTATCACTTTGACAAATCTTATTTTAGGTATGTTTACATACTCCAAGTGATAAATGGGTATGCACACATACGTAAAGTCACTACGGGAGACGCTGACTTTCCGGAGTGCAACACTCGGGGGATAGCTACCGGGGACGCTTCTCACGAGGAAGCGGCCTTCCCCGAGTGCCAAATCTCGTGCACTCGGGGAAGCCTTCCCTGAGTGCCACGCTAACTCTCGGGGACGATTTAATACCATCGGCGCCATCAAATTTTTTTTCTTTTTTACAAAAAAACCTCTTCCCCGAGTGCGGGGAAGATTTTTTTTTAAAAAAAAACCCTCTTCCCCGAGTCCAACACTCGGGGAAGAAATTCTTTTTTTTAAAAAAAAGCCTCTCCACCCGAGTGTCGGGACCGGGCACTTGGGGAAGACAACTGCTGGTTTTGAATTTTAAAAAGTCGTCCCTGAGTGCCACCGCCCAGGCACTCGGGAAAGCCATTTTTTTTTGCTTTTTCTTGTGACAAACAAAACATATATACATACAAACCACAAATCAACATCAATATCAATATATCACAAACCACATTTATAAATCGCAAACGACCAAAGTTGTCCGAAATTCATAATATATTTTACAAGCCACAAGTTCAAAAGTATCACAAACGTAAGGTAATATGCTGATATGATATGTAAGTAGCCCACCGTCCCCAGCCAAAAGACCTCCCACAGATACTATACTTCTGTCCTGTCTCTATACCCCTCCCCTGCTCCATCTGCTGGTATTCTGCAAAGCAACAGAAGATATACATGGTCACAAATACGTAAAATAATACATTTCATAATCAACTGAACAGAACTAATTTGATAACAAAGCAGCAATCAATAATGTAGGCCCTGTAGATCAAACCAAAATCAGCAATGTGAGATTTAAAATGGAATGCCCTATCAGTGCTCATGAGTCATGACTGACCAATGAAACACCATTAAAGTATCCTGCACTGCACTGCAGTAGCATCATGGATTTGATGTGTTTTATTCCAGCTGTTCCACCTACCTGCCAAACAGAATGCACATGCAGTCTGTCACTTATGCAAAGCTAGAAGCAAAAGAGAATGCAAGACATCAGTGATATTAGTAGATGGTAGTTTCAGATTTTTAAAGGATTCGGTGACTATGTATCACCAAATGATAAGAGAGAGCTGATAATAGTTGAAATGAGAAGACTAGGGAGAAGAAAGCTAGCTTAAAATGCAGCCGTGAGCTGTGAAAAAGATAGTCAGAGGATGTTCTTTAAAAGAGCTCTTAAATATGTCCTTGGGCCTTGCTACGAACATCAGGATTAGATTGAAGTGTTGAATCTGATCTAAGCCTTATGAAAGAAGCAATGCTCAGTATCTAAGATTGTTCATTCAGTCATAAGCAGTATCACTATGTTAGGTCCTACGATGCTCCAACCGAGCCCAAGACTGGCACAATTAGCTGTTAATCTGTTATATGCTATAAATTCACGCATTGTAGGCTTCAAAGGAGAAGCTATGTTCACTAGTCACAAGTCAGGAGTACACATGTGTGTCAGCTAAATTTTCAGTTTCAAAAGTATTAGACGATCTTAACAATTTGGTCTGTATAGCAGCTATATGGACTAGATATTCATACATAAGAGTTCCGGTTAAAAGGTTGAATACTAATATAAGTCAGGGTGCCTTCCGTTTCCAGCATAGAAAATTGCACATCCAATTCTCCCCTTAAAAGAAATGAAATGAAAGGCTTGCTTAGTTATAGATAGAAAACAGTATTTAGACTCAGCCCAAGCCTTGACATACTATCAAGTGCCATGCACCAAGCCTTTACTTAGAGAATTCGGTACTGATTATAGAACTTATTACTTGACATACTAACATCCCATAGAGCTACAAGTCACAGCACAAGAGAATGTGCAGTGATAAACAGAACCAATTGATTCCAGACAAACACTTTAATTCTTTAAGCCTTTAACAATGCATGTGGCACTCGTGGAAGGGGCTCTTCCCCGAGTGCCAACTGTTGGGGGGTACCCGAAGAATTCGGAATACAACCCTAACACGAGTGAAAGTTCTCAACACGTTCAAAAGTACACAATTAGAGCGCAAAGAGACTGTAATCCCCTCTGCGAGAAGCACAAGTTCCAAAAAGTCTGAATCCGTTTACACGTGCCCTTGCGCCCCATTTTATAGGGAGATGAAGGGACTTTTACATGCCGATAATACCCTCGGGCTCGGAGAATGTTCCTAATGTGAACACACAAAAGAATGTCTTTTCCCACCCAACATATTTACAAGTTCGCCACTAGTTCACACTCTAAACCCGGACTTTTTGGGACTACAACTTTGACTTTGCTTCTCCCGTGATTCGTGAATGTCTTCGCCCAAAATCCCCGAACTAGGTCCTCAACAGATTCCCGAAGTGGCTCTTGCTTCTCGACAGGTCCGTGCGTGTCCCCTCGTCTGAGTCCCGAACAGGGTCTTCATCAGATTTCCGAATCGGCAGTTCCCCGAAGTTCGGACCATCAATAGTTGAGATTCCGGGCTTCCGCATGTTCGTGGCTCCGCCTCTTCATCGAATCAAGATTCCCGAACTCTGCACATTCGCGAATTCGAGACTTCGCAGGTCCCAGACTTCCGAGAATCGCGAATTTCCTGCTCCTGCAAAACATGCTTTGAGAACTTCGTTAAACTCAACGTTTCGAGGGTGACGGGTTTTCCTGAATTCCCCAACACTAGCCCCTCGGGGAAGCGGGTTGACTCCGACGATCCGATTCCACGAACCTTTCGGAAATTTAGTAAAAAACGTCACCCTCGGAACGTCGGAGGGGACACGCGTCGCCCGGGGAGCCAAAGGCGGTTAAATCGAGGCGCACTTCGCGAAACCACCCCTCCCCGGCCCTATAAATAGCGGGCTGGTGCTGTTAAAAATCTTTTTACTGCTCTCGAGCTTTTCACTATTCGCGCATCTCTCTCTCTTTCGCGGATTCGGTTTTCTCGCTTGAAAGCTTACAAACTCCAGGCCTTGTTCGTGCTCCTCTAAGGTATTTTTTTTGTCCATGCTTCGTTGATTCGTTAGTTCGTTAAATTTATGTGTAGTGACATCGCGATTTCGCGAGTTTCATTTTCGAACATTATTCTCACCTGTTTGGATGTTCGTGTTTGTTAGGTGGCTCGCGTTAAAAGTACAGCTAGGCCCATGACTACTGAAGAGCTGATCGCTGCCGGTCTCCCACTCGACCCAACTGCCGAAAGTGCAGATCGTGATGCTCCAGCCGAAGATGTTGGTTCACCCAGCGGTTCCCGAAGTCGCGAAGACGGAGAGGTTGGGTCCGACGGCGGCGAAGACGTCGGGGATGTGGACGCCGGTGTCGACGATCTCGTCATGCTGAGGACTTCGGCCCCACCGCCGCCCTCGCTCGCCTTCGGAGAGTCGAAGGTCACAAGCAACATTATTCGCGAGTACGAGAAGGCCGGATTCTTCTCTCCTGGCGCTGGGCGTGCCCCGCTTGATGAACTAACTCCTACTCCCAAGGCCGGAGAAATTGTGGTTTTTCGAGACTTCTTCATCTGTGGGCTGCGGTTCCCTTGTGACCCAATCCTGCCAGCGATTCTCGATGCATTCTCGGTGAAGATCCACCAGCTTACCCCGACGTCCTTCCTCGAAGTGTCGAAGTTCATCTGGATCTTGAAGACCTTTGGCTGCAATCCTATTGTCGACGGTTTCACTCGGTTCTACGAGTTGGTGATCATCCCCGAAGTTATCAAGGGCGACGATGGGCAGTTCTACCATAGTCAGCACGCGTGCTGCACCTTCAACACGCGACGCCAGAACACCCGACAGGGAATCACTCGAATCCAGATCGCACCTTGCTGCAAGAGCAACCTCACCGACGATTGGAGATCTTATTGGTTCTACTTGAAGGTTGATGAGCCGAAGATGTCAAGCCCAATCGCACCCCTCGCCGCAGTAAATGTCGGAAGATACAACCAGCGGGCCTTAGGAATCAGAAGTTGCGAAAGTGCTTTTCATCTGGCCAGCACGATACTCGGCGGCCGTGACATTATCGAAGAATTTGTCGCCGCGCGAATCTGGCCTATTTCGAACGGCTGGTCCCCTGCCGAACTCGTATACTACAACGTCAACTGGGCAGATCAGAAGGTTCCTTTCCCGAAGTTCGGGATTAAACTTTGCGAGGGCCAGAGCGCCAAGGACTTCATGGACGAAGTTGAAAAAAGGGTCAATGTCATGGTAGGCGAATATACCCTGAACGAGTAGAAGGCATACAAGGCCCTGGTGAAGCACAAGAAGAAGTTCAATCGCTTCTTTTCGGAGATCGGCGGTGATAAATTTTTCAGCTCTCGAGGCCCTGGTCCCAAGTTGAAGCTTCCCGCCGTCGCCGTTGCCAGCTGCTCAGCCGCCCCCATCAACGCTCCCCGAATCAGGTCGTCGAAGCGAAACTCGTCACCTGCCACCGAGGGAACCTCTTCGGGAGTGAAGCCTTCAAGGACCAGATCGCTTGAGTCGTCGAAGCGGAAACGAAGGACCTCCGAACCTCAAACCTCGGAAGCTGAACTCCAGGCTGCTTCGGGGCTTGCCCAGATGAGCCGCAAAAAATTGAAGAAAGCTGTGAAGAAAGTTTCTTCCACAGGAGTTCGGCGGGTCCCATCCGCCTTCGACGACGACACCCTCACGAAGACAGATAGCCCCAAAGGTGTTTTCCTCTGGCCATTATTTAACTTTCGAGACAGTTGTCCTGCTAGTTCCGAAAATGAATTCGTCGATATCGATTCCTTTTCAGATGTTGCTCCCGAAGTCCAGAAAGAGGCATCCCCTGCTGCTGCTGAGAAGTCAGTCGTTGCTGCTGAAGTTGTTGTTCACACTGAGTCCCCTGCTGCTGCCGAAACCCCTGCTGCTGATGTCACTGCCGCTGATCAAGTCTCCTCCGAATTCGCCCGGGACCTTGAACGCACTATTCAAAGGGAGGGCCATTCTTCCGAAAATGTTCCTTTGGTCGAAGTTCGGGAGGTCGTCCCCGAAGACCAAGCGCCTTCTCCTTCCTTGGCCGCCTTTAACAAAAGCTTTGGTACGTCTCATCGCGGCAAACTGTTGCGTGTTGGTTTGGAGACAATTGGCGTCGGGGGCAAGACGTCCAAGTTTTTAACTCTATGGAAATCGTTCACAATTGTTGATGAAACAGGAGAAGAGGCGTCGGAACGACCTGAAGAAGCCGCTCAAGGCTCCGAAAAAAGGCCTCTCTCTATCTCCGAAACTACTCCTTCATCTCAGGGGAAGGCCTCTTCGGGTTCGACTAAACAGGTCACCATGCAACATTTTAGCAAGCAAGGTTTGTTGATTCTCACTGCTTCTTTGTGTCATTCGCGATTGTTGAGTCTTCACCTGAGATTCATTCCTGAACTTTTCAGAATTCAAGAATCTGTTGCATTCTTACTCTCCTTCGAAACTTGCACGCTTCCACGAGGACTACACTCTCAAGTACTCTATGCTTGGGAAGGTTGCCATAGAGCGGCTTTCTAAGCAGGAGAAGATTAATGAAGAACTTTCTCTGAAGTCCAAGGAACTAGAGCGTAACTTTGGCCTCGCGCAATCCACGAACCTGGAACTCGAGAAGAAGGTGGCTGAGCTGGCTGAGGCTTTGAAAGGGGCCACGACGAGAAGAAAGTCGCAGAAGCCGCGCTCGAGGAGTCCAAGAAAGAACTGGAGAAAGTTCAGAAATCTCACGAAGATGACCTGAGTGTGATTGAGAAACTTCGGCAACAACAAGTGCGAGCTGCAAAAATTGCCGAGGATCTTCGCATCAACAACGCCAGCCTTGCCAAGTCATTGAGCACGAAGGATCGGAAGATCGTGGATCTTGAGAAGGCGCCGACGAGAACAAAGTGAGGCTTCAAAGAAACACATTTCGGAGATTCTGGGAAGGCTGAAATTGCTCTATGCTGAGTACCAGAAATCCCTGAATGAGTACGGTGTTCGCCCGGCCCCTCTCCCAGATGACATTAACATCCCCGATTTCATGGATTGGCTGGAGGACGAATTCAAGGCTCTTACCGAAGTGATTTCTGGTGCCAGCGACTTCGCTGTTGCTTTCTCTTTGGAGAGTATCCTGAAGATCCTTCACGATTATGAGTGTGTGGACTTGGCGAAGTTTCGTGCGAACCTCTCTCGATTCCCCAGCGTTACTAGTGACGCGATACTTCGAGAGAACCCCGACGTTGTGGCTATCAAGACGAAGTTCGCGAAGGAGTTCTGGATGGCTGGCGGGTCGGAAATTGTTAAGACTATTGCACAGGCAAAGCTTGCCGAGGTAATTTCTTTTGCTCGATTTCGTGACTTGTGTTCGTCGCGGATGTTCCAGTTTCTTGAGCCTTTCTCACTCTTTTCTTCCTTTCGCAGCTGAGGGAAAAGGAGGATCAAGAAGGTGCCGCCGCGTCTCCCGAAGGATCTACTTCCGGCGCTAGTTCGAGTGGGTCCGGCGAAGATGGCTCAGGCGGCGGCGGCAGCAGCAGCAGCAGCGATGGTGGCGATGATGGAGAACAAATCCCCGAACGCGAAGAGGACTCGCCGAAGGTGGATATCACGAACTGAGCGACATGTCTAGACTTTTTTGGGTGAATTCGAGACTGGCTGTACATTCGTGTAGATTTATCAAACTTTTCTGAACAGATGTTTTGTAAATTTTAACCTGCGCAGGTCCTGCAAGCTGGGCCTGCGCAGGACGTGCTACCACTTCGGATTCGTCGAGATAATATGTTCGTTAGTGCTGAAGCGTGGCGCCTATTCAAGCGAGCGCATCCTGAACAAGACTTTTCCGATTTTTGGCTCGAGGCCTCGCTTAAGTTTTCTATAGGTTGTTTTGATCTCTCCTCGTTTTTCTTACTTCGTAAGAAGATTCGTCCCACGCCATCTACTCCTCCGACCGTGAAGGTTCCTAAAATGGAGCCCCTTAGCCCCTTAGCCGGTGCATCTGACTTCGCCTACGCCAGCGATACGGCTGAAGAGAATGCTTGTAAACCGGGACACGTTGTTGAGCTCTCGTTTTGAATTTTGTGCCAAGTGTTGTAATTATTGAAGAACTGTTCGGAGGTTTTTATGCGAATAAGGCAATGAATATGTTTTTTCTTTTGAAAAAACGTCACCCTCCCCCACCTTGTCGTTTCGCATGAAAACTAGATTGCAGGTTCGTGAATCTTACTATTCGCGAACTTCTTTAGCGCGTCTTTTGGAGGAGTCTTCGTTGATCTTTGAAAATTTCGACCGTCGTTATGCAAGTCGACAAAATTTGTTTTTCGAATTTTGTGGACTTGCCCCAATTGGCAGGCTTGCCTCGGTTGAAATTGCAACCTTCAGTTGCTTCAACCAAGATTTTTCTGCGAACGTCCGATGGAGCCCCTTGCCCTTTTCTTACAATGATGATACCTGAAAAAATTTTCAACAATATGAACTGATTGAGAATACACGGGCGAACCCTTAGACATTCATTTTTTCGAAATCATCATGCGAACTTTCTGGTTGCAATCCCTTCGTGGATGGGATTTTTCTAGGCCACAACTTGTTGTTGTCTCGGGCCTTTCGGTGGGAATCCCTCGATGGATGGGATTTTTCTAGGCCACAACTTGTTGTTGTCTCGAGCCTCTTTTTCTTTGACGGAATTCTGGCTATCACAAAGCCTTTCTCACAAAGTTTTTTCTTTTTCACGATGGAATTTCGGCTATCACGGAGCCTTTCTCACGAATTCTTTCTTTTTTCACGATGGAATTTCGGCTATCACGGAGCCTTTCTCACGAATTCTTTTCTTTTTTCACGATGGAACTTCGGCTATCACGGAGCCTTTCTCACGAATTCTTTCTTTTTTCACGATGGAACTTCGGCTATCACGGAGCCTTTCTTACGAATTCTTTCTTTTTTCACGATGGAACTTCGACTATCACGGAGCCTTTCTTACGAATTCTTTCTTTTTCACGATGGAACTTCGGCTATCACGGAGCCTTTCTCACGAATTCTTTCTTTTTTCACCAAAGCAACTCGGGGAATTTTTTTGCACCATTTTTTATGAGGTCTTACCACATTATTTGAAACTCCTACCCCACTTCGAGTACATGCATGAAATTACCCCAAATTTGAGCAAAGAGTTTTAAATAATGTAGGAAGGCCTCACAAAAAAATGAGGTAAAAAACTAAAAAAATTAGTTTCCCGAGTGCCTCAGCGTAGCAATCGGGGAAGAGACCTGTAACACCCTAAAATTCCATCACCAAATTAATGTAAGCAACATGGTATTTAGATTTTATTTTCTAAGGATTAATTAAATTATCAAATAAATTTGGCCTTTAAAATATTTTAATATCATTTTAATAATTTAGAAGCGATAAGTGCTTGTGCATCATGATTTGAATGCATGAGTTTTGGTTGTGATGTGGTTTTAAAAGTCTTAAATTATTTGTGAAAAAGTCCTTAAAAATAATTGTGAAATAGTTTGTGAAAATTTGTGCAAAGGTTTGAATTTAAAATATGTTTGAAAAGTTGTTAAAAATGGTTTGTGTAAAGCCTTTAAAATAGTTGGAGAAATTTGTGTTAAAATTTGAATTTGAAAACATGTAAAAGATTTGAATTTAAAAGGGTTTGAAATGGATTAAAAAAAAAGAAAAAAAAGCAAACCCCAACCCAATCCCGCCGGCCCGCTCCACCTCCGGCCCACGCGCGGCCCGGTTCGCCGCGCCGGCCCACCGGTGCTCTCTCTCCTTCTCTCCCCGTCGACCGACGGGGCCCGCCCCGTCGGCCCCGTCCTCTACCTCCGGCCCCTCCCCCCTCGCCCGGTACCGTGCCGCCGCCGCCGTTTCCCCCCCCCTTCTCCCGCGCCTCTCCCTCATTCAAGCTTGCAATCAAGGCGCATTAAAACCACCGACCGCCGCCTCCCCCATTACTCCTCTGGTTTCCTCTCCATTCAAGCCTTCCCCTTGACTGCCATCAAAACCGGCCGCCGCCATCGGCCATTGATGGCCGTTGCTCTCGGCCATCGCCCCTCTCCCCTTCTCACCCTATAAAGCACACCTGAGAGCTCCTTGGGCCGCCCTTTTCACTCCCCCGTGCCTCCCTCACCCTCCCTACGGGCGTCGCCCGATCCAGAGCCGCCGCCGCCGCCATTGATGGCCGCCACCGGCGAGCAACCGCCACCGCCTCACCGCGCCTCCTCCCTTTCCCCCTCCGCCCTATAAAGGATGAACACCGTCTCCTCTCCACCCCGCGCCCCTCCTTTCCTCTCCTCCCTCTCCACAGCACCGCCGCCGCGGAACACCGCCGCCGCCGCCCCTCGCCGCCGATCTCCTCCTACGGCGCCCCTCCCTCCTTTCCGAGGCCTCCAGTGAGTTCCTGTTGTCCTAATCTTGCTGTTGGTCAAACTCCCGTTGAGTTTGGTGCCCAGGAAGCCAATTTGTCCACTCGCCGGCGATCTTCGACCAAGCGCCGCCGGGCGCCGCCGCGGCCGGCCGCCTCCCGCCGCCGCTGCCGCTTCTGGTGCACCTGGGCCGTCCGATCAAGGCGGGCGGTCCAGATTAAAAGAAGGGGTGTACCCCTTCGGTGGTCCACCGTGGACCGGTGGACCGGGTCCACGGGCGCGGTCCACCGCTGACGTCAGCAGCTGCGTCATCGCTTGCGTCAGCACCGCATCATGCTCGCGTAAGCACAACCAATCATAGCCGCCACGTGGCGCCTTCACAGCTCACCCGCCAGCCGCCCTGGTAATTTTGCAAAAAGAACCCCGAGTTTCTGGAAATTACAAATATACCCTTCCACCTATCAGAACTCTTACAATTCAGTCCTGATTCTTATGTCTAGGCCCCTGATCTCCTTGATTTCTCTATTCTAAAGCCCATCCTTGATCTTTTACATGCTAGACCTCCTATTTTCACATATAATTATGTTTAGGTCCCTGAAATCTTGCAAAAAACCCCCTAAACTTCCAGATATTCACAAATTAGTCCCTGAATCTTGTTTTAGCCATATCTTTTCCGTCCTAGCTCCGTTTTAAGCGTTCTTGGTGTCCATGCGACCGTCTTTTAAAGCCCAACAGTTCTAGAATCTTGTTTTCTCCATATCTTTTGCGTTGTAGCTCCGATTCCACCGTTTCAAGTTGCGTTAGGCTCATATCAACTAAAACTACGTGATAGGACCAATGTTGTACATGTTCTATATTTTATATTTTATTTAAATATTAAATATGATTAAATCCTATTACACATGCTTTTCTAATTAAAATCTAATTAGAAGTTTAACACATGTTTTCATAAGAAAGTTAATATGATTAATATTAAATGAACATTTCTTTTAATTAAAAGTTAACTAGATGTGTACCTCGGTTTTATAATCAAACTTAATTTGATTAATGATTATGCAATTTGCTTTCTACTAAAATGTAACATAGGCTATATCTCGGGTTTTCCTAATTAAATGTTAATTTGATTAAAGCGAATATAAATGTATTTTTAAATTATAATTTGATTAGAATAACTCGAAATATAAAGATAAACGCCTAGATGATTTTACATGTTTCTTTTAAAATTAAATGTTTAATTTGCATAAATCACACCTGAATATTTATAAGTAAAATTGGACTAGGCCTACATCGTATTTTAAATACAAATATAACTTGCTTAATTATAAATAGGGTATTTCTCTGAAATAACCTATAAACATGATTTTACTTAATTAAAAGATACCAAACGCATAGCTAGCTCTTGTTTGTGATCATCCAAATCTCCCGATAGTTCCGAGTGTTCCTTGTGTTCGCTTTCCTAAACCCAAACCCTGTTTTACCTTTAAGCTTTTCATGCTTGGTGTATTGTTTTGTTTATTGTATGTATTCTTGTGTGCTCGTAGACATCGTGCCAGTTTCAAGCGAGCAGCCAGTTGAAGTAGATCAAGAGCAAGTGTTTGAAGAAGAAGAACCTTAGTGATTAAGCAAGGAAGGCAAGTGGTCTTCTCCCCCTGCGTGATTCTATTTTATCCTATGCAATTGCATGACAACTAAGTTTATATTTATTATGTTATCGCATTAAATTGATGGGAACACCCTTTTTAAGGACTTACCTAGACTTTTACCCACAATCCTTGGATCAACCCGGTTTAATAAATGTTTTTGGGTAGAATATGCTAGTTGCTCAACCTTGGTTGGATAAAAAACGGCTTTCCAAGATAAAGGCTTGTATGTTTAACGATGATGCTTTTGGTAATACAAGATCATATGATTTAATCGGAACATGGAGAACCACCCAAGAAAACATGCGCAACCACAGTGTTACATGGCTCTGACCTTAGCCAATTAATTAGGTGTGCGATTGATCTGATGGCCCTTTTCCGAAAGGAGCAGAGGGGGATCCGGGTTGCGGGGGTATAGCCCGGTCCTTTTGGGGTAGCGACCTTTGCTAAGGTGCGACCACTAGGGAGGGTTATGGTCCGCCCGATCCGTAACTATGCGGGTCGTTAGTCTTTTGTATACCTTTGTAAAGGCTTCGTAGCGTCCCTATGCAATCACACCTCGGAAGTGTGGTATGATGCCTGATCAGCATCGCATGGTTGGGTTCAAAGTTCTTCGAAACTTTTACGCGAGCTGTGGGTAAAGTGTGCAAACCTCCGCAAAGTGTAAAACTGATCGATCAGCCGTGCTCACGGTCATGAGCGGCTTGGACCCTCACATGATTAATAAACTTGAAGATGAGAATAAATCGTGGTTTGGTGAAGCTCGATGAGCTTTGGGTTGTTTTGCTTAAAAGTTTCTTAAGTGGGTTGGTATATACTTACATCTAGTAACTAGGTGTTCTTTAATTAAAAGTTTGACCAGCATTAAAATGCTAACCGCTGCAAAACCATAGCCTATCCTTGATAGCCTTGCATCTTCCCCCACTTGTTGAGTACCAACCATAAGTGTACTCAGCCTTGCTTACCGCCGTTTCGAAGAGACCAATGGTGAAGAGTTCTCTTGCGACCTTGAGGAGTTCTGAGGCATGCGTCTCCCCCAGTCAAGTGCCTGTGGAAGCGGAAGACGAAGACTCAACGTGTAGTTATCGTTTTCCGAAGTTAAAGACCTTCGTGTCTTCCGAATGAGTGTAGTAAGTTGTTAAACCCCTTGTTACGTTTTACTGTCTATGATATTACACTCATCTCGTCTATTATATGTGTGGAACTAGATCCTGGCACACATATGAGATGCATCTGGTTTCCATTCGGAAATCGGGTGTGACAAGACCCTTCCCCGAGTTCCAAAGGGGAACACTCGGGGAAGAGGCTAGCTTCCCAGAGTGCTGTGGTGAGGCACTCGGGGAAGGAGCAAGCTTCCCCTAGTGCTAGGTGAAGGAACTCGGGGAAGAATTTTTCCTTACGGTGCTGTCTATTTGCGCTGTCAAATACAACTTTTCTTTTACGTGTGCATCTCTTCCCCGAGTGTTGCACTCGGGGAAGATGGCCTTCCCCGAGTGCCTAGCTTTCGTGAGTGTCTTTCTCTTTTGGCAGTTGGAAAAGCCTCCTCTGGCACTCGGGGATTTTCGCTTCTCCCGTAGTGAGTGGGTTTTGAACGTGGGAGTAACTACACCCGCGTGGGAGTAACTACACCCGGAGTAGAATTGATTTTCCATATATATATATATAGATAGATAGTAACGCAGCCTTGCAAACCGTCATCACCAAACCAGTGGGTTGAACAAACCAGAACTTGATGAAGAACAGATTGATGAAAGAGATCAAAACCGCCCCAACAAAGGACAGCCAACTGCATCTCCTGACGAACACACCAACTGCAAAAATCAGAAGATAATCTACAGATCTGGTAGAACCAACTCTCACTGTCACTTCATCGACGTCGGAAAGAATGTCGCCGAGGTAGGGAGAGGCCGGAGAGACCTTATTTCATAGCGTCATCTTCACCACCACCTTGTTGATGTCGCTGGAAATCAAATCTAGAGGAAAAATTGAACCTACAAAGGGAAACGGGTCCCCGCTCCTCTCCCTCCCGGCGCCGACGAGGCCACCAGAGGGTAGAGGAGGGGGACCGTCGGGGATGGGTGTGGGCGGCAGCTGTTGTTCATCTCGATTCCTTGAATTTCACCACTTGAAGATTGGTGCCTTCGAATTTTTTGGGGGTTCAGAACACATAGGTTCCCCCCCCCCCAAAAAAAATATCACTAGTGGATTGTTCTATCTAATTGTACTATTCTAGGTGTGGCCGTGTTGGCATTCACTCTTTCCCTGACAATGCAAAATCATATCTCCTGATCCCTTCCATTCTCGAATTTGAGTGCATCTAACATATTACTAACATGAAGAGAAGTAGCTAGGCGGAAAATACAAAGCTACTTCCCTCAATAGAAAGAAGCACATAGAAGGAAGTAACTTAGATGATTCCATTTAGTCATATATGGAGAGCACTCCCAGGTCACTTCCCGTGACACAAAGTTACTTCTCACAACAGAAAGAAGCACACAAAAAATTACTTCAGGAGGTGCACATTTGAATCATATCACAAGTAACTTTGTGTCGCATGAAGTAACTGATTTGCATTTGAATTCAGGAAGTAACTGATGTGCATTTGAATTCTGGAAGTAACTAGATGTGCATTTGAATCATATTAGGAGTAACTTTGTGTCACAACAAGTAACCTGAGAGGGCTCTATTTTAGCCTAAATGGAGAGGCCTCTCCCTTTAGATTTTCCGATATAATTAAGTGTCGCTTTGGATCCAAAGCGTCATCAAATTGTGGCAACCACTTAATTTCTTATGAAATATAAAATTCTTCAGTGTGAATCAGAACATCAATGCATTGCTCTGATTGCTGGACTTTAATGTTTCTAAGAAATTAATATTTCATAAGAAATGAAGTGAGTAATAAGATTTTTCCTAGTTAGCAAAGCATATATATATTAACATTCCAATTTTCATATTTGTGTCAACATGATGTGAGCTATATATATGTGTGTGTGTGTGTGTGGGCCCGCGCGTGCTTTTCCGCCATTATTTTGCATTTGCGAACTAATTGATTAGATTGTTATACAATGCATGCTAGACCTCTTAAGCATGTCACGTAGAAGTCTGATGAACATTCGAATGCAAAATTGCCAACTGATGAAAAGTTTCTGAACGGTTATAACCACCTACTAAGAACATCCATTCTCAAACATGATCAGTACTGAACCTTCTCCTGTTAACAATCTGCGTACTGTCTTTGTTAATATTGCCAGATACACTATTATCCTCCTCCCTTTAGTAACATGTGGAGGAGATTGTAGAAAACATGACCTTAGTAAGCCATTAATTCATTGATTGTTGTGATTCATGTGCAAAACAATCATTGGGGCTAATAATAACAAAATGTTTAGAGC
Source organism: Cenchrus americanus (assembly GCA_947561735.1). Lineage (NCBI taxonomy): Eukaryota > Viridiplantae > Streptophyta > Magnoliopsida > Poales > Poaceae > Cenchrus > Cenchrus americanus. The sequence goes on along the minus strand of OX387242.1, from coordinate 28,112,358 downwards.
ATGCCTTAAGGTATTCTAGGTCCACAGGAAATAGCTACAATCAAAGCCGAGGATAGAACCGACAAAATAAAGAAATAATAGAAAAATGCTCCGTAGGATGTTCCTATGGTTGCTCAAATGAATGTTGGAGCAATCCCTGCAGGAATTGGTACACCGATGAAGGCTGAGATCAAACCAACTATCAGTTATTCCGATAGCCACAAATCTAGTAGCATCGAACTAATTCCAGAGGTAGGGTTAGAAGCAGAGAAGTACTGGAGGAAATGATGGTGCATCAAGTGATGTAGCTTAGAAGCCATGTTCCCGGAACATTGGGAACGAGGAACGGAACGTGGAACGCGGAACACGATTTTGTGAAACCACCTGGGAACGTGAGTATACTCATTTCGTATGTTCCCAACAGAGTTGGAACACGTTCCAAGTATTTCCGGAACGATGTTCCCAGAACTATGCATAGCTGTTAAATGAAAAAAAAGCAAGGGGTAACAAATGCATATATTATATATTCTGTAATTATTAAAACAAGCAAGAGTTAACACGAAATATGTCAATCCTTATCTGCTCCCTACCGCAAGTCTTCTTCTCCCCGGAGGAGTCCCTTCGGCCGCGGTGCCGCCTCTTCCCATCTCTCTCTCGATCTCTCCCGATGGCAAATCACTGATGTAGCGTACAAAGCATATTTCGTTGAATCTACGGAAGGAGGTTTCGGATGAACCGATGCCAGCATCGGACAAATCATCGAATGAACTTTGGATGTGTTAGAGAAGAATCTGGGCATGGGGAGCCAAATAGCTAGCTGCACAGGATATTCCGATGCATGCCAAATTAGACCATTGGAACATCCTACGGTACCGAATTTTACCCTCACCACACTTGCCCATTTGGGGTTGTTGGAGTGACCAGGCATGCATTGAAGACCATGACTCATCAAGAAAACATCCAAGCCACCAATATCTAACGTCCCTTCATCTTAAATTCCCTTGTTAAAATGATGAGATGGCATTTGTTCAGTTATATATCCAGAAAGCAGGAAAACAACTCTGGTGGTATTGGCCATTTGGCTGATATTGTGCCCTTGGATTAGATTTCAACGGACAAGATTAACGCGGACATGTCGACAACTGTAGAGTTTATATGCAACAGACCTCGGTTACGTTGTGAACCATAATACATTTTACAGGCCCTCCAAATGTAATTTTCTGTTGCATCAGTTGTTAGATATTTTGGTTGACCTCGAGTCAGCCAAACCGCACGGGAGAAGCCTCTCCCGTGCATCAGCCCGTTTGCCAGTGATCGGGAGGCAAACACTAAGCCCATTGGGCTCGGCCCCTTGCCTACAGCGCCATTATATAAGAGAGGAAGCCCCCCTGGGCGACCTAAGCCTATCCATCTATAGGGTTTCCACCGAAACCCTTGTCTATCCGATTAGTGAGGGCGCTGGAAGGTTCGGAAGCTCGAGTTCCTACCACAGGCGCCACCGGCGTCGACCATAAGGCCACCGCCACAGAGGAGACGCCCCCTGCACTACACCGACTGGCTTCATCGTCTACACCAACTCAGACCGGCGAGATGGATTCCTCCATTACCCGGTATTAGATCTATTTGACCTATTCCGCATTAATTTCAGTACTAGGTGTGATCTATTTTGACTAGAGATCCTGGTTAAGATGAATTAGATATAAGTGTTTTAATTAAGTACATCAGTTTTATCTAACATCAGGAGCAGGCTATATAGGGCCTAGATGCGGATCGAGTGCCTGCAGTTGACACTCAATGAATAACTAGTAGATGCCGAGTGTCTGCCAATGACACTCCGCAAATAACTAATAATGCTGTTTCTGCACTAACAGATGTGCACCGAAGAGGGGCTTGAGGGACACGTGACCGGGCGTTGCCAGTGTCGTCGTTGTCTTTGCCATGTTTTGTTGCTTGCACTCGGCAAAAGGAGGCTTTTCGCCAAGTGTCAATACTTCGCCGAGTGTTTTTGTGTTGGCCCCATGGAAAACACTCGGCGTCTTTCTTAGTACTCGGCAACTTTCGGGTTTCCCGTAGTGATATGATTCTCCGACACTGAGCTGCTGTTGCTGCTAAGGCAATTTTTTGTTTGATTAGAAATTGTGGTTGCGGTCATGTCTTGTGCCTTCTACTTGCACTGTCTATATATCGAGGCCCAGCCTAGCTACTTTTTGGCTCACCAGTCACCACTAAGATTATCACTCCGCAGTATCTTCTTATCACTGGGACAGAAGTATGTAGCTAGTCTGGATGGCCAGCTGTCCTCCTCACATTGCGGTCCTCCAAGGGTACTGTTGGGGGGTTGCCCGAAAAATTTGGATGGGTGCCCCTAACACGAGAGAGAGAGTTCTTAACACGTTCAAACACAGTATTAGAACGAAAGGAGACAATGAATCTCCCAAGCGATGGCACAAGTTCCAAAAATCTGAATCCATTAACACGTGCCCTCACGCCCCCTTTTATAGGGAGACGAAGGGACTTTTACATTCCTAAAACGCCCTCGAGCTCAAAGAATATTCCTAATGTGAACACATACAAGAATGTCTTTTTCATCCAACATATTTACAAGCCTGCCACCAGTTCACACTCAAAACCCGGACTTTCTGGGACGACAACTTTGACTTTGCTTCTTCGCCGGTTCGTGAATTTCTCCGCGCATGACTTCCGAACCAGACTCCCGACAGATTCCCGAATTAGCTGTCCTCCGAAGTTCGTGCCTTTGCCAGTTCGAGGTCCCAGGCTTCCGCGTGTTCATGACTCCGAGTCTTCGCCGATTCAAGATCCCCGAAATTCGCATGTTCGCGAATCTGAAGCTTCGCAGGTCCCAGATTCCCAAAAATCGTGAATTCCCTGCTCCCGAAAACATATCTCAAGAACTTCGTTAAACTCAATGTTCCGAGGGTGACGGGTTTTCCTGAATTCCCCAGCACTAGCCCCTCGGGGAAGCGGGTTGACTCCGATGATCCGATTCCACAAACATTTCGAAAATTTAGTAAAAAACGTCACCCTCGGAACGTCGGAGGGGACACGCGTCGCCCAGAAACCCTACGAGGGTCTGATCGAGGCAGGTTTCGCGGAACTAGCCCCCTCGTCCCTATAAATAGGAGGCTTCTGCTGTAAAATTTTTTCACCGCTCTCCTGCTTTTGTTGCGATTCGTAACTCTTTCTGTTCGCGGAATCTCGTCCTGTGCTTATGAGTTCACGACCTTCCAGCTTTCTTCGGATCTCTCTAAGGTATTATTCCTTTCGCTCTTTAATTCTTACTTGTTCTTTTCATTGCATTAGGTTCTCTGTTTTGCAAGTTTCATTCACGAAAGTTGTTCTTATTTCTTCGTACCTGTAACACTGTTGGTTAGGTGGCTCGAGTCAAAAGCACCGCGAGACCCATGACGATTGAAGAACTTATCGCAGCTGGTCTCCCAGCCGAGCCGATTGTTGAAGGTCTTGAGAACGCTCCACCAGCTGAAGATGTAGGTTCTCCCGCCGCCAGTGGCTCCAGGAGTCACGAGGATGGCGAAGTCAGAACGGACGACGAGGATGTCGGAGATGTAGACGCCGGCATCGGCGATCTCGTTAAGGCAAAGACTGTAGGACCTCTACCTCCCTCTCTCGTCTTCGGAGAGTCTAAGGTCACGGCCAACATGGTTCGAGAATATGAAGCGGCCGAGTTCTTCCCTTCGGGCACTGGGCGAGCCCCACTAGACGAACAAATCCCTGCTCCCGAAGATGGAGAGATTTTTGTGTTTCGGGACTTTTTCATCTGTGGACTCAGGTTTCCTTGTGACCCGATTTTGCCCGCGATTTTGGATGCCTTTTCAGTGAAGATTCATCAGCCTTCGCCGACATCTTTTCTTGAGGTGTCAAAGTTCATTTGGATCATGAAGACCTTTGGCCATAACCTTAGCGTTGACGCCTTCGCCAGATTCTTTGAACTGGTCATCGTTCCCGATGTTATCAAGGTCAACGATGGGCAATTCTACGAAGCTCGGCACGCATGCTGTACCTTCAACACTCGGCGCCAAAACACCCGAAAAGGGATTACGCGAATTCAGATCGCTCCCTGCTGCAAGACCAATCTCACCGACGACTGGAATTCGTACTGGTTTTACTTGAAGGTCAACATGTCTGAAGTTCCAGGCTATGAGGGGCCAGCTTATCCCTTGTCCTGCCCTATCGCGCCCCTGACTTCCATGAACACTGCCGAATTCAATCATCGAGTAGTAGGGATTAGAAGCTGCGAGAGTGCTTTTCACCTTGCCAGCACTATACTTGGAGGCCGCGACATCATCAAGGAATTCGTTGCTGCACGAATTTGGCTGATTTCTTGTGGCTGGGCCCCCACCGAGATCGTGTATTTCAATGTCAAATGGGCAGCTCAAGAAGTGCCTTTCCCAAAGTTCAGCATTAAACTTCGAGAAGGCCAAAGTGCTGATGCTTTCATGGTCGAAGTCGAGAAGAAAGTGAATCTTATGATAGGCGAGTACACTATGAATGAATACAAGGCATACAAGTTTCTGGTGAAACAAAAGAGGAGAATTAATCGCATGTTCACTGAAGTTTGCGGAGACTAGTCTTTTAATTCTCGATGCCCGGGTCGCAAATTGAAGGTCCCCGCAGTTGCTGTCGCCAGTTGTTCAGCTGCTCCTATAAATGCCCCACGAAGAAAATCTTCGAAACGAGGCCCATCAACTGTCGACGAAAGCACTTCCTCTGGCGTTAAACCCTCTAAGACATGATCTTTAGAATCGTCGAAACGCAAGCGCAGGACCTCCGAACAAATTTCGAACGTTGAGCTCCAGGCGGCTTCCGGCCTAGCCCAGATGAGCCGCAAGAAGTTGAAGAAGGTGGTGAAAAAGGTTTCTTCTTCTGGAGTTCGGCGAGTTCCGTCTGCGTTTGACGACAATCTCTTCATGGAAGCGGATAGCCAGAAAGGTTCTGGCTTCTGGCCTTTGTTGAGATTTAACATTCGAGACAATTGCCCGTCAGGTTCTGAGAATGAGTTCGTGGACATTGATTCTTTTTCAGATGCTGCTCCTGAAGTTCGTAAGGATGTTGTACTCGTCATTGCTGCTGAAGCCCCTGCTGCTGCTGAAGCCCCTGCTGCTGCTGAAGCTCCTGCTGCCGTTGCTCATGTCTCTTTGCCCATTCACTCCCGCGACGAAGCTTCCCCTGAGTTCACCAAGGAGCTTGAACTCACCGTTCACAGGGGGGAGGATCCTGTCCAGAGTACTCCCTTGCTCGAAGTTCGTGAAGTTGTTCCTGAAGGCTAGGCTCCCTCTCCTTACTTAGCTGCATTTAACAAGAGCTTTGGTATGTCTCATCGCGGCGAACTACTAAGTGTTGGTTTCAAGACGACTAGCATCGGGAGCAAGACGTCCAAGATTTTAACACTGTGGAAATCGCCTGTACTTGTTGATGAAATAGGAGGGGAAGGCTCGGAACAACCTGGAGGAGTCGCTCAGGACTCTGAGAAGGGGCTTCACTCTGCTCCCAGAACAACTCGTTCGACACAGGGTAAAACTTCTTCGAGTTCGACGAAGAAGGTCACCATGCAAAACTTAAGCAAACAAGGTTCGTTTCTTTTCATTGCCTTTTGTACTTTTCCGATTCTCGAATTTTTGGTTCAGAATTTAGTCACGAAATTTTCAGAATTCAAGGACCTTCTTCGTTCTTACCCTCTGTCGAAGCTGGCGCGGTTTCAAGAAGACTATGCCCTGAAATATTCTATGCTCGGGAAAGTTGCTGTCGAGCGGCTTGTTGATCAGGAGAAGACAAACAAGCAACTTTCTCAAGAGTCCAAGGAGCTCAAGCGCAACTTTGCTCTTGCTCAATCTGCGAACCTTGATCTTGAGAAAAAGGTATCTGAACTGGCGGAGGCTCTGAAGGTTTGTCAGGACGAGAACAAAGTTGCTGAGGCAGCACTTGAGCAGTCAAAGAAGGAGCTGGAAAAGATGCAAAAGACTCATGAAGACAATCTGAGTCTGATCGAGAACCTTCGCAGGAACCATGTCAGGTCTTCGAAAATTGTCTAAGATCTACGTACTAACAACGCCGATTTGGCTAAGTCTTTGAGCACAAAGGATCGAAAAAGTCTTGATCTTGAGAAGGCGCTGGCGGAACAGGATGATGCTTCAAAAAAGAACGTGTCTGATATTTTGGAGAAGATGAAGCTCTTATTTGAAGAATACAAGAAATCGCTGAATGAATTTGGTGTTCGCCCTGCCCCTCTCCCGGCTGACCTTGGCATTTCTGAATTCATGGAATGGATGGAAGCTGAGTTTAAAGCGCTCTCCGAGGTTATCTCCGGCGCTAGCAATTTCGCAGCAGCCTTCTCTGTCGAAAGTATCCTGAAGATTCTACATGACTTCGACTGCGCCGATCTAGAGAAGTTTCGCGAAAAAATCTCTCGATTTCCCGGCGCCATGAGTACCTCGATAATTCTGGCAAACGAAGATGTTCAAGCTATCAAGAATAAATTCGCGAGGGAATTTTGGCTAGCCAGCGGAAAAGAAGCTGTTAAGATCATCGCACGTGCTAAGCTTGCTAAGGTAATTTTTCGTATGATTCCGTCGCCAATGCTGGTTCGTGACATTTTGTTCCTTGAATTCTTCTTACATCTGTTTCTCTACGTCTCTCAGCTGATCGAGGAAGAAAGTCACGAGAATGTCACTGCATCCCCTGAAGACTCTACTGACGATGAAGATTGTAGCGACTCGGGCGAAGAGGGTTCAAGCAGGAGCGGCGGCGACGATGGCAGTGATGACGGCCAAGCTTCTGGGCGTGATGAGAGTTCTCCGAAGGATGACATCACGGGCTAGATGTTTGTCCGAATTATGCGCGCCTTCGAGGCTGCCTCTGTACATTTGTATATTCACTTAGTTTTTCTGAACAGTTGTTTTGTAAACTTTAACCTGTGCAGGTCCTGCAAGCTGGGCCTGCGCAGGACGTGATGCCTCTACGGATTCATCGGGATAAAATGTTTGTTAGTGGCGAAGCGTGGAGCTTGTTCAAACAAGCTCATCCCGAACAAGATTTCTCCGATTTTAGGCTCGAAACTTCGCTTAAGTTTTCTATGGGATGCTTCGATCTTTCTTCATTTTTCTTGTTTTATAGGAAGGAAAGTTCTGCACCTGCGACTTCGCGCTCCGCGAATATTCCGAAGACGGTTCCCCTGAGCCCCATTGCGGACGTGCTCGACTTTGCTTATGCTAGTGATGTTGCTGAAGACGATAGCTGCAAACCTGGACATGTTGTCGAACTCTCGTTCTAGATTTTGTACTAACTATTGTAATTATCGATGAACTATTTCGAAATTTTAATGCAAATAAGGCAATGAGGACGTTTTCCTTTGAAAAAACGTCACCCTCCCCCACCTTGCCGTTTTGCATAAAAATTTGCAGATGGATTGCCGAAACTCTGATCAAACACGCTTTTGTTGTAATTTTCGTAAATTATTTAAAGCTTCGAGTGTTGCTAGGCAAGGCGACAAAATTTGTTCTCGAATTTTGTGGACTTGAGCCTGCTGGCACACTTGCCCTGGTTGATATTGCAACCCTCAGTTGCTTCAACCATGATTTTCTACAAATTTCTACACGAGCCCCTTGCCTTTTTGCTGAACGATTTTTTTCGTGAAAAACTTTTCGGTAGTTTTCATTGAGGAAACATAATTTTGGAACAATGCCACACACATTCACTTAACCGAAATCGTCATTACTTATCATGATGGAAACTCAGGCTGCAACTCATCATTGTCTTGAGCCTTTTCGTTGGGAATCCCTTCGTGGATGGGATTTTAGGCCACAACTTATTGTTGTCTCGGGCCTTTTTGGTGGGAATCCCTTCGTGGATGGGATTTTAGGCCACAACTTATTGTTATCTCGGGCCTTTTTGGTGGGAATCCCTTCGTGGATTGGATTTTAGGCCACAACTTATTGTTTTCTTGGACCTTTCTTCACAACTTTGTCTTTTTTTTCGGGTGGAATACCGGCTATCAAGAAGCCTTTCTCACGAACTTTTTTCTTTTTTCACGATGGAATTCTAGCTATCACAAAGCCTTTCTCACGAACTTTTTTCTTTTTCCACGATGGAATTATGGCTATCACGGAGCCTTTCTCACGAACATTTTTCTTTTTTCACGATGGAATTCTGGCTATCACGAAGCCTTTCTCACGAACTTTTTTCTTTTTTCACGATGGAATTCTGGCTACCACGGAGCCTTTCTCACGAACTTTTTTCTTTTTCACGATGGAATTCTGGAAATACGCAATTTGGGGGGAAGACTCTTTTTGTACATATATCAGATATAGTATTTACATAGGATCCGCCTCGTTAAAAACCTTGCCTCTTGATTTAGAGCCCCCTTTGCAAGGAAAAGAGTACGGTCCTCCTTATTCTAGTGCAACTAGGAGAAGAAAAGCTAATGTTTTTTCCCGAAATCACTTATAGACAGGTGATTCGGATTTTTTAGTTTTTCAGAATACAAATTTGCGGAAATGGAAAAACTAATCTATATTACATCTAACTACAACTGGGATTTTCACGGGTAATACCTTTTCAGGCTGTCAGCATTACACGAATATGGCAACTCTTCGGCAGTTTTCTCCATTAAGCGAAAAGCCCTGGCATGTCTGTTTCCCTGGCAATGTAAGGCCCTTCCCAAGACTCATGGAGTTTTCCTGGGTTCTCCCAGTTTTTCTTCCTTTTCAATACAAGATCGCCAGTTTTGATGTCCTTTCGGACCACTTTCTTGTCTCTCCAAGCCCTTGTCTCTTTTTGGTACTTCTCGATGTTTTCAGCAGCTTCAAGGATTGTTAGCTCGATCATGTCCTTTTCCACTTTCTTATCAATTTCCTCGATCTCTTTTGCTTTCAAGACTCTCATGCTTTCATTTTTAATTTCCTCTGGTGTCATTGCCTCAGTGCCGAAAAGTAGGCGAAAAGGCGTGAAACCTGTTGCTCTTGACACTGTAGTGTTGTGAGACCAGATCACTTTCAGTAATTCATCCACCCATTTTCCCTTCTTTTGGTCGAACAAGCATTTTTTGATTCCCAAAAAAATCAGGCCATTTGCCCTTTCAACTGCTCCGTTGGACTGTGGGTGGTACACTGACGAAAATTTCGCATGAGTACCCAAGGTCTTACAATACTCTTTGAATGTGTAACAATCAAATTGTTTGCCATTGTCAACAGTTAGTTCTCTAGGAACCCCAAATCTGCAGACTATGTTCTGCCAAAAGAACTTCTGAATTGTTGTTGCTTTGATATTTGCAAGTGGTTTTGCTTCCACACACTTTGTGAAATAATCGACTGCGACAGCTGCGAATCGGCAATTACCTTGAGCCGTTGGCAACGGGCCCACTAGATCCATTCCCCACCTTTGCAGTGGCCACGTCGGTGGAATTAAGTGAACTGGCATTGAAGGCAAATTCTATTGATTCGCTATTTTCTGGCATGCTTCACATTGACGAACTAATGCCTTGGCGTCAATGTTTATGGTGGGCCAACAGAATTCCTGCTTTATTGCCTTTCTGGCCAAAGTCCTGGTACCTATGTGCGCACCACAGAATCCACTGTGGATTTCCTTTAGAAGTTCTAGGCCTTTTCGGAGGTGATGCACCGCAGCCAAGGCTCAGTAACTCCTGACTTGTATAGTTCTCCGTTTACTACTATATAGCCCCGTGCCCTTTGTTTCAATATTTTTTCTTCCAAGTCATCTTGTGGCTCATAGTGGCCTCTCAGAAAGGCCATGATTTCTGCTCTCCAATCGGGAGTGTGCACTACATTCACGATTTTCGGCCTTGAATCTTTGATGGATGGTTCCCTGATGATTTCGAAAAACACATCAGGAGGTAGCTCTTGATTTCTGGCTGCTGGTTTCGCCAGTTTGTCTGCCTCATTGTTGTCATCTCTTGGGATATGCTGGACTGAGTAACCTTTGAATTGCTTTTCCGTTTCCCTTACCTTTTCCAGATACTTCATGAGAACAGGATTTCTTGCTTCACTTTCTTTCTCGATATGTTCTTGAATTACTTTCGAATCCGTTCTGACTATGAAGGTCTGCTGCCCCAAGGCTTTCATTTTCCTTAATGCCAACAAAAGAGCTTCGTATTCAATTGTGTTATTCGTGGAATGTTCATTGTTCGGGAATACGAGCCGAGCTGTGTATCTTATCACTACACCCGTTGGGGATGTTACGATGGCCGAAATTCCAACCCCCTTGTAGCACCAAGCCCCATCACACTGTACTATCCAGGGTTCAGGTACATTTTCCTCGAAGTTCTGAGTAGGTGAAGTCCAATCCGCGACAAAATCTGCCAGCACTTGCGACTTTATTGCACTTCTTTTCTCGAAGTATACCATATATTCAGAGAGTTCAGCGCCCCACTTGATTATTTGGGTGGATGCTTCTCTATTTGCGAACAAATCGTTTAACAGCTGGTTGGTGATGACTCTTATCCTGTGACCCTCAAAATAATGCCTTAGTTTCCTTGCTGCCATGATGACTGCATATGCGATTTTTTCCAGTTCGGAATAGAAGATCTTGGAGCCAGACAAAGCTTTGGAAGCAAAGTATACAGGAATTTGTTTGAGCTTCCCTTCTTCCTCCTTTTCTTGCACTAGCACTGTACTTACTGCCAAATTTGATGCAGACACATATAACAGAACTGGTGATTTCGGTTCGGGAGGACAGAGCTTGGTCATATTGGACAAGTAATCTTTCAATTCTTGGAAGGCTCGTTTCTGAGGTTCTGACCACTGGAAGTTCTTGGCATTTCTGAGGACTTGGAAGAATGGTAAGCTTCTTTCTGCGGTTCTGGGAATGAATCTATTAAGGGCGGCCACTGTCCCTGTCAGCTTCTGCACATCTTTCACTGAAGCTGGATCTTGCATTTCCACCAGAGCCCTGATTTTGTCGGGATTTGCCTCTATGCCTTTTGTTGAAACTAGGCATCCGAGAACTTTCCCTTTGTGAATACCGAATACACATTTCTCCGTATTCAGCTTCAAATTTGCTGCTCTCATGTTCGCAAATGTTTCAGACAGGTCACTGATGTGGTCTTTCCTCTTAACACTTTTGACGACTATGTCATCCACATACGACAAGATGTTTCTCCGAATCTGTGGGTGAAGTACTATTGCTATCATTCTTGAGAATGTACATCCTGCGTTCTTTAGCCCCTTTGGCATTCTAACGAAATAGAATGTTCCGAAGGGAGTGATGAAGCTTGTTTTTTCATCGTCCTCTTTGCGAACCCTGATCTGATGATACCCAGAGAACATGTCCAGGAGCGAGAGCATTTCATTGTTGGCTGCATCATCTACGATTTTGTCTACCCTTTCCAAGGGGAAATCGTCTTTCTTGCATGCCTTGTTCAAGTCTGTGAAGTCCACACACATTCTCCACTTCCCATTTTTCTTCTTGACTGGTACAGTGTTTGCTAGCCAGACTGGATACTTTACTTCTCTGATTTCTTGTGCGTCTTGTAATATCTGAACTTCAGCTTCCACTGCTTTCACCTTTTCCTCGGACATTTTCCGAAGTTTCTGTTTCTTGGGAGGTATTTTTTTGTCTGTTTCCAGAGCGTGTTCGATGATGTCCCTGTCAACACCTTGCAGGTCCTTAGCTGACCATGTGAAAACATCCTTGTTTTTGTTCAGGAATCGTACAAGGTCGCTGTCCTATTCGGCGTTGAGGTTGGCCCCTATTATGACTGCTCTATGTTGGGGGGTTACCCGAAAAATTCGGATGAGTCCCCGAACACGCGAGAGCGAGAGAGTTCTTAACACGTTCAAGCACAAAATTAGAATACAGAGAGACTGTAATCCCCTTTGCAGATTGCACAAGTTCCCAAAAATCTGAGTCCGTTTACACGTGCTCTCGTGCCCCCTTTTATAGGGAGGTGAAGGGACTTTTACATACCGACAACACCCTCAGGCTCAGGGAATATTCCTAGTGTGAACGCATACAAGAATGTCTGTTTCGTCTAACATATTTACAAATCTGCCACTAGTTCACACTCAAAACCCGGACTTTTTGGGACAACAACTTTGACTTTGCTTTTCCGTTAGTTCGTGAATGTCTTCACATGTAACTCCCGAACCAGGCCCTCGACAGATTCCCGACTTCGGCTTTAGCTTCTTCGAAGATTCGTGCATGTCCCCACGCGCGACTCCCGAACCGGGTCCCCGACAGACTCCCGAATCGGCCATCTTCCGAAGTTCGCGCCATCGACAGCTCGAGATTTCAGGCTTCCGCATGTTCGTGACTCCACTTCTTCACCGAACCATGATCCCCAAATTTTACGCATTCGCGAATCCGAGGCTTCACAGGTCCCATTCTTCCGAAAATCGTGAGTTTCCTGCCCCTGAAAAACATGTCTCAAGAACTTTGTCAGACTTAACGTTTCGAGGGTGACGGGTTTTCCTGAATTCCCCAACACTAGCCCCTCGGGTAAGCGGGTTGACTCCGACGATCCGATTCCACGATTCTTTCAGAAATTTAGTAAAAAACGTCACCCTCGGAACGTCGGAGGGGACACGCGTCGCCCGGGAACCCTAGAACGGTTAGATCGATGCAGGTTTCGCGGAACTACCCCTCCCCGCCCCTATAAATAGCGGGCTGCCGCTGTTAAAAAATTTTACGGCCTTCCTGCTTTTTTGCGATTCGTGGATCTTTCCTTCTCGCGGAATTTAGTCTTCTGCTGAAAAGTTCGCGAACTTCCGGTTCTCTTCGCATCTCTCTAAGGTACTATCTTATTTCTCTCTTTTCAATTCTTACTTGTCATACTTTGTTGCAGTGGTATCTTTATTCTATGAGCTTCATTCTCGAATGTTGTTCTTATTGGTTCGTATGTTTGTCTCTGTTGGTTAGGTGGCTCGAGTTAAAAGCACAGCCAGACCCATGACTACCGAAGAGCTCATTGCAGCTGGTCTTCCAGTTGACCCTGTTGTCGAAGGTGCTGAGCATGCTGCACCAGCCGAAGATACTGGCTCTCCTAGCAGCTCCAAGAGTCGCGAAGATGGGGAAGTCCAATCTGACGACGGCAAAGAGCGAAGACTGCCGCCCCGCTTCCCCCTTCACTCGATTTCGGAGAGTCCAAGGTCACAACCAACATGGTTCGGGAATACGAGAAAGCCGGGTTCTTCTCTCCGGGCGCTGGGCGAGCCCCGCTTGATGAGCAAATCCATACCCCTAGGGACGGAGAAGTTGTCGTCTTTCGTGACTTCTTCATTTGTGGACTGAGGTTCCCCTGCGACCCGATCCTACCGGCTATTCTTGATGCCTTTTCGGTGAAGATCCACCAGCTTTCGCCGACGTCTTTCCTTGAGATGTCGAAGATCATTTGGACTATGAAGACCTTCGGCTGCAATCCCAGTGTCGATGCCTTCGCCAGATTCTACGAACTGGTGATTATCCCCGAGGTCATCAAGGGCAATGACGGGCAGTTCTATCACAGTCAACATGCGTGTTGCACTTTCAACACCCGACGTCAGAACACCCGAAAGGGAATTACCCGAATTCAGATTGCTCCCTGTTGCAAGACTAACCTCACCGACGATTGGAGCTCTTATTGGTTCTACTTGAAGGTCAACATGTCAGAATTGTCCTACCCAATTGCGCCCCTGACCGCGGTCAACGCTGCCGAATTCAACCAGCGGGCAGTGGGAATCAGAAACTTTGAAAGTGCATTTCACCTGGCCAGCACTATACTTGGTGGCCGTGACATTATTGAAGAATTCGTCGCTGCCCGGGTTTGGCCTATCTCGAGTGGTTGGTCTCCCACTGAGATTGTATACTTCAACGTCAACTAGGCAGCTCAAAAGGTGCCTTTCCCGAAGTTTGGGATTAAACTTCGTGAGGATCAGAGCGCTGACGCCTTCAAGATTGAAGTGGAAAAGAGGGTGAACGTCATGGTGGGCGAATACACCATGAACGAGTATAAGGCGTACAAGGCTCTTGTGAAGCACAAGAAGAGGATCAACCGCGTGTTTTCCGAAGTTTGCGGGGACAAATCTTTTAGTTCTCGAGGCCGGGGTCCCAAGTTGAAGGTTCCTGCAGTTGCCGTGGCCAGTTGTTCGGCTGCCCCGATCAATGCCCCCCGAATAAGGTCATCGAAGCGAGGCTCGTCATATGTTAGCGAGGGCACCTCCTCTGGGGTCAAGCCTTCCAGGACAAGATCTCTGGCGTCTTCGAAGCGTAAGCGCAAGACTTCTGACCGAACTTCGGATGCCGAGCTTCAGGCGGCTTCGGGTCTAGCCCAGATGAGTCGCAAAAAGTTGAAGAAGGCGGTGAGGAAGGTTTCTTCCGTCGTTGTTCGGCGAGTTCCCTCCGCCTTCGACGACGATGCCTTCATGGAAGCGGACAGCCGGAAAGGTGTATGTTTCTGGCCTCTGTTTAACTTTCGAGACAACTGTCCGTCGGGTTCTGAGAATGAATTCATGGATGTTGATTCCTTTTCAGATGTTGCTCCCGAAGTTCGCAAGGAGGTTGTACCTGCTGCTGCTGCTGATACCACTGTCGAAGCTGAAGTTACTGCCCCCGCTGAGGCTCCCGCTGCAGCCGAAGCCCCTGCTGCTGATATCTCTCTACACGCTCGCTCCCGGGACGAAGCCTCCCCCGAATTCGCCAAGGAACTTGAACTCACCGTTCAAAGGGGGGAGAATCCTACCGAACATGCTCCGTTGGTCGAAGTTCGGGAGGTTGTTCCCGAAGATCAGGCTCCCTCTCCTTCTTTGGCTACTTTCAACAAGAGTTTTGGTACGTCTCATTGCGGCAAGTTATTAAGTGTTGGCCTCGAGACAACTGGCGTTGGGAGCAAGACTTCTAAGATTTTAACACTGTGGAAATCATCTGTGACTGTTGATGAATCAGGAGAGGAGAGCTCGGGTCAACCTGAAGGAGCTGCTCAGGGTTCTGAAAAAGGGCCTCACCCTACTCCTGAAGCCACCCCTTCGCCTCAGGGTAAGGCTTCTTCAGGTTCGGCGAAACAGGTCACCATGCAGCGCTTCAGTAAGCAAGGTTCGTTCCTTCCCACTACTTTTTCATGTTTTTTCCGATTCTTAAATTCTGATCTGAGACTTTAATCTCGAATTTTTCAGAATTCAAGGATCTTCTGCACTCTTACTCTTCCTCGAAGCTGGCGCGCTTTCAGGAGGACTATGCACTCAAACATTCTATGCTCGGGAAAGTTGCCGTAGAGCGGCTTGCTGAACAAGAGAAGGTGAACAAGCAGCTTTCCCAGAAGTCTAAGGAACTCAAGCGCAGCTTCGCCCTCGCACAATCCGCGAACATAGAACTTGAGAAGAAGGTGGCTGAGTTGGCAGAGGCTTTGAAGATTAGTCAAGATGAAAAGAAGATCGTGGAGTCAGCACTTGAGCAGTCCAAAAAGGAGCTGGAAAAGGTTCAGAAATCCCACGAAGATGATCTCAGTGTAATCGAGAATCTTCGGGAGAAACACGAGAGGGCTGCGAAAATTGCTAAAGACCTTCGCACTAACAACGCTAGTCTCGCTAAGTCCCTGAGCACGAAAGATCGTAAAATCCAGAATCTTGAAAAAGCGCTGACGGAGCAGAATGCAGCCTCGAAGAGGAACACTTCCGAAATTCTGGAAAAGTTGAAACTCCTCTATGAGGAATACAAGAAGTCTCTGAACGAGTTCGGCGTTCGTCCAACTCCTCTTTCGGATAATATCGAGATTCCCGAATTCATGGATTGGATGGAGACTGAGTTCAAGGCCCTCTCTGAGGTGATTTCTGGCGCCAGCGACTTCGCAGCTGCTTTCTCCGTGGAGAGTATATTGAAGATTCTTCGTGACTACGACTGCGACGATTTGGCGAAGTTCCGCGACACGATCTCCCAATTTCCTAGCGCCACAAGCACTTCGATCATTCGAACCAATGCCGATGTTTAGGCCATCAAGAACAAGTTCGCGAGGGAATTTTGGCTGACCAGCGGGAAGGAGGTCGTCAAGGTCATTGCGCACGCTAAACTTGCTGAGGTAAATTTTCGTACGATTTCGTCACTTGTACCGGCCGTTGATGTTTCAGTATCTCGAGTTCCCTTCACATTTTGCTTTCTTTTCTTTTCAGCTGAACGAGGAAGAGAATCGCGAAAATATCGCTGCGTCCCCCGAAGGGTCGTCTTCCGGCGAAGATTCTAGCGACTCAGGTGAAGGGGGCTCGGGCGGCAGTAGCAGTAGCAGCAGTAGCAGTGATGAGGACAGCAACGACGGGCAAGCTTCCGGGCGCGATGACAGTTCTCCGAAGGTGGATGTCACGAATTAGATGCTTTGTCCGAACCTTACACACTCTCAAGGCTTTCTGTACATTTCGTAGATTCACTTAGCTTCTCTGAACACATGTTTTGTAAACTTTAACTTGCGCAGGTCCTGCAAGCTGGGCCTGCGCAGGACATGATGCCACTACGAATTCATCGAGATAGGATGTTTGTTAGCGGCGAAGCATGGCGCCTGTTTAAGTGAGCTCACCCCGAACAAGACTTCTCTGATTTTTGGCTTGAAACCTCGCTTAAATTTTCTATAGGGTGTTTTGATCTTTCTTCCTTTTTCTTGTTTCGTAAGAAGGAACGTTCTGCCTCCGCTACTTCGCGCTCCGCAAATATTCCGAAGACGGAGCCCCTTAGCCCCTTAGCAGGCGTGTCTAACTTCGCTTATGCTAGCGATATTGCCGATGATAATGTTTGTAAACCAGGACATGTTGTGGAGCTTTCATTCTAAATTTTGCAGTAACTGTTGTAATCGTTGATGAACTATTCCGAAGTTTTTATGCGAATAAGGCAATGAATACGTTTTTTTCTTGAAAAAACGTCACCCTCCCCCACCTTGCCGTTTTCCATGAAAACTTGAATGCAGGTTGACGAAGCTTTCTGTTCGTGTATTTCGATCGAGCATACTTTTAGGAGAAATCTTCGTTAATTTTTTAAAAATTTCAATCGTTGTCGCCCAAGTCGACAAAATTTGTTTTCGAATTTTGTGGACTTGATCCGACTGGCAGACTTGCCCCGGTTGATACTGCAACCCTCAGTTGCTTCAACCAAGATCTTGTACAATTTTTCTGCACGAGCTCCTTACTGTTTTCTTGCAACGATGTTATCATAAAAGACTTTTTAGCAGTTTATGCCAAAATAAAAATCTGTAGGCAACCCCTTACGCATTCACTTTCTCGAAATCATCATGCAGACTTTTTTGATGGAAATCCCTTCGTGGATGGGATTCTAGGCCACAGCTTACTGCTGTTTCAGGCCTTTTTGGTGGGAATCCCTTCGTGGGTGGGATTTGAGGCTACAACTTGTTGTTGTCTCCGGCCTCTTTCGGTGGGAATCCCTTAGTGGATGGGATTTTCTAGTCCACAACTTGTTGTTGTCTTAGGCCTCTTTCGGTGGGAATCCCTTAGTGGATGGGATTTTCCAGGCCACAACTTGTTGTTGTCTCAGGCCTCTTTCGGTGGGAATCCCTTAGTGGACGGGATTTTCTAGGCCACAACTTGTTGTTGTCTCAGGCCTCTTTCTTCACGATGGAATTCAGGCTATCACAAAGCCTTTCACGAACTTTTTTCTTTCTTTCACGATGGAATTCTGGCTATCACGAAGCCTTTCTCACGAACTTTCTTTTTTTACGATGGAATTCTGGCTGTCACGAAGCCTTTCTCACGAACTTTCTTTTTTTACGATGGAATTCTCGAAATGCGCGATTTGGGGGAGGACTCTTTTCATATATATATCACAAAGAGTATTTACATAGGATCCGCCTCATTAAAAACCTTGCCTCTTGATTTAGAGCCCCCTTTGCAAGGAAAAGAGTACGGTCCTTCTTATTCTAATGCGACTAGAAAAAGTATAACTAATTTTTTCTCCCGAAATCACTTATAGACACGTGATTCGGATTTTTTAGTCTTCTAGAATACATACTTACGAAAATTGAGAAAAAACTACTATATGCTACATCTACCTACAGCTGTGGTTGTTATGGATAATACCTTTTTAGACTGTCAGCATTCCACGAATACGACAATCTTCACCAGTTTGCTCCATTAAGAGAAAAGCCCCTGGCATGTCTGTTTCTCTGGCGATGTAAGGCCCTTCCCATGACTCATGAAGTTTTCCTGGGTTTTCCCAATTTTTCTTCCTCTTCAACACAAGATCACCAGTTTTGATGTCCTTTCGGACCACCTTCTTGTCTCTCCACGCCCTTGTTTCTCTTTGGTATTTCTCAATGTTTTCTGCGGCTTCAAGGATTGTCAGCTCGATCATGTCCTTTTCCACCTTCTTATCGATTTCCTCTATCTCTTTTCCTTTCAAGACTCTCATGCTTTCATTCTTGATTTCCTCCGGTGTCATGGCCTCAGTGCCGAAAAGTAGGCGAAAAGGCGTGAAACCTGTTGCTCTTGATACTGTGGTGTTGTGAGACCAGATTACCTTCGGAAGTTCATCCACCCACTTTCCCTTTTTCTGATCTAACAAGCATTTCATGATTCTCGAAAAAATCAGGCCATTGGCTCTTTCAACTGCCCCATTGGACTGTGGGTGATACACTGACAAAAATTTCGCCTGAGTGCCCAAGGTTTTGCAATATTCTTTGAAGGTGTAGCAGTCGAACTGTTTGCCATTGTCAATTGTTAGTTCTCTAGGAACCCAGACTATGTTTTGCCAAAACAATTTCTGAACTGTTGTTGCTTTAATATTCGCAAGTGGTTTTGCCTCCACCCACTTTGTGAAATAATCGACTGCAACAGTTGCGAATCGACAGTTGCCCTGAGCTGTTGGCAACGGGCCCACTAGATCCATTCCCCACCTTTGCAGAGGCCAAGTTGGTGGAATTAGGTGAACTAGCATTGAAGGCAGGTTCTGTTGATTCGCCGTTTTCTGGCATGCTTCACACTGCCGAACTAACGTTTTGGCATCGATGTTTATGGTGGGCCAATAGAATCCATGTTTTATTGCCATTCCGGCCAAAGCCCTGGTGCCTATGTGCGCCCCACAGAATCCACTATGGATTTCCTTTAGAAGTTCTTGACCTTTTTCGGAGGTGATGCACCGCAGCCAAGGTTCAGTGACTCTTGATTTGTATAGTTCTCCATTTACTACTGACTAACCCCGAACCCTTTGCTTCAATCTTTTCTCCTCTAACTCATCTTGTGGTTCGTAGTGTCCTCTCAGATAAGCCATGATTTCTGCTCTCCAATCAGGAGTCTCTACTATACTCACGATTTTGGCCCTCGAATCCTTGATGGAGGGCTCTCTGATGATTTCGAAGAACACATCCGGGGGTAGCTCTTGATTTCTGGCTGCTGCTTTCGCCAGCTTATCTGCCTCATTGTTGTCATCCCTTGGGATATGCTGGACTGAGTAGCCTTTGAAGTGTTTTTCCATTTCTCTTACTTTTTCTAGATACTTCATGAGAACGGGGTTCCTTGCCTCGCTTTCTTTCTCGATATGTTCTTGGATCACTTTCGAATCCGTTCTGATTATGAAGGTCTGCTGCCCCAAGGCTCTCATCTTCCTTAAAGCCAACAAAAGAGCTTCGTATTCCGTTGTATTGTTCGTGGAATGTTCGTTGTTCGCGAATACGAGCCGAGCTGTGTATCTTATGACTACGCCCATCGGGGATGTCACAACAACCGAAATTCCGACCCCCTTGTAACACCAAGCCCTATCACACTGTACTATCCACGGTTCAGGTGCATTTCCCTCAAAGTTCTGAGTAGGTGAAGTCCAGTCCACGACAAAATCTGCCAGAACTTGCGATTTTATTGCACTTCTTCTCTCGAAGTCAACCACGTACTCAGAAAGCTCAGCGCCCCACTTTATGATTCGGGTGGATGCCTCTCTGTTTGCGAACAAATCATTCAGCAGCTGGTTGGTGATGACTCTTATTCTGTGACCCTCGAAGTAATGCCTTAGCTTCCTTGCTGCCATGATGACCGCATATGCGATTTTTTCCATCTCGGAATAGAAGATTTTGGAACCAGACAATGCTTCAGAAGCAAAATATACAGGAATTTGTCTGAGATTTCTTTCTTCCTCTTTTTCCTGCACTAGCACTGCGCTTACTGCCGAAATTGATGCGGACACATACAACAGAAGTGGCGATTTCGGTTCGGGAGGACAAAGTTTGATCATGGTGGACAAGGAATCCATCAATTCTTGGAAGGCTCGCTTCTGAGGTTCAGACCACTGGAAGTTCTTAGCACTTCTGAGGACTTGGAAGAACGGTAAGCTTCTTTCTGTGGCTCTGGGAATGAATCTGTTAAGGGCAGCTACTCTTCTGTCGGCCTTCGCACATCTTTTACTGAGACTGGATCTTGCATTTCCACTAGAGCCTTGATTTTGTCGGGATTTGCCTCTATGCCTTTCGTTGAAACTAGGCACCCAAGAACTTTCCCCTTGTGAATGTCGAATACACATTTCTCTGGATTTAGCTTCAGATTCGCTGCCCTCATGTTCGCAAATGTTTCCGCCAGGTCACTAATGTGGTCCTTCCTCTGAACACTTTTGACGACAATGTCATCCACATACGCCAAGATGTTTCTCCGAATTTGTGGGTGTAGTACTATTGCTATCATTCTTGAGAATGTACATCCTGCGTTCTTTAGCCCCTCTGGCATTCTTACGAAGCAAAATGTTCCGAAGGGAGTGATGAAACTTGTTTTTTCTTCGTCCTCCTTGCGAACCCTGATCTGATGATACCCGGAGAACATGTCCAGGAGCGAGAGCATCTCACTGTTGGCTGCATCATCTACGATTTTGTCTACCCTTTCCAAGGGAAAATCGTCTTTCTTGCATGCCTTGTTCAAATCTGTGAAGTCCACGCACATCCTCCACTTTCCATTCTTCTTCTTGACTGGTACTGTGTTGGCTAGCCAGACCGGGTACTTCACCTCTCTGATTACTTGCGCGTCTTGCAATCTATGAACTTCAGCTTCCACCGCTTTCACTTTTTCTTCGGACATTTTCCGAAGTTTCTGCTTCTTGGGAGGTATTTTTTCGTCTGTCTCCAGGGCATGTTCGATGATCTCTCTGTCCATACCTTGCAGGTCCTTAGCTGACCATGCGAAAACATCCTTGTTCTTGTTCAGGAATTGTACGAGATCTCTGTCCTCTTCGGCGCTGAGGTGCGCTCCTATTGTGACTGCTCTATCAGGCATGTCATCCAGATACACTTTCTTGGTTTCGCCATCTACAGCTATTTCAATTTTTCCTTGTCCCGCTTATGCTCTTCGTAGGTTTCCTTCTTCTCGTCAGCTGCTTTCAGCTGGTACACGTTCGTTTGGCCGGGCGTGTGGCCTTTCTCTATGTTTCTGGCCTCTTGCTGATTGCCGAACACCGTGATAACCCCCATGGGCGCAGGCATTTTCATGCATAAGAACTGCTGCCTTATGATAGCATCAAACTTGTTCATGAAACCTCTGCCGAAAATCGCGAGGTATGGGTGGTAAATGTCAACTTCATCGAAAGTGAGACTCTCCGTTCTGGCATTCTCGAGATCTTCGAAGGAAACCGGGAGTGATATTTTTCCAACCAGCCTGATGGGCTCTCCTCCGAACCCTTGCAGCGGGTACTCTGGGGGGTCCAACATGTGCTGGCTCAGATTCATCTTTTCGAAAGTTTTCAAGAACAGGATATCCGCCGAGCTCCCATTGTCAACTAGGACTCTTCCTATGACCCACCCAGCTATGTTCACCTCAATGACCATGGCGTCATTGTGAATCGTGGATTTCAGCCTGAAATCTTCTTCTGTGAAGGTGATTGGCACCTTTGCCCATTCCAGGCGTGCAGCTGGGCCGTCATTGATGATGGTGTTCACAGACCTGAAGTAATTGCTTCTTTGCTTCTTGGTCTCGAATTCCATGGCTGACCCGCCCGTGATTGGCATGATAGTCCCGAACGATCGCAATGCTTTGGAGTTCTGGGGTCCCGAGCTTGACTGAGGCCTTGATGAACTTTCTGGAGGTGGCGGCAAGATTTCCCGAATGGGTTGTGGTTCCTGGATTTCCTGGATTGCTTGCGACTGAGGGAAAAATTGCTGCGACGGCTGCGACGCTGACTGTGGTTGCGGGAATTGCTGAACTGGGACAGAACTTGACTGTGGGTTCGCGAATTGCGGCTGCCAGAAATTCGGGCGAAAATGGCTTGGCATTGAGGATGCGATGCTCATTAGTGCTTTCTCTTGCTGAATTCTTGCCATGTTCTTCTTCGTTTCTGGGCACCCTTCGGTGCTATGGCCCCTCCCATGATACTGGCAATAGAAGTAAGGATCTTTCGGGTTGTGGTTCGTGAGTGCTGGGGGTCCTCTGCCTCTCCCCCTTCCTCTGGGATTGAACCCTCCCCTAGTGCTTGGCCTGTTATTTTGTTCAGGTTGTGAATTTCCGACGTTGTTGACATTTCGCGGATGTTGGGGTGGTGCCCTCCACGTCATCTCTCTGTTGCCTTGTCTTGCCTCGTTCCGCTCGGCCACTCTTTTGCGATGGTCATCATCTGACAAAATGTACTCCTCCAATTCGTGAAATAGTTCCTCAATTGTCTTGGGTTTCTTTCTTGTGAGATGCGAAGCTGTCGGCCCTGGGGTGAGACCTTTGATCAGTGCGTTGATCGTTGTTTTGTCATCAGCTTCAGGGATTTGAGACCTTTGTTGCATGAACCTTCTCACAAAGTTCTGCAGTGGTTCTCTGTCTTTCTGCTTGCAGCTATACAAATCTGATGCTTCCGCTGTTGTGTCGTGGAACATCTGAAATGCTTGCATGAACTTTGTCTTGAGGTCTACCCAGCTGTAGACTGAGTGTGGAGGCAGCATTGGGTACCAATTCAGTACTGGTCCTTCGCAAGCAATGATGAAGGATTTGGCCAGTGCAACATCATCCCCTCCTGCCGAATTCACAGCTGATCCATATCTCATGAGGAACTGCGTGGAGTTTCCGAAGCCGTTGTATTTGGGGAGAGAGACAGGCTTAAACTTCGGCGGCCAAGGTGCTGTTTGCAGCCCAATAGACAGCGGAGATTCAGAATCCACGAAGTGTGAGACTCCATTTCCCGCGAAGAAGTTTTCTTTCGGGGGTTCTCTTGCTGGCCCAGCATTCTGGTGCGGTGACTCCTGCCACAGGGAACTATTTTCTTGTTCTTTCATTTCATCAATTTCTCTCTGTATCGCTTCGATTTGCTCTTTTGCTTTGTTCAGCTGCTCTAGCTTTTCAGAGATTTTTCTCTTCGCTTGCAACTGAGCTGCGAACTTTTCTTTATCTTTCTGCAGCTGCTGTATCTTTTGCTGAACCATTTGTAGCTCCCTGTCTATGGTGTCATCATCATCATCCACATTCTCAAACTCTTGCTTTGTTCGGCGGAGTTGTTCTTGGGTATGAGCTATTTTTTCTCGCTCTTGCTTTCATGAGAGCTTCAAGCTTTGCTCTTCATTCTTGGTCTGTTGTGTTAGAAGGTTCAGGAACGAAAGAGGTTTCATTCCTTTGGGTAGGATGGTGATCGTCTCGATTTGCCTCTGCCGGAACGTTCTTCTCGGATTTCTTCTGAGGTGGCATCGTGAGTTTCTCTTCGGCTAGACCACGGTGGCCGCCAATGTTGGGGGGTACTCGAAAAATTCGGATGAGTCCCCGAACACGCGAGAGAGAGAGAGAGAGAGAGAGAGAGTTCTTAACACGTTCAAGCACAAAGTTAGAATACAGAGAGACTGTAATCCACTCTCCAGATTGCACAAGTTCCCAAAAATCTAAGTCCGCTTACACGTGCCCTCGTGCCCCCTTTTATAGGGTGATGAAGGGACTTTTACATACCGACAACACCCTCAGGCTCAGGGAATATTCCTAGTGTGAACGCATACAAGAATGTCTTTTTCGTCTAACATATTTACAAATCTGCCACTAGTTCACACTGAAAACCCGGACTTTTTGGGACAACAACTTTGACTTTGCTTCTCCGTTAGTTTGTGAATGTCTTCACGTGTAACTCCCGAACCAGGCCCTCGACAGATTCCCGACTTCGGCTTTCGCTTCTTCGAAGATTCGTGCATGTCCCCGCGCGGACTCCCGAACCGGGTCCCCGACAGACTCCCGAATCGGCCATCTTCCGAAGTTCGCGCCATCGCCAGCTCGAGATTCCGGGCTTTTGCATGTTCGTGACTCCACTTCTTCACCGAACCATGATCCCCGAATTTTACGCATTCGCGAATCCGAGGCTTCACAGGTCCCAGGCTTCCGAAAATCGTGAGTTTCCTGCCCCTGAAAAACATGTCTCAAGAACTTTGTCAGACTTAACATTTCGAGGGTGACGGGTTTTCCCGAATTCCCCAACACTCTATCAGGCATGTCATCCAGATACACTTTCTTGGTTTCACCATCTGCGGCTATTTCAATTGTTTCTTTATCTCTCCTGGTCCCTTTGTAAGTTCCCTTCTTCTCGTCAGCTCTTTTCAGCTGGTACACGTTTGTCTGGCCAGGCGTGTGGCCTTTTTCTATATTTCTGGCTTCTTGTTGATTACCGAATACTGTGATGACCCCTTTGGGTGCGGGCATCTTCATGCATAAGAACTGCTGCCTTATGACTGCGTCGAACTTGTTCATGAAACCTCTGCCGAAAATCGCGAGATACGGGTGGTAGATGTCAACCACATCGAAGGTGAGACTCTCTGTTCTGGCATTTTCGAGATCTCCGAAGGAAACAGGGAGTGATATCTTTCCAACTGGCTTGATTGTCTTTCCTTCGAACCCTTGCAGCGGGTACTCTGGCGGGTCCAACATGTGCTGGCTCAGATTCACCTTTTCGAAAGTCTTTAAGAAAAAGATATCTGCTGAACTTCCATTGTCAACTAGGACTTTTCCTATGACCCACCCAGCTATGTTTACCTCAATGACCATAGCATCATTACGAATCGCAGATTTCAGCCTGAAATCTTCTTCTGTGAAGGTGATTGGCACCTTTGCCCACTCCGGACGTGCAGCTGGGCCGTCATTGACGATGGTGTTTACAGACCTAAAGTAATTGCTTCTTTGCTTCTTGGTCTCGAATTCCATAGCTGACCCTCCTGTGATTGGCATGATAGTCCCGAAAGATGGCAATGCTTTGGAGTTCTGAGGTCCTGCACTTGACTGAGGCCTTGACAAACTTTCTGGAGGTGGTGGCAAAATCTCCCGAATCGGTTGTGGTTCTTTGGGTTGATCGGATTGCTGCGACTGAGGGAAAAATTGCTGCGATGGCTGCCACGATGACTGTGGTTGTGAGAATTGCTGAACTGGGACTGAACTTGGTTGTGAGTTCGCGAATTGAGGCTGCCAAAAATTCGGGCAAAATTGGATTGCCATTGAGGATGCGATGCTCATTAGCGCTTTTTCTTGCTGAATTCTTGCCATGTTTTTCTTCGTTTCTGGGCACCCTTCGGTGCTGTGGCCCCTCCCATGATACTGGCAATAGAAGTAAGGGTCTTTCGGGTTATGGTTCGTGGGTCTCGGGGGTCCTCTTCCTCTTCCCCTTCCTCTGGGCGTGAACCCTCCTCTGGTGCTTGGCCTGCTGTTTTGTTTGAGTTGTGGATTTTCGACATTGTTGACATTTCGCGGATGCTGGGATTGTGCTCTCCATGTCATCTCTCTGTTTCCCTGCCTTGCTTCGTTTCATTCAGCTACTCTCTTGCGATGGTCATCATCAGACAAGATGTATTCTTCCAATGCACGAAAAAGTTCCTCAACTGTCTTGGGTTTCTTTCTAGTGAGATGTGAAGCTGTTGGCCCTGGAGTAAGGCCCTTGATTAACGCATTGATCGTTGTTCTTTCATCAGCTTCTGGAATTTGGGATCTTTGCTGCATGAACCTTCTCACGAAGTTCCGCAGTGGCTCTCTGTCTTTCTTCTTGCAGTTGTACAAATCTGATGCTTCAGCTGTTGTTTCGTGGAACATCTGAAATGCTTGCATGAACTTTATCTTGAGATCTGCCCAGCTGTAGACTGAGTGTGGCGGCAGCAAGGAGTACCAATTCAGTACTGGTCCTTCGCAAGTAATGATGAAGGATTTGGCCAGTGCAACATTATCCTCTCCTGCTGAATTCACAGCTGATTCATACCTCATGAGGAATTTCCTGGAGTTTCCGAAGCCATTATATTTCAGGAGAGAGACGGGCTTAAACTTCGGCGGCCAAGGTGCTGTCTGCAGCCCAATGGACAGCGGCGACTCAGGATCTACGAAGTGTGAGATTCCATTTCCCGCGAAGAAGTTTTCTTTCGGGGATTCTCTTGCTGGCCCAGAGTTCTGATGTGGTGATTCCTGCCACAGGGAACTGTTTTCTTGTTCTTTCATCTCATCGATTTCTCTTTGTATTATTTCAATTTGTTCTTTTGGTTTGTTCAGTTGGTCTAACTTTTCGGAGATCTTTCTTTTTGCTTGCAACTGACTCGCGAATCTTTCCTTGTCTTTTTGCAGCTGCTGTATTTTTTGCTGAACTCTTTCTAGTTCCCTGTCTATGGTGTCATCATCATCATCGACATTCTCAACTGCTTGCTGTTCAACAGGTTGTTCTTGGGTGTGAGCCATCTTCTCAGCTCTTGCCTTCATCAGAGCTTCGAGCTTTGCTCTCCGCTCTTGATCTGTGGTGTTAGAAGGTTCAGGAACGAAGGGGATTTCATTCCCTTGAGGAGGATGGTGGTCATCTCGATTCGTCTCTGCTGGAACGTTCTTCTTGGATTTCTTCTGTGGTGGCATCATGAGCTTTTCTTCGGCTGAAACACGGTGGGCTCCAATGTTGGAGGGTTACCCGAAAAATTCGGATGGGTTCCCCTAACACGAGAGAGAGAGAGAGAGTTCTTAACACATTCAAACACAGTATCAGAACGAAAGGAGACAATGAATCTCCCAAGCGATGGCACAAGTTCCAAAAATCTGAATCCATTTACACGTGCCCTCACGCCCCCTTTTATAGGGAGACGAAGGGACTTTTACATTCCTAAAACGCCCTCGAGCTCAAAGAATATTCCTAATGTGAACACATACAAGAATGTCTTTTTCATCCAACATATTTACAAGCCTGCCACCGTTCACACTCAAAACCGGACTTTACGGGACGACAACTTTGACTTTGCTTCTTCGCCGGTTCGTGAATTTCTCCGCGCATGACTTCTGAACCAGACTCCCGACAGATTCCCGAATTAGCTGTCCTCCGAAGTTCGTGCCTTTGCCAGTTCGAGGTCCCAGGCTTCCGCGTGTTCATGACTCCGAGTCTTCGCCGATTCAAGATCCCCGAAATTCGCATGTTCGCGAATCTGAAGCTTCGCAGGTCCCAGATTCCCGAAAATCGTGAATTCCCTGCTCCTGAAAACATATCTCAAGAACTTCGTTAAACTCAATGTTCCGAGGGTGACGGGTTTTCCTGAATTCCCCAACAGGTACCAAGCTATATTTTGCTTCAAGCACATGAGGTTGAGGCCTTGAGGGCCTCTGCAGTAATGTGTTGGCAGAGAGTGTCATTGGAATTGGTGGATGGAGCTAAATTCACTTTACATCTTCCTTCTGACTTTTGAGCTAAAAGATGCTACATTGATAATGTTGAGTAAATGCCGCAGCATCAATGGTTAATTGTGGCCCTCGCTAGTTGTAGGTGTGATAAGGCTGAAAGGATGATTTACACTTACATTGAAAGGGGGATAGTGGCGTGCCCATAGAGTTTCAATATTGCGGTTGCATCAAAGCATACTGTTCTAAGCAGGCTGGAGAAGGTTCCTCAGCCATAGAACCTCACCCACGTCTAAATGAGTACACATTTTTCACAATTCAATCATCTTTCTCCGCATAACCTAACCTGATTTAAAAAATATTGAACTAGATGTGCTTGAACTAGACAATGCTCTATAACAATATTTGCATTATTTTCCCTTTTTTAAGGAAAAGTCTTGGAGAGTAGTGCTTGCCCTCCCATGGATGTACTAGATAGAGCCTGAAGGGCACTTGACTACTCGAGCATTTCATCCAGAATAACACAGCCTCTGCTCCTCATCACCACCGGCCTGTTATCACAGTAGAGATGGAATGGTGATCAAACGTACAAGATAGTACAACCACAAAGATGGAATAAAGTCAAGATCTTATATTTGGCCTCTGGGACAGTCGTACCAAGAATGATGCAGTCTGGAAGGCGTGCGCTTCGCCTGCGGCGCCCCTGCGAACCAGTCTTGCATGTACCGGACGTGTGTCTTGGGGGCGTGGTCCTCTGATCTTCCTTTTGCCACGGTGGTGATACTTGTTTTGCACCTATACCCCCATCCTCGAATCTGCTACAACCGTGCAGAAAGAAGCACCAAGATCTCCGTCACAACTAATTACCATGGTATACATATGCTTGGCTTCTCTTCCTGCAGATTATTTTTTCGTCCGAACAAATCAGCTGTACAAATCAGCACACAATTTTTTCCTCAAAACAAATCAGCCATACAAATTAGCAGAGAATATGCCAAATAGAATCGTCAAACAGATCAGTTGGGCAAGTTTTCCCAATGTGTCCCATTCTCCAAAGTTGCACTAAATGTTTTCTCATGACGTGTGTTATTCATGAACGAAATGTTATACAATACGACCGCATAATGAAAGAGCACGCTAGGCCAAAGCACAAGACCATGTGTGTGTGTATATATAGATGAAAGCTAGATGTGTGTTTAAATGTTGGTGAAGGGTATCAATTTTTTAATGAATAAAAGTCCATTTTAGTTATTTTCCACTTTATCAACTTAACCCATAAACACAGATCTGGTTCACTCTACTTCCCCTAAATTATTTCATTTGGTCTAGTCTACTTATTAGGTTTCTTTTTTTCCTTTGGGAATTAGGTGTATTAAAAAATGCCATGGACTCATAAACAAGGGAAAAAACTATTCTACTCCCATAAGTACGCATAAATACATTCTCCCATTATTTCTTCCTGCTCTTTGACAAGGAAGAATCCATGACTTGAGCTACAATTCATATATTCACAGAGTTTACTGTTGGAGAAAATTCAATGTATGTTTACTGCTTGGATGGTGAACTCTACAGGAAGCACTCTTGATATAACTTTATTTACTGTGTAAATCTTCCAGCCCAAATACTGGTATTTTTAGAAATTTTTTCAAAATGCACCAACCTCTAAAATATATCACAGCTGCAGTATTATGTCCTTCATGTCTAGAATGCCGATTCGGACTTAGGAGCCCCAGCCAGTTTCCATCGCCTCGAACTTGAGTTGCATTGCGGCTGTCCTGCGTCTAGGGAGCCTCATTTGCAATGCGGTTTATTTTATTGCTTCTGTGGACATAAAAAATGTCACAATTGCCCCCACATACTCCCGCTCGATATGCAGACCACCAACAATTGTGTGTTCTTATGCATGCATCTTCTATGCAAGTCAACAGAAATGCTATAAATCTTGATGATGAACAGGACTTACTTTTGTCGCTCATTCCAGAAAATATCCTGATGCCCCCCATTCTCAAATCGTCACCCTCTACAGATGGTCAGGAACAGGATTGTGGACTTTGGTGGTAGTAGTGCTGCTCCAGAGAAAGAGGGGAGCTAGGCTGATGACCATGCTCTGGGCGATCTAATTAATAAATAGGGGATAGGGGAGAGGCTAATTTTGTTGGTATAACAAATGAATACGAAATATGTTTCCTCGAGTGTTTGGTGAATCATATGTATTCATCAATGCTTTACCCGAAAAAATTGTATTCAATGCTTCCAGGTTAGACGAATGGAGTTCTCCGAAGCCATAGTGACTGTAAAAAGACGTCTCGGTCCATAATGATCATGGTGCCTTCACCATTACTGGGGAGCATGGTGTGAGCCTCCATGTATCCCCTAGTCATCTAGTCACGATGTAGACCCTCATCGGCGATGATTAGCATTTGCTACTGAGGATTTACAAAGATTTGTGGACACATACTCACTACGGGAGATCCTGAAGATACCAAGTGTTGAAAACACTCTGCGAAGGGTAAGAAATACTCAGCGAAGGTTTCACCCAGTGTGACACTCGGTGAATTACACTCGTTAATTAAAGACTCGGCGAACACTCCTTCGCAGAGTGTTTTTCATCACGCACCCGGTGAAGCTTCCCGAGTGCACATATTTGACACTCGGCAAACATTATTGGAAAATATAAAAAAGAGCCCAAGTGGCAGCAGCTCCCTGACGCCGAGGCCGGCCCCCTCCCCTCGACGTCACCACCACGCCGTCGCCTCCACCAGGGAGATGAGGCTGGGCTCGGGGTGAAGCCACCACCACTGTCACCACGACGTCGTCGCCACCGCCACGGTGCCGCGTCACAGTGAGGAGAGCTAGCTGGCCGAGTCACAGGGCATGCCACTAGAGGGAGTCTAGGGAGGAGGGCCGCACCGTCGGAGGGGCATGCCGCCGGAGGGAGGGGAGCGGCTCTAGGCCGGCCTGCGCTCCAGGTCGTGTGCCGCTTTGCCGCACCGGAGATAGGGAGGGGAGGAATCCACGCCGCTGGAGAGGAGAGGAGAGAGTCGTGCCACCGGGGAGGAGGGGAAGGGGTCGCACGACCGAGAGAACGATGGGAGGGGGCGGCGCGGGATCTGAGACATGCGCCTGTGGGAGAGGGGAGGGAAGCAGAGGATAAAGATGAGGGGATTCGGTAGGATAAGGAGGGATGGGATCACAGTGGGAAAAGAAGAGACCAATGAGAGAAAAGTATTTGAGATGGAGGATTGCTGACATGGATCATTCGCCAGAGTGTTCCTCCAAGCACTCGGCAAAGCGTTCCTTTCACCGAGTGTCAAAATAAAACAATCGGCAATTCTCCTTCTTTTCCATAACGTAAAATCAAATTAATATCAATTAATTCAACAATATCTTGTCTAACTCACTCAATAATTTGTATTTGACTTTTCTACACATATAGTTCAATTATGCACTTATAGCTCAAATTTAATTTATATTAATTAAAATACTACAATGAAATTTAGTACATTAAGATTATAAAATGGTTGCAAAAAATTATCAAAAAATCACAAGAAGCAAACTTTGTTCTGTGTTGAATATACAAAAAGTTTTGTAGTCAAATCATAATTCGACCATCACTTTGACTCCAAATCTTATTGAATCTTGCTCAACTCTATGATTTTTCTTGTGAGATACTTCGATTTCTAAACATCGTATCTAATAAAATGTTCACAACCTTCATGTATGACATCTTTACATCTTGACAAATCTCACAATTTTTCAACTTCATTTGGATTTTTTAGAATTTAAAAACAATTTGGCCACAACCCCATGATCATGTTTATTGGGCAAGACTTGGAAAATTTCCTTTGATTTAAGGGGGCAAGGTCTCAAAATAAACTAAGTATCATGAATAACAATTTTTGACTACTTTTATAGCCTTATTGTAATCACTTCCAATTAAAATTTGACTTATTCAAAAGAAAATTCCTTTAGATGAAATTAATAAGTTACATATCAGAAATGTATGAAATTTGAGTATGAAGTACCTAGTACTACATGAGAACTAAAGAAAAAGTTTGAAGGTAAGAGGAAGAAAAAATTCAAATTTTGCTGAGTGTCCTAGTTAGACACTCGATGTACACATGGGTAGATGCCGAGTGTCTCTCTAGGATACTCGGCGAATAAATAACACCGAGTGTTTTGTGTTCGGTACTCGGCGAATAATGTGTCAGGAAGATGTTGAGTGTTTTTCGTGTACACTCGGTGAATAAGGCTAGATGTGAGGACCAGGAGCGTTCCGGTGGTCGATGGATGACCGCTCCTCAGTGATGAGTGATTGACAATGGGTGTTGGACTGACTCTTGGCTCAGTGCGCAGGTGTAGGCTGCGGCCTAGTTCGTGTTGTTGCAGGTGAATAACGAGTGTGAAAGGTCTTCAGCCTTGAGGGGCCTCCGGGAAATGGAGAGACAAGTAGGCTCGGTTCGAGGGACCCGGTGGACGGCGGGACTAGGTGCGGGCCACATGGTGGCGAGACGAGCAAGACGAAGTCATGGACGATCGAGCCGGTGCACGGTGACGGTCGAGTCAAGAGGCTTGGCGGGAGACCGGGCCGAGCAAGCGGGGTTTGGTGGTTTGCCCACAAAACCATCGGAGGACAGTTTCTTGGTTTGGGCCTTAAAACCAAGTCCGAAGGCCCAACGCGACGGAGACGGGATCCAGGCGTGTCGGGAAGCTTCGAAGCAGAGGACACGTGGCGGGATCGCATGGCTTGCGTCGGGAGGACGCGGGGTGCGGCGAAGGCGTGGCCGTCCGATGGCAAGACCCACAAACATTACATAAATGCCCCTGCGTGGGTTGTATCGCCAGTAGTTGAGTTAGGGGTAGTCGAGTCATTTCTCACACCGGCGGGACCCGATATATAAGCCATGAGTGCGTGTGGATGGCTCCCTCTCTCTGTGACTTAGGGTTTCATTTCCCCCCTCTCATTTCTCTTTTTCTGGACTATTTTCTTCTCCATTTTCTCTAGGCTAGCATGAGAGCTTCATGAGAGATTTGTTGAGAGGGATGGATGTTAGGGCGGCATGCTAGACCTTGTAAATCTTTCCTGGTTTGTATAGAAGATTCGGGGTTGTGTTTTTCGTGGTCTTTTTCGTGCTTGTTTTTGGTGCCTTTGTTCTCGGTGTGATTCCGCGGATTTGAGTGGGTTTCTCCATGGATTTCTTTGAGGGAAACTTGCATGGATGTCTAGTGCATCTTTGTGATTGATCTTGTGCCCTCAAAAGCCGGGAAACCACTTCGATTCAAGGTTTTTCGGTCGGAGCTCTTGTTTTTGGTGGTGTTCAAAGGATCCACGATTCCCGGTGATTTAGGGAGTTAGGAGGCAAAATTTTTGGGGTATAACATCTTTGTTTGACGCTTATCATGTCCCCAAACCCTTGTCTCAACAGCTTCTACCGTTTGGGAGATCCGGTGATGGATTGGAGGAGTTGACCTTCGGGGTCGAGCGGTTTCCTGCTCTGTCCGTGCCTCGCAGACGGTCCGCGTGGACTTGGCGGACGGTCCGCGCCATGCGTGTTCGTCACGTGTTCTTCGTGTTCTTGCTCATCTTTGTTTTTGATCCGTCGTGGTTTCAAGTTTTTGTTGGGCAAGGTTTCGAACGGTCCGCGTGTTCCGGGCGGACAGTCCGCGGGTGCCTGGCGGACAGTCCGCGTGCTCCCCACGGACGGTCCGTTATTCGCGGTGCGTCTCTGGAGGTTCTGTTGCCTTTTTCGGACAGTCCGCGGCTCGGGGCCGGACGGTCCGCGGCAAGGGTGCGGACGGTCCCGCGATACCCTGCCGGACAGTCCGCGCGGCCTTTGCGGACAGTCCGCCCCGCCTGGCCGGACAGTCCGCCAGAGCCTGGTAGCTTTGTTCCTTGGTTCGATTCCTCCCTCCTTTCGTGCTTCCGCGTGTGCTTCAAGGAATCGTTCCTAGGACTTGAGGTTGATCCATAACCTCGTTGTCTTGGCGATTGGTGTGTGATTCGATCCATCGCTTGTGTGTGACCGGGATTTGACTAGGGTATAGGCCGGGTTCTTTGAGAAGAATTTTTACCGGCTCATATTCACTCCCCCCTCTCTAGTCGCCATCTGATCCTTCAATTGGTATCAGAGCTTGGTGCCGGATTCTTTGTGACTTTGACAAGTTTTGAATCCTAAGATGGCGTACGTTGAGCGGGGCGGTCCGCCACACTTCGATGGGAATGGTTACCACAAGTGGGCAGCCCGAATGATGATCTTTCTTCGTGGTGGCAAGTTGTTGGATTTCATTGTGCTTGACAAGACCTATGCTATTCCGGCAAACATCCATACTCTTA
This sequence comes from Cenchrus americanus, assembly GCA_947561735.1. Lineage (NCBI taxonomy): Eukaryota > Viridiplantae > Streptophyta > Magnoliopsida > Poales > Poaceae > Cenchrus > Cenchrus americanus. The sequence goes on along the minus strand of OX387242.1, from coordinate 28,078,557 downwards.
TGGTGACCGATGCCGGTGCTAAGGCCAAGTATGAGGCAAATGCAAAAGCTGTCGATCACTTGGTCCGAAGCTTGTGTGATCCTGAGTTTGAGCATGTTCACCATTTGAATCTTGCTTGGCAAATTTGGGAGAAGTTGTTGGTTGCTCACGGTGGTGATAACCACGTGAAGGCTTGCCTCTTTGTTTCTTACCGGATGCAATATGAGAACTTTACTCAACTTCCCGGTGAGGACATTGATGTGATGTTTCAGAGGTTCACCGCCATCGTGAACAACATGAAGGCCAATGTTGAGGATTTTCCTTACACCGAGCATGATCAAGCTTTGAAGCTCTTGCTATCTTGGACCCAAATGTTTGGGGTGCTAAGGTTGAGGCCATCAAGGAGTCCGGGCAATACTTGACTATTGAGTTGGATGACCTCTTTTCAAAGCTCAAGTCGGCTGAGGTTGACAGGAACTTGCAATCCAAGCATGAGGGCTCGACTGATCATAGTCTTGCTCTTGTGGGCGGATCAACGGGCAAAGCTAACCCTTCCTGTCAACAGTTTTCCTTGTCTTCACTTATGTCTATTCCAGATGAGGAGTTTGATGTGCTGGGCGAGGAGGAGCTGGCCTGGCTCTCAAGGAGGTTTGATCGACTACATGAGAGCCGGAGGAATGCAAGAGGGAGCTCGAGGACATGGTACAAGTGTGGCAAGCGTGTACACTTCATCGCCGAGTGTCCGGAAGCGGAGGAGAACAAGTACAAGATGAACGAGTACAAGGCGCACCCGAGGCGTGAAGACAAGTACTCCTCCAAGGGCAAGCACTTCAGCAAGTCCAAGAGCAAGGACAAGGACAAGCGGCGACCGAGCAAGGGCGGCTACAAGAAGGACAAGGCAAGAGCCATGGTTGCCGGTGCAAGCGATGTCGACTCAAGCTCAAGCGACACGCAGTCAAGCTCAAGCAGTGAAGATGAAGACGCTGGGAGGCGCAAGGGCAAGAAGAGTGCAAGCCGGAACCTCCGTGGATTGAGCTGTGTGGCGCTTGAAGGCTTTTGTGGCATGGCCCATAGCTCAAGTAGCAAGAAGAGCGAGAAGGAAGACAGTGACTCCGACTCGGAGGATGAGGTAAATCGTGACCCCGACTCTTTGCTTGCTAAGATCACTAGGTTGAATGGCTTGATTGACAACCGTGATAGTGTGTTGAGAGATGCTAATAAGATGAGGAAAGATCTTAGGGCTCAACTTGAGAATGCTAGTGAGAGAGTAGGAGAGTTAGAGTCTAAATTGAAACTTGAGAATGACTCTTTAAAACTCACTCCTACCATCTGATGATGTTGAATGTTCTGAATGTAATGCATGGTTGAATGAAATCAAATTGCTTAATGAGAAGAATGCTTCCACTTTGGCTAAACTACATGCTCTTAGGACTGAGTATGATGAGCTTAAGGCTAGACCCACTTTGCTTGGTGCTTGTAAATCATGTCCTACCATGCATGCTAAGCTTGTTGATGCTCGTTCTACTATTAGCACTTTGGAAGCTTCTTTGAAATCTCCTGTTGTCAATGCATGCACTAGCTCTGATGAAGTTACTTTGCGCAATCTTGAACTTACTTCCCGTTTGGATGTCATCTATGATGAGAATGATTATTTGAGGAAGGTGTTGGGTTCGTTGTCTGGGCAGGAACCTCAATTGAAAATCATGATTGAGGAGTTCAAGAGAGCGGATGGTCGTGGTTTGGGTTTTGAGAAGTTGGGTGAAAAAGTGGGAGAAAACAGTGGGGAGAGTGTGTATGAGAAGTGTGTTGAGTCTAACCCCGAGTTTGAGGTGATCGGAGACATCCAAGTCCCACTTCCAAAAGCACCCAAGAACTCTTTCACACCAAAGCCCAACCACCTTTGCAACAAGCTTGACACAACCCAAGATCCACCCAAATTCCCACCTAAAACAAATGACTTCCAGAAACCGGTGAAGTTTGTGAGTGAGAAGGGTGTGAAACCTAGAGAGAAGCCAGAGCCAAAACCAAAACCCATCCCCTTCAGGTGTGAGTATTGTGGCAAGGAGAGGCACCTAGCAGAGTTTTGCTACAAGTGGAAGAGGGATGAGAGGCTTGCTAGGGAGCAAGCAAACCAGTATAGGTATCGCTAGTCTCATGGTATCCTGAGCCTAGAGTGCCGCTTCCACGGGGTGTGGGAAGTGTGAGGAGTGTTGGTAGAGTTGGAGCTCAGGGTGGTAGGTTCCCACAGAGAGGTGCTGGTGAGAGGATTGGTTGGGCTCGTGGTGGTTTTGCTGGACGTCCCCCTACTCGTCCTCAATACGGGTTTAGGGGAGATGATCGCAGCTTTAGGTTCCAGAGGAACTACGGACCACGTTTTCCCCCTCGTGGTGCTCGTACTCCTTCCATGGGACATGGGAAGTTTGGTGGCAAGGGAATGATGTTTGCTAACCCCTCTTTTGAGCAGATGGCTCGACACTGGTTCAACTTTCTTTGTGCTAACCCCAGTGTCGAGTCATTGGCTCATTCTCGTTCTTGTTTCGACTACGGGCGGGGAGGCTTGGAGAACATTTGGTTGATCGACTCCGGATGTTCCCGACACATGACCGGAGATAAGAAGTGGTTCTCCAGCCTCAGCCCAGTGAAGGAAAAGATGTACATCACATTTGGGGACAATGGACGAAGAAGGGTGATTTTTGAGGGTGTAGTGCATGTGAGTGACAAAGTAACATTGAAGAGGGTTGCTCTTGTGAAGTCTTTGGGTTTCAATTTGCTTTCGGTTTCTCAGTTGCTTGATGAGGGCTTTGAGGTGCATTTTAACTCTGGTGAGTCTCGTTTGCTGGATTCTCGAGGTGATCTTTTTGTATGATCATCCCCGAGGGTCAGATTTTCAGGGCTGATTTCTCTTGTTCTTTGGGTCCTGCTCGCTGTTTGATGGCTGGTCCTTCTTCTGATTTGTGGAAATGGAATAGGCGGCTGGGTCACTTGAGCTTTGATTTGGTTTCCCGCTTGAGTGGTCTTGACCTTGTCCGAGGATTGCCTAAGTTGAAGTTTGAGAAGGATTTGGTTTGTGCTCTGTGTAGGCATTGCAAGATGGTAGCCACTCCCCATCCACCCCTGACTGATGTCATGATCGAGCGTCCGAAAGAGCTGTTGCATATGGACCTTGTTGGGCCAGCTCGAGTTCGCTCGGTGGGTGGGAAGTGGTATGTCCTTGTTGTGGTGGACGATTACTCACGCTATGCCTGGGTGTTTTTCTTGGAGGACAAAAGTGAGACATATGGTTTTGTTCGAGATCTGATCGTGAGGTTGAAGAATGAGAGACATGGGAATGCTATTCGAGCTATCCGCAGTGATAATGGCTCAGAGTTCAAGAACTCTCATTTTGATGCCTTCTGTCGTGATCTAGGTCTTGAGCATCAGTATTCGACCCCTTTTGTGCCCCCTCAAAATGGAGTTGTGGAAAGGAAAAATTGGACTCTTTGTGAGATGGCTAGGATGATGCTCGATGAGCACAGGACTGCTCGGAGGTGTTGGGCTGAGGCGGTCAATACGGCCTGTCATGTCTCTAACAGGATTTTATTGCGAGCTTTCAAGAAGAAGACCTGTTATGAGGTTATGCATGGTCGGGCACCCAAGGTGAGTCATTTTCGAGTCTTTGGCTGCAAGTGCTTTATTCTTAAGAAGGGAAAACTCGACAAGTTTGAGGCTAGGTCTAGTGATGGGATTTTCTTTGGATATGCTAATCATTCTAGAGCCTATAGGGTGCTTAACCTTGTGACTAACAAAATCATGGAGACTTGCGAGGTAACCTTCGACGAGACAATGCCATGTACCTCTCTTGGCTTTGAATGTGCAGGTGATGAGGAGATGGCCGAGGACCTCTTTGAAGAGGAGAAGGATGAAGCTGGAGATGATGATGGAGAGAACCATGCGCCTGAAGCTGAGTGTGTACCCACTACTTCCCCTACGACCACTACGGAGGGTGGACCGTCTACTTCATGGTCAACGACAGTGCGACAAGAGGACCAGGCAAGAGAAGCTGAAGTTGAGGGGGAGGTTGTCTCGAGGCGTGAGGATCCCCAGCGGATTCAAGAAGTGCATCCCCTATCGAGGATCATTGGGGACATCGACGAACGTACTACGGATTCAAGGTCTAGAAATTCCTCTCATTTCGCTCATGCTGCATTTGTTGCCACCTTTGAGCCCAAGGACATTGGACACGCTTTATCTGATGCAAACTGGGTCAATTCTATGCATGAGGAGTTGGAAAACTTTGAGAGGAACGAAGTGTGGGAGTTAGTTGAACCACCTCCAAATTGCCATCCTATAGGAACCAAATGGGTTTGGAAGAACAAAGAGGGTGAGAATGGGATGGTTGTGTGAAACAAGTCCAGACTTGTTGCTCAGGGTTTTAGTCAAAAGGAGGGGATCGACTATGAGGAGACCTTTGCTCCTGTGGCCCGTCTTGAGGCAATTCGAATCCTTCTAGCCTTTGTCGTGGCTAAAGGGTTCAAGTTGTTTCAAATGGATGTGAAGAGTGCTTTTCTGAATGGGGTCATAGAGGAGGAGGTGTATGTGAAGCAGCCACCGGGGTTCGAGAGTGAGAAGTATCCACACAGGGTGTACAGGTTGAAAAGGGCTCTGTATGGGTTGAAACAGGCGCCCCGGGCTTGGTATGGGAGATTGAGAGGTTTTACGGTGAGCGAGAGGGTTTGTGATGGGTACCGTGGATAGGACCTTGTTTCTCCTCAAGCATGGGAATGACTTGTTGATTGTGCAGATATACGTGGATGATATTGTCTTTGGTGGCTCGTCACATAACCTTGTTGCCAAGTTTGCAGATGAGATGAGCAGGGAATTCGAGATGAGCAATATGGGCGAGTTGCAGTACTTTCTCAGGTTGCAGATCATGCAAGTGAAGGACGGAACATTTGTACATCAGACCAAGTACACGAAAGACATGCTGAGGAAGTTCCAGATGCAAGATGTGAAGCCTATGTCGACACCCATGGGGAGTACGGCTACTTTGGATGCGGACGAGGATGGAGAGCCAGTGGACCAGAGGGAGTACCGGAGCATGATCGGCTCCCTCCTCTACCTGATGGCGACGAGGCCAGACATACAGTTCAGTGTGTGTCTGTGCGCTCCTTTTCAGGCTTCGCCGAGGACATCACATCGACAGGCCGTCAAGAGGATCTTCAGGTACTTACAGTCTGCCCCTGGTCCTCGACTCTTTCACTTCATGGTTTTTCTGATGCAGATTTTGCTGGTTGCCGAGTCGAGAGGAAGTCTACTTCTGGTTCTTGTCAGTTTCTTGGGTCCTCGTTGGTTTCGTGGTCTCCCCGCAAGCAGTCTAGTGTAGCTCAGTCTACCACCGAGGCAGAGTATGTTGCAGCCGCGAGTTGTTGTTCCCAGCTGTTGTGGATCTCATACACTTTGAGAGACTTTGGTGAGGAGTGCACCTAGATCCCACTTCTTTGTGATAGCACCAATGTCATAAGCGTAGCGAAAAACCCAGTGCTTCATTCCAAAAGCAAACACATAGAAGTGAGGTATCATTTCTTGAGAGACAATGTGGAGAAAGGGACCATTGTGTTGAGCCATGTCCCTACCCAAGATCAGCTTGCAGACATTTTTACAAAGCCTCTCGACCAAGCTACATTTGTGCGCTTGCGGGGGGAACTTGGGGTTTGTTGCCCTTTCTAGTTGATTCTTGGGGGATTTATTTTTGTACCATATGTATCATACCATGTTCACTTTGATGTATATACATGCTTTGTTTGATGTATAAACCATGGTAGGATAGCCTTCTTGTTATATATCATGTTGCATTTGTATCATATTGCATTTTAGGATGATGAGCTTCTTTCATATGCCTTATTTGAGTCTCTTTGGCTATTTGTGAGATATTGGTCATGTGTGTTTGAGAAATGGTTATGTGAGGCTATGCTCTTGGAATATTCGAGATATATGTGTGGTGAGATAGCCCTTTTTGAAACAAATGCTAATCCTGACTAAATTTGGTGAACTGTGCTCCACTCATGTGTAGTAGTGTATCCATGTCACGTTTTGGTCTAAATGTTCTTTCATGCTTAGATTGTGCCTGGATGTTTCTTTCTTGCATTTGGGCCAAAGGCCGACATCATTGTGAATGTTTAGCCTATGTTGCATTCATGGAGGAGCATAAGCTTCTTTTTGCCGCAAAGGCACTTCATGTACCATGAAATGAATAAATCTTGAAAAGAAGTGTGTATGCTTGAAAAATGCTCCATCCATCATGTCTATGCTTAAAATGTCTTATCTTTTACACATGGGTGCAAAACATGTTGCATGATGTTCACCAGTGGAGAAGTCTCCCCGAAGTGGACACATGGCTCATGAGCTTTAATTTAACATGACATGCTTTGCTTTATGGGTGTTTGCAATGATCCTTTGTTGAGAATTGGATATCCTTGTATGATCTCCGGATGATATGCATGTTTTTGGCTAGAATATGACATGTATAGGATTTTACGTGTGAAATGAGCCATCTTTTGATAAACTTACTCAAATCTGAAAATTTGCTTTGTCACATGCATATATTTCCATATGTTACTTGTGGCAATGCTTTGACTATGCTATGATTCATATGTGTGATCTTTGTCTCATTTCTAGCCTTTGACACTAGATTTGGCCTATTCGAGAAGCTCATGTAGACGTTTATATGCTTTGTCTTACATTTATGCATTTTCAACTTGATTCATACATTGTCAACAAGGGGGAGAAGAGGTGAGCTTCATGAAAAATTCAGAAAACTTGGAAGGTTGCATCCACATGTTCAGGGGGAGCTTGCATTTGTCCAGGGGGAGCTTTCTTGCTGTTTTCAGTGTGGAGTTTGTGCTTTGCTTGGCTTGTGACCTTTCTTTGCCTTTCTTTGGTTTTGGTCATGAGTTGAGCTTCTTTGTTTTTCTTTCTTTCTCTGAATTTCATTTCGCGTTGTGTGTTGTCAATGCACTCATCAAGGGGGAGATTGAGGACCAGGAGCGTTCCGGTGGTCGATGGATGACCACTCCTCAGTGATGAGTGATTGACAACGGGTGTTGGACTGGCTCTTGGCTCAGTGCACAGGTGTAGGCTGCGGCCTAGTTCGTGTTGTTGTAGGTGAAGAACGGGCGCCAAAGGTCTTCAGCCTTGAGGGGCCTCCGGGAGATGGAAAGACAAGTGGGCTCAGTTCGAGGGACCCGGTGGCCGGCGGGACTAGGTGCGGGCCACATGGTGGCGAGACGAGCAAGACAAAGTCATGGACGATTGAGCCGGTGCACGGTGGCGGTCGAGTCAAGAGGCTTGGCGGGAGGCCGGGCCGAGCACGCGGGGTTTGGTGGTTTGCCCACAAAACCATCAGAGGACGGTTTCTTGGTTTGGGCCTTAAAACCAAGTCCGAAGGCCCAACGCGACGGAGACGGGATCCGGGTGTGTCGGGAAGCTTCGAAGCGGAGGACACGGGGCGGGATCACATGGCTTGCGTCAGGAGGACGCGGGGTGCGGCGAAGGCATGGCCATCCGATGGCAAGACGCACAAACTTTACATAAATGCCCCTGCGTGGGTTGTATCGCCAGTAGTTGAGTTAGGGGTAGTCGAGTCATTTCCCACACCGGCGGGACCCGATATATAAGCCATGAGTGTGTGTGGATGGCTCCCTCTCTCTGTGACTTAGGGTTTCATTTCCCCCCTCCCATTTCTCTTTTTCTGGACTATTTTCTTCTCCATTTTTTCTAGGCTAGCATGAGAGCTTCATGAGAGATTTGTTGAGAGGGATGGATGTTAGGGCGGCATGCTAGACCCTGTGAATCTTTCCTGGTTTGTATAGAAGATTCGGGGTTGTGTTTTTCGTGGTCTTTTTCGTGCTTGTTTTTGGTGCCTTTGTTCTCGGTGTGATTCCGCGGATTTGAGTGGGTTTCTCCCCAGATTTCTTTGAGGGAAACATGGATGGATGTCTAGTGCATCTTTGTGATTGATCTTGTGCCCTCAAAAGCCGGGAAACCACTTCGATTCAAGGTTTTTCGGTCGGAGCTCTAGTTTTTCGTAGTGTTCATAGGATCCGCGATACCCGGTGATTTAGGGAGTTAGGAGGCAAAATTTTTGGGGTATAGCATCTTTGTTGGACGCTTATCATGTCCCCAAACCCTTGTCTCAACAGCTTCTACGTTTGGGAGATCCGGTGATGGATTGGAAGAGTTGACCTTCGGGGTCGAGCAGTTTCCTGCTCTGTCCGCGCCTCGCGGACGGTCCGCGTGGACTCGGCGGATGGTCCGCGCCGTGCGTGTTCGTCGCATGTTTTTCGTGTTCTTGCTCGTCTTTATTTTCGATCCGTCGTGGCTTCAAGTTTTGGTTGGGCAAGGTTTCGGACGGTCCGCGTGTTCCGGGCGGACAGTCCGCGGGTGCCTGGCGGACAGTCCACGTGCTCCCTGCGGACGGTCCGTTATTCGCGGTGCGTCTCTGGAGGTTCTGTTGCCTTTTTGACGGTCCGCGGCAAGGGTGTGGACAGTCTGCGATACCCTGCCGGACAGTCCATGCGGCCTTTGTGGATAGTCCGCCCCGCCTGGCCGGACTGTCCGCCAGAGCCTGGTAGCTTTGTTCCTTGGTTCGATTCCTCCCTCCTTCTTTCGTGCTTCCGCGTGTGCTGCAAGGAATCGTACCTAAGACTTGAGGTTGATTCATAACCTCATTGTCTTGGCGATTGGTGTGTGATTCGATCCATCGCTTGTGTGTGACCGGGATTTGACTAGGGTATAGGCTGGGTTCTTTGAGAAGAATTTTTACCGGCTCCTATTCACTCCCCCCTCTCTAGTCGCCATCTGATCCTTCAAGATGCTTAGTGCCAGATGAAAAAACACACTGCGTCTTCAGATTTCCCGTAGTGACTTCCTGAGTTCAGGAAGTGAAATATCAATTTATGATAAGTCAATTGTAAAACGTTCCATGATTGTCTCAATCATGTAAAGTAATAGCCACCATGCACCTTTGGAATGGGTCTGTTGGGCCATATTGTTGTTATTGCAGTCGACAAAGGACCCGACCCATATGAACAAGTGAGTGGTCTTACGCTATCGAATAGGGTTGATTTTGTTTAGCATTTGTATCATGTCGGTTGTGAAGGGAAAATGGTCTCTCCAGGTGTTATTATTTGGCTTGTAGCTAGCGCTACCGGAAACCGCAAGGCTGCCATGAGCCTTTTAGTTGTCGTGAGCCAAACATCGGCCTCACGGCATAAGTGCATGTTTGCCGTGAGCATATGTTAAAACCAAAAATTGGTACAGGGAAGAGACTGACCTGTGGGCCGAGTTTGCTGGAAAAGCACCATTCGGCAAGAGGTTTTCTTCAAAGTATTCGGTAAAGGCGTCTGCGGTCGGGAGTCCGTCATCTTTCGGCAGAAGAGCTGTTTTACGCTTGGAAGAGGAAGCATTCGGGAATGCGTGATGACGTGGCTTGAATATAAATAAGGGATGAATTGATGACAGGTGCGAGACGGACATTGGCGCTGGGGTATAAATTTTAGGCAACAAATGTTGTAATCGTGGCCGACTAGGAGTCGTGTTAGAACAAAGTGTTAACACCAAAATTTGGTAAGGAGTCTGACTTGTGGGTCCGGTTCGATAAAGAGTCCGTCTGGTGGAAGGAAAGATCTTTTCAGAGATATTCAGCAAAGAGATCTGCGGTCGGCTATCTGCTCCAGTTCGGCAAAGGAACAGTAGAGCTGATTTTGCGGGATTGGACGGTGACGTGGCTCAATCAGGGAGAACGAATGGATGGATAGGCGATCAAGCTTAGCAATAAGTTAGGTAACGAATCTATTCGAAGTTGTACTTGATAGGGTATAAATATGACCCCTGAATGTATGTAACGAACACAATCATTCTTCAATACACACCGGCCTTACGCCAAACCCTAGAGTCCTTTTGTCGTGTCGTCGAGTTCTTCGAGAGGGTTCATCGATCCGTCGACCTCCGTGAGTACCGGCAACCTTGTATCATGTCTAGTATCATGCGGTGGATTTAGATCTGATGCAAGTAGTCTTGTTACCATGCTTCATGTCATGCGGTAGATTCAAGCTTGGTTCAAGAAGGTTTCTTGTTAGGTCATGAGCCATGTGGTAGGCTAAGATCTAGCTCGAAGCTAGTTATCGGCTCTATTGGATTTTGGCAAGATCTAATAGATTCATTAAGTTACCCCGTGTTGCTCTGAGTTTTTACTTTATGTTTAAATTCATGTAACACACTTTTGCCCAATCTAGATAGATTTGGATCGGCTTTATCCTTTTGTGATCCTTGTACGGGTCGAGTTCGTATTTTAACACGTGGATCTTGTGCTTGCCGATAGCCGAAACCGAATCGATCTGGATTGTTACGTGTTGCGGGTTCAAGCTTGCCAATGTTGGTATAAATCTTGAAAGAGCCGGGTGCGGTAGATGCATGTTTTTGGGTTGCTTTGGAGCTAGTCATCCGGTGGATTAGATCTCAAATCAATCTGATAGATTTATTCGCTTGGTAATGTTTGTTCCTTCTCCATGGACCCCGAATCGGCTGTTCAGCCGTATTCGGTTATGTTTCTTCACGAGTAGGACACGTGCGTTATTTATGCTTTAAATGATGTATGCTTTTAGCTTTCCATATTTAGATTGTATCATGCGGTGGATAGATCTATTTGTGGAAAGTGGTACGGTCTTCATGCAAGTTGTATCATGCGGTGGATAGATTTGTTTGATATCGTACCCGACGGGTTTTAAAGTACCTAGACATGCGGTAGACTAGTACTTTGGATCTATGCATGCTTGTTTATTACATGATTATGTCCGTGCTTTACTTCTTTCATTTATTTAATGCTAATCTTCATGGGGATCGGTCATGGCCTCGTGCATGTGCATCTTTGTTCAAACAAAGACCGATCGCTGTCATGCTTACGTCATCCATTCGGCAATATTACTTTTTCGCTTTACAAGTTCCCGAATGGTTTCAGTTTATTGGCAGATAGCTCTTCATAGCTATGTGCCATTTCATCTGGCTTCTTAGCCGTAAATATGGAACTGTCTGGTACCACCCGGCAAGTTCCAAACTTTGGTATCTAACTTCTTTATCTTTTGTTAATTTTCAGGAAAAATTGACTGGCACATCTCGTGACTCTTTGCGCGTGTGAAGCCAGCTTGTTCGGCTTGCTGTGTGCTTGGCGCTAGGTGCACTTTTTGCGTCAACACACTTTTTGGCACGCCCAGTGGGACCACAGCCGAATAGATCAAGATGCCCGAAATCGGGGACATCATGGACGTCAACCTTGAAGATCTCTCTCCCGAGCGGTGGCGGCAACTCCCGGGACGCCATGGACCGGTTCCGGCGAAATGTCTGCTTTGTCATTCAAGAAAAATAGAAGCGGCGTCCCATATTTGAAGAACGAGATGCCCAGGGTGTTGCTGCCAGGGGAGAGCGATACCACGACTCAGCAAGAGAAAGAGGAGTGCATGCGAGTATTCCAGGAATCTGCAGACTACATGCTGAGCAAGCACAACAAAGCTTTCCTCGGCGCGCTCCAGCGGATGATGGTGGCCGTCTTTGGCCCAGGCATGGAACAAGCGTTCGGCAAGGCACCCATCCAAGGGGGCACCGTGGAGCCGGGCGAGTCAAGCTCTCAACCACCGTTACGGAGCCGGCCCACATCGGCCTCCTCCTCGAGCTCTGGAAGTCAAGCGTTCCAGCCTCCTCCGCAGGGTGCTGGGGGTCAGCCTAGTTCAACCCCCACTACAGGCTTCAGGAGGGCGACCAATCCAGCCACCACCGCGAGCGAAGCACGGGTCAACCCGTGCAACAGCCGAATCCGTACCAGCCTACATACGGGGAACTAGCGTTCGGCTCTCCTGGAGCCCCACTTGCTTCGGCCACGGGATTGCTCCGGCGAACAACCGGGACGCGAGAGGAACTTGTACGGCGGAGGCTACCATGAGGTGGGAAACTATGGAGCATTTGACGCCTTCCCGCATCCAGGATACGCGCCAGCTGCAGGCGCGCAAGAGGACGACGCCCTGACACGGAAGACGGCCGAGTTGATGCAGAATCAGTTCGGCCTCAAGCCAAAAGTGCAGGGACCCGCCTATAAGCCGCCGTTCCCAGAATGGTACTACAACGTGCTCTTGCCGCCAAGGGTGAAGCCGCCAACGGAGTTCACGAAATTTTCGGGGCAAGACGACACGAGCACGGTGGAGCACATCGCTCGTTACCTCATGCAGCTCGGGGAATGCTCAGCTAAGGAAACATTCAGGGTCCGCTACTTCCCCGCATCACTGACAGGTCCAGTGTTCCAGTGGTTCTCGTCCCTACCCCCTGAATCAGTTTGCAGATGGAAGGACCTAGAGCGGAAATTCCACTCTCATTATTTCAGTGGCAGCTCGGAGAAAAAGTTGATCGATCTTGCCACCCTGAAGCAGAGGCATAGCGAGACGCCGCTAGAATTTCTCAGAAGATTCAGGGAGGTTAAGGGCATGTGCTTCTCGCTTAACTTGCCAGATGACCAGTTGGCTGATATGGCCGTTGCCGGGATGTTGCCGGCCGTACGTGAGAAATTGTTCGGGATGGAGTTTGAGAACCTGGGCCAGCTATCGCAGAAGCTATCACTGATGAGCAACCAAGCGTATGGCTTCAAGAAGGATGCTAAGTTTGGCAAGCGGCATGATGTCGGCCGACGTCTACAACCGGTTCTTAGACAAGGCCGATCTCGCTCGAGGATTCGATGATGAATTGGATGTGGCCACGGCGAGAGATCATGTGGGGGAAGGAGCCTTTAACGATGAATCAGCGCTGGGTCAAACAGACCAAGGGCACTTACGATTTTGATATCACGAAGGCTGATAAACTGTTTGAGCTCTTAGTGAAGGAAGGCCGAATCAAACTGCCTGAGGGGCATTCCATGCTTCGACCCGATGGAGTTAAAGGAAAACGTTACTGTGGCTTCCACGATAGGGATTCACACTCCATCAACGATTGCAGGGTCTTCAGGATGAGGATCCAGAAGGCCATCCAGGAGGGACACCTTAAGTTCGACAACAAGATGAAGCTGGATGGCCACCCCTTCCCTCAGAACATGGTGGGCTTTTCTGTTAACATGATAACGACCGAGGAGAAGGGAAAGGTCAAGGTCTTGACCTCAGCCAGGGCTAGACAAGATGGAGCAGTGGACCCAGAGTGCTAAGTAACTCTGGAACAGGTGCACGGTGAAGCCCCCCGCATTCTTAGGAGTCACATCGAAATTGGGGAGTCATCCAGAGACAAGCCCAGGGTGACCTCGCGCATCCTCCTCAACAAGTGGCAGCACTAGATAGAGAAAGAGCGCTACCAGAAGCGACGCTACGAGGAGGAGAAGCGTAGAGCCGAAGAAGAAGCACACAGAAGGGACCAGGAGCAATACACGCGCGAGCAGGAGCGCGCACACTAGGGATGTGCCTTCTTCAGGCATTGCTGGAATGAGGGTTTGAAGCTGCCCACGTTGAAGAACTGTCCTGAATGCAGTGACAGGTATTTTGAGTACAGGCAGGAGACTGCCAATCGCCGATCCGTCCATGAGAGAATTGGAAGGATCCACCCTAATGGGGATCGGTGCCAAAAAATTGAAGTCATCGATCATCATAGGAAGCGGCAAGCTAACCTCAGGCGGGCTGATCAAGAGGAGGATGAAGATGACTACATCTGGCAAAAGGGGCAATGGTGCCCGCCCGGCCTGAGGAGAAGCCAGAAGAGACGGGTCCAGCGCTTGAGGAACCGCGAGCTGAGGCAAGCTGGGATCCAGACAAGGCTAGTGTGGCGCCCCAAAGATCAACCTGAAGGGTCAAAGCGTTCGGCTCCAACATGCATGGTATACTTTCTGCCGAACGAGTTCATGGCTCCTGCTAACCAGGTTGTGCAGGAGGAAGCTTCCTTGGATGACGAGCAGACCGAGGAGATGATGGCACAACTGGTGTTAGCCAAGCAGGCAATCTTCGACAAGCCGGCCAAAAATCGACATATGAGGCCGCTGTACTTAAGAGGCTACGTCAATGGCAAGCCATTGACAAAGATGTTTGTCGAAGGTGGAGCGGCAGTCAACGTAATGCCGTACACCACCTTCAGGAAACTTGGCATGGGCCCGAGAGATCTGACGCCTACCAGCATAATACTGAATGATTTCGCTGGGAATCCTTCAGATACCAAGGGATGCGCTCACGTGGATTTGATGATCGGGTCCAAGACGCTGCTCACTACCTTCTTTGTCATCGAAGGCAAAGGAGCCTACGGCCGTCGCTTGGGCGGGGCCGGATTCATGCCAACCGTTGCGTCCCATCCACCATGCATCAACGGCTTATCCGGTGGGTGGACGATGAGATTGAGGTCGTCCCAGCGAGATGACTCCTTAAGCGTGGCAAACATGGAACCGACCTTACGGGAATACCAAGGTATTGATTGTTTCTCAGGGAAAGACTAGGGAGAAGGTCTCGTTGAACTCCTCGGCGGTGATCAACAGCCGATTCAAGCAGTCGGCTCTTATAGCAATTTTTAATGGAGAACCCCGTAGATGGCACTGATGGCAAGTTAGGGCGAGGATTCATGTCGGTTGATAAATTAGAAGAGGTTGACATTGGAAGCGGTGATAAGCCAAGGCCGACGTTCATTAGTGCAAACTTGCAGCCAGACTTCAGGGGGGAATTAATTAAGCTTCTCAAAGAATACAAGGATTGCTTCGCCTGGGATTATTCGGAGATGCCTGGATTGGATCGTTCCATCGTCGAGCATCGGTTGCCAATCAAATCTGGTTTCAAACCATATAAGCAACCACCCCGGAAAATCTACAAGGATGAGGTATTGGCCGATGTGAAGAAGGAAGTTGAAAGATTACTTGATGCAAACTTCGTTCGGCCATGCAGATATGCGGAGTGGATTTCTAACATTGTCCCTGTATACAAGAAGAATGGAAAGATGAGGGTCTGCATAGATTTCAGGGACTTGAACAAAGCTACTCCGATGGATGGTTACCCAATGCCTATTGCCGATTTGTTGATTGACGCCGCAGCTGGACACAAGGTGATCAGTTTCATGGATGGCAATGCGGGATACAACCAAATCTTCATGGCAATAGAAGACATATCGAAGACGGCCTTCAGATGTCCCGACCATATAGGCCTGTTTGAGTGAATAGTCATGACATTTGGGTTAAAAAATGCTGGTGCAACTTATCAGCGAGCCATGAATTACATTTTTCATGAGTTGATCGGCAAAATTGTGGAGATCTACATTGATGATGTGGTAATCAAGTCCCTAAGTCATGACACACATTTGGAAGATGTAAAGAGGACCTTAGAGTGCACCCGAAAACATGGTTTAAAGATGAACCCAAACAAGTGCGCTTTTGGGGTATTAGCTGGAGAGTTCTTGGGGTTTTTAGTCCACGAAGGAGGAATTGAGGTTGGCAAGAAGAGCATGAAGGCCATTGATGAAGTTGTTCCTCCAACTAATCTCAAGGAGTTGCAATCGCTGCTCGGCAAAATCAATTTCGTGAGAAGATTCATTTCAAATTTATCACAGAAGGTTTTGCCATTCTCTCCATTACTGAAGCTAAAGAAAGATCAGAAGTTCACATGGGGCGACGAACAACAAAAGGCTTTCGATGAGATCAAGCGGTACATGAAGGAGCCACCGATCTTTGGTCCCTCCTCGACCGGACAAGCCTTTCAAGTTGTACGTGGCGGCCGATACCCAAACCATTGGATCGGCCCTTATTCAAGAATTTGAAGGAAAGGAGCGGGTAGTAGCATATCTTAGCCGAAAATTACTTGATCCCGAAACCAGGTATTCGGCCGTAGAGAAGTCGTGTCTTTGCGTGTACTACTCGTGTACAAAGTTTCGGCACTACCCGTTGAATGCCGAATGCACCGTGTATTCCAAGTTTGATGTGATAAAACATATGTTATCTATGCCAATTTTGAACGGCGGGATTGGCAAGTGGATTTTAGCTTTATCGAGTTCAAGTTGAAGTTCGAATCGGCAAAGGCCATCAAAGGACAAATCATTGCCGATTTTATAACTGAACATCGCGATCCGTCAATTGATTTGCTTGAGATTACCCCTTGGGCTTTATTTTTTGATGGATCATCATGTGGTAAAGGTGGGGGAGTAGGGATTCTACTGATTTCGCCTAGAGGTGAGATGTTTGAATTTGCCATCCCTATACAGCCCACTGTCACAAATAACCAGGCTGAATACGAGGCATTACTTCGAGGGCTTCAATACTTGAGAGAAGCAGGGGCCGTTTCAGTTGAAGTTTATGGAGATTCAGAGCTGGTGATCAAGCAATTGAACGGCCAATACGAGTGTAAAAGTGAAGCGCTGAGGAGTTACTACGAAGAATGCAGGGAAATCTTGAAGAGCTTCCCGTTGGTAACTCTACAGCACATTCCTAGGGAGCATAACGAAGAAGCAAATAGGCTGGCTCAAAGCGCCTCTGGTTACAAAGAGAGTCAAGAAGCGTTTGCTGCAGAGGCGTGTGCACTGGGGACGGATCTTGCAGAAGATGATTGGAGGAAAGAGATCGTTGATTACTTGAAGGATCCATCCCGAAACGTCTCTAGGAAGCTCAGGTACAAGGCCATAAAGTTCGTTCTTCTGGATGATAATTTATTCTATAAATCATTAGATGGGGTATTATTATGATGCCTGGGTCCAGAAGAAGCCAAGAACATGATGAGAGAAGTGCACGATGGGATATGTGGAGCACACCAATCGGCCTACCGTATGAAGTGGGTTATTAGACAAGCTGGATGTTTTTGGCCGACGATATTAGAGGACTGCTTTGAGTATTACAAGGGATGTCAGGATTGCCAAAGGTTTGGGAATATTCAAAGGGTCCCCGCATCAGCATTGAATCCCATCATCAAGCCATGGCCATTCAGGGGTTGGGGTATAGACTTGATTGGCCAGATTAATCCACCATCTAGCAAGGGGCATAAGTTTGTGCTTTTGGCTACGGATTATTTTACCAAATGGGTCGAGGCGATCCCACTGAAGAAGGTGACGTCGGAAAACATGGTTGAATTTGTCAAGGAGCACATCATCTATCGATTTGGGATCCCTCAGACAATCACTACTGATCAAGGGGCACAATTCGTGTCACTGGAGTTCAGAGAATTTGCCGAAAGCATGGGGATCAAATTATTTAACTCTTCTCCCTATTATGCCCAAGCTAATGGTCAGGCAGAGGCTTCCAATAAGATCATGATCAAGCTAATACAAAAGAAGATCGACCAGAAGCCAAGGAGGTGGCATTCGGTACTCAGTGAGGCACTGTGGGCATACCGAATGGCCCCTCACGGAGCTACAAAGACTTCTCCTTATGAATTAGTTTATGGACACCATGCGGTTCTACCTTGGGAAGTGCAATCAGATTCAAGGAGGGTTGTGTTACAGAAAGATTTGAGCTCCAAGGATTACAGTGGTCTAATGATGGACGAGCTGGAGGATTTACATATGATCCGTCTTAGAGCCCTGGTAAACATCGAGAAGAACAAACTGCGGGTTGCCAAATACTACAACAAGAAGGTAAAAGTAAGGCAATTTGCAGAAGGCGATTTGGTTTGGAAAGCGCTATTGCCGATTGGAACTAAATACAGTGAATTCGGCAAATGGTCTCCTAATTGTGAAGGACCTTTCCGTGTGGTCAGATGCGTCCCTGGTAATGCATACATATTAAAATCTTTGCTAGGAGAAGAATTTTCCGCTGCAATAAATGGAAGATATCTGAAGAAATATTATCCTAGCATTGAGATCGATCGATGATTACACACATCTGACACAGAGATAGCCGGTGCTCAAGAATGAGGCCGCCTTCAGAACAAAAAATCCATAAACAGAAGAAATGGCCAGTGCATAGATGCATTGCCCTTAGCACAAAAACTACATTACAACTGCTTCTTGCAGGTTTACATCTAACAACCCTGGTGGTCAGATCTCCAAGGAGGTGGGAAGCAGAAGGCGTGGAGAAAGAAGCGAAAGTATGATTCAATCTTTTCTTTGTTTCTTCTGCTGCTCCCTCTTCAGCTGTTCCAGGACCACCGTGACGGCAACTTGGAACGCATGGGGGTGACCATGGTTTGCGGCCTCCACCAAGCTGTCCCAGGCCGTCTTCAGGTTGTTGTACCTGTCAGAGACATCTAAAACGGAGGAATCGGTGTTAGGGGAAAGGAATCCAAATGCAGACATAAGGTCAAGAAGAGGTCAGAAGCATTTACCCCCTACTAGTGCCTCCAGAGCCATGCGACGCTCGCGCTCGGCTTGGCAACGGGCGGTGATGTCCCTGAGGCCGTGCTCCAGGTGCCGAACGCGGCGGCGCAGTTGATGGCTGGTCCTCTGTTCAAGCGTGGCATCTTCTGCTTCGAGGGAGGAATCGGAGGAGATGTACTCAGGCACATCTTCGGTCCCAATGATTTCTTCAGGGAGCAAATAAAGGCTGGAAGAGGAAAAGAAGAAAACATGAAGCACGAGATCATGTGGAAGAACGAGGAATAGATCAAGGAAGAACTCACCTTCGAATCGTGCGCTTCTTTGGTGAGCTGCTCTCCTGGGGTTGCTTGCCCTTGTCCATGGCCTTGGGATTTTCTCCTCTAGAGACAGGGGAAGAGATGAGAAATGATGGATGAGTGCGCGAGTGGATTTGCAGGGCATCCCGGCAGGCTATTTTATTGATCGAAGGGGTGCATTGGGAGTGATGACTGGCCAGTACACACTGTTGGAATACCAAACGGCAGGGTTTTCTTTCGGATGCGAAGGGTTTTTGCTTGAACAGTGTTTGCGGATTGCCGATTCAGGGATCTTCTGTGGATTTTTGCGCCAAGGGGCATCTGTTCGCGTGTATTCGGCTCAAGATAGTTCCCGGATGCGTTCAAAGAGAAAACAAGATTCACGGATGCAAATGTAAAGGGAGTCATCACAGAACAAGCACAGAATTCAAAAGTTCTTCATTTATTGCCGATATTTAAACATCCCTAATACAATCTAGTCGAAAAGCCTGTTCAACACAGATTGGGGATGAGTAATTTCGGCAATGGCGTCGCCATGGCCGTCAAGGTGCTCCAGGATGAGCTTGATCTCCTCAATGTCCTCTGGCGCGCCGCCCCGGAAGCCGCGCGGCCTGGTGGAGTAGTCGACATCCGTGTGCGTCGCCATGGCAGCCAGACCCAAGGTGGTGCCCAAGCGAACGCCGTGGGTGGCCACCTCGTCGACGCGGTGCTCCACCGCGGCTAGGCGCTCCACCGGCGTGTCACCACGGGCGTTCACCTTATCGGCCAGCTGCTCCACCAACTCCCTCAGCTGGTTGAGCTCGGCGTCGCGGGCTGCAAGGAGCAAGAAGAAAGGAGATTAGTATCAAAAAAGCCGGGTTGGATCAAGAATTGATTTCAGAGCCGTACCATCGATGGCTTCCAACAGCTGTTTGTGCTGGTCCTCCCATTCCAGCTCGGCTATGCCCGCCTTCTTGGAGACATCCTCTAGCTCGCGCCGGGCCGTCTCCAGCTCCTCCTTGAAGCGGAGGGCGTCGAGCTCCCCGTACGGCACGGGGGAGTGGCCATCGGACTCCGAGGAGTCGTCTGGAAGGGGTTGATTGGCCGGTGCAGGAGACGGATTCCACTGAATCAATCTGAAAGGAAGATGATCGTCAAGAAGAAGATCAAAAGTTGAAGCAAAGAAGAGGAATCGACGATCATTGCCTCCGGCGCGCATTGGCGCTGCTCCCCTCTGCCTTGTCGGAGGCGCGGCGGCGGTTGAGGCGACGCACCATGGTGGTTTGGGATGTGCACTGTTTGGAAAGAGAAAGGACTGAGATTGGCAAAGATTCGAGAGCTAAAAGGCCTCGTGGAGAGCTAGGGGCACCTACGGTTGCATTTATAGGCCTGGCAAGATGAATCGTGGCTTCGAGTCGTGGCTTTGGATCGTGGCGCATATCCCAAGAAAATCGGAAGGTGGAAAGGTTTCCTTGGCCAGCCCGCCGACGGGTCGCTTAGAGTTCTAGGCTGAGTCACATTCAGTTGACTGGCTCGGCTAAGGAGAATCAAAGTGCCATTCGGGAGTTGGCGTTTCTTTGCCGAATGGGTCGTTCAGCATTATATTCGAAGGTGTGCAAAAGAAAAGGAAATAAATTGCAAGAAAAATATCACAAGAGCGACCAATTCGGTTACACATCAATTAGGGCATTCAAATGTTCAAGTGTTTCGCAATCACACCACGAGCATTGGATGTTGCTTGGCGGAAATTGTCCAACAGTTCTTGGCAATCTTTTTGGGTGCTGGACAAGGTGGTGAGTTCTGCATCGCATTGTTCCATCTTGGCTATAGCCGATCTTGCCTCCTCTTGGGTCTTTTCTATCAATCCAGGAAGCTCGGCTATTTTCTTTTTATCGGCCTCTATCTCAGCAGACAGGCTTCTCAATTCCGCTTCTAGAGTAGCTTTCTTGGCAACTTTCAGATCACAAGAAGCCTGCAAACTAGCCAATGTATCTTTGTGGCTCTCTGTTTGGGATTGCGCCCCGTTCATGGCTTGTTCAGCATCGGATCTCTTCTTTTCGATAGCCGGGCGGGAGCGCAATTTCCTCAAAGCGTGCCTTATGGGCGCATAAAGGATGTCCAAGCCGCAGATGGATACCAGAGAAGCACTGATATCCTCGGGAAGTTCTTGGCTGATAGATTCAAGCATCTCCTCGAAGTGATCGAGATCCTTGAACTGATCTTGTGCATCTCTTTCCAGCCAGGCAACGATTTCTCTAAGCTTTGCTAGTACCTCATCTGACAGAGGCTGGTGCATTTCTTCCATCGCCTCGGCAACTGGATTGTTCCCCGTTGGCAGGCTCGATGATGATGGGGCTTGATCCTAAGAAGCAGTATTGCCGAGTTAGGAGTGCTAAATGCAAAGGTAGCAGAGTTAAGTGCAATTGAGTACCTCGTGGCTGATTTCTTGAGTCGGGGCAAGATTTTGAGCGAGGGCAATCACGGGTGAAGAAGGTGTTCCGGGTAAAGCCGAAGCTTCCAAGTTAGAGGATGTTGATGCGATCGCCGGTAACTCATGGGCTTCGGCCGAAGAGGAGTTGGATCCACCTCTCGTTGGGATTGTTGTCTCTGCATGACCGACGGTGATTGTGCCCTCGGAGGACTTGATGGTTCCTACTGGATTGGGAGATTCATCTCCGGAGAATTCATTGCTTCGCAGAAGGTGATGAAGATGAGATCTCCACTGGGATAGGTAATTCAACCCTGGGTGGACTTGCTTGTTGAGCCACTGGGACATCCACAAGTTGTTCTTCCATTGTCTCTTCTGCAAGCGTCAAATTGAAAGGGTAAATGCCAGTGTTCATCCTTAAGAGAGGACAGTAGAGGTCATAACAGTGGATGGGGCATTGGCAGGTTCTGGCACTGAAGGCTGTTGGGCTCTGGTCTGAAAATGCACAAGGGATGATTTGTCAGAACTAGAGTAACCTTGTGATCAAGAAAGTAAAAGATTTTACCTCAACAAGAATTTTCTTGACAGTTCTCCTCCTCTTGGCATTTGGAGGAGCAACCAGAGACAAACCTTGCCTCCCCGTCGGCGGCAAGGCTAGAGAGGCTGGGGTCTGTTGTAGCAAACCTGGCCATTAACTGAGCCAGAGGGGTGGACTTGAATCCCAGTGTTGAGATTAGGCCTACAGCATTGTAGGTGATATTCCTAGCTCGAGGGGCAGGCACTGTGGTCTGTGGAGTCAAAGAAATGGGGTCAGAATCATGATTGAAAGGGGAAGTGTCTCATCCAAAGGTTCATTATATTACCTCTGAAGTTGGCTGGAAATCAGGCATCAACTCTGAACAAAACAAGTGCACAGGCTCATTGAAGATATGATCATGGAATTCTTGCCACCAGGAGTTGAAGGTGGAATGAGCTAAGGTTATAGGCACAAAAGGCCAGGTATAGATAGTGGGACTGCACACATAATTGAAAACTCTACTGCTGTGCATAAGTTCTTTGATTTCCTCTCTGGGCTTGAGGAACTCATGCAGGAACAGCCTTGGGGGCATCTGGCCACATCCGAGCTGCCTAGCCATTACATTGGGCTGATAATATTCATAAGTACTGGAGTTCAGCCTTCCTCCATTGAATTCGGTGGCAACGATGCATGGGCGGATTATGATGTTGAGAATCTCAAAGAATCTCCCATCTTGGCGTTCAGATTCAAAGGAGAAGTCACAGGGGAAAGTCAAAGTGTCATTGTCCAGATAAGGAAGCCAGAGAGGATTCTGAAAACCTTTGAAGAATAGCTCGAAAAGCTGGCTGATGTCCTGCTGAACAAGAATAGTTGAAGCCGCTTCTCCATAATTCTGGCATCCTCTGGTGGCTTGGGGCTCCCCTTCAGGGTGATTGGATAAGGGGAAGAGCCTGGTGTTCAAATCGACGCCAATGATCTGATGCATGTGGAGTTGCAGCCACATTTGAACAAACCACCAAGGACCGTTGACACATGTTATCCTCTGGCCAGTGTACATTTGGGTGACAGTTTGGTGAAGCATATGGTACACACTGCCTAAGAGGAATTTTCCAAGGGGGAGGCAGTTGCCACTGGCCAAATGAGACGCCATTATGATGTGATTTAGGGTAGGCTCATTGGCTTTACCACAGAAGACAAATCTGCACAGCCACATATTCAGAAAAGCCCTGTATTCGACATCACCAAGGGGGTTATCTTTCATGTGGCTCAGGATATACTGTTTGTATCCGTTCCCTGGTTTCACCCCTGTTTGGCGTGAAGAACCTTTGAAGTTCCAGGGTTGAACGGATCCTGTAATGTCGAGGCCGGTGATCATATACACATCGACCAGGGTTGGAGACATTGGGCCATGGCCAAAAAGGAAGGCGTTGACGCCGTTCGACCAAAAGTGGCAGGCTGCTATTAGGAGGTCTTCATTCTTGGGGGTCTCGGCCACGGATAACTCCAAGCATTGAGCAATGCGGAGGGTATCCCAGTTTTTGGTCAATCCACTCTTGTCTGCAAGAATCCTCCGGTACCAAGTTTTCCAGCCTGCGATTGGAGGTAAAGGCCAGTTCTTGAAAGCGTCTTGCCACCGAGGAGGTGGGGACGAGAGTCGCTTTGAAAGGGATCCTCGAGATTCAGCCGCGATGAAATCTTGAGGATCCGAGTTCCCTACGGACCACGGAAATAGGATCTCGAATTGGCCCCGTGCGAATCGAAGCTCGGTGGAAGGCTCCTGAAGAAAAAGCGGAAGAAGAAATCTCAGGTAAAATTGAAAACCTAAATGCCGAACGAAGCTTACGGGAGAGGAATTTACCTGAGCATCTTGGTTTTGAGCTGCCATTGGGGATTTGAGCTCGGAACGAGGGGATCTAGGGCTTGGATCTAGATGAAGATTCCGGCAGATTGCGAAGAACAGGTGTTGACAGATTTGATTTGAAGTATTCGTGGCTGGAGTCAATTGCGGAATAAAATTACTTTTATCCCACAATTGAAGGGGCATGTGTTAACACCAAAATTTGGTAAGGAGTCTGACTTGTGGGTCCGGTTCAATAAAGAGTCCGTCTGGTGGAAGGAAGGATCTTTTCAGAGATATTCGGCAAAGAGATCTGCGGTCGGCTATCTGCTCCAGTTCGGCAAAGGAACAGTAGAGCTGATTTTGCGGGATTGGACGGTGACGTGGCTCAATCAGGGAGAACGAATGGATGGATAGGCGATCAAGCTAAGAGATAAGTTAGGTAACGAATCCATTCGAAGTTGTACTTGACAGGGTATAAATATGACCCCTGAATGTATGTAACGAACACAATCATTCTTCAATACACACCGGCCTTACGCCAAACCCTAGAGTCCTTTTGTCGTGTCGTCGAGTTCTTCGAGAGGGTTCATCGATCCGTCGACCTCCGTGAGTACCGGCAACCTTGTATCATGTCTAGTATCATGCGGTGGATTTAGATCTGATGCAAGTAGTCTTGTTACCATGCTTCGTGTCATGCGGTAGATTCAAGCTTGGTTCAAGAAGGTTTCTTGTTAGGTCATGAGCCATGTGGTAGGCTAAGATCTAGCTCGAAGCTAGTTATCGGCTCTATTGGATTTTGGCAAGATCTAATAGATTCATTAAGTTACCCCGTGTTGCTCTGAGTTTTTACTTTATGTTTAAATTCATGTAACACACTTTTGCCCAATCTAGATAGATTTGGATCGGCTTTATCCTTTTGTGATCCTTGTACGGGTCGAGTTCGTATTTTAACACGTGGATCTTGTGCTTGCCGATAGCCGAAACCGAATCGATCTGGATTGTTACGTGTTGCGGGTTCAAGCTTGCCAATGTTGGTATAAATCTTGAAAGAGCCGGGTATCATGCGGTAGATGCAGGTTTTTGGGTTCCTTTGGAGCTATTCATCCGGTGGATTAGATCTCAAATCAATCTGATAGATTTATTCGCTTGGTAATGTTTGTTCCTTCTCCATGGACCCCGAATCGGCTGTTCAGCCGTATTCGGTTATGTTTCTTCACGAGTAGGACACGTGCGTTATTTATGCTTTAAATGATGTATGCTTTTAGCTTTCCATATTTAGATTGTATCATGCGGTGGATAGATCTATTTGTGGAAAGTGGTACGGTCTTCATGCAAGTTGTATCATGCGGTGGATAGATTTGTTTGATATCGTACCCGACGGGTTTTAAAGTACCTAGACATGCGGTAGACTAGTACTTTGGATCTATGCATGCTTGTTTATTACATGATTATGTCCGTGCTTTACTTCTTTCATTTATTTAATGCTAATCTTCATGGGGATCGGTCATGGCCTCGTGCATGTGCATCTTTGTTCAAACAAAGACCGATAGCAGTCATGCTTACGTCATCCATTCGGCAATATTACTTTTTCCCCTTTACAAGTTCCCGAATGGTTTCAGTTTATTGGCAGATAGCTCTTCATAGCTATGTGCCATTTCATCTGGCTTCTTAGCCGTAAATATGGAACTGTCTGGTACCACCCGGCAAGTTCCAAACTTTGGTATCTAACTTCTTTATCTTTTGTTAATTTTCAGGAAAAATTGACTGGCACGTATCGTGACTCTTTGCACGTGTGAAGCCAGCTTGTTCGGCTTGCTGTGTGTTTGGCGCTAGGTGCACTTTTTGCGTCAACACAAAGGTATAAATATGAACCCTTAATGTTTGTAATAGGGATCGAACAATTTCGCAACAAACCGGCCCTGTGCCAACTTTCGAGTCCTTCTAGCCGAGTCATCGAGTTCTTCGAGAGGAGCCATCGATCCGTCGACCTCTGTAAGTACCGACAACCTTGTATCATGTCTAGTATCATGCGGTGGATTTAGACCATGATGCAAGTAGTCTTGTTACCATGCTTAGTATCATGCGGTGGATTTAAGCTTGGTTCAAGAAGGCTTTCTTGTTGGATCATGATCCATGCGGTAGGCTAAGATCTAGCTTGGAGCTAGTTATCGGCTCTATTAGATTTGGCAAGATGTAATAGATTCATCAAGTTACCATGTGTTGCTTTGAATTTTGCTCTGATGTTTAATTCTTGTAACACTCTTATTGCCCAATTTAGATTGACTAGATTCGGCTCTATCTTGTTTGTGATCTACATGTTGTATGTTCAAATCTTTAACTCGACGTGGTGCATGGGTCACGTGCTCTCTAATAGCCGAATTCGAATCAATCTAGATTGCTACGTGTTGCGGGTTCAACCTTGTTAATCTAGCATAGTTTGTTCCTTCTCCGCGGAACCCGAATCGGCTGTACAGCTGTATTCGGCAACCCTATCACGAGTGAAACATGTTCATAAGTTTGTTTTAAACAATGTATGCTTTTAGCCTTCCATGTTTAGATTGTATCATGTGGTGGATTGATCTATTCTTGGTTGGTGGTGTGATTTCAAACAAGTTGTATCTTGCGGTGGATTAACTTGTTTGGTGTCATGCTCGACGGGTTTGAAAGTACCTAGACATGTGGTAGACTAGTGCTTTTGGTCTATGCATGCATGTTTACTGCAAATTTATGATCATGCTTCACCTTTTTGTTTATTTTATTATGATTTATCCTTTGATAATCGGTCACGGTTACGTGCTGCAACGTTGTTTAAATAAAGACCGATTTTCATCATGCTTACGTCATGCATTCGGCTATACCCTGTTTACATGTTTTATTAGTTCCCGAATGATGTTCAGATTGCTGACAGATAGCTTGTTGTAGCTATATGTCGTTCTAGCTGGCTTTATAGCTGTAAATATGGAACTGTCTGGTACCACCCGGCAAGTTTCAGGTTTTATCTAACCATTTTCATCCTTTGTCAATTTCAGGGAAAATTGTGTGGCACGTTTCCAGATTCGGCTACGTGTGTTAAGCCAGCTGTTCGGCTTGCTGTGTGCTTGGCTTGAGGTGCTGATTTTACGTCAACACTTTTTGGCACGCCCAGTGGGACACTCAAATTGATCAAGATGCCTTATATCCAAGCTGTCCTGGATGTCACCTTTTAATGAACTGTCTACAGAACAACAATTACAACTAAAAGAGGCTATTGACCAATTCCAGCAAAAGTGTCGGATGTCCTTCTCCAAGAATAGGAGTGGTGTGCCATTCCTCAGAACAAAGATGCCAAGAGTTCTGATGCCAGGGGACTATGATGCCACATCTGCTACAGAGAGACAAGAGGCTTTTGCTATGATATAGCAGACTATGGAAGAAATAATGGCTAGAAACAATACTACATTTTTGAATAGCATCTGGCAGATGATGGTTGGTGTCTTTGGCCCAGGCGTGGACAAACATTTTGAACAAGGTGATTCAAGTGCTGCTGCTGCTGGTCAACCATCTCGTCAAGATGCAAGTGTTCAACCGCCTCCGCAGAGTGCAAGTGTTCAGCCAACTCAGCATGTGGATAGTCAACCAATTCGGCAGATCCCTCATCAAGCAGTACCAAATCAACGCACATATGGAGAAATGGCATTCAGCTCTCCTGGAATTCAACATGTCTCTACTTACAAGATAGCCCCAACAAGGAACGGGTTGCAAAGGAACATGTACGGGAACGGGTATTCAGAATACATGAATTATAGTGCTACTACAAGAATGCCTACTGGAGGACCAGGAAATCAAGATACCAATGTTGATGTCCTGGTGCAAAGAATGACCGATGTGCTTCAAAATCAATTCGGTCTAAAATCTAAGAATCAAGGACATGTATATACACCTCCCTTTCCGGAATATGGTACCACAGGGTGGCTTTACCGAACAGGGTGAAAGTCCCCTCGAAGTTCACCAAGTTTTCAGGGCAAGATGATACCAGTACTGTGGAACATATAGCCCGGTACCTAATGCAACTTGCGGAAGCTTCTGCTGATGAGGCCTTTAGTAGATATTTCCCTCTATCATTGACAGGCCCAGCATTTACATGGTTCACTTCTCTACTAGCACACTCAATCTGCTCTTGGAAGGATTTGGAGCAGAAATTTCATGCTCATTATTTCATTGGCAGTAATGAGAAAAAGCTAATTGATACGACTACCTTGAGGCAGAGGAACAATGAAACACCAATGGAGTTCCTCAAGAGGTTCAGAGAGACAAAAAAGCATGTGCTTCTCTTTGAACATACCAGATGATCAATTGGCCGGTATGGCTGTAGCAAGGATTTTGCCACCTATTCGGGAAAAGCTATTCGGCGTGGAGTTCGATGACCTTGGCCAGCTGTCGCACAGACTGTCGTTGATGAGCAATCAAGCTTATGGCTTCAAGAAAGACTCCAGATTTGTCAAACACAGTGACATAGCTGACATCTATAATCAATTCCTCGAAAGGGCAGATCAGGGAGAGGAATATGATGATGAAGAGGAAATAGGCTCACAGCGAGAAATAATATGGGGCAAAGAGCCATTGACAGGAAATCAGAGGGGGATCAAGCAAGCTAAAGGCACCTATGATTTTGATGTTACCAAGGCAGATAAGCTCTTTGAGTTCCTCATGAAAGAAGGCCGAATCAAGTTTCCAGAAGGGCATTCTATGCTTCAGCCTAATGGAGTGAAAGAAAAGAGGTACTGTGGATTTCATGACAGGAATTGTCATTCCATCAATGAGTGCAGGGTTTTTAGAATGAGAATTCAAAAAGCCATCCAAGAAGGTCATCTGAAGTTTGATAATAAGATGAAATTGGATGGTAATCCTTTTCCTTAGAACATGATTGGGTTCTCAGTCAACATGGTGAATGTTGTTGAAGAAAAAGGAAAAGTGAAAGTTTTCACTTCAACAAAGGCGAAGCAAGATGGCTAAGTTGATCCCGCTCGACAAGTAACATTTGAACAAATCCACAAGGGAGAGCCCCGCTTTCTGAAAAGTCAAATTGAAGTAGGTGAATCTTCTAAACCCAGAGTGACTTCGCGTATTCTCCTTAACAAGTGGCAGCGTCAGCAAGAAAAGAAGCACTACCAGAAGCGTAATTACGAAGAGGAGAAGCGGAGATACGGAGAAGAGATGTGCAGGAAGGAACAAGAAGAATATATGCGAGAGCAAGAGCGTGCACATTGGGGATGTGCCTTCTTCAAACACTGTTGGAATGAGGGTTTGAAACTTCCCACGCAAAATAATTTCCCCAAATGAAGCAACAAGTATACCGAATATAGGCAAGACATTGCCAATCGCCGATCCGTCCATGACAGAATTGGAAGGGTTCATCCTAGTGATGGTCGGCGCCTAAAAATAAATAGAATTGATGATCAACCGAGGAAAAGGCATGCTGATCACAGATGGGTTGATCATGAAGAAGAGGAAGATCATGAATATGTCTGGCAGAAGGGACAGTGGTGCCCACCTGGTTTGGGAAGAAGCCAAAAGAGAAGGGTTCAGCTCTTGAGGAATCAGGAGCTGAAGCAGGAAGGAATCAAGAGGAAACATGTGTGGCGTCCGAAAGAAAAGCCTGATGAATCTGGTCATTCGGCTCCTACATGCATGGTATGCTTCTTGCCGAATGAATTCATGGCTCCAGCTAATCAGATTGTGCAGGAATAGGTATTGACATACATGGATGAAGCCAAGCAATTTGGGCTGATGGCACAGTTAATGTTGGCCAAGTAGGCTACTTTTGATAAGCTATCCAAGAATCGGCACATGAGACCGTTGTACATGAGAGGATATGTCAACAGGAAGCCATTGACCAAGATGTTTGTTGATGGAGGAGATGCTATCAATGTGATGTCGCACACTACATTTAGGAAGCTTGGCATGGGCCCTAGAGATTTGACGCCAACAAGCATAGTTCTGAATGATTTTGCTGGAAATCCTTCAGACACCAAGGGCTGTGTGCATGTGGATTTGATGATTGGATCTAAGACTCTGCTTACGACCTTCTTTGTCATTGAAGGCAAAGGGGCATATAGCTTGCTGCTTGGAAGAGATTGGATCCATCTACTATGCATCAATAGCTTATTCAATGGGTGGATGATGATGTAGAAGTCGTCCAAGTGGATGATTCAGTAAGCGTGGCTAACGTGGAACCAACCTTCTGGGAGTATCAAGGCATAGATTGCTTCTCAGGCAAGGACTGAGGTGAAGGTCCTGTTGAACCAGTCAGCAGTGATCAACAACCGATTCAAGCAGTCGGCTCTTATAGTAATTTTTAATGGAGAATCCAATTGATGGAACTGATGGAAAGTTAGGACGTGGATTTATGTCGGCCGATAAATTGGAAGAAATAGATATTGGAGATGGTGACAAGCCAAGGCCGACATTTATCAGTGCTAACTTGGATTCAAGTTTCAAAGAAGAGTTAATTAAGCTACTAAAAGAATACAAAGATTGCTTCGCTTGGGATTATTCGGAGATGCCTGGTTTGGATCGTTCCATTGTTGAGCATCGGTTGCCAATCAAGCCTGGTTTTAGACCTTACAAGCAACCTCCCCGAAAGATCTACAAGGATGAAGTATTGGCCGACGTGAAAAAAGAAGTTGAGAGATTAATAGAGGCAAATTTCATTCGGCCATGCAGATATGCAGAGTGGATCTCTAATATTGTTTCTGTTTACAAGAAGAACGGGAAAATGAGGGTTTGCATAGACTTTAGAGATCTAAACAGGGCTACACCTATGGATGGATATCCAATGCCTGTTGCTGACTTGTTGGTTGACGCTGCTGCTGGACATAAAGTTATTAGTTTCATGGATGGTAGTGCAGGGTACAATCAAATTTTTATGGCAGTGGAGGATGTAGCAAAGACAACCTTTAGATGACCTGGACATATGTAGCAATGCCAGTTGCTGACTTGTTGGTTGAACATTTGGGTTGAAAAATGCTGGTGCAACTTATCAAAGAGCCATGAATTATATTTTTCACGAGTTGATCGGCAAAATTGTGGAGATATACATTAATGATGTCGTGATCAAGTCATTGGATCATGAATCACGTTTGGATGATGTGAGGAAGACTTTAGAATGCACTAGAAAACATGGGCTTAAGATGAACCCGAACAAGTGTGCTTTTGGAGTTTTGGCTGGAGAGTTCCTGGGATTTTTGGTGCATGAAGGAGGAATAAAAGTTGGCAAGAAGAGCATGAAAGCTATTGATGAAGTTGTTTCTCCAACCAATCTTAAAGAATTGCAGTCATTGCTTGGCAAAATCAATTTTGTGAGAAGATTCATTTCAAACTTGTCACAAAAGGTGTTGCCTTTTTCTCTACTATTAAGGATCAGAAGTTTGTATGGGGTGACGAACAACAGAAGGCTTTCAATGAGATCAAGGAATACATGAAGGAACCACCAGTATTGGTACCTCCACAATTGAACAAGCTTTTTAAGTTGTACGTGGTGGCGGATACCCAAACTATTGGATCGGCCCTCATACAAGAATTTGAAGGAATAGAAAGAGTAGTTGCGTACCTTAGCCGAAAATTGCTTGATCCCGAAACAAGATATTCGGCTGCAGAGAAGCTTTGCTTATGTGTTTATTGTTCATGTACAAAGTTTCGGCACTATTGTTTAATGTCGAATGCATTGTATATTCAAAATTTGATGTAATTAAACACAAGGATTGGCAAGTGGATTTTAGCCTTGTTTGAGTTTGAATTAAGGTTTGAGTCGGCAAAAGCTGTTAAAGGACAAATTATTGTTGATTTCATTACCAAACATCGTGTTTCATCAATTAATTTACTTGAGATTACTCGTGCTTTATTTTTTGATGGATCTTCATGTGGCAAAGGTGGTGGAGTAGGAATTTTATTAATTTCACCCATGGGAGAAATGTTTGAGTTTGCTATTCCTATCCAACCTACTGTCACAAATAATCAAGCTGAGTATGAAGCATTGCTCAGAGGGCTTTAGTATTTGAAAGAAGCAAAGGCTATTTCAGTTGAGATTTTTGGAGACTCAGAGCTAGTTATAAAAAATTGAATGGCCAATATGAATGCAGAAATGATATCCTGAGGAATTACTATGAGGAGTGCAAGGAAATCCTGAAGAGTTTTCAGTTAGTGATTCTGCAACATATTCCTAGAGAAAATAATGGAGAGGCAAACAGGTTAGCTCAAAGTGCTTCGAGTTATAGAGAGAATCAAGAAGTGTTTGCCATCGATGTATATTCTTTTGGGAGTGATCTAGCAGAAGATGATTGGAGAAAATAAATTGTTGATTATTTGGAGAATCCATCCCGAAAGGTCTCTAGGAAACTCAGGTATAAAGCTATAAAGTTTGTTGTTCTCGATGGACGTTTGTATTACAAATCATTGGATGGGGTGTTGCTACAATGCCTGGGTCAAGAAGAAGCAAAGAAGATGATGAGTTAAGTGCATGATGGGCTGTGTGGAGCACATCAGTCGGCTTACCGAATGAAGTGAGTCATTAGGCAAACTGGATGTTATTGGCCGACAATGCTGGAAGATTGCTTTGAATATTACAAGGGACGCCAAGATTGTCAGGAGTTTGGAAATATTCAGAGAGTCCCAGCATCAGCTCTAAATCCTATTATCAAACCATGGCCATTCAGAGGATGGGGAATAGACTTGATTGGCCAAATAAATCCTCCATCTAGTAAGGGGCATAAGTTTGTGCTTTTAGCACCAGATTATTTCACTAAATGGGTTGAGGCGATTCCATTGAAGAAGATGACCTCAGAAAATATGGTTGAGTTTGTCAAAGAGCATATCATTTACAGATTTGGAATTCCCCAGACAATAACAACAGATCAGGGAACTCAGTTTACATCTTCAGAGTTCAGAGGTATGGGGATCAAATTGTTAAATTCTTCTCCTTATTATGCTCAAGCTAATGGTCAGGCAGAAGCTTCTAACAAGATCATGATCAAGATTATACAGAAGAAGATTGATCAGAAGCCAAAAAGGTGGCATTCGGTACTCAATGAAGCCTTGTAAGCTTACCAAATGGCTCCTCATGGGGCTACATAGACATCTCCTTATGAGTTGGTTTATGGACATCATGTTGTTTTGCCATGGGAGATGCAATCACATTCATGGAGAGTGGTGTTGCAAAAGGATTTAAGTTCCAAGGATTATAATGATTTAATGATGGACGAATTAGAAGATTTGCACATGATTCGTCTTAGGGCATTGGAGAATATTGAGAAAAACAAAATGCGAGTTGCTAAGTATTATAACAAGAGGGTAAAGGTCAAGCAATTTGCAGAAGGATATTTGGTTTGGAAAGCGTTATTGTCAATTGGAACTAAGTATAGTACATTTGGCAAGTGGTCCCCGAATTGGGAAGGTCCCTTTCGGGTAGTTAGGTGCACACCTGGAAATGCGTACATCTTGAAAACTTTACTAGGAGAAGAATTTACTGCTGCTATAAACGGGAGATACTTGAAGAAATATTATTCTAGTATTGAAGTTGATCGTTGATTGCTGTTTCCAGCATCAGAAAAATGGAAGTAGCCGGCATTCGGGAAGAAGCCGCCTTCAGAGCAAAAAAAATCCTGACAAAGGGAACATGGCCAATACTCAAATGTATTGCCCTTAGCACAAAAAAATATTTTGCATTACAAATGTTCTTGCAGGTTCCTTTATTGAAAACACAGTTGCCTAAGATTACAAAAGAAGGCTTGCAGGAAGCAGAGTGCCTGGAGTAAGAAGTGAATGTATCTTCATTTATTTGGTTCAGCGCTTTTCCTCTTGAGCTCTTCCCTCTTCAGCCGCTCCAAGACCACCATGACGGCGACGTAGAAACCTCGGGTGCTGGCGTGTTCTGCAGCTTCCATCAAGTTATCCCAGGCGGCCTTCAGGTTGTTGTACCTGTCGGATACATCTGAAGAAGGAGAACAGATTATCGTCAAACATGGGATCTGAACTTGAACGTGAGATTCAGATGAGGATGAAGGTCTTACCGCCTATCAGCGCCTCCAAGCTCATGTGGTGTTCACGTTCGGCACTGCAACGGGTGGTGATGTCCCGCAGATCATGTTCTAGATGCCGAATGCGACAGCGCAGTTGATGATTGGTCCTCTGTTCAGGCGTCGCGTCTTTCTCTTCAGCCGAGGAGTCGGAGGAGATGTACTCAGGGATTTCTTTAGTACCGTAAATTTCCACCGGCAGTAGATCGAGGCTAAAATCAAAAAGAGATGAATCACGAGATTGCAATCAAGATTAAGAGAAAGGGATAGGAAGAGAAGATTACTCTCGGATGGTTCGCTTCTTTGATGGGAAGCTGTTCTCCTCGAGTGGCTGTTTCCCCTTGTCCGCCATGGCCTTGGGGTTTTTTCTGGAAGAGGAGGACGAGAGGGATTGAAATGATGGAAGTGTGTGCGAATGGATTTGCAGAGCACCGGAGAGGCTATTTTATTAGTAGTGCGAGTGCATCGGGAGTGATGACTGACTGGCGTACATTGATGAGAATACCAAACGGCGGGGGTTTTTCCTTGGATGCGAAGGGTTTTTTCATCAGAACAGTGTTCATGGTTCCCGAATGAGGATTCTCTGCGGATTCTACGCCGAGGAGCAAGAATTTGTGTGTATTCGGCTAGAGGAAAAGTTCCCGAATGCGTTAAAGACAGTGAAGATTCGTATGCACAAATTAAAGAAGTCATCACAAGACGAATACAAAAGATAAATTTTCATTTTTATTGCCGAAATTCCATAACCCCTAGTACAAACTAATCAAACAACCTGTTCAGAACAGACTGGGGGTGGATGGAATCAGCAATGGCGACGTCGTGGCTGTCGAGGCGCTCTATAGTGACCTCGATGTCGTCAACGTCTTCCGGCGTGCCACTGTAGAAGCCACGCGGCCACGTAGAGTAGTTGACGCTGGTGTGCGTCGACATGGCGGCCAAGCCCAAGGTGGTGCCCAGGCGGACGCCATGAAAGGCCACCTCATTGATGCGGTCTTCCACCGCGCCAAGGCGGGCTTCCGGTGTGTCTCCGGGGGCGTTCACCTTGTTCGCCAGCTTCTCAACCAGCGCCTTCAGCCGATTGAGCTCGGCATCGCGATCTGCGGAGGTCACTGAGCAACGGTAGTTAGTTTAGGATTGAATTAAAACTGGGCGAATTGCAGGATTCACCATCGATGGCTTCGAGTAGCTGTTTGCGTTGATGCTCCTACTCGAGCTCGGCAATCCCGGCCTCTTTGGAGATGATCTCCAACTCGTGCCGAGTTTCGTCACCTTCCTCCTTGAATTTGCGGGCGTCACGATCGTTGTAGCGCGAGCTGGAGGAGTGGGAACGGCTAGACGATCTCGAGGAATCGCTCGCCATGGCCAGAGTTGTGGCTGGAGCAGGGGCAGGATTCCACCGGATGAGCCTGAAAACAGAAAGAAGATCGTCATGGATGAAAAAAGATCTAAAAAAGGGTTGTGAAGAAGCCAATGATCACCACCTCCGACGAGCGCCGGAACTGCTCCCTTCGGCCTCGTCATTGGCCGGACGCCTGTTGCTGCTGTTTGCCATGGAGTTCCTAGGAGTACTAGTATTGGAAACAGAGAGTTTGGGTTAGCAAAGGCTTGGGAGGAAGAGGATTTGGTGAAAGGCGAGGGGCACCCGAGGTTTTTATTTATGGGGCTGGCGAAGAGATCGTGGCCGGAGATCGTGGCGCATATCCCAAGAAATTTGGGAAATGGAGAGACTCTCTTGACCGAACCATCGCCGAGTCGTTTGGGATTCATGCTGAGTCATATTCGGTTTGACTGGTTGAGATTCGGCTGTGTTGCGGTCGGGTTGTTTTTCGGGTCTGATACTGTTATGATCAGAATTGCCGAATGAATCGTCCAGAAGATACTCGTTAAAGACAAGGAAAGGCAAAAAATGGAAAATAAAAGATTGACACAGAAACAAACTATGGAATTAATGACGCATTTGGCTACAAATTGTTTGTTACAATTATACACCCAAGTATTTTGAGATTACATTGTAGGCATTTGATATCATCTTGTTGATATTCTCCAGCAATCTTTGATCAGCATCTTGGGTTTTAGACAGAGCCGAGAGCTTTGTCTTGAGCTGTTTTCCAGCATTCATGGCTACTGAAGCTTCCTTTCGTTTTTTCTCCATTGATTCAGGAAGTTCAACCACCCTCTTTCCATCAGCCTCGATATCAGTTGTTAGGGTTCTCAGCTCGGCCTCTAATGCAGCTTTTCTGGCTTTCTTCAGCTCGAGTGCAGGCTGCAATTTGGTATGCATTTCCTTATGATTCTACATTTGGACATGCAAATCTTTCACAAATTGCTTGTTTGCAGCTTTCTTTTGTTCCAGATCTGGTTGGGAGGATACATTCTTCAAAGCCTGTTTTACTGCTACAAAATGATCATCCAGTTTGGAAACAGGTTCTAGGGAAGCCTTGATGTCAGCTGGAAGATCTTGATCGATGAGTTCAAGTGCTTCTCTTAGAAGATCAACATCCCTGACTTGGTCGTGAACATCCCTTTGCAGCAGGGAGAAGATTTCCTTCAACTTTACTTGATTTTCCTCTGATAAAGCCTGGCTAGAAGATGCTCCATCTCCATTTTCGACAACTAAGTCATCCACAGCAAAGGAGTAACTTGGTGATGATACAGTTTCCTCCTGAAAAGAGTTTCTTGCCGAATTAGTGGTGATTTATTGAATGAAAATAGAAGGATGGGTGTTCATGCTTACATCATTTCTGGCTTTCCGAGTTGGGGAAGGAAGTTTTTCAGGCTCGAGGAAGGGCTCTTGGATGTCTGGTTGAGGAGAAACTGGATGAGTCCTTGGTGAGGCTGAGGCTTCTGGCTGAGGAGAAGCTGGATGAATCCTTGGTGAGGCTGAGGCTTCTGGTTGAGGAGAAGATGGTGGGGTCCTTGGTGAGGTTGGATTTGAATCATGCTGAGGATAAGAACTCCCCATTGTTTGGCTCACCAAAGTTTCCTCTGCAACTAACAAGTAGGAGATAAGTGCCAATGAAGAGAAAATGATAGGAAAAAATAAGATGGTGAAAATTTTTACCAGTAGATGAAGCATTGACAGAATCTGTAATGACCAATGGTTGCTGAGTTCTGGTCTGAAATCACACAAGATAAAGATGATCAGGATGAAGAGTGGCTTTATGATCAGGAAGAAAGGGTTCTGACCTGAATGAGTAGTTTTTTGCTTGTTCTTTTCTTCTTGGCAGTTGAAGGAGCAATCAGAGATGGAGCTTTCCTTTTTTTAGAAGCTGAACTGGTGAGAGTTGGATCTAGCGTGGCATATCTGGACATCAGTTGAGCTAGAGTAGGAGATTGATACCCCAAAGTAGAAATTAGGCCTTCGATATTATAGGAGGTTGTCCTGACAAGTGGGGCAGGTACTATATCCTGCAGAAAATGACAAAATCATGATCAGTAAAGACGGGCATGATTGAAAGTAGGGAGATGAACATATCACCTCTGAAGTTGGTTGAAAGTCAGGCATTAGTTCAAGACAGAGAGGATGTACTGGCACATTAAAGGTGTGATCATGAAGTTCTTGCCACCAAGGAATGAAAGAAGGATGAGTGACTGTTATTGGCACAAAAGGCCTGGGTGCATAAACAGTTGTGCTGCATTTGTACTCAAAAACCCTTCTTGCCTGCATGGATTCCTTGATATCCTCTCTAGGATTGAGGAATTCATGGAGGAATAGCCTTGAAGGCACTTGGCCGCATCCTAATTGCCTGGCCATCATGTTTGGCTGGTAGTACTCAAAGGTACTCTGAACTTGCCTTCCTCCACAAAATTCTGCTGGCAGGATACATGGATGAATGAAGGCATTGAAAATTGCTATAGAATGTACATCATTGCATACAGTTTCAATACTAAACTCACAAGGAAGAGTCAAGTTGTCATTGTCTAGGTATGGAAACCAAAGAGGGTCGGCAAAACCTCTGAAGAAGAGCTCAAAAAGTTGGCTAATGCCTTGGTTGATGGATACAGTGGAGGCAGCTTCTCCATAGGTTTGGCAACCTTTGGTGCTCTGGGTTTCCCCTTCCTTGTAGTTGGTTGAAGGGAAGTGCCGATTGTTGAGGTCAATAGCAACAATCTGGTGCATATATAATTGCAGCCACATCTGAACAAACCACCAAGGGCCATTAACACGGGAAATCTTTTGGCTGGTGTGCATCAGATAGGTGGTCTGATGAAGCATATGGTAAACACTTCCTAGGAGGTACTTCCCGAGGGGAATAGAGGTACCAGCAGCCAAGTCCTCGGCCATCACAATGTGGTTCAGGGTTGACTCATTGGCTTTGCCACAAAAGATGAATCTACATAACCACATATTCAGAAAAGCTCTGTATTCGACATCAGACAAAGGGCCATCAGACATATAGTTTTGGATATATCTCTTATATCCAACCCCTGTTTTCACTCTTGTTTGCCTGGAGGAACCCTTGTACTTGTGTGGATACACAGTTCCTGTGACTCCCAGGCCGGTTATCATGTATACATCGGCCAAAGTGGGGGACATTGGCCCATGGCCAAAAAGGAAGGCATTTGCGCCATTTGACCAAAAATGGCAGGCTGCAATCAGAAGGTTCTCATTTTTGGGTGTTTTAGCCAAGGACAATTCTAAACAATGAGCAATGCGAAGGTTGTCCCAATTGCTTGTCTTGGGGCTGTCATCATCAAGCATTCTCTTATACTAGTTTCTCCAGCGTGCAATTGGGGGCAGAGGCCAGTTCTTAAAACTGTCCTACCACTCATGAGGTTTTGACAGTGATGTCTTGAAGGGGATCCTCTAGGATTCGGCTGCAATGAACTTAGAAGGGTCGGAGATTCCTACGGGCCCGAGGAAATAAGATGCTGATTGATCCTCGACAGGAATCAAGATTTCGGCGTCTACAGCCTATCAAGAACAAGAGAGGGCAAAAGAAAAATTTAAGATGAGATTCGAGAAAAGTAATACCGAATGAGCCCGAGGAGGATAAGATTTACTTGAAGAGCTTGGTCTTGGTTCGCCATTTGAAGATTGAAGCTTGAAAGGTTGATGAACTAGGGTTTGGATCTGGGCGAAAACTCCAATGGTTTGAAGGAGGAAAGAATGGGTGTTTAGCGGATTCGGTCTGAAAACGTTAATGAAGGGGCATATGTTAACACCAAAAATTGGTACAGGGAAGAGACTGACCTGTGGGCCGAGTTTGGTGGAAAAGCACCATTCGCCAAGAGGTTTTCTTCAAAGTATTCGGTAAAGGCGTCTGCGGTCTGGAGTGTGTCATCATTCGGCGGACGAGTTGTTTTACGCTTGAAAGAGGAAGCATTCGGGAATGCGTGAAGACGTGGCTTGAATATAAAGAAGGGACGAATTGATGACGGGTGCGGGACGGACACTGGCGTCGGGGTATCAATTTTAGGCAATAAGTGTTGTAATCGTGGCCGACTAGGAGTCGTGTTAGAACAAGGGTATAAATATGAACCCTTAGTGTTTGTAATAGGGATCGAACAATTTCGCAACAAACCGGCCCCATGCCAACTTTCGAGTCCTTCTAGTCGAGTCGTCGAGATCTTCGAGAGGAGCCATCGATCCGTCGACCTCCGTAAGTACCGGCAACCTTGTATCATGTCTAGTATCATGCGATGGATTTAGACCGTGATGCAAGCAGTCTTGTTACCATGCTTAGTGTCATGCGGTGGATTTAAGCTTGGTTCAAGAAGGCTTGCTTGTTGGATCATGAGCCATGCGGTAGGCTAAGATCTAGCTTGGAGCTAGTTATCGGCTCTATTAGATTTGGCAAGATCTAATAGATTCATCAAGTTACCATGTGTTGCTTTGAATTTTGCTCTTATGCTTAATTCGTGTAACACTCTTATTGCCCAATTTAGATTAACTAGATTCGGCTCTATCTTGTTTGTGATCCACATGTCGTATGTTCAAATCTTTAACTCGACGTGGTGCATGGGTCACGTGCTCTCTAATAGCCGAATTCGAATCAATCTAGATTGCTACGTGTTGTGGGTTCAAGCTTGTTAATCTAGCATAGCTTGTTAATCGGCTGTACAACTGTATTCGGCAACCCTATCACGAGTGAAACATGTTCATAAGTTTGTTTTAAATAATGTATGCTTTTAGCCTTCCATGTTTAGATTGTATCATGCGGTGGATTGATCAATTCTTGGTTGGTGGTGTGATTTCAAACAAGTTATATCATGCGGTGGATTAACTTGTTTGGTGTCATGCTCGACGGGTTTGAAAGTACCTAGACATGCGGTAGACTAGTGCTTTTGGTCTATGCATGCATGTTTACTGCAAATTTATGATCATGCTTCACCTTTTTGTTTATTTCATTATGCTTTATCCTTTGATAATCGGTCACGGTTACGTGCTGCAATGTTGTTTAAATAAAGACCGATTTTTCATCATGCTTACGTCATGCATACGGCTATACCCTATTTACATGTTTTATCAGTTCCCGAATGATGTTCAGATTGCTGGCAGATAGCTTGTTGTAGCTATATGTCGTTCTAACTACTTTATAGCCGTAAATACGGAACTGTCTGGTACCACCCAGCAAGTTCCAGGTTTTATCTAACAATTTTCATCCTTTGTCAGTTTCAGGGAAAATTGACTGGCACGTTTCAGATTTGGCCACGTGTGTTAAGCCAGCTGTTCGGCTTGCTGTGTGCTTGGCGTGAGGTGCTGATTTTACGTCAACAGCATCCAAGGCGGCTCACAACAGACATAACACACACGGCGCAACACATGTATGCCGTGAGCGGGTTGACCGCACTCACGGCAGTTTTGATACTCACGTTGTAAGGCGCTATTTCCCGTGAGCTTGTTGACTAGGCTCTCAGCGTACAAAACACACACGACATCAGTCGCTAGGTGTCGTGAGCCCCTGTACCAGACTCACGGCAAAGAATACTGGCTCACGTTGACAACCTCTCTTGTCACGGCCATCGGCCTGGACCGTTAAGGTTGTCGTGAGCCTGACGCCCAACTCACGGCAACGCCTAAGACACACGGTGCACGTCGCTCATTTACCGTGAGCCCGATCTACGGCTCACGACAAACATGTAGCAGCCGCGTGGCAGCCTTCGTACCAGCCGCGTGCCACATAAACACAGACGCGTGGCAGCCTTTTTGCCATGAGCCCATGGCAGTTCACGGCAACACGACTTGAACCCGAGCATTTTGGTTGTTTGCCGTGAGTTAGGACAATGGCTCACGGCAAACAGGACAAAATGTTTTTTGCCCTCCAAAAGTTTTCCACCCTTAAACAACATATCTACAGACTACATATTCAAATTTGGGGCAATTATAACTCAGTTTGATATATTTAGTCAATTTTTTCTTCCTTCTTATTTTTTTCTCATATGTCGGATTTGAACTGGAAGTGCATTAAATCATAGAATAAAGTTAGTGCAATAATGATATTACGTGTTCTTCATTACTTTTTCATACATATACCATGAAATTAGAGAGAAATTCAAACATTTAGACTCGACACATACATGATTCTGAAGGTTTTGTGCAATAGTATTTTAATTGTATAAAATCCATATGAATTTAAAACATCATTACATAATGTATGGAGGCTGTGGTGAAGAATTGAGATGGTTTCGAATTACTCAACTTATACACTGTTTACAAACTGAAGCATCTCACTAGAAGTTTTTGAGATGTTCACTCATGTGACTAGATTTGGTGGTCCTTGTGATGTTTTGATTCAAATTTGACCTTGGAACTTTCCCTAGGATCATTAAATAACATTGAGTGCCTTATGTTGGTTAATGGCAAAATTTTTGTGTAGTTTTATAATTTCGAACATTATCGGATCGCATGAAAGTTTAAAAGTGAGTTTAAAATTTTTGTTGAAAGTACAATGAAACTAGTGCTTTTAATTCATCAAAGTTCAAAATTGATATTGTAGAGCTAGCTTAGCAGATAAATATCATAATGCACTCAACTTGTTTTTAAGGAAAATCATAAAAAATAAGAGGGAAATAAACAATATTTGATAACTGACGTTTTACCGTGGGTAGCTCACGGCATACCTACATTACACACAGTTGTGCCTTAGTTGTTGAGCCATGGATCTGGCTCACGGCAACGCGTGCTCTTTGCCGTGAGCAGTAGATCTGTCTCACGACAACGTGTTCTCCTGAAACCCAAGGTCGCTTGCAGCTAACGTGTGGGACCACCGGATCTTTGCCGTGAGCCCTAGATCTAGCTCACGGCAAAGCTTCCATGGGCCCACTCGTCAGCTGCACACACTCCACACACACACAACACACTGCACACACGCACCACACACACCACACACGCACCACACACTCAGACACACATGCAAACACAATGTAACCGCCGTCGCCGTCGCCACCGCCTACTGAGTGCCATCGTCCCCGCCGCCTTGCGCCGTCGTCTCCTCCGCCGGCCGCGTGGTCCCCGCCGCCTTCGTCCTCCCCAACGCCGGCCGCGCGGTCCCCGCCGTTACCGCCCTCGACGCCACGTCCGTCCGTGGTCCCCGGCGCCGGCCGCCGCCCGTCGCTCCTCCACCTCCTCTCCCCCGGCGCGCCAGATCTGGACACGGACACCTCCTCTCCCAGCCCGTGCCTCCCCACCACCGCCATGGCCCGAGGGAGAGGTCATCCCATGCCTTCCCACCATTGAGGGAGAGGCTGGCCTCGGCCGCCGGCCCCGGCCGCTTCCCCCCTACCACCGAGTCCCCTCGCCGCCCATCGCTCCTCCACCTCCTCTCCCCCAGTGTGCACAATCCGACCGCGGCACCCTCCTCTCCTGGCTTGTGCCTCCCAACCACCGTCGTGGCCCGGGGGAGAGGACGGCCCATGCCCCCCCCACCGCCACTATGGGAGAGGCCGGCCCCACCCACTGGCCCTTGTCGCTGCCCCTAACCGCCGGGACCCCTCGTCATGAGCCTAGCCGGCCCTAGCTTGCACCCTGTTCAGGTGAGGAATATGCACTTCTCCAATTTTTAGTTG
Source organism: Cenchrus americanus (assembly GCA_947561735.1). Lineage (NCBI taxonomy): Eukaryota > Viridiplantae > Streptophyta > Magnoliopsida > Poales > Poaceae > Cenchrus > Cenchrus americanus. The sequence goes on along the minus strand of OX387242.1, from coordinate 28,036,196 downwards.
CTGAGCATGCATTTAGGAAATTTTAGTTAGTAAGTTTTGTTAGGAAATGGATTTAGCTAGTTACTTCTCATATGCCGATGATTATATGAATTGTACCTACTGTTCTTGCTGGGTTACATATGATGACCTTGAGCTTGAGTTGTATCGGTTATATGCTTCTCATGGTTGTCATCAAACCGTGAGAGACTTCCATGCCCAAGCAACAACTTGGTTGGGATAGGCGTCTCTCACGGTTCCATGGCTGTCATGAACCCTCTTTTTAGTTCTTTTAATTATCTATGCTCTAAGTCCAAGGTTCATGCAAGAAAAATAAATATCTGAGGCAAATTACTATTTTGGACTGTGGTTTTTTGATTTTAAATTCAACTTTACTCACGCCTATGATGGTATCAAAACTTACCCAGATTTTCCGGGTGGGTAACATGTGATGGCCTTGAGCTTGTGTTATACCGGTTATATGCTTCTCATGGTTGTCATCAAATCATGCATGTGAGATATCCATTCCCAAGCAACAACTTGGTTGGGATGGGTATCTCTCACATGGTTCCATGGCTGCCATGAACCCTCTTTTGATTATCTATGCTCTAAGTTCAAGGTCCATGCAAGAAAAAATATCTTAGGCAAATTTCCGTTTCTATCTCTTTCCAGTATATGTTGTAGATCACGAAACCTAGTTAGGCGTCTCCCGTTCGGAAAAGATACAGTTGGACATATGCAGAACTTTGCATATTTAAGGTTGTATCTGTTTCTCCACGTTTTTCGGACAGCCCGTGGATGCGTAGATGGGGTGATCGGTTCCTATGGTCTACTTCGATCCCAGACAGAATTTCGGCAGCACCTCCTCATTGTTCTCCGGATACACAATCTCCCTTCCGGGACGTGTATTTGGAGAACAGCGGGGAGGTGTTGCCGAAATTTTGTCTAAGATCAAAGTAGACCATAGGTACCGATCACCCCATCTAACATCCACGGGTGTGACCTATCTTTACCTAGTAGAGTGTCTAGGCATAGTAGAGTTTTTATGCAATGCATTTTATATAACTTCCTGGTATGATAACACTACTAGGAATCAACCCTTTGCCAACACCTATATATGGTTGCAATATGGCTATTTTGGTTGCATCTGGAATCAGTTGCATCGAAGTGAGGTGGTCGACAAATGGTTGCAATTGGAACGGTGCAATAGCCTAAGGCAACCGTAAGATGATGTGTTGCAATAGAGTTTGTTAAAGCAATGACCAAAAAATCCTATTGCAACCCATAGTTGGTTGCTACAAAAAATATTGCAACGCAAAAGAAGCCTAATGCAACCTATACTAGGTTGTAATAACAATTATGGCAATGAACAAAAAAGGAAATGCAACCAATTTTTGGTTGCAAGAGTAAATATTGCAACGACTTTATTGGTTGCCTCAGGTTTTATTGCGACCAAACGCTAGGATGCAATAGTTCATGATTGCCACGACCAAATGTGTTGCAATAAAAAAGTATTGCCACTCCAAAGCTACGTAGGCATATAGTCTTATTACCACGAATTCTGACACATTGCATTACAATGATTTTGCAACAAATCAGATATGGTGGCAATAGATGATATGTTAATGCAACGAACTAGTCTTCGAGGTAATATATCTAGATTGCAACGCATTTGTGTTGGTGGCAATAGAGGGCACCTGCAACAAACAATTGTTGGTAGTAATAGATAATACGATAACACAACACTTAAAGTTCATTGCAATAAAGCATATTGCAACCAAAATCAATAGTCTATCGCAATGAGGTGAAAATAAAATTAGTTTTTTTAATTATTTTCACTGGTAGAGAATATCACAAATAATAATTGATACATTCATTAATATTAATTTTGTCTCAAACTGAAGTATCACACAACGACCAACATTCTGGTTTAAAAAACATGACCACAACTAACAAAATAAGGACATCATATTAAACTAAGTTCACTGCATTGTTAGCATACAAATAATTGATCTAGAAATGGGTTCGTTGGTTGCTCCATCGCCCATCAGCAACTTGTCATTCTTGTTGGTGCCGTCCATCAACTTGCAGCCATAGAAGCTTTCTCTAATTGTTTTGGCTCCCTGAGTTTCTCTGTGATTCATGGAAACAAATATGTTTAAAATCATGGAGTAATTAGCAATCGTTAGACAAGTGCAATTGAGATCAAACAATTCCAAGCACATTCAGCCATGCTGAGACAAAAAACTGCTAGAATTTTTTTTAACAATTAATTATTTAAATAAATTCTATGATAATCCAATGGGACACTAGAGTTGTGAAATATTGTTTATTTTTCCCCAAACATTAAACATAATCAATAGCAACAGATCAAATCCATACCAAATCATGTTGAATGTAAAGTGCAAATCAAGTGTAGGTAGTAAAGAAATTGGAATGGCAGAGTTTATTCAATACACATGGTAAACATCTCTTGTTTCTTTACTAGATGGCATACACAACACAAGTCGTATGCAAAAATCTAGCAATGACATGGTGAACATCACGAGCAGATATATAGTCTAATAACAAAGTTTGGATGACTATTCTATCATTCTCTTACACTAAATGTCAGGCTATCTTGTAGTCATATATCATATATTTCTCTCTCGCTCTGAAATGAAAAAAATTCCACAACCATGGATTACATCCCTCAGACACATTATATGGCTATATGCAAGCTATAAGCGATGTTAAGAGGTTTTAAAAAAATGTTACATGATGTTTCTTAAAAAAATTGTACAGGCATAATACCTTGAGAAGCAACCAAGAATCTCTCATGTACAGATTCAATACTAAAGTAGTGAATGATACATTGTAAGTTGAGTCAACTTACGAAGGGAATTTTTTCATTTCCTACAAAACATGAAGCAATATTACTAGAAAGGTAATTGGTCCTGTATAGGGTTAAAACTGAAACTGTTTCAGCTCTCTCATAAATGGATTTGAAGGTTGCATTGTGCTTAGGGGATAGAAGGAGTAAAACTATAACTCCACAAATTTTACTTATACTAGGTTCGTGCCCGTGCATTGCCACGGGACAGCAAGATTTTTTCCTAAGAAATATGGATCGCACTATGAGAAAATAATAATGTGAAATTAACAGTTAATGGTGTGCCAAAAGGATGGTGATCCTTCAGCACCTCCGACCAAGCAACAACACAACTCTTCATTCAGTTTATAATTGGTTAATATCCCAAATCTTTGCCTACTTCATTTCGAAATAAATAATTTCAGGTAAATTTTCATGTTATAAGAAATTACATGAACAGGAAAATAAACGAAGAAACAACCCTTAGATGTTAAGTCATTTGACAACGTTCATGGGTAGTACTATGCATGCGGTAAACTCGTTTTGAGGGATACGGTGTGCAACATGCTTGGGCTCAGAAGTCAGGCTTGTGAAGGCTACCCTATATGCAAGATCTTCTTCTTCCACATAACATTGATGTGATGCACACCGAAAATAATTGGGGGTAGGCACTGTTGGGTATAATCTTAGAATGGGCAGATAAGTCAAAGGACAACGTTAAGGCTAGAGTCGATCAAGAAGTGTTATACGATAGGCCAAAGCTAGCCATGAAGAAACCTGTAGCAGGCAAGATATGGTCTTGGCCTAAGGCTGATTTTGTCCTGAAGAGGGATCAAAGGAAGGAAGTTTGCGAATGGTTCAAAACGTTAATGTTCCCTAATGGGTATGCTGCGAACCTGAGGAGGGGGTGAACTTAGCTACTTTGCGAATACACGGGCTGAAGAGTCTTCTCCCGATGATGGTTTGAGGCTATGTACCTGACCATGTGTGGCAAGCGCTTGCAAAGTTGAGCTATTTCTTCCATCAACTTTGTGCTAAGGAGTTATCTCCTGTTGTGATTGAAAACTGGAAGCAAATGCGTATGTGTTGCTATGTAAGTTGGAGAAGACCTTCCACCCGGCTTCTTCAATCTGATGCAGCATATGCTTTTGCACATCCCGCGCGAGGCACGATTGGGGGGGCATGCAGAACCGTTGGTGCTATCCAATTGAGAGATGTCAAAATTTTCTTCGATACAAAACTGGCAATAGGAACAAAGTTGATTTGTAGATGAATACATTCTTGAGGAGGTGTCAAACTTCACAACTAAATATTATGCTGAGAACCTTCCCAGTGTGCATAACCCACCTCCTTGTTACAATGTTGGGGAAAATGATTCGAACCTCATTCTTTTCCGAGGTTAACTTGGAAGTGCAAGTCTTGGGAGGACCAAGTACTTGCGGGATGAAGAGTGGCACACTATCATGATATATGTGTTGCGCAACCTTGACAAAGTAAAGCCGTACATAGAGTAAGTTCCCAAGAAAACTCATTTTTTCCTTTCACATAAGATCTCGCATCTTGGCTCTTTTTGCATCCATCCTCCTCAACTTTTTGGGTCAGTGAATTCTTTGCACAATACTGGCGTCAATCAAGGCCACCTACCGAGGAGGAAGAAGATACCCTACTTAGTGAGGGTAGTCATGATTCGCGACACAATATCCTCGATTTCATATCTTCGTTCAAAAAGAAGGTAATCTTAACCCACCTTCTGAGGACCATGTGTGGTTCGAGGACCGATGGATGGTCGCTTCCTGGTGTGATGAGTGATTGACAACGTTGTGTGGACTGACTCTTGGCTTTGTTTTGCAGGTGCAGGTTGCAGCTTGACTGGTGTTGGTGCAGGTGAAGAACAAGTGCGAAAGGTCGTCACCGGTGAGGCCTCCAGGTGTGGAGAAGACAAGTAGGCTTGGTTCGAGGGACCCGGTGGCCAGCGGAGTCAAGTGCGGGCCGCATGGTGGCAAGAACAGCGGGACGAAGTCATGGACAGTTTCTTGGTAGAGCCTCAAAACCAAGGTCGAGCCGGGACTACGTGGGAGCCGAGTCTTGAGTGGCGATTGGTGGAGGCTACACCGAGTTCGTGGGGTTTGTAGTGGTTCACCAGAAAACCACTCAGTTACTCGGTTGAGCCACAAAACCGAAGCCGAAGACTCGACGAGGAGGCGCCGCCACCCAGGCCAGTCTAACCGCCTAGGAGGGGCGGTCTGACCGCCTGGCCAATCTAACCGCCCAGGGGGGCGGCCCGACCGCCCTGGTCGCTGGCGCCGAGAAGCTTCGAAGCGGAGGACACACGTCGGGATCGCAAGTCTTGCGTCGAGGCTAAGCAGGTTGCGGTTGCTCGGCATCCGTCCGATGGAGAAAATCTGAAGACTTCGAAATTCTCCCTTAAGGGGCTTGTATCCCTAGTTATTAAGTAAGGGTAGTTTAATCTTTTGGGTGCCTCCATATATACTCTTGAGGGGATGGATGGCAGCCAACTCTTGGAACCCTAGTTCATTTGTTTTGCTATTTTGTCTTCCTATTTTCCTTAGGATTTTAGAGGACTCGCTTGAGAGGTTCATGGTGAGATCTTAGGAGAGGGTAGGATGATTGGGAGGTGTCACACCCGATTTTACAAGGAAAACCGAATGCATCTCACGTGTGCGCCAGGATCAATTTACACACACATGATAGACAAAACGAGTGTAATACAAATGCAGTAATAAAACGTATGAGAGTTAAACTGATACAATATTCATTATTACACTCAGACGGGTGGACTCGAAGGTCCAAACACAAACGATAACTAAAAGACGAGTAGCTTCAGCTTCAGCTTCCACAGGCATAATGATTGGGGATCTGCATGCCTCAAGACTCCTCGTAGTCGCTCCAGTACTCGTCCTCACCTCCGAGGTTCTCCTCTGAACAGCGGTAAGCAAGGGTGAGCACACTTATGGTTGGTGCTCAGCAAGTGGGGGAAACAATGCAAGGCTATCAAGGATAGGCTATGGTTCACAGCGGTAAGCATTTTATAAGTTGATCAAGTTTTAATTAGCAGCACCTAATTACTAGGTGTAAGTGTATACCAACCCACTTAACTTAAAAGAAACCTCCAAAAACCCTAAAGACCCACGATTTACATTCATCTTTAAGTTTGATTATCATGTGAGGGTCCAAGCCGCTCTTGATCGTGAGCACGGCTGATCGATCAGTTTTCACTCTGCAGAGGTTGTACACTTTACCCACAGTTCGTGTTCCCCATTTTGCCCGGGTTAGCTAGACCCTTAAACACTTCCAAGGTGAGTGGCTAGGGGTCCACTACGAAGCCTTTACAAAGGAAAGAAGAGAAACCAACAGCCTGCAACAGTTACAGCTCAGGGCGGACCATAACCCTCCCTAGTGGTCAGCACCTTAGCCAAGGCTGCTACCCCAAAAGAACCGGGCTATACCCCTGCAACCCCGAGCCCCTTGTGCCCCTCTCGGAAAAAGTCTATCAACTAACCCACTCTCCTAATTACTTGGCTAAGCCAGAGCCATGTGGACTGTGGTTGTACTGTTGTCTTGGGTGGTTCTCCATGTTCCATTTAAATTACAAGTTATCTTGTATTAAACACATGCACATTTCATAAACAGAACTGAGTTGCATTTCATAAACAAAACATAACCATACTCATGTAAAGCAAGCTAAGCATTTATGTACCCAAGCATTTGTTAAACAAGGTTAACGAGGTAAAACATCTAGTCAAGTCCTCAAATAGGTGTTCGCCCATCATGTTAATGCATTGCAACAAGAATAATAAACTGTATTTTATCATGCAGTGTTATAGGTTCAAAAAGATAATGCAGAGGGGGAAAGCCACTTGCCTTCCTCTACAAGCTGGGTATAGTCCTCTTCGAAAGCAGGCTCTTCCTGATCACCTCCAATGGGGAGCTCAGACGAAACAGGCACGATATCTACGTGTCAAACATAAACAAAAAACAATAAATAAACAGTACGCCAAACAGTAGAAAAACTGGAAAACTTGCTGTTAAAATGATTCTACTCGTTGAGACGATCATTTCGGTATATAGAACGCTAAAATCGGAGTTAAAACGTGAAAGTTATGCTCAAAACAAAATACAGGGACCTATCTGCAGTAAAACTAAATTTACAGAGCCTTTTATAAATAAAACCAGGGGCTAAAACATAATTTCATATCAAAACTAAAGGGTTAAGGTGCTAAAACACAAGAAAAGGGCCTCTGGTGGGATTATACAGGGTAGACAGGGGCTAGTTTACAAGATTCAGGACCTAACTGCAAGGATCTTTCTAGGTGGGAGGACCGGCATGCAAAACTGTGAAAACTCAGGGGCTCTTAAAGGAAAACGCCAAAGCAGCATCATGGATCTTGGATCCAACGGCTGTGGGCGCGTGCGTGCGTCGTGGACCGCGCCGTGAGCTCGGCTCACGGGTCCACGGTAGACCGGCCGCATAACCCGAAGGGGTATGTGATCTGGGCCGTCCACGCAAGATCTAAGGGCTCTGGACGCTTGCAAGTGAAGGGCGGCGGCGAGCACGCCAGAGTGCGGCGGCGCGCGGCGGAGGGTTCGCCGGCGCAGCCCTATTTCACTGCACAGGACGCCAAAACGTGCGCGCATGGGCACTACACGAAGCTGGGAAGCATGCGAGCAAACCCACGGGGGTCGGGGGAGTGGCGCGGGCATCCACGGCGGCCGGCGCCGGAAGGGGGGCGGGTCGGCCTCGCCGGCGAGCCCGTGGGGCGGCTAAAGCGTGCAAAGAAGGAAAAACGGGCGGGGGAAACTATGCTCACCACGTGAAGAAGCATCGGGCGAGCTCACGGGCGAAGGGAAGGCGGAAGTGATGGAGTTCGACGACGGCGGCGGCTCGGGCGGCGCTCCGGCGGGTGGGGACCCAAGCTCTAGACGTTGTGCGATCCCGATGACGGCTTCCCCTGGATAACAAGCGTCACGTGAGGGATACGATCGCGTTCGGGGAAGGAAAGGATAGGGCCACGGAGTACTCCACCGACGGCATCCGGCGGCGAGGTGATGCAGAGGCGGCGACGGCGGTGAAATTGGTGCTCGAGTGTGTGTGTTGGTGTGCTGCGGGTGCAAAGGGGAGTGCAGGAGCTCGAGCGCGAGTTTAAATAGGAGCAAGGAGAGGAAGGCAAGGGGAGGCGGAGGAATCCCGGGCGGTGGCGCTTAAGGAAGGGGGGTAACAGACCTAATTGATCACCGGGGGGGTTAATTGCCTTAATTGGCTTGCCCAGAGAGAAAGGGAAGGTGGAAGGGGCGGCCGGGCGCGGCGAGGATTGCGGCGGCGCCGGGTCGGGCTGAGCAGCGGGGAGGGAGAAGAAAGGAAGGGGGAGAAGGCGAGGCTGACCGATGGGACCCGACTGTCAGCGAAAGGAAAGAAAAGAAAAAGAAGAGGGAGGCGGCGTGGGCTGGCGCGGGGAGGAGGCTGATGGGCCGCTGGGCCAGAAAGGAAGGGAGGTAAGCTTTTCCTTTTTTTCTTTTTCAAACACTTTTCAAATCAAACTTTTCTTTTCAAATTCAATCCAAAATTCTTCAAACCTTTTTACAAAATTTATAAACTTTTTAGAAGCCACAGAAGCAACCAGAAACCATGCAAAGCCAAATGATGATGCACAACCACTTGTTGTCTCCATATTAATTAAATTAAGTTTAATATTTTAGAGCTCAATTTAAATGGCAAATTAAATTTTAAATCCTTAAGGATAATTAACAGTTGCTAGGTAATTATTAGTGATGGAATTTTAGGGTGTCATAGGAGGCAAGCTAGACCTTGTATGAACCTTCATGGTATGTATAGATGATTCGACGTGGTTCCTCAAGGTTTTTGTTGTCTCTCCCGTTTTCCCTTTTTGGTGATTTTCGGAGCCTTTTCTTGGGATTTTCGTGGCGTAGTTTAGGAGGCGTTTCTTTGTAAGATTTGGTGTGGGAGTTACACATGAGGATCTTGTGCCTCTTTTCTTGGTGACCTCGCCCCTCCAAACCCGTGGAAAGCTCTCCGATTTGGTGGTTTTCGTTGGAGCTCGAGTTCTTGAGGTTTGGTCACAAGATTTGCGATTCCCTGTGATTGAGAGCGTTTCGATGCAATTCCTTTGAGGGAGAGGTCGTCCATGAGGTGACCCAGGCATCCCCAAAGTTCCGCTGCAATCCGTTGGGTGAATCGGGAGATCGGGTGATGCAAAGTTGAGGGTTGACCCGCGGTTGCTGTTTTTCCCGTTCTATCAGGGGAGGGCGGTCTGACCGCGTGGGGGGTGGCGTTCTAACGCCCCAGGCTCGTCCGGAGAAAGTTTTGATTTTGGCCAAGATCTTCTGGTAGCATGTTGACCTTGACCAGGGATTGTATGGTTGAAATCTTGGAGTGTATCGAGTCCGTTTGCTTGGATTTTCACTCCGATCTTTGTGCTCAGGGGAGGGAGGTCTAACCGCCCTTGGCACCCAGTCTAACCGCCCAAGGCCCTTCCGTAGAAAGTTTGATTTTGCCAGATCTTTCTCTGTGAGTTTGTTCGCCTTGATTAGAGGAGCGTTCTGGTGAAATCTTGGCTCGTTTTAGTGCGGTTTGCTAGGAGTTCTTGCCTTGAGTTCTTTGCTCGGTATAGGAGGTTAGACCACCCCTTGTAGTCGGTCTAACCGCCCCTATCCCCTGGGTGAAGTTTTGGTTTTCGCCAAGATTTCCTAGTAGCTAGCTTGGCCTTGACCAGAGATTTTTGTTGGTGAAACCGTGGTGCTTTTTGGTGCTCAGAAGAGGTGTTTCGGAGTATTTCTTGGTTGCCTGCTAGAGGCGGTCTAACCGCCCCCCATACCCGGTCTAACTGCCCCCTCCAGACAGCCGGCTCTCGAGTTGTTTCCGCTGCCGTGTGCGTGTAGGAGTTGAGGCTACTGGTAGTGTTTGTTCCTGGGACCAGTAGCACTTCAGTGGGTACATGGTTTTGGCAAACAGAAGGTAGAAGTGCGGAGCGTGTGATTTTGGGTGTCCGACCGAGCGGGTTCATCTTGTTGGAGTTTCGATCTCCTTCGAGAAGAATTTTTAGCGGCTCCCATTCACTCCCCCCCCTCTCTGGTCGCCTAATCGGTCCTTCAATTAGTACCAGAGCCGGTTCGGGTCTTTATTGACTCTAGCCAGTCTAAGATCCAAAGATGGCATACCAGGAACGAGGTTCGGGTCCTCCACACTTTGATGGGGAGAACTACCAGTTGTGGAGTAAGCGGATGGTGACGTTCCTCCACGGAAAGGGTCAGATCCTTTGGGATGTCACGGTGGACACAGGTTATGTCTAGCCGATAAACTTCCTTGCTCCAGGATCGAGGGACATGTTCGACGCCAACAACAAGGCGGTTGACTACTTGTTTCGTGCTTTGTGTCAGCCTGAATTTGATCAGGTGCACACCGATCACTTGGCTTGTAGAATCTGGTCTGTGCTGAAGAAAGCTCATGTTGGGAATGCCCAAGTTCAGGCTCAGATGTATGCGACCTACCGAAGAGAGTATGAGAACTTCACTCATCTCCCTGGTGAGTCCATCGATGCCTTGTTTTAGAGGTTCACGGTTGTGGTGAACAACATGAGGGCCAATGTGGACGTGCTCCATTACGATGATCATGATAGAGCTGTCAAGCTCTTACACTCATTAGATCGTACGGTTTGGGCAGAAAGTTCGAGGCCATTGTAGAGTCTGAGAAGTATGACACTTTGACTGTGAACGAGCTATTCTCAAAGCTCAAATCGGCTGAGGTGGATCGGGGTATGACAGCCAAGATTGAGGGCCCGACTGACTCTCATAGTCTCACCATCATCGGTGGCTCGAAAGGAAAATCTAACGCTAAATCATCCACAAGGATGTTCTCCTTGTCCTCTTTGATGTCTTTGCCAAATGAGGAGTTCGACGTGCTTGGAGAGGACGAGCTGGCATTGCTAACCAGGCGGTTCGAGAGGATGCACGAGGACCGGATGAAGTCAAGAAGGAACTCGAGGACGTGCTTCAAGTGCGGCAAGACTGGACACTTTTTCTCCGAGTGTCCGAAGGTGAACATCCACGACAAGCACAAGTCCAAGGACAAAGGAAGAAGATCCAAGAAGGAGCATGAACATAGGAAGAAGACACGGACCCGAGAGAAGATCAAGAGATCGAGCGACATCGACTCCGGCTCTGAGGACGCGTCATCAAGCTCGAGTGAGAAGAAAAAGAGGGTGAGAAGAAGAAGAAAAAGAAGGACTTCAACAAGTACTTGAACGGCCTCTGCTATACTGCAAGCAAGACTTCGAGGAACTACAACAAGAAGGATGATCTTTGCGGCATGGCACGCAGCTCCGATAGCAAAAGAAGCCAGAAGAACGCCTCGGACTCAGACTCCGACTCCAAGGACAAGGTATGTGATGAGCTCTCTTCTTTGCGCAAGGAGAATGAGGAGTTGGTTGACTTGCTTGATAATCGCGATCACATGCTTAGAGAGGCTAAGAAGCTTAGAAAAGAGCTTAGAGTTTTGCTTGAAGATGCTAGGACTAGAGTGGCTGAGCTAGAAACACGGGTTCTTGAAGGCAAGCTTGAAATTGATTCTCTTAAGGCTAGCCCTGTGGTTTCTGATGAGGTTGATTGTGTTGATTGCTCTGTTTTCCTAGATGATTCGACTGCTCTTAGGGAAAAGCATGCCTCCAAGTGTGAGGAACTAGATGTGCTTAGGGTTGAGTTGGCTGAGCTGCATTCTAGACCCACTTTGCTTGGTGCATGTACTTCTTGCCCTGGTTTGCATGAAAAAATTGTTGAGTTTCATTCTCGCATTGTTTCGCTTGAGGCTGATTTGAAACTTCCTATTCCTACTTCTTGTTCTACCTGTGAGTTGCATGCTATGAAAAATTTGGAACTTGCACAATGTGTTGATCATTTGCAGGATGAGAACTGTAAGTTGCATGAAGTGCTGAGTTGGTTGTCTAGTCAGGAACCTCAGCTAGGTGTGTTGATTGCCAGCTATAAGCGCTTTGATGGTTGGGCTTTGGGATCTAATAAGTTTGGTGAGAGCGGTGGTGAGAGAGAAGGGAAATTTGGGAATGTTCTAGTTCCACCACAACCCACACCCAAAGACAAGTTTGCATCCAAGACAAACCAACCGAGAGAAAAATCGAGCGAGAAAGCAAGTGAAAGCCTAGTGAGAAGCCGTGTGAAGAGCCTCACCCCAAGCCTAAGCCAAGACCAATCCGTTTCCATTGTGAGTTTTGTGAAAAGAATGGTCACAAGAGAGAGTTTTGCTATAAGAGAAAGAGAGATGCAAGAATGGCTAAGGAGTGGGCGAACATGGACAGCTACCACCCTTCTCATGGTGTACCTGACCCTCGTATGCCACTACCTAAGGGAAAGGGCTTTGTGCGTAAGTTTCTGGCATGGTGAGATAAGAGATCTCGTAGCCGAGGTGGTGGTCTGGAGAGGGCGATCAGACCGGCCAGGCATGGCGGTCAGACCGGCCCTGCCCAGGGAAGGGCGGTCAAACCAGCCTAGCTAGGCGGTCAGACCGGCCCTTCCCAGATTTCTAGGTGGTTCGGTTTTCGAGGTCATGGTGCTGGTGGTTTCAGTTCCTTTGGTCATGATACAGGTGGTAGGCGCTTTGAGGCTGGTGGTGTTGGGTTTGCTGGACATTCTCCACCTCGTGATCAATAGGATTTTGGGAGAGGTCACAACTTTGAGTCTCAAAGGGGCTCGGACCACGCTTTCCTTTTCGTGGTACTCGTAGTCCTCCAGTGAGATGGGAGTGGTTTTCCCATGGTGGTTCTAGGTTTGATAGGTTTGACAGGATGGATCACAGTGTTGATAGGCGCGGTAGGATGGATGTTGCTAACCCTACTTTTGAGGAAATGGCTCGGCACTGGTTTGACACCATTGGTACTAACCCCAGTGTTGTCATTTGCTCGCTCTCACTCTTGGTTTTGAGTTGCAGGTGGGAGGCCTGGAGAACATTTGGTTGATATCGGGGGTGGTTCTCCGGCCTCATACCCCGATGGTGACATGGAGGTACATCACTTTCGGGGATGGTGGACAAGGATGAGTGACTTCTGAAGAAATGATAATGGTAAGTGAATTTGTGACCTTCAAGTGTGTGGCCTTGGTCAAGCCACTTGGTTCTTTTTGCTCTTTGCCCTATCTCTTGTGTGTAAGGTGAGCTTTGTATGCTCTTTGGCCTTAATGCATGAGTTTAGGGGGATCTTGTGAGTTTTGCGCTCCTTTGCTCTTTTGCTGGTGGCGTCGAGCCCTTTTTGCCTCCCCTCGAGAAGCCAGTCGTTTGTGAGCTTTGTGTGTGGGAGCTCCTTTGTAGCATATGTTCAGTTTTCCTTTTATGCATTCTTGCATTTGCATTGCATATGTAACATGATGTATAGGCATCTTTGTATCTTAGGTTGCATGTATTCTGTATCATATGCATTTTGTAGGAAAAGCTTCTCTTATATACATTGTCCACCATGACGTGCGATATATGATCTTGTGAGGTAGTTTGGTATGCTATGGTTAGTTTGGCTTAGCTCTTGATGATCTTGGTTTATGTCCATGGTGGCTAGCTATGTTTTTGATAAATGTCACATTCATGCTCTTTTGTGAGTAAATGCCTTTATATGATCTTGACATGTTTTAGTGGCTTGGCTATGCTTAATTTGTGGTTGGATAGCTTATTTTGATCATATGGGGCCAAAGGCTCATTTACCATCATGAACGTTTAGCCCTCTTTCTTTATCTTGTGGAGGGGCATAAGTTCCTTTTGTCGCAAAGACATTTCATGTACCAAATATGAATCTGAAAATGAAACGTAAATTGCTTGGAAAATGTGCTCCCATGTCATATGTGCTGAATTTAATTTGCTTTGGGTGCTAAACCATTGCATGATGCCTACCAATGAGAAGTCTCATATATAGAAGTAGGCACATGGCTCAGTGGCTTTGACATGACATGAGGTGCTTGTGGGTGTCTGCGATGGTCTTATGGTTAGAATGGTTGTCCTAGCATGAAGTTTGTGTGGCTTTGCCATTTTAACATGTTTTGATCATATCTAGGACGTTGCTCATGAGAGGGTAAGTTTTCGCAAAATTGCTCAAATCCTTTTTAGCCTTGTCCAATGGTTGTGAAACATGGTGATCATGTAGTTGAGGTCACTACGAACCTGTAGAGTATCTAACTTGCTCATTTGGACATGTGTAGCTCCTTGTGATGAATTTTGTATATTTGAGAAGCTATATGTTGAAACTTTTCGCATTTTGCCTTGATTCATGCATTGTCAACAAGGGGGAGAAGTTTGTGCATGTTTTGGGCAACTGGGAGCATTTGGAAGGTGTTCCAATTGGTTCGGGCAAATCTTGAGCAGTTTTGTGCAGGGCCGGTTGAGGACCATGTGTGGTTCGAGGACCGGTGGATGGTCGCTTCCTAGTGTGATCGATGAGTGATTGGCAACATTGTGTGGACTGACTCTTGGCTAAGTATTGCAGGTGCAGGTTGCGGCTTGACTGGTATTGGTGCTGGTGAAGAACAAGCGCGAAAGGTCATTGCCGCGAGGCCTCCAGGTGTGGATAAGACAAATAGTCTTAGTTCGAGGGACCCGGTGGCCAGCGGAGTCAAGTGCGGGCCGCATGGTGGCAAGAACAGCAGGACGAAGTGGTGGACGGTTTATTGGCTGAGCCTCAAAACCAAGGTCGAGCCGGGACTACGTGGGAGCCCAGTCATGAGTGGCAATTGGCGGAGGCTACACCAAGTTCGCGGGGTTTGCAGTGGTTCACTAGAAAACCACTAGGTTACTCGGTTGAGCCACAAAACCAAGGCCGAAAACTCGACGAGGAGGTGTCACTACGTGAAAAACTGGCTTTGGTAATGGGCGTAGATCGCCTTTGGTAACGGACAATGCGCCTGTTACCGATCAATTGTTACAAATAAGCCAAGAAAGGTAATGGGCAGATGCCCGTTACTGATAAGACATATTCGTAACAGGCATTAAACAACGACTGTTACCAAAACTAGCCACCAGTCACGTGAAATGGCTGTTTTCTGGGCCCACAGGGAACTTTTGTAACGGGCACCAAAGCAAAGCCCGTTACAGAAGCTCAATATCAGAGACGCCTGATGTGCACCTGCGTCTCCACTATCTTGATGAAATGAGACGCGTCTATTTCATGCGTGTCTCAGCACAACTAGTATTCGTAACGGGCATCAAACAACCACTGTTACCACAACTAGTCACCAGCCACGTGAAATGGCTTTTTTTCTGGGCCCACATGGAACTTTGGTGACGGGCATGAAACAAAGCTCGTTACTGTTAAATTAACATCAAAGACGAATTTTGTGAACTGGCGTCTCCACTATCTCGACGAAATGAGATGCTTCTGTTTCTACGCGTGTCTGCTTTCTCTCTATTAAAGGAGACGCTTGCTTTCAACCTGCGTCTCCTATATCTCGATGAACGCCCAGGTCCTGGGGCCCACCAGTCAGGACTGGTAACGGGCTTTTACACTGCCCGTTACATTGTCGGCATTTTTTTAACGGGCTTTATGATGAAGCCCGTTACTTACTGATCCGTGTTTGTAACGAGATTTAATTAACGCCCGTTACAGATACGGCAGCCATCCCTACGATACCTCCTGGTTCTTTGGCGGCATCTCGGAACCTCGCTAGGATTTGGCGGACACCGGGGGGGCGCATCCCGGAACCACGCGATATGGCAGCCACCACAGCAAGGAGACATCACAAACACATTCTCACATCTCATATATTGGCAAAGCAAGATCACATTTATAGACAATCTAGCTAGGATCACATCAAGTTTCAAGTTACTCTCATCAGGGCTTTTTGGATGGAGTCATGAGAAAACAGACGGAACCAGGCAGTATCTGACCCCAACCAAGCAAGCCAAGCAGGTTTCTCAGGCAACAACACCTGACTAAAGAAGACTGAATGAGTTTCAAGTTTCTGGTCACAATAAACTCACGATGCACCACTGTAGAACTTGCCCTTTCGATCGATGGTCTCCTTAAGAATGTACTCGCACAGCATCTCCCGGACACGCTTTACATCTTCTGTGGAAACATTTACGGGAGGTTTGAAATCCTGCAAAATACAATCATTTATGAGAATACAAGTAAAAATCATTTTCTCAAATTAGATGGATAATATGAGAAGATACAAGGTTGAGCAATATTATCTAGTTACAACAGCCTTCTTGATGTCAGGTATGTCATCGAGTAATCTTAACATATGGAATGCCACATGGAATCCACACAAAGAGGACCCCGTGGCTGCTGAGCACACTGCATCGAGGTAACAAAATGACAAGTTAATGCAACCAAATAGGTAAGAAGGGACCATAAAAAAACTGGTCTTACAGCGAGATTTATTTTGTGCTTGAGTGTGGCTTTTGGCTTTTTTTCATTCCTTTCATCACTCTGTCCTGTGCATCACCAAAGGCCCTACATGATCAGCAATACCAATTAGAAACAGTAAGAGATCGATTTTTGTGAACAAAAAATATTGTACCAAAGGCCCTGCATGGTCAGCAATACCAATTAGAAACACTAAGAGATTGAATTTTTGTGAACAAAACCTATAAGAAACTGACCAGTTCAAAACATTTTGGAGGTCTGGGAACTTTAGCGGGGGATGTTGTTTAGCAGAATCTAGATGCCAAACCTCTTTGAACTTCATACAGATGATCACTGTTACCCAGTGGCTAGTGCAGTAGGCACCCACCACGTAGTAGTTGTTCATCATTTCACTTGAGATTGCTTTGCCAACTTGCTAACAACGCTGAGAAATATTTGTTGAAGTAAACAAATCTGGATCTGAAAACCCAACACTGATCTGCTTCTCCGCTGCCTTGTCCATCATTTTCCTAAAAAAATCAAATTGTTAGCATGCATGAACTTTGCGGTCAAAATTAAAAAAATATCTTTTTAGGTTTTAAAGGACTTACAATGTCCACAACCTCATGAAGGTAACATCCAGAGAAGCCAGGGTTATAAGGTTAAACACGCTACTGAATTCAATGTTTAACATTAAAGCACCACAACCACCTTTAAAGTAGTCTTGATCCACCTTTGCTGGAAAGGCAAGTTTATCCTTACTATGTTCCATGACATAAGCATGCAACTTGGCACAATTTGGTCCAACAGCCTTTACATTTTCTTTTGACAACATAGGTGCACTAGGCTTGTATGTTTGTCGGTCCGGTTCTGTCCCATTAAAACAGTTAAGATTCTCATCTTTAGATAGAGGTTTTCTGTGCTGGTTCCCCTTCTGCAGTGGAGATTGTCTGGGCTCCTCCTGTTGCAGAGGCTACTGTACTTGTTGCATCTGCTACCTAGGGGGAGATTGCCTAAGCTCCTCCTCCTGCTGGAGAGGCTACTATTTCGTCTGTTGCTTATCCTCATGTTGCAGCTGCTGCTTAGGTGTAGTTTGCCTAGGCTCCTCCTGCTGTTGTCGACGCTCCTACTGCTGGAGAGGCTGCTGTTTCATCTGTTGATTATCCTCAATTTGCAGCTACTGCTTAGGCAGAGTTTGCCTAGGCTCCTCCTCCGGTTGTTGTCGACACTCCTACTGCTTAGTTTTGCTGACCTGCTACTGCTACTTCTGCTGCTGTTGAGCCTTCTCCTGCTGACACTGAGCTACAGCACCTCCATTTGATGTTGTACCCCTGCTACCTGTTGCGGCTTCAGGGTTGGGATGTCTCGTCATGGGTGGTATAATGATCCTGTCCTTTGGCCATTGGATTCTTTGAACGAGAGCCGCAAATAGGGTTGCTACGTCACCCCCATAAATTGGTACAGGCAGAGGGTATTGACTCGTATTGGCCCACACATAAGTAGGTTGCACCACAACATACCCATCCTGCACCGGTACTGAATGGCAAGCCTTTTCAAATGGAAAGACATTCGCTAATGCGAGCTCCATGGTGCCATCCAAAAGGCTGCACACGGTTCGCTCTGTCAGCTTATCTTTTGTGTCCATCATAGGTGATCGACTATCACTGTGCACTTCATTCGCTTCGTCACCGCTGGCATTCCAATGATCTTGCTCTCTGCCATCTTCCTCCCTGACATCATAATGAACTTCCTCACTGTCATGCCCATCTTCTTCCTCAATGCCATCCATATCTTCTTCCTTGCTGCTACTGACAAGCGCTGGTAATTGGGAAGGAAGAAGTGCATTTTTGGGTATGTTGATGCCTGATAGTCTTAGATCATGGACAATTGATTTAAATGTTTTGTTCGCCATCACATCATGAGCATAAGACCTCTTGTTCCTCTTCTTCCTGTACATTCCAGTGAACTCTTCACCAAACCTTTTACTATAGCCAAGTGAACTAGACACTCCTCGGACCCGACCTCGATGATCTAGAGTCTCAAGTGTTGCAGTGAGGATATCATCCTCCATAACCCTAGAGAAAGAACCATCGCTACCCTGAGCTGCAAGTGTTTTCACCCTTTCTGCTACCCCACCACCGCAGGGTTGCTGAATGTTATGCCCACGCTTCCTTCACTAGTATTCTTCTTCTTCTTCCCTACCCTTGCCCGCAGATAAGGTCTCGAACGTCCAGGAAATTGGTCCCAAGGGTTCTGTTTTCCTTCGGCAGCGAGCTTTGCATCCTCCTCCTCCCACTCTTTCCTTTTACCACAATAACCTTTTCTGCCCGTCTTGTGTGGATTATTATGCAATGCTCTCTTTTGTTTCATCTCCTGGCTCAATTGCTGAAATGAAGGAGAATTGGTTTCCTGCACAAACATGTCCCAGTCTTGTTGCTACAAAAAGGCATGCTTCACAAAGAGAGTCTCCTCTTCACTCACATATTCTTTTCTTAAATGGGCCTTGAACCACTGTTGCAAGGTTCCAATCTGTGATATAGCACCTTAACTACCTTCTTGCAAACAGATTCTTCCACATTGGCTGGGTAATCTAGCTTTTCCTTTAAAACTTTAAACAGATGGTTCTTTTTAATTGGTGAGAGATCATCAACTGCCTTGTTGATTGACACCCTCTCAAGAGCAATGAGACCACAGACCAATACAAATCTATCCCTCACAGCATCTGGGTTGGCCAAAAATTGGCATCAAGTCCAGTTGCAGTAAACTTATCTTCTGGCCATTTGGTTTGTGTCCTTGATCAGCGGGATCGAGTACTACTCGCAGCAGTCTGTGCTAAGTGACCCTGTGAAGAAGGTTCACCGACGATGGGCTATGATGATGCACTGGAGGTAGGGGAGTTTGTTGCTGTGGGAGACTGCATAGATGATATGTCATGCAAAATAGCTGATACAGTCATAAATAAAATCAGCATAGACATATACAGTTCATATTTTACTTAATCAGCATACAGGGATAGGTGCTAACCATTTTGACAGGGACACAACAATATGCTTATATACCAAAGCAGAAAATAAATTCCTTCAACTGGTTCCTTGTCCAACTTGAGCAGCGATAGATTGTGTGTTCCATATGTACATGCAATAGGGGGATTCATGACATTATATATGTCAGTAGTGAAACAACACTCGCAACACATCATGACACCAACAATAATAATATATATGACAATATAAACCACTACGATACAATTCCCAATGACATTATGTGGCCATTAGAATTAAAGTATGCTAACATCTTTTATGCTTTTCATGAATTTACAGTGCAAAAATATAGAACCAGGAACATGAAAATGAATTTCAACATTTCATATAACTTCATCTGTTAGCAACAATTTATTCAAAACAAACTTGGAGCAACAAAATCCATCCATCAAATCCAGTCAATCAATTGAAGATGAACTATTAAGGCATGTCTCCCTAATCCACCTTGACATGAATATATAGCAGATTGGGTGGACTATATTATAAACCACTGCAATGCAATTACCAGTGACATTATGTGGCCATCAGTATTAAAATATGCTAACAGGTCCAAAGCATAACTATTGATCTGAGCATAGCAGAATTAAAGTATATGCTAACAAGTCTAAAGCATAATTGTCGATCTGGTACATTCAGAGCATAGCAGAATTAAAGTATGCTAACAAGTTCAAAGCATAAGTGTCGATCTGGTACATTCAAAGTATAACAGAATTAAAGTATGCTAACATCCTCGATGCTTTTCATGAATTTATAGTGCAAAAATTATAGCACTAGGAACATGAAAATGAATTTCAACATTTCATATAACTTCATCTGTTAGCAACAATTTATTCAAAACAGACTTGGGGCAACAAAATCCATCAATCAAAACCACAGTCACGATTTTGGTGGCCGATGAGAGAGAGGGCGTTGGGGGTTCAAGCAGGACTAACCTCTGTCGCGAATGAATTAGCTGTTCTCGTGATGGTCGGAGGGGCCGGATCCACAGCGACTCGTGGCCTGAGACGGCCGGCCGGCTCGTCGTCGTGGCCGGGGACGACGTCGATGGATCCGCGTCAACCGTCTTTAGGTTGGCCGGATGTACGTCCGCACACCAGTAACCGCGTCCTCGTCACCGTCGTCACGTAGGGAGCGGTGGGGCTGGAGAAGAGCACGGCTGCGGCAGGGAGAGAGCGGCGAATGCGAGCGGGGCGACTGGCGGTGGCGGTGGGGAGAATGCGGGCGTTGTGGATCTATCTAGTGAGGAGTCGAATATGAATGGCGCGCATAACTATGTTTAATGAAACTACCGGCGTGCCGTTGACGGCTCTGTGCAACAATTGGAATTTCGTGGGCACTGTAGTAAATATAGGTGGGAAATTTTGAGCAGCCCGTGCACGGTTCGCCTGCTAACATTGACGAGTGGGCCAGTGTCATGGGTGACGGTGGTTAGTGAACCCGGATCGCCTTTGTTGGGAGTTGGGTCAGTGGTTATCTTTTTTATATTGGCTACTGACGCTGACGCGTGGGCCTGACACAATTTTTTTGGAATAAAACTTGCTTCCCTAATTTATTAGAGCCCATAAAATAGCACCTAAAAATCATAAAAATATGACAATTCGTATTTGGACATTTAGTATTTGAATAAAATATCAACAGTCACACTTGTGCGCCCAAGATTCTTAGAATCCGTTTTTACATCCCATGTTAATGATTTAATAATTCTACTAACATCTACTCCCTCCGTCCCAAAAAGAATGACGTTTTGCTTAATTTGGTATGTGTTCATGTGCATGTAGGCATGCAACAATCAATTAGCAACTAATATGGCAAATAAATAGGGGCAATCAAGGTCATTGCACCTCCTTAATAATCTGTCCTAATATTTCTAAATGAGATTCTTTTTGGGACAGAGGGAGTAGTGTGCTCTAAAAAATCTACAAATTGACATGCCAACATAATCTGGGTACCTAGACTTGTCTTCAAAATTTTAAATCGTTTCAATGTAGGAATTATATACTTGTGTACAAATGTCTACATCTCTCACATAGTTTCCTAGAATGTTTGCTTGAACATTGAAGTTTTCCACACTTTGCAACATGTTCCAACTCATATGCATTTGAAAACGTAACAAAACCTTGTGTTCACCTTAATCTTACGAAATGTAAAGTTCCATCACTAATGGTTGTGTAAAACAGATATTATTTGTATGTTGTACTTACAAAGAACAAAATAAGGCATATAAACATCACTCAACAAATGAAATGTACACTAAACAATGAAATTAATGAATAGATGGTGATTTTAGAAAAAATTAGAAAAAAAGTACCAAATTTGGACTAAAAATGATGAAGAAATACTTGTTACAATATTTCGCTGCAGATTAAAAGAAGAAATGGAAACTGTTCTTCATTTGAATAGAACTGCCCCCGCAGTCATTTGAATAGAACAAAGGAGGAAGCAGAGGGCATAACCGCCCGCCGCCGCCGACATCCCAATAAAATCAAATCTGTGTTTAGTAATATCTAACAATTTACATTCAAGATAGATAATGTTCGTATTGATGCTTATGCCTACATCCCGATGTTCATCCTGCTGACGGCGTACTCCACGGCGGGGTGGAATTTATGCGTCCAGAGGTCGAACTCATGACGGATGCGACACTCAGTGCTGTAGTAGTGGATGATCTCTTTGGTATCCGACCCGTAGCGCCTACATCCCGCTTCCCAAATGCAGATGTGGGGATTCTGGATGGCCAGCAGTGGAATGTCGTCGTCGTCATTGTCGTCGCCGTCATCAAGCCAGTACAACCATGCAATGTTGTCGAGATCCTACTTGACGAGGTAGCGCAGCCGCCACAGGTTGTGGTTCTTCCACCGGTCATCAGGGGGCGACGGGCCGCCGGTGATTTTCTGGAGTAGTGCCATGTCTTCAGGGTCCGCCGGGTTGCAACGGTACTTCAGCATCACTAAAAAGTACTTGGCACCGGAATGTTCAGCAGCGGTGGCATCTCCGATGAGCTTCAGACCCTTATCGGGGTTCCACTGCCTCATCAACCTCACCATCCCCTCGAAGCACAATGCCTCCGAATGATTGGCGTCGTGGAAGCACCGCTCAAAGCACGACCTGACGTAGCGATTCTTGCACGCCGAACGAAGATCACACAACGACACGTGCAGTGGTACCTCATCGGAGTTGCAGATGCACCGGAAGGTGCCGCAGATTTTATTTCGAAGGCTTAGAAAATGGAAAATGGCCACATCCTTGATGGAGTGGATGATGATCTTGGTGAGAAGTTCATCTGGAAGCAGCACATCAAGCACACCGCAGCAGCCATCAATGAGAATGGAGGAAATAGCACAGCGACGGGGTTTGGAATTTGAATGGCGACGAGGGTTGAAGTTGGCGGCAACGAGGGATGAAGTTGGCGACTAGGATTGAAGTTGAAGGAGGCGACGAGCTCGAGGGTTGAAGGCTGAAGATGGCACCTCGGCCATGTCGTAATAAAACAAAAAATGGAAAATGAAAAGGCACCGCAGTTTGGCTGCTGCCGTTGAGAAGTGTGCCCAACATCATTGCCCCGCCCCTTCTCCTTCCCACCTAAGTGCAAGCCGACGCATGGCTTCGCGCCTGAGACGGAGCCCGATGCTCAATCGAGTGGCACGTACTGGCAGTAATGGAATAGTGGGTGGGGGCAGAGGTGCCTGACGGTTCCGCGTCTTGTCAATATAACTCCCTCGCCCAGTCACCCTCCCCTGCTTTCTCCCCTGCTTCTCCCATAAGCTTATCATCTTTTTCTTCACTTCTTCTTCCTCCTCGCGATTCACCACTAAAAATCTTCGGTCACCAAGAGAAGGAGGAGATGGCGTCGAGGAGCCCACCGCCGTCGAAGCGGAGACGAAGGGAGGAGGACGACGAAGAAAGCCGCCGTCGAAAGAAGTTGGAGAAGGAGGAGCCGGCGGCCAAGGATGCCGGCGAGGAACCGCTCTTCGATGACAATAAGTTCGCTGCTGAGCTGCTCAGGAGCGCCTTCAGAAAGCTTCAAGGTGTTGGCGGGGCCTTCGACATCAAGGGGCATCATGATGTGTACAAGGACCCGACCTTGAAGGGTCTCGCCTTCAGGATCCACGGGTTGGCTGAGAAGCTCGAGAACCTCCCCATGGTCAAGCGGGCTGCCTGCCGCCACTTCTTCTTCAATGGCGGCGGCTCCGACGGTGACGACGGCAGCCACAACAACGACGGCGGCGACGACAGCAGCCACGGCGGCGACGACAGCAGCCACGGCGGCGACGGCGGGACTCCAACTAATTGATAGACTCCTCTACCAATTAGTGACAATAATGTATGTGTGCTTTTGTGTCTTCGTCCAGTTCTTGGACATGAACTGCTTAGTTAATTAGCTTAGTTGTTAGATTTTGTATGTCATGAACTCGATCTAATATACGCGAGTAGATCCAACCGCTTTGTGATGAACTGTGTTCTGTTGTGATTAACTGGAGATCTGTTGTGATGAATTAGATCTTATTAGAGTAGTCATTGCCGACGCAGGTTAGCCAGCTGACGCTGACGCTGACGCGTGGGCCAGTGTCATTGGCGACTATGGTTAGCGAACCCAGATCGCATTTGTTGGCAGTTGGGTCTGGGCGGGCAGGCAACGGTTATCTTTTTTATAGTGGCTGCTGACACTGACACGTGGGCCTGTCACAATTTTTTTGGAATGAAACTTGCTTCCCTGAAATATTAGAGCCCATAAAACAGCACCTAAAAATCATTAAAATACAAACAATTTGTATTTGGACATTCAGTATCTGAATAAAATATCAACAGTCAAACTTGTGTGCCCAAGACTCATATATTTCGGTTTTACACCCCATGGTAATTATATAATAATTCTAATAACATCAAATTTTCTATAAAAAACTACAAATTGACTTGGCAACATAATTTGGGTACCTAAACTTGTCTTTGAAATTTCAAGTGGTATCGATGAAGGAATAATATACTTGTGTACAAATGTCTTCATCTCTCACATAGTTTCCTAGAATGTTTGCTTGAACATTGAAGTTTTCCACACTTTGCAACATGTTCGAACTCATATGCATTTGAAAACTTAACAAAACCTTGTGTTCACCTTAAGCTTACGAAATGTAAAGTTCCATCATTAATGGTTGTGTAAAACAAATATTATTTGTATGTTGTACTTACAAAGAACAAAATAAGGCATATAAACATCACTCGACAAACGGAATGTACACTAAACAATGGAATTAATGAGTAGATGGTGATTTTAGAACAATTTAGAAAAAAGTATCAAATTTGGACTAATAACGATGAAGAAATACTTGTTACAACATTTGATTGCAGATTAAAAGGAGAAATGGGAACTGTTCTTCCTTCGAATAGAATTGGGCCCCACAGTCATTAGCAACGCAGGGCTGATAACCCGCGTCGAATTTGCTGCTCTCCCAAAATTTTACACAGATAATTCGAGCATCATACAAAAGCTAATCTACTACTGATTTCCTATTCTCTGTGCGAACTTCACCATTTTGCAGTGCAACCAACAGTCTTCTTTGCAAAACAGAGAAATTCGAAGCCATCGTTTTTCCACACTACAGCCGCCGCCGGTGCTTGCGCACGGCTGATCACCATGCACCTATGCCGGAGGCGGCAGCGGTTCACCCCAAATGCGCCAAGTCGAGTAGTGGAGCGCACGTGCGGCCTTCTCGCACAAAGGCAGACACCCCTCGTTGCCCACCCATCTCGACGACGTCGTACTATCGCCGCAGGCGACCCGCCTCATGTACCCTTTCGCGGTGTCGTCAGCGGCTGCACCGCCATTGTCTCTGTAGAGCAAGATGGCGTATAGATAGGCCGCCACATCATGCCCACCCTCGGCGACGCGTCGGAGATCATTGTATCCCCTGTGTTCGATGAAGAAGGCTTTGATTCCAAAGAGGAAACAAGCCTCCGGATTCCCGAGACCGCTCAGCATAGCAAGGAATGCTTTGTAAGTGGTGGGGTTCCACACCCAAGAAATCTCATCTCATATCCCCTCTATCGACAAATGTCGGCCGACGTCGTCGTGGCCACACACTCGACGCATGATCGAGCAAGTACCGTGTAGGCTGCGGAGGTCAGCCAAGGGCCGCTTCGAGGTCGCACCGACGCACGCCGCAATCTCAATGTGGAGGTCTTGAGGGAGGCCTAGCAGCAGCGATGACGGCTGGTGCCGCGTGCTTCTTCCCGGCATGCTATCCATCTCCGGCCGGGAATGGTGACGATGAGCAGTAGGCAATTGCTATTTTTCGTGGGTAGAGATGAAGGGGCAGGGGATCTAATTGTTTTGGAAGGAGAAGATACAGGAGATTTGTTTCCAAACACGGTTCAAGTATGTAATGGAGATGACGTTTGGCTAATCTTCTTTATCATTTAGTTCTCCATTAGAAACGACGTTTTGCTAATCCGCATAGAGACGATGTTTCGTTACCCCACGTATCATTTAATACTACATTGGAATCACTACCTCTACCGCTCTGCGCTCAGCCATTGACTCGCAACAGTTTCGCCATTGACCGTCTTGGGAACCTCTTCCCGTTTCCTGTGCTCTGGATCGCTTATCCCTTCCTCTCTTTTTTGATGATGACTACATTGGATGTTTGGATAGAGGTGTTAGTGTTAGTTTGCAGCAAACTAACACCAAAACTAACATTTTGGAGCCAAACACATGTGTTAATTTGGAGGTGTTAAGAACTACCACTAACAAAACACTAACATCTACCATCCAAACACGGTCATTGGAGACGATGTTTGCTTACTCTGCGTATCATTTAATTCTACATTGGAATCACTACCTCTGCAGCTCTGCTCTCAGCCATTGACTAGCAACAGTTTCCCGGCCGTCTTGACCGTCTTGGAAACCTTCCCGACCGTTCCTGTGCTCTTGATCTTATCCCTTCCTTGTTTTTCTATAAAAAGGCACCGACGTCTTTCGGTCCTCATCACTTCAAGTTGCTTTCTTCTTCTCTAGATCTAGATCTAGATCTAGCTATATGGTTCCTTCTTCTGATAGGAGTACAATAAAGCAAGTCACTTGCTTCCTTCTTCTCTAGATCAAGATCTAGCTATTATATGGTTTCTTCTTCTGATACAATAAAGCGAGGCACTAGCTTCCTTCTTCTCTAGATCTAGATCTAGCTATGGCACAAAAAATAGATCTTGTAGGGCGCAAGCTTTTGCTTTTCTCTCTTCTTCCTCCTCTAACACAGTTGCGAGAAAATTTTTTGTGACATACTCCTTCCTCATAGCCATGTCCGGGGTAGGTAGCCCAGAACCTCCTGACATCAGGATGAAAATTTCATCTCATGTCTAATGATCATTGTTTTCAAGATGAACAATCCTTCATCCTTTTTCCAATGGTCATTATTTTTCCTATGCTTTCATCCTCCACTCGCGGAAGGCTCTTGCAAACAAAAGTGCAGGTTTAGAAAGCTTTGTGGTCTCATTGCAAGTCAGGAATCAATTCTCTAAGCCATCAACAGAGATGGAGCTTATTCAATGACCACATGCAGCAAGATCAACGACCTGCGAGCAAGATCGATGTTTGTGTGTGATTTTGCATATCTCGTCATGAAGATATGGCCGCATTGTAACCTTGTTCTGATGTATGAATGATGACTGTAATCTGTGTGTGTGTGATTTTGCATATCTCGTCATGATGATATGGCCGCATTGTAACCTTGTTCAGATGTATCAATGATGACTGTAATCTGTGTGTGTGTGATTTTGCATCTCAAGAGACATGCTTTTGTGATTATCTCTGTGCAGTACAATTTTTTGTATGATTTACCTACTCACTTGCAAAGCTTGTGATTATCTCAACAGTTTGGCAAATCAACTTGTTTCTCTCAGGATTCCTGATGTAAGTTAACTAGATCTGGATTTGGCAAGTGAAATTATACCAGATTGTTGGAGATGAACTCGTTTTTTACTTGGCATGTCTTTTTAGAAGTTGGCAAAGCACAAGATTTGTCAAGTAAAATTTGGCAAACACTTGGAGGTGCTCTAATCCGTGTCTCTTTTGATGTAATCTATTCGTGATTTCGCATATCTTCTTGCCCATAACAAAAGCGATGCTGGTTCGTTAGTCCTCGTCTCTTGCCCGTAACAAAGGCGACGATGGTTCGTTAGTCCTCGTCACTTGCCCGTAGCAATGGCGATGCGGGTTCAATAATCATCATCTCTTGCCCATTAGTGAACTGAAGCAGAATATAAACAGAGTATATATAGTATCTTTGGCAGAATATATGACAAGCAAGATTCAAATTCCACCACATCCCATATATTTCAAAAAAGGATTGAAATTTAACCAATACATCGCATCCTTTATATTACAAAACGGATTCCATTTCCACCAATAGACACATCCTCTGGCATTATAAAAAAAATTCAGCAGAAATCAGGCTTGCTTTTTCTTCCTTGATTTCTGTATATGGATTTTTTCACTATGGTCGCTTCTCAAGTACGGTGTTTTGTTAGTTCGAAAGAGTTTGGGCTTGTATGAAGTGTCAAAGGATGGAATTTTGTCAAACTGGTTGTATTCCTCCTCCTCAACAACATTTCAATCCCCACAATCCTTTTTTTCCAGGCATAACCACAGACCAGTTCTTCTTTGCAAGGTCAGGTACATAGAACACTTGCTCAACATGCGTCTCCAGTACAAAATTATCAGTAACGGACTTTATAGCCCGTTACCAATACGGCAGCGATCAGTAACGGACTTAAGCAGCCTGTTACTGATAGGGAATTGATCGGTAACGGACTTTACAAGCCCGTTACCAATAGGTTTAACATTTGTAATGGGCTCTTTTAACATCTGTTACAAAGAATTTATGTAACTGGCATTTAATAAGACCGTTACCAGAAGTCCACATTGGTAACGGGCGTTGTGGAGGCCAACCCCGCGGTCGTCCTGGCGCGCTTATAGGTAAAGGGTGCCAAACAACAACCGTTACAGATGTGGTTGGATGTAACGGGCGTTAAGGGCCCGTTACAAATGTTGTGTGACCTATTTGAGGTTTTCACGTGGTGTGTGGCCACCCAGGCCAGTCTAACCGCCTAGGAGGGGCGGTCTGACCACCCTGGTCGCTGCCGCCGAGAAGCTTTGAAGCGGAGGACAGGTGTCGGGATTGCAAGGCTTGCGTCGAGGCTAAGTAGGTTGCGGTCGATGGGCATCTGTCCGATGCAGAAAATCTGAAGACTTCCAAATTCACCCTTGAGGGGCTTGTATCCCAAGTTATTAAGTAAGGGTAGTTAGTCTTTTGGGTGCCTCCATATAAACACTTGAGGGGATGGCTGGCAGCCAACTCTTGGACCTCTAGCTCATTTATTTTCTCATTTTTCGTCCTTATTTTCCTCTAGTTTTCTAGGACTATCTTGAGAGCTTCATGTGAGATCTAGAGAGACGGATGGATGATCGGGTGGCAAGCTAGACCTTGTACGAACCTTCATGGTATGTATAGATGGTTCAGCGTGGTTCCTCAATGTTGTGTGGTGCTTTTCCCGTCCTTCTTTGTGGTGATTTTCGAAGCTTTTTGTTGTGATTTTCTTGGCGGAGGTTTGAGGACGATTTCTTAGGGATTTTGTTGGGTGTCACGTATGAGGACCTTGTGCCTCTTTGGATGGTGACTTTGCCCTCAAATCTCCCTTGAATCGGACTTTATTTGGTGGTTTTTCGAGTTCCTCGAGTTCTTGGCCTAGAGAGACGATTTCTTCAATTCCTCTTGATTGTGAGCGATTCGGGTCGATCCCTTTGAGGTAAGGGTTGCCCAGGAGGTAACCCAGCTATTCCCGAAGTTTCGCTACAATCCGTGGAGTGATTCGGGAGATCGGGCGATGGGAAGTTGAGGGTTGACGTGCGGGTAGGTTTTCTAGAAGGCGCGGTCTAACCGCCTAGGCGGCGGTCTAACCGCCCTAGGCCTTCCAGGTGAAGGTTTTGATTTTACCGGATTTTCCTCTGTGAGTTTGTTCGTCTTCATCAGAGGAGCATTCAGGTGAAATCTTGGGTCGTTTCCGTGCTGCTTGCTAGGAGTTCTTGCTTGGAGTTCTTTACTGGGTACAGGAGGTTAGACTGCCCCTGGTAGCCAGTCTAACCGCCCCTAAGCCCCTGGATGAAGTTTTGGTTTTCACCAAGATTTCCTGGTAGCTTGCTTGGCCTTGACCAGAGATTTCTGTTGGTGAAACCGTGGTGCGTTTTGGTGCTCGGAAGAGGTGTTTTGGGGGTTTTCTCGGTCACCAGGTGGAGGCGGTCTAACCGGCCCCCATACACGGTCAGACCACCCCCCTCCTGTCAGTCGGCTCCCGAGATGTTTCCGCTGCCGTATTTGTGTAGGAGTCGAGGTTGCTAGTAGTGTTTGCTCCTAGGACCAGAAGCACTTCAGTGGCTACGTGGTTTTGGCAAACGGAAGGTAGAAGTGCAGAGCGTGTGATTTTGGGTGTCCGACCGAGCTTGTTCATCTTGTTGGAGTTTCGATCAATGACTTTGTGGTAAATCAATGACGTTATTCTGCTAAATACTTTATGGTGAATCCATGATGCTATAATGGTAAATACATTTAGGTAAATCAATGGCGCTATTCTTTTAAATACTTTGTGGTGAGTCTATAATGCTATTCTGATAAATACTTTGTGATTATACCCATCTAAATTATTTGGAATTGCATCCCTCTCGTTTGTATACACTACAAGAAACTATTTAATCTGTGACGCATTCTCCGCGACGTTTTCAGAAAACGTCACGAATGTGCATTGCAACCCAAAACACTGTGACGATTTCTTTAATTCGTCGCAATTCTACGACGTATTCCTTTTTTTCATCACGGATGTGCATCGAAGCCCAAAACACTGCGACGATTTGTTAAATTCGTCGCGATTCTACGACGTATTCCTTTTTTCGTCACAAACACTGCGACGATTTGTTTAGTTTGTCGCGATTCTACGACGTTGTCGGTGTTTTAGACCGGCAACCTACTACGGGGAGTACCCGAAGTAGATGATTGTGACTCGCCGAGATCGGTAACTCGAAGGAAGAGACACGTGGCACACAATTTAGACAGGTTCGGGCCGCGAGGTGCGTAATACCCTACGTCCTGTATGCTGCGTAGCTCTGGATTGATAGGGCACGATTACAAGATGGTGCAATAGTGCGCCGTGAGTTGTAGGAGATTGTATGAGGTGATCTTGAGATCGGTCCCTGCCTCGCCTTATATAGTCCGGGAGGCAGGGTTACAAGTCGGAGTAGGGAAAGAGTACTAGTCGAGTACGTCTAGGAGACCTCTATACAGTGCGGAACATGTACAGAGCCCTAACCGAGTACTACTCCTGTATAGTCCTTGTGCTCCACGCCTTCAGGAGCCGTGTAGCGCAAGCCGGGTAGTCCCAGGGGCCCACCGAGTAGTCGGTCCTGGTACCCACCGAGGTAGTGGGCCCAGGGAGGTCCATACGACAAGCCCCCGAGTACTTTGTAGTCGAGAAGGATAGCTTCAAGTAGTCTTGACGGCCTTAACGAGTAGTCCTCAAGCGTCCCTGAGTGCTACAAGTCAAAAGTCCTCAAGAGTAGTCGAAGCATCCCGAGGCCGGAATGTACTCCCCTCGATGTTTGAGCAATCTTGAAGTCTTCTCGAGTAGTCCCAAGCGTCCTCGAAAACTGCCTTCGAAGGTCTTCAAGAAATGCCTGTCTTGTCTTGAAGCCGGAGCCGTTATGGAGATGCGATTTGCAGAACCGCAATCCACATGGAGTAGCCCCCGAGCCTCGAGCCGCGGGCTCTGGCTGAGGGTCCATCTGAAATCTTGGCAAGAAAATCCCGAAAAATCCGGAGAGAAAAAACCGAAGGACACGTGGCACGGAGCCCCCGAGCCTTGAGTCGAGTACTTCCTCTCGAATTGAAGGGTCTTCTTGGAGAATGTGTCCTGAGATGCTCTTGATACTAGCCGCTTCCCAGGTAGTCGAGTAAGAGTAGCCGAGCCCCTGAGGTGAGGCGCGTCGACTAGTAGAATACGAAGAGGCACGCGCAGCCGCTGAGTCAGCCGCGCGTGGACTTATCCAGCCGCCCGTTGCGGAGGCGATTTGGCTTATAAATAGAGCCAAAACCCTTAGGGTTTTTCACCCAAGTGAGCCGCAGTCATTTCCATTTGAATCTTGAAGTAGATCCACTCCAGCGCCTGCTGCCGCCGTAGTAGATCCGAGCGCATCGCCACCCGAAGCCTTTAGGGTAGCCCCCGAGCGGATGCGAGTGAAAACTCCTTGCACTTGGAGAATGAAGCCGTCGCCGTCGAAGACATCCAAGGCCGGCGGGAAGAAGAGGAGCCGTACAGAGGCCGCCGCGGCCGCCACCAGCGCGGCGCCGCAGCTGTCTCCACCGCGCGCTGATCCAAGCCGCGAGTGGAAGAAATCGAAGGTCAAGACGGAGGACCTGCTGACCCTGTTGAACAGCGGGTTCATCAGGGAGAAGGAAGTCGACATGTGGAGATCCGCCGCAGGAGATCCTTATCCGATGGAGAAGGCCGAAGACGAGATCCCGATGTTCTCGCGCTTCGTGGAGCGCGGTCTTGCGCTCCCAGCAAGCGACTTCTTCAAGGGGCTGCTCGGGTACTACGGCATCGAGTACCTCAACCTGAACCCGAACGGCATCTTCCACACCTCGGTCTTCGTCCACTTCTGCGAGGCCTTCCTCGGAATCAAGCCGCACTGGGTGCTCTTCCGGAAGTTCTTCCGCGTCAAGCCGCAGCCCAGTGCCTCCAACCCCAGAGTAGTCGGGGGAGCCGGGATCCAGCTGAGGGAAGACGCCGCGGATCAGTACCTGGCGTACAAGCTCGTGGACTCCAACACGGATTGGAAGACGAGGTGGTTCTACATCACGAACCACCACCCTGCCCTGCCGAAGCCGAGCGGACGGCAACCCAGGCATCATGAGTGGTGGAACACAGAGCCCACCATGCAAGAGGGGATCCAGCTCCCCGAGCTGCTAGAACGCATTCGAGTGCTCAGAGAAGCTGGACTGAGGGCCGAGCACGTGGCCTTCAGTTTCATGAAGCGCCGGATCCAGCCGCTGATGGCGCGGGATACGTTGGGCTTCAAGTACACCGGCGACGACGACTCGTCGTGGATGCCAGGGGGCGAGTTGGACGACAACGACATCATCGAGAGGTTGTCGCGCATCTTCAAGGACATGCCGGAGTACACGGCGTGCCCGGTCGAGGAGTACTCCGCCGCGCGCCCGCCCAACGAGGTGAGTAGCCGTACCCCCCTCGTCGAGTAGTGAGTACTTGCAGTAGAGTTGCTGACGCCTTGTGTCTTTGCGCAGGATGATGTGAAGCGGTTTGTCTCCGAGCCGCAGCCGCCACCGAGCGGGATCGAGATCCCGGTGGAGGGGAAGGTGAAGGAGCGTCGCGAAGTCGGTGAAGGCGACGACACCGTCATCGTGGAGGATACCTCCGATGACGAAGAAGACGAAGAGACTCTTCAGGACCGCTTCCAACTGCGGTCGAGGTTTAGCCGTCCGGGCTTGCCTCACGTTCCACTTGTTCAAGATCCTCCGGCTAGCCTGGAGGCTAGCCTTGCTGCGCCGCCGCGGAAGCCGCGCAACCCCACCAAGAAGCGGGTGGCGAAGAAGATGAAGGTCTCAGAGACCACGCCTCCGGAGGTAGGTTATCTTGAACAGAGTAGTCTAGTACCCGGTGTTCGAGTACAGTACTGACAAGTAGTCGTCCTTTGTGTGCAGGAGGTGCCGCCAACGGGGCCCGTCGAGGAGGGCGACGAAGGCGTGTGGGACCCGGTGGGGGAACCGGCTGGAAGCCGAAGTCCGCCCCCCCCCCGTCGAAGAACTCCCCGGCGCGGCTCGGAGCGCCAGCCCCCTGCTCCAGCGGAGAGCAGAGGACCCGTGGCCGCCACCGTTGAAAGGGTGGTGACCCCTGGAGCGCAGGAGACGTCTGCGCCGGCCGCCGCCACCGTGGAGGAGGCCGTAGCCGAAGAGGCGGAGGAAGAGACGCCCGCCGAGGGTGGACTGGTTGATATTGCCAGCATCCTCGGTGCGCCGGCCGTGACTATCGTCCGGTCGAACTTGTAAGTACCACGTCCTCGCGAGTAGTACTTGCTGCAGTAGTCGATTTGTCTGACGTCTCTCTGTGAATACTTCTGCAGAAAATCCACAGATCTGAGTTGGGATGGGGAAGAGCCCTCGACAGCGGAGGCAGGAGAAATCACGCCGCCCGTCGAGGAGCCCGCTCCCGAGGCCCAAGCCGCGACCGAGCCCCCGGCAACCGAAGCGCCGCTGCCAGAGGCGGTCGTAGTCGAAGGTGAGTACCCTTCTTGAAGCTGTAGAACTCCCGGGACGAGTAGTCGTAGGCACCGATGCGCGTGTCGTTTGTCGACGGGGGCGCCGAAGGAGGTGACATCCCCGCAGGGGGTGCCCATGCGGGGAGTTGACACCGCAGGCCCCCGGAGGCCGCGGAAGGAGCCCCCGAGCCCGAGGGGAAAGTCGTCGAGAAGTCCGCCGGGGGAGAAGCGGCTACCACGTCGCCAGGGGTTGCCCTGGAGGTGGCTATCCGATCCCCTGAGATCCAAGACGCGGAGCCTATCCGCTCGGCGCCAATGACGGAGGCTACGTCGAGTAGCCGCGGCAGGATTGAACTTCTGGCCGACGATCTCGTCGAGCCGGCAACGGTGGCCCAGCACTTGGAGGCGATCCAGCGAGCCGAACAGTGGATGAAGGTACGTAGTCATAGCCTCCCGAGTAGTCAATCCTTTGCGTTGAGTACTCTTCTTGACTTGAGCTTGTCTTGTGCAGGACGTCGCGGAGCGATCCCGCGAGAAGTCGAACCCGCTGCAAGGTTACGGCGACACCGTGCTCCGAGCCGAGGCCCTGGAGGAGCAGCTCGTGAAGTCGCGGAAGCACACGGCCGCCATGCAATCGAAGCTCGACGCCGCCTTCGCCAAGTACCACAACGATGTGATGGAGTTGCAGGCGAAGGGCGACGAGTTGACGCGGAAGAACAAAGGCCTCCGCAACAAGAATAAAGGTACGTCCTTTGACTTGTTGGGTTCTTGTTGGAAGTCGTCAAGCCTCTGACCCGTTGTTGTGTTTCCGTGTTGCAGAACTCGAAGGCCAGGTGGAGCAGCTGAAGGCCTCGGAGGTCAGCATGAAGAACATTTTCTACCGGGAGCAGGAAGCCCGCCAGGTACTTGAGCTCGACTACAAGGAGCTCGCCTTCGAGTGCGAGAAGCACATGGAGCTGCGGATTGCCTCTGACAGAGATCTCGTCAACTGCTACAAATCTTTGCAGAAGTTGAATGAAGATTGCGAGGCGCTCCGAGCCCAGCTGAAGGATCTTGAGGAAGCTGCCCTCCCGATCGCGAGGCTCCTGGTGCCGCACCCGGGTGGCCCCAAGATCGCTCCTCTGGCGGATCGTCTTCGAGAAGCACCAAGCCGGCTAGCCGCCTACGTCAAGCACATGGCCAAGTCGATCCCGAAGCAAGTCCTGGCCTTCATGAAGTCGTACTTCCCGAAGGCTCCAGTGGAGGTGGTCGCCGGCGGGGTAGCCGCCAACTGCTCAGATGAGTAGTACGCAGTTGCTGGAGCAGATGGCTCCCATCGCGGAGCAGGTAGCCGAAAAGCTGAACCTCCAGTAGCCCTGCATAGGTAGCTAGTAGCCATAGTTGTACAGGAAACACTTGTAATGAATTATTCATGTATCAATGAAATGAAGTTGTTCCAGCAATGAGTACTCGTAACCGCGATCTCAGAGTGCGGAGCGCCCATCGTGGAGTAGGTGCGAGTAGTGGTACTCGACCTCAGTAGTCCCGTTGTAGGGAGTAGACAGTAAAGAAGTTGATGAACAATCAAACTTTATTACTGAAGAAGTACACCTGGGTAGCCAGGGCCGTAGTTACAAGTAGTCGCTCGGACCGGAGGCCGCTTACGGCTAAGTGGCGCCGGAGCGGGTAGCCGCTTGCAGCTGGTGATCCGTAGGTAGCCGTGTAGGCCGGATCGTAGATCCGTAGGTAGCCGCGGGGCCGGATCTTGGTGGGTGGTCTCTTGGTAGACCGCTGCTAGAGTCCTTGACGCTCGTCGCGGCCCGGGTCCGTAGGCGGCCGCGCGGGGCCGGGATCCCGGAGGAGAGTAGTCCGAGATCGGGAGCCGGGACCGGGGGGTCGCTTGCGGCAAAGGGGTGTTGATGCAGTCGTGTAGACTTGAACCCCAGAGTAGTCGTGTAGACTAGGCGTAGAATCGACAGAGTTGGTCGACGTTCCACGAGTTGTTGACGTCTTCGCCTTCAAGTGTTTGGAGGCGGTAGGAGCCCGGCCCGGTCACCTTAGCCACGGTGAAGGGGCCTTCCCAGGGGGAGCTGAGCTTGTGGAGTCCTTCCGTGTTCTGGATACGGCGGAGGACAAGATCTCCAACGTTGAAGGAGCGTTCCTTGACGTTGCGGTCATGGTAGCGTCGGATACCCTCCAGGTACCTTGCTGATTGGACGAGGGCGGCGCAGCGAGCTTCTTCGAGGCTGTCGATATCAACTCGTCCGTCGTCTTCCGAGACGCCTTCGTCGTAGTGCTCCACCGCCGGCGAGTTCCATATGACGTCGGCAGGGAGGATGGCTTCGCAGCCGTAGACCGGAAGTAGGGGGATTGCCCCGTTGGCTTGGATGGTTGCGTCCGCAGCCCCCAGAGTGCGTTGGGTAGTTCCTTGATCCACTTGCCCCCTTTGGAGTTAGCAGCGTCGTGTAGCCGCTTCTTGAGGGCGTCGAGCACCATCCCATTGGCGCGCTCGACTTGTCCGTTGGCCCGTGGATGGGCGACTGAGACGTATCTGACGTCGATTCCGCTGTTCTCGCAATATTCCCAGAACTGGTGGTTGTTGAAGTTGGACCCCAGGTCTGTGATGATGCGGTGGGGTATCCCGTAGCGGTGTACGAGTTCATCCAGAAGTCGAGTACTCTGTCGCCCTTGGGGCATGTAACCGGCTTGACCTCGATCCACTTGGTGAACTTGTCGATAGCCACCGGCACCTCCGTTGAATCCTCCCCGGCGCGGTTGGCGGTGGCCCAATCATATCGAGCCCCCGGCAGGCGAAGGGCCGGGTTGGCGGTATGGTGACTAGCTTGTAGGCCGGGACGTGTTGCCTCGCTTGGCGAAGAACTGACATCCTTGGCACCTTCTGACGAGTTCTTCGGCATCGCCCAGGGCTGTGGGCCAGTAGAAAGCTCGTCGGAAGGCCTTGCTGACCAGCGTGCGTGAAGACGCGTGGTTGCCGCAGACGCCCTTGTGGATCTCCTCCAAGATTTCCTTGCCTTCTTCACGAGGGACGCACTTCATGAGTACTCCGGAAGATGCGCCCCGCTTGTAAAGCTTGTCTCCGACGAGGACTAAGACTTGGCACGGCGGACGAGTTGTTCGGCCGCGTTCTTGTCGGAGGGGACCTTCTGCTCGCTGAGGTAGTCGATGAAGGGTTGCCTCCATTCCACGTCGATCATCATGACCTCCTGCCCAGCTGGTGGATGGGCTGGGGTAGTGGTCGGTGGCGCCGGCTCCGGGATGGATGGCACGTGAAGCTCATGGATGAAGACGCCCGCGGGTACTTGGGCGCGGGTGGATCCAAGCTTCGAGAGGACGTCCGCTGCAACGTTGTTGTCGTGGACGATGTGGTAAAACTCGAGACCATAGAATTTGTTCTCGAGCTTGCGGACTTCTAGGCAGTAGGCGTCCATGTTCTCCTTGTTGCGGTCCCAGGACTTGTTGACTTGGTTGATGACCACTGCGGAGTCGCCGTAGACTAGTAGCCGCTTGATGCCTAGTGAAGCCGCGAGGCGGAGCCCGTGTAGGAGAGCTTCATACTCGGCTTCATTGTTTGAGACCTTCCAGAAGATCTGCAGGACGTACTTGAGTTGTTCGCCCGTTGGAGAGAACAGGAGTACCCCTGCGCCTGCGCCCTCGAGGTTGAGTGAGCCATCAAAGTACATCACCCAATGCTCTGGTCGCACGGTGGGAGTAGGTAGCTGGTTCTCCCGCCACTCTGCCATGAAGTCGACTAGTGCCTGCGACTTGATGGCAGTGCGTGGCTTGAAGTCGATGGTGAGGGCGCCGAGCTCGACAACCCACTTGGAGATTCTTCCGGTGGCGTCTTGGTTCCTCAGAATGTCACCGAGCGGGTAGTCAGTGACGACGGAAACCGAGTACTCCTGGAAGTAGTGTCGTAGCTTCCGCGAGGTGATGAGTAGAGCGTACGTGCTTCCCGCACGGCCGGTAGCGAGCCTTGGACTCTGATAGAACCTCGCTGACGAAGTAGACCGGGCGCTGGACCGGATAGGCGTGGCCGTCTTCCTGCCGCTCGACAACGATGGCAGTACTGACCACGTGAGTAGTCGCAGCTAGGTAGAGCAGTAGCTGCTCGCCCTTGTGAGGAGCCGTGAGGATTGGCGGCTTTGACAGGAAGTCCTTGAGCTGGGCAAGGGCTTGATCCGCCTCTGGAGTCCACACGAACTTCTCGTGATGCTTGAGTAGTTTGAAGAAGGGGAGACCCCGTTCTCCTAGCCTCGAGATGAATCTGTTCAACGCCGCCATGCACCCCGTCAGCTTCTGGACGTCCTTGATGCTCGTGGGAGCTTTCATGCTGGTGATGGCGGAGATCTTCTCGGGGGTTGGCTTCAATGCCGCGGCCGGCCGATAATGAAGCCGAGTAGTTTGCCCGAAGGGACGCCGAAGACGCACTTGTTCGGGTTGAGCTTCCAGCGGTACTCGCGCGCCGATGCGAAGGTCTCTTCGAGGTCGTCGATGAGGGTACCGGAGTCCCCGGGTTTTGACAACTACGTCGTCCACGTAGGCCTCGACGTTCTTGTTGAGTTGCCGCTTGAAGCAGTCCTGGATGGCCTGTTGGTAGGTAGCGCCGGCGTTCTTCAACCCGAATGACATGGTCGTGTAGCAGTACGCGCCAAACAGGGTGATGAACGCGGTCTTCTCCTGGTCTTCCTCCTTGATTGCGATCTGGTGGTACCCGGAGTAGCAGTCGAGGAAGCAGAGCAGGTCGCAGCCCGCCGTGGAGTCGATGACTTGATCAATCCGCGGCAACCCGAAGGGGTCCTTGGGGCAGTGCTTGTTGAGGTCGGTGTAGTCGACGCACATCCTCCACTCGTTCGAGTTCTTCTTGCGGACGAGGACGGGGTTGGCGAGCCACTCAGGATAGAAGACTTCTCTGATGAAGCCAGCTGCGAGTAGCTTGGCGAGCTCCTTCTTGATGGCGTCCCGTCTGTCGTCGGCAAAACGTCGGAGGTGTTGTCGCTTAGGGGTGGCCTTTGGATCAACGTTGAGGCAGTGCTCAATCAGCTCCCTGGGCACTCCTGGCATGTCCGCTGGCTTCCACGCGAAGATGTCGCGGTTAGCCCGAAGGAAGCTGACGAGCGCGTTTTCCTATTTGGGGTCGAGGCCGGCCCCGATGGTGGTGGTCTTGCTGGGGTCGCCTGTTCCAAGGTCGACCGCCTTGACGAGTACCTCCTCAGGTGGCTGAGGCTTGTTGGCGCTGTCAGACTTCTCTGGGATGTCGAGTTCGCTTGTGGCAAGCTTCTTCGACGCAGCGTAGACCTCCATCATCGGGCTGGGCTTGGCATCTTGAGTACCAAGTAAGTGTAGTGGGGCACCGCCATGAACTTGGCGATGGCCGGTCTGCCGAGGATAGCGTGGTAAGAGGTCTCGAAGTCCGCAACCTCGAACTTGATGTACTCGGTGCGGTAGTTGTCCCAAGACGCCCCGAAGGTAACTGGCAGTACCACTGAGCCCAGTGTGATAGCCGCGTTGCCTGGGACGATGCCATAGAAAGGCATGCTGCTCTTGTTGAGCATGGGGGTGACGTCGAGGTTCATCTTCTTCAATGTTTTGGTGAAGAGGACGTTGAGCCCGCTTCCACCGTCGATGAGCACCTTGTTGAGCTTGGAGCCCGCCACCGTTGGCTTCAGACGAGAGGGAACCGTCCTGGTTCGGATAAGCTAGTCCACTGGTCCGCGCGGGAGAAGGTGATGGGTACCTCTGACCACCTGAGAGGGGTCAGAACCGCTGGCTCGATGGACATCACTTCACGACGGGTAGCCTTCTCGCTCCCGCCCGCCGGCGCTCCGCCGAAGAGGACGTTGACGGTCTTCTCGGGTTCTTGGAAGTCGTTGTTGTCGCCGTCCTTCTTCTTGCCCTTTTGGTCGTGAGGGTGCGGTGGCTCCGGCGTATCCTTGAGTGCGTGCCCGAGCCGGTAGCACCGCTCGGTAGTGTGGTTGCCGTTTGGATGCCACGGGCACTTCTCCTTCAGCAGGTCTTTGAACCCGCCTGAGTTCTTCTTCGAGTTCCCTTTCGGCAGGCGCTGGATAGCCGCGATAGTGTTGTCTGGCTTGCGCTTGCGGTTGGGACCCGAGTTGTTGTTGTTGTTGTTGTTGTTGCGGCCGCCTTGGTTTGCATTCTTCTGCGCCGCCGCCGCCCGGTTCTGCTTGGACTTGCCGCGGATGGCGTCGTACTTGGCGTTGGCCTTGTCCTCTTCACCCGCCCAAGACGTGATCATGTCCTTGAGGTGGGGAATGGACTGGGGGCGGCGACGACCGAAGTCCTCGAAGGTGCGGCGATGGTAGAGGCCGTCCCGGAAGAGGTCGATGACCTCCTTGTCGGTGACGTCGACGACGGTAGCGCGCTTGTCGAAAAAGCGGCGCATGTACTTGCGGAGGGTCTCGCCTTGTTCTCGCTTGATCATGGCGAGGTCCATGCGAGTACCCGAACGGCCCATGGCGCCCGCGAAGTTGCTTGTGAACTACTCCTTCGCGCCCGGTCCCACTTGTCGATCGAGTGCTTGTCCAGCGACTCGAGCCATGTGAGCGGAGCTTGGTCCAGACAGAAGGGGAAGTAGAGGCATTTGGTGTCGCTGTTGCCGCCAGCGTTCTCGATGGAGAGAGCGTAGCATCGGAGCCACTGGATAGGATCCTGCTTCGCATCATACTTGGTGATCCCCAAAGACTTGAACTTGTCAGGGAGGAGTAGGTTGCGAAGTCGTGGCGAGAAGGCGGGAAAGCCGTCGCCCTCAGCGAGCGCGTGGTCGACTTCTTCCGCCGCGCCTCCTCGATCTTCCTCGGCGAGCGTCGTACCCGCCGTGCGAGGCGCCGGAGGCGTGGCTGTTCGCGTGGCCTCGGCCGCCGCGACCGCCGCCGCCTCCGGCTCTCTCGTTGGCCCCGTGGTTGGAGCCGCCGCCGCCGCCGCCGCCACCGTCGGGGTCGTTGCCGCCACCACCGGCCGGAGCACGGTGGGGGACAACCTCTCGGTTGCCTTGGTCTCGCCGAGAAGGTCCGCCGGCGTGGGAGCGGCGACGGTTTGGGTCGGCCCGGGATGTCGCCTCGAGTACGGTTGGGGCCGGCGTTGGCGCCGCGACTCGTAGCTTCGTTGTCGCGCGGTTTAGCCGGGGAGGAGGTTGGGCGACTCGTTGTCGACCCGCATGAAGTAGGCTTCTTCGCCGAGCTTGGCGATGACCTCTCCGCCGCGTATGCCCCCGAGCCCTCGGCGTGCGATCGTTGTGATCGACATGAGGCATTGCTCGAGGAGTGGTGTGGACTCGCTCTCGACCGCCTCGAGAGCTTCCGCAAGGTTGCGGATGGGGAGGTTGTCTCCCCGAGCCGCCGGCGCCGTTCGCCGCGCTTCCCGTTACGTTCGCGTCGAGCGTCCCCGTTGGCGACGGTCTCGCCCTCGCGGCGCATCGCCGGACGCCTCGTCCGCAGAGATGTCCTCCGTGTACTTGTCTTCGGCCGTGCCTGAGGGTCCCGGGGTGTCGCCGGCAGCCATGAAGACTTGGCGATCGGGGGTGCCGAGGCTGGACTCGCAGGGTGCCACCCCGCTTGGTGTGTTGGAGTCGCCCGGGCCGCTGGTGTTCCCTCCTGGAACGGTAGTGAGTCGATGTAGGCGACGTAGCGCGAGTCTCCCTTTGCCATGTCGGCGGGCTTGCGGTCCGGCCGGTAGACGTATCCGCCCGGTCGGCGTTGATTTTATAACCGGCCCGCAGGCCGGCCCGACAAGGGAAGCTCAGTGGAGTCGTCTTCGGACTCGGGCTCCTCAGGGTCCAACCCGAAGTCGAACTCGTAGTCCGGGTTCGAGTAGAACTCGGAGAGAGGGCTGGAGTCCGAGACGTGATCGGGGATGGCGTCGGAGTCCGAGTTGTACTCGGTTACGGGCTCCTTGCCGGCTCGTCGTGGAGTAGGAGCCCCCGTGCGGGCCCGGCTGGGGACGTGGGGCCCACGTGCGGAGCGCTGGAGTGGTGAAGGGGCCGTCTGCGATGGCTGAGTAGCCGGCTCGCATGCGGTGGCCCAAGGCGACGTCGGGTTCGAGTTGGAGACGGACTCGAGCTCGAAGTCAGCGTGGTGGTTGAAGAGCGAGATTTCGCCGAACTTGCGGCGAGTTCGCCCGTGATGACTTCGGGAAGCGTCACGAGGCCCCGTCCTCGGGTTGGGCCGCATGGTCGCGGCGCCGGAAGGAGCCCGCGCCGTCGCCAGCAGCGGACCCGTGCGCCGAAGACGAAGGTGTCGCCGCGGTTGAAGGCGACCGCTTGGCTTGATGTGGACGGAAGCCGTCGAGTTCGCCATGTGATCTCGAGCGAGAGCCCCTACCACTCGGCGCGCCGCCGTGTCGGTGTTTTAGACCGGCAACCTACTACGGGGAGTACCCGAAGTAGATGATTGTGACTCGCCGAGATCGGTAACTCGAAGGAAGAGACACGTGGCACACAATTTAGACAAAGTTCGGGCCGCGAGGTGCGTAATACCCTACGTCCTGTATGCTGCGTAGCTCTGGATTGATAGGGCACGATTACAAGATGGTGCAATAGTGCGCCGTGAGTTGTAGGAGATTGTATGAGGTGATCTTGAGATCGGTCCCTGCCTCGCCTTATATAGTCCGGGAGGCAGGGTTACAAGTCGGAGTAGGGAAAGAGTACTAGTCGAGTACGTCTAGGAGACCTCTATACAGTGCGGAACATGTACAGAGCCCTAACCGAGTACTACTCCTGTATAGTCCTTGTGCTCCACGCCTTCAGGAGCCGTGTAGCGCAAGCCGGGTAGTCCCAGGGGCCCACCGAGTAGTCGGTCCTGGTACCCACCGAGGTAGTGGGCCCAGGGAGGTCCATACGACAGACGTATTCATATTTTTTCGTCACGGACGTGCATGGATGGATATTGAAGCCCAAACCATCACGACGATTTGTTAAATTCGTCGCAATACGGCCCACAACACCGTGACGTTTTAGCATATTCGTCGCGATCCGCAAAAAACAGCCACCTCACCAGCACCTAGGACCCGCCCACACTGCCACGCAGGTGCCACCTCACCCAAGCGCCACGTCACCACCACGTGAGCGCCCAGGGCCCACCTCACTGCCACGCAGGCGCCACCTCACCTAGGTGCCACGTCACCACCACGTGAGCGCCCAGGGCCCACCTCACTGCCACGCAGTCACCACCTCACCACCACGCGAGCGCCCGGGGCCCACCTAACTGCCACGCAACCACCACCTCACCCAGGCGCCACGTCACCACCACGTGAGTGTCCAGGGCCCACCACACTGCCACGCAAGCGCCATCTCACCCAGGCACCACGTCACCACCACGTGAGCGCACAGGGCCCACCACACTGCCACGCAAGCGCCACCTCACCCAGATGCCGCCTCACTGCCACGCGAGCGCCAGGGGCCCACCTCACTGCCACGCAGGCGCCACCTCACCCACGACATGAGTTCCTCGTAAAAAAGGAAAACCTGCAGCCAAGGGGAATCGAACCCCCAAACTCACCCTTGACCCAGGCGCGCTTCTACCACTGGGCTACAACGTTGTTTGTGACTGTGTCTAACATTTAAATGCCTTTGAACCTATGTACCCAAAGTTTCACATCAATCCAGATGCAGACTTCCCTTCTGCCGCCGCTGCCTACCACCAGCGGCGCCACCCCGCACCGTCGCCGCCGCTTTCCGTGCCGCCGCTGCCTACCAGAACCGACACCCCGCACCATCCCACTGCTTTCCGTTCTTCGCGCCGCCTCCACCATCCGCATCTCGCCGCTGCCCCTGCCAATGCCGTCATCCATGACGCCACCGCCCACCACGCCATCATGCAGCGCCGTCGTCGCCTTTCCTCCCGCTGCCCCTTCCGCCTGAACTCCTGTCGGTACCACGAGCTTCCACCTGAACAAGGGGTGGCTACCACCACATCCCCTTCATCCTCCCGACCGTCACCACCATGCTCGTGCTTGTTCCAGTGGTGGTGCCCGTGTCCGTGGTGGTGGATGGTGAGACAATGCGTGCAGCATTGCTAGTCCATTGACGCATCCAAGGCGCCCAGTGTCATTGCAGCCGAGGAAAGGTACATTTGTTTCTTGACTTTGTTGGACTTATAGATTTGAATTGGTGCAGAGGTGTTGATTTGTGTCTTTTGTGTAATGCTTGATTAGATGGATAGAAGATGGGTTCATGGAAGGTTGTTTTCCTCTGAACACATTGATGGAGTCAGACAATTTATGAGCTTCGTTGTAGAGAAGTTCAGTGACAATGTTGAGATTTTGTGCCCATATTCAAGATGCCTGAATCACAAGTATCACTGTCAGCCTGTTGTAAAGAAGCACATTTTGATGAATGGTATGGATAGTAGTTATACTCGTTGGTTTCATCATGGAGAGGATGTCAATGTAGATGTTGTTGAGCACCCTATTGATGTGCATGACAGTGGTGATAGGGGAAATGTGGGAGAGGATTGCGGTGTTGGTTGTGGGGAAAATGTGGGAGAAGATGGCGAGTCTGATCGTTTGGGAACCTTATAGGAGACCTACATGCTGCGAAGAAGAGAAGGCGTAAAGGATGCAAAAAATGAGGATGCGTAAAATGAGGATGTCGCTACATACCCTCATGACTCGCAGTCATTTTTCAAAATAGTCATGAGAGAGGCAAAGCGTCGGCTTTATCCCGGTTGTAGCAAGTTTTCAAGGTTCTCATTTGTGGTTAACCTTCTTCATATGAAGTCCTTGTACGGGATAAGCAATTCGCATTTTCTGCAATATTGAAGTTTTTCACTGAAGCATTCCCAGAGGGCAATGCACTCCCCAAATCATACAATGAAGCAAAGAATCTTTTGAAGGAATTAGGTCTTGGATACGAATCGATACATGCGTGCGGCAATAATTGTGTTTTGTTCAGAAAGAGATATGCCCACCTTGACAAGTGTCCAGTTTGTGGTCTTTTGAGATGGAAGGATGAAGAAAGAAAGAAGATTCCACTGAAGGTGTTGAGGCATTTTCCGCTAGCACCTAGGCTGAAGAGGCTCTTTGCAACCAAAGAAGCATCACTACTATCACAATGGCACGACCGATAGCGGCAACCCAGTGAGAGGGAAATGAGTCACCCAGCTGATGGTGATGCATGGCAAGATTTCGACAAAGAATATTCGGAATTT
Source organism: Cenchrus americanus (assembly GCA_947561735.1). Classification (NCBI taxonomy): domain Eukaryota; kingdom Viridiplantae; phylum Streptophyta; class Magnoliopsida; order Poales; family Poaceae; genus Cenchrus; species Cenchrus americanus. The sequence continues at coordinate 27,991,494 of OX387242.1, read as the reverse complement.
GCTAGAGATGCAAGAAACATCAGGCTTGGCCATGCTACTGACGGGTTCAACCCATTTTCAGAACAGAACACAAGATACAGCATGTGGCCTGTGTTTGTGGTGCCATACAACCTTCCACCTTGGGCATGCATGGAGGAGTCCAACTTTATTATGGCTTTGCTTATACCGGGTCCTAAATCCCCTGGGAAGGATTTTGATGTATTTTTGGAGCCTCTGGTGGAAGATTTGATTGAGCTTTGGAAAGGTGTGCGTGCTTATGATGCCAATACTCGCAAAATGTTTGACCTTCATGCTGCAGTTTTGTGGTGCATCCATGATTACCCTGCTTTGAGCACTCTTTCAGGTCGAACCATAAAAGGTTATTTTGCATGTACACACTGTGACAAACACCCTCTTTCCTACGGCCTAAGGTCCAAAATTGGTTATTTTGGACACTACCGTTTCCTTCCAGAGGTACATCCATTGCGGAGAAACAATCTGTTTATCGGCCTTCATGAAACCGATGATCCACCAGGTCAATTCACTATGGAAGAGTTGTTAGCTGAACTGGAGAAAGCAATGAATCCACAAGTGTCGTATGGACCTCCCCGGGCCCACTACCTCGGTGGGTACCAGGACCGACTACTCGGTGGGCCCCCGGGACTACCCGACTTGCGCTACACGGCACCCGAAGGCGTGGAGCACAAGGACAAAGACAGAGTAGTACTCGGTTAAGGCTCGTACACGTTCCGCACCGTATAGAGGTCTCCTAGACGTACTCGACTAGTACTCTTTCCCTACTCCGACTTGTAACCCCCGCCTCCCGACTATATAAGGCGAGGCGGGGACCGATCCCAGGATCACCTCATCCAATCTCAACTCACGGCGCACCGTTGCACCATCCCGTAACCGTGCCCTATCAATCCGTAGCTACGCAACATACAGACGTAGGGTATTACGCACCTCGCGGCCCGAACCTGTCTAAATTGTGTGTCGCGTGCCTCTTCCTTCGAGTTACCGATCTCGGCGAGTCACATTCATCTACTTCGGGTACTCCCCCGTAGTAGGTTGCCGGTCCAAAACACCGACAGCTGGCGCGCCAGGTAGGGGATCTCGCTCGAGATCACATGGCGAACTCGACGGCTTCCGTTCACATCAAGCCAACCGTCGCCTTCAACCGTGGCGACACCTTCGTCTTCGGGGCTTGGGTCTGCACTGCTGATGGCGTGGGCTCCTTCCAGCGCCGCTTGATCATGCAACCCGACTCGAGGACAGAGCCTTGTGACGCTTCCCGAAGTTGTCACGGGGCGAGCTCGCCGCAAGTTCGGCGAAATTTCGCTCTCCAACCTTCACGCTGACTTCGAGCTCGAGTCCGTCCCCAACTCGAACCCGACGTCGCCATGGGCCATCGCATGCGAGCCGGCTCCCCGAGCCATCGCGGCGGTCCCCTCTCCACGTCGGGCCGCTCCGTGCGTGGCCCTCGCGTTCCCGGCCGGGCCCGCACGGAGGCTTCCCGCACCACGCCGGCCGCAAGGAGCCCGTAGCCGAGTACAACTCGGACTCCGACGCCGCCCCCAACCGCGTCTTGGACTCCGGCCCTCTCTCCGAGTTCTACTCGAACCCGACTACGAGTTCGACTTCGGGTCGGACCCCCGAGGAGCCCGAGTCCGAAGATGACTCCTATGAGCTTCCCTTGTCGTGGCCGGCCTCCGGGCCGGTTATAAGATCGACGCCGGCCGGAAGATACGTCTACCGGCCGGACCGCAAACCCCGCCGAGCCGACAAAGGACTCACGCTACGTCGCCTACATCGACTCGCTACCGTTCCGGAGGGAACACCACTAGCCCAAGCCGACTCAAGCACACCAACCGAGGTGGCACCTTCGAGCCAAGCTTGGGTACCCCCCGACCGTCAAGTCTTCATGGCCGCCGGCGACACCCCGGAACCTCGGGCACGGCCGCGTACAAGTACTTGGAGGACATCTCCGCGTACGAGCCGTCCGCCGAGGCCCCCGCGGACGAGACCGACGCCGGCGGGGACGCCCCGCGCGAACGTAACAGAAGCGCAACGAACGACGCCGGCGGCTCGGAGACAACCTCCCCATCCGCAACCTTGCGGAAGCTCTCGGCGCCGAGAGCAGCAGTTCACACCACTCCCGAGCGGTGCCTCATGTCGATCACGGCGATCGCACGGCGGTGCTCGGGGCATACGGGCCGGAGAAGTCATCGCCAAGCTCGCCGAGGAAGCTTACTTCATGCGGGTAGACAAGAGAGTCGCCCAACCTCCCCCGCCCAAGCCTCGCGACAACGAGGCTACTAGTCGCAAGTGCCGACCCCGGTCCTAACCGTACTCGGGGCGACATCCCGCCCGAACCAAACCGTCGACGCTCCACCGCCGGCGGTCCCTCACGACAAGACAACGTCAACCGAGAACTCGTCCCCCACCGTGCCTCGGCCGGTGGTGGCGGCAACGACCCCCGACGGCGGCGGCGGCAGCGACGGCGGCGGCCTCCAACCACGGAGCCAACAAGAAAGCCGGAGGCGGCGGCGGCCGCGGCGGCCGCGGCCACGCGCATAGCCACGCCTCCGGCGCCTCTCACGGCGGGTACGACGCCCGCCGCAGAATCGAAGAGTTGCGGCGAGAGAAGTCGACGACCGCCGCCGAAGGCGACGGCTTCCCCGCCTTCTCACCCCGGCTCGCAACCCTCGCTCCTCCCCGACAAGTTCAAGCCTTTGGGGATCACCAAATACGACGCGAAGCAGGATCCTATCCAGTGGCTCCGATGCTACGCTCTCTCCATCGAGAACGCTGGCGGCAACAGCGACACCAAGTGCCTCTACTTCCCCTTCTGCCTGGACCAAGCCCCACTCACGTGGCTCGAGTCGCTGGACAAGCACTCAATCGACAAGTGGGACCAGCTGAAGGAGCAATTCACGAGCAACTTCGCGGGCGCCATGGGCCGCTCGGGTACTCGCATGGACCTTGCCATGATCAAGCAGGAACAAGGCGAGACCCTCCGCAAGTACATGCGCCGCTTCTTCGACAAGCGCGCTACCGTCGTGGACGTCACCGACAAGGAGGTCATCGACCTCTTCCGGACGGGCTCTACCATCGCCGCACCTTCGAGGACTTCGGCCGGCGCCGCCCCAGTCCATTCCCCACCTCAAGGACATGATCACGTCCCGGGCGGATGAAGAGGACAAGGCCAACGCCAAGTACGACGCCATCCGCGCCAAGTCCAAGCGAGAACCAAGGCGGCGGCGGCAGCGGCAACCCAAACCAAGGCGGCCGCAACAACAACAACAACAACAACAACTTCTCGAGTTCCAACCGCAAGCGCAAGCCGTACAACACCGTCGCGGCTATCCGCCGCCCTCCAAAAGGGAACTCGAAGAAGAATTCCGGCGGGTTCAAAGACCCGCGAAGGAGAAGTGCCCGTGGCACCCGAACGGCAACCACACCACCGAGCAATGCTACCAACTCGGCATGCACTCAAGGATACGCCGAGCCACCGCACCCTCACGATCGAAGAACAAGAAGAAGGACGGCGACGACTTCCAAGAACCCGAGAAGACCGTCAACGTCCTCTTCGGCGGACTACCCCCGCAGCGGGAGCGAAGGCTACTCGCCGTGAAGTGATGTCCATTGAACCGGCGGTTATGACCCCTCTCGGGTGGTCGAGACGCCCATCACCTTCTCCCGCGCGGACCAATGGACCAGCTTCTCCGAACCAGACGCTTCCCTCTCGTCCTGAAACCAACAGTGGCGGGCTCTAAGCTCAACAAGGTGCTCATCGACGGCGGAAGCGGGCTCAACGTCCTCTTCACCAAGACTCTGAAGAAGATGAACCTTGACGTCACCCCCATGCTCGACAAGAGCAGCATGCCTTTCTACGGCATTGTCCCAGGCAACGCGGCTATCCCACTGGGCTCAGTGGTACTGCCAGTTACCTTCGGGGCGTCTCGCGACAACTACCGCACCGAGTACATCAAGTTCGAGGTCGCGGATATCGAGACTTCCTACCATGCCATCCTCGGCAGACCGGCCATCGCCAAGTTCATGGCGGTGCCCCACTACACGTACTTGGTACTCAAAATGCCAAGTCCAGCTGGCGTACTCTCCCTCCAAGGGGACTTGAAGATCTCTCACGACTGCGATACAGAGGCCGTGGTGATCGCTTCGACAAATCAAGTACCCACCCCAATGATGGAGGTCTACGCCGCGTCGAAGAAGCTCGCCACGAGCGAACTCGACATCCCAGAGAAGTCGGACAGCACCAACAAGCCTCGGCCACCCGAGGAGGTGCTCACCAAGTCGGGTCGACCTCGGAACAGCGACCCCACCAAGACCACCACCATCGGGGCCGGCCTCGACCCCAAATAGGAAGACGCGCTCGTCAGCTTCCTTCGGGCTAACCGCGACATCTTCGCGTGGAGGCCGGCCGGACATGCCGGGAGTGCCCGTGGAGCCGATCGAGCACCGCCCTCAACGTCGACCCAAAGGCCACCCCCAAGCGACAACACCTCCGACGCTTCGCCGATGACGGACGGGACGCCATCAAGAAGGAACTCGCCAAGCTACTCGCCGCTCGGCTTCATCGGAGAAGTCTTCCATCCCGAGTGGCTCGCTAACCCCCGTCCTCGTCCGCAAGAAGAACTCGAACGAGTGGAGGATGTGCGTCGACTACACCGACCTCAACAAGCACGCGCCCAAGGACCCCTTCGGGTTGCCACGGATTGATCAAGTCATCGACTCCACGGCGGGGGCGCGACCCGCTCTCGCTTCCTCGACGCTACTCCGGTACCACCGCATCGCAATCAAGGAGGAAGACCGGAGAAGACCGCGTTCATCACCCCGTTTGGCGCGTACTGCTACACGACCATGTCTTTCGGGTTGAAGAACGCCGGCGCTACTTACCAACGGGCCATCCAGGCCTGCTTCAAGCGGCAACTCAACAAGAACGTCGAGGCCTACGTGGATGACGTGGTTGTCAAAACCGGGGACTCCGGTACCCTCATCGACGACCTTGAAGAGACCTTCGCATCGCTACGCGAGTACCGCTGGAAGCTCAACCCGAACAAGTGCGTCTTCGGCGTACCTTCGGGCAAACTACTCGGCTTCATCATCGCCCAACGCGGCATCGAAGCCAACCCCGAGAAGATCTCCGCCATCACCAGCATGAAAGCTCCCACGAGCATCAAGGACGTCCAGAAGCTGACGGGGTGCATGGCGGCATTGAACAGATTCATCTCGAAGCTAGGAGAACGGGGCCTCCCCTTCTTCAAACTACTCAAGCACCACGAGAAGTTCGTGTGGACTGCAGAGGCGGACCAAGCCCTTGCCCAGCTCAAGGACTTCCTGTCGAAGCCCCCAGTCCTCACGGCTCCCTACAAGGGCGAGCAGCTGCTGCTCTATCTCGCTGCGACTACTCACGTGGTCAGTACTGCCATCGTCGTCGAGCGGCGGGGAAGACGGCCACGCCTACCCGGGCCCGGGCCGCCCGCTCACTTCGTCGGCGAGGTTCTATCGCAGTCCAAGGCTCGCTACCGCCCGTGCGTGCTTCGTACGCTCTACTCATCACCTCGCGGAAGCTACGACACTACTTCCCGGGAGTACTCGGTCTCCGTCGTCACCGACTACCCACTCGGCGACATCCCGAGGAACCCGTACGCCACCGAAGGATCTCCAAATGGGTCGGTCGAGCTCGGCGCCCTCACCATCGACTTCAAGCCACGCACGCCCATCAAGTCGCAAGCTCTAGTCGACTTCATGGCGCAGTGGCGGGAGAACCGGCTACCTACTCCCACCGTGCGACCGCAGCATTGGGTGATGTACTTCGACGGCTCACTCAACCTCGAGGGCGCGAGCGCGGGGGTACTCCCCGATCTCTCCAACGGGCGAACAACTCAAGTACGTCCCCGCATCTTCCGGAAGGTCTCGAACAACGAAGCCGAGTACGAAGCCCTCCTACACGGCTCCGCCTCGCGGCTTCACTTGGCGTCAAGCGGCTACTAGTCTACGGCGACTCCGCGGTGGTCATCAACCAAGTCAACAAGTCCCGGGACCGCAACAAGGAGAACATGGACGCCTATCGCCTAGAAGTCCGCAAGCTCGAGAACAAATTCTATGGTCTCGAGTTCCACCACATCGTTCGCGACAACAACGTTGCGCCGGACGTCCTCTCGAAGCTCGGATCCACCCGCGCCCAAGTACCCGCGGGCGTCTTCGTCCATGAGCTTCACGCGCCATCCATCCCGGAGCCGGCGCCACCGACCACCGTCCCGGCTAACCAACCAGTGGGCGGGAGGTCATGATGATCGACGTGGACCGGAGGCAACCCTTCATCGACTACCTCGGCGAGCGAAGGTCCCCCTCCGACAAGAACGCAGCGCCGAACAACTCGTCCGCCGCGCCAAGTCTTACGTCCTCGTCGGCGACAAGCTTTACAAGCGAGGCGCATCTTCCGGAGTACTCATGAAATGCGTCCCTCGCGAAGAAGGCAAGGACATCTTGGAGGAGATCCACAAGGGTGTCTGCGGCAACCACGCGTCCTCCCGCACGCTGGTCAGCAAGGCCTTCCGGCGAGCCTTCTACTGGCCCACAGCCCTGGGCGATGCTGAAGAACTCGTCAACGGTGCCAAGGATGTCGGCTTCTTCGCCAAGCAGCAACACGTCCCTGCCTACAAGCTAGTCACCATACCACCAACTTGGCCCTTTGCCCGCCGGGGGCTCGACATGATTGGGCCACCGCCAACCGCGCCGGAGGATTCAACCGGTACCGGTGGCTATCGACAAGTTCACCAAGTGGATCGAGGTCAAGCCGGTCACATGTCCCAAGGCCGACGAGTACTCGACTTCCGGATGAACTCGTACACCGCTACGGCTACCCCACCGCATCATCACGGACACGGGGTCCAACTTCAACAACCACCGGTTCCGGGGAGTACCGCGAGAACAGCCGGAATCGACGTCGGATACGTCTCCGTCGCCCATCCACGGGCCAACGGACAAGTCGAGCGCGCCAACGGGATGGTGCTCGACGCCCTCAAGAAGCGGCTACACGACGCCGCTAACTCAAAAGGGGGCAAGTGGATCAAGGAACTACCCAACGCACTCTGGGGGCTGCGGACTCAACCATCCAAGCCAACGGGGCAATCCCCTTATTTCCTGGTCTACGGCTCAGAAGCCATCCTCCCTGCCGATGTCATATGGAACTCGCCAGCAGTGGAGCACTACGACGAAGGCGTCTCAGAAGACAGCAGACGAGTTGATATCGACAGCCTCGAAGAAGCTCGCTGTGCCGCCCTCGTCCAATCAGCAAGGTACCTCGAGGGTATCCGACGCTACCACGATCGCAACGTCAAGGAACGCTCCTTCAACGTTGGAGATCTTGTCCTCCGCCGTATCCAGAACACGGAAGGACTTCACAAGCTCAGCTCCCCCTGGGAAGGCCCCTTCACCGTGGCTAAGGTGACCGGGCCAGGCTCCTACCGCCTCCAAACACTCGAAGGCGAAGAAGTCAACAACTCGTGGAACGTCGACCAGCTCTGTCGATTCTACGCCTAGTCTGTTCGACTACTCCGGGGTTCAAGTCTACACGACTGCATCAACACCCCTAGCCGCATGCGACCCTCCGGGTCCTGGCTTCAAGTCTCCGGACTATTCTACTCCAGGCCCAGCCCGTGCGGCTACTTACGGACCCTGGGCTGCAATGAGCGTCAAAGGACTCTAGCAGCGGTCTATCAAGAAGACCACACTCTAAGATCCAGCCTCCGCGGCTACCTACGGATCTGCGATCCAGCCTACACGGCTACCTACGGATCACTCACTGTAAGCGGCTACCCGCTCCAGTACTACTCAGCTGTAAGCGGCCTCCGGTCCGGGCGACTACTTGTAACTACGGCCCGGCCACCCGTGTGTACTTCTTCAGTAATAAAGTTTGATTGTTCATCAACTTCTTTACTGCCTACTCCCTGCGACGGGACTACTAAGCCGAGTACTACTACTCGCACCTACTCCACGATGGGCGCTCCGCACTCTGAGATCGCGGCTACGAGTACTCATTGATGGAACTTCACATTTCATTGATATATATGAGATAGTTCATTACAACTGTTTCCTATACAACCATGGCTATCAAGCTATCTATGCAGAGCTACCGGAGATTCAGCTTGTCGGCTACCTCGCTCCGCGATGGGAGCCATCTCGCTCCCGGCAACTCCGCGTGCATCGCTCATCCGAGCAGTTGGCGGCTACTCCGCCGGCGACTACCTCCACCGGGGCCTTCGGGAAGTACGACTTCATGAAGGCCAGCACCTGCTTCGGGATCGACTTGGCCATGTGCTTCACGTAGGCGGCCAGCCGGCTTGGCGCCTCACGAAGTCGATCCGCCAACGGAGCAATCTTGGGGCCGCCCGGTGCGGCACCGGGAGCCTCGCGATCGGGAGGGCGGCCTCTTCCGTGGTCCTTCAGTTGGGCTCGGAGCGCCTCGCAGTCTTCGTTCAACTTCTGCAAGGATTTGTAGCGGTTGACGAGATCCCGGTCGATGCAATTCTCAACTCCATGTGCTTCTCGCACTCGAAGGCCACCTCCTTGTAGTCGAGTTCAAGTACCGGCGGGCTTCTTGCTCCCGGTAGAAGAGATTCTTCATGCCGATCTCCGAGCCCTTCGTACGCTCCACTCCGGTCTTCGAGTTCCGCAACACAGAACACAACAACGGGTCGAGCTTGATGACTCCCAACAAGTACCCGACAAGTCAAGACACATACCTTTATTCTTGTTGCGGAGGCCTTTGTTCTTCCGCACTCGGATCGTCGCTCTTCGCCCGCAAGTCCATCACGTCGTTGTGGTACTTGGCGAAGGCGGCGTCAAGCCTCGACTGCATGGCGGCCGCGTGCTTCTTCGACTTCATGAGCCGCTCCTCCAAGGCTTCGGCTCGCGAGCACGGTGTCGCCGTACCCCCGCAAGATGTTGGACTTCTCGCGGGATCGCTCCGCGACGTCCCGCACAAGACAAGCTCAAGTCAGCGCAGTACTCTACGCAAAGGATAGACTACTCGGAAGGCAACGGCTACGTACCTTCATCCATTGTTCGGCTCGCCGCATCGCCTCCGGATGCTCGCGCCGAAGACCGCCGGCTCGACGAGATCGTCGGCCAACAACTCGATCCCGCCACGGCTACTTGTCGTAGCCTCCGTCATTGGCGCCGAGCGGATAGGCTCCGCGTCTTGGATCTCCGGGGACCGGATCGCCACCTCCAGGGCAGCCCCTGGCGACGTGGCAGCCGCCTCCTCCACGGCGGACTTCTCGACGGCCTCCCCCACGGGCTCGGGGGCTCTCGCTGCAGCCTCCGGGCCTCCCGGTGTCAACTCCCCGCACGGGTACCCCCCGCAGGGATGTCACCACCTTCGCCGCCCTGTCACCAAGGAACACGCGCATCGGTATTCTCGACTACTCTTTTTGGGCTCTACGGCTTCGGGAAGAGTACTCACCTTCGACTATGACCGCCTGCGGCGCCGCCGCCGGCGGCCCCGGGGGCTCGGTCGCGGCTTGGGCCTCCGGAGCGGGTTCCTCGACGGGTGGCACGGCCTCTTCGCCCCCGCCGCCGCGGGCTCCTCCCCCCGTCCCGGCTCAAGTCGGTGGATTTTCTGCACAAGTATCCACAAAGGTTCATCAGACAACATCGGCTACTACAATGAGTACTACTCACGAAGTGTGGTACTTACAAGTTCGACCGGACGATAGTCACGGCCGGAGCACCAAGGATGCTGGCGATATCGACCAGTCCACCCTCGGCGGGCGTCTCTTCTTCCGCCTCTTCGGCTACGCCTCCTCCACCGGTGGCGGGCCGGCGCGGCGGCATGTCCCTCCCGCGCCCTCGCGGCTTCCATCTCTCCAACGGCGGCGGCCGCGGGCCCCCGCTCCCCTCCCGGGGGGGGGGGCGGGCGCTCCGGGCGCGCCGAAGCTCTTCGACGCGGGGAGCCGGACTCGGCTTCCGGCCCGGTTCCCCCCACCGTGGGCCACGCGCCCTCATCGCCCTCCTCCACGGGCCCGCCGGCGGCCTCTCCCCGCACATGGGGATAACTACTCGTCGGCACCGTACTCGATCATTGGGTACTCGACGTCTCCCGCTCAAGATGACTTACCTCAAGAGGCGTGGTCTCTGAGACCTTCATCTTCTTGGCTACCCGCTTCTTGGCGGGGTTGCGCGGCTTCTTCGGCGGCGCGGCAAGGCTAGCCTCCGTGCCAGCGGGAGGGTCTTGGACGAGAGGCACATGAGGCAAGCCTGGACGGCTAAACCTCGACCGCAGCTGGAAGCGGTCCTGCAGCGTCTCCTCGTCCTCTTCGTCTTCGGAGGTATCCTCCACGATGACGGGATCGTCGTCCCCGACTACTCGGCGCTCCTTCACCTTCTCCACCGCTGGAATCTCAATTCCGCTCGGTGGTGGCTGCGGCTCGGAGACAAACCGCTTCACATCGTCCTGCATCCAAAAGACACACAGGCGTCAGCAACTCTGCTACAAGTGCCTACTACTCGACGAGGCGGGTACGGCTACTTACCTCGTTGGGCGGGCGCGCGGCGGAGAACTCCTCGACAGGGCACGCCGTGTACTCCGGCATGTCCTTGAAGATCTTCGACAACCTCTCGACGATGTCGTTGTCTTCAATCTCACCCCCCGGCATCCGCGACGTGTCGTCGTCGCCGGTGTACTCGAAGCCCATCGTATCCCGCGCTGACGCGGGCCGGATCCGACGCTTCATGAAACTGAAGGCCACATGCTCGGCCCTCAGTCCTGCATCACGCAGGGCCTTGATTCTTCCCGGCAAACTCCGGGAGCCGGATCCCCTCTTGCATGGTGGGCTCCGTGTTCCACCACTCCCGGTGTTTGGGCCGCCGTCCGCTCGGCTTCGGCGGCCTCCGGATGGTGGTTCGTGGTATAGAACCACCTCGTCTTCCAATCCGTGTTGGAGTCCACGAGCTTGTACGCCGTGCACGCTCGGCGGCATCTTCTCTCAATCGGATCCCGGCCCCGCCGACTACCCTAGGGTTGGAGGCGCTGGGCTGTGGCTTCACGCGGAAGAACTTGCGGAAGAGAATCCAATGCGGCTTGATCCCCAAGAATGCTTCGCGAAATGGACGAAGACAGAAGCGTGGAAGATTCCGTTGGGGTTCAAGTTGAGGTACTCGATGCCGTAGTACCTGAGAAGCCCTTTGAAGAAATCGCTCGCTGGGAGCGCAAGCCCGCGCTCCACGAAGCGCGAGAACATCGGGATCTCGTCTTGCGCCTTCTCCATTGGATAGGGATCTCCGCGGCGCATCTCCACATATCGATCTCCTTCTCCCCGATGAACCCGGAGTTCAACAAGGGTCGCAGGTCTTCGGTCTTCACCTTCGACCTCTTCCACTCGCGGCTTGGGTCAGCGCGCGGTGGAGACGTGGGCGGCGCCGCTCCGCACCGGCCGCGGCGGCCTTCCGCATGGCTCCTCTTCTTCCCCGCCGGCCTTCAACGTCTTCGACGGGGGACGGTTTCATTCTCCAAGAACAGGGAGTCTTCACTCGCATCCGCTCGGGGGCTACCCTACAGCTTTCGGGTGGCGACGCGCTTGGATCTACTACGGCGGCAGCGCTCGCTGGAGTGGATTTTTCTTCAAGATTCAAGTGGCAAATGACTGCAGCTCACTTGGGTGAAAAACCCTAAGGGTTTCGGCTTGAATTTATAAGCCAAAACGCCTCCGCAACGGGCGGCCGGATAAGTCCGCGCGTGGCTGACTCAGCGGCTGCGCGTGACTCTTCGTATTCTACTAGTCGACGTGCCTCACCTCGGTGGCTCGGCTACCTCTACTCGACTACCTGGGACGCGGCTAGTTTCAAGAGCATCTCAGGACACATTCTCCAAAGAAGACCCTTCAATTCGAGAGGAAGTACTCGACTCAAGGCTCGGGGGCTCCGTGCCACGTGTCCTTCGGTTTTTTCTCTCCGGAATTTTCGGGATTTTCTCGCCAAGACTTCGGATAGATCCTCGGCCCGCAGCCCGCGGCTCGAGGCTCGGGGGCTACTCCACGTGGATTGCGGTTCAGCAAATCGCACTTTCTTGACGGCTCCGGCTTCAAGACAAGGCATTTTTGAAGACCTTCGAAGGCAGATTTCAGGGACGCTTGGGACTACTCGAGAAGACTTCAAGATTGCTCAAACATCGGTGAGTACATTCCGGCCTCGGGATGCTTCGACTACTCTTGAGGACTTTTGACTTGTAGCACTCGGGGACGCTTGAGGACTACTCGTTAAGGCCGTCAAGACTACCGGAAGCTATCCTTCTCGACTACAAAGTACTCGGGGGCTTGTCGTATGGACCTCCCCGGGCCCACTACCTCGGTGGGTACCGGACCGACTACTCGGTGGGCCCCTCGGGACTACCCGACTTGCGCTACACGGCACCTGAAGGCGTGGAGCACAAGGACAAAGACAGAGTAGTACTCGGTTAAGGCTCTGTACACGTTCCGCACTGTATAGAGGTCTCCTAGACGTACTCGACTAGTACTCTTTCCCTACTCCGACTTGTAACCCTGCCTCCCGGACTATATAAGGCGAGGCAGGGACCGATCCCAGGATCACCTCATCCAATCTCAACTCACGGCGCACCGTTGCACCATCCTGTAACCGTGCCCTATCAATCCAGAGCTACGCAGCATACAGACGTAGGGTATTACGCACCTCGCGGCCCGAACCTCGTCTAAATTGTGTGTCGCGTGCCTCTTCCTTCGAGTTACCGATCTCGGCGAGTCACATTCATCTACTTCGGGTACTCCCCGTAGTAGGTTGCCGGTCCAAAACACCGACAACAAGTATGTGGGAAAAGGAAACGTTCTAACTCGAAGGTGCTCATGTGAAAATATGGAGCCGCATGATGTGCTTATGGAAGTTGCCATACTGGCATAAATTGAAGTTAAGGCACAATCTCGATGTCATGCACATCGAGAAAAACATATGTGAGAGCCTGATTGCGACAATTCTCAATATACTTGGGAAGACAAAGGACACAGTTAAAGCTAGGCTTGACTTGAAAGATTTTGGAATTAGAAAGGAGTTGCAATTTAAAGAGAATGGAGATTCATGTGAGATGCCAAATGCTCGATATACTTTGTCCAAAAAAAGATGGCGGCCTTTTGTGATTTTCTAAGAGAGGTAAAGTTTCCAGATGGCTTTGCTTCCAATATCTCAAGATGTATAAATGCTGATGGAACCAAGGTACAAGGACTCAAAACACATGATTGTCATATCTTGTTGCAAAGAATATTACCTGCTGCTATGAGAGGTTTTTTGGACAAGGATATATATAAAGCATTAGCAGAATTAGGGAAGTTTTTTAGGGAACTCTGCAGCAAAACCCTTAACAAGGATGTGTTGGCTGAAATAAAGAAAGAGATCCCTATAATTCTGGTGAAACTTGAGAAAATATTCCCCCGGCTTTCTTTGATGTGATGATACACCTTGCTGTACATTTACCAGATGAGGCTTTGCTCAGAGGCCCTGTGCAGTATGGGTGGATGTACCCAATTGAGAGGCGGTTGTATACTTTGAAGCGCTATGTGAGGAACAGGGCTCGACCAGAAGAGGCATATATTGCCGATGAATGTTTGACATTTTGCTCTAGATACTTGGATGGTGTTGAAACAAGATTTAATCGGGAACCAAGGAACATAGGTTTTTCTAATGAAGAGGCCTATGGTGTTGACGTTTTTGGGCATGGAGTTCATTTTATGTCGGCGCCTGAGCTTGTATATGATGAAGATTGCTTTGATCAAATGGTGTGGTATGTGTTGAACAACTCTAGTCAAGCTGAAAAATATGTCACGTAAGTTCTGACCATTATACTTCTGTATGACAGCTTTGTGTCTTCTACATATGCTTAGTTAATTTTTTTATATATGCAGAATGTTCAAAGAACAATTAGAGAGACAAGGGGTGGCTAACATTGAAAAAACAGCCCGGCTAGGATTCCAGACTTGGTTCAGGAACCATGTGAGTTTACTCCCGTAATATTTTAGATAACCATATTTTGTTATATAGATTTTGATGGGCTGTGTGTTGCATGACAGATCATGAAGTTGAGGAATGATGGTCAAGAAGAGATAGATGCTGATCTATTTACCTTGGCATGTGGTGCTGATTTCAGAGTCAAGAAATACACCTCATGCATAGTGAATGGTGTTCGCTTCAATACTGTTGATCGAGACAGCAACAAGAAAACACAAAACAGTGGTGTAATGGCACAAGCCTCACATAATAATGAGCTCATTGATTTCTTTGGAACCCTGAAAGAGATAGTGCAGTTAGAATATCCATAGGATGATAGGTCAGTGGTGCTGTTTAAATGTGACTCGTATAAACTGGATGGGAAGAAAACTGAACTTCAATATGATGGTTTTTTTAAAAGCATCAATATTCAAAGTCTATGGTACAAGAATGATTGTTTCATTTTGACCACTCAGGCTAGGAAAATCTTTTATTTACCAGACACCAAGTTGGGAAAAAATTGGCAAATTGTCCAAACATTTGACCATAGACATCTTTTCAATGTGAGGGAAATTGAATCTGCACACTATAATGCTCTTGCATATCAAGAGGATGAGTGTTGTGAAGAGGATGGTACACGAGAACCAGTTTCAAGCACTACAACTGATAAGCCCTTGATTAGAGATGATGAACAAGGCCTTATGTTTGAAGCTGCTGATATTGCTCGATTGATGAAAGATAGAGACGAAGAAGCACAACTCAGTGGTGGTGAGGAAGAAGAAGATGACACACTTTTGGAGTACTGCAACGATGAAGAAGCTGGTGCTGCAATGGAGGTTGACAGTGATGATGAATAAATGTAAGTCCATCTTCTTACCACTTTTGATTTACTTCTTACCACTTTTGATGTGATTGAACCAATTTAGCTGAAAGTCTTTAGTTGTGTGTTTTATTTTCAGTGAGGAGCATCTGTCAAGTGAGGTGAAACAGTTGTTAGCATCCAGGGAGGAGCATCAGCTGTTGCTGGGCGTCCATGGCACATGTCCATGAGAGTTGTAACTTATTACCTAGTTAATAACCTGGGAGTTGTAATGCTTGGGTTGTAAGACATGCAGTTCTAAATTATTTGAATGAGAAATTATGGAAGACATGCTGTGTGTAAGACATGTTCTAAATTGTTGTGCAACTAGCACATGCCATAGCTGTTTGAAACCATTGCAATCTGGGAATAGATAGCATATATAAGGAATAGATAGCACACGCTGGGAACTGATGAAACAGGCACATGTTCAGTTGTCCAGCAGCCATCACATAACAATCTAGGAATATATAGCATATACAAGGAATAGATTTCAGCCATCAGATCAACACATAGAAGGATAGATAATAGGACTAATTTTCATTAAGTTTACTACACTTAGCAGCAACATGTTTCTGATAGCATATATACATGACACATCATGACACATCACAGAACATGGATCCTTGGTTCTAAGCAAAAGAAGCTTCACTACTTGTTGCCGCCAAAAGCAAAAGAAGCTTCACAACTCCCAGATGTCCCTTGACTTAATTATTTATGCTAAGTACTACGACTTTACTACTTGTTGCCCTTGACTTTCAGCTCAAGCTTGCGGATCTTCTTCCCCATCTCATCTAACTTGTCAGCAATGTTGTCCATGAATTCCTTCAGGTGCTCTTCCATGATTTCATGTGTTCCATCAATGTCCAGCCTCAGGTCCTCAATCTGCTCACGCAAATCATCATAACGATCCTTCAACTGCCTAACATGATGGCGTACGGGAATTTTCTGCAGCAAGACAACACACATAAGTTATTTGACTTTACAAGCATCGGTTGTAGACAAAGCAGCCATACAATGCAGTCCTAGCTCACCTGTCTTTTCGACGGTCCAGCTACTTCCGATGGCAACGGGTTGTTGTTGTTGTCTTGTTCACCATCTGAGTCCGGAATGATGATTCTCACATGCTTGGAACAACCTATCTCACCACTACATGGAAGGAAATTGCAAAAATAAACTTGTGAGAAGGGACTGAATGTACCACTGAATTACAAAATATTCATGAATTTATCAATGAGCAGGAAGTGACAATTAGCATATGACAGCAAAGAATTTCATATTCAGCATCAACAGAATATGACAGCATCAAACAACATATGACAGCATGTTTGATGCCATGCTTTCAAGATGCTGCCATGTGCATGTTTTCATGTCTTTTTGCTTCAGATCATGCATTCAGCTGATTATTGGCCTAAGAACAGAGGTCCCCCTCGCCACCCCCACAAAAGAGACAATGCACTAGCACTACTGTTTTCTCTTTGTTTCTACGCTCCTTTTCTCCATCTTAGTTGAGACAATCTCAACTACAGGCAACATCAACAACCTAGTGGGGCGGTGCTATTCAAACAGCCATTGAATTTTGATAACACATCGAAGAACACAAGCAACTTCAGTAAAATCAAACAAGGCACATTGAGGAGCAAGCAGTAGAGATACTCGATGGCCATGACAAACTTTACCTCTGTTCACCATGGCCTCGCTTGCGTCCCACTACTGGCTGCCTCCTCTGACCCGATGGATGCTGGCCTTCGGACGACGTGGAGGAGATGATGTGCATCTCGGATGAAGACGAGGACGAGGTTCTGGCGCCGCGCGTACTGAAGGACAGAGAGGAGGAGGTCCCGCGGCGCCCACCGGAGGAGGACGACGTCGGCGGTGTACTAGCCGTGAAACGGCCGCGCGCATCACGCTCGCGTGGCGGCGCCGTGGAGGCTACCTCCGCCGCGGCCCTTCACTCCGCCGCGGCCGCGCGCGCCGGGATCCGTCGGTGCGGCCCTTCACTCCGCCGCGGCCGCGCGCGCGGATACGTCGGTGCGGGCCCTCCCTCCGCCGCGGCCGCGCGCCGAGGATCTCTCGCTGCGGGTCCTCCCTCTGCGACCGCCGCTCACCTGGGTTACTCCGGTGTGGCCCCTCGATCCGCCACCGGCCCTCGTTGCGGATCCTTCCACGCCCACCATCGGGAAGATGGGGAAGATGGGGAACGGAGGGGCCGGAGACGCCTAGGCTGATCGGGAACACTTATAAAAGAAAATGGACGGTGACGAAATGGACCGGCCCAACTAACTATTTCCCCCTTGGCGCATCTCAGGTGCATCTCAGTGTAGATCTTTAGTCCCACCTCGACGCCGTAGAAGAGCGCAACCCACCTTAAAAGTGCAGGCGGTACTGGCAATCTCGAATCCTGATATAATATCCATCAGTGCTTGCTGATCCTGCTATGTGGGGCTTAGTGGGCTGGCTCGGCCCACTCGAGCTCCTGTCGCTGGGCTTCACACTCGCCGGTCGAGCTTGGGTGGGCTGGCTATGACTCTTCAGCCCCCATAGCACAATTTTTTTAAATTGTCCAAAAATTTAAACCAAAAAATTTGTCCAAAAATTGGGACGAGCCGTGACTCGAACTCAAGACCGACATCTACAACGTGAGGAAGTCACACCACTGCGCCATATGTAACATCATTTATAAGTGTTGAAATTAACTTACTCATTCAATACACTGTAAGGGCTACCAGGTGTCAGCACCCTATTGGCTCGGCTATCTTGGCAGTGAAGAATACATGGATAGTTGGTATTTATTCTTTTGATCTGGAATTAAATCTTGCAACTAGTATTTCTTTGTCATACATAATCCGATTTCGACATTTTTTCCTGAATTTTTCTAAAATCACACGCTTTTCTTTAATGAAGTTTTTTTACAGATTCAATTTTGCAGATCCTATTTATGTTCATTTATCTAGTTCCTCAAAAATACCGATTAGAAAAAGAGTTTGTTTTCGACAAATATTAGTAATGTAACTTCGTATATTGCAATAATGAACTAAGCACAACCTCACGGTCAAGTTTCAAGTGTATGTGAATTCGAAATTTCAGAAAGGTATGATGCACTTGAATGTTCAAGTAACATTTCAAGAAAGTGTGTAAGACATGTATCTGTTTACAAACAACGTGTGTTCCGCCATTATTGAAATCATTTGAAATTTTTATGACAAGTTTATGGACCCAAATTATGTTACCACGTCAATTCGTAGAACCATCGGAGCATTTTACAATATAATTTGAATTACTACACTGTATATTCGAAATGTAAGTTTGAATTATCCCTGTCAAACTGTTGCCAAACTAATTATTTACATTTGGATTAGCCATAAGTTTGTAGATATGGATGAGTCTTAAAACTTTGGTATTCATCACTTCTTCACCTTAAATCATTCAGGGTTTCAAAACGTGGTCTGAAATCACCACTTTGAAAAACATTTCAAATCTTGAATTGTTAAAACTTCATCACAGCACAAATGACAAAAACAAACACATTATATAGATAGATTTCGATTTTAGAAAATTTTAGAAAAAAGAATCAACCAATTTGGAGTTTTTATGAGGCATAAAAACTAGTTACAAGTTTTAGTCAAAGATTAAAAAGAGAAACCACAATTGTTCATCCCAGTTCATAGCAAGTGTAAATTTCTGTTTTTAATCTTCGGATAAAACTTGTAAACTGTTTTTCTTCCTCGTACGAACTCCACATCGGTTGATTCGTTTTTCTAAATTTTTCTAAATTCAATTTCTACAAGTTTCGTTTTAGTCTGTTCTTCATTCAAGTACATTTTAAATATGGATTTGTTCAAAGTCAAACACCATACCATTCCAATCTCATCTCAAAACTGGGCCCACCTGTCTGTCCCTCTCGGCAGTCCACCCACCCCCGCTCAGTGCGACATGAAAACCCACACTTCAGTGGCTGACATGTGGGCCCAGGCAAGTTGGGACCCACACGTCATTGACCCAGTGGCAAGTTCGTCAATGTCATTCGCCCACCCACCGCGGGCGCACAGCGCGGGTGAGGGATGTGAAATCCCCCAAATCCCACCCACCCACTCATTCTCCCCCTCTCCTCTCGGCCTCTCCTCTCCTCAGCCGCCTATGAAACCCTAGCCTCCTCAGCCGCGGGTGCCTCTTCGACGACGCCCCGGCCGGGTCCGCCCCTCGATGGCGCACGACGCCCCGGCCGGGTCCGCAACCCTAGCCCCATTTCCCCATCCCGCGGCCACATTTCCCCATCCTGCAGCCGCGGTGTCGCAACCCTAGATCGATGTCTCGCTTCAAGGACCAACGCTTCAAGGACTCGTCGGCCGTACATCTACCACTAGCGTGCGGCGCAGCATCGATGGCACGCGCGACGGCGTGGGGCCGATGGCCGCCGGGTGGTGCGGCATCGATGGCCGGCGCGGCACCGACGGCCGACGCGGCGGCGCAAAGCACCCACAACCGGTGGCTCGGCGCGCAAAGACCGACGGCCGTCGCGGTGGGTCTCCACCTACCAGAAGATGGCACCTACCCCAAGACCTCCACCACGCCAACAGCACCACGACAGATAACAAGTTTGTGCTCCTTCCCCCTGCTCCATCGATGTGGAATTCTGTTGTGCACTTGGGATTTCGACACGGAACTTTTATGTATGGATCATGTGTGAATTGGATTTGAAAACACTTGCCATGTCCTATGTTGCAAGAGCTGTTGTTTGTTTGTTGTCATATGCAGTAGAATGTTTGTTAGCTGTTTGTTTGTGTGCTGCTATGATCCAGATAAAACATTGTGCTGTTATTTAGTCAGCAGGTGGCAAAAGGAAATTCATGATGTTTATGTATTTTCTCTTGGGAAGGTTTGCTTGCTAAGTATTTTGCATTAGCTGGGTTTGTTGGTTGTAGAAACACAGCTTGAATTTGAATTTGTGCATCCATATAAGACACATGGCATAGAAGTAGGTTTAATTGTTCTGAGTATTGGATAGAATGTAGGATGCAAATCTTGTTGTTGGATAGTATATTTAATCTGTGTAAGACATGTTAATCTGGATGTAAATAAATTCAGGGCTGATATTTGTTAACCTGATTGTCCGGTTTGCTCACATCTGATTATGAGTACTCCTATTTCCGTATTCAACATTCAATATGCTTGTGCTATACTGCTATGATTATTGCCTTAAGTTTATTTGTTGAGTTTATTTGACTGAGTTACACTATTGGATTACCAGAAGCGGGTGGTGTGACATCGAGGGCCAGCGCGGCACCGACGGCCGACGTGGCGGCGCAGCACCCACAACCAGCGGTCGGCGCAGCACCGACGGCCGTCGCGGCGGTCTCCACCTACCGAAGATGGCTCCTACCCCAAGACCTCCACCACGCCAACAGCACCACGACAGATAACAAGTTTGTGCTCCTTCCCCCCCCCCTGCTAACTGCCTATGATGAGTAACGGCCCTTATCTGGAATACAAGCTGAGGCCAATGTTTACTGTCTACCTAACTACCTATGATGATAATCATGTTTGCTCATTGAATTGATGAACTTGAACTTGTGAGGGACTGGAGCTGTTGGTCATCTGTTCTGTTTTGCCTGTGAAGATGTTTATTTTTTCTATTCTATTATTCATGTCTGTCATCAAACCGTGGGACACATCCATCCCAGGCAATCTGTCATGACTAGGATGGATGTGTCCCTTGGTTCCATGCCTGCCATGACATCCTCTTTGTTACTGCTTTGTATCCTTAAGCTCCAAGATCAAGTTCAAATGAAATGCAAACTTATCTGAGGCCAATTTGTTAACCCGAGGCAAAGATGTAAATGATATGATGTCAATGTCACGAAATGTAATTAGTGTGGGGCTAATTGTTTGCACTTGTAATTATGCAGTTGTAATTTGCAAACTGTTACTCATTATTTGTAAACTCTTGCTCCTATATTGAGTGTTGTTATTCATAAATTCAGTGCTGATATTAGGTCATTGGCGCGTCAAGATTGCCTTTTCCAGACTAGTATAAAGTTAGTTAGTGTACATGTTAATCTATGTACATGTTAATCTGGATGTAAATAAATTCAGGGCTGATATTTGTTAACCTGATTGTCTGGTTTGCTCACATCTGATTATGAGTACTCCTATTTCCGTATTCGCATTCAATATGCTTCTCGCTATACTTCTATGATTATTGCCTTAAGTTTATTTGTTGTGTTCATTTTTTCTTGACTAAATTATTCTTCCTTGTCAATCCAGAACATTTCTGATTGCCCTAGTATTTGACTAAGTTACACTAATTGGATTACCAAAAGCGGGTGGTGCGGCGAGCGTACAAGTATCAGAAGATGGCGGCGCGGTCGGTGTACACCTACCACTGGCAAGCTCAAGCTCTTGCCCCAAGAGGTACTGCACCGACCCCAAGATCTCCAGGGCGAACCAAAAGACCACCAGCACGAAGCCCAAGACCTCCACCATGTCGACGAAGGGTGGTGCGCAAAAGAAGCCACAAGCACCACGTCAGATCACAAGTTTGTGTTCCTTTCACGTACCTCCTCTGTATGGTTTAATCTCCTACTTTTATGATGGGATGAGTGCTTAGGGTGCATAGCTATGATTTATCTCTGTCAGTGTTAATCTCCTACTTTTATGATGGGACGACTTGCCATTGCATACTTGCATAGCAATGATTTACCTCTGTCAGTGTTAGCTTATGTTTATTTCGCGCAGTGATTTGCAAACCTTTGTCAGTGACTTTCTCAATTAGTCATGGAAGAATGTTAGCATATATTACTATGGTCAAATCCATGATGAAATATATAACGTTTAATTGACAGTCTAAAGCCTTATAGGACTCTGAAAACCTGAAACTGGTGATGCATCTGTACCTTTTGGTGTTATATACAGCTATGACGGTAGCACTGTCTTTGGTAGCATGGAATATTTAATTTTTGTTGAACCATTTGCAAGCTATGGTAAAGTGTAGTACTGTGTTCTAAAACTATGGTAAAGTGTGAGGTACTGATAATAGATGACTTGCCTTACTTGCACTCTACTTGTCGATCGGTTTCTTTTTTTTGTGTGTGCATTGTGGTTGTGGTGGTGGCAGCCAATGCAATATAATGGACTGGCTTGTCCGCTCCGGCTTGCTGTATTATTTGCAAGCCATAAATAGACCCAGCAGCACCGGTATATGAAATCATTGGGCTGGCATATATAACTAGTAGCAAGCAAAAGCCAGGAGTGGTCTGTTTGCTCATTCCCTCAATTGGTCTTCACCTGAAAGAAACAGCCAGGAGTGCAGGAGAGAGGAGGTGAGATGGGTATAGGTAGCACTGTAAACTATTCACACAGAAGTAGATAGCTATTATTTACGGGCATCGCAACCATGCTGTGGAGGCCCTAATATGTTCTTGTTTTCTCTTGTCTCTTAGAAACACCGTTGGAGGAGTACGAAGAGCTGCGTCTCCGAAATTGTATGCAAAACAGTGCACGGCTAAAGCAGCTACGAATCGTTGACAACTATCCATACTTTCGAACATCTGCCATTTCTCAAGGAAATAACAATACCAAACAGCATAGTGAAAACTCAGAATCTAAATATGATCCTTTACAAGATGATGATGCCGAAGGAGATGCCATCTCATCAAATGGCACTGCAAAGGTGCCAATTCTTCCAACCTCCCAATCCTTTCAATTGTTGTGTGCTTACTAATACATTTTTCCTTCTATGAAAACACTATTCACTAATCCATGCTTCTATTTCTACCAGGCCAGTAAGACGAAGAGATGCTACAACACTAAGAATCAAACTTCAGTTGCTCCTTCGTGTGGTGTTAGATTTGGGTCTAGTAAGAGGGTTTTTGCACATGAACCACCCACTAGACGTAAGAAGTCAAAGGAAAGCAATGCTCAGCCTGCTGAACGACCTCCACCTCCACATGCCAGCGGCTAAACCAAGTGACCACTTGCCAGCGACTGAACCAAGTGACCACGTGGCAGCTGCTGAACCAAGTGATCACGTGGCAGCTGCTGAACCAAGTGACCACGTGGCAGCTGCTGAACCAAGTGAGCTTCATGTGCCAGTTGCTGCTCATGGTGAGTACCATGGTTCTTCTATCATTCTGTAACATTTGTTTACATGATTAATGCAATATAACTTGGTTCATCTCTTTAGATGATGCAACTGATGCCATTTCTCAGTCTCACAATCTCACTCATATGGCCAGCGAAGGTGGTTCTTTCTAGTTCCATGTGTGTACCACTCATGCTAACCTTTGATTTGTGATGAATGCTAACTTACATCTTCTTACTAGATGATGGAGCTGATGGCATTCCCCAGTATGATGGTGACGAGGAAAACATTGAAGGTGGTTGTTCATTATTTGTCATGTTACATATCACATTGCTGGTATGTTGCTGCACGCTAATAGCAATTTCATTGATCATTTATTACAAGGAGTAGAGGTGCCTTGGAATCGAGGAGCTAACATGGGGCATGGCCTCCAGAGGATAAACAGATCTCGCTGTGGCAAGCTACCCATCATTATACCTGAAGGAAGCATCAGGCCCCTCACACCTATTATTGCCGCCAAGTTTGCCACCGTATGCAATATTGCGCTTAGAAACCATGTGCCCGTGTTGTTGCATTGGAAGGAGTACAAGAAAAGACCCGCATTGATTGAAGCTTTCTGGGATGCCTTCGTGTAAGTTATTCTCTAAACTTTCCGAATCTGCTACCAAATATGGTAGGAATCATGACATGACTTTTAGCTTACAACTATGTTAAATTAGTGAAATGGTACTCATTTTGTGGCTGCTACTTATACACAGCTTTTGAGTTGTTTCTGTTCATGACATGACTGTTTTTAGACATGATAACTGATAAGCTCACGACAACTGTGTACTGTTTGATATTTATCTTATCTGAAAACAATTGATAAGCTGAAGTTAAATGTCTTGCAAGCTATTTCTTTTTTCAAATATTATAGTTCTTATACGTCTCCATCTGTATAGGCCAAGTTTGACATCAACACTGATGATGCTACAATTAGAAAGGGTTGTGTTGAGATGATGAAAACTGCAGTTCGCCAACAACGACATAGGCTGAAGGAAAAATTTTTTGATCCTTTCCCACTTCATTTGGTCACGAGGACTTCTCCAATGAACCCGCCAACAAGTGATGATGAGTGGCTTCGCCTTGTGGAAGCATGGAAGAAACCTGAAAAAATGGTACAAAAAACCAACTATTGCCTTGTACTTCCTACTTTGGCACTTGTCTAACTTTCGTTCTTTATATGATGTAGGCGAGCTGTCAAAAGAACAAAGACAACCGGGATTTGGTCAAATTCCCTGGTACAACTGGATCATGTAGCTATCCAGTTTTTGTAGAGAAACTGGTAAGTTAGCCATGGTTATTTGCAACAATTGAAAACCAGTTTTGTTCAAGTTAACATGCTGTTCTGTTAGGTTTTAGCAAATCAATTATGTTTAATTTCTTGTTGCATAAATACGAAGTTCGTTGCTGTACACATGAAGTTTCTTGATGCACAAACCTTAAGTTTCTTGCTGCACAAATATGAAGTTTCTTGCTGCACATTCTTTTCAGGCAGGCGAGAATGAGGGTAATGAATTGGATGCGTTTGGTTTGTTCAAGCTGACTCACTTCAGCAAGAGGAAGAAGGGCTACATGCCTAATGTACAATCTGCCATTGTAAGTTTGTTCTCCTATGCATGATGTTTTTAGTTGCTTATTTTAAATTGTTCAAAGTTACAAATGTTATTTGTTGTTGTCTTGCTAGATTAAAATGGAGAATCGGTTGGCTGCAGCGCACTAATTGAAGGTGAAGAACCAAGGCCTCGCAAGTCGTGTTGTAGCTAATGTCCTCCATGAAAAGTGCAAAAACAATACATTCCTTCAGCATCATGGGGATCGTGTCCGGGGAGACCAAGATCTAGTGCAAAGTTTTCAAGCACGACTAGAAGTGGAGATAAGGGCCAATGGTGACCTTTCGGGACTACAGGGAGCACGGCGTGTCGAAATTGAAGTTTTGTCAAGGCACCGGCAGAAATGGAACAGCAAGGTTAAGGGACAAGGAGTATATGGAGAAGAAGCAAGCTGCTTTGGAAGCGAATCCTCAACATTTGCTCGGTCCGCATGAGGGTATGTTATATTTTCCCGGAACCAAGCATATGTTGTTTTGCTAGTTGGATTGCCATATGTTGTCCTTTGCTTGTCCTTGCATGGATCCGGATCCTCGTTTACCCTTGATGATGCACACAACATGCGTACTGCGTGTTAGCTCTCTAGAAGTGTTTATGTTACTCCGTTAGCTTGTTAATACTAACATGATACTTGATATGGATTTGTGATTTAGATATTTGGGCACATCCGTTCCACCTAGTTTTTATGATATTTGTGTATTTGTGGTTCAAGGTTCTATATGTTTTCTTCTAAACAATATGGCATGCTACTAGCTACATAATATTGTTTTGTCTTGTTAGCACCGGCAGTTAATCAGTCTTATTTTTTTTTTTTTGGTTTCGAGGTTGACATCCCGGTGACCTCGCCGGTGGCTCATGGTGAGAAGTTGTTGGCTCATGGTGTGATCTACAATCGAGGCTCCCGGGCGACCAGAGATGTCTTTTTGTTGGTTTGGCTTGGCTTCGATGCAAAATGTGGTCAAGTATATAGAGTTTTTGTTGGTTCATACTCGTTTGTGGAGCTTCATTTTTTCGTTGAATAGATGCTAATGAGGACCTGTATAGATGCCGTTGATGCAAACTTTGCAACAGATTTTGTGTTGTGATGCTTCCGATGCAAAAATGAGACTGAAAAGATACAAATACAAATTACGTAAAATTATGTGATTGTCTTATGGGCTGAATTTGATTGTATATGGCCTAAATTCGTATGAAAGATTTTTTGTGTTTATTATTCCAGTGGGTTAAATGTGATGGGTATTTTGGTGGGTCGAAATGATTTCAAGGGTCAAATTGGCCGAAATGTGGCCCACCGCTAGAATAGGGCCCGTCACACAAGGGTCCCAAAAATCTCCACGTCACACCATGTCATTGTCCACATCATCGTTG
Organism: Cenchrus americanus; assembly: GCA_947561735.1. NCBI lineage: Eukaryota > Viridiplantae > Streptophyta > Magnoliopsida > Poales > Poaceae > Cenchrus > Cenchrus americanus. Next base: position 27,965,546 of record OX387242.1, on the reverse strand, counting down.
ACGTTCCAAGTCACTGCCACGCCGCTATTACGTGGCAAACCGCATCATTGTCCATGTCATTAAAACCATCCGAGTCATTGTGCTCATGTGGCACACACCACGCCGGGGCCGACAAGTGGCATCCACGCCGCTGTAGCCTGTGTGGTGCATCCAAGCCATGTCCCGTGGCATCACGCCGCATCCGTGGCATCCATGTCAAGATCCAAGTCAAGAGCTATGTCACATCGTCAATAGTAATCCGTGGACACTTTATTTTGTCACTGATAGTGAGCCATGGGTTGGCCGCATGGGCCTCGGCTGCTCCGTGACGATTCAGATATCACACGGACGCGACGTTTATTAAGGAACGTCGAGAGATTTAATCAATGACGCTCATTCCACCACGAAAACGTAAATCATCGTGATGCCGATTTGCGATTTAATTTTATTTAATCCGCAACGTAATGGTTGTCATAGATTAAATAGTTTCCTTGTAGATTTCAAAAGAAGCTTCATAGATAGATCATTTTCTGTGTTTACTTATTGGTGATTACCTCAATCTTGTTTTGTTGACCTTAATCGCCGGCACCTCGGATTCTTGAGTCATGGTCACCTTTGCCCGAGCTGATCTTTTCCGCGCTAGAGAGGAACTTCGCTTGATGTACTCGTTTCCGATGTACTTCCGTCCTCGTTGAGTTCTTCGATGTTCACCATGATGATGCTTGATAAATCGGTTGTAAAACCAAATCTATCTCCAACGGAGTCACTAAAAGTGTCGACGTTTTTCCGTAGAACACACGAGTGCGTTGGATCAATGTAGTCGAATATCACTGTCGAGGTTCCTGAAGACGGCCGGCCTAACCGTCAGCGCTCTAACCACCTTGGACAAGAACGTCGTCGAAAACCTAAGACCGCTGCCCTAGGAGGGACCTTGTCGTGGACAATGCGCCTAGGGTTGTTTTAAGATCGGCGTGCCACTTAGAATGCCCTAGATCGCCGCAGACGAAGAAGGAAGCAAAAGGGGTTGGAAAAGTAGGGGTTAGGAGATAAAAGGTAAAATTGATATGTTCGATTGGGTGATAGGTCCTCAATCTACTACCTAATTCCCTTTGTTTTACAGGGTGGGGAGGTTCTGCCCCCTGCTGGAGTTGAAGGGCTAACAAATCTCGTGCTAAAATACAACTCCAACTTGGTTTACAAAGCCCGACCCGATCAAAACCGCCCGGACCCCTGCCTAACCTACCGTGCTTACGTCCAAATCTTCTAGAAGCCATATCTCTCTCCAATGGGGAAGTCCAAATTACCTTTTGAGGGCTTTGGCTAGGGTGGTCTAATCGGGGGTACATGGCAGTCTAACCGGGTAGCCCAGACCTGCCAATTTTGGGTGTCAACAGAGATCAAGATAGTTCTTCATATTTTTTAATACGAGCAATGGGAAATAGTTTACTGAAAAAATGTTGTACTAAACTTTGTAGAACGTCCAAAGTAATTAAATTAGTACATATTTCACCAAAATGTGCATTAAATTCAAAGAGTAAATTTGTGTTTCATCATATCATACACGATGTCGTTAACGGTGCACGTGATGTCCCGTGTTTGACGCATCACGTTTTCGTGTCAACATAGCTTTGAGACAAATATGATAGGAAAATTGGTGAGCAAGTTGTTGTTGTAAATTCTACAACGAATCGATATGCTCACAAGACAATGTATGAAAGCTCTTAACATACCATTACGCTTTGTGGGAAAACTGTAATATGTAAACTTAAAAACATAAATATTTTTTTCCAAAATGTAAGAGACACATGTATGAAAAATGCTAGGTTTAATCACGTATGAGAATTTTTTGTGTGGGGCCACAACTTATTATAAGGTGGGGTAACCCTTAATCCATCAAAGTGGTTTTTTGTATTTAGTTAGGTCCAAAGTCTTACGGTTGTGGACTTTGGAGGATCTAAGCCTCTCGGTGGGTTGTCAGCTTGTGTGTATAGCGAGTCGAGCCAAAATATGTTGCGTACTCTAACAAGTAGTATAAGAGACAATGGCTGAAAATCTTAAACATCTTCGTGAGTTAAATGATGAAAGGGTAGTTGTAAATGTCTATGAGGGTTCATATAGTGTTGAGTTGTGACCGGAGAAGTTGAATCAAGGTTAGATTAGCCTTCGGGGATCACAGGATTTCTTGTGATGAAAGAGTTATTTCAATGTATGACATGCCAAATGTAAGTCTTAGTCTCACGTAAAAGTTGATGGTGCGAGAGTACAACATATAAGGTGGGGGCAACCCTCACCCATTAGTCTTGTTCTTTTAGTTGAGTTAGGCATTATTCTGGTTGTTATAGGATATGTTTCTCTCGGATTAAGTATGGTAGGATGGCGACTGTAGTGTAGTCGTTCACTGCACACTAACAAACTAACATTTCATTAGAATGCTTCCAAAAGTGAAAGCCTATCTGCATTGTGACAATCACATAAACCCAAATAAAGTAGAGGTTAAATAAAGGCGTAAAAAAGAGAAATAGAGAAAAGGGACACTATATTGATGTTAAAGATTTTTTTGTTTCACTAGGTGTACTCTTCACCAATATTTTATCAACTAGTTCATTTCCTCTATGTCTATGTGTAAGATGATGTGCATTTGTAAAATCAAAATGTGTGGAATAAATGTTTGCTTCGTACCGTTTGGAATCCGTGAATAGATTTGTTTTTGTTTAACTTCTTTTGAAAGAATGAATACAATAAAATATTTCGTTCGGAATAGCTATGTTTATTTTTATTCAAAATATCAAATCACTAATCATGATAATTTTAGTACACCCTTTGTAATAGTATGATTATGAACATACCGTTATATTTGGAAGAAAATTAAAGAATTTGTTAACACAAAACACTTCTAGCATTTTAGGTTCTTTGGATTCAGCAAGAAGTGGTATAACGTAGTGATGTCCGTGATACTCCGGAATCGTAGTATGTTTAGTTTATGATGTTAAGAGTAATGTGCATGATTTGTCTATAAGGTAATAACTACTATCAAAGGGGGAATACTCTTTGTTTTATTTAAAAAATAACTATGTATAATTTGTCATATATTTGTAAAGTCTTAATAGTTAAACGTCCGAAGTCCATTTGTAGGTGAATTTGTCACCAAATGTTTTCCTATTTGTTGATATTATCTATAAATTTGTAGAAAAAATTAATTTGAAAATACAAAGTTGTTTATAATGAATATTTCGGCTACACTTACCGTAGGACTATAATTTTTTTAGAATAATTGGGTTGTTTGAGTCATACAAATTGTCAATAACAATGATTGCATATGTTGATGCTTGGTGGTGGCCCCGATAATAGTGTTAATAGTTGATATATGGAGTGTGACTACCATGAGTGTTATGTTTTTACATTGTGCTCTATTTCCCCGCTTGTAGTAGAGTACTTGTTGATTGTTCTATGAACCATGCTAGCTTATCTTGTGTATTATTAGTGCACATTTTTTTCTACTCTAATTGTTAGAGTACAAAGACAACTAGTTAATTTTGAACGTGAATGGTGCCATTGTTTATAATATTGGAGGGTGTCATATTTTTTCTTGTTTGCTAGTCTTCTATTTGATATTTTCTTGCAAACAAGAAGTAATACACTTACTTTTTTTTGCACCTACGTGTATTTTGGCATTGGCTTCAACCTTCTACATTGTTGTGCAATTGGTGATCTCAAGACCTTATTCCGCAACCATGAGTGGTGTTACTTGCATGTTGCGTTTATTTTTTCGATCAATCAATCCTACTCCTATGTAAGCTTGGAAGTCAACTTAATCCACATTTCCACTTTCTTCTTATGGTCCAATTCGCTCTACCGATCGACCTCATGGCAGTATCAATATGTTATATTGTCTAGTTGACCCAATAAATGTGGGACTCCTAAGAAAGCATTGTTACAAGGCATAAAATAATTAGTCTTCACCATAGTTTTTCCAACAATATGATCCTAGTATCTAGCTTTATAGATGCGTGTGTGAAACACATTTTGTGTTAGAAATGTAAAAACTGGACATACAAGCATTATAGTTGTTGTCTCGTTTATTTAAAAAAACATGTAGTTATGGACACTTGGGTGAAATAAAGCTATTTGGGTAGGGCCGGACGAAAAGCTCCAAGCTCGTTAGCTCGCTCGAACTCGCCGTTAGTAGCTCAGCTCGGCTTTCTCTACTGTTAGGAAATTTGAACCGAGCCAAGCTCACTCCCAAATGCAGACGATAACGAGCCGAGCTGAGTCGTCACGCGAGCCGCCGCGAGCCCTAACGAACCAAGCAGCACAACAAGCAAACAAGTTGATTCTTGTTAGCAGAGTAGATAGAGTAGTGATTTTCTAAGTACTAAATTGTTTGTTGGCTACTTGATTTGATGGTTTGTTGGTTTGCAAAAATATCGTATTTATTGATTTCCAAATTTACATGTTGATTGTGATTTTCGAATTTATAACTACTAATCAGCCGGCTCGCGAGCTTAACGAGCCGCCGAGCTTCTTAATGAGCCGAGCCGAGCCGGGGTTTGTGCTCGCTAAGATAACAAGTCGGTTTCAGCCAGCTCGTTATCTAAACGAGCTAGACCGAGCCGAGCCTGACGAGCCGAGCGCCAAAGCCTCGATAGCCTCGCCCCTATTTGGGTCTGTTATTGGGATCAAAAGTTTGGTGCATACAACACCAAAGGATATGCAACACCAAACAAATGTGTAGCTAGAAAATTATGCGTCCATTAGCCGATTTACAAGGAGAAAATGTAATAACAAATCTTAGAACATGTGTCATAAAGATTACCATCGAGTCATCACAGAGACATATAATTTTTTAAAGTCATGATCATAAAACTTAGCATATCAAGGACTTTCTTGGAACAAAGGAATACAAAACGCAATAATGAAAAAAACAAAAACGGATAGTAGTAGACTTCCAAATGAACGATTGGAAAAACACATGAAAATAAGTAACCGGGTGCTTGGAACATAGAAATTCATAGCACACAAATCACAAATATTGAACAATATTAATAACTACTCCATCCATTTCAAATTACTTGTTGTCACTGTTGACTTTTGATCACGACATTTGACCATTCATCTTATTCAAAAAACTATGCAGATATCATTTTTTTGTTGTGACTTACTTCATCATCATAAGTAGTATTTTAAGTATAATTTGATGTTTTGTATATTTGCACCATTTTTTTGAATAAGACAAATGGTCACATTGTGATCAAAAGTCAACATTGACAAATAATTTAGAACAGGAGTATTGATTAGCACCACTCAACATATACACACCATATGTATTGTGTGGAGCATATTCTACACACTAGCTCATCTACATGTGGGATTTATGGTTCATGGAGTCAAAATGTAGCCAGTGGTTTCAATTTCGGTACATTTTTCGGAGCCCAACAATAAAGGTGATTTTTAGAATTTTCAAAGTTATTATTTATTTTTAAAATTTATTTTTATGAAAAATATTAAAAATTAGTTTCGGGGGTAGAAAAATAATTTCGGACCCATCGATAAAACCAAAATTTTGGAATTGTTTTGCGGAATTATGTTCGAAATTGTAAATCACGACTCAGCCGCCCACGGTGCATCGCGTCCACCGACGCTTATCATTTGCTAACAGTCTCGATATCATCCCCTCATCCTTTACCCTTATGCTCTCAGACAACCATGATCCTCTCCATGGGCAGCCAGAAAGGTATGTTAGGCCTAGCTGGAGCTGGGCAAACAACACACGGCCAGGCACGGAGGATAGTTTCTTCAAGTTCTATGAAGGGAAGCAAACATTTCCATATAGAAAGGGGAAGATGCAACCCTCCATTCAAATCACTATCGTCGCCGAAATGGAGGATCTAGGTTTCATGTGAAATTCCTTTGAAAAATCTCCATTCCAAACATGTCCCAAAACGAGTGTTCCATCGTTACAAGCCGAAGACCAATGCAATAAGCACCCAAGTACTATCCAACTAGACTGAAAAAGCCCTCGCGCAAATAGCGCGGCTAGAATAGCATTTTTAGAATTCTATCCAAGACATATTAAATTTAATTTACACATATAACTTTTAAACTTCCAACAAATTTATCGAAATAGTTGTACATGCCCACAACAACTAAAGCAAAACTGAAACTAAAAAAAATGAGAGGTTATGTTTTACTTTATTTTTAATCTTGTATATCTTTCATTTTTGTTGCTTGTGTGCATTAATTGGCCCCATAACATATTCAATATAAACTCTTCTCTTGTTTACTTTTTATTAATATAAAAATTATTTATTGTGTTTAATTTTTTTATGTATTTATATATGTCTATTTGACATAAATCTTATATTTCTAATTTTAAGACTATGGTATACATGATTCAATAAGTGAATCTTTATATTTACTTAATTTCTTAGTTTGTAATGTCTATACTTTATATTTTATTTACAAAATTATTTTTGAAATAACAGAAAATACGCTCTAGGATGAACCAATATGTTTTAGTTATCAATCATCTTCTTTGTAGAAACACCCCTTGTGTGTGTATGTTTGTCCTGTCTATCCAACTATCGCCCTTTTCACCTTAAGGTAGTAATATCTTTGGTTACCTCGTTAGGTATTTTACTTGGTAGTCTACTTCCAATAGCATCACCACTAGCGGTGATAGAGGATTTGTAGCAGCGTTTACTTGTGTATGTAACCTCTACTCGTCAAGATTGTAATCACATATGGCGTGCATAGTGGCTTTGTCAAAGCTCAAGCTCGCTCTAATAGTTGTCAATTTCGTGTTTGATCTCGTAATAGTGTAAACATCTCCTCTTTTGTCCCATAACACTATGAGTCGCCATTTTTTTGTTGAGAATCCGACTATGAGCCGCCATTTCAAGTTCAAATAGTTGTCATGTTTCGTATTATTGCAAAAGCTACATTGTCTTATTTAAAGCGTAATAGTTGCACATCTCTTCTTCAATTGAGAAAATTATTGGTTCGACCTTTTATTTTTATTTTTTTGAAAGGTCACATCACTTGAGGCTATATACAATCTCTGGCCCATTATAAATTAGATATAGTAAGACTGCTGTTGTGTATTATTACATTTTTAACCTTTTTATGACTATCTTTTTAACCTATTAATGTGAGAACACTATACGTATTTTATGCTAAAATATTAACATTATTTATATAGCATATTGATAACAATATGATAGGACACGACCATGTACTATTTTTTATTTAAATGTCTAACTTAGTAAGTTGTTAATTATATTTGATATGAATTCTCTAGTTAGCTATTTTGCTCGTACAAACCAAGTGCTAACTTTTATACTATGAATTTGTTTGCTGCATTTAGAGATTTATTACTTGTATTTAAAATTGCAATCATAAACATGCGCATTGGCACGTCATCCTCTCAAACTTCGCAGACCGAGGAACACATGTTGTCCATATATATATAGTATTTGTGCCTTCATCTCTTCTCGGCCTCTGTCCTCCTTCACCATGCCTCTTTTCATCCTCTCTACCATAGAGACCGGCGCATGTTGTCCATATCTCTAACACCTACACCTTCATCTTTTCTTGTTTATCTCCCCCAATCTATTCCTTCTCCTTGCTCCTCATCGTGTTTTCTCAATTCGATCACCAATGTATTGCTAACATACATGGACATCCTCTCTCCATTACTTGCTATTGTTGCTCTGGCCATGACTTTTCATTCTAGTAGATGTCAATGTCTCACTTTACTCATCATCGTGTCTCGAATAACATATCATTCAAGCAAAGCATCAACTCCGTATCATGCTACTTTCCTCAGCTTATATGGGACACCTTGTTGCCATACAGACCTTCCTTCATTGTCTACTATTATTACTCGGTCCTTGGCCTCGTGAACTATGGCGGGCCATATTGATAGTCTATAGCACTAAAGATCATCGTTTAAAAAAATATCACCGCAAAAGAACTTCTACCTTTTCCTTGTAAATCAATGACCTTCTCTCTCTCCCTCTCTCCACTCACCAGCCGGAAACCAGCCTGTTGTACCGCCTCCTAAATCCACCATTTAGAGCATAGCCGCAGTGCCGTCGTTTACTCCCACCCACGACAGGACCACCAAAAATCCAATCACATTATAGAGTCATAGGGGAAGGTTTTACTTAATGCTCTTCAAGATATCTTGTATCTCTATCTTATTCAATATAAATTGTTTGAATTGATCTAGATCGTTAGGTCTTCATAAATCCTATCATTTTTTACAATTAAGGTGAGAATTTCTATGCCATATAATCTAGGATCTATTAGATCTTCATAAAATTCAACAATGTATATTCTTCTCTTTTCTAGATTAGCGTGTAAATTTCCTAGACCTCTGCGAATGTGGTGGCTTTGTTTTGTATTTGTAAAGAATGTTTGGGGGATTAATGTTCTATGTTTAGTTTTTTCTAAAGTAATTTTTTTACTCTCACCAACAACATCTCTGAAATAAAAGCAGTTTATATGGTTATTTCTCTATTTTTAATCAAAAATTAAAAGTCTTGATTTTGAACAAAGTTTAAATGTAGCTATATTCGTAGAGTATAATTTAGTAGCGAGGAGTATCTTACACATACATCACATGCACACTCATCCAATTTTTGTATTTGCCAAAATGGGTGGTTGATCTAACGACGACATTATTCCTTAGATAAATACCCTATTATTTCTACATATATATACTAATAAAATACATGTTCCACGGCTATGGTTTAATTTGAAGCATCTACAATATTACTACTCCTCTATTTTGTTGCTAATTTCTAATTTGAAATTAGTTATTTACTAATTGTATTTGGCAAAGACTCTGCTATCAATTACCCGCAAAAAAAAGACTCATTATCAAGTGCTAGTTTCCTTATTTATAATTCCGAATTTAGCTCTATTAAAATCTGAAATTAGTATTTACTAACGTATTTTTGAGGTGGACTCTTTTGAGATATTCTATACCGTTAGATCTTCTATAAATTCCAATTGGCCCATATTCTTCTCTTGCATTGCCATGAATTTTCAAAATCTCTCTGGCTAACATTGTCATTTTTAACACTCAAGAGGAAGATAATAATAAGATAGGATTTCAGAGAGAGAGAGAGAGAGTAGGGGGGAAAAAATCAAGGTGCGTAAGAAATCCTGGAAACCAATAAGCACTCCAATTGGTGCACGATCTTAGTTTACGATCCTGCATGCTTCCTGATCTCGCCCTGGTTGCCGGTCTTCACATCGATTTGGGACATCTGGGATGAAGGCCTTCTTGAACTTGCCCTCCCACAACCCGGGATGTTGGCGCTGTCCTGCACCATCTTGGCCGTCGCCGGCGTTGTGGAGCAGTGTGGCGTCCGGACGTGAAGAGCACCTTGTGCGCGATCACGTTCCTTGTAGGTACTGTCGAGCGCGTTGGGGGTAACGATGTCCTGGTCCACGGTGGGGTCGTTGGCCGCCGTCGGGTTGGCGGGGCACCGCCCTGAGAAAGTTGGCGAACACGGCGTTGATGTCGGAGGGGACGAGGCGGTCGGGGACGAAGGAGGAGCAGTGGAGCGGCCGATGGTGCGGGCGCCCGAGAGCACGACCATGTCCTCGGCGCTGAGGCCCTTGCCGGCGAAGCTGCCGACGAGCTCGGAGACGTTGAAGACGGGCGGGGGAAGCTGTTCAGGGCGTCGGAGGAGTTGAGACGCGCCCGTCGAGGCGGCCGGCGGGCATGTCGATCTTTCATGCGGAGCCCTGGTGAGGAAGTAGGCGAGGCTGTGCGCGGCGAAGGCGAGGATGTCCGCGGTGGAGACACGCTGCCCGGGCAGGCCTCGACGGCGTCCTTGGCCGCGTCGATGACCTCAAAGCCGCGCAGGCTGGGGAAGTTGGGTGGGCTCAGCTTCTCCGGCTGTGGGTCTGCCGGCGTCGGGTCCAGGAGGACGGGACAGTCGGACCCCGGACGAAGCAGTCGTGGAAGAGCATGCGGATGAGGCCGGCGCCGATGCCGGCGTTCTTGTAGACGAACTTCTTCACCTCGTCCCTCACGATGTGCTCCACGCGGGGGCAGGGACTTTGTGTAGCCCACCTGCAAGCCTTGGCACGCCGTCGCCAGCAACAAGGCGCATGTCACCGCCACGGCGACCCTGAACGAAGCAGCCATTGTTGTGCCTCCCTAAGTGGCTGATCTCTTCTTCTTTGCTAGCTCTTCTGAGCCTTTGTATCTGAGCTCGGAGAAGTGATGAAGTGATGCTCGCATGGGTGGCTATTTATAGATGGAGCCATGGATCCATATGGTGTACTCCTATTATATTATGGAGTAAGAAGAAGTGATTAGCGGAGCTAGCTGTAATAGAACATTCGGAACATGCATGCTTGGTAGTCAGCAACCGCAAGTAGCTACATGTTACTGAACCTGCAGTGTCTGCATTGTTTAAGTTGCTGTGGCTGCATGTTGTGGAAAACTGCATGCCTCCTGTGGTGTCCTCGCTGTGTCGTCTATCTGTGACTGAATTCTTTTTCTTGGTTGGAATGTTCCATATATCGCATGATTTGATTTTGAACCAATTGCTCACACCTATGAGTACATCTTATGCTGTTCTTTAGCTAGAGAAGGCCAGATTATATGCTTCGCGAGGAGAATGATTGGAGCTGCCCCGTTGGCAGACAATCACTTAATCTTCAAAATTTTAGATCATACTGTCATCGCAGAAGCCTCATCTGTTTAGCTGCCCTTTGGTTGGTTAGATTTAAAAAGTACTCCAATGGATATATCTGCCAGTGCTAGAAACAAGGATTCAAATTGCCTCGTATAGTAAGAACCTGTTGATGTTTTTTTCCCGCATTTTTAAAAGAACTTGTTTTGTCTTTGTTCCCTTCGAAATTAATAAATTTTGCATTTTCTGACCTTTACGCTCTCAACAAAACTCTGCATATGATTGGCCCTACTTTTCAGAATTGCAAAAGCACCCTCAGTAATGTGTTATCCTAAGATTTTTCAGAAAGTTTTAAGACAAGAAACTGCCTTGCTGAATTTTCGTTCAGAACCTTTTTTTGTTCAGATTTGCATCCAAAACCTACATTATATTAAATAATATGCATTCAGCACAAAAGTTGATCATTAATTATCTGTAGATACATGTATTTGAATGTGCATAGAGCACATAATATTACACACCTCTCCCTGTTGGTTGACATCTGCCAATCAACACAGGGCTCGCCAGCCTAATTAAGGTCGATGTAATAATTTAGCTCTGGGTATCTTGCTTACTAATAACTAGCTCAACTGGAAATTATTAGCGCCAAGTGGAATGATTAGGTACTGAATCAATGAAAGCGTTCACTTCTTATCACAGCTAATGAGCAGACGGAACTGAATTACTTCAAGTTTTACCTAGCAATGCACAGTATACTTATCACAGCTGGCGCGTTATGCCTCTTGTGCATACGGTTTTTGTTGCTTAATTTCTTCAGGTTTTCATAAACCGGAAAGTTGAGTTGTTTAGGTAGGTAACGCTACATATATCTGACCCCATTGTAGTGTCCTTGAATTCAAATCCCAGCAGGGTCAGAATAACCCCCTGCATTTCAAGTCAGCCCGGAATCAGATGCACTTCTTAACTTTGGCTTAATTGGCTCCTGAATTTCAATACGTGGCGATGGCGATACATTCTCTTGCGCGATGTTGTTCACGCATCTAGTTGAATACCCTGTGCAGGCTTTCAGCTTATTAGCCTACCGTGCACTCTTCAGATAGGCATAGAGAGCACGTTCTGAACTCTCTACTTATTTCCTCTATTTTAAAAAATATATTTTAAAAAATAGAAATAAAGAGAGTAAAAAGGCAAACTTGTTCCATGTTTTGTAAATAAAATAAGTTGAAAAAGTAGCAAGAAAAAGAAAGTGTGATTGCAGGTTTTTGCACTACGGATTCATCCGTACTGTGGAAGATGTTTGGTTTTCGTAGAAATTATAGAGTGCTAATATTTGAAAGCTTCAATAATTGGTTCTCAACTGCCTGCTTTAATTTTAGAACACATATCATTTGAATTTGTGAACAAATTTATAGCTACAATAACAAAAATAAATAGTGATAATATTTTGTAGGATTATTTATGAGATATTTTTGTACTATTGATAGGTCAAAGATCTTTTTGGTTCAAAAATTTTCCACAATTAAATGTGCATTTTTGAAATATTTCTCCAAAGAGCACCTATATAGAACACTTATATAGTTCAGCTAACAATTTATTGCCTAATTTTATTTCATCTATCAATCCCGGTTAGCTCAAGTGCTCAACTTTACACCTTGTGTCAGAGGTTTAATCGAACATTGTAAGACAAGATGAGTCAGCAAAATTGGTGAAGCCCTTGTACAAGTAGTTTGTGGGGTTCAAATCAACAAAATCAGACTCAAGGTGTGAATTTGGGGTGAAACTGATACCTTCTCAGTTCACGGCTTCATGTTTATATAGCCAAGAACGGCCCTTGGCGTGGCGCTTACAATCTTGGAGTACAAGTCAAGAGAAGTACAACAACCTACCATACTTCCTATACAAGAAGATAGAGGATTACAACAAACTAGATACAAACAACTTGCCTAAGCCTATCCTATCAGACACATCATCCTTTAACACAAGGACCATCAAGAAAACATAGTTTAGATTAGAGGCTCACAGCACAATTTAGCCTTTTACAAATTATTACAGCTGTATTTGTTACTGTTCCTGAAGATTCAATTGAAGAAGGAAGAATAATAAGAAAAAAAATAGTAAATGAGGATGCAAGTAGTCACAGCTTTGAGAAATTGATCCCATTAAATTGCAGTCACCCAGCAACGAATTTCATCACTTGAAACTAAATTTCCTTTTCTTTCAACATAATAATGAGTCGTGCCCATGTTTAGTACATTAACAATACTCCTATTATCATATATGACCTGATAAAGTGATAACCAGACAGAACATTGCTCAGAAGGTCCAAGGACAGAAAGAGGAAATAGTCAAATAGCAAAGTGTTGAATAGTATAAGACAGTGAAACATATAAGCTCTGGAGAATAGCTTGCACCATTATATGACCACTTTGAATATTTGTACATCTGGGACACATGGAGATGAACTCTAAAAGTTTTTTTTACACATTTTGTAGCACTTATGATGCCATGAATGATTTCTCATTCTATTCACTCCACTTGTAAATTGTGAACGACTTACACTTCTAAATAAATTGGGAACAAGATCACTGGTAGGACTCATAGACCTACCATTGTATTACTGCAAGTTCAAGGAAGCGAGGACTTCAAGAAGGGAAGCAACAAATCTGCATCTGAACCTCATCAATTGCCAAGAAAAGGGGGGAAATGAACGAAGAGAGACCTGATACCATGTTTCTCTGCAAACCTAAGAGAGTGATAATAGACATAGTTGCAAATACAAATCGACCAGCATCATCTGAAGGCGCCATGATCATATCCCATTTCAAGTTGGAGAGACTTGCTTATTTCCTTCACTGGTAGTAGTCTGCTTGGTCATGGAAGCAAAACGGGTTCAGCTGATGGGCATGATAAGATAGCACACTTTTAACAGGAGAACATTTGAGATAAATTAATGGTTTATGAGGGTGGTGCAATAAAGTGATAGCTTTAAGTTCAACAATGGAAAATCAATGTTTGGATTGTGCTCTTGAAAATGAAAAGAATGGACAGAAAGATAGCAAAACAGAGGATTTGCATGACAGTAAGTTTACAACATAATGCGAAAGACAAGTTCCCCTAATGACACTTTTAGTGATACTCATAATGATTTCCAAATTTAATGCTTTAAATATACCTGTCTTGAGTGTAAGATGCTTCCATCACAAGACAATATAGGCACCCTCCTGGAATGTAGAGCAAACGAATGAGATTGAATGTAAGCAAGTTACAAATATTATAATGTGGTATGTTTCCAAAAAACAGAGAACGGAAAGAAAGGCGCAAGGATAGTAACCTGCGGTTTCCATCCTAGCTCATCAGGGCAACGGAAAGTAGCTTCATTAACAGCTTGATTCTCAAGAGCAAAACCTATGTGAACCACTGTTGGCTCCAAAATGAAGCTAAAATGTTTCATAAACTATAAGTCAATTAATTTAAACCACATATGGATAGATAAAAAAAGGATTAACCATCTGAAAACATTTCAGCATTATAGTATCCTTTAGTTAAATACGATCGTGTGGAATAATGACTGGGCAAGGTTAAACTGAGCATTCAAGGTCTACTTTCAGCTCATATTATCTATATGTTCCATATCACGATTTTATTTCTTAATAGATCCTACTGAAGAAGCAAAAACTGTTTACACCCAGGGTTCCATTAGTATAATAAATTAATAAATTCAAATCATATAAAGAGTATCATTCTCAAATAGAGAATAATATAATTTTATTTATGAGCAAGTGAAGTCGGTTTTATTATGAGACTTTTAGAAAAAAAACACTGGCAATCGTTCCATACAAAAACAAGAAGGTTTTACGGTACACACAATTACCCCCGTACCACCGTTTGAAAAGGACTCGTATGTAATATAAAATGACCTATATGTAGCGCATCCGACAAGCCGTATTAATTCTATACCATCGGTTTTTTAAAGCAGCGATGGTATGGGTAGTACATGGGTATTATCAAAAATATACAAAATAATATTGTTGTAATATATGAAATCAAGTATTTTTATGTAACCTTGGCAAAGGGGGAAATTTTTCCAAACAATATACATGAAGCAAATTACCATTTTACCCATACAAGAAAAAAACTGAAAAAAAACTCGATAATACCACCGTACCACCGTTGGGTGCTATTGTGTACCGTAAAAGACCTCAAAACAAGATGGAAGGACACAGTAGCTATTTACTTATTTTTTCGCAAAAAAAGTAGCTATTTACTTATATTAAGTATTAAGCAGCTCTCTACAGCATAATCCAAAACTAGCTAGCATAACTTTTAATCATCGAAAGGAAGTCACCCCATGACCTCCCTAAATTAGAATCAATTAATCAACACCAACTTCTACATAAATGGCCAAATTTCAAACCAAAAGGTGATTGAATTTGTAAACTATACATAAGTCTGACTTTTCCTGCACAAAAAATATGTTCATGGATGGCATTTAATTCAAATTATGCTAATCTCATGATGAAAGATGCTGCGTGGTGTGTACATTAAAACTTTTACAAAATGCTGTTATTTCTAAAAACTTGGGAATTTATCGAACTAATGAAACTGGTACTTGAAACAAGTTCTCATTTCACATTTCATCACGTACAATTTACTTTCTGTGACGACATAGGAATAAGATTGGGCGAACGTGAGGTCTTACCAGAATTACTTGCCCCTGGATTCGGTGATCCAACGTTTCCCCGGTCAACGACAGTCGACTTCGAACAATTCGTACAGCGGGCGCAGAGCGCCCTGCCCGGCCGCTTCAAGAACGGTGCAGCTCCCGAGCACCGTCCTTGGGCAGCCCTCTCCATGAACGGCTGAGATTGCGCAGACGATCCCTGGTCGGGTTCTCAGCGACTCCATGGAACCTCTGAACCCCGGTCACGTGGACGGTGACCGGAGAAGGCCCCTCGAACCCATCTATCTTGTTATGCGGCTTGAGCAGCGGTGGAACTTGGCTCTGCCGGCTGGAGAACCTGGGTAGAGAGGTCTGGGCTAAGATATGTCAAGGACTCAAGGTACTGCAGGGATGGAGAAAGCATGTTTGTGGAAGTACCGCAGATAGTTGCTGCACTGCCCATCATGAATGCATTCACACGCATCCGACATGCGTGGGCAGTGCTAAGGAAGGCGATACACGACATTCTAGCAATACAGGACTTTCAGAAATTTTAATCATGAGAGGGAGGGAAGTCGGAAAATGTGGCCCTATGTCCTAACCAGTAACCACTAGCTTATCAACAAATGCCAAGGGCAAAAAAGCAGGATGTGATTGGGTGTTTGTGTTTGGTTACATGTGATAGGCAGGACGCCACGGAGCGGCGAAGCCATCGTGCTAAGCACTATGACAGCGACTGACGCAGACGTCGCCCCGGAGTCTCAAACTTAGGATAAAATGGATAATGAAGAAATTTTTTTGTTCTGGCAAAACTTGAGCAAGTACGCAATGACAGGAGCTACTCCATACCCATTTCTTGACAAGCCGAGGCCGGGTCAGAGGGGCTCGAAGCTCATCCCCGCAGTGGGGACGAAACAACAAATCATGGTGAAAACACAGAGAGAGGCTAATTTCTGTCCTTGCCGTGTGATTCTTTAGTCCTGCTGCAGCACAGGGGGGATCTACAGCAGCGTGCCACTGTGGCCAACCCAAGCGGCACCACCGATTCATCATCATCATAGAGAAACATCGGAGCCGATACATAGTGGAGGGATTTCTTTCTGTTCCACTACTTCATAGCAAGCACAGAATCGAGAGGACAAGGGATGGGTTCCCTCCCATCCGACCGAGCGCCCCCCCCCCCCCCCCCCCCCCCTTTGGGAAATCGAGTCGAGTGCCCCACGCGAGAGCAGTAGCACCCACTCACCTGGGACAGGCCGACAGGAGCACCGGAGCAGGGCGGGGTCGGGGCGGGGGGCGACGACGGAGCCCTCCCGTGGCGCGCCGCAGCCAAGGTCGAGTAGGGATTTGCTCTTGCCTCCGTGGGGACGAAGGGGCAGAAGCAGAGGAGCCGGGTCCGCGCAGCTGCCTTCCTTATTATAAAGGCGCGCACGGGCGGGCGGGCGGGCGGGCGGGCCCACAGGACAGCGACCGTGGGCGCTACGGCAGGGCCCCACGATTCAGCGGCGATTCGACGGGGGTGGAACCAGCTACCCCCGGCGTCGGATAAAGCAGGAGGAAGGGGGCGGTTTCTGGACGGCAAGCTGAGCTGAGCAGAGATGGGTGCCGGCGCCGGGACGTCAGCCTTTGTCCGCGGCGCCGCCCGCCTCCGGTTTGGTTTTCACAGGGGCCAGAAGGTCTCCTACGCTGGTACGGCAGGCAGGCTTCTATCGCCACACAGTTTCTGGCGGCACCGCCTGTGCTGGTCTGATGTGATATCCGGACGGAACGGCAATGGCCGTTTGCAGCTGCAGACCTGCATATGCAGTGGCTGCTGTTTGCACCAGCACTTCTTCAACATTTTTTCTCTTCAAGGCTGGAAAAGTAGTAATAGTGGCGACGTTATTCGGCCCAACCACAGCCTTAATGTTGACAAATGGCCCCGAACGTTTTCTTCACTTCCACCTGGGCCTGGCCAAGATGACTTGTGGGCTCGTGGCAGGTCGTGAGCTTTTTCTTTTAAACCATAATGAATGATCATTCCTTTATTTAAGTGACGAGTGATTAGTGCGATCATGACCAATCAAAGTTTTTAAGAAGTCAGGGAGGGGGGTCATCCCAACCAACTGGATTACATGGGTCCCTGGATAAGCTAGAATGAGCAAGCGCATGTGCTTACTTGGTTACGGTGAGTGGTACGTAAGAAATACTCTTGTGACAACGAAATACAACCTCGGCAGATATAGATGTCCAACGGTCAGTCACTTAGGTCTCGACGTCCGTCTGCCCGACGCTGCCCACGAGTACAGTATCGATACCTTCTCGTACGGCCGAATTGCCACTCTTGGGCACGGTATTTGAGACCCCGGTCAGTTCTTCGGCCGCCCGAGGCACGATGTGCCATTGATGGGCTAGTGTTCAGTTCCCGAGACTACAGATCACCGAAGCTCGTGAAATTCCAATCAAATCAAGATGAATCAAAGAAAACCACCACACAATCAACAAATTCACTTATCCATCAGCAAGATACACATACAAATCTGATTCAACAACATTAGTGCCGATGGGGACGCCCGCCACCTCCCACGCGGCGCTTGGCTGCAGCCGAGCGCGGCCACCATGCCCGCCCCGGCGCCGGCGGCGGCGGGCGCGCGGTCGCCCGCCATCCTCCTAGCGTGCGACGACGGAGTCGAGGGCCCCAGAGCTAGCGGCGGTGGTGCGCAGCAAGACAACCGACCCGCACGCCCCCGACGATGGTCGCGGCCGCCGCCTTCGCTCCCCGCTCGGTGGTAGTCCCCTCAGCGCCTCCCGGGCCCGGGACCCCAGTGCGGCCGGAGAGGAAGTGTGTGGTACCGTGGTGGTGCTCGGTGGTAGGGCTGAGGCCTGAGGAGGATGGGAGGGAGGAAGGGAAAAGAGAGGAGGCGACTGCAGAATGCCAGGATGAGGGGAGGGAGGAAATGAGGAAGATGCTGTGGTTTGTTCTATATATACGTATATACGAATGTGATAGCGGACCACGTCGGGCCGGGGGTATTTTCGGGCCGTGCCCGTGCCGGCCACTCGTGCCGAGGATGCGCCTGTGCACGGCCCGACCGTCGTGCCGGCCGGCCCATGGCACGATACCCCCGTGCCGGGCCGTGTTCGTGGCCGTGTTTTTTCGGGTCGTGCCCGTGCCGCCCACTGGGCCTGGCCCATTCGGACATCTATACTCGCGCATCACAAACCTCTTTGAATGTAACACCACCCGGAGCTTGATCACAAGGCACTGACCAGGTTTATAGCATCCATGTCAATAAAGAGTATGAGATATGCTCCTTTCCATTGCTGCAGCCAAACAAGCTTCCCCTTCAGCGGCTAGAGCATAGTTGACAGCTGGAGACATCGTGAACCTGATGGCAGTCCTTGGCCGTCACCGTCCCTCACAATGAAACCCCAAGCATCATTCTTCTCTTTTGCACAGAAGGCGCCATCAGTATTGATCTTGAGCACATCAGGAGGAGGTGGCTGCCATTTCTTTTGCACATGTCGCGGGCTTTGAAGCTGAGTTGTTCTTCCCGTAGATTTTTTTTCCTATTACTCATCTTCTAGTATTTGAGATTATTCATACTTTCTTTTTTCGATCGTTAGATTCAACCACTACAGAACAATATTTTTAATGTAGAATTCCGATGTAAAATGTTGAATAAGTGTAAATATGTTGAAATAGATTTTAGGAAATTCTGAATTAACAATTTCATATTGTTCAAGGGTACACGGTTATAACACTGATACCGAATGTATTTGAACAAGAGTTGAAAAGAAAGATGGACTAGAAGGGAAAAATAGAAGAAAATATTGGTCGTTTGGCCTCACACGCAGCTGATCAAAGTCTGGCTGTAGCCATTCATGTGGAAGGAATTAGCGGCGAGTCGTGATCAAAATCAAAGAGGTGATGAGTTCTTCTTCTCCTTCTTCTCATCTCCGCTTCTTCTTCTTCTTCAGCCTTGTTCTTCTTCCTCTTATTCTTGTTTTTTCTCTTTTTTCTCCACTTATTTTAATTGCAATGGAGCTGTTGGTAGAAGCTAAGGCCCCCCTAGCCCCTCTTTAGATCCACCCCTAGAAGGAATAGTGAGTTTTGACCAGGCATGTTTGACGGGCCGCTATTTAGCAATTATGTATTTTAACAAAGGTGAATCATATCCACTTTTTGAAAGAATAGGGAACACCTTCACCTTCTAATCTTTAAGATTGTGCGGTCATTATGGACCTACGATCTCTCATCTCATCTCATCTCTCTCTCTTCACTTGTGCATGCTGCCGCTCATAGGATATGAGGTTTGGGTGGGCCGGGGTGGGTGGTGGTTGACGGAATTTAGTTACGATTTGGGTTACGTGGGGTTTCATCGTCGTCGACCTAGAGGAGAGGAGGTCGAGGACAATTGTATGATCCGTATTGATGGTGGTAAGGCCTTGACGAAGGCGAGGAGATGCTCTAGTAACTTTGGTGAGTGGTGTGGGCGGCAACGGGCGCGACAAGAAGATTCGATTATGAAGGGCCGTGGCCGAGAGCGGGCCGGGCGGACAACAACCTTCGACCGGGAAAGAGGACGAATGGGTGGGCAGGGGATGACTCCAGGACGAAGAAGAGAAACAGTCAATGAGCGTTACATGTCATTTTCTTATCCGTACGTGGGGTTCTGCGGTAAACCCCATGCACAACTCTTCCTAAAAGCAAGCAACAAGTTGTCCTTTTTTATGATAGAAAAAAGTATGAACCACTTGGACCGGTTTTCGCGCATTCAACGACGTGATGTTACCTAGCCGTAACACCCGGTGGGCCGGTGCATATGTTTCATTATTCATGGCCCATGAACAAATGCTTGATTTTAAGACAAAGGAAACCAACCCCAACCAACACTCGTGAAACCAAGAGGGACAAGTGAGGGTGCCTTGCACACTCTCCCTCGACACCTCCGAGTTGTTTCGACGTAGTTGTACCCAAAGGGCATCCCATAAATGCTCCTCCCAAGAATCCACTACCAGTAGGACAAGTGAGGGTGTCTTTGGCACGCCGCCTTAGCACTCGAGTTTTTTCGACGCAGCTTGTACCAAAGGGCTTCCCAGAACCGCTCCTCCCAAGAATCCACTGTGAATCCCGTTCTCTGTGAGCGATTTGAGGAGGCGAGTCGAAAACTCGTCGTCCTCCTACTCTGTCCGCGCGCCTTGCTGCCTTGCCCCCATGTGGGTCCGTTGGGGGCACGATGAGTGGGGGAGATGGTCACAAGGCCGTACCTGGGCAGGGAGCAGGTCTGGTGGTAGCTCCGTATTGTAACGCCTCCGCGTTTTTAAGCTTCTAATAAATCACCTAATAAATCATACGTGTTTTCAAAACTATCCAAATTTCGGTCTCCACGATCCCTTCAAACCCTAGTCGCCGTCTCACTCACCCTCCGCGCGCGTGCCGCGAACTCGTCGGTGATCACTCTCCCGCACTCGGACCAGCCACTCACGCGTGCCACCCCGCCGCCGCGGGTCGTCACCGTGTCGGTGAAATCCGTGCACGCCGCGGTCCCGCCGCCCGTCCGCCGCCCGCCATCACCGCCGTCCTGAAAATCACGCCGACGCCGGAAATCGGAAAACCCGCAAAACCCTTCCCCCTAATTTCCCTAACAATTTTCCAATTTTTCTAAACCTTTTCCCTATATTTCTTCTCCCTCTTTCTTTTCCTATTTTTTCTTTTCCTTCCTTTCCTTCTTTTCTTTCTTCCTTCCTTTTTCCTTTCTTTCTTTTCTTCCTTTCCTTTTCTTTCTCTCTCCCTTTCTTTTCCTCTCCTCCTTCTTCCTCCCGCGTCGTGCCACGCGCCCATGACACCTCAGCCGGCGCCCGGCGCCGTTGACCCCGCACCGCTCCGGGCCCGCGCGCCCGGCGCCCAACCGCGCCGGCCCTCGCCACTCCCGCACGCCGAGCTGCCCCCCCCGCGCCACGGCCGGGCCGCCGAGCGTCCCATCCGCCATTACTCCCCCGCCCGACCGTCACCTCTAAGCACCGCCACCACCGCAAGCCACCGCCCCGCTCCACCACCGCACGCGCCACGCCGAGCCCGCACAAGTTGACCCCGCCGCCCGCGCCAGAGCGCCCCGACGCCGACGCCGCTTTCTCGGAAGCCGCCGGGCCCGCCGGAGCCATGCTCGACGTGTAACATCTCCCCTCTCCGAACCGACCCCACGCGCGCCTGCGCGCTCCGCACCCCTCTCGCCGCCCTCACCCCACCGCATGCCTCCAAAGAAGGCTCCACTGCATCACAATCGAGCATCCACGGCCTCCACCGAACACCACGCCGCCCGACGATCCGGTTCCTCGCGCCGTACAAGCCCGGGGTGAGCACGGGGATGAGAAGCCCTCGCCCTCCTCCTCCTTTTCCCCATGCCCCCGGCCGCCGTTGGCCCCTGGAGGCCGCCGCCCGCCGCCGGACCGAGGCGTCTTGCCCGCTCCCCCCTCCCCTGTCTGGATCGGGGGAGGAAGAAGGGCATATTTGCCCAAACCCCCCTGTTTCCTTCTTTTTCCAAATAGCCCCTGCCCTATTCCCCCTCTCTCTCCTTCTTTCCAAAACAGCCCCTAGGTTAAGGTTTAAGTGTAAAATAAATTCTTTCAAGCCCTAAACAACTTACAACCAGGCCCTAACCAAATTTATATTACCATAAACACCCCTGTCTCCATTAATAGAAATTACTAATAGGTCCTTAGCCCCTATAACCTCTCTTTAACTCGACATTTCATGCACGATTTTATTCCCGGTTAAATCCAAATTTCACCACACCCTTCCCAGTAGTACCCCCGCCGAACCAACCCCCTCCCTAGGACTTATATATACCCCCTCTCCGCTCATTTTCCCTCCTCGAGCTCGGTCGGTAATGTGTGTGTTGATATTGCTTGCTTGCCTATGTGTGCACTATAGCCGACGGAGTAGACGAAGGAAGGTACTTCGAGCCGGAGACCGGAGTCGACTACTGCGAGCAGGAGCCCGAGGTCCCAAACGCCGAGCCGGCACTCCCCGAAGACTTCGAAGACGGCAAGTTCAATCTCATCCTTTGATGCATGCTTCTGTCCTAGTTTTATAAATATACCCTATACCCGTTTTATAAATTGCATATTGTTTTACTGCAAAAACTTGGTAGGATAGCCACCCTTGATTGCTATGATTGAACCTTGTTTGGCCAAAATGATTGCTTTACAAATGTGTGAGTGCTTTAAAAATGTGTGAGTGCTTTAAAACGGGAATGTGATATTTCGGAAAATGAGTAAAGAACTGGGTAGACGGGATGGACGTGTGTGTCAGGAGTATGGGTGAGCTCGTACCTGTGTGGTTGAGCGTGTTGGGAGGTGTCCATATTGTCGGTTAAGGACCGGGTTGCGTGACATCTCACCTGACCCAAATCATCGTACAACCACTCGACCGTTGTATGTGGCAACGGCTTAGCATAAACCCCACTAGTTGATCTACTTGCCATCTGGTGTGCGGGTGAGCGGCGGGAGACCAAGGAGTAGGGGTACGCTCTGTGTGAGGTACGCCTTGGTTATGTGGGATAACCCCTTGGGTGCTTCCGTGGTGGCTCGTATCGTTAGCTAAGGTGGGTAATGGCTTTGATAGGATGCGTACCGGCACTGGGGTGTCCGTGTGACGGTACCCTACTTGTGGGTAAATATGTACAACCTCTGCAGAGTGTCAAACCTATTCGAATAACCGTGTCCACGGTATTGGACGGGTCACGATGTGGTCACAAAAACTAGTGTTTGGGATGGGATGTTTTCTGGCGTAAGTTGTTTTCCGGGTGAAGTGTGTGGCTGTGTGCCTGGGCTACGACGGACGGGAAGTCCGGTAGTTCCACAGTGGTTTTCCTAAAACAATTGAGTCACTCTGGTTATGAAAATGATTTGCGAAAACCTTTTTGAAATGAACCCCTGCATGAGTAAGTCTGCAAAATGAACCTTAACCTGATCCTTGTTATACTTTATGCACGATTCTGCTTATAAGCCCCTCCGTGGGTGGGGTTGGATTTGCTGAGTACGTATGTGCTCACCCTTGTTTTACTAACTATTTTACAGAGGAGTATCCCGATTATATTCCCGAAGACGTCGAGTAGGTCGCTGCCCTACACCCAACCGTGCCTGTGTACCCAGGGCCCCTACCGAAAGCTTCCATGGTGTGGTACTCTGAGGAGGCTATGGAAGCCATTGCTATCGTAGTATGGTTGTTGGCGTTTGTGTTGTTCCTTGTAGCGTTGGCACTGTCGTGCCCTCTGTGTCACCGTGATGTAAAAGACTGATCCACCTGTTGTAATAAATGTGTTACCAACCTCCTGGGACTGGTATTTGTGTCACATTTAGTCACCTCTGATGAGGGGACGCTTCACAAAGGTTGATCGGGCACCAACTCCATAGCACCGGTCTGACCGGTACCCTGCATCGGTCCGACCAGTGTGGCCATGTTTGGCCTATGCGGTTGGAATTGAGGGTACTGATGACCAGATGCTGGATTTGGTGTCAAACCATATGCAAAATTATCATTGTTTACAAGCAAAGGTGCTAAGCTAGGATGAGACCCCTGAGGATTCGCTTTAGGAGTACTAATATTAGTATCATTATAATTAAAACCTAAAGCCCTATCCTTTTCAAGATCTTCTAACCGTTCTAAACGAGCAATACAAGAAGCAAGCAATTCATCACTACCCACTATAGATTTCGTAGGAGTAGTATCAGACGGGGGTTTTTTACTTACATTGGGGATTACCTCAATATTGTTGTTGTTTAGTCTGATCGCTGGCAGATCGAACTCTTTCAAGCTTGCCACCTTGCCAGATCGATCCTTCTCGACGCCAGTGAGGAATTGTACTTGCATGTACTCTTGTAGCGCCTTGAACTTCTGCTGCTCTTCCAGAGAGAGATCTTCCAGTGACGCTGTGACAATGTTGTTCATGTGAAGTTCACACCGAGCACCCATCTGGCTGAGGTCAGATTGAACAGTTTTAGCAACCCGATCTTTCTTCCCCAGCGGAGTCACCAAAAGTATGTTGATGCTTTTTTGGTCAACACACACGAGCGCTAGATCACGCGGAACGTCAAAAACCTAGTCTGACCGGTCAGGGGCACCGGTCTGACCGGTGTACGCAGACGCACGGTGAAAACCTAAGATCGCCGCCTCGGGAGGGACCCCGTCGAAGGTGGCGCGCCTAGGGTTGCTCTGAGGTTGGCAAGGCCACTCAAAACGTCCCTGATCGTCGTCGAGACAAACAAGGAAAGCACGAGGTTGGAAAAGCTAGGGTGTGAGAGATAAAAATTGTAAAAAGTAATGATCAATTGGGTGATGCCACCTCAAAAGGTTGTGGCCCTTTATATTTATAGGGTGGGGAGGTCTTGCCCCGCAAGGAATCCTTTTACAACTCGAAATTCGCAAGGACTCCACAATTCTACTCAGACTCGGGGTCCACCGGTCAGACCGGTGTGGTCGTTGCCAGATTGGCTACAAGACACCCCACTGGTCAGACCGTTGAGGGACACCGGTCTGACCGGTGGTGTCAGCCTGATCGGCCTTGTGCCAAATTTGGGCGCGAACAGAAACTTACCATACAAATCATAGAAATATGGATTTGAAAAAACATGTAAAAACGAGCATATAAAACTACACAGACACTAGATTTCTATGACCAAGACACCAGAATTTGAAATTTGAATACAAGTGTTGAGCCTAGTGAAAGGTTTTTTTGACACAGATGACAAGTTGCTATAACCCGGATGACAGGTTTATATGGCTCGGACTACATGTTTGTATGACCCCGCAACGAGAATTTGTTTTACACATACAACTGGTTTCTATGACACTGCAGACCATAGAAATCTGTCTCAAGGTCATAGAAACATACTGTATAAATCATAGAAATATGGATTTGAAAAAATATATAAAAACGAGTATATAAACCTACACACAGTTCATATCGTCGCAGCCTCGCAGGTCATAGAATCTTGTAGTCCGGGTCATAGAATCCTATCATCGCGGATCATACAAACCTGCAGTCCAAGTCATATAAACTCATAGTCTAGATCCTACAAACATGTCGGCTGGGTAATACAAACATGTAGTCTGGGTCATACAAACCTGCCATCCGGGCATCTATGGTCATATAAAATTTTGAATTCAAATAATTAAAAAATATTCACAATGGATCTCAAATTGTGCATAAAAAGGTCATGAATTTTATGGTGAAAACCGTTTCTGAATTGGAATCTCGTGTGAAGAATTACCGCGGAAAAACTAAAAAGCAAAAGGAAGGATCTGCGTGCATGCATGCGTCAGGTGGGAGGGAGATGGAGGTGGGCACATGGCTGGTTGGTTGGCTGTGAGGGAGATGGAGGTGGGCACATGGTTGGTTGGTTGGCTGAGTTGACCGGGGCTTCCACTAGCTATTGGAAGCCCTGGGCTCCCATTAGTCTTACTCTCTCTCTATATATATATATATATAGGATTCAATATATGCATAAATAGAAAACAAAAGGGGACAGAATTCAACACTATATTACTGTACATAACCTTTGTGAACCAGCGACTCGGAAGAACCAGATGCTCCGGAAACTACAACAGTCTCACCTCACCGTCATATACACCTAGCTCTCCCACTTACAATACTACACATGCCCTACACCTCCTATCTAGATACAGCCCAACATCACGGAGCTGCAGGCAGTCCCCACGTAGCCCGTGATGTTAGGTTGTACCTAATTAGGACATGGGGCTCTGTATCAAAACCAAGAAAAAAGAAAATGCTTACATTTATTGTATATAAAAATAAAAAAATACTTAATAAAAGAATTTAATCTTCCATTTCCTCCTATAGCAACCTAGAAATAAAAGAGGCCATAGAATTCAACACTATATTTTATAAACTATATGTACACATACCTACACATATATAGATTGGATTCAATATATGCATAAATAGAAAAACAAAAGGGGATAGAATTCAACACTATTTTACTGTACATAACTTTTACGAACCAACGACTCGGAAGACCTAGATGCTCCGGGAACTGCAGTAGTCTCACCTCACCGTCATATACACCAGACTCTCCCACTTACAGTACTACACATGTGCTACACCTCCTATCTAGCTACAGTCCCACCCCACGGAGTTGCAGGCAGTCCCCACGTAGCCCGTGATGTTAGGTTGTACCTAATTAGGAGCTAATTAGGACGTGGGGCACTGTATTAAAAATAAGAAAATGCTTACAATTATTCTATATAAAAATAAATAACTTATTAAAAGAATTTAATCTTCTATTTCCTCCTATAGCTTCCTAGAAATAAAAACATTTCTCAACAATGAAAGAATGGAAATACATACCTAATACATTTTCTGTATGTCTATTATTTTCTTTATGAGCATATATTTTATAAACTATATGTACAAGTAAAATTCAAATTTATGAAAAACAAGAAAATAAGAGAATGCTTACATTTATTCTATATAAAAATAAAAACATAATTAACAAAAGAATTTAATCTTATATTTCTTCCAATGGCTACCGAGAATAAAATTATTTTTAAACAATGAAAGAATGGAAATACCTAGTACATTTTTTGTATGTCTTCTTTTATGAGCATATATTTTATAAACTATATATATGTACAAGAAATATTCAATATTATGAAAAACAAGAAAATAAGAGAATGCTTATTAATACAAATTTAATGAAAGGAGGAACAATGCAAGTACCATCCTAACTACATTTTCACGTGTATATACAAAATCTCATCTCTCTAATTAATTTAAGCTCCTCCTACCTAGCTACAAATTAACATTTCTATTTTCTCCATCTCTAAACCATAAAAAATTTAATCACAACAAATGAAGGGAGGATGAAGATTCCAACCTTGACAACAACTTGGAAGAGAGAAATCAACTAATGAAGAAACAAATCGCAGCACCACCCCATGCTTGAGTCACCATGAACGGGAGGAGCTTGAGCTCGCGGGTGAGTACGGGTGGCAGGAGGAAGAAGGAGATACGATGCTTATATGGATGCCGGTCATTACCCTTTAGTCTCGGCTCGTAACACCAGCCAGGACTAATGCTTTAGTCTCGGGTGGTGTTACTAGACGAGACTAAAGGGGTACCCTTTAGTCTCGGTTCGTAACACCACTCGGGACTAAAGACCAGGGGCAATTATTGCCCGATGGTGCCGTTGGGAGCCCCCCTTTTTGTCACGGTTGGTAATACGAGCCGGGACTAAAGGGGGGCTGGCTACGACAGCCATTTCGGGCCACGTCGACGAAAGGCCTTTAGTCCCGACTCCAAAGTTGAACCGGGACTAAAGGCCCGAACCAAAGCCTCGCTCTCTACCGGTGTATGGTGATATTTTAAATTGCCTGTGACAATATGGTGATATTTGAACTGCCTGTCATGGTTATTGTGATATTTGAACTACCTGTGATGTTGTATCAAATGTGAGGTGGCATATATGGTTCTGGGAAAAAAACAAAAATGTCACTTTACCGTGAGCTAATGCACCTATGTCGTGAGGTATTGCACCTATGTCGTGAGCTTCGTCTTGTGCTCACGGCACAGTTGTGCAACTGGCAGCAGGGAATTGCCTCTATGTCATGAGTAAATGGCTCGGCTCACAGCAACCAGATCATCTGTGTCGTGAGCTGGACGGCTGGATCAAGGCAACTACGTGACGTCAGGTCGTATGAGAATGTGCCGAGTGTGGACTCTATGCCGTGAGCAAAGGATCGGCTCACGGCAACCAGAAGCTCTGTGTCGTGAGCTATATGTCCAGCTCACGACACACAACTGACGTCACCTCACCTGGGAAGCTGTCACGTGTGGCACCTATGCCGTGAGCTCGCCGTCAGGCTCACGGCACAATGAGCCATTAAGACACCTTACATGATCCCTGTTAGACACCTGTGCCCTGAGCTATTGACCACTCACTACACACGTGTGTTGTAAGTCAACCAGTCGGCTCACAGGTACAATGCTGTTTGCCGGCCAAACTGTGCAGTGAGCCCTTTGCCGGCGGCAACTCACGGCAAAGAGGTTGTCGTCGGTGGACCACTCTTTGCCGTTAGGAACCGGCTCACGGCAACTAAGCGGAATCCGGTAGTGTAGGTAACTAATGCAATTCTCTCTCTTATAACTATCATTTGAGGGGCATTATATGTTTCCCTTCTCTGCCACTACTGAGACGTGGGCCACGTGACTAACCCATTCACTGTTGGAATGGATAGATGATGCCGTCATGAAATCAGTTGATCTACATATATTCATGTAATATGAACAGTGGCATAGGCAGCACCGGCCGGGGCGGGTGGGGCTCAAGCCCCTCCTACCCCGGTAATTCCCATGAAGCCCCCCCCCCCCCCCTTAGCCCCCTTTATCGTTTTTTGAGCAAACAATGAAGGGTTAGGGGCTATAGGTGGAAGAAGCACATGGAGAGCCCCCCTGAAGCTCAATCCTGGCTTCGCCACTGAATGTGAAGAATTATCATCCATCTTCTTACCTCTCAGTTACTAACATTTATCAACATATTTTTCTGCCATGATCACTTGATAGGGACTGCACAAGTAGTTGAATGTTGTGTGAATCAACAAGTAACTTTATATATTCAATGCAAACTCAACTACAAGTGAACTCAATTTGAATAAGTCTGTGAATTCATATGTTTGATATATTTCTGAGAGATGTGAACTGAAATCGAATCACAATTCTTCATATGACATACCCTTGCACAACCCTTACAAGTTCTTCACCATATCTTCACCTCCAATTGGCAATTCAATAAAACATGGCAGAAAAAAAACCGTCTGTGAATGCGGATGCAAGTTTTATGATGTGGTGTATTCAATTTCGGAAAATTGATCTCTAGTGAACGAGGATGGAAGTTTGATGATGCGTTGTATAGCAATTACAAGTTTAATGATTTTGATGATATGTTAGTATAGGTTTAATGGCTTGCCATGCAATCTACTGTGCCAAAAATACCGTGTCCCATGCCATGTCTGTGGATGATAGATCAGTAATGGCTGGCTGGATGAATCAATCGCTAGGTGACAGTGTCATATGTGAGACCATGCATGCGTATATAAATAGAGGCAGCCTGCTGGTGTCAGAAATAATGCTGGACAACGTGAGTACATATGGTTGTTAGTGGACAAGCAAATGGAGTTGCAAATGGTGATAGATCACAGGGCAAAATGTTGGCAACACTTGTCATGTTGAAACATCAAAACAAAGCTTGTTTTGATGATCAAAAACACACTTATAACGCTACTAATGTATATAGTAGTTGGGTCTCGTGGGCCCATGAAAGCCATTGCATATATGGTCCTTGATAGCAAGGATTTTAATTTCCTGTTTGGGTTTTGTAAATTGGACCCCACTCCACCGACCCATTGTTTTCTTGCTACCTAGCTCTTAATCATGATGATGTAAAGGTTAACACCTATTTTGTGTTCTTGCTTACTACTACATATATATGTTAGGTGTTAATTAGCATTTTGAAAACGTTTGTACACCGAAGAAGTAAGGTAGCAGTGTAGTACAGTAAGTAGGGTCATATATCGCATATGAGCCTTGGTAGTATTACCCATGTTCATCGTAGTCTGGAAGCATAAATGGCCATTACGTTAGACAAGATTGCAATTATACAAGAGATCTTGTTATAACATTACCACACTCCTTAATTACCTTCGTCTCTAACATACAATGACTGATATAAGAAGTTGGTGGCAAGTTGATGCCCTAGCCCAAAATGGCTATGTTTCTGTGTTCTATAGTTGATAACCTACACAAACAACAAAATAATCAAATCATTGGTCCTATAGGATATATGGTCAAAGAAACTAGTTAATATCAACTTCGAAGCCTAGACCACACAACCACTCGTTGGAACTGGGATAACGTATAATCAATAATATAATATAAATATTGTACTATCCTCATAGTAGCTACTAGCTTTCTTCTTATTTGTAATATAATAGTATCCTCTTCTCCATGTTTTAGTACTCCCCCATCTCATAATTATTGTCAAGGCTTCGCAATACTATAACCAATAAAAAATTGATGCATATTTAATTTCTTTGCACTACTACATACTCCATCCGTCCCATAAAAGAGTGCAATCCTAGCTTTTGAAAAAAAATCTCACGAAGAATGCAATTCTAGAAAATAGATCTAATTACCTTCCTAATTAAGTGGTCAAATCTGATTTGCATGGCAAAACTTACTGCATTTAGCAAATAAATGAGGGTATTAGAGTATTTTCATTCCTCCACTAAT
Source organism: Cenchrus americanus (assembly GCA_947561735.1). Classification (NCBI taxonomy): domain Eukaryota; kingdom Viridiplantae; phylum Streptophyta; class Magnoliopsida; order Poales; family Poaceae; genus Cenchrus; species Cenchrus americanus. Next base: position 27,934,959 of record OX387242.1, on the reverse strand, counting down.
TTGTCCTTAAAAAAACAAAAATTGCACTCTTTTATGGGACGGAGAGGGAGTATGCAAGGATGTATGCATTCACTCCGCTACCAGCCCTAGCAAGATGTAGAAAAACATGTCCTCAAGTCAGGCACACACAAGCGCCAAACAATCGAGCAAAAGCTTAAAACTTCAGCCTCCATCATGATTGCATCTCATCCAGAGCCGCACCCCAGCACTCTGTGATTGCTGCCATCTGACCTTTCGTTGCAGTTTGGACCTAGCAGCTAGTTCAGTGATCAAGTTATTTCTTGCAGGAGTCTTATTGTACAACCACAAACCGTAGAAGATGTTGGACTTATAGTGGCAATCGTTAATCAAGTTGACATGAATATGTTGTGTCTCTGTGAATGGTCTAGATCCTCCATGATTTTGAGCAATATCAGAATCCAACAAGCGAGCTTTCTCCCCTCTCCTTTGTTGTGCCAGAAAAAAAAATGCTTTGAGCACCAATAGAGACAAAGTTCAAGTCACACATCATCAGGACCACTTGATCTTACCTTTTAAACATTGGTCATACTCAAGCTTAATTGGGCAGGCTAGCTTATCACCAAGTTCCTGACCCAAGGTCCTGTAGTACCCCATTTATAGTTTCAATACATACTTGATACATCATATTCCCTTACCCTTTTCTTCAAATAGGTTACAAGAATGTGGTCTGTCTCTTCTTGATCTTCCTCTGCAACCTTGAACAAGTGCTGCATGTCGAGAGAAACAATTAATTAAATGAGCAAGTCATATAACATCATTGTTGAACTGATTTAAAGCCCCAGCAATCCATGTTTCATAGCCTTCTTTGAACCATGCTTACAAAAGTGCAAGTGTGTGTGTGTGTGTGTGTGTGTGTGTGTGTGTGTGTGTGTGTGTGTGTGTGTGTGTATATATATATATATATATATATATATAGAGAAAGAGAGAGAGAGAGAGTTGCAGCATGAACAAGGGCACTTAATAATGGTATAAATTTCGTCTACACCCTGAAAAGAAAATGTGTGATTCAAGAACCAAGTGACCTGGTTTGATCAATACAATAATTAGTTGGTCCTTTTACAACGCAGCCGACCACTATTCATCCATGTGCGTTGTGACATGTTAACTATTTCTGTGATTGAGAATTACTATATTAGTTATCACATTTTATGTCACATTAGCTTAGGTATTAGAACAAACACATACAACTGTTAAAGCAGCCTCTCCCAGCAAGCATATAATCACACAATTTTCCATCAAAAGATCCTTTATAGGAAGAAGAGGTTTACCTTGACTGATAAGGGAACGCAACACTTCCGGTCCTTCAGCCCCAAATCTTGTACGGTAGCTTCATGGAAGACTTTTTTCCAGTCCTTATTCAGCCCCAAATCATGCTCTTGTATCAGTAATTTTTTACAATGCATAAGTCAAACATTAGCTCACTGCAAAAATAGTACAGCAGGAAGCAACAAGTAAACAGTAGCTATATTGGAACCTAGATAACAAATAGCATTAGTTTATGTCACATATTCTCAGCTATTGGAACAAACACATACAACTGTTAAGGTAGCATCTGACAGCAAGCATAGAATCACACCATATTGTATATAAATGGAACAGTACAGTAGCAAGAGGAGGTTTACCTTGAAAGTGGAAAGCAGCTTTTTTTTTGTGATTGAGCAAAGCAGCTTCATGCAAGACTCCTGTCCTTGTTCAACACCATATCTTCATTACTATTAATATATAAAGGGCACAACATTAGAACTTCAAATACAATAATGTCATGCTGCAAATAAAATTAACCAAAAAAATTCAACCAGCAGATAATTAAAAATAATGATTCTAAGGAAAAAGTGGCTAAGCTACATGCATGATCAAGAAATTAATAAGTTCATGTAGCCCAATATGTTGACAGCAATCCCCAATGACAAAGTAGGCCACAAAAATACAATGCAACACACATACCACAAATGTTAATTCTATTCTTCTATATCACAGTTATAACCAGTGAAGAAAAATTATGAAATGATGGAGAAATTAATCCCACTAGTGTTTCCGTGCCACATGTTTATTTCCAAAATTACCTGGTTAGGGTTATCCCATCCAGATTCTGTAGTCAGTAGCACTTGTTTCATGGGAGTAATGCATAGATCTGAGAAGAAAAGGGAAAAGAGAACAAGCAGTTACAGAAAAATAGGCAGGTTTCTACCTGACAGTTCTTTTTCCTGGTGCAACTGCAAGTATGCATTGAGGAAGAACAGGTGGTGACATATGATCATCTCCCTATGTATTTTTGTCTTCCCAACAGTGTAATACATATTCGGTGTGTAATTCGGTTGCTGAAAGATTAAAAGAGATGTTTATGTGTGTTGTTGTAAATACCCACAGAATTACTCATCAGACATCACCCACGGGGAGATTCCTTTCTAGTAGTACTGTATACAGAAGGTCGAAGTAGCTTGTGCTAATTAAAATCGGTTGTGTTTTATAAGATCTAGAAAGAGTTGCATTATTGAGCACATTACCTTGATTGGCTTATTCTCAATTTCCGAACTCATAATTTCCTTGTTTATAATTCTATGTTACATTTATTTTTCCCACTGCCTTTTCATGTTGTTCCAAATCTGTGCCTCTGTTAATCCTAAGATCACTTAAATTCAACTCCTATATATCATCACTATCATTTCTTAATTCATAATTTTCATTAATCGTGGCAGTTCCTATTTAAATAACTAGTATAGTACATGGAAATTTACTGTTATGTAGTTCTAATGCGTGGCCAAAACAAATCACTGGTACCTTATTACATGTGTTTTGTGAACGAATAATATACATATAATCGAAGGGACAAACTGCACTACTAGTTTCAATATAATGGATTGAATAGCTGGACACAATGCAACTTCATTGTTTTCTTCAACAATTCTTGCTAACAAGAGGATTTTGATTAATTTAATTTGTTGCAAACATGCATGTTGCATGAAAGTTGGATCTCTAATTAAATTTAGCTAGGTTATCATATGGTCAATATTGACCACAGATGGAAGACGCAACAGACGAACATTGCAGTGAAGGTAAGCCGAAGAACAACAAAAATCCCTATAATAATGATTGGCTTGTGTTTCAGTTGTTCCTCAGACAAAATATAAAACCAGACCATAGTATGATTTACAAAAACACTGATATTCCCATGAAAAACCCGTGAATATTGAGCATGATTCAGAAGTGAACTGAAGAAAAAGCATGCTCCAGATTCCAGGGAAGACAAGTTCAACAAACATTCTGCAATTATATCAGTTTGATGCATCAATATCCAAGTCTTTCAAACCATATAATTAAAGAGGTTTTTTATGGTGCTTGAGGGGAACCGGTGGTTCCTATGTTGATTCCACGGAGAAACCAAGACGAACTCATTAATATTAAGTTCCTAACCCATAGAGAATTAGTTCCGGGTCCACAAATATTTGGTTCTGGTCCACAATTTTGGTTCCTTGTAACAGGTTTCTCCTAGTTTTAAACCATCCGATCTGAACCGATGGACGGCTCCTAAAATCCTCAAGTATTGGAGAAACTGTCATAATTAAAATTCAAAGAATGACCAAGAGACTGAAACTCAACTACATAGCTGGTATAGTACATGGCAATTTCATATCAATTACATAGTTCTAATGGGTGGCCAGAACAGTTCATCAGTGCCTTGTTACATACGTTTTGTGAACAAATTATATACGCATATTGGCCATATGAAAAGTATGAAGTAGAGGGGGCAACCTGTACTACTCGTATTCAACATAACGCATCGAATAGCAGGACACAAGTTCATTGTTTTCTTCAACATTGCTTGCTAACAAAAGGATTTTAATTTAATTTTTGTTCCAAACTCATTTCAGGAAAACTGGATCTCTAAATTTTTATTATCCATACTATTTCCCCAAAAACTTTGCCAGTAGGCTATCATATGGCTAATATTGACCAGGCAGCAGGCATAGAAGACGCAACAGATGAACATTGTAATAATGAAGGTAAGCTGAAGAACAACAAAAACCCATATAATGAATGTTTTGTGTCTCAATTGTTCCTTAACAAAATTATAAAACCAGACCATAGTCTGATTTAATTTTCAAGAAGGCTTATATTCCCTATAAATGTAAATTTCATTGGAATGTTACTTCTAAAAAACCGTCGTTATCCAACACGATTTTTTTTATGAAACAGCAGGGCTGAACCCCTACTGATTACATATATAAGAGCAACAAGTGAACATAAACAGAAAGCATGCCCGCGAATACCAGGGAGACCGCAAGACAATTTATAAGTCTTACAAGTTCAACAAACATTCTCAAATTATTACAGCAGTTTCATGCATCAATATCAAAAAGAAGTCTTTTCGAAACCATAGAATAATTAAAATTCAAACAATAACCAAGTCTGAAGTCTGAAGAACTCAACTACATCCACACATGGAGCGAGTGAATCAGATGTAATCTCCACACATCAGCATCCCCATGTATGCTTCCCCGTACACACTGTTCCCCCGCATGCGACGGAATGCAGAGCTGCGCAGTGTGACGGATGGCAAAAAGACGGTGGCGTCAGTACCACGGAGCAGGCGCAGCGTGAGCGTGCCGTTGCCAAGATCCACCGTGAAGACCTGGCAGTGAGAATGGCCAGGACCGCAGGTGCGAATCAAGAGCATTCCGGAGCCCACATCGTTAACAGCAGGAACGAGGTAGGACCTCTCGTTCATGTCGTCGCCGGCCTCGCCCCCGGCTTGCCTGGCGACGAAAGTCAGGCGGGGCTTGGGCTTGAGCTCGAGCCCTAGCACGTCGCCTCTGCAGGAGGGGACGAAGAAACGGCCCTGCACGGAGAGGCCGCCTTGGATCGCCGGCAACTCACCCTCTATCTCGTCGGCGCAGCTCATGTCCACCGCTCTCCAGAGAACGTCCCCGGGCTCGGCGCAGACGATGGCGGCGTCTGTCCCTGCCTTCAGGCTTAGCACCACGGTGGGGACAGGATTCGGCGCCTCGCCGCCGACGTCGACAACGACGCCGGCAGCTACGATGCTGTTCTTGCAGTACGCGACACCGCGAGCTCTGGAGCGACGCGCCACCGCGCTCACCGCCGACATCGACGGGAGATCCGTGAACGCCATGGTGAGGGGGTTGAGGAGGCGTACCCTGTCGGTGATGGCGTCGTGCAGCACCAGCAGGCCCTCGGCGTTTCCGTGGTGTGTGTACTTCATGGGCGTCGGCAGGTAGATGTGGAGCACGGCGCTGGTGTCGACGTTGACGAAGCGCTCCGGCTCGCCGTCGCAGCGGAGAACGTGTTCACGGAGCAGCAGCCACTTCCGGGGGAAGAACTTGGGGTCCAGGAGGCTGGGGTCGGCGGTGGAGTTCCTCCATGGCATGCAGACAGCTCTCAGGCGTATGTACTCGGTCACGTCGGCGGAGAGGAGGTCGCCGGAGATCTTGCGGACAAGATCAGGTGGCAGGTTCGCCCAGTCCCTCTCCTCTTCCTTTACGCTGCAAAGACGACATCGAGGGAATATGATTCACCATGAGATCCAGATCTGCTGCGTTGGAAATGGGGAAAAATGGATCGGCTGGGAGAGAAGCAAAGGGTAGGGCGACGGCACGAGCTTACTCTGGAACATCGTCGTCGATGATGGTCACGGGAACGAGCTCCGTTCCAGAGGTCCCGGCGGCGCGCCGCGGTTTCTTGGCGGCGCGGGAGCGGGGCATGGCGGCTGCTAGGGTTTGGGAGGTTTGCTGGGTTGGGTTGCGGCGCGGGCTCGATGGTTTGGCCGGAGAGAAGACACGGCTGGAGGGACTGCTGGACTTATCGAGTAGCGAGTGGTGACGAAAATGGAAAGTGGCCGGAACTCCACAGGATTTTCTGAGCGTGTAGCTAGATAATAAGCCTCCTCTTTTTTTTTTTTTTTGCTCGTTTTGTACTAAGGAAATCTAGAAGATTTTTTTTTAAAAAAAAATAAAGGCTATACAAGTCAACTCGTACATGAATGCTAGACGATGTTTATTTGCTTTTATAATTCTGTGTAGTATGCATACAGGTTAGTTTCGTATCAGTATATATAATTTTTGGTACTTGCCAGTACATAAAAAAATATTTGGACTCAGAATATGTTGTAATCATATAGCTTACGATAATTTTTAACTCAAGTTTGACCGCTCATCCTATTCAAAAGAATTGTACAAATATAGTTTAATAATTAAAATGTGACCAGACAATGAAAAATGGTGAGCGTTGGTATTTCTTACGGTCTAACAAGTAGATCTCTAAGCATACGAATATCGATGTAGCTTTCAATCAGGAATATTCGAGAGTATCAGTTTCCATAGGGAATGAAAAGTGATCTAATCCTAAAATAGTTGGTCAAGAAAGATGGTTAGGGGGGTTGACAACGACGAGAATAGGTAAGAGACGGTGGTTGGATGGAGACTTAGGTCACTCGAATAACTAAGCTATTGAGGCTTACTCACACTAGTTCATTTCATCAGGCACAGGAACATACCACCCCGAAAGGGATGACAAAAGGGGTTGATGATATCCCTTACTTCTTGTGGGCTAGACCCAATATAGGCTGAACAGGACTGTCTCTAACTGCCGGCGGTACCTCAGCTATTTTGTGGATCTAGTTACAAACCTAAGTAATCTCTAGTCTAGACATCATGTCCACACTATCTATTACTACCTTACTCGTGCACTAAAATAAGGCATTTAATCAATTAAACATAGGGAACCGGAGTTATCGAGATTAAGATGTTACTTGAAGCCTAATTGCATCCGCCGAGTTACAAGGAGAAAGAGGGGTCAGCTCTGACTCCTTGCCGCACTCTCACCTCACCTGTCTTCCTATTTTTCAAAGCATGTTAGTGGCAGCGCTTCACTTCTTCTTCTCCTCTCTTGTGTTGTGTTCTGTCCCAGGGCAACTGCCTCTATATATAGGGGGTGTTTGGCAGCACTCCGGAGTAGCAAAAGCAGCTCCACTTCACCAGCTCCCTAATTTTTTCTACCAACACGTCTAGCTCCACCAGCTCCAACTCTAGAAAAAAGGTGGAGCTAGGGGTCAGATCCACATTTTTCATAGAGTACCTGAAGAGGTGCTCCAAAAACCACTGTATCCAACTCCCCAAGGAGCTATAGGCAAATTACCAACCAATGTCATTGATTACACGAAAATGGTTCAATCTTTTCTATTTCCTCTCCATCCCGACGCAACCTCTGCCTCGTCCCTGTGCCGCTCACCGTCGTGGGCGCTTCTCCCCCGCACCGACCGCTCTCCGCAGTCCCAACATTCACTGTCGTGGTCATCTGTTCTCGTGGTCGTCCTCTCCCCCCACGCTACCTGCTCGCCGTTGTGGTCGTCCTCTCCAATGGTCATCCGTACTCCCCGCGCCGCTCGTCGTCGTGGCCATCCTCTCCCATGGCCGTCCGCTCCCCCGCATCGCTCGCCGCCGAGGCTGTGGTTCGGGAGTAAGGGGCTGTTGGGGTCACAGTACTCTGGGCTGGTCTGTTGGGGCCACGATGGCTCGCGTAGTGCTGCCACCGCGCGCCATGGAAGTGTTGTGCCTGTACCATGACTGTCGACGGGCTCGTGTGAAGAGGCAAGGTGCCCAGAGGTGTTGAGGAGACGGGCTTGTACAAGTGCGGCTGCAGCAGTGCCGTGTCCAAGAAAAGTTGTGGATTGGCTACGGTAGTGCCATCTTCCCGGAATCCCTGATGTTGTTCTGGTACTTTCTCTTTGAGCGAACAGAGATTGAGAGAAGAGAGAGGGGAAGAGGAAAAGGAGAGGAAAAAAAAGGAAGAGTGTGATATGTGGGTCCATTTGCAATGGGTAAAATAGACTTTTTACATCAAGATCTTATGTTTTTGGAGCTGGAGCATCCCAATGTGCCAAACCCATACATCAACTCCATATTTTCCGGGAGTTAGTGGAGTGGAGTTGGGAAAGTGTGGAGCAGGTTGAGTGGACCTAGTTTTGAAAAGGTGGAGTGCTACCAAACACCCCCATAGTACCCAGGAGGCAAGAGGTATTGTAGGGAATGGGGAGAGGTGGTTCGAGATGGGCCCCTGGTCGACCAAACCCTTGATGGTCGGCCGACCCTAGGATCCACTACCTTTCTTGATCAAGCGGTTCTGATGAGTGGGAGCTATGGGAACCAAGTTGTGGAGTCCGCCAACATGGTGGGGTCGGCCTTTGCCAAGCGCCGTCCTCGACAAGGGGCACTCGACAAAAATCGGCTAGGAAACAGCTCTTTGTCGAGTGTCTTTTGTCGGGCGCTCGACAAGCCTTTGCCGTGTGTCCAATCTGACACTGGGTAAATATGAGCCTTTGCCATGTTTCAGGTCCGACACTCAGCGAAGTTGTGTTCAGGAAAGGGCCAAAACAAATTGAAAAAATATAAGGGAGGTAGACCCCACCGACGAGTTGTAAGTCGCGCATCTTTTTTGCTAACGGATTCGAACCCACGACCTCACCCTCGTGCAAAACTTCCTCTACCACTACACCACAGACTCACTTACATCTATACTTTGTTTTCAGTCCTTTGGTGCTCTAAGCGACATCAAATTAAAAATTGTCAACTATAAATTTCGAGATCCACAAATTTTATTTCGGGAGTATCTCCATTGAAGGTAGTTTACAAAATTTGAATTCAAATTTGAGAAATTCATACTTAGATTTTTGTTGACAATATGATTTCAAATAAAAAAATGTAAACTGCAAAGTTTCATAACTTTTCAAGAGATCTATAACTTTTGTTTTGATAGTTTCTCCATCTAAGGTCGTTGGAAAAATTCAAATTTTCATATTTAAATAACTTATATGTACTTCTCGTTAACAAAAGTAACTCAAATTAAAAATGTTTCAAGTACATAGTTGTATAACTTCTGAAGGTCTACAGTTTTTATCTTGGTCCTTGGCTGATCCGTTATATATAGTGGCAGTAATAATATTCACAAATCATATATATCGCTAGTATAATTTCGTAAAGCTATATAGGAGATATAGATTTTTGTGAACAACATTATTACCGAACCCAATAAAATTTATACATCTTCAAAAGTTCTACAACTTTGTATTTGAAAGTTTTTTAAATTTGAATTAATTTACTTATTCAAAATGTGATTTGTATTTCTCTTTGCCGAGTGTTTTTGCTTTAGCACTCAGCAAACTATGGTTTTGCCTTCGACCACAAAAAACACACACGGCAACAAATATTTTTGCCGTCGGTCAAAAAGAGCACACGGCAAAAAAGTTCTTTATCATGTGCCAAGACTAAAGTACTCAGCAAATCAGTGTTCTTTCCGTGTACCTTTTTATGGCTGTCCACAAAATAGTTTTTTGTTGAGTCTTTTTTGTCAAGTGTGTTTTGAACACTCGGCAAACTTCTTCTTTGCTGAGTCCCCGAGGGAATGCAATCGGCATACCCCCAAACATTCGGCAAATTGCGAGTTTCTGGTAGTGGCTCATTTTCTTTCCTAATATAAAATAGGAAAAAAGTCTTAATTGCTCCCCTCAAGTATAAACAAAATTTAAATAGCCCCCTAAAGTAATTTTTGGTTCACTTCACCCCCTAAACAATGCATCTTGGTTCAATTTACCCCTTAACACAATTTGTTTTTTTTCTCAATGCACAAGAGGAGTTTTAAATTCAAATTTTGCAAGCTTATGACACAACATAAGGTATGTAGAAAAATATATCATGAATTTTTCATCCGTATTTTGATAGGGTAATATATTTAATAAGTAAATTTATTCTTAAGATATAAAATTATGTTAAACTAATTAAAAAATCAGCAAATATTTTTTAAATATAGATTATGATGTCCACTACATCCTCGAGAATCTCAAGTTAAAATTCAACCTATGTATGGAGAAACAAAAATGACAAGTTGCATTAAGGGGGTAAGTTGAACCAAATACCATAGTTGAGGGGGTAAATTAAACCAAAACATATTATAGGGATTATCTGGAGTTTCTCTTGAAGGGACTAATATGGACGTTTTCATATAATATATAATGCCTTCTCAGATATTTTTATTGGCTTAGTATTAATATAGTCACTCGGCAAACTGCGTAGTATGCATACAATATATATAGTTTTGTCTCCGTATAATTTCTAGTATTAATAACTTGCCACTGCATAAGAGTATCTCCAATACTTCCCTATCTCATGTTGTCATTCTTATTTTTCTGGCATAAATATAAAAAAAACTTTCTCCAAAGTTCCACATCGAAGGTTGCCATTTGTCCCCAGTTCGGAAAAAGAGCCTCGCATGCCCATTTATGGGTGCTCATATCCATGACGCATCCGTCCGTATTAGAAGACATGGAATGACATAAACATAATTTTGTTTATGTCTCAGAGTTTCTGATGTAAGTTTTCAGAAGGAGGAAGAGTATAAACATAATTTTGTTTTACTCTAAGGGTTCCTGATGTAAGTTAGATCTGGGTTTGACAAGTGAATTATGTCAAACTGTTGGAGATGAGGTCATTTTTTACTTGACATATCTTTTTGTAAGTTGGCAAAACACAAGATTTGTCAAATAAAATTTGGCAAACACTTGAAGATACTCTAAATATTTTGAGCATTCTTCCTACATCAATAAGCACCATTCGGCTGACTAGATGTGATTTATTGGAAAATCGACGCCTATTGCAAATAACAATGACCAATAATTATGCAACCTCGATCGAGCATATTAATAATTATTATTGGATAAAGTTTATATTACTAGCTACCTATAGTGAACTTTGTCCCCATTAACTTCTGAATAAATTAGTCTTATTTGGATTAGTTTGCCCCTTAAAATATTTTGGGGTGTGTCTAATGTACCCTTCAATAACATTTTACTGCAGATTTTTTGTATTTCTACATAGAAAATAAATTAAAAATATACCAAATTTAAACATGGAGTACCATGTATTGTATGTGAGGAGTAGAAAAAGCTTTTGAAGTTGAACTCAAATTCGACATCAATTTCGATTCAAACCTTATCACATCATTCTCAACTCTCTGGTCTTCTCCGGAGATGTTTCCGTTTGTAAGCATGGTATGTGAAAATTTTGCAAACCCGACCCAAATTTTTACCACTACCTCCGCATATAATACAATGAGGTATTGACAAATATCATGATTTTCATAATTCATTTTCTTTTTCTAGAATTTTAAAATCTTCCGGACACACATTTGTGGGTGTGTTTCGTGGACAAGATGTTGAATTTTTTTCATTCATGGGTAAGAACTCAAATTGGGATATTCCACTCATTTTATTTTATTATTTAAACCACTTTTGTTTAAATTTGACTTTATTCAAAAACGATTGCTTGAAATGCAATAAATTAGTTAAATATAGAAAAATACAAAATTGTATCAATTTTAACATGGAGTACCACATGTCTAATGCAGAGATTAGAAAAACTTTAGGGTGTGGAAGATAAATATAGCTATGGGTTGCTTCACAAGTGTCCGTTCTATATTTCATAAAAAAGAAAACACTTATTTAGATTAAAATTTTGAAATACTTCCTTGCTAAAAGTTGTAGATCTTTTCGAGATGTACAATTGCGATTTAAAGTTTCTCTTCATCCAAAGTTGCATGAAAATACTATGAAAATGTTTTGAGGTGGGAAGAGTGGTTTTTCCCGTTAGTCAGAACAAAAGCACATGGCAAAATAGGATTTTTGCCATCCACTGAAAAAAACACACGACATAATAAGTCATTGTCGTGTGCCAGGTCCAAGACACGCACCAAAGTCCTATTTTGCCCTACATTTTCCATGTGTTTCTGTCGTGGCTGGCGACAAAATAGTATTTTTCTGTGTGCCTGGCAGAAAGCCCACGGCAAAAAGCAGGGCACATTGTAAACTTGCAATTGGCAGTAGTGTATCAAAACTGAAGAAAATATACAATAAATGGTGCATGCTGAGAAATCAATGAGACACGCCTAAAGAAGCCAATTTTATTACTATGAACTAAGAAGTGGAGGCGTGCCATCAAGGACCTTCGTTACTTTCATCACACTACTTGACAAAAGCACGCTAGGGTTCCTATATCACTTCGGGAAGCTAGTATGTCAATGAAACTTTCATCCCATTTAATCTCATCTTCTCCTCTTGTTCTTCTCTTCTTCCCCGTCTGGCCACCGCCGCCACCTCGTCCTCTGCCCCGACCGGAGGCTGCCACCATCCACTGTCGCCGTCTATATATCCTGCCCTACCTAACCCAAATTTCTTTTCATGCCTCTGCCGCCAGTCACCCACTAGCCATCCAACTAACCCCGCCTGATCTGCGGCATGACCACCGCCACCTCCGGTCCTCCATGTCCCCCTACCCCTCCATTTCTAAGTTCAGTGAACAATAGAGGTCCCCGAAACCCTAAAGTCCCGAACTCGTGAAATCCAAACTCTAACTCTAATGCCTCGACCACCGCCCACGGCTGGTGGTTACCCGCCGCCGTCCACCGGTACCCCCACCCACCTCCCACCCCTCCGGCGCGATGAGCTCTCATAGCGGCAGCGCGACAACCTCCCACGGGACACGACTAGAGGAAGGAGAAGAAAGATGGACGGCCTATAGTTTGTGCACAAATCTTAAACCGTTGTGTACCAAGTTGTTATCTTGCTTCTGGAAGCCAGATAGGTTTTTCGGTTCCAAACATATACATGCACATCCTTGGCATCAAAATTATGTCCACTGAAAAGGTGCATCCAATACATAACATAACACCCGCAATGAACAATACAATGCAAAAATCTTTCACACAAAGGGTACTGAATTATTAGCAAGATGAATTCAAGCTAAAAATCTTTCACACAAAAAGGAAGACCAAGCGTGCAATGCATTTTTAGACTTTGTATGGCTCCTGATTGCACCATGCATACTAATGGTATCAGCATTAGTTATACCCGATTTCATTAAGCAAAAATATTTGGAGGGGTTGCCTTCTCTGGTCCATATCCTACAACAACAAATAGCTGAATGAGCTGTGCACAAAGAAATAGGCATCCATTATTAGTATGTCAAAGAATATACGTGCATACAATATGTTGTGTGTCTGCGATTTATTTTGAGCAATATCATCAGAATCCAAGTGATCTTTCTTCCCTCTGGTCTCCTTCGTTTTGCCAAGAAATATTTTTGAGCACCGATAGCGACAAAGGTCTGGCCACACCACTTGATCTTGCCTTTCAAATATTGGTCATAAGCTCAATTGGGCAGGCTTGCTTATCATCAAGTTGCTGACCCAGGATCGTATAGTACCCATTTCCAGCTTCAACACGTGCTTGATACATCATGTCCCTTACCAATTTCTTCAAATAAGTTTCAAGAATGCCGTCTGTCTTGTTGATCTTCCTCTGCAACCTAGAACAAGCCCTGCATGTGCAGAGCAACAATGAATTAAATGAGCAAGTCATATAACACCATTGCTGAATTGATTTGAAGCCCCAGAAAAGCACATGTTGCTTACCGAAAAATCAGAAAGCACATGTTCCTCACATGTCTCAACAGATTCAATATTAAGAAAATAATCATCCCACTCCACAGCTATGCCTTCCAATGACTTGTCCACACTACTCTCCCTTGACTTTTGACTCCTAGGCTGACCCCAAGATGTGTAGTTTTTTTGTAGGGGGGGTGGGGGGCTTGTAGTTGACATAGCTGAATTGCTTGTACACAAAATTGAATACTATCAACACTACAACAATGGAGCTTACTGCAAGCATCAAGGGACACCTTGGTACTTTGCTGAGGTAGACGTACTTTTGTTTGGGGACCAGTCTTTCTTCCACTTTTTTTTGGCCGTCTCTACATAGGAGGGGTAGCAATTGTGGAGCCCTTGTCGGTAGTGGCCAAACCATGAGAAGCACTCCTATCCTTTCCTAGGTACATTTACGAGATGCATGATTGTTGGATGCTTGATGAACGGCTCGGGCCATCTACAAAAGAGAACAAGTTAGTTTCATTTATAATAGAACAATAGCTAACTGGCAAAAAAAGTACACTAGGAAGCAACAACAACATAAAACAGTACCTAAGTGGAAAAAAAAGGTACAGCAGGAAGCCACGAGATAAAACAGTACAACTAACTGAAAAAATAGTTCAACAGGAAGCATCAAGAACATAAAACTGTAGCTAACTGGAAAAAACAATGCAAATTTAATAATAAAACAAGTGCAGATATAATCAGTACATTGGGCCCTAGACATAACAAATAGCAATACAACAGATTGACAATTTGCATCAGGATTAATGACTATAGATTCAAAAATCATTTGGATCATAAGTCTGTTCTTGCTCTTCATCCATTGGCTCATCCTCTTCCTCTGTAGTTTCACCCTCTTCCTGCATAGCTTCATCACGTCCCTCATTTTCAACTATTCGATTCTGTATTGCTTCCAATGCAAGTCTTTAAGGTCAATAATCTCATCTAAGCCCAACGAGGTTATAGAGTCCAAAGCATCTGCCAAATCAGAAGCAAAGGTGCCATCCAAACCACTCTCTTGGTACTTGGTAGACATCCTGCATTTCTGCTTATCGAACAGTGCACTCATTATTGCTGCCATTTACATCAGGTACACATCCATGTGGAGCAACGTAACCTGGTACACAACCAACAAATCAACAATGGAGATAGATCCCCGTTCTTACATGGGTATGACAGATAGTAAACTTGAGTAACTGGACTAGCCATCAGAAATGTCCAAAATTTGACAGTCTTAATGCATGCTTAATCTCTACCAAGCCCAGATCTTCAGTACGCTTTAATCATTATAATATCTTCTATGACACCATGTAGTATATACTCAAGAGCATTGCCAGTTTCATTATATGAAGTAACAAACACCACAATTAAGGTCTTCCACTATCTTAACTATCTGAAAAAAACCTATATCCATTAACATCATAATACCCTAGCAGCTAACTTGAGTGCAGAAACCATAAGACATTTGGTACAGGCCTTTGTGAATACTTGGAGTTTTCATGAACTGAAAAAGTGATTTCTATGCTATTTTTATTTCTTCAAGTTAAATATACACATACAATATATTAACTGGATAAGAACACTACTTTCTTTTTGAACAAATAAAAAGATTGGTCCTGGTTTTATGCCATGACCACTGTTCCAACCATTTAACCTCTGTGGACTCAACCCGTTTGTTCCACTGCTCTTTATCAAATTGTCTAGATTAATGGAATTATAGTTATGCATATATGTAAATACAATTGAAGTAACATTAAGGAGTACAAGTTATTTATAGAACATACATGATGATGAAGTCATCCACTCTAGTACATTTGTCAATATGTACAGGAAAGCAACCTTGTACTCCTCACATGAGTGTGCACAGATACCCTGGGCCGAAGCATTGACCAGGGAATTTACAATACTCAAGGTCATATGATCCTTGAAATGTTGATGCACGATCATCACATCTGGGGCTGTTGATTTCAAAAGAGGGAGCTTTAGATCTAAGATGGGACATAGATTACTGGTAGGTGGTAGCCTCTTTAACTAGAAATGCCTAAACTATTCCAACCTCAACATGTGCCTTATTTCTTACTTTCTTCTTGATTTTTTGGATACACCTACGGGGACGTCAAATTATAGATTAACAATATATGACATACCTACAGATTTACCTCTCATATGCGTTACTCTAACGAACTAGGAGAGGCCCTCCTAATCATTCCTCATATGGAAGGTTAATGATAGGATGTTACGTAAACCTTGAAGCAGCCAGGAGAAAATATCTTCTCTGGTTTGCAAAGAAGCGCTGCAACATTATCTTATGGAGAGCAAACATCATCTTTGCAGAGCACTTTGGAAAACAATTATTGCTGATAGAAGAAACTAATCTCAGCCAAACAACGCCATATCTCGCGGACCCGCAAGACACATCCTGTCCTTCAGCCCCAGATCTTGCATGGTAGCTTCACGAAAGACTCTTCCAGTCCTTGTTCGGCCCCAAATCTCCCTTGTATCAGTCATTTTCTCACTGGAAAAATAGTGCAGCAGGTAGCAAAAGGAAGATAAATGAGAAAAAATAGTACCGATTTAATAATAAAACAAGTGTATATAGAATAAAACAGCAGCTACATTGGATCCTTGATACAAATAGCATTACAAATATTGCTATATATTAGTTGTCACATTATCTTAGGTTTTGAAACAAACACATAAAACTGTTAAGGTAGCCTCTGACAGCAAGTATAGAATCACACTAAGGAATATGAACAGGAAATGGAGGTCTACTTTGACTGACAAGGGTTATCACTATGTGTTGAAACTTGAAAGTGGAAAGCAGGTTCACTCAAGACACTCCTACTGTCATTGTTCAGCACCAATTCCTCATTGCAGTACATGAAGGGCACAATATTAGAACTTCAAATACAATAATATCATGCTGCTCATGAAATTAATCTGAAAAAAATAACCATCGGATAGTTAAAAAATAATGATTCTAAAGAAAAAGAGGATATCAAGCGCAGACATACATAAATTCACGTACGTAGCCAAATATTTTGACAGTAATCCACAATGATGTGGTAGATCACAAAAATAAAATACAACACACAGATACCACAAATGTCAATTCTATTGTTCTATATAATAACAATCACAAATGATAACAACAAAGAATTATTAAATGATGCGGAAATTAATCACAGTAGTGTTTTTATGCTACAAGTTTATTTTGGAAAAGGAAAAAGTCCACTTCACCCCCCCAACCTATGACGGTTGGGACACATCACCTCTAAGCCTATGAAAATGGATTTTTTACCTCCTGGACTTTCTAAAACAGGACAAAGCACCCCTGAAACAGTTTTGAAAATCATAGTAAATCACAGAAAAATCATAGGTTAGGGGTGATGTGTTCCGACCCTTATATGTTGGGGTGAAGTAGACTTTTTCCTTTTGAAAATTGCCTGGTTAGGGTTATCCCGTCAAGATTGTACAGTTAGTGAGCACTTCTATCTGGGAGCAATGCATAATTCTGAGAAGAAAAGGGAAAAGAGCACTAGCAGTTGCAGATACTAGTTGGTTGTACATGACAGTCCTTTTTCCTGGTTCAACTGCAATTCCTGGAATGAAGAAGAACAGATGGTGACATTGATTCCAGGAGAATCCTTTTAATTTGCAAAGTATATAGAAAATTTTCCTGTAAATAAGTGAGTTTTTTTTACCTTAATTGGGTTGAAAGTAAGGTGCGCCGGTCAGTATTGGGCAAGCTCCTCCGTGGGTTGGTGTCAAGCTCTGGATCCAGCATGTCATGGGCGGCACCGGTATCGTGACCTTGTGCAAATCTAGCTTCACTAGAGGACATCTCACCGGGGCCTTGATTCGGGGATCGTGGCGGCGGCCTCAAAGGTGGCCATCACATTGTTGAGATACCAGCGCCATCAGATGGGGGCGCCGCCTGCAGGGGATGGGGGTGGCGGCATGGATTCAGTCGGGGAAGAACGGCCAAGAGGGAGGTAGCACATTTTAACCGCAGGGGATGAGGGACTAAGACAGCATTGATTAAATCATAATCATATAGCTAGTATAGTACACTGCAATTTCATATCAGTTACAAAGTAGTTCTATTGTGTTGCCATAACAAATCACTCACACCTTATTAACATGTGTTTTGTGAATGAATTGTATATATATGTGTGTAATGGCCATATGAAAACTATGAAATAGAAGGGACATAGTGCAATAATACCCGTTTTCAACATAATGGATCTACTAGAGGGACACAAGTTTATTGTTTTCTTCTACATTGCTTGCTAACTTGTTTCAGGAAAATTGGATCTCTTAATTTTTGTCCATATTATTTTCCCAAAAACGTTGCTAGGCTATGGTTAATGTTGACCAGGGATAGGATACGCTACAGAGAGAAAATTGCCATGAAGGTAAGCCCCCAAGAACCACAAAAGATCATATAATGAATGGTCTGCGTTTCAGTTTGTCCTCACAAAAATATAAAACCAGACCATAGTCTGATTTGCCAAAAGGGCTTATATTCCCTGTAAATGCAAAAGTCCTTTTATATATCAAGAATAAAATTCTTTTTTCTAAAATAAATTCCATCAGAATGGAACTTCTGAAAAAACGTGGTAACCGAAATGATTCGGAAGTGACCATGAATGAAGAAGAAAAGGCATGCTCGAGATACCAGGGAAGACAGTATTTAAGTCTTACAAGTTCAACAAATATTCTGAAATTACAGCAGTTTCATGCATCAATATCCAAGAAGTCTTCCAAACCATAAAATTAAAATGCAAACACAACGACCGAGTCTGAAACACAACTACACGCGCACACATGGAGCATGGAGGGAGAGTGAATCAGATGAAATCTCCACTCATCAACATTCTCATGTATTCTTCCCCATACGCCACGTTCGGGCACACGCGAGGAAATGCAGAGCTGCGCAGTGTGATGGATGGCAAAAACACGGTGGTGTCAGTGCCACATAGCTTTTCCATGGTAAGCGTGCTGCTGCAAAGATCCACCGTGAAGGTCTCGTAGTGAGCATTGCCACGCCCCCACGTGCGGATCAGCAGCATTCCGGCGCCGACATCGTTGCCGGAAGGAACAAGGTAGGATCTCTCGTTCATGTTGCAATTGGCCTCGTCACCGGCTTGCCTGGCAACGAACATCAGGCGCGGCTGGGGCCTGAGCTCCACCGCGAGCAAGTCGCCGGTGCGGGAGGGGACGAAGAAACGGCCCTGCACGGAGAGGCCGCCCTGGATCGCCGGCAACTCACCCTCTATCTCGTCGGCGCAGCTGATATCCACTGGTATCCAGAAAATGTCGCCAGGCTGTGCGCAGACAATGGATGCGTACGTCCCTGCCTTGAGGCTGAGCACCACGGTGGGGACAGGATTCGCCGCCTCACCGTCGACGTCGACGATGACGCCGGCAGCCTTGATGTTGTGCTTGCAGAACCTGTCGTAAGCTCCGACTACTCCGTAGCGTTGCGCCGCCATGCGCACCGACCACATGGACGGGAGGTCGGTGAACGCCATGGTGAGGGGGTTGAGGAGGCGTACCCTGTCGGTGATGGCGTCGTGCAGCACCAGCAGGCCCTCGGCGTTGCCGTGGTGGGTGTACTTCATCGGCGTCGGCAGGTAGATCTCGAGCACGGCGCCGGTGTCGACGTTGACGAAGCGCTCCGGCTCGCCATCGTTGCGGAGCTTGTGTTCAGCTATCAGCAGCCATTTCCTGGGGAAGAACTTGGGGTCCAGGAGGCTGGGGTCGGCGGTGGAGTTCCTCCATGGCTTGCAGACAGCTCGCAGGCGTATGTACTCGGTCACGTCGGCGGAGAGGAGGTCGCCGGAGATCTTGCGGACAAGATCAGGGGGCAGGTTCGCCCAGCCCCTCTCCTCTTCCTGCACACTGCAAAGACAGCATCGAGAGAAAAAGATCCATATCAGATCCAGATCTGCGGCGTTGGAAATGGGGGAAAATGGAACGGGAGGGGAAGAAGCTAGGGTAGAGCGACGGCACGAGCTTACTCTGGGACAGCGTCGTCGGTGACGGTGACGGGGACGGACTCCATTCCAGAGGTCCCGGCAGCGCGCCGCGGTCGCTTGGCAGAGCGGGGGTGAGGCATGGCGGCTGCTAGGGTTTGGGATCGAGGTTTCCCCTTGGTTGGGTTGCGGCGCGGAGGGCTTTTTGGTTTGGTGGCTGTGGGAGTGCTGGACTTTTATTAGCCCGTGGCTACAAAAATGGAAAGTTGCCGGAACTCGACAGGATTTTCTGCGCTTGTAGATCTTTTCGCTCAATTTTTTTTACTGAGGAAATCTAGAAGAATCTTTATAAATTTCAACGGCTACAAAATCAACAGCTAAATGCTGCAATGATCTCGTCACGCTCACTTTCTCTCTCTATAATTTTTAAACAATGGATAATATCGGGCCTCTATATCCACACCTGATACGTAGCCAACAAATTACAAGAGTTTTATTTAGACTCCAGTTCTGAGAAACATATATAATAACACACAAAAGAAAACACAAGATTAAGCAACAAAATAGTTAGAAGAACTAAGCTTCGAAGTATTTCTACATCCTTCATCTTCAAATCACACGTCTGCTTAGAAGCTAGTTAGAACATCCTGCAGTAAAACATCCACTTCATTCCTGTTAATCCATCTCTTGGAGCGAACAGAGAGGATCCATCAAGGCCTTACGAAATGTCAAATCATTCAGAATAAACTCCACCAACTATAGATGGCAAAAAAGCATGAGGCCCATCGGCCGAACCAATGTATGAATTTTTGGCCCGACACGAGCACGGGCACTGCACGATGATTTCGGGCCTGGACCGGCACGAGCACGACGTTGGGCTGTGTTGGGCTGCATGCAACCCCAGCCTATAATGCCGGCCCAGCACGACATGAAATCAAATGGCACACTGGATCGAGGCCCAGTAGCCCACTTGGCCCAGCCGGCCCGACAACCCAGGGGCTCCTATATACCTACCGAAAGGTGGATAAGCCTATGAACTTCCAACCAACCAAAGCTCATCTGAATGTATGTTTTTTATTTTCTCACCAACCCACTTCATGACTATTAAATTAAAAATGTTCCAACATTTCTTACTTCAACATTTATAGTTATTTTTCGTCAACATTATACAAAATGTTGCAACATTTTTGGGACCAACTTATTTTAAACAATATTTTTCTAGAGGCCTCTTCCAACATTTTTAAGAAATTGTGGTTTCGTTAACTATTTTTTGTCAATATTTTGCAAAATGTTGCACATTTTTTTAAAATGTTGGAACAACATTTTTCTCCATCTTTTTTGAGGCTTCTTCCAACATTTTTCAGAAATGTTACAACATTTTTAAGGAATGTTGGTTTCATCAACTATTTTTGTCAACATTTTGCAAAATATTACAATATTTTTTAGAAATATTGGGAAAATCAACATTTTTCAAAGGGAGCTCAGCGTAGGCACCGGCACGACGGCGGCCGGTGAACTCCCGGCGCTGGTGGCCCGGGACAGGGAGCGGTGGCGCGCAAGCCGGCCGCGCGCGAAAGGCCGCGGAGGCGCGCGGGCGGGCCGGTGAGAAGGCCGCAGCGGCGCGCGTGGGGGTCCGTGGTGTCGCGGCTGGGGTATGCATGCGGTGCAGCTGGAGTCGCCGCGGTGGGCACGAGGCATGCGGGAGGAAGAAGGTAGGTGGTGGGTTTTCGCTGAGTTGGGCTTTTGATGGGCTGTTATTAGGTTTATAGTTCGTTAAGATGCCATCTTCCGGAAAATATATAGGATTTCCGCGACAACCCCGCTCCTGTCCACCCCCTCCCAAACGGCCCCACCCAACGGTCGGATGCAGTGCCGGTGCTATTTTAAATTTTGACCAGACGCTGCGAGGATGTGACACCACCCTGGCTGGACGAAGCAGATCTGGCACCGCTTCATCGACAGACGACGTGCCCAGCACATATGACGCGGTGCCCTCCGCCTCGTTGGGCCACCTTGTCGCCACTTACACTACCGGAAAACCCGTCATTGTCGTGCGCTTTCTTTCAGGTGCACGGCAAAAAGCTTCTTTACCATGCGTTTTTATAGGGCGCACGACAAAGAAAAAAACGCACGGCAAAGGATTTGTTTCCCGTGCATCAAAAAAATGCACGACACACACAACAAAGTATTTTTTCCACTTCGAATAAATGAAGTGTCATTATTTTAAAAACATTGACGTACGTTGGCACATGGCAAACAAAAACTTTTTCATGCACCCTTTTAAAGTGCACGACAAAGTATTTTTCCTATGAACCCTACCTCCTCCGAAATGCAATTGCCCAGAATTGAAACTTTCCCGTGCATTTTTTCTATGACACACGGCAAACTTATGAGTTTGTCGTGCCCTTTCTTTTATGCACGCGGCAAAGTATTTTTTCTCACATTCAAATTTCATCTAAGTCCCAAATCCAATTTTCCCCGAAAAAATGTATCCTCAACTTAAAAAATTTTCTACTCTATACATACAACATGTAAGACATCATGTTAAACTTTGGTAGATTTGTGTAGTTATTTTCTATGTTTAAATAATTACTTTCATTTCAAGCAAATTTTTGAACGAACTCAAATTTGACTTACAAGTGATTCAAATAATAGAATAAAATGAGTGAAAAATGATATTTATGTTGTTTATTCTAATTTTAAGACCTTTTTTCATGAAATCAAAAGAAATTTAGAACATCTTTGACTAGGAGACACGTCCATGATTGTGTGTCCAAATGATTTAAAATTTTTAAAAAATGCAAATAAAGTTTGAAAACTATGAGATGTGTAAATATCTCATGACATCATATGTGAAGGTTGTAGATAAAATGTGAATGAGTTTTGAACATTTTGTCATGTACGCTTAGAAACCTGAACATCTCCGATGAAGTTTCATGGAGTTAGAAGTATATTGTTAGATTTATAGGCGACATGACATTCAAATGAGTTTTGACTTCAAAACTTTTTCTGCTCCCTCCGTCCCAAAACGCTTGTCATTTTAGGATTCAAAATTTCCCGAAAATCATGTCCTTTTACTTAATTTGGCATGTGTGCATATGTATGTAGGCATGCAACAATCAATTAGCACCAAATATGGTAAATAATTAGGGGTAATCGAGGTCATTATACCTCCTTAATAATCTGTCATAAAATTTCTAGAATGACATTCTTTTTGGGACAGAGGGGGTATGGGGGTTTTGGGTTTTAGGAGTATAAACAATAGACAACATAACTTATTTGTTGTTATTTTTCAGATTTTTTCACACTTGTTTGATAATTTTAAAGATTAAGTATAATTATTATAAAAATCTTTGTCATGCATCGTGGACGTTAAAGTTATTTTTCGATGGATATATTCTCCTAAGTCTCAAATTAAATTGCCCCAAACAAATGTCTCCTCACCTTGAACTTTTTCCACTCTATACATACAACATCTGGTACTTTATGGTAAAATTTGGTAGATTTTTTAGTAATTTGCTATATTAAACTAATTAATTGCATTTTAAGCAATTCTTTGAGAAAACTCAAATTTGAACTACTGGTGATTGAAATAATGAAATAAAATGAGTGAAAAATATTCATATTATTTAGCCGAATTTAAGACCTTTTCCATAAAATAAAATGAAATTTTGACTAGGAAACATGACCATGATCGTTTGTCCAAATGATTTCAAATTTTAAAAATACAAATGAAGTTTGAAAATTATGAGATCTGTCAATATCTCATGATATCGCGTGTAAAAATTTGAATGAGTGTTGAACATTTTGTCATGTATAATGCTTAGAAACCTAAAAATCTCAGATGAAATTTCATACAGTTAAGAAGTACATAGTTAGATTTGTAGATGATGTGACATTCACAATGTGTTTCGACTTCAAAACTTTTTCTATAAGCAATAGACAATATAATTCATTTTGTGGTAATTTTGAAAAAGTTTCAAACTTATTTGATAATTTGTATGAATTAAGTATAATTATAAAAAAACTTTATCATGTGACCGGTGCACAGCAAACAAAACTTTGTCATGCATCTTGGATCAGGCACACGGCAAAATAAAACAATGCTTCCTCACTATGGGTCGTCGATCTCAAGATCCATCGGCCCAAATACACTGCAAATACGTATATATGTGCCCAAACCTTGCCCCTTCCCCTTCAAAACCTGCACCACATGCCTCTCTTCTCTCCCCTACACCTCGTGCCCCTCTCCTCCCTCCCACGCCATGTCGTGTCGCGCGCCTCTCTCCTCTCCACCGCACCTCGCACCTCTCTCCGACGGACGTACGTTGGTGGCCGCGCGTTGTGCATGTAGTAGACAGCTACTCTCCCTCGCCACTGCCCAATACCCTCTCTCCCCCTCCCACCGACGCAGATCTGCTAGGCGGCGCGTGGTTTGCCGGCGAGCGGATCTACAAGGCGGTACGGCATCCCCGAGCTTGCATCAGGTTGAGGGCCTCCTCCTCCTCCTCCTCTGCACGAGGCGTGACCTCCTCGAGCTCTCTGTTGGTTGGCCGTGGCCCGGTGGCCACTCTCTCTCTCTCTGATCCGGCGGTGTCCTCCTGACATGTCCCTGAATCTCCCTCAATTATGGTGGTGGCAGCAGGCATGGTAGCAGCGACAACGGTGTGTTGGTAGTGCTGATTGTGGTGGAGGCGAGCGGGCTGCTGGTGGTGGAGGCGACAGTGGCGTGGTGGCGGTGGTTGACCTCGTGTGGTGCTGGTGCTTGTGCAGGTGATTGTGGCGGTGGGCATGGTGGTGGTGGCGTCGTGCGGCGGCCGGTAGGGTGGATCATGGGACAGCTCCACCGCTGCATTTCTCTCTTTTTTCTGTTATTTTTTCCGTGCACGTTAAAAAATGCACGGCGAAGATTTGTTTTCTTTCTGGAACTTGCTTTTTTTCATGCGTCGAAAAGAACGCACGACAAAGAGATTCACTGTGTGTGTGATAAAAGGCGCATAGCAAAGCCGCCTTTGCCATGCAAAACACTGTTACGCAGCCTTTGTCGTGCACACCGGTAAAAACGCACGGTAAAGGTTTTGTTGTGCATTTTTCATACCTTTGCCATGTGCCGGCGGCGCATGGCATACATGCTCTATCCGGTAGTGTCACACTGTCGCTGGCCACTGCTGATAGTCACACCGTCGCGGGCTGCCACCGGCCACCCATCACTACTGGAAATCCAGGCTTTGCCGAGGGCCTAAAACTCTCGGCAAAGGGCATCAAACACTCGGCAAAGCCTTTTCTGATAGTAGCTCTCGGCACAGGCCCGACGGGAAATTTTTCTCGGGAACGATTCTTTGTCGAGCACTCGACCTCCAGGCTCCGTCGGCCAAAAAAAGTAGCCGTTAACGGGGGGATTAAGTTGACGGTTTTTGAACCCTTCTTTGCCGACGGCCTCGAGGCCGGGCTGTCGGCAAAGAGGGGTGTTTTTATTTTTTTAAATTTTTTTTGTGTCGAGCGCCCATGGCAAGGCCGTCGGCAAAGGCTGTTTTTTTTGAAAAAAACTTGTGCCGAAAGCCCCTGGCAAAGGCCGTCGGCAAAGATGGTTTTTTATTTTTTAAAAAAAATTCTTTGCCGAGGGCCCCGTGGAACTATGCTCGGCGAAGCTGGGAACACCCAAGCTGGGCAGATTTTTCCCAGAGTTGCCGAGTGTAATTGCCCGGAGCCCTCGGCAAAGGTGCCTTTGCCGACGGCCCCTCTCGGCAACAATAGATAACACATATATATCACATCCACAAGTTCATACACACCACATGTGTCCACAAGTTCATACACACCACAAGTCCATCCAAACAAGTCCACAAATCCAACGAAACAAGTTCATAACATGATCAACTAAGTCCAAGGGCCTACTGTGAGTGCTCGTGCGGTGGGAAAGGTGGGACGGGCGACTGGAGGACTTGCTCACCAGTTGGAGCCTGTTGATTCGAACCCGCCGAGAAAGGCTGCACAAAGGAGTCAAGATTGCAAGTGTTAGACATGATTAGACAGGAAAACCAAAAACTCTTTGGTATCATACTCAACGGAGTACCGAGGACTTGTTGTGTCGGAAACACCTGTGAAGGGGGGGCGGAGTGATAGGAGCTAGGAGCCCTGGTGGTAGAGTCATACCACCTGACGCCGCAAGGTACCTAGTAAGTTCCTCGAACTTACTCGCCATTGCCTGCTGCGACCGGAAATACTCCTTCTACTGAGCCCGCTCCTGTGCTAGCTGGTCTCCTAGCTGCTAACGTAGAGCCCGCTCCTCTACTAGCTCGACCTACAACATTTGACTTAAGTGTTTCAGTAATGCAAATCTAAGAATGTGTTTAAACATTAATATAACATGACTAGTGCATACCGCAAGGGCGTTCAAACGGCCCATCCCCACGCTCGGTCGTGCTCGTAACTGGGGGTCAGACTCTGTCCTTCGTGCTCGGACGTCGGCAAGTCTCAGGCTGGAACTGTCAATGATGCTGTCACCAATCCACAACCTCCCGTGCTTCTTTCCTCCTTCCAAGGCCATGACTATGTCTGTATCAATGTCATGCTCACTCGGGTTGTAATCTTCCCCGTACTTCTGCTTACAGGCCTCTGTGTACTCAGCGATGCGTCGGCTGAAGCTAGGGTTGTTGTATGCCTCTGGCTCGTCGCTCACGCTGTAGGACACATCGGACATCGCCTTGCCCTTGTGTGCCATGCACAAGGCATCAAAGTCTGAGCATTCTTGGCCAGGATGTGCCTTTTCCTACAAGAAAAGCAGGACGAAGATTAGTGTAATGAAACAAGTTTGAGCTTGAAAATCGATTAAAGAAACCGTGTACCCATAGCTCCTTGTACTCTGGAAGGCTCCGCTGGCCTTGGTGGTGTGATGGACCCTCCATCATCAAACGCCTCTCTCGTGCAGCGCCGTGCGCCTGCTGGTACTCCTCCATGAACCACTTGTCCACCTCCATTGCCCACGCGTTGGCTTTGGTGCGGCTCCACCAGGGAGCCACCTGCACGTCACGTAGTAATTGATACATGAGAAGATCAAACATAACATAAGTAACATCAAAAAATAGCTGGCATTCATGTACCTCAAGGAACTGCTCACGGGTCAACATCGTCCTTCTGGCTTCTTCCTTGCCTATCTTTTGACCAAGCACCAACGCATAGTAGGTTATGACGGCATGGTGCGTTACCTCGTGATGCATGTCGGTGACACGTTTCTTGTAGGAGTTCTTCATGCACATGTCCGCTCTCTCCTCTTCGCCATCCTCACATCTGAAGAAGGTCTGCATACAAATACGATGTCAAATTCATTATTTTAAGATTGAGTCAAACGAATATGATGTAACGAGAAAAAGTGAGCTAGAGTTACCCAAAACGTCCTCAGCACGCGCTATGCCGTGTGGGTGAAGTCATGGTCGTCACCCTGGTAGTAGTGACCAAACGTGTAGGCTGGCTCTGTCCACCCGTGGTACGTGACAATGTTGGGGTAGTGTTGCCTACACAGAAGCCCGACAATGCCGTTGGGCTTGCGTGAGTCGCCACTGGACACAACGATCCATTTCCTGCACATGTCGAACAAAATATTAGTGACTCTCGATAATCAAAATGGAGTTTGGCATGTAAATGAAGTTAGGCATCTAAATTTACTTACATTCGCCCTTGGGGGCGAATCACTGGGCGGTTCTGAGGGAGCGGGGTCTGAGGGAGTCATGCGGGGCCTCACAAGTAGACCTTCGCCGCCCTAGCGGCCTCCCCCGAAGAACCCGCACCCGAGGCGTCGTCCTCGGTCTCCGTCGGCTGGCCCTCACAACGTCGTCCTCCTCGGCCCCCCGTGAACCATCCGTCGGCTCGGGAGGTGGCCTCCTGGCCCTCCTGGGCCTCCTCTCCGACCCCTCTGCGTCGTCCTGCCCCTGTGAGGCGCTGTAAAAGGTGGACAAGGGCACCTGATGCCGGCCCTCGTCCACCTCCACCTCCGGTACTAGCCGTCGTCCTCCGCGACGGCCGCCTGCCATCTTTTTCAGTCACCTGTGATCAACATATAAACAAAACAAAATTAGTATGACATGTATAATAATAATGAGACATGCATGACAATAATGAAAACACAATTACGAAAGAACATAGTATTACATGTATTAAAAGTAGTATGGATCATCGTGGGGATTAGCTGGTATGTCTGTTCACTCGTCATCACTGTCAAAATTATCCAAATACTGAAGATAATCCTACGGCTCTAAGTTTTCTTCATGTTTGATGCCCAATTGCTCAAGTATTTGTAAGTCCTTTGGATCATACACCTCTTCTTCATCGTCGTTGTGATCGACCAATTCATTGTCTACTTCCATTGTTATAGGTGTGGTTAGGTCTATCACAAAACTCCCAGTCAGCCCCTGTTCTTGATAAAACTCTCCTTCATATGTGTTTGGATTTATGAAGTTGTAGTCTTCATCGTTGGGGACAGGTAGTTTACCATGTGGTGTGGCCTTCTGCACAACCTCCCAACCCATAAGGTAATCTTTGCTCTGGCAGACATATGGAAGGCAATAAACATGCACGGCTTGTTGGGCCACAATGTATACATCGGATCGTGGATACACAGAATCCGGTCGAACTTCGACTAGCCCGATTGTCGGGGTCCTTCGAGTACGTTCAGGATCAAACCAATGACATTTGAATATCACAAGTTTAAGATGTGGGCGCCATAAAATGAAAGTTCGTATATTTCCAAGACTCTTCCATGATATTCTTTCCCATCAGTGTCGATCGTAACCACACCGCTGTTTGTGGTACTTCGATTGGGTCGACTCTCTTCGTAGGCAGTCGTGTGGAAACGAAATCCGTTCACATCATAGCCAGTAAATGACCTAACCCTTAGTTCACAGCCACATGAAACAGCACACAACTCACTAGAGAGGGACAGATCGGTTTGGGCCTTTCTCCCGAACCACGAAATGAAATCGCGTCGCTGTGGGCCCGCACCTTGCGAAATAAGAGTATCAATTTCGTGTGGCTCTGGCAACCTCGATGCAGTCCAGAACTCACGGATGAATTCTTGTTTGTGCGGTTCAACCTCCAGCGAGTTGAGCAGCACATATAGCATGATGCTACGCCACTCTTCATTGGTGAGTTGCCTGGTGGTAGATGCACTCGCGCTTCCAAATTGGCCTTGAAAAGGCTGAGTTTTGATTGATTTTCCACGACATTGTAACGAGGAGAGTGATCATGCACGCTAGGAAGGTTTTCTTTATAGTATTTTTTCTATGAAGTTTGACACCTCCTCCACAATGTATGCCTTTGCAACTAAAGCCTCGATTCTGGCTTTATTTCTACATTTTTTGTGTACGAGCTTTAGAGTTCTCTCAATTGGGTAGCACCAATGGTACTGCACTGGCCCACCCATACGTACCTCGTATGGAAGGTGCACAATCATATGCTGCCTTGGCAAGAAGAATCCAGGTGGAAAGATTTTCTCCAACTTACATAGTAACATAGGGGCCGCTTTCTCCAACTCTCTACATACGGTCCGAGATATCTCCTTCGCACATAGCTGCCGGAAGAAATAGCTCAACTCTGCCAATAATTGCCATATATTCTCTGGGACAAAGCCTCAAACCATCGTGGGAAGAAGCCGCTCAATCCATACGTGGTAGTCATGACTCTTCATGCCATTTACTCGCAATGTCGTTAAATTGACTCCCCTCTTCACATTATGTGCATACCCATCTAGAAACCTAAGCATCTTCATCCATTTAAGTACTTCCCTCCTTTGTTCAATGGACAATACATAATCGTCCTTGGGTCTTCTCCATTTCTTGCGGCCTTCTGGATGCCTCATCTCTAGATTTGGTCTATCACATAGTGTTGCAATGTCCACTCTGGCCTTAGGGTTATCCTTAGACCTTTCGGTGTCCATGAGTGTGCAAAAAAGTGCCTCTGCGATATTCTCAGTGTGCATGAAGTCAATGTGATGTGGCACAAGAAGGTCATCATGATAGGGGAGCCGCTGTAAGCCCGATTTATGACTCCACATATGTTGCTCACCATAACCCACATAACGACCACCTCCGCTGTAAGGTCATCTTGTTTGAATGAATGATCAAGAGGTAGGAACTGACGATGTAGGTCGAACGATGAATACTTAGCACCCTTCGGCAACCAGATGAACCTCAAACGTTCCTTGCATATTGGGTATGGGAACTTTCCATGAACACACCAGGCTTAGAATAACCCATACGCCAAGAAGTCATGAATAGAGTACTGGTACCAAACATACATCTTGAAGGTTGCCCTTTTAGCTCGGTCGTATGTCCATACACCTACCTCCCAAGCACTAATTAATTCATCCCACAAAGGCTCCATGTACACACCCATATTACTCCCTAGGTGTCCAGGAATTATTAAGGACATGAATATGGTGTCTCGTTGGAAGGCGACACCGGGGGGAGATTCAGGGGTATAACGAATACGAGCCAACATGTGTAAGGGGAGGTACTCATTCCATAAGGATTGAACCCATCGGTTGCCAGCGCAACACGTACATTACGCGCCTCACCTCCTTTCTCAGGATGTTGTCCATCAAAGTATTGCCATGTTTCACCATCTGATGGATGTACCATCTTGTCAGGACTATACCGTATGCCATGCTTATGCCATGTCATTTGTTTGGCAGTTTCCTCAATCATGTAAAGTCGCTGGATGCTCGGCACAAACGGAAGGTACCGTACGATCTTTTGGGCGATATCAGTCTGCTTCATCTGACCATCTGCAGCTGGTACCTCTTCGAACCTCGAGGATTTGCACTTTGGACAGTGCGTGGCATCCGCGTGTTCCTTCCTAAATAGGACACACCCATTCACACAGGCATCTATATGCTCATACGGCATCTTAAGTGCTTTGAAGAGTGTTGTTGACTCGTACATGGACGTTGGCAGGGAATGGCCCTTTGGAAGCAAGGAGCCAACAACGACCAACAACCTATTGAATCCTGCTCGACTGATGTTTTACTCGGATTTCACCCCTAATAACCGCCCAATGGCGTTCAGTTGCGAAACGGTGGTGTTGTTGTGAAGAGGTATCTTTGCCGAGTCCATCATCTTGTAGAACAACTTTGCCTCCTCCTCCATCTCCTCCTGATCACGGTGTCATTGAAAAGTGCTTGGTGGGCATCTTCTAACATGTCTACAACCCCCGCATCATCATCGCACGCCTCCAGGCGTGGTCTCACCACTTCCTCTCTCATACGATGTGCTTCACCATGGTAGATCCACACGGTATAGTCTTTGGTAAATCCATTGTATAGAAGATGTCGGCCCATATCCTCCTTGCTAACTCTCCTCTTGTTGTCACATTTTGTGCAGGGACACCAAACTAGCAAATGACCATGAGAATTGGCCCATGCAAATTTTAAGAAATCATTGGTCTTAACCTTCCATTCATCATCAAAATCACGCTTACTTCTCCAGCCGGTGTACATCCACTAACGGTCCTCCATCATTTATCAATCAGGAATGTGAACCATAAAATCCATGTACATCGTGATCCTACTTCCTAAAAGGTGAGGATAGGTCCCAATCCCACCCACGGATCCGTATATGAATTAGTTTCCATGCCCTGATCCGATCAAGGCAGAATTTCGGCAGCACCTCCCCACTGTACGCCAGATACACGTCCAAGTATGGAGATTGTGTATCCAGAGAACAACAGGAGGTGATGCCAAAACTCTGCCTCAGATCGGACCAGAACATGGAAACTAACTCATGTACGGATCCGCGGGCTGTCCAGATAACGTGGACAATCCTAAATAGATACGGTCGTAGGTATGCACAGAAATGCATACCTCCAGCCGTATCTCTTTCGGACGGGAGACACCTAACTAGGTTACACAATCTACGACCATACGACCAGAAGACGGGTTATTCATACCTAGGGTGCCGGTGACGGGGCGCTGCAGTGCAAGCAGATCCGCAACGACAACGAAGAAGATCAGGGCTGTCGAGGTACTCCGGCTTGCCTTCCACTAGCCCATCTCTGCAAAAAAAGAAATGAAAATACAACTTCGCTCAAAATTTCGGCAGCACCTCCCCTGCACGGTGAGGTGTCAAAACCTGCAATTAAGCATTCGACACGAAGGCCGACATCCAGATATATACATTCTCATCGAACTCAACGAAGCATTGCCAACTCACATTCATATTCTAGAGATTCTACCACTACTTACCACTAGTCATTACCACTAGTCACATTCATATTTTAGTATTCTACCACTAGTTACCACGAGTCATTACCACTAGTCACATTCACATGCCGGCTCACCTTGCTCGGGCGGACGACGATAGCGTGGGCGGGCGGGACGTGGATGGACGACGATGTCGGGGCTGTCCCGGGCGTTGGCCCTGTGCTTCTCCCCCCTTCTCGATCCTCCTTTCCTCCTCTCCCCTTCTCCTCCCTCTCCTTTTCCTCCACCTCCTACTCCATTGCTCCCACTCCCTTCCTTCTCTTCTCCCACGGGGGGAAGGCGGGGCGAGGGAGGGGGGCTCGCGGCGGACGGCAGAGGCGGGCGTGCGGGCGGGGCGGGGGTGGGCGCGCACGGTGGGGGCCGGCGAGTGGCCGGCCGGCGGACGGCGCGCGGGGGTGGGCGGACGACGGGCGGGGGCGGGGGCGGGGGTGGCGGCC
Organism: Cenchrus americanus; assembly: GCA_947561735.1. NCBI lineage: Eukaryota > Viridiplantae > Streptophyta > Magnoliopsida > Poales > Poaceae > Cenchrus > Cenchrus americanus. Next base: position 27,902,782 of record OX387242.1, on the reverse strand, counting down.
GGCGAACGCGCGCGACGGGTCGGGAGGGTGGGGGTGGGCGGGCGCGGCGGCGGCGGACCGGGTGAGCGGTTGAGTGTGTGCGTGTGTGCGTTTTGGCCAAGTGTTGGCTGGGGCGCTGTGTAATGGTTCTTTGCCCACGGCCTCCCGATCCGGTCGTCGGCTACCTTTGCCGACGGCAGGATCGGGAGGCCGTCGGCACAGATGCTACCTGTGTAGAGCGCCCCCTCCCCAGCTCTCGGCAAAGGCGTTGACCCGGGTTTACCCCGGTTGACTGCCCTTTGCCGAGAGCCAGCTGGGGCCATTGGCAGAGCGCATGTCTGTGCCGACGGCCCACCCTCGGCACAGGCACCTTTGCCGAGGGCCCCACCAGGCTCTCGGCAAAGAAGTAATTTATTTTAGTTTTTGGGTTGAGCTTTTTTCTTTGCTAAAGGTACATTAGTTAGAGTTTGATTTCCATTTTTGGTGTTTTTTTCATAATTTTTTACTATATTTCATGTATTTTCGTCTTATTTTTGAATTTCTCTGCATATATTTCAAATTTGAAGTGCAAGTCCTCAAATAGTACATGTATATGATTGGAAAATTGATATTGTGAGTTTAGTCCTAATCTAGCGCCACGTGCTAAAATTCAAACATCTTTGTGCGGATCACATGTCCACCCGCTTTCCTGCGAATCATTTTCAAATTATATAAAATGCAAATAAAGTCGAAAAATCACGAAATTTGACGAGTTGTCGTTACATCACATGTGTAGGAAGTGGTAAAAATTTGGAATGATTTCGTGAAAGTCTCCGTCACGCACTGTAGAAATGGGGATATCTCCACGATATTGTCTATGATCACATGCTAGAGATCTCCTGGTTTGTCCACTGTGTGCCGGAGACTTTCACGAAATCATTCCAAATTTTTACCACTGCCTACACATGTGATATAACGACAACTCGTCAAATTTCGTGATTTTTCGACTTTATTTGCATTTTATATAATTTGAAAACGATTCGCAGGAAAGCGGGTGGACATGTGATCCGCACAAAGATGTTTGAATTTTGGCTTTTGGCATGTGGCGCTAGATTAGGACTAAACTCACACTAACAATCAACAATATCAATTTTCCAATCATATACATGCATTGTTTTGAGGACTTGCAGTTCAAATTTGAAATATGCTGAGAAATTAAAAAATAAGACGAAAATACATGAAATATAGTAAAAAATTATGAAAAAACACCAAAAATGGAAATCAAACTCTAACTAATGTACCTTTAGCAAAGAAAAAAGCTCAATAAAAAGAAAATTACTTCTTTGCCGAGAGCCTGGTGGGGCCCTCGGTAAAGGTGCCTGTGCCGAGGGTGGGCCGTCGGCACAAACGTGCGCTCTGCCGACGGCCCCAGCTGGCTCTCGGCAAAGGCCAATCAACCGGGGTAAACCCGGGTCAACGCCTTTGCCGAGAGCTGGGGAGGGGGTGCTCGGCACAAGTAGCATCTGTGCTGACGGCCTCACGACGGAGCCGTCAGCACAGTGGACAGCAGCCCAAATACTGGCGCTCGGCAAAGCCTTGATTATGCCGAAGGTCCCACCTGCCGACGGCCCGACCCTCGGCAAAGGATGCAGTGCCGTGAGTACTGCTGTGCCGAGCGCGGCTCTTCCTCGGCAAAGCCTGGAACCCTAGGCAAAGCCTGAGTTTCCTGTAGTGCATATTGTCGGCGTCAGCGCAACTAGATCTCTATGACGCTGGTGAGGAATCAAAGGCACTGGGAAGAACGTACGCTAGGAAGGAAGGCTCTCCACCGCCATCCTTGCGCCACAGCGGGCTTTCGGCGGCGAGGTGGAGAGGGAGCCTTGCAGGGGGAGGAGAAAAGGATGCCGACGGTCAGGCCACGCCGTAGCTTGCAGTGGCCTTGATTATATTTTATGAGTGGAACGTTGCGAATCATTTTTAATTTGGCACCTTATTGTGCATGCAAACTCAGTCACATATATAAATTAAGGGAGCTGCTAGCGCCCAGACGTCCGATCCGGGCGCTAGCATCGGACGGGTTCGCAGCCGCACGATTCAAATCAGGGAACGTATCAACCGTCGATCGTGTTGCGAGGCATATTGATGTTGCGAACAACTTTTGCAATGTTGCGAAGACCTTTTCCCATGTTGCGAACCGGCGTGCTTGCAACATTCAACGAAGGATATTGCGAGTACATGTTGCGAGCATGTTGCGAACGTGTTGCGAGTATGTTGTGAACGCGGTTACGTGCAACATCCAACATCATGAGTCTTTCTTCCCTCCTCCCCCATGTTGCGACTATATTGCGACCATGTTGCGACCCGTGATGCGTGCAACATCCAACATTATGAGCTCTACCCTTGACACGAATTCCAACATCACATGTCTGCAACATCAAAACTCAACATCCGCAACATTAAAATTTAATGTTTGCAACACCCAATAACACGTGTCTGTAAAGATCGAGACTCGACATCTGCAACATCGAAAATTAATGTTTGCGACATCGAAAATTTAGACCTAATTTTGAAACATTTGCATAGGATGCTTGCAACATGTCGAGGACACCGATGCAACATGTGCACAACGATTTACAACATGAAAGAGAAACAATTACATCATGAAGGCGAACAATTACAACATGTCAAAAACATTGTGGCAACATCGGTATACAATAATTGCAACATAAAAAAATCCCTAGAACAGGAGGCACAGGCCCGTCGCGGTGGCAGGAGCTCCCTTCGCGCCCGCGACGGCGGCGGCCGGGGTCGAGCTCCGCCACGCGCGCCCGCGGCGGCGCAGGAGCTCTCCCCCGCCCGTTGACCTCCCGCCGCGCGCGCCCGTGGCGGCGACGGTGGCCTCCCTGTGCCCGAGCCCGCGCACGCGGCGGACGGGGTTGGACCTCTTCCCCGCAGCGGACCCGAAGGTGAGGAGCACGACGAGGCGAGGCATGGTGGGACACAACAGCTCCAGGGAAAAGGGAGGGGTGGCTCCGGCGGCGGCCATGGCTGTGGACCGGAGCTTGAGCCTGGTGCTCCTCTCCGCATGAGCCTGGCCACCTGCGCGCTCTAGGGCTTGCTCTCGCGCGCGTAGAGGAAGGCAAAGAGTGAGACGGCGTGAGGGAGCTGCGTCGCCGGCGGGCAAGGGAGAGCCTCCACCTCCGACGGCTCGTCAGCCTCGGGACGACGTGGTCGCTGCGGCCTCTGCCGCCTCCTGTGTCGCTGGACGGGGATAGAAACGAGTGGTCCGCATGGGGAGAAGATAAGGTCACGAGTGGGCCCATCTCCGATTTTTTTTACTGGTCGCGTCTCGCGTCCGTCCGACGCTCCGGACGTATGTTCCTAAGCGTTTCCCATAAATTAAAAGCCAAACTGAAACACCAACGCCATGTACTGAAATGGGGCTGCCTTTAGTCTAACAAAGAAAAGAATTCAAAAACTGTATGCTACACTTAGAACAAATATGCATTACAAATCGGTTACAACCATTGGGCAAGACCTCCGCTTATTTTTTCTTAAACTAGCTACAAGACACCTTAATACGGTCGAGCTCATCTCAGGCTTGGGCGCCAATCCCAGCAAATGCCTCAACAAGGTGGGGGACAATTTTGGCGAGCGCTAGCCTGAACCCCAGCGAGCACGCCCGTCCACTGCTCGCCTGATCCGTGACAAAGGCCTCGCCGTCGAGAGTGCCGACGGGGCAAGCTTCCTGCTGGTACGCCTTGCACGCGCGGAGGATACGGTGCCCGCGACGGCGGAAGTGATCCATAACGAACGTCTCTAAGCCTGCCGGCGGGCGGCGGATGAGCTGGAGCATGGTATGGAGGTTAACAAGGTAGGTGTTCTCGCAGTAGGGGATCTCGTTGCGGCGGCCCTCCGGCGTGCCAACCTGCGCCGCGTAGCCAGCCTCGTTGTAGTAGGGCTGGGCTGTGAGCACCAAGCCCTGGATGGAGACGACAACCTGGAGGATGCTGGACGATTCCGGCGACCACAGCTCGCCGCCCTTGCCGCCGAAGGTGTTAAGCAGGCTCAGGCACACGGTACCGGAAGGGTAGAGGTTGGGATTCGCGCGGAGGCCGAACGACCTGTAGTTCACCAGCGGCGGCGAGGCCGGGTATGATGACGGTGGCAGCTGCAGGTCGAAGAAGAAGAGGCCATCCTGGTAGGGTGTTCCGCTCGCACCCACCATCACTGCTCGGAGAATGTCCATGCGATCCTCGAAGGCCCGCACATAGATGGTGTCTGCATGCAAATTATGCAAATTATTGTAGTTTGTTTAGAGATAAATATCAAAAGCCACCCCCCGCCGACCTCGCCGCCGCTGGCGCGCACACACACTCACTGTATTGTTATATCAAGGATTACCTGGAAGGCTAGTCTCAAGAATTTCCCATTCCTTCTGGACTCTTTTGAGCCACTTCCGTCCACCACCATTGCCCTGTTTATTGATAATGTGAAATGTCCGGCGCCATTTTTCTAGATGTTAGTACAGCGTTGATATTATATCAAAATAATTTTGGCAACAAATGCTTAAAATATCTCTTTTATAATTGTATTTGGCTAGCAAGAACTTATATATATGTATGATATATGATTCAATAATTTGCTTCAAATTATGCAATTTAGATGGCTAGCAATAATTACTACGTGTGGGTTACAAATTATAATTCGCTTGACTTCTTGGATAGAGAAGTACATGCAACATATTACATCTGTTCTTGTAGTTTGCTTTATTAATAAAAATGTTTCAAAAATGATTTATATTTGACTATATTTGTACAATTTTTTCTGAGGACAAAAAAGTCGAAGGAACTATAATCTGCAACTGAGGGACTATCTGCAGTTTCATCAAGAAAAGGTAATAAGCAAAAAAAAAAATATTTTACGCACCTGCTCGTTATTGTCGAGGTAATGGTGATCGTGAGGACTTTGCACAACAACTTCAAAATGCTTGAAGTGAAACAGGTTGTGACCTGCATCATGGCTTGGCAATGCCGCAGCTTCTTCCTCCGCGTGGCAATGAACAACATCACCAGTCGTAGCAGGGTCCGTTCTCAAGACTAATGCCATCTTGACCTGGGCAAGCGTTTCACTGGCTGTCGCAATCGCTGACTGGATGATATTGCCAACCTTGCCTATTGTTGCCATCACTGCTAACAGACGATCTTTGCTACCACCAACATCATTGTTTCCCTGTGTCAGAAATAATAAGAAGACTGTCCATCATTGTTGTAGCGGGCCAAGGGGTTTAATTAGCGAGATCGATCACTAGCTCTAAAAACAGCTAATAGTGGAGCTAACATGAGGCTACAGGCGTACGTATAGCTATAGCGGCTAAGTTCATCATATGTCTCAAATAGCTAATAAGTGTTCTAGCAGACAATAGCAGCGCAGTAGCTGTTGAAGGAGATTTAGAACCTTGATTGTTGTTGATCAATATAATGCAGTACATGCAGTACATGTACACAATGTGAGAGGGATACCGTGGAAGAGGGCCCTTCTTGAGGAGTGTCGTCTTCTTCATCGTCGTGCACCCAATCGCCCAATTCCCGAAGAATTTCATCAACATTTTGTCGCTTGACAAAAGCTATCTCATGAAGCAACACCTGCAAGGATGTGATTTCTTTGATATTACTCAAAATGAATGTCCACAGCAATATAATCGAAGTATAATATATAGGTCACATTCATATATTGTTGGTTTTATTTATGACATTAAATATGTACCTGTGAGGTGCTGCCATCACCCCACTTGACATCGAGGTAATGTGCATCAGAGAGACCAACAATATGGCCGACCCATGAAAGGTCATTCTTTGTTCCTTCAACGACGGCGGTCGTAGATCCGAATGTCGTCGTCGGCCGTAGACGGACAACAATATCTCCGTAGAAGAATATGTGGTCAGGACTCCGCTCCAGATCGTACGTGCTCATCACAGTAGTCACAGCGTCGTCGACCTCGCTGGACTCCCCGCCGGTGATCCACGACACGCACACCGTCTGATCCTTGTAGTCGAGGCTTTTGACGATGCCAACACGTCCAGCTGCAGCAGCGACGGGCGGCGGGGAAAGCATCTTGGTGGTGACGCGCTGCCCCGGGAAGAAGTCTTGCTCGTTCCGCACTTGAATCCGGTGAAGCGAGGCCGACGGCAGGTCGTGATGCCGCGTCCCGTCCTGCCACAGCACGTCGACCGTCGTATGGCAGCCGGCAACGCCCAAGGTGCGCTCAAACTCCGTGAGCCGCCGCCGCCGCCGCCACTGGTGCACTCGCTTCATCATCCGATGCCGGTGCCGACGCCGGCGCTTCTTGTCGTTGGCTCGATGTAAGAAGCACCGGAGGCTTACACCCCAGAACCACCCGGGGCAGAAGAAGGTAAGGTTGTGGGAGTTGGCCTGGTACGCAGGAGGCGCGGACGCTTGCACGGCGTGCATGTCGGTGCCCAGGTGCAGCGACGCGACCCAGTCGACGAGCACGCCGCCCATCTCCACCTTGGCCACGGTGCCCTCGCCATGGCTGGGCTTCCAGTGGCCCCTCAGCCACCGTGAGGCCTTGAAGACGGAGGCGTCGGCGTCGGCGGCGGCCACGACACCATCCCCCGGGCAGAAAGCATTCTTGTATTTGCGCCAAAAGCGGTTCCCCACGACTCGAAGCTTGTCCCCCGCATTCGCGACCCTGCAGACGGAGCGGCCGTCGTCGAACAGCACGTCGACGTCGACGGACAGCTCCAACACACGCCCCAGCCACGGTCCTGACACCACGTAGTCTCCCTCGGTTAGGTCGTTGACCGGCCGCACATCTGCCAGCGACACGCCGGTAGCGACAACGGTGGGCTCGTCGCCGTCGTCGACCCGCGCGAGGTCGAGCGCCATGGTAACGCCCGTGATGACTCCGGGCTGCCTGGTATGGTCCGACACCGACGCGACCGCCATGCCGGGGTACAAGTAGCTCCGGTCGACGACGGTGACGTCACAGGCGTTCTTCGTCACCTCCGTGCCGTCCACGAGTCGCACGCTAAGCTTCTTGCCGCCGGGCAAGGCCTTCAAGGCAATCCCCCGGCCGTGATGTGCGCCGCCGCTCGTCTCCGACGACATCACGAGGTCGAATGGGTAGATGGTCTGCCCCGTTGCGTCCTGCATCATCGTTGCCGTTCTAGCTAATTAGTTAGATTTCCTGTTGCTCTCTCCAACAACCGGGATTCGTCTAGTATCTAGTTATAAAATAGTATATTATTCTATATAGTCTAGTTTGTTATATATACATTCGGAATCGGGAGTTCCAGTCGGTTCCTCTTCGTTGCCGCTGCTGCCCAGGGAGGGAATAATTAGAATCCCACCTCGATCGCACCACGGCTAGGAGCGCCAGCACAAGTTAAACATGAGACCTATTCTCCAAAAGAATTTAAACACGAGACCTTTCTCTATATGTTTTCGAAATAAGTTATTTCTCCATAAATTCGGTTATAAACAAATCATTGTCACTCTTCAATCTTTATTAGTACCCAATTAATTTGATTGATGTCATAAACATTGATAATTTTCTCTATACAAAAAATCAGCTATAATCAAAACCAGCCTCACAACGGCGGCTCCATCACATCGCCACCACCTACTACCGGATTCCCCTTCTTTGCCGAATACACACTACAAAGGGCACACGGCAAAGCTGTAGTTAGCAAATAAATGGGGCCGAAATAAAATTTTACAAAAAAAGGTAGGGTTTTCCAGCTGACATCATTTTTAAAAAAGACAAAGGGCACACAACAAAGATGTAGTGGGCAAAGAACTCTTCGTCATGTGCCTTTTGGCAAAGAGATCTTTAATTTATCATGTGCTTTTTGTCAGGCACACAGCAAAATACTTTGTCATATGATAAAACAAATACTTGGCAAATGACTTTCAAAAACAATTAAAGAAACACCACCACTTAACCCCCATTGCCACCTGATATTGTCGGCTCCCCCTTGCACAAGCCATGTGGCTGGGCTTGCCAACACTATGCCCACAGGCAGAGATTACCCACGTGGAGGCCATGGATCGAGCTCCCCCACATGGAGGCATGCCCAGGCTCACCGATGCTGGACCCCGTATACAAACGTACTCCCTTAGTCCTGCAATGAGTGTCTACTTTGATTACTTCACAGTCAAACTGATTGAAGTTTGACCAAATTTATAATCAAAAGTATCGATGTTTATCACATGAAATATGTATGCTATGAAAATATATTTCATAATAAATCTAATGAAATTTGTTAGTCATCATTGCTATATTTTTATATAAACCTAGTCAAACATAGAAATCATGACTTACCAAAGGGACACTCTTTGCGGAACGACGGGTGTAGTCAAATTTTTTATTCCTAAAGCAATCCACCATAAAAAATATTATATTTTGCATAATTTTTTGAATAAGACGAGTGGTCAAACTTGGGGTTAAAAATTCAAATGAACTATAATTAGGAACTGACGGAGTAACTCATTTGCAGGGTCATCTAGTAATGGTGGAATGCACATTTTTTTGGTGTTGTATATGGAGACTAAAATCAAGACATTAGACATTAATCCAAAGGAAGGGAAAGATTAAGTCTTAGCAGGTTGTATATCTATCAATCGAGATGAGCACAGTATCATATCGACATGAAATGAGTTAATGTCAAAATGAAGTTGATATGCAAACCAAAATATAAGAAAAACATGCGAGCATGACTTGCACAAGTATAGCAAATGAAGATTTTTATGGAGATCTGAAAGTGGAAAGAAAGAGTACTCCCATACAAATTAAGAAATATCTTTATTTGCACGACATAAACATTGATTGTACTCTTTAAGAAGGTTTATACACATCATACTTCGATACCTTAGAGGTTTACCATTTATTATGAAATCATTGTAAAAATCTTGTTGTGAATCACATGCCACTCTCACCTGAGATGTATTTAAGGGAGTAACTAGTCCGAGCATGTTGGAAAACAGTACTTGTTATTTTTTATTAATTGTTATTTTATTTATTTTTGTTTATGCTCAATGTGGATGATATAAACTTATAGTTTATTAGTATTAGAATTGCTAATAAAATTTGACCAACCAATTAAAGTGCTAACATGCTATTAAACCTCAACCTATCCTTGCATAGCCTTATGCTATATATTTCCAAAGCTCGTTGAGTACGAAACATATGTGTACAAAACCTTACTAAAACCTCTATATAGCCCAATAATAATACTTTGAGGAGTTTTCTGAAGATTTTGAGGAGTTCTAGGCATACGTGTGCCACCAGTCTGCTGCAATATATGGAATCATGGTCAGAGTTTTGTTGCTAGATAAAGACTTAATATGCTCTTCAATTAAATAATTTTTTACGATGTAATAAATTTAATACTCTCTTTATGTTGTGGCGCTGTTTGTGGTATTTACTGAAGTCATTGGATATATGAAACTTGATCTTCATATGATTTTTCCATTAAAACGGGATATAACTAGAAGTAGAGACGATCAAGGTTACACTAATTGTATCCCAAGTACAATTATTCTTATATGTCTAACAGTCTAACATTGATACTCTGTTATTTTTATTAACGAGTTCATTATTAATCAACAAGCCTTTGTTCATGCTAATATATGTATAGACAACTATTAACATGATTTTTGTTATTTTAATAATTATACGTTGTACATTTGTACATGTCCATAGAGTATTTTCTGAGAGAATCTTCCAAGGATCTTGTTTCTAATATCCCAAAAAATTAGGTAGTTTTAGTATAAATTCAAATACTTAATAAGGCTTGTATGATTTTGGTAAGAACTTAATGTTACTATTCCTTTTCCTTAATTTGTTAGATAGTGATTAAATTTGTGCACTTGTTTTAGATATATGTGTAATTTGGATTTTAATTGGTTTTGTCTTGTTCTTACAAAGGTTTTCTTGTGTTTCAAATATAGTAAAATAGAAAGTAAAGCTAATATGTGCACTTTGCATTCAAAGGATCTCGGGCTGGGGTTTCGAAGGCCAGTGTGAGGTCTTTGTAGGTTTTTTTCCCATGAAACGAGCAAGACACAAAAGCTGATGGGACAGCTCCAGGGTTCTTCAGGGTCGCTTTCGCAAAAAAACATGGGTGGGGCTGTTAGGTTGACTCGTGTCATAGGAAGGTCTCAATTGTACATGTCTAGAGCTACAGGCCACCGTTCCCCAAATGGTTCAGATGGAGAGAATGAGCGGAATGGTGCAGATCTCACTAAGGCATTCTCGTCGTCAATTTTGTGGAGTGGAGGGTGGATGGTGGCGTGATGCGTACATGTTCAAGGATGCTTATGGGAGAGGGGTGCTCTAGGCTCAGTTCCGCGTCTGTGGACATTGGCGTCACCTCCTGATGATACGAACGGGTGAGGGATGGCCTTGTGGAGACAAGAGGGTGTACAAGTGAGAGTAGGGCTTGATTTTGGATAAACAACGTAGTAATCAAGATATTGTGGGATATGGGATCACAATGCATGTAATCAATGAAGCCATGGACACAAAATGTGAGTGGAGTTGCTTTGAACTCCATCACCGTCTCGAGCTCCAGTTGATTGGTGGGTGTCGACTCTTCATTGAGGTCAAATGCAGCATGTATGTGCTAGGATAGGCATCAGAAGATCTCAGCTAACTCATGTCATTGGAAGATCACGAAAACAGAGCTCCACCCGAAGGAAAAGGCAGAGAGCTCTAGCGTGTAAATCCAACATCAGTTAGTCATGAATCACATCACTAACAAGGACCTCCTGTTCCAATTTCATTCTGCGAGATGGTATCTACTGAAGTTGTTGTAGGTGCGAAACTTGATCCTGGTGCACATGTAACTGTTCATCTAGTTTTGCCTTTTAAAATCAGATGTTATAAGAAGTAGAGACCCTAACGGTTGCACCAATTACATCCAAGGTGTAGCTATGCTAATATATGTCTACAACGTCATTTTTATTATTAAGTAGATTATTAGTCAACAGGATTTTGTTCATTCTAATATATGTATAGGCCATTATTAACATGATTTTTGTTACTCCCCCCTATCAAAATTTTGTCACTATTTACTTCTTTTACAACTTTGATGATTTTCTTTATCCAAAAAATTATGCAAGTACCTTATATTTTGTTTGATACATGCTTTATTACCATAGATACTTTAAGCTTGACTTGTCCTTTTACTTTATTGCAATAACTTTTGTAACAAGATGAATGGTGAAACTTGTAAAAGAAAAGTCAACAACGAAAAATATTTCAATATGGAGGGAGTATTTTGTTAATGATACCATATATATTTGTAACTGTACACAGAGTATTTTCTGAGAGACATACTACTTTCCAAGGATCTTGTTTCCTTGGTAGCAATGCGAGTCATTCGTAATATCCTAGAAATTAGGTAGTCTTAGTTTTACCAATTTTTATAAATTTTATTCTTGAATAAGATGTGTATGAGAGTTTTGTAAAAATTTAGATTAATTTTCCTTTTTCCTAAAGTTATGAGCTTGTAATTAATTTTGTGCACTTGTAGTTGAATTGTACTTAATTTGGATTTTAATTAGTTTTGTCTGGGTCTTCCTAAATCATTCTAAAATTCCATTTTCCCTATATCTAAAACACAAAACAAAGCATAAGAACAATATATCAAAGGAGGATGAAGAGCTTACCTTTAAAACACATCAGTTTTGTGATTTACCTTCACAACACTTTGGATGAGTGAAATCACCAATACAATGATGAAACAAAAATATAGCTGCACCTCCCTAGGTTTTTCAAGTCACCAAGAGATGTAGTCTCAGAGCTCTGTATTTCAGTGGCTTGGGCACGAGAGGGAACAAACTTCCAATCGGGGCTAAACATTAAGTCCGGGTTGGTAGTTTCATGTCAGGACTACATGTAGTTCTAGTTGTAATTATCTACCGGGAGTAAACACTTAGTCCTAGTTTGTAGTTCCACTCGAGACTACATAGTTGGCATTTAGTCTCGGATGGTATTGCCAATCAGGACCAAACGTTCTCCTAGATACGCATATGTTTCTAGTTGTTGAGACAAAAGGGCAGGGCCGGAGGGTTCACTAGATAGTGCCACTCCATTATGGTCGCGTAAAGGGGACAGCTGTGACGCGGGCTGCTCTCGGCTAGTTTGGGTCGCGCGAGCTACAGGCCACTGTTTCCCAAACGGTATGGATAGACAGAACTAGGAGGGCGGTATGGATCTCGCTGCGACGTTCTAGTCGTCGAATTCACGAAGTGGAGGGTGGACGACGGCGCGACGGCGCGAGGCAGATGCGTTCAAGGTAGGCCTGCATAGGGTTCGGGTCGACCCGCTTGCGAAGTCGACCCACACCTGGAATTGGCGACCGGATCGAACCGGTTCGACCCGGAGCAGAAGAGGAGCAAAAGGGTCGTGACCCCATCGACCCGTGGTGACCCTCGGGTCAACCAACCCTCCGCATCGCCCCTCGTCTGCTCGGCGGCGCCGGCGCCGCCGCTACCCATCTTCACCAGCCAGATCGAGCTCGTCACCGACTAGATCAGCATCCCCGTGGCGCAGCTCCTCCCTTCCCGCAGCGGCGGACCCTAGAGACATTCCACCCCCCACCCACCAGCCGGATCGGGGTCTCGGCATTCTGGGCGGCCGGTGGCCCAAGCACGGCCGTTGACTGCCTGGCGTGGAGCAACAACCAATGGGTGCTATGCCTCCAGTGCAACACGTGCAAGGCCGTCATCGTGACCACCGCCATCCACAACTGGAAGGCCGTGGCCGGGCTCAACGTCGCCTTCCTAGTGCTCCTCTGCATCTCCTACTCGCTCAGTGCTGCACCATCCGCAACAACCACAACCGTCGGTACTACTACTGAACATCCATTCGCCGTCGCTTTCGTTTATGGGAAATCATGAGTTCATGACTTTGTGGCCAGGTCCGGATTGTTGCTCGCGCTGGTTTGGATTCAGGATTGATTCAGGTTTCAGAGCTAAGCGTAGTACGTGTTCGTGGCGATATGTTCTTGTTTTTACCCTCCATTTAGTACAGTGTAGAGGGCGTGTAATGTTTGATCAACATCGTGTGAAAACTGACGGATAATCTAACAACATTCAGAATGTTTAACGGAGGTTTGATTCAGTTGAACTAAGAACTTGTTCTTGACTAACTTGTTCTTGATTAACTTGTTCTTGACTAGTAAGCTGTAGGGGTTCATCTAGTGAAGACATTTCTTTTGATCTGTATTATCCAGTAACTGTGGCATGATAATGTGATCACACGTTGGAACTCCACATATTGGATGCTTAAAACAACCCTGAAATGTAGAAAAGCGTTTGAGGTGCTAGAATCAGAGGACCAGAAGTACACATACTTACCCTCACATGAAGAATGGGAGGGTGTTGGTGCAATTTGTAACCTGCTAAAGGTGTTCAAGAAGGCAACTAAAATTATTTCAAGCACTATGTACCCGACCACAAACCTCTATTTTCATCACATGTGGAAGATTAAGATGGTTTTGGAAGAAGAGTTAGAAACTGCTGAGCTTGAGTTAGAAACTATTGAGAAAGAAACTGCTGAGAAAGGTCTGTCATCTGAAGTTGGTGAGGCATATCAAGTTAAGTCAAGGTTCCTCAAGGAGATGATCAAGTTACTAAAAGAGATGAAGAAATTCAACAAATATTGGAGCAAGTCACACATAACACTATGTCTTCCTGTGGTTTTTGACCCAAGGTACAAATTGAATTCATTGACTTTGTTTTCAGCAAGGCCTATCCCATGTCAGGAAAGGAAAAGATTGATAAAGTAGAAAAACTAGTTCATGAACTGTTTTCATCTTACAACCATGAACAAGAAACCCCACACGCAGAATCTCCACAACAAACACCTAATGCTCATTCAGTCAATAATGACCCATGGAAGGAATGGTATCAAAAAGTCATTGATGATCTTCAAACTAAGAGAAGTACGAAACTTGATAGATATTTGGATGAAGACCCAATTCGAGCTGAAGAGCTTGACGTAATAAATTGGTGGATGGGTAATGTGGCACAGTATCCGACCCTTTCCCGTAGAGCACGAGATCTCTTTGCAATTCCAGCCACATCTTTACCATCAGAATCAGCTTTTAGCATAGCAAGGAGAACCATAAATGATTTTCGAAGTAGCCTGACCCCCGAGACCGTAGAAGCTCTTATATGTAGCCAAGACTGGTACAGGGCAGAAGCTTCTTCAGAGGTCTCTACTGCAGCGATCGCCGACATGATTCTAGAAAAGAATCAAGAGGTAATATTTTCTACTCCAAATCATTTCCATGTACTAGATTCATTCTTGCTCTTGGCTGCTTATTCATTCTTGCTCAGCAATTCTCTGTGTTGCTCAATGATAATTAATGTACTCATGCAATAGAAGATATGTAGTTTATAGTAATATAATTAAGGTACTGAGATCAGGGATTGAGCAGGGATTCCAGTCGAATCTGCCTTGTAAATGAATCGCATGCGTATTTGTATGTGCTGATTAGAGTCTCTAGTTGCTAGCTTGCTGCCGTCATTACCTAGAACTAACATGTTGTTGCAGTACCGTCACTGGCTGTATGTAATGGTTGTGCTTATGCTTATGTAGAAACTACTGTCTGTTACTCTGGTGTCATCGTGTAATATCTGTACCTGAAGATCCTGTAGCTGCAGTCCAACACGCTAATTTTCTAAATGAGATGCAAAAGGGTCCCCTGTCCAGCTAGGTTTCGTAACGTTCTCTTTTTTTAGTAATCTCTTTTCTCTGATGTCTAGTGGACAGCTACAAATTCAGGTTGAGGCATAAACTATGATTAGCAAATCTGAATGATTGATTGACTGGTTGGAGTCTTTTTCTACTGTTATGCCATATTTTTTACTCCAAATCATCTTTAGAATGCCCATATTTCCATGTACTGTTATGCCCATATTTCCATGTACTGGCTGATTGTTAAGTCCAAGTTAAACCTTGCTGACCTATTAGTTTTTCTGTTTCTCTGTTTAATGCCATTGCAGATGTGATCTACCAGTTGGCATAGCAGACGGCTTTCAGGGGAAGCTTTTTAGGTATTTGCTGAATTGCCCAGGATACTAAACCAATTACCTGTTGTGAAAAGTTTGAAACAACCTTGATATGTCACTCTAACAAAATTAACTAGAGTTGGCTTGATCATATTTTGATAAAATCATCATATTGTAGATCAAATTCCAATGGTCTGATACACTTTTTCATTGTTTTTAACTTTCCTGTACGTACCTATAAATGGTAATTTTTGTTGCTACATAATTTTTGTAGAGTAAGTAATTATGTACAATATCCTTATCGTGGAATGTATACTTTTTCACTAATCTCTCACAATGTTCACATTTATTTATTTTCTTCGGGTGAATTTCATCTGCAGATCTGTCAAATGAGTGGAGGTCTTTGCACGCAGTAGGGATGGATCCGGATACCAGTTCAGTTGTCATTTTTTAGCCAGTTCAGTAGGGATGGAGCGGAGGTTAGTTATTAGGTGTGAACCTAACCGAACCGTTTGCAGAGTGAGTTCAAGGGCGCTTGTGGAGAGGGTGCTCCGGGCTCGGTTCCACATCCGTGGACATTGACATCGCCTCCTTACGGTGGGGATTGGCCTTGCGGCGACGAGAGAGTGTGGTGGCTGGTGGACGGCAGACGGCGGCGCAAGGGAGAGCGGAGCTTGAGACCTCAAGTTTACGATACTGTGGGTGTGGGATATGCCATCAGTATGCAACAGGGAATGATCCATGGGTAAAAAATGTAAGAAATATACTACTGAACGTTTGACAGGAAATCGCACAGAATTCCACCAGAAGAAAAAAAGAATAAATCGGAAGTTCAAAATCGGAGGCCAAAAACAGAGCAATCCAGTTTCAATTCCGCACACTTCAGCATCCAAGTTCAATTCCGCCTGACGTGTTCAATCCAGACACAGAACAACGGATTGAGAATTGGAGAAAGAAAGAAAATGTGCACGCAGAACTTTGCAACCCGGGATCGCTGAACCCAGAGGCTGGGGTCCGGCGACCGGCGTCGCTGCTACCCCTGAGCACGAGCACCCAATTCTGTCTGTCGAACGCACAGCAACTGACTATTTCAGCAAGAAGAAAACGCCCACGCTCGGTCCGCGCGGCGCTGCTACCCCTGAGCCGCCCGGCCGCGGTTGGCGGCGTCGTGGTGGTGGTCGTCGTCGTCGTCGTCGTCGTGGAGGCCCTCGGCGGCGCCGTCGTCGCCGTGGCCGTGGACGACTCCGCTCTGCCGCGCGACGTAGGCGAGGAGCCCTCCCGCTCCTGTCAGGGCCCGCGCCATCTGGGTCAAGTTGGGCACGTATCTGCGGAGCACGTGGTAGGCGGCGAGGCCGGCGTCGGAGACGACGAGGCGGGCCTCCGCAGCCCACCCGTACCAGGGAAGCTGCTGCTCTCGGCGGGCGCCGTGGAGAGCACCCGCGGTCGCGACGACGCCTGCGGCCGCTGCCAGCACGCACGCCACCTGCGTGGCGGCGCGACGCTGGAACGCGGCGCTGAGCAATGGCGCGGAGGTGGTGGCGGGGACGCCGACGAAGTTGACGACGACGCAGGCGGCGGTGGCGGCGACGGCGACGAAGCGGAGGACTCCTGGACCCCATCCGCGGCGCTCCTGCGCGGCGAGGTCCTCCGCCGTGCCGTCGTCGCCGTGGCGGTGGACGCCGCGCGGCCACGCGAGGTGGGAGAGAAGCCCGGCAGCGCCAGCCAGGGCCCGCGCCGTCTCGGTGGAGTTGGGGACGAAGGCGCGGAGGACGAGCAGCCCGGGGCTGCCGGCGATCTCGTGGTAGACGCGACAGGTGGCGAACGCAGCGTCGGAGAGGACGACGCGGACCGCTGCAACCCACCCGATCCTCCTCCCGTGCGGCTGCGCGGCGTGCAGGGGCAGGGCCACGGCGGCATCGTCCTCGCCTCCGTGGTCCCTTGCGTCCTTGCTCGGCTCGGGGAGCCCGGGGAGGGGGTGGCACTGGTTCATGGTGCGCGGCGGCGGGGGTGGCGCTCTCGCTCTCGCTCGATCGCTGCAGGCGGCGAGGCGGCTCTTCTCTCGAGTGGCTCTCTAGCTCGCTCTCGTCTCTGGCGGTTGGATCGTTGCTGCCTCGTGTGAGACGGCCAACAAACTTATAGACCACAGCGGTCAGCCGTGTGCTGCACGGAAGCGCGAGCATTTTTTGTAACCGTTTCGCCGTGTGCTAGCTGCTTGCCTGCCCAGCGGCCATCTCCCCTCCGCTCCCGGTCCCATACACCCACAGCCTTCTTGCGCTCTATGCAGTGGTTGATTATGCGATTTTATTTATTTACATTGATCGATTTCAACCAAAAATTCTTTTCTTAACCGTGTGCTACGTACGTACTGTGAAGAGTGTATGCTGGTAGCCTGCTGGTACTACTCAATCGCGGTTCAATTTGTAGCAAAACCCATGAGTCACACGATTAGAAACCCCATTGCTTGCTTGGACTTCTCAAAGTGCTTACGCACCGGCGAAAGGGCCTATAGCCTAGTGGTTACAAGAGCCCCGGTAGCACCTCAGGTCCTGGGTTCGACTCCCTGTGGGAGCGAATTTCTCAGGATTTAACGGCGTTTGTGCTTTCAGTGGTAGGCGACGTTCCCGTCGACAGCGAGGCACTTGTGGTGACTTCGTCAATCTTGAGGTTTTGCTGGCACGGTTTTCGAAGATGCTCCTAGGGGTAGGGTTTGCGTGCGTGTATTCATAAGGATGAGTGTACGTGTGTTGTGAGTGTCTCCGATGTATTGTGTAATTCGAAAAAAAATGTGCTTACGCACCCACTTTTAATGATACTGTACAAAAAGGACAATTTAAAATGGCATCACCACAAGGGTCATGGCAGAGAATTAATCCACGAAATGGCAGCTTACGCTAAGGGTCGCTTATATCCTTTGGTACCGGGCGCCAAGTTTTGCGCGGGAACGTCTCCCCCGCAATCACAACAGCGACAGAGGAAGATTCCTTGCAAGATACTACCCCTCAGAACCTCGACCAATCAGAGCAAAGCACTACGATTGAAGGGCTCACATATCAGAGCAAATCCACTCAATCCCGAGGGAATCACCAAGGAATAGGATCATGGCAAGGGCCCACCTGTCAGTCATAGACTGCCATCCGACTCAGTTGCAACCCCTTTCACTACCCCTTTGCCGTGCGCCAAAAGATTTGCCGGGCGCTTTCTATCGGGCGCACGGCAAAGGCTACTCTTTGCCGTGCGCCTACGCCACGCCGCACGGCTCCGATAAACGCACGGTGTAAATCACTCTGCCGTGCGTCTCTCCCAAGGCGCACGGCAAAGAGCGGCCTGTGCCGTGCGTCGGACCATAGCGCACGGCAATGAGGCCCAGTCACGTGCGCCGCCCGTGACACGGCGGACGGCGGGGGCAGACGCTAACAGTCGTTAGCCTTTGTCGTGCGCCCCACATGAACGCACGGCACAGATGTATCTTTGCCGTGCGCTCCGCATGAACGCATGGCACAGATGTATCTTTGCCGTGCGTTTCCCGGTGGCGCACGGCAAAGATTATTTTAAAACTTTGTTTTTTATTTCTTTTGATTTGTCCACTACAAATGCATTACTTTGTACTCAGTATCTCAAATTGGTACTCATCTCGATTTATTTGGTATTTTTTATGAATTTCTTTCCTTAAAAGGATTTTCTTCACATAAATCAAAATTGAACTGCAAGTACATGAAATGATAAGGTAAAGTTCGTGGAAAAATGATATTCGTGTAATTGAGTCCTTTTTAAGATCTTACTGACCACATTGGTTGAAATTATGTACATTTGATTCACGAAGGATGAGAGTCGACGTTCATTGGTAAAGGTTTTTAATTGTAAAAAAATGCAAACGAAGTTAGAAAATCATGAGATTCATCGAGACGTCATGATATGGTATGGGAAAGTTGTGATAAAGAGTAGGGAAGGTTTTGAATATTTTGTCACGCATAGTGTTTACAAACTGAAGCATCTCACTAGAAGTTCTAAAGTGTCTAGAGTGATCTCCTTTGGTTTGTAAACTTAGTAAAATTTGAATTTTGTTTTTGACTTCAAAACGTTTTCTCTAGTGAACATACAACATGCAATTGTCTCGTGTTAGTTTATGGTAATTTTTACATCCATTTAAACATTTATGCATAATATTTACAAAAAATTAAAATTCAATGTAGCCTCTTTGCCGTGCGCCATACCAAAGAGGCGCACGACAAATGCTGCGGGCCCACATGCAGTCAGGCACTTGGTCACTTTGACTGGCATGTGGGCCCGCCTGTGCCGTGCGCCAGGCCCGTGGCACACGGCAAAGGCACTGTTGGGCACCAGGGCACCAAGGGCGCGCGCGGTGGGCTCCGCTCGTGCCGTGCGCCAGGCCCCCGTGGCGCACGGCAAAGGCATTGTTGGGCACCAGGGCACCAAGGCTGGCAGGTGGGCCCGTCTTTGCCGTGCGCCAAACCCCCACGGCGCACGACAAAGACTCGGCTTAACCCTACCTCCCAGCCCCGTTTCTTCCCCCACAATCCAGCATCCCAACTTCTTCAACCCGCCGCCGCCGATCCGCCACCGCCGCCGATCCGCCGCCACCGCCGCGCCTCCGCCCTCGGCCTCGCCCGCCCCCGCCGCCTCCGCCCCCGCCCCGCCCCCGGCTCGCCCGCCCCGCCCCGCCCCCGGCCCACCCCGCCCCCGGCTCGCCGCCGGCTCCGGCCCGCGCTCCGCCACCGCCACCGCCGCCGCCCACCGCCCCCTCCCCCGGCCACCGAGGCATCACCCCCGCGCGCGCGCGCCCCCCCCCCCCCCCCCGCGCGCCCCCGCCCCGCCCCCGGCTCGCCCGGCCCCCCGGCCCGCCACCGCTCCGGCCGGTGGGGGCGCCCGAGCCGCGCCCCCGGCCTCCCTGCTCCGGCGGTGGCGCCCCCGGCCGGCCACCACTGCAGGAAAGGAAGAAGGGGGAAGGGAAGGAAGGGAAGAAGGGGGAAGGAGGAGAGGGAGAAGGAGGATGGGTGGTGCTCTCCGGCCGTGATCTCACACCACACCGTCACGACACGTACGCCATCCTCTCAGTGAGCACTCCCTCAACCTCTATTGCATTTAGATGAAACTACTATGATGATCTATCGTTCGTTACATAAATGAGTAGTGATGCATAGCGGAAGGTAGACCTATGTAAGATTAAATTTGTGATGAGTAGCTTGAACTCAAAAGAATAAAATTTGAGTACTACCGGTATATGTTGCTTATGCTCAAGTGGAAAGAATGGCAAGTCTCATGTGTCCGGCCATCGAGCCGTGGGAATAGCATTTGTTTTTTGGCCCAACCTTCGTGTCGTGGTCTTTTCTTTGCAGGTTTTGAAACTTTCCCGTACAGGGGAGGTGCTGCCGAATTTTTTATCTAACTACTATGTTGGCTTGGTCTAATTTTGCAGGAGAGCGCCCACCGCTGCATCCACTGTCGAAGGAGTATCCGGTCGTTTCCTCGGACGTCCAATGTGTTGTTGTTGGCTGTTCGAGCTACTAGGTGAGCATGTGCAGATGACCCCCTCCTCCGCAATTTATTTACCTAGGTCTCGTAACCCAGTTAGGCGTCTCTCGTTCGAAAGGGATACAGTTGTAGATATGCATATGCTTGTATATCCATGATTGTATCCATTTCGAATTGTCCATGTTTTTTGGACAGCCTGAGGATGTGTAGATGAGTTCAGTTTCCATGTTCTGCTCTGATCTGGGACAGAGTTTCGGCACCACCTTCCCGTTGTTCTCTGGTTACACAATCTCCTTTCTAGGACGTGTATCTGGAGAACAGCGGGGAGGTGCTGCCGAAATTCTGTCTCAGATCGGAGTAGAGCATGGAAACTAAACCCGTCTACACATCCTCGGGTGGGATTAGGACCTATCTTTACCTACTACTAGCATGATAGACAACGTGTAGAAGCAATCTACTTTATAAAATCTCCTAAGATTTCTGTTTTTTGCACCAACTTGTTATATCACTAGTTAAAGGATGGATAACCGAGAGTGGATGTACACGGGTTGGAGGAATAAGCGAGACTACTCCGCTAAATTCGCACGCAACATGGATGCATTCTGTACAAAGGCATTTTAGAAAGGACAACATAAAGCTCTGTGTCCCTGTAGTAAGTGTGAAAATATGAAATACCAATCTAGGCTCAACATGGGTAAACACATTGTGGCGCATGGGTTTGTGAAAAACTATACCCGGTGGATTTGCCATGGTGAAGCACATCGTGCGAGAGAAGAGGTCTTGAGGCAATGCATCGAGACTTTTGATGCTGAAGCCGGGTGCGCAGACATGATAGAAGACTTTCATCAAGGGAACTTTGATAAAGGGCCTGGCCAAGTTATGGAAGAAGCTCCAGAGCCAACCGCGAAGGCTTATTACGACATGTTGTCTTCCGCACAGAAACCACTTCACAAGCACACTGATGTGTCTCAACTTGATGCCATCGGGCGCTTAATGGCCCTAAAGTGCAAATTTGGCATCAGTCGAGACGGGTTCAATGAAATGTTGGTAGTTATTGGCACTTTGCTTCGGAAAGAGCACAGTCTCCCACAGAGCAATTCGAGGCACAGAAACTGCTTCGTGTACTTAAGATGCCATATGAGGCGATAGATACTTGTACAAATGGATGCGTTTTGTTTCGAAAAGAACATGCGGATGCAAAGTACTGCCCGAAGTGTAAATCCTCTAGGTACCTCGAGTTAGACTCTGGCGGTGGTCATAAGAGGCAACTCGACGTACCAGTGAAAATCCTACGGTACCTTCCATTCATACCGAGGATCACACGGATGTACATGACCGAGGAAACTGCAAAGCAGATGACATGGCACAAAACAGGCAAACGATACCTTAGTGAAGATATCATGCTACATCCAAATCGATGCCGAGTCTTGGCAATATTTCGACAAATTGTCATCCTGACAAGGCTGAGGAAGCTCGAAATGTACGTGTGGCGCTGGCTACAGATGGGTTCAATCCTTATGGACTGATGGCCGTGCCATACACTTGTTGGCCTGTGTTCGTTACCCCTCTCAATCTTCCCCTTGGCATCATGTTTAAGTGGCAGTTCGTATTTGTGTCCTTGATAATTCCAGGATACCCAGAGGATAAAATGAGTGTGTACATGCAACCCTTGATTGATGAGTTGGAAAGTGCTTGGAAAGACAGGGTACGTACTTATGATCGAGCTACAAGGACAAACTTCAAAATGTACGTGTGGTACATGTACTCCCAGCATGACCATCCGGCGTATGGGTTATTCTGCGGATGGTGTGTTCACGGGAAGTGGCCATGCCCAATATGCAAGCAAGCTTTAATGTTCAAGTGGTTGCCGAAGGGTGCCAAGAGGTCTTGTTTTGACTTGCATCGACAATTCCTCCCAATGAACCATCCATTTAGACAGGACACCAAGAACTTTACAAAAGGTGTTGTGGTTGAAGACCCCCCCACCACTGATGTTGACAGGTGCCGATATTCTTGCGCAGTTAAACGCGCTCAAGGAAAAAGAAGGAGGTGGTTATGAGGGATATGGCTTGGAGCATAACTGGACTCATATTTCAGGCTTGTGGAGGCTACCCTACATGTGTGACATTCTTCTTCCGCACAACATTGATATGATGCACACAGAAAAGAATGTTGCGGAGGCACTGTTCCACACAACCATGCAGACTGAGAAGTCAAAAGACAATGTTAAGTCTAGACTTGATCAAGCTAATCTGTGCGATAGACCAAAGTACAACATTCCAAAACCCAAACCTGGGAAGAGATGGAAAAAGCCTGCAGCCCCATACGTCCTGGCCAAGCCCCAAAGGAAGGAAGTACTAGAATGGTTCGAAACTTTAATGTTCCCCGATGGGTATGCGAATAAATGGGTTGAAGAGTCATGACTATCACATATGGATCGAGCGGCTTCTTCCGGTGATGGTTCGAGGCTATGTACCTGACCACATATGGAAAGTGCTTGCAGAGTTGAGCTATTTCTTCCGCATCCTTTGTGCTAAGGAGTTGTCCAAGAAACAGGTGAAAAAATTGGAAGAAGCGGCTCCGGTGTTGCTTTGTAAGCTGGAGAAGATCTATCCACTTGGCTTTTTCAATCCGATGCAGCACATGATTTTGCACCTCCCATATGAGGCACGAATGGGGGGCCCAGTACATGGTCGTTGGTGCTATTCAATTGAAAGAGTATTAAAGGTTCTTCGAACGATGACTAGAAACAAAAACAAATTTGAAGCATCCATTGCTGAGGCATACTGTACTGAGGAGGTGACAAACTTCACAACTAAATACTATGCTGACACCCTTCAAACGTGCATAATCCAACCCCTTGCTACAATGCCGACGAAAATGAATCGAACCTCAGCCTCTTCAAAGGGCAACTCGGAAGAGCAAGTGTTGCAACTTATCGGAACTTGCAATATAATGAGTGGCGCACTGTCATGATATATGTGCTGAAAAATCTTACTGAAGGGCTTCCCTATATTGAGTAAGTTCTCAACAAACTAGTTATCCATCATTTCCATTTCTGATAATAGTACCTAACCTCCTCGTACGCACAGACAATTTACCCGTCAATTTTGGCGGGGAAGAAATCCACCCGAGCCGGATGAAGTTGATAAACTTCTTGATGACCACGATTTCATTTCTTGGTTCAAGCGGAAGGTACGATCATTTAGGAGAGCCTCATACTTTTTGTTTCACATAACACAATCCTCGTAGGTGCGAATGTTATAATGATACGTCTTGCTTCTACTTGCAGGGCCAAAGCGAAAAATCGATGGATCCTGAGCTGAGACAGGTTTCCATTGGTTGTGAGTTAAGGATCGCGTCATACAGCGGCTATGATGTGAATGGGTACCGCTTTCACACAAAAAGTCATGAGCAGAGTCGGGCAAACCGAAGAACCACAAACTCCGGAGTTTGTTCGACAGGCACTGATGGAAAAGACTACTATGGAATAGTTGAAGAAATATGTCAACTCACGTTTCCTGGTTGCAAGCCCCTGAAACCTGTTTTATTCAAATGCCATTGGTTTGATCCTGACCAAACCCAAGAGACCAAGGATGTTGGACTGGTCGAAATTCGACAGTCATCCGTCTATGACGGAGAAGATGTCTACATTGTGGCTCAACAGGCCACACAAGTGTATTATCTCTCATACCCATGCAAAACCGACGAATGTTTACAAGGTTGGGACGTTGTGTACAAGGTATCGCCACACGGTAGACTACCTGTCCCAAACAATGAAGACTACAACATAGACCCAAATACATATGAGGGAGAGTTCTTCCAAGAAGATGGGCTCCCGGGGGATTTTGTGATAGACATAACCGAAGCATTAGATATAATGGAAGTAGAAGATGACGGTGGAGAAGAGATTGATGATGATGACGGCGTAGTATTACTTGAGAAGTCGCAGCAGGGCAAGATGTTGACGCTCCTCCAGCGGATGAATATCTGGAGGACATGCGTGATAGTGATGATGAGACTTCTGATCATGATAATCTCCATGAAGATGTTTATTACTAATACATGCAGGCTCCGTACTTATTGTATTATTATTTCAATTATTATGTTATTTTCAATTATGTCTTATTCCTTGTTCATTTTTAATTATGTCTTATGTCCCCGTATTGACTTGTCTACTGTTTTTAATTTCAGGTGATAGAAGATGGTGGGTGTCGGTGTTTTAGACCGGCAACCTACTACGGGGAGTACCCGAAGTAGATGATTGTGACTCGCCGAGATCGGTAACTCGAAGGAAGAGACACGTGGCACACAATTTAGACAGGTTCGGGCCGCGAGGTGCGTAATACCCTACGTCTCGTATCTTTGCGTAGCTCTGGATTGATAGGGCACGATTACAAGATGGCGCAATGGTGCGCCGTGAGTTGTATGAGAGGAGATTGGATGAGGTGATCGGTCCCTTCCTCGCCTTATATAGTCCGGGAGGTAGGGTTACAAGTCGGAGTAGGGAGAGAGTACTAGTCGAGTACGTATAGGAGTCCTCTATACAGTGCGGAACATGTACAGCTCCCTAACTGTTGACGGTGAAAATCCGTCAACCTAGCCATGAGTTTACCTTCGGTGTTGGCATGAGTTTTATACCTTATCCATTGGTACTAACCCCCGTGGTATAACAAGTTCACGTGTGCATGTCGATTTTGGAGTTTAATGTTTATGCAGGGTTTTAGTGTTGAATGCAAGACTTTCGGGATAAGTTCATCAAGCACCTCATGACAAGACCTTGAAGCCCTGAACAAGTCATGCAATGAAGCAAACTTAACTCCAAGAAGCGGGGACTTGATCCGAGAAGACGACGGACTCCGGGGACACGACCGAGAAAAGTCTTGAATCTTGCAAGACAAGGAGTTGAGTCCAATTCGGAGAGAAACCGACGACATGGACCTACATGCGAAGGGGGAAACATCCGGGAAGCAAGGGAACCGACGTGGGGCAAAGGAGCCCACGGGCCGGGCCTAAATGGGCCCGGGCCGGCCGGCCCGGTCCGGTCGGCCCGGAGCCCATTTTGGGCCCAAACGTGTCCTCCTTTGCCCTAGCCGCCAATCGGGCTATTTATAGTCCCCTGACCGAGAGCCACGTAGAGAAGATTTCGTCTTCGGCCGCCGAGGAGCAGAGAAGAGAGGGACACCATGTCGGAGAGGAGAGGGTCGAGCTAGTTGACTAGGGTTTCCCTAGCCGACGTGGGAACCTTGCATGGAAGACCACGTCGGAGTTCCGGAGCTAGAAGCAAGATCAAGGAAGGATCCCGGTGGTGATCTTGTGTATGTATCATTGTCATAGTTGAATTATCAAGTTGAATCTTTTCTTAGCGATCAAGTGTTTCCTCGAAGATTTCGTTTTTCGATCGGCTTTGCTTATTCCAATTCTATTCGCGCGATAGATTACATAGGGTGTTCTTGTAGCCGCGGTGGCTAGAGGTACACGCCGGATCTTCCGAAAGAATCTCGACTTGTCTTTTGACTCGCCCTAAGCTCCCCGCATGAATAGGGATACGTTGTGACGAACGGGGGTCTCGAAAGGCGGATGTTTTCGGATTTGGACGGGAAACCACGATTTAAAGAGGCTTCTATTAAGATTCAATTTGCTACTTCTTCTCTTGCTTGGAACTTCAACAAAAGGCTTACCCCGATCCCTCTAGATCGGTTTATCTACCCAATCTTACTTTGTTTTCTCCGGTCTTTAGTAGATTAGATTTATCTTTGTTTTGTGTTCTTATCTAGATGCATTAGGGTTTCTCTTTTACCAAAGATTGAAGTTACTTGGCTTTAATAGATTAAGTCTTGCGTCACACATTTGTTCCACGGATTCGATACCTTGGGTTCACCACTCGAGGGAAGAAGGGTCCCTTGACTACGACGGGAGACTTGTACGCTTGCGAGTCACGAACGAACTTTGATACAATTATTAACCGTCAACAAGCCCCTTTTTACGGCGCCGTTGCGGGGAACAAGTGATCAAGATTTGATTTTTTATTGCCTTTTTGTAATTTTCAGTTTTCTTTTTGTTTTTCTTTTTGCATCTACTAAACTTTGATCATCCTCAAATTACATCTAATCTAGTTTGTCTAACCCTAGTTTTCGTAGATTTATTTTTCCTTTCTAGTTTTGCATACTTTGCTTGTTGCTAACCCTAACCGGAGATGGTTGGCTACCTCTCCAAGAAACCCAAACTTTTTTGTGGATGATCCAGGAAAACTTTACAGGCAAAGGTGACATGCAACACAAGCTAAAGGGGTGGAAACCCTAGATTCAAAAGTTTAAGTCGAAGGACCGTCGAAATCTCCAAGGGAATCACCACCTCCAAGTCCAAAGGAAGATCAACCTCAACCACCGGAGCGCTGCGCACCCCGGACATCGTTGATCTACCTATCTTAAACCTTCAAGACGCCGGGAGGCCGTTCAAGATCAAAGTCTCAACTATCCGCATGACGATTGCGAGAGCTGAATGCATACGAGTCGGATTCCTTGAGTGGCATATCGGTTTACTTAAGAGGAGGATGGAGAAGATGGGGATGGAGAAAGAAGCTCAACACCTAAAGGCCGCCGAAGCGAGATCCTCATGCAAGGAGTGTGTGGAGTACGACCATGTCCAAGGACGCCGTCACTAAGTTCGAGGCTATGGAGAAAGTATTGAAGAATTTAGATGGCAAGGTGACGGAGGTCGGAAGCTCTATACGTGAAGTGTTCATCGTGATGAAGATGCTAGACGCGAGTGGGACAACTTGCCGGGCGCCCGATGGGTAACAAAGAAGAATATCCGAGACAACTCCAAGGTCCCAAGACGGCGAAGGCTACTCAAGCTCATTCGGGAGAGATGAAGGATCACATTAGAGACCATGAAGATCACGACCGAAGGACCGGAGTTCGAGATGCCGAGCCACAAGGAAGTTGTTGCATCCGTCAAGACCAATGACAAAGCCTGCCTGTGAAGACCAAAAAAATTGACTAAGCCAAAGTGGGTACCCAAGATTGCAACGCCCGCAAAGAGCGTTGATCCGGAGAAATCAAGTGAAGAAGTCTAGCCATGGACTATAAACGAAGCGCTAGGCGGGAGGCAACCCGTTTCGTCGAGTCAAGAATAAGCTACCGGGAGGACAACCCGATTCCAGGTTTTTCGAGTCTTTTTAATAATTTAGTTTTTGAGTTTTATTACACAAAGACATTAGACTTAGAAGTGGTTGAACAATATTAGAGACATAATTCTTGATTGAATATTTGCTTTATCATAAACCCCTTGCATGAACCCTCCTATGTGCTTGTTTGATTCTTTTCTTTTCGAGAAACCTCAACCAAATAATTTCAGAACCTTAGCTCAACCTTTCACCCTCATTATGGTGCTGAGGTTGACTTATTTTTCATGCTAAAACCACACGAGTAGAGCCACGATTTATGTTTAAGTGTTAATAAAATTCAGCACGTGGTAGAACTCGCGTGAACCTAGAAACCCAAACTTTTGGTTGGTTTTAAAAATCTATATCCTTGGTTTCTCTAGGATTAGAATTTTTCTAAGCCCATTCTAATTTTGTTTTATTCAAAATCTTTCTTATTTAGCCAAAATTAGAACCTAAACCTATGCCCCCATGATCAAGCCGGGAAAAGTCTGCTCTCAACCGATGAAGGCAAACTATACCGGTGAGACCGAAATCGACGTAAAAAGAAAATATTTTCGACTTGCATTTGTTTTTAATGGTTTAAAAACTTCTCTAAAATTATGTTCGAGCTCTTGCATGGCTCTGAAAAATATTTTAAATTTCGAATTAGAGGAGTGCTTAACCTTAAACACACCTTAATGGAGGCAATCTAGTAATCATGCATGCACCATTGGATTCCCTTTCATCAACTTTCACCAATTCCACACGCAAAGGACAAGCATGGTGGGCAGCAAGCATCAACTTTGTAGGAATTTCATGGTGGCATGTGAAGCAAGTGGAGCTAGGGAGCATGGACATGACCCAAAACATGAAGCATCAAGTGGAAGGACCAATAGTGGACGAGAGCGTTTGGGCGGTGCAACTCGTGGAGCACGCGGGCGGGGAAAGTTGCGAGAGGTGAAATGATCGTCTTTGGAAGAAAGACGAGGCGGGGAGGAGCACCGAGGTCGGCCTCACCTACATAAGGAGCCCCCGGCTCCCGTTTTCTGCGAGCAAGCTTGCCTCTCCTTCCTTTGTTTGTGTGTTCAAGTTTGTGTGCTCAAAACCTCCGTAGACATAGCCAACCTTCCCAAGCTTGATGACTCAAGAAAAAAATCCACATCCTTAATCCACTCAAAGTCCACATCCGAATCAAAGAGTTTAAGTGCCTAGTTACCGGTTGCAACCCGGAATTTTAGTTGAAGAAAAGAGTGCAGCATGGAAGAAAACCACAAGTCTCTTCTCCAAGAAGAAGAGTTCGTCGTCATCCAAGCCGTCATCAACCACGTCTTCGAGAAGGCACTCGGTTTCGGAGTCTCTCCGGAGCATGGAGACGGATACGGCACCACCGAGAAGGAACGATGCTCTCCTCCTTGGTGGTATGAGGGCTGCAAGAAGCACTTCCATGAGGTTTTACCGAACCTCATGGGCACACGGAGGAGCAGCCCGCGCCACCACGACGATCGACTCGCTCAACCGCGCCACCTCCTTACACCCCGACATACTCTTCGTACGGCTTCATCATCTTGTCGGCGGAGGAGGAGGAGAGGCTCTCTAATCTTGAGAAGAGGCTTGTGCCCAACGTCGAGTTCGACACTCTACACCTTGGGTTTTGGCACCGACATATACTATATGTTTGGGGCACCTTGGATGGGTGCAGTTCTCCAACGGAGTATCGGTGGACACCCATTTGGGGTTCGCCTTGGAAATTTTGATGACTATTGCACCCATCGTTGATGATGATGGGGTGCAAAGCTTGTCATTCCGTTTGGAGGGAGTCCAACAAGTGGTTCCCTACGAGCACGTTAGGGAGTTGCTTGGATTCCACAAGGGAGCTCCGGAGAAAGTTGACGTGCCACCCGGCATGTTGGCGGGATTTTGGAACATGATCTCCGGAGAAGCCCATCAACAACGCAATTGCATCCGCAACCCCATTATCCGGATATTTCACTCTTGGATGTGCAAGAGGGTATTGGGGAGGATGAAGGAAACAAAGGTGACCGACACGGAGTTGAATTGGCTATACTCGGCTTTAATTGCCGGGCAGCCAATAGACCCCTCTTACCTCATGATCAACCGTTGGTGTTGTGAAGCAACATCGGGGGCGGGTAATATTGGTTCGGGGTGTTACCTCTCCATGTTGGCCTTTTCCTTGCGGCCGGGGATCGCAAGAAACCCCGCTCACCTTTTGCGTGGTACCTCTCTCGGTTTTGAGTATTTGCGGCAAGGCAAATACATTAGTGGAGATGAGAGAGGAGGTTATCGGTTGGCCATAGTGAACCTACCCCTTCCGAATGAGAGGCTTAGGCTTTTCACCGAAGGAAGGGAAGATTGGTTGGAAGAGGGATTACTTGTCCCTGCAAGGAAGAACAAAAGAGGAAGAATCGTAGAGGAGGGAGCATCCTCCGCACAAGCGAGTGGAGCACAACCCATGTGCAACCATTCGGCGGGGTCCCTCCTCCGCCAAGTTATTACGGAGGGCCACAAGAGCAAGCATGGGGGGTGGTGCACCGGTACCCCCACAAAATTATGTTGTGCCCAACGCTAACTTCGCGGTGTCCTACGCTCATCATCCCCAACCACAACAAAGCATGGCCATTATTGGAGGGTTTGCTGCAAGTAACGCTCAAAACATCGCAGCCATCCAAGCTAACGCAGCTCAACTTGGTGAAGGCAACGCAAATATTGCCTTTGAACTTGGACGCCTTCACTTTGTGGAGCCAAATCAATTCGTCGGAGGAAGTGTCCAACCATATTATGAGCAAGGATATTATTATCAAGATCATCAACATCAACCACCGGCGGAGGACTAGAAGATTTAGGAACTTTAGTTTTCTTTTCTTCTCTTTTTCTCTGTAATTTTCAGCTTTTGCTTATGTGTGTTTGCGTAGTATTTTCTGTTTTAATTTAAATTTCAGCAAGCATGTTAGTTTATTTTCAGTTTGTATTTCAACTTGATGTCATCATTAATAAAGACACCACCTTGATTATATCATTGGAAAAGTTACAAAATTCGTGCCATGATGATATATGATTAAAATTGCAGCTTTGTTCATCTTTGTAATTGATTTATGCATGTTTAAGTTAGTGCTCTCTTAAAAATACAGATCTGAATTTATTTAAATGCTAGCTTAATTTTCAGCGGAGGTCATGATTAAAATAAAGACCCATAGTGTTTTATGTGCTCTCATGTTATGAATAGATTAAAGATGTCTTTTATGCTCAAAAATATTGCTAACCTTGTCACAAATATCACTTGTGTGTTGCTCAACCTATCCAAAGCCTTATATATATTTGAGTGCATAAACCTTAGTGTGCAAGATTTATTTTTGAGTGCGTTATTGCAGGCCATGATTTCTCTGGCCCGAGACTAAGAAGCTGGTCATTCCGTTTTTGCGTATCTATCTTTTTGCTAGCCTTTTATCCGTGCATTGTGTATCCCCGCATCGGTGATCTCACAAACTTCGCCGGATATCCACCCTTAAACCAAATATCATCTTTTTGTGATTACCTCCTTGACCACAACCTATCGTTGAGAATGGATCATCAATTCAAGGAAGATCGCAAGACGGTGCCAACGTTGAAGATTTGAAGTATCTCTCCAAGGAAAAATATTCCGGTACCTACCTTATTTTTCGCCTCTTTGCTCGAGACGAGCAACGTCTAAGCATGGGGGAGGAGGTAGGTACGGTGCAGTTTTAGAGTTCAAAGGGGAATATTTTAAAAAAAAATGATGAAAGAAAAAAAAATCCAGTGATACTCATGACTTTCAAGGTATAAAAAATCAAAACTTCGTTGTGAAAGTCATGGACTGAATATATGACAAGAAAAAAATGAATGAATGAAAGAAAGAAAAGAATGAGAAATATGAGAAAGAGAAAAAATATATGTGCGTAAAGTAAACTCCCCGGCTCTCTAAAAGTGCATTCAAGGCTTCAAGTTAAAAAGATCCATTCTCATTTTTCCAACCATGTGCAATCCGATAACGAGGACTTCCTTTGTGCCTCGGGATCACTCTTTGCCATTTGTACATGTCCACTCATCTAAAAGTGTGTGTATTTTTCTCTTTCCCCTCCTTGATTAACATTATTTTCCAATGACCTTTTTGACGAGTCTCGGTAAGACCATGAGAAGCTTGTCTTGTTTTGACAACACCTCATTTATAAAATCTTGTTAGGACTAAACTTTCCCAAAGCTCCATATAAAGCCTACCACATATATATGAGAGGGAAAGGAGTAGAATATATAGGCTTGAGAGACAAGTGAGATGAGAGTTTATGAGCAATGCACGAGATGATTTAAATTTGTGAATTTGGTTTAGTTTTTCTTTATCTCGATCTTCATTTCAAAAAATTCTGAGATCTATTTAAAACTTTGTGAGCATGTTAATACTTGTGGGATAAGCTTAATAAGAATCTACCCTCTGTAGAGATGAAGGCTAGTACATTATGGAACCTTAATAAATAAAATTTTGAGAGCATTATGTTTTCTCATGTATGATCAAGTTCAAAGTTTAAACATTGTTTGGCAATGTTGATATCCATCGAAGGCTTACTCGAGGACGAGCAAGGTTTAAGCATGGGGGAGATGTTGACGGTGAAAATCCGTCAACCTAGCCATGAGTTTACCTTCGGTGTTGGCATGAGTTTTATACCTTATCCATTGGTACTAACCCCCGTGGTATAACAAGTTCACGTGTGCATGTCGGTTTTGGAGTTTAATGTTTATGCGGGGTTTTAGTGTTGAATGCAAGACTTTCGGGATAAGTTCATCAAGCACCTCATGACAAGACCTTGAAGCCCCGAACAAGTCATGCAATGAAGCAAACTTAACTCCAAGAAGCCGGGGACTTGATCCGAGAAGACGACGGACTCCGGGGACCCGACCGAGAAAAGTGCTTGAATCTTGCAAGACAAGGAGTTGAGTCCAATTCGGAGAGAAACCGACGACATGGACCTACATGCGAAGGGGGAAACATCCGGGAAGCAAGGGAACCGACGTGGGGCAAAGGAGCCCACGGGCCGGGCCTAAATGGGCCCGGGCCGGCCGGCCCCGATCCGGTCGGCCCGGGCCCATTTTGGGCCCAAACGTGTCCTCCTTTGCCCTAGCCGCCAATCGGGCTATTTATAGTCCCCTGACCGAGAGCCACGTAGAGAAGATTTCGTCTTCGGCCGCCGAGGAGGAGCGAGAGAAGAGAGGGACACCATGTCGGAGAGGAGAGGGTCGAGCTAGTTGACTAGGGTTTCCCTAGCCGACGTGGGAACCTTGCATGGAAGACCACGTCGGAGTTCCCGAGCTAGAAGCAAGATCAAGGAAGGATCCCGGTGGTGATCTTGTGTATGTATCATTGTCATAGTTGAATTATCAAGTTGAATCTTTTCTTAGCGATCAAGTGTTTCCTCGAAGATTTCGTTTTTCGATCGGCTTTGCTTATTCCAATTCTATTCGCGCGATAGATTACATAGGGTGTTCTTGTAGCCGCGGTGGCTAGAGGTACACGCCGGATCTTCCGAAAGAATCTCGACTTGTCTTTTGACTCGCCCTAAGCTCCCCGCATGAATAGGGATACGTTGTGACGAACGGGGGTCTCGAAAGGCGGATGTTTTCGGATTTGGACGGGAAACCACGATTTAAAGAGGCTTCTATTAAGATTCAATTTGCTACTTCTTCTCTTGCTTGGAACTTCAACAAAAGGCTTACCCCCGATCCCTCTAGATCGGTTTATCTACCCAATCTTACTTTGTTTTCTCCGGTCTTTAGTAGATTAGATTTATCTTTGTTTTGTGTTCTTATCTAGATGCATTAGGGTTTCTCTTTTACCAAAGATTGAAGTTACTTGGCTTTAATAGATTAAGTCTTGCGTCACACATTTGTTCCACGGATTCGATACCTTGGGTTCACCACTTGAGGGAAGAAGGGTCCCTTGACTACGACGGGAGACTTGTACGCTTGCGAGTCACGAACGAACTTTGATACAATTATTAACCGTCAACACTAACCGAGTACTACTCTTGCGTAGTCCTTGTGCTCCACGCCTTCAGGTGCCGTGTAGCGCAAGCCGGGTAGTCCCAGGGGCCCACCGAGTAGTCGGTCCTGGTACCCACCGAGGCAGTGGGCCCAGGGAAGTCCATACGACAAGCCCCTGAGTACTTTGTAGTCGAGAAGGATAGCTTCAAGTAGTCTTGACGGTCCTAACAAGCAGTCCTCAAGCGTCCCCGAGTGCTGCAAGTCAAGGCCCTCAAGAGTAGTCGAAGCATCCCGAGGCTGGAATGTACTCCAGCTGATGTTTGAGCAATCTTGAAGTCTTCTCGAGTAGTCCCAAGCATCCTCGAAAACTGCCTTCGAAGGTCTTCAAAAACTGCCTGTCTTGTCGCGAAGCCGAAGCTGATGTGGAGGTGCGACTTGCAAAACCGCACTCCGCATGGAGAAGCCCCCCGAGCCCCCGAGCCGCGGGCCCCAGCTGAGGGTCCATCTGAAGTCTTGGCAAGAAAATCCCGAAAAATCCGGAGAGAAAAAACCGAAGGACACGTGGCACAGAGCCCCCGAGCCTTGAGTCGAGTACTCCCTCTCGAGTTGAAGGGTCTTCTTGGAGAATGTGTCCTGAGATGCTCTTGAGACTAGCCGCTTCCCAGGTAACCGAGTAGAAGTAGCCGAGCCCCCGAGGTGAGGCGCGTCGACTAGTAGAATACGAAGAGTCACGCGCAGCCGCTGAGTCAGCCGCGCGTGGACTTATCCGGCCGCCCGTTACGGAGCCGATTTGGCTTATAAATAGAAGCTAAAACCCTTAGGGTTTTCACCCATTCGAGCCGCAGTCATTCCATTTGAGTCTTGAAGCGAATCCACTCCCAGCGCCCACTGCCGCCGTAGTAGATCCAAGCGCGCCGCCACCCGAAGCCTTTAGGGTAGCCCCCGAGCGAATGCGAGTGAAGACGCCTTGCACTTGGAGGATGAAGCCGTCGCTGTCCAAGACGTCCAAGGCCGCCGGGAAGAAGAGGGGCCGTGCAGAGGCCGCCGCGGCTGCCACCGGAGCGGCGCCGCCCATGTCTCCACCGTGCGCTGATCCTAGCCGCGAGTGGAAGAAATCGAAGGTGAAGACGGAGGACCTGCTGACCCTGCTGAACAGTGGGTTCATCAGGGAGAAGGAAGTCGACATGTGGAGATCCGCCGCAGGAGACCCATATCCAATGGAGAAAGCCGAAGACGAGATCCCGATGTTCTCGCGGTTCGTGGAGCGCGGTCTTGCACTCCCAGCCAGCGACTTCTTCAAGGGGCTGCTCGGGTACTACGGGATCGAGTACCTGAACCTAAACCCCAACGACATCTTCCACACGTCGGTGTTCGTCCACTTCTGCGAAGCCTTCCTCGGAATCAAGCCGCACTGGGTGCTCTTCCGGAAGTTCTTCCGCGTCAAGCCGCAGCCCAGTGCCTCCAACCCCAGAGTAGTCGGAGGGGCCGGCATCCAGCTGAGGGAGAACGCCGCGGAGCAGTACCTGGCGTACAAGCTCGTCGACTCCAACACGGACTGGAAGACCAGATGGTTCTACATCACGAACCACCACCCTGGCCTGCCGAAGCCGAGCGGACGGCAGCCCAGGCACCGTGAGTGGTGGAATATGAAGCCCACCATGCAAGAAGGGATCCAGCTCCTCGAGCTGCTAGCACGCATCAGGGTGCTCAGGGAGGCGGGACTGAGGGCCGAGAACGTGGCCTTCAGTTTCATGAAGCGCAGGATCCAGCCGGCCCGATGGCTCGGGGAGACCCTGGGCTTCGAGTACACCGGCGACGACGACACGTCGCGGATGCCGGGGGGCGAGCTGGACGACAACGACATCGTCGAGAGGTTGTCGCGGATCTTCAAGGACATGCCGCCATACACGGCGTGCCCAGTCGAGGAGTACTCCGCCGCGCGCCCACCCAAGGAGGTGAGTAGTCGCACTCCCCTCGTCGAGTAATGAGTACTTGTAGTAGAGTTGCTGACGTCTTGTGTCTTTGCGCAGGATGATGTGAAGCGGTTGGTCTCCGAGCCGCAGCCGCCACCGAGCGGGATCGAGATCCCGGTGGAGGGGAAGGTGAAGGAGCGCCACGAAGTCGGTGAAGGCGACGACACCGTCATCGTGGAAGATACCTCCGACGACGACGAAGAAGACGAAGAGACGCTGCAGGAACGCTTCCAGCTGCGGTCGAGGTTTAGCCGCCCGGGCTTACCTCATGTTCCACTGGTTCAAGACCCTCCGGCTAGCCTGGAGGCTAGCCTTGCTGCGCCGCCGCGGAAGCCGCGCAACCCCGCCAGGAAGCGGGTGACGAAGAAGCTAAAGGTCTCGGAGACCACGCCTCAGGAGGTAAGTCGTCTTGAGCAGAGTAATCGAGTACCCGTTGTTCGAGTACGTTGCTGACGAGTAGTCTTCCTTGTGTGCAGGAGGTGCCGCCATCGGAGCCCATCGAATAGGGCGACGAGGGCGTGTGGGAGACGGTGGGGGAACCGGCTGGAAGTCGTAGTCCGGCCCCCCACCGTTGAAGAACTTCTCGGCGCAAGCGGAGCGCCGGCCCCTGCTCCCAGAAGAGAGCGAGAGGACCCGTGGCCGCCGCCGTTGGAGAGGTGGTGGCCTCAGGAGCGCAGGGGACATCTGCGCCGGCCGCCGCCGCCGTGGAGGAGGCAGTAGCCGCAGGGGCGGAGGAAGAGACGCCCGCCGAGGGTGGACTGGTTGATGTTGCCAGCATCCTCGGTGCTCCGGCCGTGACCATCGTCCGGTCGAATTTGTAAGTACCATATCCTTGCGAGTAGTACTTGATTTAGTAGTCGATGTTTGCCTGACGACCATCTGTGTGTGGTTCTGCAGAAAATCCACAGATCTGAGCTGGGATGGGGACGAGCCCACATCAGCGGTGGCGGAAGAAGTCATGCCGCCCGTCGAGGAGGCCGCTCCCGATGCCCAAGCCACGACTGAGCCCCCGGCTATCGAAGCGCCGTTGCCGGAGGCGAGTGTAGTCGAAGGTGAGTACCCTTCGTGAAGCTGCGGAGCTCCAGGAGGAGTAGTCGTAGGCGCTAATGCACTTGTCGTTTGTTGGCAGGCGCTGAAGGAGGTGACATCCCTGCGGGGGTGCCAATGCAGGAGTTGACGCCAGAGGCCTCGGAGGCTGCAGAGGGAGCCCCCGAGCCCGTGGGGGAGGTCGTCGAGAAGTCTGCCGGGGGAGAGGCGGTCACCACGTCGCCAGAGATTGCTCTGGAGGTGGCTATCCGCTCCCCTGAGATCCAAGACACAGAGCCCATCCGCTCTGCGCCGATGACGGAGGCTACCTCGAGTAGCCGCGGCGGGATAGAACTTCTTGCGGACGATCTCGTCGAGCCGGCAACGGTAGCCAAACACCTGGAGGCGATCCGTCGAGCCGAACAATGGATGAAGGTACGTAGCCGTAGCCTCCCGAGTAGTCAATCCTTTGCCGTTGAGTACTCGTCATGACTTGAGTTGTCTTGTGCAGGACGTTGCGGAACGGTCCCGCGAGAAGTCGAACTCTCTTTGCGGGGTTACGGCGACACCGTACTCCGAGCGAGAGGCCCCGGAGGAGCAGCTCGTGAAGTCGCGGAAACATGCGGGCGCCATGCGGTCAAAGCTCGACGCCGCCTTCGCCAAGTATCACAACGACGTCAT
This sequence comes from Cenchrus americanus, assembly GCA_947561735.1. Lineage (NCBI taxonomy): Eukaryota > Viridiplantae > Streptophyta > Magnoliopsida > Poales > Poaceae > Cenchrus > Cenchrus americanus. The sequence continues at coordinate 27,865,453 of OX387242.1, read as the reverse complement.
GGAGTTGCAGGCGAAGGGCGACGACTTGGTGCGGAAGAACAAGGGCCTCCGCAACAAGAATAAAGGTATATCCTTCGACTTGTCGAGTACTTGTTGGAAGCCGAGAAGCATCGACCCGCCTTGTTGCATTCTTTGTGTTGCGAGCTTGAGGGCCGGTGGAGCAGTTGAAGGCCTCGGAGGTGAGCATAAAGAACCTCTTCTACGGGAGCAAGAAGCCCGCCGGTACTCGAGCTCGACTACAAGGAACTCGCCTTCGAGTGCGAGAAGCACATGGAGGCGCGGATTGCTTCGACGGGGATCTCGTCAACTGCTACAAATCTTTGCAGAAATTGAAAGAAGACTGCGAGGCATTGCGGGCCCAGTTGAGGGAGTTGGAAGAAGCCGCTCTCCCGATCGCGAGGCTCCTGGTGCCGCACCCGGGCGGCCCCAAGATCGCTCCTCTGGTGGATCGACTCCGTGAAGCGCCAAGCCGGCTGGCCGCCTATGTCAAGCATATGGCCAAGTCGATCCCAAGACAAGTCTTGGCCCGTCGTAGGGAGTAGGCAGAATCAATCTTTATTACTGAAGAAGTACACCTGGGTGGCCAGGGCCGTAGTTACAAAGTAGTCGCCTGGACCCGGAGGCCGCTTACAGCTAAGTGGCACTAGAGCGGGTAGCCGCTTGCAGCAAGTGATCCGTAGGTAGCCGTGTAGGCTGGATCGCAGATCCGTAAGTAGCCGCGCAGGCTGGATCTTGGAGTGTGGTCTCTTGGTAGACCGCTGCTAGAGTCCTTGACGCTCGTCGCAGCCCATGGTCCGTAGGTAGCCGCACGGGCCGGACCCCGGAGAAGAGTAGTCCGGAGGCCCGGAGCCGGGACCGGAGGGTCGCTTGCGGCGAGGGGGTGTTGATGTAGTCGATTAGACTTGAACCCGGAATAGTCGTGTAGACTAGGCGTAGAATCGACGAGTTGGTCGACGTTCCACGAGTTGTTGACGTCTTCGCCTTCAAGTGTTTGGAGGCGGTAGGAGCCCGACCCGGTCACCTTAGCCACGGTGAAGGGGCCTTCCCGGGGGAGGGCGAGCTTGTGGAGTCCTTCCGTGTTCTGGATACGGCGGAGGACAAGATCTCCAACGTTGAAGGAGCGTTCCTTGACATTGCGATCATGGTAGCGTCGGATACCCTCCAGGTACCTTGCTGATTGGACGAGGGCGGCGCAGCGAGCTTCTTCGAGGCTGTCGATATCGACTCGTCTGCTGTCTTCTGAGACGCCTTCGTCGTAGTGCTCCACTGCTGGTGAGTTCCATATGACGTCGGCAGGGAGGATGGCTTCGGAGCCGTAGACCAGGAAGTAGGGGGATTGCCCCGTTGGCTTGGATGGTTGAGTCCGCAGCCCCCAGAGTGCGTTGGGTAGTTCCTTGATCCACTTGCCCCCTTTGGAGTTAGCGGCGTCGTGTAGCCGTTTCTTGAGGGCGTCGAGCACCATCCCATTGGCGCGCTCGACTTGTCCGTTGGCCCGTGGATGGGCGACTGAGACGTACCGGACGTCTATTCCGCCCGTTCTCGCGGTACTCCCCGGGCGGGTGGTTGTTGAAGTTGGACCCCAGGTCTGTGATGATGCGGTGGGGTAGCCCGTAGCGGTGTACGAGTTCATCCAGGAAGTCGAGTACTCTGTCAGCCTTGGGGCATGTGACCGGCTTGACCTCGATCCACTTGGTGAACTTGTCGATAGCCACCAGTACCCTGTTGAATCCTCCTGGCGCAGTTGGCGGTGGTCCAATCATGTCGAGCCCCCCGGCGGGCAAGGGCCGGGTTGGCGGTATGGTGACTAGCTTGTAGGCCGGGACATGTTGTTGCTTGGCGAAGTGCCGACATCCTTGGCACCTTCGACGAGTTCTTCGGCGTCGCCCAGGGCTGTGGGCCAGTAGAAAGCTCGCCGGAAGGCCTTGCTGACCAGCGTGCGTGAGGACGCGTGGTTGCCGCAGACGCCCTTGTGGATCTCCTCCAGGATGTCCTTGCCTTCTTCGCGAGGGATGCACTTCATGAGTACTCCAGAAGATGCGCCCCGCTTGTAAAGCTTGTCTCCGACGAGGACGTAAGACTTGGCGTGGCGAACGAGTTGTTCGGCTGCGTTCTTGTCGGAGGGGACCTTCTGCTCGCTGAGGTAGTCGATGAAGGGTTGCCTCCAGTCCACGTCGATCATCATGACCTCCTGCCCAGCTGGTGGATGGGCTGGTACAGTGGTCGGTGGCGCCGGCTCCGGGATGGATGGCGCGTGAAGCTCATGGACGAAGACGCCCGCGGGTACTTGAGCGCGGGTGGATCCGAGCTTCGAAAGGACGTCCGCTGCAACGTTGTTGTCGCGGACGATGTGATGGAACTCGAGACCGTAGAATTTGTTCTCGAGATTGCGGACTTCTAGGCAGTAGGCGTCCATGTTCTCCTTGTTGCGGTCCCAAGACTTGTTGACTTGGTTGATGACCACTGCGGAGTCGCCGTAGACTAGTAGCCGCTTGATGCCAAGTGAAGCTGCGAGGCGGAGCCCGTGTAGGAGAGCTTCGTACTCGGCTTCGTTGTTTGAGACCTTCTAGAAGATGCGGGACGTACTTGAGTTGTTCGCCCGTTGGAGAGATCGGGGAGTACCCCTGCGCCTGCGCCCTCGAGGTTGAGTGAGCCATCAAAGTACATCACCCAATGCTCTGGTCGCACGGTGGGAGTAGGCAGCTGGTTCTCCCGCCACTCTGCCATGAAGTCGACTAGTGCTTGCGACTTGATGGCTGTGCGTGGTTTGAAGTTGATGGTGAGGGCGCCGAGCTCGACAGCCCACTTGGAGATTCTTCCAGTGGCGTCTTGGTTCCTCAAGATGTCGCCGAGCGGGTAGTCGGTGACGACGGAGACCGAGTACTCCTGGAAGTAGTGTCGTAGCTTCCGCGAGGTGATGAGTAGAGCGTACAGGAGCTTCTGCACGGGCTGGTAGCGAGCCTTGGACTCTGATAGAACCTCGCTGACGAAGTAGTCTTGGCGCTGGACCGGGTAAGCGTGGCCGTCTTCTTGCCGCTCGACAACGATGGCGATGCGACCACGTGAGTAGTCGCGGCTAGGTAGAGCGATGTCGGTCGCCCTTGTGAGGAGCCGTGAGGATTGGAGGCTTTGACGGGAAGTCCTTGAGCCGGGCAAGGGCTTGATCCGCCTCTCCGGAGTCCATACGAACTTCTCGTGATGCTTGAGTAGTTTGAAGAAGGGGAGGCCCCCGTTCTCCTAGCCTCGAGATGAATGCGTTCAATGCCGCCATGCACCCCGTCGGCTTACGGACGTCTTTGATGCTCGTGGGAGCTTTCATGCTGGTGATGGCGGAGATCTTCTCGGGGGTTGGCTTCGATGCCGCGGCGGGGCGATGATGAAGCCGAGTAGTTTGCCCGAAGGGACGCCGAAGACGCACTTGTTCGGGTTGAGCTTCCAGCGGTACTCGCGTAGCGATGCGAAGGTCTCTTCAAGGTCGTCGATGAGGGTACTGGAGTTCCTAGTCTTGACGACTACGTCATCCACGTAAGCCTCGACGTTCTTGTTGAGTTGCTGCTTGAAGCAGGCCTGGATGGCCCGTTGATAGGTAGCGCCGGCGTTCTTCAACCCGAATGACATGGTCGTGTAGCAGTACGCGCCAAACGGGGTGATGAACGCGGTCTTTTCCTGGTATTCCTCCTTGATTGCGATCTGGTGGTACCGGAGTAGCGATCGAGGAAGTAGAGCAGGTCGCAGCCCGCCGTGGAGTCGATGACTTGATCAATCCGCGGCAACCCGAAGGGGTCCTTGGGGCAGTGCTTGTTGAGTTCGGTGTAGTCGACGCACATCCTCCACTCGTTCGAGTTCTTCTTGCGGACGAGGACGGGGTTGGCAAGCCACTCAGGATGGAAGACTTCTCTGATGAAGCCAGCTGCGAGTAGCTTGGCAAGCTCCATCTTGATGGCATCCCGTCTGTCGTCGGCAAAGCGTCGGAGGTGTTGTCGCTTAGGGGTGGCCTTTGGATCGACGTTAAGGCAGTGCTCAATCAGCTCCCTGGGCACTCCTGGCATGTCCGCTGGCTTCCACGCGAAGATGTCGCGGTTAGCCCGAAGAAAGCTGATGAGCGCGTCTTCCTATTTGGGGTCGAGGCCGGCCCCGATGGTGGTGGTCTTGCTGGGGGTCGCTCGTTCCGAGGTCGACCGGTCTTGACGAGTACCTCCTCGGGTGGGCGAGGCTTGTTGGCGGCTCGTCGGACTTCTGCGGGATGTCGAGTTCGCTCGTGGCAAGCTTCTTCGACGCGGCGTAGACCTCCATCATCACGTTGGGTACTTGGTTCGTGGAAGCGATCACCACGGCCTCTGTGTCGCAGTCGTGGGAGATCTTCAAGTCCCCTTGGAGGGAGAGTACACCGGCTGGACTTGGCATCTTGAGTACCAAGTAGGTGTAGTGGGGCATCGCCATGAACTTGGCGATGGTCGGCCTGCCGAGGATGGCGTGGTAAGAGGTCTCAAAATCCGCGACCTCGAATTTGATGTACTCGGTGCGGTAGTTGTCCCGAGACGCCCCGAAGGTAACTGGCAGTACCACTGAGCCCAGTGGGATAGCCGCGTTGCCTGGGACGATGCCGTAGAAGGGCGTGCTGCTCTTGGTGAGCATGGGGGTGACGTCGAGCTTCATTTTCTTCAAGGTTTTGGTGAAGTGGACGTTGAGCCCGCTTCCACCGTCGATGAGCACCTTGTTGAGCTTGGAGCCCGCCACCGTTGGCTTCAGGACGAGGGGGAATCGTCCTGGTTCGGAGAAGCTGGTCCATTGGTCCGCGCGGGAGAAGGTGATGGGTACCTCCGACCACCTGAGAGGGGTCGGAACCGCTGGCTCAATGGACATCACTTCACGACGGGTAGCCTTCTGCTCCCGCCTGCTGGGCAGTCGCCGAAGAGGACGTTGACGGTCTTCTCGGGTTCTTGGAAGTCGTTGTTGTCACCGTCCTTCTTCTTGCCCTTTTGGTCGTGAGGGTGCGGTGGCTCCGGCGTATCCTTGAGTGCATGCCTGAGCTGGTAGCACTGCTCGGTAGTGTGGTTGCCGTTTGGATGCCACGGGCACTTCTCCTTTAGCAGGTCTTTGAACCCGCCAGAGTTCTTCGAGTTCCCTTTCGCGGGCGGCTGGATAGCCGCGACGGTGTTGTACGGCTTGCGCTTGCGGTTGGGACCCGAGTAGTTCTTCTTGTTGTTGTTGTTGCGGCCGCCTTGGTTTGCATTCTGCCGCTGCCGCCGCCCTGGTTCTGCTTGGACTTGCCGCGGATGGCGTCGTATTTGGCGTTGGCTTTGTCCTCTTCATCCGCCCAGGACGTGATCATGTCCTTGAGGTGGGGGATGGACCTGGGGCGGCGACGACCGAAGTCCTCGAAGGTGCGGCGATGGTAGAGGCCGTCCTGGAAGAGGTCGATGACCTCCTTGTCGGTGACGTCGACGACGGTAGCGCGCTTGTCGAAAAAGCGGCGCATGTACTTGCGGAGGGTCTCGCCCTGTTCTCGCTTGATCATGGCCGGGTCCATGCGAGTACCCGAACGGCCCATGGCGCCCGCGAAGTTACTCGTGAACTGCTCCTTCGGTGGTCCCACTTGTCGATCGAGTGCTTGTCCGGCGACTCGAGCCATGTGAGTGGTGCTTGGTCCGGACGAAGGGGAAGTAGAGGCATTTGGTGTCGGCGCCTTGCCGCCCGGCGTTCTCGATGGAGAGGGCGTAGCATCGGAGCCACTGGATAGGATCCTGCTTCGCGTCGTACTTGGTGATCCCCAAAGGCTTGAATTTGTCGGGGAGGAGCAGGTTGCGAAGTCGAGGTGAGAAGGTGGGGAAGCCGTCGCCCTCAGCGGCAGTGGTCGACTTCTTCCGCCGCAGCTCCTCAATCTTCTGGCGAGCGTCGTACCCGCCGTGCGAGGCGCCGGAGGCGTGGCTTTTCGCGTGGCCTCGGCCACCGCGACTGCCGCCACCTCCCGGCTCTCTGTTGGCCCCGTGGTTGGAGGCCGCCGCCGTCGGCCCGCCGCCGCCGTCGGGGGTCGTTGCCGCCGCCACCGGCCGGAGCGCGGTGGGGAGCAACTTCTCGGTTGCCTTGGTCTTCTTTGTGAAGGTCCGCCGGCGTTGGAGCGGCGGCGGTTTGGCTCGGGCGGGAGGTCGGCTCGAGTACGGTTGGGGCCGGCGTTGGCGGCGCGACTAGTAGCTTCGTTGTCGCGGGGTTTGGCTGGAGGAGGTTGGTTGACTCTGTTGTCGACCCGCATGAAGTAGGCCTCTTCAGCGAGCTTGGCGATGACCTCTCCCGGCGCGTATGCCCCGAGCTTGGCGTGCGATCGTTGTGATCGACATGAGGCCTTGCTCAGGGGTGGTGTGTACTCTGCTCTCCACCGCCTCGAGAGCTTCTGCAAGGTTGCGGATGGGGAGGTTGTCTCGAGCCGCCGGCGTCGTTCGGCTGCGCTTCTGTTGCGTTCGCGTCGAGCGTCCCTGTTGGCGACGGTCTCATCTGCGGGTGCATTGGCAGACAGCTCGTCTGCGGAGATGTCCTCCAGGTATCTGTCCTCGGCCGTGCCTGAAGGTCCCGGGGTGTCGCCGGCAGCCATGAAGACTTGGCGATCGGGGGTGCCAAGGCTGGACTCAGAGGGTGCCACCTCAGTTGGTGTGTTGGAGTCAGCCCGGGCTAGCGGTGTTCCCTCCTGGAACGGTAGAGAGTCGATGTAGGCGATGTAGCGTGAGTCCACCTTTGCCAGGTCAGCAGACTTGCGGTCTCGCCAGTAGACGTATCTCCCGGCCGGCGTGGATTTTATAACCAGCTCCGAGGCTGGCCCTGACAAGGGAAGCTCAGTGGAGTCATCTTCGGACTCGGGCTCCTCAGGGTCCGACCCGAAGTCAAACTCGTAGTCCGGGTTCGAGTAGAACTCGGAGAGAGGGCTGGAGTCCAAAGAGCGGTCAGGGACGGTGTCGGAGTCCGAGTTGTTCTCGGGTACAGGCTCCTTGCCGGCCCGGCGCGAAGTGGGAGCCCCCGTGCGGGCCCGGCTGAGGGTGCAGGGGCCGCATGCGGAGGGCTCGAGTGATGAGGAGGCCGCCTGCGATGGCTGAGCAGCCGGCTCGCATGCGATAGCCCATGGCGACGTCGGGTTCGAGTTGGAGACGGACTCGAGCTCGAAGTCACGTGGTGGTTGGAGAGCGAAATTTCGCCGAACTTGCCGGCGAGTTCGCCTGTGACAGTTTCGGGAAGCGTCACAAGGCCTGTCTTCGAGTCGGGCTGCATGATTAGACGGCGCTGGAAGGAGCCCGCGCCATCAGCAGTGCAGACCCAGGCGCCGAAGACGAAGGTGTCGCCGCGGTTGAAGGCGACAGTTGGCTTGAAGTAGACGGAAGCCGTCGAGTTCGCCATATGATCTCGAGCGAGACCCCCCCCCTCCACGGCGCGCCGGTGTCGGTGTTTTAGACCGGCAACCTACTACGGGGAGTACCCGAAGTAGATGATTGTGACTCGCCGAGATCGGTAACTCGAAGGAAGAGACACGTGGCACACAATTTAGACGAGGTTCGGGCCGCGAGGTGCGTAATACCCTACGTCCCGTATGCTTTGCGTAGCTCTGGATTGATAGGGCACGATTACAAGATGGCGCAATGGTGCGCCGTGAGTTGTATGAGAGGAGATTGGATGAGGTGATCGGTCCCTGCCTCGCCTTATATAGTCCGGGAGGCAGGGTTACAAGTCGGAGTAGGGAGAGAGTACTAGTCGAGTACGTCTAGGAGTCCTCTATGCAGTGCGGAACATGTACAGCTCCCTAACCGAGTACTACTCTTGCGTAGTCCTTGTGCTCCACGCCTTCAGGTGCCGTGTAGCGCAAGCCGGGTAGTCCCAGGGGCCCACCGAGTAGTCGGTCCTGGTACCCACCGAGGCAGTGGGCCCAGGGAGGTCCATACGACAGTGGGCGGCTCCCTTCACCGTTCGTGCTCGTCTGCGTACAGGAGGGTGACAGGGAAGGGTGGCTCCAGCAATGGTAAGGCAAAGAAGGGAAGAGCACGACAGGAGGAGGAGGAGCACGAGGAGGAGGAACTGGCCCAAGCGGAGCCGGCCCAGGAGGAGCCGGCCCAAGAGGAGGAGTCACCCCAGGACGCGGCTTACGAGCCGGAGGCTGAGGAGGCTAGTGGGGGGGAGCACGAGGCGGACGACACTAGTGGTGACACTATTGGTAGCGTCTACCAGCGAGGTCGCTCGCGACTCCTGGAGAGGCTGATACCGGTTGCTCAACGGCCGCTGATTAAACCCGAAGGCACACGGTAAGTAATTTCAGATGTTTGTCCTTTGAGAACTTGAAATCGCAATAGAGACTAATATTTCATCTTTTTTACTTGTGGCAGGGGTTGGGAAGTCATCGAACCAGGTTCTCACAACCGCCTGGTCAACGACATCCTGGGTCTTTTGGTGAGGTACCACTTCCCAGGCCTCGTTCGGATCGGTGAGGGTGATTCTACCAGGTGGGAGCCGGCCTGGACGTGGGCACACTACAAGAAAGCCACCGACACTTTCGAGAGGGACGACAGATGCTTCGCCAACAAGGCAGAGCGAGTGAAGGCCGAGTTGTGGGTAAGTCTTTCTCAATTCATCGTATTCTATCGGGCATTTTTGCAATATTGATTGTGAATCCATTGCTGCTTTATATGCAGGACTTCTATAGGTTGGCTGGTGGATTTGAGGAGAAGGCAGATCAGGTGCAGGAGACAGTGTGCAAGAAGCTTGTGCTAGACATGCACTACAAGGCGCAAATTCAGTGCGTCATAAACTACTCCGCTGCAAAGTGGGGAAAGAAGATGACCAAAGCAGAAGCGCGGACCTATAGGCTGACCCAGGAGCAATACGAGGAGGTAAAATTGCATTTCAGCTTTTCGGACATCACTTAATATGATATTCATATAGCTCGTTCACTTGATCACGTGTAGACGCCTGCGTGGTGGTGCGTTAATGATGCTGACTGCTGGAAACGCATAGTGGCGAGGTTGTTCAGCCCGGAGTGGATTGAGAAGCACGACGCTGGCTGGCAGAAGCGTTTGTTGATGACGTACCCAACACACCATCAAGGAAATCTCACGGATGCACAGTACAAGAAAAGATGGGTATGAAAAGATCTATTTCTTTGTTGTAAAGCTCAATTCTATCTAATTTCTAATCAACTTGATTTTTTTTCAGTCCCGGACACATGGAGATGCTGAGTGCACCGGCGTGATGGCATACATGTTGGCCCACAAGGGCAAGGCGACCGCGTCCGAGACCACCTACAACCCCGGCGACCTGCCGGAGGCGTACAACAATCCCTCCATCCACTCCCGCTTCACTACATATGCGGAGACGGGAAGGCAGATCCATGGGCCAGAGTGGGATCCCATCCGTGCGCCGTTTGATGGAGAGACGGTCATGAGGATTGGTGGGGGGAAGAAGCACGGCCATTACTACATGGGCGACAGCCTTTTGGACACGGCCAGTACTCCCACTCTCGCGGCGGTAAAGGCAAAGGACATCGGGAATGCCCCTCCCATACACCCACGGCCGTCGGTGGCACTGGCCGAGATGGAGCGACTCAAGGTTATTTCTGATTTACGGCAAGTTACTGAATTTCTACATATCTTCACTTTTCGTTGTAACACTGGGATGAACAATTGCAGGCGGCCTTAACCGCGGTCGGCGGCGTGTGGAAGAACGGCGGGGCGGCGGCGGCGGCGGGTGGCCGATCAGGTGGCCCAGCAAATGGCCCAGGCGATGGCCACACACGAGGCGGCGATGCAGCAGTGGGCGGCGATGCAACAGTCGCAGATGACCGCGCACATGCAAGCATGCATGCAAGCTTTTCAGAGTGGTCTACCGATGCCCCCGCCGCCTGTGATGCCCTCGATGCCCACGCCGATGATGCTCCCTCCCCCTACGGTCGGTTCTCCTGCTGTGAGTTACTTGACATCTTTCTTCTTTCATTTCGAACATTAGAGACTTAGAGAACGTAGAGATTTAGACTCACTTTGAAATCTAGACAAAGTAGAGACTTAGACAATTTAGATTATAACTTGGACAACTTTCTTTGCCTCACATGCCTTTTACTATTTTTTTCAAAGAACATATCGGTGGCATCGAATACTCTGTATGGGTCCCCAGCCTTGTCACCGGTGATCCAGCAGCAGTTGTTTCCACCGGAGTTCCGCAGTACGCCACCGCCTCAGTGAGCCGCACCTTTTTATTTGCATTGTGGACTTGTCTATGAACTGTGATGAACTATGTGCACTGTCGATGAATTGTGGACTTTTGTGTGCACTTATCGATGAACTTCGGACTTCGGTGTGGATTTGTGATGTATATTATTATATATGATGCCTGTGATGGATATTGTGACATATATGATGCATGTTGTGATATATATGATGCCTGTGATGGATATTGTGATATATATGTCATGTATATGGTTTTTGGGAATTTTTGGACGTGAAAAACAGAAAAAAATAAAAAAAATTGGTCAATTTTCCGTGCGCCGTGGGGCAGGCGCACGGCAAATCGACCAAAAAGGGCTGCCAGAATAGTCCCTTTGCCGTGCGCCCGTAGCGGCGCACGACACATTGACCATTATTTGCCGTGCGCCAAGCCATCAGACGCACGACACAGGGTATGGTGCACCGGGCGCCTGGACCAACCTTTGTCGTGCGTCTGGCCACGTGGCGCACGGCAAAGGGAGCAGTCCACCATGCACCTGGACCAATCGTTGCCGTGCGCCACGTAGCACGGCGCACGGCAAAGGCCAGGATCAACCTTGCGCCTTGACCACTCTTTGCCGTGCGCCTTGCCACGTGGCGCACGGCAAAGAGCACTACCGTTCCCGTGCGTGCTAAGCGGCGCATGCCTGAGAGGGTGTGACGCCGTCTCCCGCGGACGGCCGTCAACACCTTTTCTTTGTCGTGTGTTGCCTATTACGCACGGCAACCAACTGTGCCGTGTGTTGCCTTTTCCCAAAGCGCACGACAAAGTTCTTTACCGGGTGTCGGTGTTTTAGACCGGCAACCTACTACGGGGAGTACCCGAAGTAGATGATTGTGACTCGCCGAGATCGGTAACTCGAAGGAAGAGACACGTGGCACACAATTTAGACAGGTTCGGGCCGCGAGGTGCGTAATACCCTACGTCTCGTATGCTTTGCGTAGCTATGGATTGATAGGGCACGATTACAAGATGGCGCAATGGTGCGCCGTGAGTTGTATGAGAGGAGATTGGATGAGGTGATCGGTCCCTGCCTCGCCTTATATAGTCCGGGAGGCAGGGTTACAAGTCGGAGTAGGGAGAGAGTACTAGTCGAGTACGTCTAGGAGTCCTCTATACAGTGCGGAACATGTACAGCTCCCTAACCGAGTACTACTCTTGCGTAGTCCTTGTGCTCCACACCTTCAGGTGCCGTGTAGCGCAAGCCGGGTAGTCCCAGGGGCCCACCGAGTAGTCGGTCCTGGTACCCACCGAGGCAGTGGGCCCAGGGAGGTCCATACGACAAGCCCCCGAGTACTTTGTAGTCGAGAAGGATAGCTTCAAGTAGTCTTGACGGTCCTAACAAGCAGTCCTCAAGCGTCCCCGAGTGCTGCAAGTCAAGGCCCTCAAGAGTAGTCGAAGCATCCCGAGGCTGGAATGTACTCCAGCTGATGTTTGAGCAATCTTGAAGTCTTCTCGAGTAGTCCCAAGCGTCCTCGAAAACTGCCTTCGAAGGTCTTCAAAAGCGCCCGTCTTGTCGCGAAGCCGAAGGGCGATGTGGAGGTGCGACTTGCAAAACCGCACTCCGCATGGAGAAGCCCCCGAGCCCTGAGCCGCAGGCCCCAGCTGAGGGTCCATCTGAAGTCTTGGCAAGAAAATCCCGAAAAATCCGGAGAGAAAAAACCGAAGGACACGTGGCACGGAGCCCCCGAGCCTTGAGTCGAGTACTCCCTCTCGAGTTCAAGGGTCTTCTTGGAGAATGTGTCCTGAGATGCTCTTGAGACTAGCCGCTTCCCAGGTAACCGAGTAGAAGTAGCCGAGCCCCCGAGGTGAGGCGCGTCGACTAGTAGAATACGAAGAGTCACGCGCAGCCGCTGAGTCAGCCGCGCGTGGACTTATCCGGCCGCCCGTTACGGAGCCGATTTGGCTTATAAATAGAAGCCAAAACCCTTAGGGTTTTCATCCATTCGAGCCGCAGTCATTCCATTTGAGTCTTGAAGCGAATCCACTCCCAGCGCCCACTGCCGCCGTAGTAGATCCAAGCGCGCCGCCACCCGAAGCCTTTAGGGTAGCCCCCGAGCGAATGCGAGTGAAGACGCCTTGCACTTGGAGGATGAAGCCGTCGCCGTCCAAGACGTCCAAGGCCGCCGGGAAGAAGAGGGGCCGTGCGAGGGCCGCCGCGGCCGCCACCGGAGCGGCGCCGCCCATGTCTCCACCGCGCGCGATCCTAGCCGCGAGTGGAAGAAATCGAAGGTGAAGACGGAGGACCCTGCGACCCCCGCCGAACGGTGGGTTCATCGGGGAGAAGGAAGTCGACATGTGGAGATCCGCCGCGGGGAGACCCATATCCAATGGAGAAAGCCGAAGACGAGATCCCGATGTTCTCGCGGTTCGTGGAGCGCGGTCTTGCGCTCCCGGCCCGGCGACTTCTTCAAGGGGCTGCTCGGGTACTACGGGATCGAGTACCGAACACCGAACCCCAACGGCATCTTCCACACGTCGGTGTTCGTCCACTTCCGCGAATCCTTCCTCGGAATCAAGCCGCCCCGGGTGCTCTTCGGAAGTTCTTCCGCGTCAAGCCGCGGCCCGGTGCCTCCAACCCCGCAGTAGTCGGAGGGGCGGCATCCGGGCGAGGGAGGACGCCGCGGAGCAGTACCTGGCGTACAAGCTCGTCGACTCCAACACGGACTGGAAGACCAGATGGTTCTACATCATGAACCACCACCCTGTCCTGCCGAAGCCGAGCGGACGGCAGCCCAGGCACCGTGAGTGGTGGAATACGGAGCCCACCATGCAAGAAGGGATCCAGCTCCCCGAGCTGCTAGCACGCATCAGGGTGCTCAGGGAGGCGGGACTGAGGGCCGAGCACGTGGCCTTCAGTTTCATGAAGCGCAGGATCCAGCCGCTGATGGCTCGGGAGACCCTGGGCTTCGAGTACACCGGCGACGACGACACGTCGCGGATGCCGGGGGGCGAGCTGGACGACAACGACATCGTCGAGAGGTTGTCGCGGATCTTCAAGGACATGCCGCCATACACGTCGTGCCCAGTCGAGGAGTACTCCGCCGCGCGCCCGCCCAAGGAGGTGAGTAGTCGCACTCCCCTCGTCGAGTAATGAGTACTTGTAGTAGAGTTGCTGACGTCTTGTGTCTTTGCGCAGGATGATGTGAAGTGGTTCGTCTCCGAGCCGCAGCCGCCACCGAGCGGGATCGAGATCCCGGTGGAGGGGAAGGTGAAGGAGCGCCACGAAGTCGGTGAAGGCGACGACACCGTCATCGTGGAAGATACCTCCGACGACGACGAAGAAGACGAAGACACGCTGGCAGATCGGCTTCCGGCCTGCCGGCCGAGGTTTAGCCGCCCGGGCTTACCTCATGTTCCACCGGTTCAAGACCCTCCCGGCTAGCACCGGAGGCTAGCCTTGCTTTGCGCCGCCGCGGGAAGCCGCGCAACCCCGCCAGGAAGCGGGTGACGAAGAAGCTAAAGGTCTCGGAGACCACGCCTCAGGAGGTAAGTCATCTTGAGCAGAGTAATCGAGTACCCGTTGTTCGAGTACGTTGCTGACGAGTAGTCTTCCTTGTGTGCAGGAGGTGCCGCCATCGGAGCCCATCGAATAGGGCGACGAGGGCGTGTGGGAGACGGTGGGGGAACCGGCTGGAAGTCGTAGTCCAGCCCCCACCGTTGAAGAACTTCGGCGCAAGCGGAGCGCCGGCCCCCGCTCCGAAGAGAGCGAGAGGACCCGTGGCCGCCGCCGTTGGAGAGGTGGTGGCCTCGGGGAGCGCGGGGGACATCTGCGCCGGCCGCCGCCGCCGTGGAGGAGGCAGTAGCCGCAGGGGCGAAGGAAGAGACGCCCGCCGAGGGTGGACTGGTTGATATTGCCAGCATCCTCGGTGCTCCGGCCGTGACCATCGTCCGGTCGAATTTGTAAGTACCATATCCTTGCGAGTAGTACTTGATTTAGTAGTCAATGTTTGCCTGACGACCATCTGTGTGTGGTTCTGCAGAAAATCCACAGATCTGAGCTAGGATGGGGACGAGCCCACATCAGCGGTGGCGGAAGAAGTCGTGCCGCCCGTCGAGGAGGCCGCTCCCGATGCCCAAGCCACGACTGAGCCCCCGACTATCGAAGCGCCGTTGCCGGAGGCGAGTGTAGTCGAAGGTGAGTACCCTTTGTGAAATTGCGGAGCTCCAGGAGGAGTAGTCGTAGGCGCTAATGCACTTGTCGTTTGTTGGCAGGCGCTGAAGGAGGTGACATCCCTGCGGGGGTGCCAATGCAGGAGTTGACGCCAGAGGCCCCGGAGGGCCGCAGGGGAGCCCCCGAGCCCGTGGGGGAGGTCGTCGAGAAGTCCGCGGGGAGAGGCGGTCACCACGTCGCCGAGAGATTGCTGCGGAGGTGGCTATCCGCTCCCCCTGAGATCCAAGACGCAGAGCCCATCCGCTCTGCGCCGATGACGGAGGCTACCTCGAGTAGCCGCGGCGGGATAGAACTTCTTGCGGACGATCTCGTCGAGCCGGCGACGGTAGCCAAACACCTGGAGGCAATCCGTCGAGCCGAACAATGGATGAAGGTACGTAGCCGTAGCCTCCCGAGTAGTCAATCCTTTGCCATTGAGTACTCGTCATGACTTGAGTTGTCTTGTGCAGGACGTTGCGGAACGGTCCCGCGAGAAGTCGAACCTGCTGCAGGGTTACGGCGACACCGTACTCCGAGCAGAGGCCCTGGAGGAGCAGCTCGTGAAGTCGCGGAAACATGCGGCCGCCATGCGATCAAAGCTCGACGCCGCCTTCGCCAAGTATCACAACGACGTCATGGAGTTGCGGGCGAAGGGCGACGACTTGGTGCGGAAGAACAAGGGCCTCCGCAACAAGAATAAAGGTATATCCTTCGACTTGTCGAGTACTTGTTGGAAGCCGAGAAGCATCTGACCCGCCTGTTGCATTCTTTGTGTTGCGAGCTTGAGGGCCGGGTGGAGCAGGTCGAAGGCCTCGGAGGTGAGCATGAAGAACCTCTTCTACCGGGAGCAAGAAGCCCGCCAGGTACTCGAGCTCGACTACAAGGAACTCGCCTTCGAGTGCGAGAAGCACATGGAGCTGCGGATTGCTTCTGACAGGGATCTCGTCAACTGCTACAAATCTTTGCAGAAATTGAACGAAGACTGCGAGGCTTTGCGGGCCCAGTTGAGGGAGTTGGAGGAAGCCGCTCTCCCGATCGCGAGGCTCCTGGTGCCGCACCCGGGCGGCCCCAAGATCGCTCCTCTGGTGGATCGACTCCGTGAAGCGCCAAGCCGGCTGGCCGCCTATGTCAAGCATATGGCCAAGTCGATCCCAAGACAAGTCTTGGCCTTCATGAAGTCGTACTTCCCGAAGGCTCCAGTGGAGGTGGTCGCCGGCGGGGTAGCCGCCAACTGCTCCGATGAGCGATGAGGAGAGCTGCTTGGAGCGAGATGGCTCCCATTGCGGAGCGGTAGGCGAGAAGGCCCGAACCTCCAGTAGCCCTGTATAGGTAGCTAGTAGCCATAGTTGTACAGGAAAACAATTGTAATGAATTGTTCAAATGAAAGAGAATTTTCCAGCAATGAGTACTCGTAGTCGCGATCTCAGAGTGCAGAGCGCCCATCGTGGAGTAGGTGCGAGTAGTAGTACACGGCTTTAGTAGTCCCGTCGTAGGGAGTAGGCAGTAAATGAGTTGATGAACGATCAATCTTTATTACTGAAGAAGTACACCTGGGTGGCCAGGGCCGTAGTTACAAAGTAGTCGCCTGGACCCGGAGGCCGCTTACAGCTAAGTGGCGCTGGAGCGGGTAGCCGCTTGCAGCAAGTGATCCGTAGGTAGCCGTGTAGGCCGGATCGCGCATCCGTAAGTAGCCGCGCAGGCTGGATCTTGGAGTGTGGTCTCTTGGTAGACCGGCGCTAGAGTCCTTGACGCTCGTCGCAGCCCATGGTCCGTAGGTAGCCGCACGGGCTGGACCCTGGAGAAGAGTAGTCCGGAGACTGGAGCCAGGACCCGGAGGGTCGCTTGCGGCGAGGGGTGTTGATGTAGTCGATTAGACTTGAACCCCGGAGTAGTCGTGTAGACTAGGCGTAGAATCGACAGAGTTGGTCGACGTTCCACGAGTTGTTGACGTCTTCGCCTTCAAGTGTTTGGAGGCGGTAGGAGCCCGGCCCGGTCACCTTAGCCACGGTGAAGGGGCCTTTCCAGGGGGAGCTGAGCTTGTGGAGTCCTTCCGTGTTCTGGATACGGCGGAGGACAAGATCTCCAACGTTGAAGGAGCGTTCCTTGACGTTGCGATCATGGTAGCGTCGGATACCCTCCAGGTAGCTTGCTGATTGGACGAGGGCGGCGCAGCGAGCTTCTTCGAGGCTGTCGATATCGACTCGTCTGCTGTCTTCTGAGACGCCTTCGTCGTAGTGCTCCACTGCTGGTGAGTTCCATATGACGTCGGCAGGGAGGATGGCTTCGGAGCCGTAGACAAGGAAGTAGGGGGATTGCCCCGTTGGCTTGGATGGTTGAGTCCGCAGCCCCCAGAGTGCGTTGGGTAGTTCCTTGATCCACTTGCCCCCTTTGGAGTTAGCGGCGTCGTGTAGCCGTTTCTTGAGGGCGTCGAGCACCATCCCATTGGCGCGCTCGACTTGTCCGTTGGCCCGTGGATGGGCGACTGAGACGTACCGGACGTCTATTCCGCTGTTCTCGCAGTACTCCCGGAGCTGGTGGTTGTTGAAGTTGGACCCCAGGTCTGTGATGATGCGGTGGGGTAGCCCGTAGCGGTGTACGAGTTCATCCAGGAAGTCGAGTACTCTGTCAGCCTTGGGGCATGTGACCGGCTTGACCTCGATCCACTTGGTGAACTTGTCGATAGCCACCGGTACCACGTTGAATCCTCCGGCGCGGTTGGCGGTGGTCCAATCATGTCGAGCCCCCGGCGAGGCAAAGGGCCGGGTTGGCGGTATGGTGACTAGCTTGTAGGTGGGACATGTTGCTTGCTTGGCGAAGTCCGACATCCTTGGCACCTTCTGACGAGTTCTTCGGCGTCGCCCAGGGCTGTGGGCCAGTAGAAAGCTCGCCGGAAGGCCTTGCTGACCAGCGTGCGTGAGGACGCGTGGTTGCCGCAGACGCCCTTGTGGATCTCCTCCAGGATGTCCTTGCCTTCTTCGCGAGGGACGCACTTCATGAGTACTCCAGAAGATGCGCCCCGCTTGTAAAGCTTGTCTCCGACGAGGACGTAAGACTTGGCGCGGCGAACGAGTTGTTCGGCTGCGATCTTGTCGGAGGGGACCTTCTGCTCGCTGAGGTAGTCGATGAAGGGTTGCCTCCAGTCCACGTCGATCATCATGACCTCCTGCCCAGCTGGTGGATGGGCTGGTACAGTGGTCGGTGGCGCCGGCTCCGGGATGGATGGCGCGTGAAGCTCATGGACGAAGACGCCCGCTGGTACTTGAGCGCGGGTGGATCCGAGCTTCGAAAGGACGTCCGCTGCAACGTTGTTGTCGCGGACGATGTGATGGAACTCGAGACCATAGAATTTGTTCTCGAGCTTGCGGACTTCTAGGCGATGGCGTCCATGTTCTCCTTGTTGCGGTCCCGGGACTTGTTGACTTGGTTGATGACCACTTTGCGGAGTCGCCGTAGACTAGTGGCCGCTTGATGCCAAGTGAAGGCGCGAGGCGGAGCCCGTGTAGGAGAGCTTCGTACTCGGCTTCGTTGTTTGAGACCTTCTAGAAGATCCGCAGGACGTACTTGAGTTGTTCGCCCGTTGGAGAGATCGGGGAGTACCCCTGCGCTGCGCCCTCGAGGTTGAGTGAGCCATCAAAGTACATCACCCAATGCTCGGTCGCACGGTGGGAGTAGGCAGTGGTTCTCCCGCCACTCGCCATGAAGTCGACTAGTGCTTGCGACTTGATGGGCGTGCGTGGCTTGAAGTCGATGGTGAGGGCGCCGAGCTCGACGGCCCACTTGGAGATTCTTCCGGTGGCGTCTTGGTTCCTCAAGATGTCGCCGAGCGGGTAGTCGGTGACCGACGGAGACCGAGTACTCCCGGAAGTAGTGTCGTAGCTTCCGCGAGGTGATGAGTAGAGCGTACGGGGAGCTTCGCACGGGCCGGTAGCGAGCCTTGGACTACGATAGAACCTCGCCGACGAAGTAGGCCGGGCGCCGCCGACCGGGTAAGCGTGGCCGTCTTCTTGCCGCTCGACAACGATGGCGATCGACCACGTGAGTAGTCGCAGCTAGGTAGAGCGATGGTCGTTCGCCCTTGTGAGGAGCCGTGAGGATTGGAGGCTTTGACAGGAAGTCCTTGAGCTGGGCAAGGGCTTGATCCGCCTCTGGAGTCCATACGAACTTCTCGTGATGCTTGAGTAGTTTGAAGAAGGGGAGGCCCCGTTCTCCTAGCCTCGAGATGAATCTGTTCAATGCCGCCATGCACCCCGTCAGCTTCTGGACGTCTTTGATGCTCGTGGGAGCTTTCATGCTGGTGATGGCGGAGATCTTCTCGGGGTTGGCTTCGATGCCGCGCTGGCTGATGATGAAGCCGAGTAGTTTGCCCGAAGGGACGCCGAAGACGCACTTGTTCGGGTTGAGCTTCCAGCGGTACTCGCGTAGCGATGCGAAGGTCTCTTCAAGGTCGTCGATGAGGGTCGGAGTTCTCGGTCTTGACGACTACGTCATCCACGTAAGCCTCGACGTTCTTGTTGAGTTGCCGCTTGAAGCGGGCCCGGATGGCCCGTTGATAGGTAGCGCCGGCGTTCTTCAACCCGAATGACATGGTCGTGTAGCGATCGCGCCAAACGGGGTGATGAACGCGGTCTTTTCCTGGTCTTCCTCCTTGATTGCGATCTGGTGGTACCCGGAGTAGCAGTCGAGGAAGCAGAGCAGGTCGCAGCCCGTCGTGGAGTCGATGACTTGATCAATCCGCGGCAACCCGAAGGGGTCCTTGGGGCAGTGCTTGTTGAGGT
Organism: Cenchrus americanus; assembly: GCA_947561735.1. Classification (NCBI taxonomy): domain Eukaryota; kingdom Viridiplantae; phylum Streptophyta; class Magnoliopsida; order Poales; family Poaceae; genus Cenchrus; species Cenchrus americanus. The sequence continues at coordinate 27,846,301 of OX387242.1, read as the reverse complement.
CGGTGTAGTCGACGCACATCCTCCACTCGTTCGAGTTCTTCTTGCGGACGAGGACGGGGTTGGCGAGCCACTCAGGATGGAAGACTTCTCTGATGAAGCCAGCTGCGAGTAGCTTGGCGAGCTCCTTCTTGATGGCATCCCGTCTGTCGTCGGCAAAGCGTCGGAGGTGTTGTCGCTTAGGGGTGGCCTTTGGATCGACGTTAAGGCAGTGCTCAATCAGCTCCCTGGGCACTCCTGGCATGTCCGCTGGCTTCCACGCGAAGATGTCGCGGTTAGCCCGAAGAAAGCTGATGAGCGCGTCTTCCTATTTGGGGTCGAGGCCGGCCCCGATGGTGGTGGTCTTGCTTTGGGTCGCCTCGTTCCGAGGTCGACCGTCTTGACGAGTACCTCCTCGGGTGGGCGAGGCTTGTTGGCGGTTGTCGGACTTCTGCGGGATGTCGAGTTCGCTCGTGGCAAGCTTCTTCGACGCGGCGTAGACCTCCATCATCGCGTTGGGTACTTGGTTCGTGGAAGCGATCACCACGGCCTCTGTGTCGCAGTCGTGGGAGATCTTCAAGTCCCCTTGGAGGGAGAGTACACCGGCTGGACTTGGCATCTTGAGTACCAAGTAGGTGTAATGGGGCACCGCCATGAACTTGGCGATGGCCGGCCTGCCGAGGATGGCGTGGTAAGAGGTCTCAAAATCCGCGACCTCGAATTTGATGTACTCGGTGCGGTAGTTGTCCCGAGACGCCCCGAAGGTAATCGCGCGTACCACCGAGCCCGGTGGGATAGCCGCGTTGCTCGGGACGATGCCGTAGAAGGGCGTGCTGCTCTTGGTGAGCATGGGGGTGACGTCGAGCTTCATTTTCTTCAAGGTTTTGGTGAAGAGGACGTTGAGCCCGCTTCCACCGTCGATGAGCACCTTGTTGAGCTTGGAGCCCGCCACCGTCGGCTTCAGGACGAGGGGGAACCGTCCTGGTTCGGAGAAGCTGGTCCATTGGTCCGCGCGGGAGAAGGTGATGGGTACCTCCGACCACCTGAGGGGGTCGGAACCGCTGGCTCAATGGACATCACTTCACGATGGGTAGCCTTCTGCTCCCGCCTGCTGGGCAGTCCGCCGAAGAGGACGTTGACGGTCTTCTCGGGTTCTTGGAAGTCGTTGTTGTCGCCGTCCTTCTTCTTGCCCTTTTGGTCGTGAGGGTGCGGTGGCTCCGGCGTATCCTTGAGTGCATGCCCGAGCCGGTAGCACTTTGCTCGGTAGTGTGGTTGCCGTTTGGATGCCACGGGCACTTCTCCTTTAGCAGGTCTTTGAACCCGCCAGAGTTCTTCTTCGAGTTCCCTTTCGCAGGGCGCTGGATAGCCGCGACGGTGTTGTCTGGCTTGCGCTTGCGGTTGGGACCCGAGTAGTTGTTGTTGTTGTTGTTGCGGCCGCCTCGGTTCTGCTTGGACTTGCCACGGATGGCGTCGTATTTGGCGTTGGCTTTGTCCTCTTCATCCGCCCAGGATGTGATCATGTCCTTGAGGCGGGGGATGGACCTGGGGCGGCGACGACCGAAGTCCTCGAAGGTGCGGCAATGGTAGAGGCCGTCCTGGAAGAGGTCGATGACCTCCTTGTCGGTGACGTCGACGACGGTAGCGCGCTTGTCGAAAAAGCGGCGCATGTACTTGCGGAGGGTCTCGCCCTGTTCCTGCTTGATCATGGCCAGGTCCATGCGAGTACCCGAACGTCCCATGGCGCCCGCGAAGTTACTCGTGAACTGCTCCTGCAGCTGGTCCCACTTGTCGATCGAGTGCTTGTCCAGCGACTCGAGCCATGTGAGTGGTGCTTGGTCCAGACAGAAGGAGAAGTAGAGGCATTTGGTGTCGCTGTTGCCGCCAGCGTTCTCGATGGAGAGGGCGTAGCATCGGAGCCACTGGATAGGATCCTGCTTCACGTCGTACTTGGTGATCCCCAAAGGCTTGAATTTGTCGGGGAGGAGCAGGTTGCGAAGTCGAGGTGAGAAGGCGGGGAAGCCGTCGCCCTTAGCGGCAGTGGTCGACTTCTTCCACCGCAGCTCCTCAATCTTCTGGCGAGCGTCTTACCCGCCGTGCGAGGCGCCGGAGGCGTGGCTTTTCGCGTGGCCTCGGCCGCCGCGACTGCCGCCACCTCCCGGCTCTCTGTTGGCCCCGTGGTTGGAGCCGCCGCCGTCGGCGCCGCCGCCCGTCGGGGTCGTTGCCGCCGCCCCCGGCCGGAGCGCGGTGGGGAGCAACTTCTCGGTTGCCTTGGTCTTCTTGTGAAGGTCCGCCGGCGTTGGAGCGGCGGCGGTTTGGCTCGGCGGGGAGGTCGGCTCGAGTACGGTTGGGGCCGGCGTTGGCGCCGCGACTAGTAGCTTCGTTGTTGCGGGGTTTGGGCGGAGGAGGTTGGTTGACTGCTGTTGTCGACCCGCATGAAGTAGGCCTCTTCGGCCGAGCTTGGCGATGACCTCTCCGGCGCGTATGCCCCGAGCCCGGCGTGCGATCGTTGTGATCGACATGAGGCACGCGCGCTCGGGGGTGGTGTGTACTCGCTCTCCACCGCCTCGAGAGCTTCGCAAGGTTGCGGATGGGGAGGTTGTCTCCCGAGCCGCCGGCATCGTTCGCTGCGCTTCTCGTTGCGTTCGCGTCGAGCGTCCCCGTTGGCGACGGTCTCATCCGCGGAGTGCATTGCGGACAACTCGTCTCGCGGAGATGTCCTCCGTGTATCTATCCTCGGCCGTGCTCGAAGGTCCCGGGGTGTCGCCGGCAGCCATGAAGACTTGGCGATCGGGGGTGCCAAGGCTGGACTCAGAGGGTGCCACCTCAGTTGGTGTGTTGGAGTCAGCCCGGGCTAGCGGTGTTCCCTCCTGGAACGGTAGCGAGTCGATGTAGGCGATGTAGCGTGAGTCCACCTTTGCCAGGTCAGCAGGCTTGCGGTCTGGCCAGTAGACGTATCTCCCGGCCGGCGTGGATTTTATAACCAGCCCCGAGGCTGGCCCTGACAAGGGAAGCTCAGTGGAGTCGTCTTCGGACTCGGGCTCCTCAGGGTCCGACCCGAAGTCGAACTCGTAGTCCGGGTTCGAGTAGAACTCGGAGAGAGGGCTGGAGTCCAAAGCGCGGTCGGGGACGGCGTCGGAGTCCGAGTTGTTCTAGGGTACGGGCTCCTTGCCGGCCCCCGCGCGGAGGGGGAGCCCCCCGTGCGGGCCCTACCGAGGGTGCGGGGGGCCGCATGCGGAGGGCTCGAGTGATGAGGAGGCCGCCTGCGATGGCTGAGCAGCCGGCTCGCATGCGATAGCCCATGGCGACGTCGGGTTCGAGTTGGAGACGGACTCGAGCTCGAAGTCAGCGTGGTGGTTGGAGAGCGAAATTTCGCCGAACTTGCCGACGAGTTCGCCTGTGACAGCTTCGGGAAGCGTCACAAGGCCTGTCTTCGAGTCGGGTTGCATGATTAGCCGGCGCTGGAAGGAGCCCGCGCCATCAGCAGTGCAGACCCAGGCGCCGAAGACGAAGGTGTCGCCGCGGTTGAAGGCGACAGTTGGCTTGAAGTAGACGGAAGCCGTCGAGTTCGCCATATGATCTCGAGCGAGACCCCCCTACCTGGCGCGCCAGCTGTCGGTGTTTTAGACTGGCAACCTACTACGGGGAGTACCCGAAGTAGATGATTGTGACTCGCCGAGATCGGTAACTCGAAGGAAGAGACACGTGGCACACAATTTAGACAGGTTCGGGCCGCGAGGTGCGTAATACCCTACGTCTCGTATGCCGCGTAGCTCGGGATTGATAGGGCACGATTACAAGATGGCGCAATGGTGCGCCGTGAGTTGTATGAGAGGAGATTGGATGAGGTGATCGGTCCCCTCGCCTCGCCTTATATAGTCGGGAGGCGGGGTTACAAGTCGGAGTAGGGAGAGAGTACTAGTCGAGTACGTCTAGGAGTCCTCTATACAGTGCGGAACATGTACAGCTCCCTAACCGAGTACTACTCTTGCGTAGTCCTTGTGCTCCACGCCTTCAGGTGCCGTGTAGCGCAAGCCGGGTAGTCCCAGGGGCCCACCGAGTAGTCGGTCCTGGTACCCACCGAGGCAGTGGGCCCAGGGAGGTCCATACGACACCAGGTAAAAATGAGCCGGGCGCCCTTTGCCGTGCACTTTGGGAAAAGGCGCACGGCAAAGGCGGTGCCGTGCGTTTTCGTCCCTTTGCCGTGCGCCGTCGGCGCACGGCAAAGAGCGCGATTCCGGTAGTGTATGTTAAGCATGAGCCATCCGACTGCCATCCACGCGTGGGGGGATCATCTAGTTAATAGGATTTGTGACAACAATCGGCTTCAATCAAGTTAGGGAAGGAATAATGCAACTTACCTAATGGTTTTCAGAAATCAAAGTAAAATAACAATCTTTAAATATATCTTATTATCCACAACAATAAAACGTCGGATCCAACAAAAATTTTCATGAATATGCTTTTTATGTCATAAACCATGATTAACGACGTAGGATATTACGAAATCCTTTAGTCAGCAAGCGAGCATCATAAAGAACGACTAGTCACGTTCCACATTTTGGCACATCACTGAAATTATGACGTGTGCAAATCGTCAAAACAAAATATTATAACTTGGTTCATAGAGTTTTTCCACATTGGGCCTAATTTGATGTGGCATCCTATGTGCTATGGAAATTATGAGCAATTGTTTCATCTCAAAATGAATTTGGCCTATTTGTTTTTGGGTCGAGCCTAAAATTGTTTTGGCTGGCCAATGTGATTCAGATAGCCCAAAACTGAATTCTCTATGCCCATTTGTTATTAGGTTGGGCCCGACATTGTCTGCACAAGCATGGGGAAGGAGGTACGCCAATGTGATTCAGATAGCCGATAACTGAATTATCAATGCCCATTTGTTATTAGGTTGGGCCCGACATTGTCTGCACAAGCATGGGGAAGGAGGTACACCGGGAAGGAAGCCTTGGTTCTGCCATCCTTGCGCCCTCACGGGCTTCCAGCAGCACTAGCTAGGGATGGTAGCGGGTGGAAAACCCGGTGGGGGTAGAAGAACACACCCGCACCCATTAGGTTGAAATCACCCGCCACCCATGTCGGGTCTCAAATGCCCCCACACCCGCCACCCACGTGGGTGACGGGTACCAATCGGGTCACCCACACGCGCCTAATGTGAGGTCTCCGCTGTGTTGAAGTCAGAAGTACTCAACGCACCCTGACCCTGACGCCCACCGAACCGCACTCACGCACGGCCCCGTCTTGGAGGTCTAGAGCAGCAGCGGCAGCGTCTGAGATATGGGAGCGGCAGTGGTGCCCTAGTCGAGATCTCGAGTAGGGAGGGGTGGCGGAGTGGCCGGAGGGTCGTGCAGGGAGGGGCGGAGGCCGAGTTGCTGGCTCACACAGGGAGGGGTGATGTCCTGGCCAGATTCAGGCACAGGGGAGTGGTAGCGGCGGCTCCTTGGTTGGGGTATCGTGCAGCTCTGGAGGGTGGCCTGGATCTCGCGTAGGGATGGGGCGGCGATTGCCGTGCCAAGCGCCTAGGCCTAGGTAGCTAGGTGATACAAGCGGAGGGCTAGTGGCACCGCACAAGGAGACACTCAAAGAGAGGGTGGCAACGACTGGTTGGGTTGAATGGGAACATTGGATTCTGATGTAGGGTTTCCATCCTTTATATACCAAATATAAGTGAATGACTAGGTGGACCTACCTGTCATACTTAAATGGGTGACCCACCAGGTATCGGGTATGGGGTACTAAAGAATGCACCCGCACCCACTTAACCTGATGAGTTAGGTTTTCACCCATTAACCAACCCATGGGGGGAGAGGGGTGATTCCCCCAAACCCGCACCCTAATAGAGTTTTTACCCACAGGTAAACTGGTGGCGGGTACCCATGCATTGTCATCCTTAAGCAGCACGCTCAGATAGCGACAAGGTGGAGAAGGAGCCTTGGAGGGGGAGGAGAAAAGGATTTTGAAGGCCACGCTGGAGCATGCATTAAGCATAGGGAAAAGGGCTCGCACACGTGTGATTATAATAAGGTAAATTATTATACCTTTAGAAGAATTATGATAAAATACTTGCTCTCATGTTCTCGCCAAACTTCTGTGGAGCTCATTTCGTGAGATGATTTTCGTGAGAATCGACTCCTTGTAATTAATTATCACAAAAAAAATGGTATTTTGATGGAGTCTGCACTACAAGAAAAATGTTGACTAGTAACGAACCTTGGTTGCAGAAATCTTATTGTCATTGATTTCTAGCGTTCCTGGCTGATATTGTCGTGAAGTTTTCCTCCAAAGCAAATTTAGTGACAACGTTAAGAAATGTCATAAAGGTTGCTACTGTAGCTGTAAAAAAAATGTCATTCCTTGTTACATGGTGGTTTTGTGATGACTTGAACTCCGCAGAAGCATCATAAACCAACCTTGGTCTCACATGTAAGCATTTGTTTAAAAAGTCTACAAAAATATAATAAACTGAGGGAGATCTCCCATGCAAGAATGAGTTCAGCAATACCATAGTTCCAACTTGTCATAAAATTTAGTTGGGTTCCACAAGTAAGTCTGATAAGAAAGAGAGGAAAATCTAGAGGATACAATGTCAATAGCAGGGGTCGAACCTGCAACCTTAGATTCCAAAAGGGTACACACAACCACTCACACATAATGCATTTCGCATTTTTTAACAAAGAGCGTCCTTATATTAAAATTTATTCAAGTGTGGCCCACTATCCAGTTGCAACCTAGAGCAATGGGTATATTGATTTGAATTGGTTTTGTCTAGATCTTACAAAGGTGTTTTTCTATTTTGAAATATATACAAATATAAACTAAAGATAACTTTAAAATAAGTATGAAACAATGATGAAACCGCCTCCAAAAAACATGAAACTATTTATAGTGATACTACAAATAAATATGAACCCGTATTTAAGAAATGTATACATACACCTTTTACAGTTTTCAAACTAAAATTAACCAAACCTTATCTGAATTTGCATGACACCAAAACACTTTCAATAATTAATATTAGTCACATCAGATGGGGAAACTTATTGAATTATTCATATGAAAACTTACAAAGAGAATTATGAAGAATCATAAATTTGGGACAATTTAAGAGAACCTTACAATTATCTATGTAATTTATGAGAAAAGCAATTACGTAAATCACTACATTGCATATAAGAAATATGTAACACCCTAAAATTTCATCACTAAATTAACTTAGCAACAAATGGCTAGATTTAATTTCTTTAAGGACATAAATAAATTAATAAACAAATTGGCTTTTAAAATATTTAAACATCACTAAAATAATCTAGAAATAATAAGTGTTTCTGCATCATGATTCGAATGCATGGATTTTTGTTTGTTTGAAGTTTGAAAGTTTGAAAAACGAATTTGAAAAGAATTTAAAAAGAAAAAAAAGAAAACCTTCTCCCTCTCCCTCTCTTTTCTCTCCAACCGGCCCAACACCTCTTTCAGCCCGCAAACTATCCAGGTCGTCGGCCTGTTTTTCCCCCGCGCGCGTAGGCCGGCCCAAGCTGGCCCAGCATCGCTGCTCCGCCGGCCCAAGCTGGCCCCAAGATCGGCCGCTCCGTCGGCCCGGCACGCCTCCCCCCCCCTTTTTCTTTTTGCGGGCGGTCGGCGACGGGTGGGGCCCGGCCGTCGAGCCCATCCCCTACCTCCAGCCGCGGGATGGCCGCGCCCTAATCAAGGCCGCCGGCCGTTTCCGGCCGGGTCAGCCGCTCCCCCGCCATCAAAACCTCTTAACCGAGCGCAGTGATGCCCCTTCTTCATTTCCCCTCCCTTAATTCGGCCGTTACCCTCCTTTAACCCCCTCCCTCTCTTCACACTCCTTCAAGACGGCCATTAATGGCCATGGCCGCCGGGGAACCGCCTCCCGGAGCTCCCCCGAGCCTATTTAAGCGCCCCCAGGACTCTACCGCACTCCCCCTTCGCTCAATTCCAAGCCCACACGCCTCCCCGCACCCTAGCCGCCTTTGCCACCGAGTGGGAGCGCCGGCCGCCGCACCATTGCAGCCGCCCGAGCTCTTCCGCCGTCGGTAAAGCTCCTCAACTCCTCCCGTTCGCTTCCTCTTTGCATTTGTGAACTTATTCGTGTACCCATTCGAATCCGCAGGCTCCCGTGCGCCCAATCGAGCTCGCCGTCGCCGCCCGTTGAGGTTCGGCCGTCGGCATTGATCTCCGCCGCCGCCGCCTTTTCCATCAAATCTTCACCCACCGGAGCTCCTACACGCTGTAAGGACCATATCCCCGCCCTCCTTTTCGCTTAAACCCAACCGTAGGGTGCACCGCCACTCGCCGGCCGCCGACCGTCCGCCCCCATGGACGCCGTGCCTCGGTCGCCGCCCTTTTCACCCGTGCAAGCGCATGGTTAGGTTCGCAAGGTCCCCAGCCGCGCGTCGAAGCTTTCCCCACGCGATTTCGTGGTCAGGAGCGAGATTTAGGCCGTCGCCGGCGACCCCGCCGCCGCGCGCGCGCCACGCGCGCCGCCGCCCGCCGCGCGCAAGCGCCGCCTCTCAGCCGCATGCGGGCGTGGCTGGCCGTCGGATCGGCCATCCACGGCCCCGATCCTTTGGACCCGCGGGTCAAACCCGCAAGTACCGGTCAACCGGGGGGCGTTTTCTTTATGAGACCCCCAGTTCTTTTATTTTCGCAGGCCGGTCCTTCCACCTCATAAGACCCTTTCAATTCAGTCCTAAAATTCATGTTTAAGCCCCTGTCTTATTAGAATTTCACACCCGAGGTCCAGAGCATCCTTTTTATGTTTAAGACCTTCTGTTTTTAAGTATAATTACGTTCTAGCCCCTGTATTCTTGCTGTTAGGTCCCTGTAAAGTTTAGTTTATCGCAGATTAGTCCTTATACCTTGTTTTTAGCATATCTTCTCCGTTATAGCTCCGTTTTTAGCGTTCTAGCAGTCCTTACGATCGTCTCAGCGAGCCCGTCACTTTAGTAGCATGTTTTCAGTCCTTAGGATTGATTGGTGATCTGTTTTATTTATTGCATGCTTTATGTGTGAATCGTAGATATCGTGCCTGTTTCAACTGAGCCACCTCTCGGGGACGATCAGAGCAGTTGTTTGAGGAGGAGGAAGTTTTTGCTGTAGTTGAAGAAGGCAAGTGGTCTTCTCCTCCTGCATGTTCCATTTTTGTCCTATATAACTGCATTTTAATTAATGTTTACTTTTATGATATCATTGCATTAATTTGACGGGAAAACCTTTTTAAGGACTTACCTAGACCTTTTACCCTGATCCTTGGCCTAGCCCCTTTTAAATAAAGTTTTGGGTAGAAATCGCTAGTTGCTCAACATGGGTTGGATAAATGGGTCTTTTATGGAAATGATATATGTTTAATAGTTAATGTTTTGGGTAATGCAAGAGCACTTGATTTAATCGGAACATGGAGAACCACCCAAGAAAACATGCGCAACCACGGTGTTACATGGCTCTGACCTTAACCGAATAATTAGGTGTGCGATCGTACTAGTGGCCCTTTTCCGAAAGGAGCAGAGGGGGATCCGGGTTGCAGGGGTATAGCCCGGTCCTTTTGGGGTAGTAGCCTTTGCTAAGGTACTGACCACTAGGGAGGGTTATGGTCCGCCCTGATCTGTAACTATGCGAGTCGTTAGTCTTTTGCATGCCTTTGTAAAGGCTTCGTAGCGTCCCTATGCAATCACACCTCGGAAGTGTGGTATGGTGCTTGGCCAGCATCGCATGGTTGGGTTTAAAGTTCTTCGGAGCTTTTACGCGAGCTGTGGGTAAAGTGTGCAAACCTCTGCGAGTGTAAAGCCGATCGATCGGCCGTGCTCACGGTCATGAGCGGCTTGGACCCTCACATGATTAATAAACTTAAAGACGAGATAAATCGTGGTTGGTGAAGCTCGTTGAGCTTGGGCTGTTTTGGTACTTAAGTTTTCTTAAGTGGGATGGTACGAACTTACACATAGTAATTAGGTGTTCTTTAATTAAAACTTGACCAACATTAAAATGCTAACCGCTGCAAAACCTTAGCCTATCCTTGATAGCCTTGCATTTTCCCCCACTTGCTGAGCTCCAACCATAAGTGTGCTCAGCCTTGCTTATCGCTGTTCAGAGGAAAACTTTGGAGAGGAGTTCTATGACGACTACGATGAGATCTGAGGTTTGCGGACCCCAGTCAAGTGCCTGTGGGAGCGGAGGACGAGGCCTCGACGAGTAGTTATCATTTTCCGTTGTTAGAGACCTTCGAGTCTCCCGCATGAGTGTAATAAGTGGTTAAACTCTGAAATACGTTTAAATATTGTTTATGATATTTCACTCATTTTCGTCTATCATATGTGTGTGAACTGATCCTGGCGCACATATGAGATGCACTTGGTTCCTCTTCGGAAATCAGGTGTGACAAAATATTAGTTATTTCTAAAAGAATTTGAAAGTATTTTGGTACCATCAAATTTGAAATATGCTCCGAAATAGCTAGTAATATTTGGTGAATTCAAATTTGGAAATGGTAAAGGTACATGCGTGGTTTTAAGCAAAATAAATTCATCTAAGTTTTTCTATAATAAAAAAATGTTTCAAAAATTTTGGAGGTAATTTGATGGTTGTTTATATATTTGTGTGATAAAAGTGATGAAATGTCAATTTAATTACAAAAGATGGAACTCTATGTCATTTAAGGGAGGGAAAAATTTAGTATCGATAAAAGACTTAGTCATCTTGTTCGTAGCTAATATCTCTAAACATTAGGAAGTTCTATTATAAATTAGGGAGTCTTGGTCAGAGTTTTGGTGCTAGAATAAAGACTTGTTATGCTATTCGATTAAATATTTTTCGATGATGTAATAAATTTTATACTCTCCTTATGTTTCCGCCCTGTTTGTGATATTTAATGAAGTCGTTGCATATATGAAACTTGGTGCACAAACAATTATTCATCTGGTTTTGCCTCTAAAAGTGGATATTACTAGAAGTAGAGACGCTCAGGTTACAATTATTGCATCCCAAGTAAAATTATGCTAATATGTCTAACATCGATACTCTGGTATTTTTATTAACAAGTACAGTATTAACCAACAGGATTTTGTTCATGCAATATATGTATTGGCTGTTATTAGATGATGTTTTTTATTTTATTAATGATAACCTATACATTTGTACATCGATATACACTCAAATTGAAAAAAAAAAGATACGAGGGCTATTTAATCACGCAAGACTAAGGGGCGGACGCAAGCGTTGGCATGCCCCCTAGTCCCGATTGGTAGACTAAATGACCCCTTTAGTGTTCACCCGAGATTAAAGGATGGTCTTTTCTCTTCCATCATTAGTCTCGGTTGGAGTGAAGAGACCTAAGGCCTCTATCAACCAAGACTAAAGCCTCTCACTCTACTTAGTGGCCCATCTCCACCTTGTCCATGACTGGGCTTCCAGTGTCCCTTGAGCCACCGGGATGCCTCGAACAACACGGAGGCGTCACCGGCAACAGCATCCCTGGGACAGAAAGGCATGCTTCAAGTTGCTCTAGAAATTCTCGCGCACGCGTCGAAGCTTGTTCGTCGTGTTCCTTTTGGCAAAGAGGTCTTTAATTTGTCGTGTGTTTTTTGTCAGACACACTTCAAAATACTTTGTCGTATGATAAAACAAATACTTCGCAAATGACTTTCAGAAACAATTAAAGAAACACCACCACCCTAACCCCAGTTGCCACCAGATCTTGTCGGCTCCCCCTTGCACAAGCCATGGCTGGGCTTTCCAGCACTACGCCCACGGGTAGACATTACCCGCGTGGAGGCCATGGATCGAGCTCCCCCATGTTCAGGCTTGCCCAGGCTCGCCTATATATGCAGCACCCCATATACAAACATACTCACTTTGCCCTGCAATGAGTGTCTACTTTGATTACTTCACAGTCAAACTGTTTGAAGTTTGACCAAATTTATAATGAAAAGTGACGATGTTTATCACAAAAAATGTATGGTATGAAAATATATTTCATAATAAATCTAATGAAACTTGTTAGTCATCCGAAACATTGCTATATTTTTATATAAACCTAGTCAAACATAAGAAACCACAATACCAAAGGGACACTCTTTGCGGAACGACGGGGATAGTCAAACTTTTTATGCATAAAGCAAGCCACCATGAAAAATATGATATTTTGCATAATTTTTTGAATAAGATGAGTTGTCAATCTTGAGGTTAAAAAGTTAAACGAAATATAATTAGGAACTGAGAGAGTAACTCATTTAGAGGTTCTGGTGGAGTTAAATTTTTGGATCAAAACTCTAAATTTTATATTAGAGCTACATTTGCATGCCACCACTGGAGTTGCTCTCAGCATTGAAACTTCCAGACAACCAAAACTCACTTAAAATTGCTAGTTATTAGTTTCCAAACAACTCACCACAAGAATATTAATTAAAAAAATGTTGCAACGGGTTTTAAAAATATTACAATATTTTTCAAATAAAAGGTTGAACCAACATGTTTTGTAAAAAGTTGAACTAACATTTTTCAAAAAGAGTTTCAATAGGGGAAGATATATAAGGATTTCCTCGGCTTGCTTGGGCTCCCGCATAGCAGGTTGAGAATTGGGCCTAAAAATCTGGCGGTGGCTGGGATGCGAAATGAACGAGGATCGGTGAACAAACAGATGAAATTTTTTATTTTTACATTTCTTTCCTCAATTTTGCAAAAATATATGGTCCGTAAAAATTTTGCAAAACTATACATCTAGTGCCGTGGGGGACGGCGGCAGGGACCGCCTCCTACCGCCGTGGGCCGGTAGGGGTCCGGTCTGTTTTCAAAAATTTGTAATTTTTTTGTTTCAACTCGGATGGAGGTAAACTTTATATGAAAATTGTAACTTTCGACGAGATCTACGACTTTGTAGTTCAAAGTTTTTCCATTTGAAGTCATCTTCATAGTTAAATAATCGATAAATTATCCAGTTCTCAGTTTGCAGTCTGCTGATCTGAAAAGTGTATCGATTATTTGAGTATGAAGATGACTTCAAATGGAAAAACTTTGAACTGCAAAATTGTAGATCTCGTCTAAAGCTGTAATTTTCATATAAAGTTTACCTCCATCCGAGTTTATGCAAAAAAAGTTATAATTTTTTGAATATAAACTGAAAACTGAGATCTCGATATGAAAATTGAGATCTGGATATTATATCGATTATTTGACTACGAAGATGACTGCAAATGGAAAAACTTTGAACTATAAAGTTGTAGATCTTATCGAAAGCTACAATTTTTATATAAAGTTTACTGTTATCCGAATTCAAACAAACAAATTACAAATTTTGATAACAGACTGGACCCCTACCGTTGTGGCTCACAGCGGTAGGAGGCGCTACAGTACCGCGCGCGTTTCCTACCGCCGTGGGGCACGGCGTTAGGTCCCTGCCGCCGTCCCCGGTGCTAGATGTATAGTTTTGCAAATTTTTCTGCGGGACATATATTTTTGCAAAATTGAGGGGAAAAATATAAAAAAGAAAAAAATTCAAACACATGAGGTCCGCGCGCCAGCGCGACGAGCTTCCTCCCTTGCTCCTCTCGAAATGTGTTGAACCCCAGTAGACGGCATGACCAGCAGCGAGGAGATGCTGGCACCGTTTCTGCAGATGTCAATTGGCGTAACGTGACTGAGGCACGGAACAGAGCAGCATGCCAGCATTGCCTTGCTCCAAACCTGCTCGATGTTGTAAAAAAAAACTGCTCAATGAAATGTGCCGGACATGTACTGCCTTGGAGCAACATGAGGTCAGTAAGGACATGTACTGCACTGTTAGCGTGTTGCCAGCCTGGAGCTTCGTCATATAAAGGCACTCACAACCCAGACTCTACACATAGAGTCTTCAAAGGGAAGACTCTACCACAGGAAACTATAGTGTCGAATGCAACTTTTATATCTGAAGTCTTTCTCATCGTTCATCCCTCGTCCCCTTTGGATCTTCTGCACACATTTTCTTCCACCTGCCCACAACCACATGGATCGAACGCTCGTGCAAAGCTCGGTAGCATGGCCCGACCGTGGCGTGGAGGCTGGTCCTCCTCTTCGACGGAGGCGAGGTGGAGGTCGATCCTCCTTTCCGGCGGCGGCACACGCGGAGGAGCCATGTGAAGCGTCCCCTCATCAGAGGTGACTAAATGTGACACAAACACCAGTCCCAGGAGGCTGGTAACATATTTATTACAACAAGTGGTTTATTACCTTACAACACGTCGAGGCTGTGGGCACGGGAGCGCCACTACCACGAGAAACAACATAAGAGCTACTAACCAAACTACGATAGTAAAGGCTTCTAAAGCCTCATCAGAGTCTAGCACCATAGAAGCTTCCTGTGGCGACCCTGATTCCACAGACACGGGTTGGGTGTAGGACAGCAACCTACTCGACGACTTCGGGGACTGTCGTATGGACCTCCCTGGGCCCACCACACCGGCGGGTACCAGGACCGACTACTCGGTGGGCCCCTGGGACTACCCGGCTTGCGCTACACGGCACCTGAAGGCGTGGAGCACAAGGACAGCAGAGGAGTAGTACTCGGTTAGGACTCTGTACACGTTCCGCACTGTATGGAGGTCTCCTAGACGTACTCGGCTAGTACTCCTTCCCTACTCCGACTTGTAACCCTGCCTCCCGGACTATATAAGGCGAGGCAGGGACCGATCTCCTTCATCCAATCTCTTCTGATACAACTCACGGCGCACCATTGCACCATCCTGTAATCGTGCCCTATCAATCCAGAGCTACGCAACATACAGACGTAGGGTATTACGCACCTCGCGGCCCGAACCCCGTCTAAATTGTGTGCCACGTGTCTCTTCCTTCGAGTTACCGATCTCGGCGAGTCACAATCATCTACTTCGGGTACTCCCCGTAGTAGGTTGCCGGTCTAAAACACCGACACGGGCGCGCGCCGGTAGGGGCTCTCGCTCGAGATCACATGGCGAACTCGACGGCTTCCGTCCACATCAAGCCAACCGTCGCCTTCAACCGCGGCGACACCTTCGTCTTCGGCGCCCGGGTCCGCACCGCCGATGGCGCGGGCTCCTTCCGCCGCCGCCCGACCATGCGGCCCAACCCGAGGACAGCCTCGTGACGCTTCCCCGAAGTTGTCACGGACGAACTCGCCGCAAGTTCGGCGAAATCTCGCTCTTCAACCATCACGCCGACTTCGAGCTCGAGTCCGTCTCCAACTCGAACCCGACGTCGCCATGGGCCATCGCTCGCGAGCCGGCCGCTCGCCCATCGCGGACGGTCCCTTCACCTCGTCGGCCGCCCGCGCGTGGCCCCCGCGTCCTCGGCCGGGCCCGCGCAGGGGCTCCCGCTCCACGCCGGGCCGGCAAGGAGCCCGCAACCGAGTACAACTCGGACTCCGACGCCGTCCCCCACCACCTCTCGGACTCCAGCCCTCTCTCCGAGTTCTACTCGAACCCGGACTACGAGTTCGACTTTGGGTCGGACCCTGAGGGGCCCAAGTCCGAAGATGACTCCTCTGAGCTT
Source organism: Cenchrus americanus (assembly GCA_947561735.1). NCBI lineage: Eukaryota > Viridiplantae > Streptophyta > Magnoliopsida > Poales > Poaceae > Cenchrus > Cenchrus americanus. Next base: position 27,830,797 of record OX387242.1, on the reverse strand, counting down.
CCCTTGTCGGGGGCCGGCCCTCCGGGCCGGTTATAAGATCGACGCCCGCCGAAGATACGTCTGCGGCCGCACCGCAAGCCCGCCCCGAACCGACAAAGGAGGACTCACGCTACGTCGCCTACATCGACTCGCTACCGTTCCGGAGGGAACACCACCGGCCCCGGCCGACTCCAACACACCCACCGAGGTGGCACCTTCCGAGTCCGGCCTTGGCACCCCCGACCGCCAAGTCTTCATGGGCGCCGGCGACACCCCGGAACCTCGTGCACGGCCGCGGACAAGTACACGGAGGACATCTCCGCGGACGAGCCGTCCGCGATGCCCCCGCGGACGAGACCGACGCCAGCAGGGACGCCCGACGCGAGCGCAACAGGAAGCGCAACGAACGACGCCGGCGGCTCAGGGACAACCTTCCCATCCGCAACCTTGCGGAAGCTCTCGAGGCGGTCGAGAGCAGAGTCCACACTACTCCTGAGCAATGCCTCATGTCGATCACAACGATCGCACGCCAGGCTCAGGGCATACGCGCTGGGGAGGTCATCGCCAAGCTCGCTGAAGAAGCCTACTTCATGCGGGTCGACAAGAGAGTCGCCCAACCTCTCCCGGCTAAGCCTCGCGACAACGAAGCTACTAGTCGCGGCGGCCGACCCCGGTCCTAACCGTACTCGGGGCGATATCCCACCCGACCCAAACCGTCGACGCTCCACCGCCGGCGGACCTTCACGACAAGAGCAAGGCAACCGAGAAGCCGTCCCCCCACCGTGCCCCCGCCGGTGGCGGCGGCAACGACCCCGACGGCGGCGGCGCCGACGGCGGCGGCTCCAACCACGGGGCCAACAAGAAAGGCCGGGAGGCGGCGGCGGCGGCGGCGGCCGCGGCCACGCGCATAGCCACGCCTCCGGTGCCTCTCACGGTGGGTACGATGCTCGCCGGAGGATCGAGGAGTTGCGGCGAAGAAGTCGACCACCGCTGCGGGGGCGACGGCTTCCCCGCCTTCTCACCCCGCTCGCAACCCTTGCTCCTCCCCGACAAGTTCAAGCCTTTGGGGATCACCAAGTACGACGCGAGCGGATCCCATCCGGCGGCTCCGATGCTACGCACTCTCCATCGAGAACGCTGGCGGCAACAGCGACACCAAGTGCCTCTACTTCCCCTTCTGCCTGGACCAAGCCCCGCTCACATGGCTCGAGTCGCTAGACAAGCACTCGATCGACAAGTGGGACCAGCTGAAGGAGCAATTTACAAGCAACTTCGCGGGCGCCATGGGCCGTTCGGGTACTCGCATGGACCTCGCCATGATCAAGCAGGAACAAGGCGAGACCCTCCGCAAGTATATGCGCCGCTTTTTCGACAAGCGCGCTACCGTCGTCGACGTCACCGACAAGGAGGTCATCGACCTCTTCCAGGACGGCCTCTACCATCGCCGCACCTTCGAGGACTTCGGTCGCCGCCGCCCCAAGTCCATTCCCCACCTCAAGGACATGATCACGTCCTGGGCGGACGAAGAGGACAAGGCCAACGCCAAGTACGACGCCATCCGCGCCAAGTCCAAGCAGAACCAGGGTGGCGGCAGCGGCAGAAACACAAACCAAGGCGGCCGCAACAACAACAACAGCAACAACAACTTCTCGGGTTCCAACCGCAAGCGCAAGCCAGACAACACCGTCGCGGCTATCCAGCGCCCTCCGAAAGGGAACTCGAAGAAGAACTCCGGCGGGTTCAAGGACCCGCCGAAGGAGAAGTGCCCGTGGCATCCGAACGGCAACCACACTACGGAGCGGTGCTACCGGCTCGGGCACGCACTCAAGGATACGCCGGAGCCACCGCACCCTCACGATCGAAGGGCAAGAAGAAGGACGGCGACAACGACGACTTCCGGGAACCCGAGAAGACCGTCAACGTCCTCTTCGGCGGACCGCCCCGGCGGGCGGGGAGCGAAGGCTACCCGTCGCGAAGTGATGTCCATCGAGCCAGCGGTCATGACCCCTCTCAGGTGGTCAGAAGTACCCATCACTTTCTCCCGCGCGGACCAGTGGACTAGCTTCTCCGAACCAGGATGGTTCCCTCTCGTCCTGAAGCCAACAGTGGCGGGTTCCAAGCTCAACAAGGTGCTCATCGACGGTGGAAGCGGGCTCAACGTCCTTTTCACCAAGACCTTGAAGAAGATGAAACTCGACGTCACCCCCATGCTCAACAAGGGCAGCATGCCCTTCTACGGCATCGTCCCAGGCAACGCGGCTATCCCACTGGGCTCAGTGGTACTGCCAGTTACCTTCGGGGCGTCTCGGGATAACTACCGCACCGAGTACATCAAGTTCGAGGTTGCGGATTTCGAGACTTCCTACCACGCCATCCTCGGCAGACCGGCCATCGCCAAGTTCATGGCGGTGCCCCACTACACCTACTTGGTACTCAAGATGCCAAGTCCGGCGGTGTGCTCTCCCTCCGTGGGGACTTGAAGATCTCCCACGACCGCGATACGAGAGGCCGTGGTGATCGCCTCAACAAATCAAGTACCCACCCCAATGATGGAGGTCTACGCTGCGTCGAAAAAGCTCGCTATGAGCGAACTCGACATCCCGCAGAAGTCCGACGGCCGCCAACAAGCCTCGGCCACCCGAGGAGGTACTCGTCAAGTCGGTCGACCTCGGAACGGGCGACCCCGGCAAGACCACCACCATCGGGGCCGGCCTCGACCCCAAATAGGAAGACGCGCTCATCGGCTTCCTTCGGGCTAACCGCGACATCTTCGCGTGGAAGCCGACGGACATGCCGGGAGTGCCCGGGAGCCGATCGAGCACCGCCTCAACGTCGATCCAAAGGCCACCCCCAAGCGACAACACCTCCGACGCTTTGCCGACGACGGACGGGACGCCATCAAGAAGGAGCTTGCCAAGCTACTCGTCGCGCAGCTTCATCGAGAGAAGTCTTCCATCCCGAGTGGCTCGCCAACCCCGTCCTCGTCCGCAAGAAGAACTCGAACGAGTGGAGGATGTGCGTCGACTACACCGACCTCAACAAACACCCCCCAAGGACCCCTTCGGGTTGCCGCGGATTGATCAAGTCATCGACTCCACGGCGGGCCGCGACTTGCTCTCGCTTCCTCGACGCTACTCCGGGTACCACCGGATCGCAATCAAGGAAGAAGACCGGGAGAAGACCGCGTTCATCACCCCCCGTTTGGCGCGTCATCGCTACACGACCATGTCATTCGGGTTGAAGAACGCCGGCGCTACATATCAACGGGCCATCCAGGCTCCGCTTCAAGTGGCAACTCAACAAGAACGTCGAGGCCTACGTGGATGACGTGGTTGTCAAAACCAGGGGACTCCGATACCCTCATCGACGACCTTGAAGAGACCTTCGCATCACTACGCGAGTACCGCTGGAAGCTCAACCCGAACAAGTGCGTCTTCGGTGTACCTTCGGGTAAACTACTCGGCTTCATCATCAGCCAGCGCGGCATTGAAGCCAACCCCGAGAAGATCTCCGCCATCACCAGCATGAAAGCTCCCACGGGCATCAAGGACGTCCAGAAGCTGACGGGGTGTATGGCGGCGGCCGAACGCATTTATCTCGAGGCTAGGAGAATGGGGTCTCCCCTTCTTCAAACTTCTCAAGCATCACGAGAAGTTCGTGTGGACACCGAGAGGCGGATCAAGCCCTTGCCCGGCTCAAGGACTTCTCCGTCAAAGCCGCGCTCCTCACGGCTCCCTACAAGGGCGAGCGCCTCTTCGCTCTACCTTGCCGCGACTACTCACGTGGTCGGCACCGCCATCGTTGTCGAGCGGCGGGGAAGACGGCCACGCCTACCCGGTCCCGGCGCCGGTCTACTCCGTCGGCGAGGTTCTATCGTAGTCCAAGGCTCGCTACCGGCCCGTGCGAGCTTCTCGTACGCTCTACTCATCACCTCGCGGAAGCTACGACACTACTTCCGTGAGTACTCGGTTTCGTCGTCACCGACTACCCGCTCGGCGACATCCCGAGGAACCCGGACGCCACCGAAGAATCTCCAAATGGGTCGTCGAGCTCGGCGCCCTCACCATCGACTTCAAGCCACGCACCGCCATCAAGTCACAGGCACTAGTCGACTTCATGGCGGAGTGGCGGGAGAACCGCCTACCTACTCCCACCGTGCGACCAGAGCATTGGGTGATGTACTTTGACGGCTCACTCAACCTCGAGGGCGCAGGCGCAGGGGTACTCCTGATCTCTCCAACGGGCGAACAACTCAAGTAAGTCCTGCAGATCTTCTGGAAGGTCTCGAACAATGAAGCCGAGTACGAAGCCCTCCTGCATGGGCTCCGCCTCGCGGCTTCACTTGGCATCAAGCGGCTACTAGTCTACGGCGACTCCGCAGTGGTCATCAACCAAGTCAACAAGTCCTGGGACCGCAACAAGGAGAACATGGACGCCTACTGCCTAGAAGTCCGCAAGCTCGAGAACAAATTCTACGGTCTCGAGTTCCACCACATCATCCGCGACAACAACGTTGCAGCGGACGTCCTCTCAAAGCTTGGATCCACCCGCGCCCAAGTACCCGCGGGCGTCTTCGTCCATGAGCTTCACGCGCCATCCATCCCGGAGCCGGCGCCACCGACCACCGCCCCGGGCCCATCCACCACTCGGGCGAGGAGGTCATGATGATCGACGTGGACTGGAGGCAACCCTTCATCGACTACCTCAACGAGCAGAGGGTCCCCTCCGACAAGAACGCAGCCGAACAACTCGTCCGCCGCGCCAAGTCCTACGTCCTCGTCGGCGACAAGCTTTACAAGCGGGGCGCATCTTCTGGAGTACTCATGAAGTGCGTCCCTCGCGAAGAAGGCAAAGACATCTTGGAGGAGATTCACAAGGGCGTCTGCGGCAACCACGCGTCCTCACGTACGCTGGTCAGCAAGGCCTTCCGGCGAGCCTTCTACTGGCCCACAGCCCTGGGCGATGCCGAAGAACTCGTCAGAAGGTGCCAAGGATGTCAGTTCTTCGCCAAGCAGCAACACGTCCCAGCCTACAAGCTAGTCACCATACCGCCGACCTGGCCCTTTGCCTGCTGGGGGCTCGACATGATTGGGCCGCTGCCAACCGCGCCGGGAGGATTCAACGAGTGCGGTGGCCATCGACAAGTTCACCAAGTGGATCGAGGTCAAGCCGGTCACATGCCCCAAGGGCGACGAGTACTCGACTTCTCGGATGAACTCGTACACCGCTATGGGCTACCCCACCGCATCATCACGGACACCGGGGTCCAACTTCAACAACCACCGGTTGCGGGAGTACCGCGAGAACAGCGGGATCGACGTCAGATACGTCTCAGTCGCCCACCCACGGGCCAACGGACAAGTCGAGCGCGCCAATGGGATGGTACTCGACGCCCTCAAGAAGCGGCTACACGACGCTGCTAACTCCAAAGGGGGCAAGTGGATCAAGGAACTACCCAACGCACTCTGGGGGCTGCGGACTCAACCATCCAAGCCAACGGGGCAATCCCCCCTACTTCTCGGTCTACGGCTCGAAGCCATCCTCCCTGCCGACGTCATATGGAACTCACCGGCAGTGGAACACTACGACGAAGGCGTCTCGGAAGACAGCAGACGAGTTGATATCGACAGCATCGAAGAAGCTCGCTGCGCCGCCCTCGTCCAATCAGCAAGGTACCTAGAGGGTATCCGACGCTACCACGATCGCAACGTCAAGGAACGCTCCTTCAACGTTGGAGATCTTGTCCTCCGTCGTATCCAGAACACGGAAGGACTCCACAAGCTCAGCTCCCCCTGGGAAGGCCCCTTCACCGTGGCTAAGGTGACCGGGCCGGGCTCCTACCGCCTCCAAACACTTGAAGGCGAAGAAGTTAACAACTCGTGGAACGTCGACCAACTCTGTCGATTCTACGCCTAGTCTCACGACTACTCCGGGGTTCAAGTCTACACGACTACATCAACGCCCCTTGCCGCAAGCGACCCTCCGGGTCCTGGCTCCAAGTCTCCGGACTACTCTCCTCCAGGTCCAGCCCCACGGCTACCTACGGACCCTGGGCTGCGACGAGCGTCAAGGACTCTAGCAGCGGTCTATCAAGAGACCACACTCCAAGATCCAGCCCCACGGCTACCTACGGATCTGCGATCCAGCCTCCACGGCTACCTACGGATCACCAGCTGCAAGCGGCTACCCGCTCCAGCTCCACTTAGCTGTAAGCGGCCTCCGGGTCCAGGCGACTACTTGTAACTACGGCCCTGGCCACCCAGGTGTACTTTTTCAGTAATAAAGTTTGATCGTTCATCAACTTCTTTACTGTCTACTCCCTACGACGGGACTACTAAAGCCGAGTACTACTACTCGCACCTACTCCACGATGGGCGCTCCGCACTCTGAGATCGCGGTTACGAGTACTCATTTATGGAACAACTTCATTTCATTTATACATGAATAAGTTCATTACAAGTGGCTTTTGTACAATTATGGCTACTAAGCTATCTATGCAGAGCTACCGGAGGTTCAACTTCTCGGCTACCGCTCCGCGATGGGAACCATCTCGCTCCAACAGCTCGCGTCTTGCTCATCCGAGCAGTTGGCGGCTACCCCGCCGGCGACCACCTCCACCGGAGCCTTCGGGAAGTACGACTTCATGAAGGCCGCACCCGCTTCGGGATCGACTTCGCCATGTGCTTGACGTAGGCGGCCGGCCGGCTTGGCGCTTCACGAAGTCGATCCGCCGGCGGGGCTATCTTGGGGCCGCCGGGTGCGGCACCGGGAGCCTCGCGATCGGGAGGGCGACCTCTTCAAGGTCCTTCGGTGGGCCGGAGCGCCTCGCAATCTTCGTTCAACTTCGCAAAGATTTGTAGCGCTTGACGAGATCTCTGTCGAGGCAATCCGCAACTCCATATGCTTCTCGCACTCGACGGCAAGCTCCTTGTAGTCGAGCTCAAGTACCTGGCGGGCTTCTTGCTCCCGGTAGAAGAGGTTCTTCATGCTGACCTCCGAGGCTTTCAATTGCTCCACCTGGCCTTCGAGTTCTGCAACACACCACAGCAACGGGTCAGAGGCTATGCGGCTTCCAACAAGTACCCGACAAGTCCAAGGACATACCTTTGTTCTTGTTGCGGAGGCCCTTATTCTTCCGCACCAGGTCGTCGCCCTTCGCCTGCAGCTCCATCACATCGTTGTGGTACTTGGCGAAGGCGGCGTCGAGCTTCGACTGCATCGCGGCCGCGTGCTTCCGCGACTTCACGAGCTGCTCTTCCAAGGCCTCGGCTCGGAGCACGGTGTCGCCGTAGCCCTGCAGCATGTTCGACTTCTCGCGGGATCGCTTCGCGACGTCCTGCACAAGACAAGCTCAAGTCAACAGAGTACTCAACGCGAAAGGATTGACTACTCGTGAAGCTTCGGCTATGTACCTTCATCCACTGCTCAGCACGCCGGATCGCCTCCAGATGCTGAGCTACCGTTGCCGGCTCGACGAGATCGTCGGCTAGCAGCTCAATTCCGCCACGGCTACTCGACGTAGCCTCCGTCATCGGCGCCGAGCGAATAGGCTCCGCGTCTTGGATCTCGGGGGATCGGATTGCCACCTCCAGGGCAACCCCTGGCGACGTGGTAGCCGCCTCCCCCTTGGCGGACTCCTCGACGACTTCTCCTTCGGGCTCGGGGGCTCCTTCCGCGGCCTCCGGGGCCTCTGGTGTCAGCTCCTGCATGGGTACTCCTGCAGGGAGGTCACCCCCTTCAGCGCCTGTCAACAAGGAACATGCGCATCAGTGCCTACGACTACTCGTCCTGGAGTTCTACAGCTTCAAGAAGGGTACTCACCTTCGACTATGGCCGCCTCGGCGGCGGCGCGCTTCGGCAGCCGGGGGCTCGGTCGCAGCTTGGGCCTCGGGAACGGGCTCCTCGACGGGCGGCATGGCTTCTGCTGCCTCCGCTGGCGTCCCCGTCCCAGCTCAGATCTGTGGATTTTCTGCACAAGTGTTCACAGAAGCTTGTCAGGCAATCATCGACTACTGTAACGAGTACTACTCACGAAGGTGGGGTACTTACAAGGTCGACCGGACGATGCTCACGGCCGGTGCACCGAGGATGCTGGCGATGTCAACCAGTCCACCCTCGGCAGGCGTTTCTTCTTCCGCCTCTTCGGCTACTGCCTCCTCCACGGTGGCAGCGGCGGCCGGCGCAGATGTCTTCTGCGTCCCTGTGGCTTCCACCTCTACAACGGCGGCGGCCGCGGGCACTCGCTCTCCACGGAGCGGGGGCCGGGCGCTCCAGGCGTGCCGAAGTTCTTCGACAGTGGGGGCTGGACTTCTCCTTCCCGCCGGTTCCCCCACTGTGGGCCACATGCCCTCATCGCCCTCCTCCACGGGCTCTGCTGGCGGCACCTCCTGCACATAAAAGGCGGCTACTCGTCAGCACTGTACTCGACTACCGGGTATTCGACTACTCTGCTCAAGATGACTTACCTCCGGAGGCGTGGTCTCTGAGACCTTCATTTTCTTCGCCACCCGCTTCTTGGTGGGGTTGCGCGGCTTCCTCGGCGGCGCGGCAAGGCTAGCCTCCAGGCTAGCCGGAGGGTCTTGGATGAGTGGCACGTGAGGCAAGCCCGGACGGCTAAACCTCGACCGCAGCTGGAAGCGGTCCTGAAGAGTTTCTTTGTCTTCATCGTCGTCATCGGAGGTGTCCTCCACAATGACGGTGTCGTCACCCTCTCCAACTTCGCGGCGCTCTTTCACCTTCCCCACCGCTGGGATCTCGATTCCGCTCGGTGGCGGCTGCGGCTCGGAGACAAACCGCTTCACATCATCCTGCGCAAGCACACAAGGCGTCAGAAACTCCGCTACGGATACTCACTACTCGACGAGGGGGTACGACTACTCACCTCGTTGGGCGGGCGCGCGGCGGAGTACTCCTCCACAGGGCACGCCGTGTACTCCGGCATGTCCTTGAAGATCCTCGACAACCTCTCGACGATGTCGTTGTCGTCCAGCTCGCCCCCCGGCATCCGCGACGTATCGTTGTCGCCGGTGTACTCGAAGCCCATGGTATCCCGCGCCATCAGTGGCTGGATCCTGCGCTTCATGAAACTGAAGGCCACATGCTCGGCCCTCAGTCCCGCATCCCTGAGCGTCTTGATGCGCGCTAGCGCTCGGGGAGCTGGATCCCCTCTTGCATGGTGGGCTCCGTGTTCCACCACTCTTGGTGCCTGGGCTGCCGTCCGCTCGGCTTCGGTAGCTCGGGATGGTGGTTCGTGATGTAGAACCATCTCGTCTTCCAGTCGGTGTTGGAATCCACGAGCTTGTACGCCATGCATGCTCCGCGGCGTCCTCCCTCAACTGGATTCCGGCCCCTCCGACTACCCTAGGGTTGGAGGCGCCGGGGGCCGCGGCTTCACGCGGAAGAACTTCCGGAAGAGCACCCAGTGCGGCTTGATTCCCAAGAAGGCTACGCAGAAGTGTACGAAGACAGATGTATGGAAGATTCCGTTGGGGTTCAGATTGAGGTACTCGATGCCATAGTACCTGAGCAGTCCCTTGAAGAAGTCGCTGGCTGGGAGCGCAAGCCCGCGCTCCACGAAGCGCGAGAACATCGGGATCTCGTCTTCGGCCTTCTCCATTGGATAGGGATCTCCTGCGGCGGATCTCCACATATCGATCTCCTTCTCCCTGATGAACCCGCTGTTCAACAGGGTCAGCAGGTCCTCCGTCTTGACCTTCGACTTTTTCCACTCGCGGCTCGGATCAGCGCGCGGTGGAGACATCGGCGGCGCCGCATCTGTAGCGGCCGCGGCGGCCTCTGCACGGCTCCTCTTCTTCCCGCCGGCCTTGGATGTCTTCGACGGTGACGGCTTCATCCTCCAAGTGCAAGGAGTCTTCACTCGCATTCGCTCGGGGGCTACCCTAAATCCTTCGGGCGGCGATGCGCTCGGATCTACTATGGCGGCAGCAGGCGCTGGAGTGGATTCTACCTCAAGTTTCAAACGGAAATGACTGCGGCTCGCTTGGGGTGAAAACCCTAAGGGTTTCGGCTTCTATTTATAAGCCAAATCGCCTCCGCAACGGGCGGTTGGATAAGTCCACGCACGGCTGACTCAGCGGCCGCGCGTGACTCTTCGTATTCTACTAGTCGACGCGCCTCACCTCGGGGGCTCGGCTACTTCTACTCGACTACCTGGGACGCGGCTAGTCTCAAGAGCATCTCAGGACACATTCTCCAAGAAGACCCTTCAATTCGAGAGGAAGTACTCGACTCAAGGCTCGGGGGCTCCGTGCCACGTGTCCTTCGGTTTTTTCTCTCCGGATTTTTCGGGATTTTCTTGCCAAGACTTCGGATGGATCCTCAGCCAGAGCCCGCGGCTCGAGGCTCGGGGGCTACTCCATGTGGATTGCGGTTCTGCAAATCGCATCTCCACGACGGCTTCGGCTTCAAGACAAGACAGGCATTTCTTGAAGACCTTCGAAGGCAGATTTCAAGGACGCTTGGGACTACTCGAGAAGACTTCAAGATTGCTCAAACATCAGCTGGAGTACATTCCAGCCTCGGGATGCTTCGACTACTCTTGAGGACTTTTGACTTGTAGCCCTCGGGGACGCTTGAGGACTACTCGTTAAGGCCGTCAAGATTACTGGAAGCTATCCTTCTCGACTACAAAGTACTCGGGGGCTTGTCGTATGGACCTCCCTGGGCCCACCACACCGGCGGGTACCAGGACCGACTACTCGGTGGGCCCCTGGGACTACCCGGCTTGCGCTGCACGGCACCTGAAGGCGTGGAGCACAAGGACGACGAGAGGAGTAGTACTCGGTTAGGACTCGTACACGTTCCGCACCGTATGGAGGTCTCCTAGACGTACTCGGCTAGTACTCCTTCCCTACTCCGACTTGTAACCCCGCCTCCCGGACTATATAAGGCGAGGCGGGGACCGATCTCCTTCATCCAATCTCTTCCCGATACAACTCACGGCGCACCATTGCACCATCCCCGTAATCGTGCCCTATCAATCCCGTAGCTACGCGGCATACAGGACGTAGGGTATTACGCACCTCGCGGCCCGAACCTGTCTAAATTGTGTGCCACGTGTCTCTTCCTTCGAGTTACCGATCTCAGCGAGTCACAATCATCTACTTCGGGTACTCCCCGTAGTAGGTTGCCGGTCTAAAACACCGACAGGGACGAAGTCGGGATCCTCCTCTGAAAAATAGTTAATTAAGCAAGGGTGAGTACATACGTACTCAACATGTTCAACCCCACCTATGGAGGGGCTTATAAGCAGATCATGCACAGGATATATCAAGGATCAGGATAAAGTTTATTTGCAACACATTTACTCATGCAGGGGTTCATTTTCGAAAAGGTTGTTGCAAACAATTCTTATAACTCAAGTACTCAATTGTTTTGAGAAAACCGATTGGGGACTACCGGACTCCCCGTCCGCAGTAGTCTAGGCACACAGTTAAAAACTTTTCCAGAAAACAACTCACGCCATGAAACATCCCAAACCCAAACACTAGTTTTGTGACCACACCGTGACTCGTCCAATACCGTGCACACGGCTATTCAAATAGGTTTTACACTCTGCAGAGGTTGTACATCTTTACCCACGAGTAGGGTACCGCCACACGAACACCTTAGTGCTGGTGCGGATCCTATCAAAGCCATTACCCACCTTAGCTAACCCTACGAGCCACCACGGAAGCAACCAAGGGGTTATCTCACATAACCAGGGCGTACCTCACACAAATCGTACCCCTACTCCTTGGTCTCCCGCTGCTCACCCACACACCTGATGGTGAGTAGATTAACTAGTGGGATTTATGCTAAGTCGTTGTCACATACAACGGTCGAGTGGAAGTACAACAATTTGGGTCAGGTGAGATGTCACGCAACCCGGTCCTTAACGACAAGATGGACATCTCCAACACGCTCAACCACAAAGGTACGAGCTCACCCATACTTCTGTCACACACGTCCATCCCGTCTACCCAGTTCTTTTCTCATTTTCCAGAATATCTCATTCCCATTTTCAAAGCACTCACACATTTTTAAAGCAATCATTTAGGCCAAACAAAGGTCATTCATAGCAATCAATGGTGGCTACCCTACCAGGTTTTTGCAGTAAAACAATATGCAATTTATAAAATGGGTCATAGGGTTGTGTTTATAAAACTAGGACCAAAGCATGCATCAAAGGATGAGATTGAACTTGCTGTCTTCGAATTCCTCAGGGAGTTCCTGCTCGTGGTTCGGGACTCCGGTCTCCTGCTCGCAGTACTCGGCTCCAAGCTCCGGCTCGCGGTACTGCTCCTCGTTCACTTCGTCGGCTATAGCGTACACACAAACAAGCATGCAATCAATACATGCACACAAAAATCTACCGGCTGGGCTCGAGGGGGAATAAATAGATAATAAAGGAGTAAATATTAGTTAGGGGTATATAGCTGAACGGGAAAATAAGTGGAGGGTCGAGGCAAGAGCTGGGATCAATCGGGCGAAAATATGAACATGAAATGACGTGTTAAAGGCGTCATTAGGATTGATCTAGAAAGAGTAAGGACTTGGTTGTAATTAGGTTTAAAGAAAAAGGGACCTAAGTATAATATATAAATAGGGTGGGGTCTAAGTAAAATAGTCTAAGGGTCTGTTTGTAATTGATTTTGGGATGGCAGGGGTTGTGTTGACGGTGAATTTCCGTCAACCTAGAGTACTTGTTATACATTGGTTTCGATTATGATTTGCAACTAACCCGCCACTAGGCATACTAATGATGTAACAAGTTCACAATTGCATGTCGATTTTCGAGGTTTTTCTTTACGCGGGAAATTAACATTAAAGAGGAGACTTTCGGGATAAGTTCATCAAGCACTTCAAGAGAAGATCATGAAGCCCGTCACAAGTCAAGACACGTGATGAACATGACTCCAAATAACCCGAGGACGAAGCGTCAACGTTCAAGTCTTAAGGGACTCAACCAGAAAACGGTGAAGCTTGGATAGCAAGGATTCAAGCCTTAACCGTGAAGGAAACGACGTCAAAGGATCACATGCAAGTGCACACAAATAAGGGATCACGCGAGAAGCAACCGGGGAGGAAACCGGAGCCGAACCGGGCCGAAATGGGCCTGGGCTGGGGTTCGGTGCAAAACAGAGGATAGGGGAGGGGTTCCTAGAAAAACTGCCATCTCCTTCCTCCCCCTCGATTCAGAACAGAGGAGAGAGGGATCGGGGGTGGCCGGTCCGGCCGGTGTCGGCGATTGCCAGCGCTCTCGGGCACGGCAGCGGCTGGGAGGTGGGGCAAAATGAAGAGGGGGCAGAGGGGGTCTCAACCCCGTGCTCACCTTAGGCTGAGGTGGCTTGCGGAGGTGGCTCCGCGTGAGGGGGCAGCGGCCGGTGTGCTTCGGCGGCGGTGCTCAGGGGCGGCGGCGCTTGAAGGCTCGGGAGAGGTAGTGAGGCTGTTGTGGAGGTGCGAGGTGGGGTAGGGAGCGTCGGCCCCTACTTATAGGCGCGGGGAGACGGTAACTCGGGTCGGGCACGCGGAGCTTACGCGGCCGTCCATGGCGGTTTGGGAAGGATCTCGACGTGGACTCGGCCAGCGGGATTCGCGGCCAGCTAGGTGGCGGCGCTGTTGGACAGGACCCGTCGGGCAGGGGTGAGCCGGTTGTGGCAGAGGCGAGCGGTGACGCGGTGTGGACGGCGGGTTGCGGTGGTGCTGTTAGCATGGAGGTGACGGGTCGTGCAGGCGGAGTAATAGCGGCCATGCCAGAGCATGGTCACGTCGTAGGGACGTTGCGGCATGCAGAGGAGGAGGGTGCCGGGCGTGGTGTGCTGGGGCAGAGCCGCGGGGCCGGCGACATGACGTGTCACGGAAGCGCTGCGGGGGCGGGGTGCGCGCGTGCGGCGTGGTGTGCGCGGGCGCGGCCGGGGGGCGCCGGGCCCGGCGCGGCCCTGTGCGGCCGGCGCGCGGTGCACGAGAGGCGCGGCGTGGCGAGCGACAAGCTCGGGCTCGGGCAGGGGAGGGCGTGCCCGGGGGAAGCAGCAGAGAAGGCCAGATGCGCGGGCCAGAGAAGGAAGAAAGAAGAAGGAAGAGAGAAGGAACGAAAAGAAAGAAGGAAAAAGGAGGAAAGGAAATAGAAAAAGGGAAAAAACCTAAGGGGAAAGGGGAAAGAAAAGAAAACGAGGAAGGATAAATTGGAAAAAAATTTTGGGAAAAACAGGGAAATTAGGAAAAGGATTTTTGGTGGGATTTCCAGGTTTTCGGGTGCAGGCGCGATTTCCGGGACGACGGTGATGGCGAGGCGGGGCGGCCGGCGAGACCGTGGCAAGCCCGGGATTCCCGGCGAGGTGGCCGACAGTGGAGCTGGGGCGGCACGCGGTGAGCGGCGGTGGCCCGATTGATGGCGGGCGATGCCGGCGGGATTTACGGCACGCGCATCAAGGGAAGGAGTGAGGGGAAAGATGATCGGGATTTCGGGGAGACGATCGAGCTCAGCGGAAGGATTTTAAAATAAATGCGTGATTTAGGAAGTGGTTTATTAAGAGCTAAAAACGCGGGCGTTACAAACCTACCCCACTTAAAATGAATCTCGTCCTCGAGATTCGTCTAGTTCCTGAACAAGTGGGGAAACTCTTTCCTCAACGCCTCCTCTCGTTCCCACGTGGCTTCTTCTAGTCCGTGTCTGCTCCATTGGACTCTGCACACCCGTACTTCTGATGTCCTTGTTCTTTTGACCACTGTGTCCAAAATCTTGATGGGAACTTCCTGGTACCTAAGATCTGGCTGCAAATCAATTGTCTCTACCGCCACTCGTTTTTCTTCGAGTACTTTCAAACACCTTCGCAATTGGGAGACATGAAACACCAGATGTATATATGACATTTCCTCTGGTAGCTCCAACCGGTATGCTACTGCTCCAACTTTCTTCAACACTTTGTAGGGTCCAATGTACCGAGGGGCTAATTTTCCATGCATCTGAAATCTTCGAGTCCGTCGGATAGGTGAAACCTTGAGGTAAGCGAAATCTCCAGGATTGAAGCTTGCTTCTCGCCTCTTCTTGTCTACATAGCTCTTTTGTCGGGATTGGGCAGCCTTCAACTTTTCTCGGATCTCGGCTACTCGCTCTTCAGCTTCCTTTATAAGTGCGGGCCCAACCAGGGCACGTTCTCCTACTTCTGACCACATCAAGGGTGTCCTACATTTCCTCCCATATAAGGCTTCAAACGGTGACATTCCTAGGCTGGCCTGATAGCCGTTGTTGTAGGAGAACTCTGCATACAGCAGACTTTGTTCCCAGTCTTTGCCATAGGTGAGAACACATGCTCTCAACATGTCTTCCATAATTTGGTTCACCCTCTCGGTCTGTCCATCCGTCTGCGGGTGATAAGCCGAACTGAAATCCAGCTTGGTACCCATGGCTTTATGCAAACTTTTCCAAAACCTAGAGGTAAATTGGATCCCTCTATCTGAGACTATCCTGCTAGGTACTCCATGCAACTTCATTATATTATCTATGTAGAGCTTCGCCAACTTCTCTCCACCATAAGTGGTTCATACGGGTAAAAAGTGAGCAACCTTAGTGAGTCGGTCCACTATTACCCATATGGAATCATGTCCCTTCTGAGTCTTGGGCAAACCCACTACAAAATCCATGCCTATCTCGTCCCATTTCCACACCGGGATGGGTAAAGGCTTCAACAGCCCTGCGGGTTTCTGATGTTCAGCTTTAATCCTCTGACAAGTATCACAGTGGGCGACGAACCGGGCAATGTCCGCTTTCATTCCATTCCACCAATACTTCTGCTTTAAATCCATATACATCTTAGTGGATCCCGAGTGGATGGAATATGCTAAGTTGTGTGCCTCATCCATGATGGTCTGTCGGAAATCTCCGTCTTCAGGCACACATATCCTATTTTTATACCACAGTGTGCCTTGATCGTCCACTCTAAAGTCTGGGGCCTTATTCTCTCCTGTGTGCTTGCGGATTTTCATCAAATTCTCATCGGTCTCTTGGGCCTTCCTGATCTTTTCTTCCAAGGTGGGTTGAACACTTAGTTGGCGGATGTAGCCCTGGGGAACAATGTGCACGTTGAGTCGTGCCATCTCCTCTTGTAACTGGGCACTCTTAGGCACAGCCTTCTCGTAGGATTTTCTGCTTAAGGCATCCGCCACTACATTGCCTTTTCCTGGTTGGTAGTGGATTTCTAGGTTATAATCTTTGACTAATTCTAACTGCCTTCTTTGACTTAGGTTCAGGTCAGGCTAGGTGAAGATGTACTTTAAGCTCTTGTGGTCTGTATAGATTTCGCACTTATTCCCAATCAAGTAATGTCTCCAAATCTTAAGGGAGTGCACTACGGCTGCAAACTCCAAGTCATGGGTAGGATAGTTCTGCTCGTGGGGTTTGAGTTGGCGGGAAGCATATGCCACTACTTTCCCATCTTGCATAAGGACACATCCTAACCCTTGCCGGGATGCATCGCAATAGACGACAAAATCCTGTTGAATGTCTGGCAAGGTCAGTACTGGAGCTGTTGTCAATCTTGTTTTCAACTCCTGAAAGCTTTTCTCACAAGACTCAGTCCAGTTGAACTTCTTCTCCTTCTTGAGCAACTCCGTCATGGGTCGGGCAATCTTAGAAAATCCTTCAATAAACCTCCAATAGTATCCCGCTAAACCAAGAAAGCTTCTGATTTCGCTCACATTGGTTGGTTGTCACCAGTTGGAGACTGTTTCGACTTTCCCGGGGTCTACTGCTACTCCTTCTACCGTCAGAATATGCCCAAGAAAGATATTTTCTCTAGCCAGAATTCACACTTGCTGAACTTAGCGTACAGCTTGTGTGCCCTTAGTTTCTACAGTACCACTCGAAGGTGTTGCTCATTTTCCTCCACACTCTTGGAGTAAACAAGTATGTCGTCAATGAAAACTATGACAAACTTGTCTAGCTCTTCCATAAACACCTTATTCATGAGGCTCATAAAGTACGCTGGTGCATTGGTGAGTCCAAAGGACATCACCGTGAACTCATACTGCCCGTAACGGGTGACAAAGGCGGTCTTCGGGATGTCGCTCTCCCTAATCTTGAGTTGATGGTATCCTGAACTTAAATCCACCTTCGAAAAATACTTGGCTCCTTTCAGTTGGTCAAATAAATCATCTATTTTGGGGAGAGGATACTCATTCTTGATAGTGACTTCGTTCAGCGAGCGGTAGTCCACGCACATCCTCAGGCTTTTATCCTTATTTTCTACGAAGAGCACTGGGGCTCCCCATGGTGATGAGCTTGGTCTGATAAATCCACTTTGTCGAAGTTCTCTTAGCTGCTTCTTTAGCTCTCTTAACTCAGGGGCTGCCATCCTATAGGGTCTCTTGGCTATGAGAGAGGTTCCAGGGATAGGGTCAATGACGAACTCTATATCCCTATCTGGTGGCATTCCGGGGAGTTCTTCGGGGAACACATCTGGATACTCCCGCACTATTGGGACATCCTCCATGGATTTGGCTTCCATGCTAAAAACCATTATGTCTGGTTTGTGCCCTCAGGTGTGGCAGGTCACTTGTATTCCGTCTGGGTTGGTTAGGTGCACTACCTTATTGGCACAACTTATAAGACCAAGGTGTTGGCTTAACCAATCCATCCCAAGAATCACATATATTCCCTTGGACTTTAGTACTACTAGGTCCGCTAATAACTCTACCCCATTTAAAATGATCCTTACCCGAGAGCAACCCAGTTGACACTTGATGTCACCTCCGGGCATTCGGGTTAACAGGGGTGCTTTTAGTAGTACTGTAGGTATGTTATGTTTTTCCACAAAACTTGAGGATATCAACGAATGTGATGCTCCTAAATCAAATAATATGGTTGCCAAGACTGAGCTGACCAGGAACTTACCGAGCACTACGCCTTGTGCCTCTTGAGCCTCCTGTGCGTTGATGTGGTTGACGCGGGCTCGTCCATAAGACTGCTAGGGCTGCCTCATCTGCTGGTTGTTGTTGTTTTTGCCAAAGTTGTTGCTGCGAACTGGCACACGGTTGGCTCCAGATACAACCGGTCTTGGCCCGTTCACTGAGTTGGAGAAGGTTGAAGCTGTTGGCTTTTTGGCATATGGGCAGTTGGCAATGAAATGCCCGGTCTCACGGTAGTTGAAACACACCCAGGAGTTGTTGTTGTTGGTAGTGACCTGGCTAGTGTTGCTCTGTGGGGGCTTCATGGTGTTCTGGTTGTCGTACGATTTGAACTGGGTTCTGGGGCCTTGAGAGCCCGTGGCCTGTGACTCGGTTCTGTACTGCATGGGGGCTTGGAACCTAGACATGGGGTGACCGAAGCTTCTCTGCCTCTGGGAACGTTCTTGCTGTTGAGCCTTGTGCTCCATGAACTTGCGCTTGTTTTCTTTCTTCTCTTCTGCTTTGGCTCTCTCTGTGAGGATGGCCATGTTCATAAGTGTGTTGAAATCAGGGTAGATCTGAGGGGTAAGCAGAGTCCTCAGTTTCGAAGTGAATCCCTTCTTGAACATCTCCTGCTTCTTGGAGTCCTTATCCACTTCCTCAGGGGCGTAACGAGCCAACTCTATGAACTGGTAAGTGTATTCCTCTACTGACTTGTTGCCCTAGCGGAGTTCACGGAACTCGTCTGCCTTACGCTTCAGTGTGGCTTCTGGGATGTGGTAGCGATGAAACTCTTCCACGAACTCATCCCAAGTGATGGTGGAGGGATCCTTGGCTGCTGCACAGTGGTTTTCCCACCAGGCTAAGGTTGTTCCAGTGAGATGGTGAGTAGCCAGGAGAACCTTGTCTCGGTCTTCATAGTTGAAGGGCTCCAGTCCCTTAGGATGGCCCTCAGCCAGTCATCAGCATCCAAAGGATTCACGGACCCGCCAAAAGTGGGTGGCTTTGTCCAGAGAAATTCTATCAGCTTCTCATTCATGCCCAGAACATGGGGCCTTGGACGGTTAATGGCATTGCTATGGCTTCCATCGGCAGAGTCTGGTTGGTTAAAACTTGTGCCATGTCTATGGGAGGGGGTGGCGGTGGTAGGACAATGTTTTCTCCTCCATCTTTGCCTTGATTCACTTCTTGGTCGTTAAGGCGCTCCCTTCGATCGGCTTGAGATCCTTCCGCGTTCATACGACCAGAGCCTTGGAGGGTCCTAGCAGGGCGCCTCGAAACCATCTGCAGAGGAGTGGGTTTTCTAAGAGATCTAGGTTTTATGTGATGTTTAAGTTGATTAAGACGAATTTTTTTTGAAAAGACATGATTCACTCCTGTCGGCAAGCACACAACAAGCACATAGCAAGCAAACAAGCACAGACAAACTTTATTGCAAACAAGGGAGGAGGATACATCCTGAACTACTCGACTGATACAGTGCGGACGCACTACACGACTTGGTACTACGACAAAGGCTAAGGGTGCGACTTTAAGCTCGGACCATCGCGGCTTCATTCCCTAGGCAAGGCAACTGAGGCATGCTACTCGCGTGGCGAGCCATCTTCTGGGGCTGAGTGCACTTCCAGTGGAATGATCAGCTCATCGTCATCCTCGCCCTCGGGGTTTCCATTCTCTTGGGGCTGTGCTGCAGTTTCCTCTACTGCGGTCGCTGTTGGTTGTTCGGTGACTGCCGGTGGTGCTGGCAGGGTTTCAATAGTTCCTCCCCATCCTACAAGGGGTGTCCCAAGCAGGACTTATGCTTCCCCAATGGCCGGAACGGGTGTTCCACTGTTAGTCCATTCCTGCATGCGCTTATCTTGGATCCGCCTGAGGCTTTCATGGGCAACAGCTTCACTACTTATGGCGGCTACGGTCCTTGCTTCAGCTTGAGCTACTCGAACTTGGTGCATCCTTACTGTGACCTCTGCTTGCTCGGCCCGACTGATTTGCTCCCTCAAGAGCTTGGCCTGGTCATCAAAGAGTTTATCCAGGGAGACGAGGTAGGCAACTACATGGTACAAAAGGTCTTCTTGGTGGCGGTGTTGTTCCAGGTTTCTCATGCGAGCCTGCCAGACTGGGGTTCTGATGGCAGGGGAAAATACCTCATCGGTGTGGGGATGAGGTCTTCCTCGTAGATCCGGCATAGGTAGCAGAGGGCTTTTCTGAGGGCCAAGGGGTAGGTATCTCGGTGTCGAAACCCTGTTGCGGTCACTGTTGATGGTTAATAGTTGTATCAAAGTTCGTTTAGACTTGCAAGCGGACAAGTCTCCCGTCGTAGTCAAGGGACCCTTCTTCCTTCGAGTGGTGAACCCAAGGTATCGAATCCGTGGAACAATGTGCAACGCAAGGATTCAATCTAGTAAATCAAGGAAAGCTATCTATTGAATAACCAAGTTGCATCTAATCTACTAACTCATAAAGGAAACACATCTAATATAATCTACTAAAGAGGTAGCAAGAGAAAGCAAGAGATAACCGATCTAGAGAGTCTAGATCATGCTTATGTTGTAGCTCCAAACAAGATAGATGAAGATAGAAAAGCGAATCTCATTAAAAGCATCTTTAAACCGTGGCCTCCGGTCCAATTCCGAAAATGCCCGCCTTTCAGAACCCCCGTTCTGTAACAACGTATTCCTATTCATGCGGGTAGTCTAGGGCGAGTTCGATAAGAACAAGTTGAAATCACTTGGTCAGTCCAGTATGCATCTCTAGCCACCGTGTCTACAAGAGCACCCTATGAAATCTAGCTATAGACTAGATTGGGGAATAAGCAAAACCAAGAAGAAAACAAAATCATCGAGAAGGCACTTGTGAAGGACCGATACGGCGAACCAGAGAGGGGGGGGGGAGTGAATGGGAGCCGATAAAAATTCTTCTCGAAGGAGATCGAAACTCCAACAAGACGAACGCGGCTTCCAACACACGTCTCCGACTCACTACCAAGGTTGGTCAAGCCCACGTAGCCACTGGAGTGCCACTGGACCTAGGAACCAACACACCACCTTCCGACCCGAGAAACGCGGCGGAAAAACCAAGCCTCGAGTCTACGGACCCACACGGTCGGACCGGTGAGCACCACCGGTCGACCGGTCCTCGCCGGTGAAACCGAGCAACTTTCACTAAGTGGCTCTACACCGGTCGGACCGGTGAGACACACCGGTCGGACCGGTGGCGGCACGAAAGCCCCCAAGGCACCAAACAAGCCAACCGACCACCAAACGGACCCAAACTCGAAACGACGGCACCACGGGACAACAACGAACTCACCAAGATGTTCACCCGAGCAAAATCCCACAAGGGCTTCCACCGGTCAGACCGGTCAAGAGCACCGGGTCGGACCGGTGTGTGGCACAGGCGGCTCGGGATGAACAGCACCCGCGGGTCAACTCCCCCAAAAACAAAACTCGATCTCCCGAATCGCTCCACGAACTTGAACAAGACTTTGGGGATATCAGGAACACCTCATGAGGAGTCCATAGCCAAGTTTAATCCCACCAAATCTCGTCCAAAAAGGAGGAATCGAAGAAATCCCGCCGAGAGCACCTCCAACCCAAGAACTCAAGAAACCCCCAAAATCGAGCACCTTTACTCACAGATTTGGGAGGGGAATCACAGCCCAAAGAACCACGAAGGGTTCCCACAAATTTCCCCCATCAAATCCCCAAGAGAAAGGCCCCGAAAACAACCCAAAGAAATCACCGAGAGAGGGCTCCGAAAATCACCACCAAGAACAACCGGAGAAAACACATCCAAACCTTGAGGAACCACGCCGAATCATCTATACATGAAACAAAGGTTCGTACAAGGTCTAGCAAGCCGCCCGATCATCCATCCCTCTCTACAAGATCTCTCCGTGAAGCCCTCTTGCTAGTCCTAAGGAAAACCTAAAGAAAATAGGTGGAAAATAGGAAAACTAATGAGCTAGGGTTCCAAGAGTTGGCTGCCATCCTCTCACCTCTTGGGTTATATAGGCGGCAACCGAATGTCTAAAATGCCCCTCTCTACTAACTAGGGATACAAGCCCCTCAAGGGCGAATTTGGAATTCTTGATGTCTTCACCATCGGACGGATGCCAGGCGACCGCACCCTGCGTAGCCTCGACGCAAGCCATGCGATCCCGACGCGTGTCCTCCGCTTCGAAGATTCCGGGACCGCGTCGTCGCACACCGGTCGACCGGTGCTCCTCACCCGGTCGACCGGTCCCCACCGGTCGAGCCGGTCGGACCCACCACCGGTCGAGGCCGGTGCGTGCTTCTTGCACCTCCGTCTTCGGTTCTCCGGTCTTGGCTTTGTGGATCAACCAAGGAACCCGGTGGTTTTCGGTGAACCACCGGAAACCCCGCGAACTCGGTGTAGCCTCCGCCAATCTCCACTCATGACTTGGCTCCCACGTAGTCCCGGCTCGACCTTGGTTTTGAGGCTCAACCAAGAAACCGTCCATGACTTCATCTTGCTTGTTCATGCCACCATGCGGCCCGCACTTGACCCCACCGGCCACCGGGTCCCTCGAACGAAGCCTCGCTTGTCTTCTCCACACCCGGAGGCCTCACCGGCAACGACCTTTCGCGCTTGTTCTTCACCTGCACCAACACCAGTCAAGCCGCAACCACGCACTCGCAATACTTAGCCAAGAATCAGTCCACACAACGTTGTCAATCACTCATCACACAAGGAAGCGACCATCCACCGGTCCTCGAACCACACATGGTCCTCAATCTCCCCCTTGATGAGTGCATTGACAACACCCACACGAAAGTAACAAGAGAGAAAAGAAAAGAAAAGAAACAAACAAAAAGAAACTCCAACAAGCGATCGAAAGCCAAACAAAGGCAAAGAGCAAGATCACTTGAAGGAAACAAGTCTCGGACCCCTTAGGCAAGGGCAACGGCTCGACACATCCGAGACAAAGCAAAGCTCAAGCAAAGAGCACAAACCACCAAAACACAGCTCGAAAACTCTCAAAGAACTCCCCCTGCACACATGCAAGCTCCCCCTGAACCAATGCAACTCCCCCTGGACGAATGCAAGCACGAAACCACATGAAACAGGACAGCTGCAGCACTTTCAGCTCACACCGGTCAGACCGGTCATCACCACCGGTCAGACCGGTGCCTAACATATGTACAGGACCAGCACTCACACCGGTCAGACCGGTGCTCTTCACCGGTCAGACCGGTGAAAAACGAGACCCGAAATGGCTCGAAACCACCTGAAAACCTTCTAAATGCATCCACTAAGCCATTTCAAGCTCAAACTTCTCCCCCTTGTTGGCAATGCATGAATCAAGCCAAAAATGCAAAACTTTCAACCTAGAGCTTCTCAAATATACAAAATTCAACAAAGAATGCTACACATGTCCAAATGAGCAAGTTAGATACTCTACGGCTTCGTATCGATCTCAACTACATGATCACCAAGTTTCACAACCATTGGACGAAGCTAAGATGGATTTTGGCAATTTTGCGAAAAGCTTGCCTCTCATGAGCAAAGTCCTAAACATGATCAAAGCATATCAAAATGGCAAAGCCACACAAACTTCATGCTAGGACAGCTATTCTAACCATAAGACCATCACAAACACCCACAAGCACCTCATGTCATGTCAAAGCCACCGAGCCATGTGCCTACTTCTATGTATGAGACTTCTCATTGGTAGGCATCATGCAACGGTTTAGCACCCAAAGCAAATTAAATTCAGCACATATGACATGGGAGCGTATTTTCCAAGCATTTTTCATTTCATTTTCAGATTTGTAAATGGTACATGAAATGTCTTTGCGACAAAAAGGAACTTATGCTCCTCCACAAGATAAATCAAGAGGGCTAAACATTCATGATGGCAAATGAGCCTTGGGCCCCATATGATCAATAAACTAGCTATCCAACCACAAATTAAGCATAGCAAGGCCACAAAAACATGTCAAGAGCATGTAAAGGCATTTACACATGAGAGAGCATACATGTGACATTTTTCAAAAGCATAGCTATCAACCATGGATTATTCATCAAGATCATCAAGAGCTAAGCCAAACTAACCGTAGCATACCAAACAAGCTCACAAAGACATATATCTCATTCCATGGTGAACAATGTATATGAGAGAAGCTTTCCTAACCAATGCATATGATACAAAATGCATGCAGTCTAAGATACAAGAATGCCTATACATCATGTTACATATGCCATGCAAAATGCAAGAAATGCACAAAGGAAAGCTATACATATGCTACAAACCGGCTCCTCGAGGGGAGGCAAAAACGGGCTCGACACCACCGGCAAAAGAAAGCTCCCACACACCCAACTCAAGAAATCAAACACACACCAAGTTCCCCCCGCAAACGAGTGAAAGTTGCTTGATCTAGGGGTTTGGTGAAAATATCGGCTAGTTGGTCATGTGTGGGTACATGGATCAAGGCTATCTTTCCTTTCTCAACGTTGTCTCTCAGAAAATGATACCTCACTTCTATGTGCTTGGTTTTGGAATGGAGCACGGGTTCTTTGCAACGCTTATGGCACCGGTGCTATCACATTGAAGTGGGACATGGGTATACTCCTCACCAAAGTCACTCATGGTGTAGGTGATCCAAAGGAGCCGAGAGCAACAACTAGCGACCGGCAACATACTCGGCCTCGGTCGTGGATTGAGCAACACTCGACCGCTTGCGGGAAGACCAAGACACCAAAGAAGAACCCAAAAGCGGCAAGTCCCGAAGTGGACTTCCTATCCAACCGACACCCGGCAAAATCCGCGTACGAAAAGCCATGAAGCGCCAAAGAAGAAGACGCGGAGTACCAAAGGCCGAAGTCGGGAGTGTGACGCAAGTACCTGAAAATTCGCTTCACCGCTTGCCGATGCGAAGTCCTCGGAGACGCTTGAAAACGAGCGCACAGACACACCGAGAACTGTATGTCCGGCCTCGTCGCCGTCAAGTAGAGGAGTGACCCGATCATGCTCCGGTACTCCTTCCGGTCCACGTGTTCACCTTCCTCATCCGCATCAAGAGCCGTAGTCGTACTCATCGGCGTCGTCATAGCCTTGGAGTCCTCCATCTTGAACTTCCTCACAATGTCCTTGGTGTACTTAGCCTCGGTGCACAAATGTTCCTTCCTTTGATTGCTTGATTTGTAGCCCGAGGAAGAACTGCAACTCACCCATCATGCTCATCTCGAACTCCCCGCTCATATCATCCGCAAACCTCGCAACAAGAGAGTTAGACGAGCCACCAAAGACAATATCATCCACGTACACCTGCACAATCAGGATATCTCTGCCCTGCCTCAGCAAAAACAAGGTCTGATCGACCTTCCCCATCTCAAAACCTCTCTCAAACAAGAACCCCCTCAACCTGCCATACCAAGCTCTAGGCGCTTGCTTCAACCCATACAACGCCTTCCTCAACTTGTACACCCGGTGGGGGTACTTCTCACTCTCAAACCCCGGAGGCTGCCTCACATACACTTCTTCCTCCAACACACCATTCAGGAAAGCACTCTTCACATCCATTTGGTGCAACTTGAACCCTTTAGCCACGAGAAAAGGCTAGAAGGATTCTAATCGCCTCCAAACGGGCTACGAGAGCAAAGGTCTCCTCGTAGTCGATCCCCTCCTTCCGACCGAACCCCCCGGGCAACAAGTCTCGACTTGTTCCTCACAACCTCACCCTTCTCTCCCTCTTTGTTTTTCCACACCCACTTGGTACCAATCGGCTTACACCCCGGAGGAGGGTCAACCAACTCCCACACCCGATTCCTCTCAAAGTTCTCCAACTCCTCATGCATCGAGTTAACCCAATTGTGATCGGATAGTGCGTGTCCAATGTCTTTGGGCTCGAAAGAAGCAACAAATGCAGCATGAGCAAAATGGGAATTGTTTCGAACCCTCGACCGTGTAGTGCGTTCATTCATGTCGCCGATGATCCTCGAAGCCGGGTGATCCACTTGAACTCGCCGGGGAGGTTCTCGCCTCGAAGCTACCTCCCCCTCAACATCGGCTTCTCCTCGTTCTTGATTTGTCGTCGTAGGTGTAGCAGAGGGTCCATCCATCATCGTCGTCGAAGTAGTGGGTACATGTTCAGCCGGGGGCACCGCACCGCCATCCTCATCATCTCCATGTTCACGCTCCTCCTCCTGAAAGATCTCCTCGCCAAGCTCATCATCACCTGCACACTCAAAGACAAGCTGACTACGTGGCTCTGTCTCGTCGAAGGTTACCTCGCAAGTCTCCACGATTTGGTTAGTTTCAAGATTGAGCACACGATATGCTCTAGAATGAGATGCATAACCAAAGAAAATGCCATCGACAGACCTAGCCTCAAACTTATCCAACTTCCCCGCCTTTTTTCGAATGAAACACTTACAACCAAAGACATGGAAGTGACTCACCTTGGGTGTGCGACCATGCATCAACTCATAGCATGTCTTCTTCTTGTGCACTCGAGGTATATCTCGTTCGACACATAGCATGCGGTGTTCACCGCCTCGCCCCAATACCTCCTCGGAGTCCTATGCTCATCAAGCATCGTCCGAGCCATCTCGCACAAGGTCCCGTTCTTCCTTTCCACAACACCATTCCGGGGAGGCGTATACGGACTCGAAAACTGGTGCTCAAGACCCAAGTCATGGCAAAAGGTTTCAAAACGAGAGTTCCTGAATTCCGAGCCATTATCACTGCGGATAGCTCGTATGGCATCTCCGTGCCTCTCGTTCCTCAACCTCAAGACTAGATCTCGAACAAAACCAAACGTCTCCCCTTTCTCCTCGAGAAAGAACACCCACGCATACCGAGAATAGTCGTCCACCACAACAAGGACATACCACTTCCCACCCGCAGATCGCACACGAGCTGGGCCAACAAGGTCCATATGGAGCGACTCGCATGGACGCTCGGTCATCACATCGGTGAGAGGCGGGTGAGAAGAGGCCACCATCTTGGCATGCCTACACGGCGCACAAACCAACTCTTTCTCAAGCCTCAAACGTGGCAATCCTCGGACCAAATTGAGTTTACTCAAGCGAGACAAAAGGTCAAAGCTCAAGTGACCCAACTTCCTATGCCACTTCCACAACTCACTCGAAGAACCAGCCAAGAAACAACGCTCCACACCCGAAGACTGAGAAAAATCAGCACGAAACACCCGACCCTCGGGAACAACCATACGGACAAGGTCCCCTCGAGAGTCCACAATCCGAGAACCACCAGGCCGAAACAACACCTCAAAACCCTCATCCAACAACCGGGACACGAAAGCAAATTGTACCCCGGCGATTGAACAAGAGCAACACGCCTCGAGTGATCTTGTCACTCACTTTTATCTCACCTTCCGAAAGCACACGCCCACGCCCGTTGTCCCCAAAGGTGATGTACCTCTTCGTCACCACCGGACGAGACTTGAGAACCACCCCCTCGTCTCCGGTCATATGCCTCGAGCAACCGGAGTCAATCAACCAAATGTTCTTCAAGTCTCCCACCTGCACATCAAAAATAGGCACGTGAGCGAACAAACGACTCAAAGACCGGGGTTAGTACCAAAAGAGGAAAACCAGTGCCGAGCCATTTGCTCGAAAGTGGGGTTAGCACCAACCAAAGCATCTCTCCTACCAAAGCTACCTCCACGAACACCACCACGGTAACCACCCCGAGGGAACCATCCCTCTCTCGCCCGAGGAGGACCAAAACCACGCAAGAAAGCCCGTGGAACATCCTTCCTCTCCAACTCAACACCACGACTCCTCCAATCCCCGTATTGAGCACGAGGTGGAGAACGCCTAGCAAACTGACCACCTGCACCCTTTCCAGCCCAACCACCAGAACCACGACCACCAGAAACAACCCTCGCACCTGTACGAGCACGAAACCCGAACATCTGTCTGCCCAGGCCTGCACCGGTCTGACCGGTGCTCCACACCGGTCTGACCGGTGTGGTCTGGGCAGCAGCACCACCTGCAGCCTTCTTCTCTCCCCAAGCCCGAACTGTCCTCACAATTGCCTTGCCCCTGGGCATCTGCATACGAGGCTCAAGTACACCATCGGAAGGGTGGTACTTGTCCTTGTTAGCCCACTCCTTCTCCATTCTCTCCTCTCGCTTCCTCTTGAAGCAAAACTCCTCCTTATGGCCATCTCTCCCACAATAGCCACAATGGAACCTCACAAGCTTAGGCTTTGGCTTGGGATGTGGTTGCTCACTTGGTTTCTCTCCACTCAAACCCTCCACCGGTTTCTCACCACTAGCCTTCTCACTCTCCTTCCCAAAGAACACTTTCCCCGAAGTGCTCACAAACTTGATAGGCTTTTGTAGGTCATTTGTGGGTGTAGGAAACACGGGTGGAGCTGGGGTTGTGTCTAGTCGGTTCCTTAGATGGTTAGGCTTTGGTGGGAAATCATTTTTGTGGTGGGTTTTTGGTGGCTCCGGGATATTCTCTCCACTTCCCTCACCAACCTTGTTTGCCCCAAGCCCCTCACCATCTTGCCTCTTAAAGGCCTCGATCATCATCCTCAACTGAGGCTCGTGACCGGACAACCAACCCATCAACTTCCTCAAATCATCATTCTCATCCTGCAAGCGATCAACATAATGTGCAAGCTCCGCATTTTTCAATGCATGCATTTCACGGTAGAGCAAGATGTAGGCATGGGTTCCTTCAATTTAGCCTCGAGCGAACTAGTGTAAGCATGCATCTCATCAATTTTAGCATGCAAAACGGGGCAAGAAGTGCAAGCACCTAGCAAAGCAGGTCTAGACTTAAGCTCGGCCACTTCAACCCTAAGCACATCTAGTTCCTCACACTTGGAGGCATGCTTCTCCTTGAACAAAGCTAGATCGGCAAGGAATATGGAGCAATCAAGACAATCATTCTCATCGAAACAACGGGGCTAGCCTTAAGCGAATCAATCTCAAGCTTGCTATCAAGCACCCGTGTCTCTAGCTCACCCACTCTAGTCCTAGCATCCTCGAGTGAAGCCCTAAGCTCTTTCCTCATTTTCTTGGCCTCTCTAAGCATGTCATCACGGTTATCAAGCAAAGAGCCAAGCCTCTCATTCTCCTGGCGCAAGAAGGGAAGCTCATCACGCACCTCGTCGTCGGACTCAGAGTCCGAGTTGCTCTGTGTGCTCTTCTTGCTGCCGGAGCTCAACGCCATGGTGCAGAAGCCGTCTCTCGCGAAGCAGCTCAGCCCGCTCAGGTTCTTGGACGACCTCTTGTTCTTGCGGCGATCTCCCTCGTCGTCGCTGCTGCTCGAGCTCGAGGTGGAGTACGCGGAACTGGAGTCGACGTCGCTCGCTCCAACCATCGCTCGGGCCTTGCCTCGGCCCTCCTTCTTCCTCGATCGTCGCTCGTCCTTGTACTTGTTCTTGTGCTTGCTCTTGTGGTCGCGCCTCGAACGGTACTTGTCGTCGTTCTTCCTCGGCTTGTGCTTGTAGCCGTCCTTGTTCTCGGCCTTCTCCGGCGGTCGGCGACGAAGTGTCCCGCTTGCCGCACCGGAAACAAGTCCTCGTGTTCCTCCTCATGTTCACGCGGTTCTCGTGCGGCCTCTCGAACCGCCTCGTCAACGCCGCCGGCTCGTCCTCTCCAAGGTCATCAAACTCCTCATCCGGCATAGACATCGAGAGAGGAAAACGAGAACATCTCGGTGGATGGGTTAGAGTTAGTCTTTCCTTTGGAACCACCAACGAGGGCAAGACTATGGGAATCAGTCGGTCCCTCGAGCTTGGCGCTCATGCCCCTATCCACCTCGGCCCGACTTGAGCTTCGAGAACAGCTCGTTCACCGTCAGAGTATCATATCGCTCCGACTCGACTATGGCCTCGAACTTTCCGCTCCATATCGTACGATCCAAAGAGTGTAAGAGCTTGACCGCTCTATCATGATCATCGTACGGGAGCACGTCCACATTGGCCCTCATGTTGTTCACCACCACCGTGAACCTCTGAAACAAGGCATCTATGGACTCACCGGGGAGATGAGTGAAGTTCTCGTACTCTCTCCGTAGGTCGCATACAACCGTGCCCTCGAACACTGGCGTTCCCAACATGAGCCTCCTTCAACACCGCCCATATCCTACAAGCCAAGTGCTCGGTGTGCACCCGATCGAACTCGGCCGACACAAAGCACGAAACAAGTAGTCGACCGCCTTATTGTTGGCGTCGAAGCCGTCCCTCGATCTCGGAGCGAGGAAATCAACCGGCCGGACATAGCCTGTGTCCACCGTGACATCCCAAAGGATCCGACCCTTTCCGCGGAGAAAAGCACCCATCCGCTTGCTCCACATCCGGTAGTTCTTGCCATCGAAGTGTGGAGGACCCGAACCCCGTTCTTGGTACGCCATCCTTGGATCTTAGACTGGTTAGAGTCAACAAAGACCCGAACCGGCTCTGATACCACTTGAAGGACCGATACGGCGAACCGAGAGGGGGGGGGGGAGTGAATGGGAGCCGATAAAAATTCTTCTCGAAGGAGATCGAAACTCCAACAAGACGAACGCGGCTTCCAACACACGTCTCCGACTCACTACCAAGGTTGGTCAAGCCTACGTAGCCACTGGAGTGCCACTGGACCTAGGAACCAACACACCACCTTCCGACCCGAGAAACGCAGCGGAAAAACCAAGCCTCGAGTCTACAGACCCACACCGGTCAGACCGGTGAGCACCACCGGTCGACCGGTCCCCGCCGGTGAAACCGAGCAACTTTCACTAAGTGGCTCTACACCGGTCGGGACCGGTGAGACACACCGGTCGGGACCGGTGGCGCCTCGAAAGCCCCCAAGGCACCAAACAGGCCAACCGACCACCAAACGGACCCAAACTCGAAACAGCAGCACCACGGGACAACAACGAACTCACCAAGATGTTCACCCGAGCAAAATCCCACAAGGGCTTCCACCGGTCAGACCGGTCAAGAGCACCGGTCAGACCGGTGTGGCCTGGGCAGCTCGGGATGAACAGCACCCGCGGGTCAACTCCCCCAAAAACAAAACTCGATCTCCCGAATCGCTCCACGAACTTGAACAAGACTTTGGGGATATCAGGAACACCTCATGAGGAGTCCATAGCCAAGTTTAATCCCACCAAATCTCGTCCAAAAAGGAGGAATCGAAGAAATCCCGCCGAGAGCACCTCCAACCCAAGAACTCAAGAAACCCCCAAAATCGAGCACCTTTACTCACGGATTTGGGAGGGGAATCACAGCCCAAAGAACCACGAAGGGTTCCCACAAATTTCCCCCATCAAATCCCCAAGAGAAAGGCCCCGAAAACAACCCAAAGAAATCACCGAGAGAGGGCTCCGAAAATCACCACCAAGAACAACCGGGGAAAACACATCCAAACCTTGAGGAACCACGCCGAATCATCTATACATGAAACAAAGGTTCGTACAAGGTCTAGCAAGCCGCCCGATCATCCATCCCTCTCTACAAGATCTCTCCGTGAAGCCCTCTTGCTAGTCCTAAGGAAAACCTAAAGAAAATAGGTGGAAAATAGGAAAACTAATGAGCTAGGGTTCCAAGAGTTGGCTGCCATCCTCTCACCTCTTGGGTTATATAGGCGGCAACCGAATGTCTAAAATGCCCCTCTCTACTAACTAGGGATACAAGCCCCTCAAGGGCGAATTTGGAATTCTTGATGTCTTCACCATCGGACGGATGCCCGGCGACCGCACCCTGCGTAGCCTCGACGCAAGCCATGCGATCCCGACGCGTGTCCTCCGCTTCGAAGATTCCGGACTGCGTCGTCGCACACCGGTCAGACCGGTGCTCCTCACCGGTCAGACCGGTCCCCACCGGTCAGACCGGTCAGACCCACCGGTCGGGACCGGTCCGGTGCCGCCGCACCTCCGTCTTCGGTTCTCCGGTCTTGGCTTTGTGGATCAACCAAGGAACCCGGTGGTTTTCCGGTGAACCACCGGAAACCCCCGCGAACTCGGTGTAGCCTCCGCCAATCTCCACTCATGACTTGGCTCCCACGTAGTCCCGGCTCGACCTTGGTTTTGAGGCTCAACCAAGAAACCGTCCATGACTTCATCTTGCTTGTTCATGCCACCATGCGGCCCGCACTTGACCCCACCGGCCACCGGGTCCCTCGAACGAAGCCTCGCTTGTCTTCTCCACACCCCGGAGGCCTCACCGCAACGACCTTTCGCGCTTGTTCTTCACCTGCACCAACACGAGTCAAGCCGCAACCTGCACCTGCAATACTTAGCCAAGAATCAGTCCACACAACGTTGTCAATCACTCATCACACAAGGAAGCGACCATCCACCGGTCCTCGAACCACACATGGTCCTCAACTTGATCGCTAGAAATTGGATGCACTATAAAAACTTCACCATGAATGATTACATGAACAAGATCACCACTGGGATCCTACCTTGATCTTGATCCTTGCTCCGGAGCTCCGACGTGGTCTTCCATGCAAGGTTCCCACGTCGGCTAGGGAGACCCTAGACAACTAGCACGACCCTCATCTCCGAGATGGTGTCCCTCAAGCTTCTCTGCTCCTCGACGGCGGATGACGAATTGATTGATGCGTGGCTCTCGGTCAGGGGGTTATCAATAGCCTGAGATGCATCTAGGTCAAAGGGGGCCGACTGGGCCTCGAAATGGGCTGGACCGGCCGGCTTGGGCCGACTGGCCTGGGCCCACTTCGGCCCAGTTCGCGGCCTCCTTCGCCCGACGTTGCTTCCCGAGTCTTCTAGATCCTTTCCCCTTCTACATGTGGGCCCTTGTCGTCAGTTTCTCTCCGAATTGGACGAAGCTCCTTGTCTCGCAAGATTCGGCACTTTTCTGGCTAGGTCATCGGAGTTTTCCATCTTCTCGGGTTGGGTCCTTGGGCTTCTTGGAGTCGTGTTCACTTCATTGCTTGACTTCTACCAGGCTTCAAGGTCTTGTCATGAGGTGCTTAATGAACTTATCCCGGAAGTCTTGCTTTCACCGCTAAAACCCTGCATAAACACTAAACTCCAAAACCGACATGCACAAGTGAACTTGTTATACCACGGGGGTTAGTACCAATGGATAAGGTATAAAACTCATGCCAACACCGAAGGTAAACTCATGGCTAGGTTGACGGGATTTCACCGTCAACATCTGCCCCATGCTTAAACCATGCTCGTCCTCGAGTAAGCCTTCGATGGATATCATCATTGCCCTTCATTGTTTAAACCTTGCACTTGATCATACACGAGAAAACATAATGCTCTCAAAAATTTAATTCGTTAAAGTTTCATAATATACTAGCCTTCATCCCTACGGAGGGTACGTTATTAGTTAAGCTTATCCCACAAGTATTAACATGCTCCCAAAATTCAAATGAATCTCAGAAATTTTGAAATAAAGAACAAGATGAAAAAAGAGCTAAACCAAGTTCACAAATTTAAACCACCTTGCATCTTGCTCATGAACTCTCATCTCATCTTGTCTCTCAAGCCTATTTATTCTACTCCTTTCCCTCTCATAACACATATATGTGGTAGGCTTTATATGGAGCTTTTTGGGAAAGTTTAGTCCTAACAAGATATTATAAATGAGATGTTGTCAAAACAAGACAAGCTTTTCATGGTCTTACCGAGACTCGTCAAAAACGTCATTGGAAAATGATGTTATATTAAAGAGGGGAAAGAGAAAAATACACATACTTGAGATGGGAGGACATGTGCAAATGGCAAAGAGTGATCCCGAGACACAAAGGAAGTCCTCGTTATCGGATTGCACATGGTTGGAAAATGAGTATGGATCTTTTAATCTTGAAGCCTTGAAATTCCTAATGCACTTTAGAGAACCGGGGAGTTCACTTTATTTTTATTTTTACACATACTCATATTTTTCTTTTCTTTTTTTCCTCATACATATACTTTTTCTTCTTTATTTCTTTTTCTTTCTTTCTTTTTCTCATTTTTTTCTTTCTCATCAAATTTTTTTTATTTGCTCCCCTTTGAACTCTAACATTACATTGCACCTACCTCCTCCCCCATGCTTAGACGTTTGCTCGTCCTCGGGCAAAGAGGTGATAAAGATAAGGTAGGTACCGGAAATATTTTTCCTTTGGAGAGATACTTGAAGTCTTCAATCTTGGCACCATCGATATTCCTTGAATTGATGATCCATACTCAACGATAGGTTGTGGTCAAGGAGGTAATCACAAAAGATGATATTTGGTTTTAAGGATGAATATCCGGTGAGGTTTGTGAGATCTCCGATGTGGGGATACACAATGCACGGATAAGAGGCTAACAATAAGATAGATACGCAAAAACGGAATGACCAGCTTCTTAGTCTCGGGCCAGAGAAATCAAGGCCTGAAATAACTCACCCAAAAATAAACCTTGTATACTGAGTTTTTGCACTCAAATATTTATATGGCTCTGGATAGGTAGAGCAACATGCAAGTGGTATTTATGACAAGTTTAGCATTACTTTTAAGAACAAAAATAAATCATCTTTAATCCATCTAAAACTTGAGAGCACATAAAACACTATGGCTCTTTATTTTTATCATAACCTCCGCTAAAGATTAAGCTAGCATTTAGATAATTTCATATTTGTATTTTAAGAGAGCACTAGCTTAATTATGCATAAAATAATTGCAAAGATAAACAAAGTGGCAATTATAATCATATATCATCATGGCATAAACCTTGTAACTTTACCAAAGGTAAAAACTAGGTGGTGACTTTATTCATGATGAAAATAAAAACTATGACACATGCTGAAAATAAACTAACACGCATGCTGAAATTTAAATAAAAACTGAAAACGCTACGCATACATAGGTGCGTACAAGTTGAAAATTAAAGAAAAGGGGGTAAAGGAAAGATAACTAAAGCTCGTCCTCTCTCTAGTCTTCCGTCGGTGGTTGATATTGATAGTCTTGGTTGTTGTACCCTTACTCATAATAGGATTGCACCACTCCTCCTATGAGTTGTCTGACGGTGCTAAGTGAAGGTGTCAAAGATCATAAGCGATGTTTGCATTTCCTTCACCCATTTGGTTTGCATTGGTTTGGATGACTGCAATAATTTGCAGGATACTCGCAATGTATCCTCCAATGATAGCCACTTTGTTGTGGTTAAGGAAGGTGTGCATATGGCTCCACAAAGGCTACGTTGGGTATCGCAAAATTTGGTGGGGGCATGGCTGCACCACTCCCCCATGCTTGCATCGGTACACCACCATAGTAACTTGGCGGCACTGGAATTCCTCCAAATGGTGGCACATAATTTTGTTGTGCACCTCCTTCTTGGGCCATAGAAGATCCTTCTCCTATAATCCTTCTCTTTTATTTTTCTTCGCCGGCACAAGAAGTCCTTCCTCTAACCAATCTTTCTTCCCCTCAAGAAAAAGTCTTAACCTTCCTTCCGAAAGGGGCAAATTCACCTTGGCCACTTTGAGGCCTCCTCTCTCATCTTCACTTATATATTTTTCTTTCTTCATATATTCAAATCCTAGGGAAGTCCCGGCTAGGAGATGCTTCGAGTTCCTTGTAATACCCAGTTTCAAATAGATAGCCAACATGGAGAGGTAACACCCCGAACCAAATGGGGTCGATTGGCTACCTGGCAATCAAAGCCCAGTAAAGCGAATTCAACTTCGTGTTGGTTATCTTTGTCTCTCTTATTCTCCCGAAAATCGTTTTGCACATCCTTGAGTAAAACTCATGGATGATGGGGTTCCAGATAAAATTTCTTTGTTGCTACGCTTCTCCCGTGATCATACTTCAAAAAAAACTTCCCATGTGCCTCCATGCACATCCACTTGTTTTGGGGCTCGCTTTTGAAACGAGCTATTCCCTAATACATAGGGAACCGCTTGTTCAATCAAGATAGGAGATTCTCGCCCATGGGTCTACGATACTAGAACATGCAATCATTTTGAACATGAAAACCAATCTAATCTATCGGGGGTTGTGACCACGGTTTCGCCCTTTCCCTCCTCTCGTACTCACTACACGAAGGTATTCATGACTAGACCTATGATGGACATGGCGTATTGAAAGGATCCAAGGAAGCATTGGAGCTCTTACTCCCTTTACGGCATGATAGCTAACCTTAAGCATTAAAGTATATTCAACACAAGATGATAGATAGATAATCCAACAAAGTATGATTACATCTCAAGATCGATTATAACCCATGGATGACAGTGTCTTCCTTCTTCTCCACTTGTGGGTGCTTCCTTCGAGGTGGTTGATCTCCCTCCGGAGATCTCCCTCCTCTCTCTCTCTAGTTTGTGGATGGCCTCCTGGTGCGAATGGCTCTCTCCAAACGGAATGAGAGACTCAGTACTCCTTCATCAAGGATATGCGCCATGGTCATGAGAATGTCCTAGGCGAATTCCTTGTGGGTGTTTGCCGATACTCCGTTAGAGAATTGCACCCAACCTCGGTGTCCCGTATGAAAACCCAATATGTGGAGAGCTTGGTCGTCGAAGTCGATGTTCGCTACAAGCCTCTACTCAAGGTGAGCGAGCTTCTTCTCCTCCTCCTCCGTCATGATGGCAAACCCCTCAGAATATCGCGGAGCGTATGGAGGTGGAGCGGATGATCATGTCGAGTGGCGAGGTCGGACGGGCGGCTCCTCCATATGTCCTTGAGGTCTGGTGAACCTCATAAACGAGTTTCGTGTGGCCCTCATGCCATCGAGGAGAAGAGTGTGGTTCCTCCTCGGTGGTGCCGTGTCCTCCTCAATACTCCGAGGAGACTCGGAAACCGAGCGCCTCCTCAAAGAGGTTGTCGATGATGGCTTAGACGATGATGATCCCTTCTTCTTGGTGAAAAAGACCTGTAGTTTTCTTCCATGGTTGCAGCACTCTCCCTCACAATTAAATATCCGGGGTTTTCAACTGGTAACAAGGTACACAAAT
Source organism: Cenchrus americanus (assembly GCA_947561735.1). Taxonomy (NCBI): domain Eukaryota; kingdom Viridiplantae; phylum Streptophyta; class Magnoliopsida; order Poales; family Poaceae; genus Cenchrus; species Cenchrus americanus. The sequence continues at coordinate 27,794,043 of OX387242.1, read as the reverse complement.
ATTATTTTGGAGTCTGGACTTTGAGTGGAAGTAGGATGTGTTTTGTTGCACGAAACAAGCGGGGTGGATGGCTAAGTCTAAGGTGGTTCCGGACTACAAACTAGAGCACACGAATAAAGAGCTGGATGGGAGACTTACCTCTCTCCTCCTCTTGGCTCGGTTCTTCTCTAGCGCACTCATTTTGCTTCGTGACCGCGTGCACCTTCCAACGTTCTCGTCCGCTCCTTCGCTTGCATTATTATTCCTTCCACTTGATGTTTTCGCTTTGACTCACTTCCATACTCCCTTGCCTCACACGCCTCCATGATATTCCTACAAAACAAAGCCTTGGCTGCCCCCCATGCTTGTCCTTGCATGTGGTTTGAGATGTTAAAGGGGCATCCCATGATGTATCATGGTGCATGTATGGTTAGGTTAACTAGTTTGCCTCCCTCTAAGCATGTTTTAATGCTAAGCACTCCTCTAATTTCGAAAATAAAAAATAAAATCAGAGCTATTAATGAGTTCAAATATAAATTTAGAGGAGTTTTTAAAGCATTAAAAACAAATGTAAGTCGAAATATTTTCCGACGACTTTTATGTTGGTCTCACCGGTATTGTTTGCCTTCATTAGTTGAGAGCAAACTTTTCCCGACTTGATCATGGGGGCATAGGTTTAGGTTCTAATTGATTAGATGAGAGAGATTTTGAATGGAATAAAATTAAATGAGGCTTAGAAAAATTCTAACTCTAGAGAAACCAAGGACAAGGATTTTTAGACCAACCAAAAGTCAAAATTCTAGGTTCACGCGAGTCCTACCATGCGCTGAAATTTAAATAACATCTAGGTACAAGACGTGGCTCTACTTGTGTGTTTTTAGCATGTAAAATAAGTCAACCACAACATCATAAAGAGGATGAAAGGTTGAGTTAGGCTCTGAATTTTTTTGGTTGTGGTTTCTCGAAAAGAAGCAAACAAATACATAGGAGGCTCATATAAAGGGTTTATGATCAAAACAAAATATTCAACCAAGAATTATGTCTCTAATGTTATTCAACCATTCTAAGTCTAATGTCTTTGCGTAGTAAAATTCAAAACTAAATTACTTGAAAAGACTCGAAAAACCTGGAATCGGGTTGTCCTCCCGGTAGCTTATTCTTGACTCGACGAAACGGGTTGCCTCCCGCCTAGCGCTTCTTTTATAGTCCATGGCTAGACTTCTTCACTTGATTACTTCAGATCAATGCTCTTTGTGGGCGTTGCAATCTTGGGTACCCACTTCCGCACCATCTTGGCACGGGCTTATTCTTCGGATTAGTCATATTTTTGGTCTTCACAGGCTGGCTTTGTCTTTTGGTCTTGATGGATGCAACAACTTCCTTCATGTAGTGGCTCGACATCTCAAACTCCGGTCCTTCAGTCATGATCTTCGTGGTCTCCTTAGTGTGATCTTTCATCACTCACGAATGAGTTTGAGTAGCCTTTGCCGTCTCGGGACCTTGAGGTTGCCTCGGAAATTCTTCTTTGTTACCCATCGGGCGCCCGACAAGTTGTCCCACTTGCGTCTCTAGCATCTTCATCACGATGAACACTTCGTATAGAGCTTCCGACCTCCGTCACCTTGCCATTTAAATTCTTCAATATTTTCTCCATAGCCTCGAACTTAGTGACGGCATCCTCGTTGATCTTAGCTTGGTCGTCCATGAAGTTCTTGAATTGTGCACAAAGAGGAACAAATCTTGAATGGACGAACTTGCATTAAATCGAGGTTTACCTTGGACATGGCCGTACTCCTCACACTCCTTGCATGTGGATCTTGCTTCGGCAGCCTTTAGGTGTTGAGCTTCTTTCTCTATCTCCATCTTCTCCATCCTCCTCTTAAGTAAACCGATATGCCACTCAAGGAATCCGGCTCGTATGTATTCACTGAAACGCTCCAAAGCTCTCGCAATCGTCATGCGGATAGTCGAAATTTTGTAGATGGACTGTGTTCGCATGTTTCATGGGGGCGTAGTTAAAGAAAATGGAGAGTTTGAGAATATGACAGAGTTAGTAGAAACATTTGATGGTCCGCCAACCTTTAAGGATGTAATTGATTGTGCAATGGTCAACTATGGAGTTGGAATGCATGAGTTGACATTTAGAGGCCATTTTGATTGTGGGAAGGCTAGAGCTCATTATGTGTTGATGAGCTTGTCAAGTGAAGAAAATTGGAATCGGTATAAGAAGGTAGTTGTCAAGCTAATGTGTCATGTCTGGAGGTTGTGGTAGATATTACTCGTGGGCCTAGTGGTAATGTTAACATGAATGAGGAACTGTTGTTTGAGGTTCAAAATGGTACACAAGAGTCTACAATTTTAGAGGAGGACTTAGGTTGTAGGGAACCTCGTCGGGAGGTTGGGATGGTGAATGATGATTTTCCCAATGATTGTTTTGAGCGGGAGGAAGAAACCATGGACGATGATGATATATCTGACAGCTCTGAAGAAGGTGAGTCTAAAGATGAGTCTGATGAGGAGGATGCGGAAGAGCAAAATGATGCCAATGCACATGCGGCTGAAGCACTCCTTGGTTTAAGTGAGGTTAACTTGGATGGTGTTCAACATGATGATGTTGGAGGACCCTCGGTGAACCATACAACCTTTGAAAGGGAAGTGCACATAAGTAGGCCACCAGTGAACACTAGAAATGGTGAAAGTGAACAACACGTACCTAGGCTCCCGGACAACACTATAATTGGTGAGAGTGATGAACACTACACCCAAGCTCAATACGAATTTGGACTCCCTTCTGTTCGCAATGACAGAGACTTGAGTAGGATCGATAGAGCCATTTGTGATTCTACTATGTTGTTCACAGAAGGAATAATTTTTACCACTAAGCCTGAGATACATGAGAAAATGTTGTTTGACTCCCTTGATGAACTTAAGTTTTTCTTGGTTGACTATGCAGTGAAGCATTATAGGCCTTTCACTGTGGTCGATTCGGACAGGAATCTTATGTATGAAGTAATGTGCAAACAAGGGTTCATGTGGCATGTATGGGAACGACTGCAGAGAGGGACAGGGAAATGGAAGATTACAAAGGTTGTGGAGCCTCACACATGTCGTTCGAGTCAGGTGAAGGGAGTTCATGCACAATTGACTGCAAGTTACATTGGAAGGTGTATCTTAGGCGTTGTTCGTGACAATAGTGAGGTGACGGCCAGCAGTTTGATAGAGCAGATGTTGTTGTTTGCTGGATATCGTGTGAAGTATTCTAATGCATGGCAGGCTAAGCAACATGCAATTGCCTTGCTATGGGGCGATTGGAAAGAGTCATATGCAAAAATTCCAAGGGTCTTGAAAGCCATGAACCACTTCAATCCTGGGGTTATTTGGTTCCCTTATATGACCGGTTTGCGTGTTCTTGATGGTTGTGTTTTGAAGCCCGTCCTTCTACGTGTTTTTTGGTGCTTTCCACAATGTAAAGTGGCTTTCCAACACTGTCGTCCGGTGATACTTGTAGACGGAACCTTCTTGACCGGCAAGTACAGAGGTACACTCATGATGGCAGTTGTTGTAGATCCTGAACAACAACTTGTGCCTTTAGCTTTTGCCTTGGCCGAGAGTGAGAATGACGACAGTTGGTCATGGTTCATGAGGCTCGTTCGCATTAACATACTTGGTCCAACGCGACAGGTATGTATGATCTCAGATCGGCACCATGGTCTCATCAAATGTGCGAGTGACCACCTGGATGGGTATCCACCACTTGTTCATCGGTGGTGCATTAGGCACTTTGCCGCCAATCTGTGGCGTCGTCAAAAGAACAAGGAGGTAATAGGATAGTTGAAGTTGCTGGCATCAGTACATACGAAAGACAAATTTAAGGAACTGCACAAAGACTTAGTTAAGAACTGGAATGAGGAAGCTAAAGATTGGTTGGAGTATGAAATGGAGGATAAGGACAAATGGGCTCAAGCATATGATGAGGGGGGTATGCGTTGGGGTATCATGACAACAAACTATTCTGAAAGTGTCACCAACATATTTAAAGGAATAAGAAGTAGACCCGTCTCGGGGATCATTGAATACTCATTTGAAAAATGCAATGAATATTTTGTGAATAGATGGCAGAATGCACGTGATTTCTTGGATAAGGGGGGTAAAATTGGATCCTTTGCAGATGAGAAAATGTATGATACTGCTTTAAGATATGTGAACCAACATGCAGAAGCATACAGTCCAGACAGAATGATTTATTCTATTCGAGGTTCCTCTACTACTAATGTTGGAGGGGAGAGTAATGGTGGTCGACACTATAGGGTGGACCTTCGGGCCGGTACTTGCACCTGTAACGGTCCTCAATTGTTGCATCTTCCTTGTTCTCACTTGATGACAGCTTGCACTGCTAGAGGTCTAGACTATGAAAATGCCATGTACATGTCTCCTTTGTTCTTTAGAGAACACACCATTAAGATTTGGGAATCCAGCTTTGAGTCGTACCTTGATCCGTCACAATGGCCTGAATACGATGGCCCAGAGTACGTGCCACTGCTGTCTTTGAAGAAAATGAAAAAGGGTAGGAGGCAAAAGAAGTGTTTGAAAGGGGACATGGACGCGTGTCAAGGAAGGTTTGCCGTTGATTATTATTTGGGTGATTTTGAAACTGATGCAGACAAGATGACGTATCTTTGCTCAAAATGTCACAAAGAAATTAAAAACTGCAAGTGTCGGAAATAAATCGAAGGGCAAGAAAAAAGCAACGGGGACAAATAGAAGGATGGGTGCTTCCAACTCGAGGGTAGGTGTCATGGTAGTATGTTAGTAGGTGAAAAATTATGAAATTTTGTATGCAAGTAAAATAATTTTATATTTGTATATACTTACCTTCAATTTTTTAAACCTCCTCCCAAGTTCAGAAGTTCGTGCCAACTCTAACATTAACTCACGACGACCAAGAAATTGCTCCCAATCACAAGTCCGCCCCTCCTGCAAAATATAAGACCGTATCATACAAAGTTAAATCATAATGAAGACAACAACGACAGTAGTGCTAACTAAAGCAAAGAAGTTCACATCATGCTCACCCCAAAAGTCTCCATATGCATTGCCACAAAACATTCCAAAACCTAGCTCAGATGGCACAACACCTTCCGTGGTTACTATGCCACACTTGCACCGTGAAGGTGGATAGCTAAGGCAAGCCCAAGCCTTCGTCCCGGACTCGAACTCTTTCACTTCAGATTTAGTTGGCCACTCCAATCTTGGTCCATGTATGTATTCATTGAAGTCACACCTAGGCCACCCACTCTAAAATGCAGAACAACCATTAATAGCAATGAGTCATGCACATTTATAAGACTCAAATGATAACAAGGATATGCGTTTTACTTACAACAGTCTTTAGGAAGCAACGAAAGAATGGTGTAAACTTATTTGGGGCCTCAATGTTTGGTCGTTGAAGATACGCACGCACTCCACAATCACACAATGGAGGGTTGTTAACTCGCTCAATGGCGGCCAACTGCTTCTCCTCATAAGTCATCGGTGGAGGATTCGGTGGAGGAGGAACCCATCGTTGAAACTCATGATATGGCTTCAAGACATGACTCGCATATGGGAAGAGACGTATCCTAAGATCAAACTTGTCGGGCCCGTCTATCCACTGCAAAAAATAACAAGGAGCTGCCGGGGGTGGTGCTTCCCTAATCCAACAACAGTAGAATGCTCTACCAGCAGTCCTAGCACACCTAGACTATTTCACATAAGCCGGCACACCACATAAACAATTGGGTACAGGGAGAGCTCGAGGCACAGGACCATTTTCATCCCACTCTTCGGGAAACCTTCCTTTACCCCTAACAATGGCACAGTAACGTGGGTTTTGGTGGCTCATGTCTACTAATCCTGCAACCAATGATATCAAAATGAACAATCACTTTCAACATATTTTCAACATTGTATTAAGCATGCAGTAAAGCAAACCTACACTAAAGCATGTAGTAAAGCAACGTATTTTCAACATATCAATAGATGGCACAATGTCTAATGAAACTACCCAAAGAATCACTTTCAACACATCCAACATCTAACACATCACAATTTCAAATTATTGTCAAACCCTAGCTCACCTAAAACTGAGATTAAATAAGGGCAGTACCTTCCAAGGATACAGGGATCGATTTCCCACACTATCCCCACCACAAATCGCCGGATTTGGGGGTGTTCCGGCCACCGGCGGCGGCGGCGCCTAGGGAGCTCGGGTCTGGAGAGGAAGAAATGGAGGAGGAGGAAGAAGGGGGGGCCGCGCGGGCCCTGATGTCTTGCCTCTACCGCGCCAGGCAGGGTGGCGCGGGCGGCTCCGCCGTGCCGGTGCATGTGGCGCGGCGGTGCCGGCCCACTCCCCGCCCCGCGGGCCGTGGCCGGCCGCGTGTGGCGGCGCGGCATGTGGCGCGACAAAGGTCGGCGAGCTGCCGCGCGCGCGCGCGCGCGCGCCAAAGGGGTTATTTTTAAAAATAATGTTTGCCAGGGGTTATTTTTAAAAATAATTAAAAAAGGTTAAAATTAAAAAATTGTCCGAGGGGATGACACGGAGCTGGGTGCGGCGAGTGGAAGTAGCTGCTCGTCGTGGCAGTGGCGTGGCAGATCTTGTGCCACGGTTCCCAACTTGTCACGATGACGTACGTATCTGGCCATATTGGAGCTTCGGCCTGCCGCGTGACTGACGTGGGAGCCCGAGCTTCGGGATGTGGCCGTCGAAGCTGGGGGGTATGGCAAGCAAGGGGGCTGGCGGCGCACGATGACCAGCATCCACGACTGCGTATGGCTATGGCCGTCGGGCTGTAGGAGGGTGAGCACGGGGCGGAGAACGTCGAGGGGATTGCGGAATGCGGAAGCAGCGCTGCCAGGGACCCCGGGGGCGTTGATGCTGGGAGGCCGGCTGCCAGCCATTGGAGGAAGAAAGGAGAAAGAGCCCGAGCTTCGGGATGTGGCCGTCGAAGCTCGGGGGGGGGGGGGGGGTATGGCAAGCAAGTGGGCTGGCGGTGCACGAGGACCAGCATCCACGACTGCGTATGGCTATGGCCGTCGGGCTGTAGGAGGGTGAGCACGGGGCGGAAAATGTCGAGGGGATTGCGGAATGCGGAAGCAGCGCTGCCAGGGACCCCGGGGGTGTTGATGTTGGGAAGCCGGCTGCCAGCCATTGGAGGAAGAAAGGAGAAAGATTGAAGAATGAAAGTGAAGGAAATGACACATGAGACCCACTAGTCAATGAGTGAAGAGAAAAGAGCATGTTTTCCATACAGAAATATCATAGCCTGCACATGGGTCTAGGAGCATAAAAAACATATACAATGGCAACTCTCAGATAAAGAAGAAATTGTAATGACTTATTTCCTACTATACAATTTTAGTAGTATATCTATGAATCGTGAAAATTGCAATGGGATATATCCAATTAACCCAACTACCTTATATTCCTCCCTTCTCTCCTCCAGGCTCATCCTAAATGCTGACATGCTAGGCTAGTCTAACACTACTCTTACGCAATAATTTTCTCTCACAACTAGTAATCTGTTTTACAACTTCTTTCAAATCACTTTTTCTCACAATTAATCTGCCGACTTATACATTTAAGACCTGCCGAACATTCTCATTGATAGCCACATCAGCTGGTTATGTAAGCGCTATACACGAACATGTGGAGGTGTGAACCTAAGGGTATAACTTAAAAACAATTTATGGCCTTACAAATGCACAGTAAAAAATGATGGACCTAATTGACCTAGCTTGACAAACGTATAGAAAAAATGTGACAACTGACACAAGCGATAGTTAGTCACTTTTGTACTACTATATTGCAAAGAAAGCATATATTGGTGAAAAAAGTTACAGCCAAATTCGAATTACCGCTTTTAGCAAAAGGAATATCGAAGTTACCTCTCCAGAAAAATTGAAAACAACTCCAGCTGTTCTGAGAACAAATTTACATGACAGAAAGGTAAAACAAACTCTTTCCTAAAAAAAAGTAAAAAAAAAAACTCAAAATTATTAGGAAGTTTCGCCTTCGAATGGCAGGCACGCACTCCCTTCACTTCATCAGTAGGAGTACTCTGTAGTCTCTACTTTGTACCCTCTGACCGACTCCTCGCACGCCCACCTTCTCCTCTCCCCCACCCCACGCCACCTCGCCGCCACCGCCGCAGCCGCCTCTCCCTGTGCCCGGCGGCCACCACGCCCATTGTGACAGCGCGGGGCACGGGAGCGACCGGGCTGGTCTAGGGGCCTCTCCTCCCCCAGCTAGTCCGCGGAAAGAAGAGGCGGCCGGGGCGGTAGCTTTCTTGGATCGATTGCTCCCGAGCTGCTCGCGACGACTAGTCGTCCCGTGCGGCCGTGCGGCAGCCATGTCTGTGGAGCTCATCCTCTGGCTCTTCTCCTTCGCCTCCGTTATGGTCCTCATCGGCCTCACTGCGTACCAGGCAAGCCCCACGACGAAACTCCTTTGCATCTCACCTTTTAGCGGCGAGGCTTGACTGAATCTTGCGCGGTAACGGCGAATTCCTGCCTGGTTTCGTGATACGGCTGCCGGGAATCTGTAGGGGATTTAACGAATTCGATGCCGGGTTCGGTCAACGGTGCCGTCCTTGGGAGTGTCATTCATACCTTCCAGGATGGGGGACAAGATGAACTGCCGGATAGATTTTGTTTAGAGAAGAATCGGTTTTTAGTCCTCGAGGAATTCTGACTGCTATTTTCTGATATTAGTTCTTAATAAAGAAAATTTATATATATGTACTAAAGGGCCCGGTATATTTGTTTAGAATATTCCAATTTTCTTGGTGTAGATATAACCATGTTTATGTGCTTTGATTTGCAATTTTTTTGACAGTAAGGCTTTGGTATCTTGTTAAACAAATGCTGCTAGTGCACTACTTGAAGCTTCTTGTTCTTGCTGCTCTGTTTGGAATGTTAGCACCAGTGCTAGGAGCCTAGGACTAGTGGATGTAATCATAGATGACATTCTCAAATTCCTTTAGTTGGTGTGAAACCAGCCTGGTCTTCAGTGGCACTTGCACTATCATTGCTGTAGTGTCTAAAACTCGAATTCAACATGATTGATCCAGTGTTACTAATGTGGCTGATTGGTCTCAAAGTGTTTCTGCCAACTGTCACGAGTGTTCGGCTTGTCTTTTCTCAGCATCTTCTGCAGTATTACCCCCTTAGAATAAATCTCCCGTACAAATTAGCATGCAGTATTTTTCTCTCAGAACATATCTGCTGCACAAATCAGCTCGATATCACTTATCTACTTTCTGCATTCTATGGTCGTATTCATAAACAAATTACAGTCTATGTAAATGTAGTGATTTATTTACCAATCGGTCTCCCTTATTATTAGCTTGACCAACCTTGTTTATTATCCTGCTGATTTTGCTTTCTGCTTTTATACCAGCTTATCTGTTTGTCTGATTTGGAGTATGACTATATCAACCCATATGATTCATCATCTCGCATCAACGCGGTGGTCCTTATAGAATACTTGCTTCAAGCAGCCCTGTGTGCTTCTTTCCTCTTGACCCTTCATTGGTTCCCCTTCCTAGTCATGGCACCTGTAACGTACTACCATGTAAAACTGTAAGTGTTACTTGCTTTCAGTCTTTACATTATTTCTGGCACAATTGTTTCATCATTAGATACTATGCAGTCAATATTATTTGGCTGCACTCACATCTTTATTTTTATACATGGACATAATACTTTTATACTACCTACAAGCCTCCATCGAACAGCTAAAAATATAATCAATTGTAGGATTTAGATATGTAATATTGTATTTCTATCAATGTTGAGCGTATTAGTTTTCCACTTGTTTGGGTCACCTGTTATTTCTTTGGTTCTGCAACACATCCATCTCTCAAAATATTGGTCTAGGTATTAGATGTGAAAAGTTAGTGCACCTGTTCTTGTATTATACCTGCACAAATTCCATAGGCCTCAGTACAAGATATTGTGAGTTAACTATCTTTCATTATTGGAGCAATAGGACTACACTATCTCTGAAGCTGCCAATGTGCAGTTTACTTGTCAACATGAAAAGTTCCCCTTTCAGCACTGTTTACTAGAAAAGGATCATTTGATGATATTTTTGAAGCAAGTTATTCAGCAATCAGCATCGATCACTGATCCCATATATAGTTAACCTTAACAATGGTTAATGAAAGTGGATCTTAGTATGTTTTTGTGTAGGGTACATATATAATGTAGCAGTATTCTAAACTGATTTCAGTCCCTTGAATAAAGGCAAGCACCACGTTTTCAGTTTTTACATGTGGATGGAAAAACTCTCATCCCCATTTTTATGCAATTGAACAGCCATGGCACCTGCTTGTAGTCCATCCACAATTGTTGTTCAGTCATGGTTGAAATAGGAACAGCCTCTGTTCGACTTTTTGTCGATTTTGAGTTCTTTTTTCTTCATTGAGCCTTTGGGTTTTCTCAGATTAGTTGCTGAACTTATTTTAGTCGGATGTCCAGAAATATTGTTTTTCAATAATCTAATTTTGGTGAAGCATTAATGTCTGAATGATTATCATTAGTTTTTGCAATAAGATTTTTGTAAAGCAAACAAAGTAGACATTTTCGTTCTTCCTTATAGTGTCTGCCAATATAACAAACTTAACTTGTAAAATTTAGTTGTTTTTTTGTTTCTTGTGCTTTCATGTTAGTTATTTGTTGGGTTATGATAAGAAACCGAATGATATGATTTTATTTAATCAGGTACATGGCTCAGAAACACCTTGTAGATGTCACTGAAATTTTCAGACAGTTAAATGGCGAGAAGAAGTACAGGATGATCAAGCTTGCCTTCTACTTCTGCCTATTTATTATAACTATTTACAGGTTTGACTTCAAATTATTTTTTAGATAGTATTTTGTGAAATGCATTAATTTGGTAGTTCTGCCTCTCAATTGTTCAAAAACAACTAGGATATTAGTGAACCTTTATTAATCTCCATCCTTATACTGGCCCTTCCATGTATAGGACAGAAGTTTCTTTATAATATTTTTATGAAGGTTAGCTTAGTTTCCTCGCCAGAAAATATACTGAATTTCAAACTCCTGTTGGTGCTGTTAGTGAGAATATTACTTGGCAAATCCAAATATGAGGTCATCTTTACACCATGTTTTTAAACTTGCAAGTGTTCATGAGCAATAGTTGAAATCTGTAAATACATTCAGTATTACAGGTGTTGCCTTACATTTACCTATCCCACTAAATACTGATTGCAGTCTGTAGGTTTGTGTTGTTTCCATATATCATAACTTATTTCTGATTATGTCGAAGCTTAGTGCTAGCTTAGAACCCTGAGAATTCTATGATGCTCGATCTAACAGTTTGCATTTTTTTTTTAATTTAACAGCCTTGTGATGACAGCTGTGACGCTGTTTATCGACGAGGATGTAAATCTGGTAGAAACTAGGACTATCTAGACTTTGCCTCCAACTTCTCACAGCTCACAGGGGAGCAGGTATTTCAATATCACATATTTTATCACTGGCAAATGAAACCGTTTATGCTGTAAAATTCAGCTTATTGCTGTCTTTTGCAGTCTTTGAACAGGAGGCTGAAAAGAACACGGTTACGCAGAACCAGTGAGACCAGAACTGAATGCCTTGCCGGAGTTACAAGAAAGAAGATCAGCTTGTGTGCAATAGCTGGAGGAGCTAATCGATCTGGTGTCTCAGATTCTCGTTGTTCATTTTTATCCATGAAACCAAACTGACAAATCTGATGTGCTATGAATTTCCACTAGTTTGCTCTGTCAAGACTGTCTTTGTAAATTGGGCTGACCATGATGCATCACCCTACATTGATGACACGTTTGGGACTTTTGGGAGGCTATTGTTTATTTCTTTTGTACCTGTATCCAAGTGCTGCTGCTGTATTTCATTTCAGCTCTGCGTTGTCTGTGCTTGACTAATCGGTGATGTAGTGTTCACTTACCTGTATAAGTAAGTTGCATGCCCTGGGACCTTGATATCAAAACGAATTGAAGCTTATCCAGGTGTATACAGTTCTTGTGACAATATTTCGTTTGGTTATGGAGACCTTTCTATATTTTCATTGGACTAAGTAACTATCTCTGCATTCTCGTTGTCACATTGTCGTCCATCTCATTTTACCATGTATAGTTAGCAATCATCTCTTGGATTCTCCATCTGTAATTTGGTATGCTTCTTGGCTCCCTCTCGATTGATTTGTATAGCAATAAGAGTAGAGCTCACACATCACACACACACACAATTTATTGTCGCTGCTACTAATGTCAGTTAATAATTAGTACTCCTATAACTCCTCGCAAACTGTCATCCGTGGATCATGTTTTGTTTCCAGGATAATTATATAGATATTTTTTAGGAACAAGGTGCAGCTTTAACAAAGAAGAGGAGGCCGCACCATATATATGTGAAAGTGATGTATAGCATTCCATCACGCCGTGGGGTAGTTTTTTATTTTTTATTTATATTTCCTTTATATTTCTTTTTTATTCTTCTTTCATTTTCTTTTCTATTTATTTTTTCTTGTTTCTCTTTTATTTCTTCTTTTCTTTACATTTCTTTTTTTCTCTATTTCCATTTTTATTTTTTCTTTCCTTTTTTTATATTTTTCACTTAGTGAATATTTGTTTCCGTTCAATGAATTTCTGCACTGAGTGAATATTTTTCCACTTCTAATTATTTCATCTCAATGAATATTTGTTCCCCTCAGTGCCACATGAGTGAAAATTTGTTCTCGCTCATTGAAAAATGTCTCGTTTGATTGATTTACGTGATTAATTTTTCTTTACATATTTGTTGTTCTCTTTTAAATATTTATTTTCCCTTCTGTCCTCTATAATTTGTCCCGCTAGTTCATATAATTTGTTCAACACATACACCATATGCATATTTACTCCGACAATTCATATAATGTGTTCGATACTTACAAATATTTTGTTCTGGTAGTTTATAGAATTTATTCGACACGTATACATATAACATATTTGTTCTATTGTTCATATAATATATTCAGTACGTACAATTTTTTTATTCTAATAGTTTGTAAATTTTGTTCTACGGTTATGTATTACACAAAATATATAATCTCAATTAAAAATATAAATAAAAATCTAATGGTGCAATCGGAATTTAATTTCAATATGTGGTTTATGATTTATATTTTTTTAGTTTCAGTTCACATTGAACTAGCCGATGTCATCACCTATTCACCTAACATCACAGTTCGCAGTGGACTTTTGTTGCAAAGATCAAAGGATCAAGAGATACAAGTCTCTCAACTTTTAGCCATACTCTGAACCCACGAACTCATTTCATCACTTAACAGCTGAGACAGTGGCGATTTACAAACTTTGAGATTCGATTCAAAATGGAAGTGGAGCTCACATGCAAATCCAAGGCGCGGTTCATTCCAGTGGCGGAGTCAGGACCAAAATTTACCTATGGCGAAGTTGTATAAATAAAGTTTTTTTATTTCATTTTTTAATGAAATTATATTTACTAACAGTAGAAAACAAGAATATAATTAAGTATGCCTTCTTATTTCATCAATTAAAAATCATGAAATTAAATCAGAAAAATATCAATGACTTTGAAAGCAACTAAAAAATGCTAGTGGTCAAATCATGGTTTGATGGAGCGGGGTGTGAGTATGTTGGCATGGAACAAATGAGTTCTTTATTTATAAATGCTAGGAAGCCACAAATATACATGGTTCTATTCTCTTCTAAAAGAAAAACTTAGAAATATTCCTGAGATTTATAATGCTAGGAAGCCACAAAATGCTAGGAAGCCATCCAAGAAGAAGACTGCAAAAATCAACAATGATGCTGCTTCCTCATCAAAATATGCAAACAATAAGGCAAAGAATTGATTGGCCCTACATGTTCTTTAGTTCTGTAATCTCTTGCTGTCTCAGTTTGCAACATGATAGTATTGTAATATTTCAGTGTTTCTGGACCTATCCCTACCTATTGCTATGTCTTATCAAAACTGTTTTAAGCATACCTACTAGTCAGGATATGCAGCTTCATATCTATATTTGGTTTAATCATGAATCAACAGTTAAATACTAGAGCTTGGAAGGTCTTATGTTGGAATGTTTGAGGCTTGAATTCTCAGTTGAAGTGGGATGCCGTCAGGGATAAAATTGTTGGATGTACAATATATCAAAAATTTATGTCACCCTTGCTTTGATGCCTTCGAGTATTTGTCATCAGTGGGGACTTCTGGGGGCATTGTCACCATATGGAATTCTACTCAATTCTCGGTCTCGCTAGTGTTTTCAAATGTTTATGCCATTTCGGTTCAGCTTTAGTCAAGGATAGGCTCATCTTAGTGGTTTCTCACTAATGTATACGGCCCTTGTACTGCAAAGGGCAAGAGAGATTTTTATCACTTGGGTAAAGAATATTGATATGCCAGCTAACAAGAATAGGCAAGGGGGGATTTGCAGGAAATGTTGTTGTTCAATGAAGCAATCAGTGCTCAAGGTTGGGTTGAGTTGCCACTGCAGGGGAGAAAATACACATGGTCAAATAAGATCATGTTCCATATGTGATTAAAGTAAGCACAGTCTAATCATTTTACAAAGGCATCGATCGTATGGGATGCTTTTAAAGAAAGGCTGGGAGCAACCAACTCTCCATTGAAGCACTTTAATCTGGAGGAGCTCATCCAAAGGTCACAAGATCTTGGCCGTTTGTCAGAACCTTTCACTACTGATGAGATTGATGATGTCATTAGACATTTGCCCACTGATAAATCCCCAAGGCCTGATGGCCTTAACAATACTTCATTTAGAGATGTTGGCCAATCATAAAACACAATTTCCATGATCTGTGTACTGATTTTCAAGCTGGCAATATCTGTCTACAAAGTATTAATGGCTCTCATATCACTCTTTTGCCAAAAGTGGATGGTCCCACTAAAGTTTCATACTACAGGCCAATTTCTCTCCTAAACACCTCTATAAAAATTATTACCAAGCTATTGACAAACAGGCTCTAGAGAGTCTAGAACAATATGGTTTCATATAGTCTAGAACAATACAAGATTGCTTAGCCTGGTCTTTTGAGTATACACACCTCTGTGACAAATCAAGGAAGGAGATCATTATTCTGAAGTTGAATTTTGAAAAAGCTTTTGACAAAATAGAGCACAATGCAATGTTACATCTTATGGAATATAAAGGCTTTGATAGCACTTGGTTGAATTGGATGAAATCTATCTTCAATTTGGGGACTTATTCCATTCTCTTGAATGGTGTACCAGGTAAGACCTTCCATTGCAAAAGGGGAGTTAGAAAGGGTAACCCTCTCTCACCACTACTATTTGTTAGCAGCAAATTTCTTGCAAACACTGTTAAATAAAGCAAAGGACCAAAATTTGTTGCAACTTCCTATACTACAAAGGTTTTACTTCAGATTTTCCAATCATCCAATATGCAGACAACACACTGATTATAATGGAGGGATGTCCCAATCAACTTTTCTTCCTCAAATGTCCCTTACAAACCTTTGCCTCCTCAATAGGTCTTAAAGTGAATTTAGCAAATCAATGATGGTGCCAATTAACATTGAAGTAGAAAAGTTACAAATCCTGGCTAATACTTTTGGTTGTTCAATAGGCTCTGTGCCTTTCACTTACCAACAATTCAAGAATATCTCCCACTAATCACAAAGTGTGAGAGAAGGTTGGTTGGTTTGCACTGCAAATTTTCTATCTCAAGCTGGTCGTGTACAAATGACAAATGCAGCCCTTTCAGTGTTGCCAACCTTCTACATGTGCACCTTCGAAATCCACAAGACTGTCTTCAAGCAGATAGACAAGTACAGGAAGCACTGCCTTTAGCGAGGTGCTGATATTAACGCTAGAACACCCCTTAAAGCAGCTTGGGAGATGGTATGCTTACCAAAGACAGAAGGAGATTTGGGAGTAATTAACTTGGAGACACATAATGATGCCTTGCTGCTAAAGAACTTTCATAAATTTTTCAATAAGGATGACATACCTTTGGTTCATCTCATTTGGGAGAAATATTACAATAATGGTAAATTGCCCAACCATACTTTGAAAGGATCTTTTTGGTGGAGGGGCATTCTAAGATTGCTTCCAAAATTCAAAAGTCTGGGATCTGTCATACTTAAAAGAGGTAATTCCTGTTTTTTGTGGCTGGATTTGTGGAATAACTTGGTTCCTAGTCAAATTTTCCTATAACTTTTCCCTTTGAAAAGAACAAGTCAATAACCATTCAGAGGGCTAAAGGATTGCTAAATATCGATGATCTGTTCAACATACCACTTTCACAAGAAGCTTTTAATCAGTTGATCCAACATGATGCCATGCTACAAAATTTGCAAGAGGATGTAGATGACATTTGGCACTATATCTGGGGATCACCTTATTTTGTTCCAGTCAAAGCTTACAAGCATCTACTCGGTTATAGATTTGTACCTCCATACTTTAATTGGTTATGGAAGTCAGCTGCTCAAAAGAAACATAAGGTATTTTTCTCGCTCCTACTCAAGGATAGACTGAGTACAAGACACATTCTACAGAGAAACAACAGGGTGTTACCATTATATGACTGCATCTTATGCTCTGTAACTCAGGAAGAGACGGTGGAGCATCTCTTTCTTAATTGTGTCTTTGCCTAAGCCTGCTGGTCTTTACTCCACTTGATCATCTCTCCAGGAGACCCTTTATGATGCAAGTTCTCTCCTCTCTTAAGGACCAATTATGTTTGAGTTTTTTCATGGACACTATTATCATCATGAGCTGGTGCATTTGGATGGCACGAAATGATCTGATTTTCAGAGGAATTTGCCGGACATGATGGCTGTCAAGATTCGGTTTCAGTCAGAATTTGCCTTGGTTATTCTAAGAGCAAAACAATCTCGTAAAACTGCATTGTCTACATGGTTATCAACACACATGTAGCTGATTTAATTTTCTTTGTATCTTTTTTGTTTCTCGATGTAATTTTGGGTACCTGTAGCGAAGAACTCCTTTATAGTGACATTATTTCTTTCTTTAAACTTTTTGCACTGAGGAACAAACATATGGCTCTGTTTTTTTTCAAGAGCCGAACTTGTTCTTCACATTCCTATAAACAGGCGGCAGGCTGCAATAATGGCATAATGCATGACTTTGTCCCTTAAACTTTTTGCACTGAGGAACATGCATACATATAACATATGGCTCTGTTTCTTTTCTCAAGAGCTGAACTTGTTCTTCACATTCTTCGGCGCAAAAATCAAGTCCTACCTTCTTATGACCGTGTTCTTTGCCTTCCATGTGTTGAGGAGACTTTGGACCATCTATTCCTCGATTGCACCTTCGCACGTATCTGTTGGTCATCGCCGAACTTAAACATTCCTCCTGGAGACCCTTTTGATGTCCTCCTTTCGTTTCGAAATCAGCTCAATGTGTCTTTCTTCATGGATATCATAATCCTCATGAGCTGGAGTATTTGGATGGCACGCAATGATTTAATCTTTCAAGGGCAACAACCCAATTTGCAATCGGTTAAAGCACGCTTTCGAAAGGAATTTGCTCCAGTTATCCTTACAGCAAAAATCTAGTCTCAAATAGACTATGTCCTCGTGGCTAGAAGCTTTTGTGTAATTCATTTGATTTTTTCCTTTCCTTTTTTGTTTCTTGATTTCTTGTCTTGTACTTTGTTTCTCAGTTTAATATCTTACTATTACTAATTTGAGGCTCCTTTGAAGCCTCTACATGAATCCACCTAGGAATCCTAGGTGGATAGTCTAAAAAAAGGAAAAACTAATAGAAGTCTCCACATTAAGCTACCTAGGAATCCTAGGTGGACACTTTGAAAAAAAAAGAAAAATCCTAATAATTATAAAAAACAAGACATCCAGCCATACATAAAAGATAAATAAATCTAAACAATCTGCCCATCACAACTAATGACATAATAAATCTCTTTGCTCCAAATAAAAGATCTTCTAATACTGAGATACAGTTACTATTATTAATTAAAGGCTTCTTTTGAAGCCTCCACATGAAGCCACCTAGAAATCCTAGGTGGACACTTAAAAAAGGGAAAACTAATAGAAGCCTTCATACTAAGCCACATAGAATCTTAGGTGAACACTTTAGAAAAAGAAAAATTCTAATAATTATAAAACAAGACATCCAGCCATACATAAAAAACAAATAAATCTAAACAATCTGCCCATCACAAAAAATGACATAATAAATCTCTTTGTTCCAAATAAAAAATCTTCTAATACTGAGATATAGCTAACGCACCACGCAAACTAGATGTGTACAACAAAAATCAATCAAGAATATATCTCTTGCCTGGAATCTCGTCCCCTTATTTAAATCATATATACATCTATCCTTAAGGGTTGTACGTGCATATATAAGGAGAGTTATCTACTTGCCTTCGACAAGGAACATTCTTCTAGAATTGTTATTTGTATTGCATGTTAAGTACTACGTCTATAGATTGAATGGATGACATTGTTTTTCAAATTTGTTTGATTCTCATTCTACAATTAGATTTATTCTTCGTGGATATTTTACTATGACTAAATCATATGATTTGCTACTCACCATTGCTTTCAAGCAGTTATTTCCTATATCTTCATATATTGTAATGATAGTCCACCTTGCAAATTTTGTATAAACCTTATTGAAACGTGACTAATAAAATTAAAAACATCTAATAATAATATAAAAAGTGATAGCCCGTGCGGATGCACGGGTTGATGGACTAGTATATATATAATCAGTAGGGGCTCCCCCTCCTGTTTCATAAAAAAAACTTGTTCTTCACATTGTTAAACAAGCGGTAGGATGCAATGATGCGTGACTGCAAAACTTCAAAACCATATCAGCCCAGAGTGACCGAACAAGGAGAACATTGTTTCCATCAGCCATTAGGAGCACAAACTCACTCCACAACCAGTAAAAAGTGCACGACAAACTCCGCCACTAGATATGTGCTTCCTAGGTGCTACTTTGCAATCTTGCACGCCCCGACCAGGGCCTTCATCCTGCTCTTCCTCGTCTTGACCAGCTTGCTCGCCGTCTCCTCGATCACGTTGTTGTACAGCAGCATCTGGCTCTTCTTCTCCAGCGTCTTGTGGTGCCTCAGCGCCACCACAGGCACGACAAACCCGACGCCGCCCGCGCCACACCAACACCCCGCCTCCGGAGGTTCCTGGTCCTCAGCTGCTGGATCCCTCTGCCAGTGCCTCATGAGTCCTGACCAAGAATCCTCGCCGGCTTCTCATTTGTGTAGTTTACAAATTTTTTCCTCATTTTCATCATGTAAAATGATCCACGTTCGTCCTCTTGTGATCTCCAGTGAGGGTTTTTTTGTATGTTTCTCCACCATGCTGTTGAAGGCAGCTTCCGCAGCCTCAACATCAGCAGCCCTCACACCAGCGCAGTTTAATTCGAATCCAACCCTGGAAATGCAGGGGAGGTGCTGCAGTCCAAAATCATAACCATGCAGTTTGAACTCAACAGGGTGGATGTGGAGCTGAAGGCCTCTGAGCAATGACATAGCACCTTCATGAATCATTAAGCCCGTACATTCTGACTGAAAGGAGAAATTCTGCAACTTTCGAAATCCTCCTCTGATATTGATGACCCGTACATCGCAGTATCCAGACAGCAACATTCTGAATTCAAGCAGAGATGGGATACTTCCAATCGCATGTATATCCTGATTGTCAATCTCCATGACTTCAATATGTAAGCATTCTAAGTTGTCAAGAGAAACAAGCCATTTCCTAATCTGATGAACTCCTCCGCAGAGAAGATATACCTCACGGATGCTGTTAAGGGCAGGGCAGAAAATACTATCTCCCACGAGGCCATCATTCTCTCTCAAATTAAAATCAATGGACAGGCTACTAAGGTTGCATGCATCCAGTTTACAAAGAGTGGATACAAGTTTTACCTTGTATCTTACTATGTCACCTTCCATCCCGTCAGTGTTCCAAGCAATGCTCAGCTTCCTTAGATTGGTTAGTCTGCCAAGTGTCACGCCTGTCCTCGACGGCGTGTCACAGGAGTGAAGACGGAAAGGAGAAATACGTCTTCGTTCACAGGAAATAGTTACAGGCGTGTGTGGAATGGGTGCCGACTTGTGGGCCCGGATTTCTGATTTGCGCGTGAGCTATAAGCTCCTGGGTTGTAACAGACAAAGACAACTATTATCTGAACAAACGCTTTGAACTCGAGAGGAACCTTTCCTCCTTGGTTCGTCTACCCATCTCTCGATCCGATCCAGTCTAGCTCACGTCGCCGGTGACCGCTGGTGGCCAAGGGGTACAACAGGTGGTATCAGAGACTCGTCGATTACCTGGTTCGCTTCGGTAGGCGCTCGCTTATCCCGTCGATCGAGCTTGGCAAACAGGGTAGGTCTGGAGCTTGAGATTCTGTGTTCGTGCTTGGCCGACGCGGGATCTCGAACCAGTAATTCCTACGCTACCGCTGGCTTGATTTCCGGCGCGAGTTGACTCCGATTCTGTTCCAATTCTACCGGATTTCTTCAATTTTGCGACGAATTTTGTTGTGGTGAGGGTTACTCGATGATTGTTCGGGTGTAAAATTCTGGGAATCACAGCAGGATCTCGTTGTGGAGGCGCAGGAGGGGAGTCAGATCTGATTCGGGTTGCGTAGCAGGTCTACGTGTAAAATTCCTTGATCAGTCGCTGATTCCAAGCGGCGGTGACAGATCGGGTAAGCAATTGGGGAGGGATTTGTCCTAAACTGACTTATCCGATCGATTGGAGGCGGCAGTTGTGGAGTTCAAGCGATCACGGCGCCACCCAAGCCGTCAGTTCAGACCCGGTTCGTGTTAGAAGCAATGGAGGAGCAGGAACAGCGGGATTCTGAACGTTGGGCTCATGTGAATGAGAGTATTGATCTGCTATTTGCACGGATGGGGGATATCAGTCAAGCGCAAGAGCAGATGAAGGTGAATCAGGAGTTGGGCACTCGAGCTTTGGAGCAGGTTTTGCGTGATCAGTCGGTGTTGGCCAAACAGCTTGAAGCTACAGGGCAAGTAGTCGCCAAGTTGACTCTAGATCAGATGGGAGATGATGACAGTGAAACAATGTCCATTCACACCAGACCACAACACCAGAAGAAGCCAGTTCCTCAGCAACCCAAGCCACCACCAGCTGCTGGTGGCAGTTATTATGGACATATTCCACGCAATAATCACCATCACACTGAAGGAGACAGTCACAGTGGGTACAAACATGTAGTGCCCAAACTCTCCTTTCCTGAGTTTCATGGTAAGGATCCAAAAGTCTGGAGACACAAATGTGAGGATTTCTTTCACATTTACAATGTGCCTTATCAATTGTGGGTCACTTCAGCTACTATGCATATGAAAGACAATGCTGGGAGATGGGCTGAGGTACAGAGGTTAAAAGGGGCTTTGAGTAATTGGGAAGAATTTATGGCAGCTGTGGAAGAGAAGTTTGGAGCCTATGATTATCCCCATGCTCCGAATGAACTGCTTGAATTGAGACAGACTAGGTCAGTGGAGGAGTATGTCTCTGCATATGAGTCCCTGCAATTTTTAATCGAGATGCACAACACAGGCTATGATAACATGTTTTTTATCACCCAATTTACCAGAGGTCTGAAGCCTGAGATAGCTGTCGTGGTCCAGTCTCAGTTACCTCAAACTATGGAGACAGCTGTAAGGATTGCCAAGGTGCAGGAGCAATTGTTGGACAAAGGAAAACTCAGATACACCAAACAACAGTACCCTTCCAAGACCTATCCCAACTCTGTTCCTAAACTGGACAGTAAGATACAGGCTACTGTTCCCACTCAGCTAAGTAAAGAGAGGCAGAAAAGAGACTTTTGCAGGGCTAACAACCTGTGCTTCTACTGTTCTGAGCCTTTTGATTCTACACATTTGGCTAAGTGTGCTAAGAGACCTCGCTCCCATATGAATGCCATAGTGGTTAATGATTTGGATGTCAATTTGACTGATGAGGTGCTGCAACAATTGGATATTGAAGATGCTCTGGATTCTGAGTTTTGCAAGCTCTCTCTCAATGCCATGGCAGGAACATATAAAGGGGAAGCTATTAAACTCATAGCTGTGGTGGGAAACAAAGTAATGCTATTACTGGTGGATAGTGGTAGCTCCCATAGCTTTGTCAGTTCATCTTTTCTGCAGAAATGTGGAATCACACCGACTCCTATGTACCCCAAGCAAGTCCAGGTGGCTAATGGTGAACTGATTACGGCTGATAAAAAGGTGCTTTCATTGGAATGGTGGATCCAGGGACATACATTTTACACTGAAATGATGGTTCTGGACTTGGGTCCCTTTGATGCTATTTTGGGTTATGACTGGCTCAAGCCCCACAGCCCTATGACCTGCCATTGGGGAGATAAAACTATTGCTTTTGAATATGGGGGACAGAACATATGCCTGCAAGGAGTGCATTCTTCCCAACTTAATCTGGAGGAAATATCATCTGACAGGCTAGTGAAAGCCATTGCTGGAAATGATGTAGGGGTTTTTGCAACAGTGGAAGTTTCTGATATTCCAACTCTGGAACCTATACCTGCAGCAGTACAGGACATTCTTCAGGAGTTTGCAGATGTCTTTGAGGATCCTAAAGTTTTACCTCCACCCAGGTTTCATGATCACCATATCCCTCTTCTTCCTAATTCTGTGCCTGTAAATGCTAAATCTTATAGATACTCACCTTTGCACAAAGATGATATAGAAAAACAAGTTAAGGCTTTATTACAGGCAGGGATGATCATACCTAGCACTAGCCCTTTTGCCTCACCTGTGTTGTTGGTACAAAAAAAAGATGGTACTTGGCGCTTTTGTGTTGATTATAGGAAACTCAATTCAATTACAGTTAAGAATAGATATCCCATGCCTGTTATAGATGAGATATTAGATGAGTTAACAGGCACAAAATATTTTGCCAAGCTAGATATGAGATCTGGTTATCATCAGGTCAGAATGCATCCTCCTGATGAATATAAGACTGCATTTAAAACACACCATGGGCACTACCAGTTTAGAGTTATGCCTTTTGGCTTAACTAATGCTCCAGCTACTTTCCAATGCATTATGAATGAGATTCTGGAACCATTTCTTAGAAAATTTGTGCTAGTCTTTCTGGATGATATTTTGATCTATAGTCCAACTTTTGAGCAACACATTGTGCATTTAAAATTGGTTTTGGCCAAGCTGAGGGAGCATCAGCTTTACATGAAGCTCAGTAAATGTTCCTTTGCTCAAACTTCATTGGAGTATCTGGACCACATCATTTCTCATGAGGGAGTGTCCACAGACCCTGCTAAGACAGCAGCTATGAGCAACTGGCCAGTACCTACAAATGTCACTGAATTAAGGGGGTTCCTGGGCCTTATAGGCTATTACAGGAAGTTCATCAAACATTATGGAATTATTGCTCGGCCTTTGACTAATCTGCTCAAGCACAAACAGTTTACATGGTCTACTGCAGCCCAACAGGCTTTTGAGCAGCTCAAGGCAGCAATGGTTACAGCTCCAGTGTTGGCCATCCCTGATTTCCAGCAGCAGTTTATTATTGAAACAGATGCTTGTGACATTGGTGTGGGAGCAGTTTTAATGCAAGGGGATCAGCCAATAGCTTTCTTGAGCAAGGCTTTGGGAATTACTCATCAGAAGCTGTCTATCTATGAGAAGGAATTTTTGGCCCTCATTATGGCCATTGAAAGATGGAGACCTTATTTACAGAGATAGGAATTCTTGATCAGAACTGATCACAAGAGTTTGTCTTACCTCACTGAACAGAACTTACACTCTGACATGCAACGCAAAGCGATGACCAGGTTGATGGGATTACAATTTAAGGTAGTCTACAGGAAGGGCAAAGAAAACCTAGCTGTTGATGCTTTGTCCAGAGTTCATCACTTGATGGTTGTTCAAGCAGTGTCAGAAGTGCAACTTGTTTGGATGCAAGAAGTGTTAAACAGTTATGCTACTGATTCTGTTGCTCAAGACCTGTTGACTCAGTTGGCAATCAAATCTCCCAATGAGCAAGGATTTTCATTGCATCAAGGTATCATAAGGTACAAGGGCAAAGTCTGGATTGCTCACAATGCAGCACTGCAAACAAGGCTCATTAATGCCCTGCATGCCTCAGTCATTGGAGGACACTCTGGTGTTCAAGCAACATATCAGAGGATCAAGAAGTTGTTTCATTGGAAAGGCTTGAAGCTGGATGTGGAGCAGTTTGTCAAGCAGTGCTCCATATGTCAGCAGGCAAAGCATTCCCACAACCATCCAGCGGGGCTTTTGCAGCCATTGCCCATCCCACATGGTGCTTGGCAAGAGTGGACCATGGACATCATTGAAGGACTTCCTGCTTCTGACGGTTACAATTCCATTTTGGTGGTGGTGGATAGGTACACCAAATATGCTCATTTCATACCCCTGAAGCATCCCTTTACAGCCCATACTGTGGCTTGAGCAGTATTGGAAAATGTGATTAAATTGCATGGCTTTCCTAAATCAGTGGTGTCTGACAGAGACAGAGTGTTCACCAGTGCATTCTGGAAAGAGTTATTTACCATGTTTGACACTAAGTTGTTGCGCAGCACGGCCTATCATCCCCAAACGGATGGCCAGTCTGAGCGGGTGAATCAATGTCTGGAGATGTACCTGCGGTGCTCAGTACAGGAATCTCCAAAACACTGGAAGTCTTGGCTGCCATTAGCCGAAATTTGGTACAGTACTTCTTACCATACGGCTCTGGGATGCTCCCCGTTTAAAGCACTCTATGGGAATGAGCATGATTCTGGCATGATTTTGCTGGTGGATGCGACATTGTCGTCGGAAGCTGTGGAATGGATCAAGGAACGTAGCACTCACATGTTGTTGCTGAAGGAACATTTGCTGAAAGCCCAAAACCGTATGAAACTTCAGGCTGATCGTCAGAGATCTGATAGATCCTTTCAGGTTGGGGACCAGGTACTTCTCAAGCTGCAGCCGTATGCACAAACCTCGCTGGTCAACAGACCATTTCCTAAGCTTGCATTCAAATACTTTGGGCCATTTGAAGTCCTACAGCGCATTGGGCAAACAGCATACAAGCTCAAATTGCCCGAGGGCAGTCAGGTTCATCCAGTGTTCCATGTTTCTCAGCTTAAGCCTTTTGTTGCTAACTACACACCAGTGTATTCAGATTTCAGCAGTCTGGTGGATCTTAGTGCTGTTGATCTCCAACCTGAAGTGATTCTTCAACGCCGGCTCGTCAAGAAAGGAAGCAAAGCTATTCCACAGGTGTTGGTGAAGTGGACTAAACTGCCTGAAGCTTCCGCGACGTGGGAGGATTGGTACGTGCTGAAGACAAGATTTCCATCCGTCGTGACTTGTGGGCAAGCACGTTCTCCAGGGGGGAAGATGTCACGCTTGTCCTCGATGGCGTGTCATAGGAGTGAAGACGGAAAGGAGAAATACGTCTTCGTTCACAGGAAATAGTTACAGGCGTGTGTGTGAACGGGTGCCGACTTGTGGGCCCGGATTTCTGATTTGCGCATGAGCTATAAGCTCCTGGGTTGAAACAGACAAAGACAACTATTATCTGAACAAACGCTTTGAACTCGAGAGGAACCTTTCCTCATCGGTTCATCTACCCATCTCTCGATCCGATCCAGTCTAGCTCACGTCGCCGGTGACCACCGGTGGCCAAGGGGTACGACACCAAGCTCCTCCAAGAAGTGAAGTGAGTGCTTGAATGCGTTAATACACCCAAGCTCTTGCAAGTTTTTCATGTTTCCTATCCCATCTGTCAACTTAGAGTCTATTGACAGAAACAGACGTGCCAATCGTTGAAGCCGTGTAACACTCTCAGGAAACCAATTGAGGAATACTGATATAGCGTCCAGTGTTTCTAGGTACTGAAATCACCTATTTCTCTTGGAAGCTCTGATATCCTTGTGTGAGAGATGTTCAAGTACCTCAGCTGAGAGAGCCTTCCGATGTTTGAGAGGCAATGGCTTTCAAGTCCAGGGCAGCCATTTAGGTCTAACACACGCAGTGCACTGAAGTTGGTAAGGGAAGGTAGTTGCATGCCATATCCAAAAACACTCAGCGAACGGATATGCGACGCATTCAACTTAGAAGGTATGTTCAAGTCTCCTTCACTGTCTTTTGCCATTAGAGACAGACGACGAACTTTGCTATCTAGCAAATTTGTGAGCTTTGAATGGTTTCTTAATAAAGTACAGAAGTTTTCTTCACTACACTTCTGACTTAAGAAATCAAGGATAGTGTCATGGACTCGGCAGCCCCATGCCTTACCATCGAATCCTATGTCGACTGGTTGAATTAAACTTCTATTAACAAGCTCATGGAAATATGCATTTCCTAATTCAACATGATCTTCATCTTGGCTATGGATAAAACCTTCAGCAATCCATCTGTGTACCAGACGCTCCCTTGGAATCACATAATCCTCTAGAAACAGAGTCAAGTACAGCAGACAACTTCTTAGATGGTATGGAAGCTCAAAATAGCTCAAAGACAATATCGTTCTCATTCCCTCAACCTCTGATTTTTTTTCAAATGCAAAAATAATAGATTTGTGCACCCGGTCCCATTGATCTCTTGTCTGTCTAGTTGCCAGCAAGCTAGATATAGCAGTAATTGCCAATGGCAGACCACCACACTTCCTCAAAATTTCTTGAGAAGCTTCAGTGAGGTTAGGAGGGCAACTCTCCTCACAGCCAAATATTCTTTTGAAAAACAACTTCTTCGAGTCAGTATCACTAAGTGGTTTGATTTGGTAGACAAGATCTTCATGACAAGAGCAGCATGATTTAGCTACATCAATCATACGTGTTGTGGTCATTATTCTACTGCCATAGCTATTCTTAACAAAAGCATACTCCAGAATCCCCCATGTTTGTACATCCCAAATATCATCAAGTACAATAAAATACCTGTGGGTACAAAAGTATGAAATATATAAGTTGAGACAAGGGAAGTCTAACCAGAGAGAGTATCCAAGTATACACTCATATGCATATGAACCTGATTTGTTTTAAAAAGATAGTAGGTGTATCCAGGTCAGCATAGAACTTCACAAATGACCAGATATACTTGCTCCATTGGTGCATAACAGGTCAAAAGCTCACAACATGTACCTCTTAAGCAATTTGTTTTGGTACACATAAACCTTTGATTTGATATAGGCAATTATATAATCTATTTTGTATAATGACATACGCCTACTAAGTCTAACCCAGACAAACCACCTCACCTTTCATCCTTGCTATGTGTTTTAAAGGGTATAGTGAAGGGGTAATTTAATTCTTTTGTGAGAAGTAAAGGGTTAATTAAATATGTGCTATTATACTTTGTCCACTTTTGATATATGCCATGGCTTTCAACATGAAGAGCCACCATAAAAGTCAAGGTATGTTGTTATATGCCATTATGAACAATGTAAATGCATTGTAGGTCCTTAAACTATTCCTGCATTTTCATCTAAGTCCACAAACTTCTGAAGCGGTCATTTGGGCCATCAACTTTTTTTACTTGGTTCATTCAAGTGTTAATACAGGTCCATGGTTGGACCTCCAGTGAGCTTTGAAAGTTTGTGGACTCAAATGAGAATGCGGGATAGTTTAGGGACCTATGAACAATTATAAACAATAACAATAGGGTTCTCCAATCTCCATCTCCCTTCCAATTCTACTGCCTACCCTCTCATAGTCAACACCACTAACGTCATGAGCCAAGTTTTTATACTTGCCTTTCTCTAACCTCTCTCAGCTCCCATCATGCCATGACATCGTTGCTAGATTTGCAGGGTAAGACTCGCCTCTTGTAACTCATGTGATGGTGGTAGGAGAGGGGTGCATGAGCAGCAATATGATGGAATGGGATCGATGAGATTTGCAATGTGGAAAATGAGAAGAATTGTTCCTCGATCGGAAAAATAAGATTATGCGATATGCTGCACTTTGAGTTATGACATACTTAGGCGTGAACCAAACAGCACTTTAGTCTAGTAGACATGGAACATCTGCTGAAAAAATAGCATGGTATTTTTTTTAAAGAAAAATGCCTACTGATTTCCAGGCTAGCCATCACTACTGCATCGACATTTCCATACCTTTTATCTTTGAGAAATTCCCTGATCTTGTTGATGATGAGTAGTTGGTCCCCTGCTCTGGTGTTGAAGTCCTCTTGCTTACAGATTTGGGATAGTAATGAGCACAAAACATTTGCCAGGTCAGGTTTTCGCGAAACCGACACAAAAGCCCCACAGTTAAAATTTGCTCCAACCTTCTGATAGACTTGGTTCGCAAGAGTAGTCTTCCCTGCACCCCCTAATCCAACAATAGAGACAGTTCTTCGTAAATGTGCTGATTCATCCTCCCTGTCCTCCTTTAGCCACTTAACAAGCTCATCTCTCGGGCCCTCTATGCCAACGAGCTCTGAGGCATCTTTAAAGACAGCGAGAACACGTGGATCAATCTCTGCATTTCTTGGCACGGATGGGGAACCATCTATCTTGTACCTTGCATACCTTTCACTGGCTTCCTTGACCTGGATCTTGATGGTTTTTACCTCCTTAACAATCTGGTGGCGAACCTTGATATCATTTATCCATCTCTTGGTTTTCTCAATCAGCTTCATGAAACCGTGAATACTCATGGAACTGGAATCACGGTGAACACCAACCATGAACTTGTCAACGTGATCCTCAATGTCATAGGACAGCTCCCGGACGACCCTCACTCTAAGCCTGCCTTGTTCATCGAGTTCCTCAACATCTGCCATCCTGCGGAGAAAAGCTTGCATGGCCTCGAGTTCTTCGATCAGAAACCTGATGTCTTCATGGACATGCTGTAGCAGCTTGTACTTGTCGCTCAGTAGGATGCCCAGCTTTATGAGGAGAGAATTCATTGCACCAGTGGATGTGCTCACCAAAATCTCTGCCATTTTTTCTTTGCTATGTGCTTGAAATGGCCAAAGCAAGGAACGGTGCGGACGGTAAAAGGGGCTAGAGACCATATCTATTATAAGGACATGCCAAATCATGTGAACGTTAATATTTTTACCGGATCAAATAATGCTGCTCAATTACTTTTAAAATAACTCGACTGCAAGTCATCGGTCAAGCAATATGAACAGCATCAAATGAAAAGTATATGCATTGCATCATATTAGAAGTATGGGGGATAGCCAATTTGGTCCCTGGTTGGATTGGGTCCTCAACCCGACTGCATCACTATACACCACGGCCACACCACACCACAACCATAGATAAGACGGAAAGCATCTGCATTTCGCGCTCACAATCACACTCTTATAGTCATCGAGCCTCTGATGTGATCCAGAGCTGAAAAAGAATCAAAAGGGAGCAGATGCCACCACAACAAGAAGGCCACCGCCATGCAGGACCCGCACCACAACAAGTAGGCCACCGCCATGCAGGACCCTTCGCCATAGTAAAACTGCACCAAACCAAAACCCACTGACGGAATGAAAACACCGACACCGAGCAACTCACAACACGCGGGAGCCTTGCCACATCCGCCGTTGGGCTCCCCCTCTCTCGTGCGCGGGCCTCACCACTCCCGCCACAAAGCTCCACACTTCAAAATCGTTTCAAAAGTTGTTGTTAAGATAATGAGCAAAGATCCCCTACCCCCAAAGATCTGTCACAACTTCGAACCTCAATTGTAGTCTGACTGTTGGGAGTCCAAAAATCGGATAGAACCCCTGAACACAACGGGAAAGAATTCACGAACAAGTAGTCAACAACGAATCTTCGAAAGCCTATATGTCTCCTCAAGAGATGTGAAACCCTTTACACGTGCCCCTCGACCCCTTTTATAGGGAGACGAAGGGACTTTTACATTCCGATCATACCCTCGGATCTAAACAATATTCCAAATGGGAACATGTACATGAACTCGTGATTTGTAGCACCGATTTCAGATATTTACAGGCCTGCCATTCATTCACACCCTAAACCCGGACTTTTGGTGCCACGCCTTTGACTTGGCCAGTTCACGGCTTTGCCTTCATTCACGAGAACCGATGAGAGCTTAGATCTAGGCTTCAGAAGTCCGAACTCAACTCCGAAGTTGAGTTTCCCAAATTGCTTCCTTCCTCCGAAGCTTTCATTTCCCTAAACGATACAAAAAACTCAAGAACTCATGTTACTTCGGTGAGTATTTCTTGTGAAGTTCATTAGTGGGTTAGAAAATCTTCAATTTCTGAAAATGCATCTAGGCCCCTAAGTGGATTTTGGTGAATTGAATGACAAGGCGACTAAAGGACTAATGAATTTGTCTAAGATTGTGAGCAGGTTTTCTTTATATATTCATGAGCAACCATTGAAGTATTTCATTGTGGATGAATATTATATGGCTCACATTGACAAAGACAAGTATATGGTGCAAGACTTCATGTGTTTATTGAAAGAGAACATAATAATGAATGTACACACTATAGTTCTAAATTGGAAGCTTGCACATTTGTAGTCAATCAAGATCAAGCATTTGAAGTGGCATTTTCAAATGAAGGTTAATTGTGTATGAAGCAAAGTGGAACTCAAAGTGGATTGCATAAGTGATGAAGAGATCAACCGAGATGTCTAGGCTGAGGGACTAAGCAATTTTTGGGGCCGTAGCTAAGCCGCCATTAGTGTTTTGCTAAGGTGAAGTTCTAGCATCCGTGGGGTATTCAAGTATCATATTCAAACCTTAACCGAGGGAAGCATGGCAAGTCATCAACTTGTTAAGATTGGAAATATGGAGTGACTTATGGATCCAAGTGTGCATTCCTATGCTATATGGAAAGATTCTAAGTCACTAGCTCAAGTATGGACGTGCTCAAGTCAAAGGCTATGTTGAAAGCCCTCAAGTGGATATTGATCGAGTATGGCAAGATTGAAAGTGTTCAAGCTCAAGAGATCAACAAAGTGTTTTCATTCATTCTTGAGTATTAGTATGCCGTACTATCAAGAGGGATGCAACTTAGCGAGTTGACCAAGTCAAAGTGCTCTTTAGTTGACCTAAGTGAGATCTAGCCTTAGAGTGTGCTAACAAACCCTCCTAACCTAACCTGAGTCATTTCATCTTGGTGGTGAAGTGCTAGTCTCTTAGAAAAGGTTTTTGGGGGTGTCTCGGTCCTGACCGGTCTGACCGGTCAGCGGCACTGGTTTGACCGATGCCGCTAGCCCCAACGGCTAGTTTTCAAACACCGGTCTGACCGGTGTGAGGCACCGGTCTAACCGGTGCCGCCCGAGGACCAACGGCTAGTTTTCTCTTTTAAGGGGTATAAATACCCCAAGCCTTCTTCAAGTGAGGGTTGCTGTTTCTAGTGAGTTTGCTGAGGTCCCGAGCCATTTCTAACTAGCTCTAAGCTTTAGTGGCTCTCCCCAACCCTCTCTTTGTGAGATTTGTGGATTCAAGCCACATTCTTTGTGTTGGGTTGAGAAAGTGAGCTTAAGAGTGACCTAGTGAGCTAACAAGAGCATTTCCATATCTTGAGCACTTTGGTTTCGTGTCTACAAGCTTTGAAGCGTTTGTTACTCTTGGAGGTTTGCCTCCTAGACGGCTAGGTGTCGTCGGCTAGCTCCCAAGGTTGTGGTGAGCAGCAGGAAGTTTGTAAGGGCTGCGATCTTGCCTCTTCGTGGAAAAGATCCCCTTAGTGGAAAGGAGGAAAGTGGTTGAAAGAGACCTAGCTTGTTGTGGGAATTGTCCCTTACAAGCTCCTCAACGGAGACGTAGCCATTCCTTAGTTTGTGGTGAACTTCGAGAAACAAATCCTTGCTTCTTTGTGTGGTTTGACTCTCTAAGTTGTTTTTCTAGCATATTTGATTTGCTTCCGCTTCGATCTACTTGGGTGTGCTACTTGTGTGTGCAGGCTTATTACCTTGCTTGTGATCATCTACAAAGGCCACACATCAAGTTCGGTTCGTGCTAGAAGTCAAGAGGTGCTTGAAGTCGTTTTTGCAGGTGTTCTGTGCTACACCGGTCTGACCGGTGAGGCGCACTGGTCTGACTGGTGTCACCTGTGAAGTCTAGTGCTTGACCGGTCTGACCAGTCACAGCCACCGGTCTGACCGGTGGAGCACTGTCAAATCAAGTGTTAGGGGAGAAAGAGTTTAATTTGGTCGTAACGCCTATTCACCCCCCTTCCCTCTAGGCGACATTAAGGTCCTTTCAATTGGTAGCAGATCTTGGTGCTCCGATTCGAGCTTAACCGTTTGGAGTTCTTCGATGTCGACAACTTGTGAGGTACCGTTTGAGCCTCTAGCTCTAAATGGCTCAAACTATTCTTCTTGGTGCTCTAATGTTCTCATTGCACTTAAGGTTTTGGGCCCTACCACTGAGTGCATTATGGTTGCGAGTATCCTTCCAAAGGATGAGACATGTGTCTTGCTAATGGACTTGGAGAAGAAGCAACTCAATGTCGTTATTACTAATCTTTTGTGTAGTTGTGTATGTAGAGAACTAAAGTATCTTATCCTAAAGAGCAAAAGGATTTGCGAAGATGCTCATCTCATTTGGAAATTACTATTTGAATTGGTAAACACCAAATGGGATGAAATTGAAAGCGATGATGAAGATGAGCCAGTGGAGATGTGCCCTACCTCTACAACATCCACTGAACATCAAGCATCAACCCCCGAGAAAGAAGAAGATCAAAGAAGCGAAGACGTCGTCCCTCTGCAGGGACCGGTCAGACCGGTGACACCCACCGGTTAGACCGATGCCAGCAAGGGCACTCCAACTTGCTTGATGGCCAAGAAGGAAAAGAAGAGCAAGAAGAAGAGACAAGCTAAGGGAGCTAAGGGCCAGAAGATTGAAGCATCAAGCTCTCCGTCAAGAGAACTTGAACTTCTCAAATCCGAGCTTGCATCCTTGGTTTGTAAGTATGAATCTTTGGCTAACAAATATGATCATGACATCAAATCCTTTGCATGTAGAGCTAAAATAGAAGAAGAAGCCAATGATGATCTAGAAGCCAAACTAGCGAAACTCACTAGTGAGCATATGGTACTACAAGCTAGTCACATCGAACTTGAACATTCCTATGAGAAGCCTGTCGATTCTTATGCAACACTAGAGATAGCCCATGAGGTTGTGCTTTCGTCGGTAAAATCAATACAACCTCTATCTCACACATGCACATGCTCACAAGTTCAAGTTAATTTATCTTGCGCTAATGATTGTTTGTCTCAAGCAAGCCAATATAGCATTGAGCATGTACTTGTAGAATCTTGTGATGACCTTATTGCTAAAGAAAATGATGAACTCAAGCAAAAGGTTGAAAAGCTTCAAAAGGACTTGTATGTGTTGAAGGAAAAGAGCAAAGTGCAACCTTCTCAAGATAACCGTGAAGACATGGTGAAGAAGCTTGAGAAGGGATCAACCGCCACTAGATCAACTCCTCAACAACATACAATGACCCACAAGAACAAGATTCAAGAAAAGAGCAAGGTTGGGCAAATCAAATCCCAATATCGCCTAATCAAGCACAAGACACAAGAGTCACTCTCCAAGAAGCCTAGAAGCTCCAACAAGGGGAGGGTGTGCTACAAGTGCAGAGAGAAGGGACACTTTGCTGACTCGTGCCCAAATGCAACAGTGGGCAGTGGCACTGACCATGATCGGTCAGACTGGTGCATGCCACCGGTCAAACCGGTGCCGGCCAGGGCAGGCTCACCTCAAGCAAACAAGGCAAGAAAGACCCCTTCTCCAAGAACAAGGCTCAGAGGCAAGCATGGAAAAGAAATTGTGAGGAATGGTGTGATCAACAAGAATAAAAGCTGCATTTGCTATGAATATCGTCAAAAGGGTCACATGGGCAAAGATTTTCCCAATGGTAACATTCCTCAATCAAGATTGGTTCATTATGATTTTCATATGCTTAGGAACGATAAGAATGGAACTTGTTCTATGAGGGAGATTAGTTCACCTCATTGTAGCATGAGAGCTATTTGGGTTCCTAAGCACCTTGGACTAACCCAATAGGACCCAACAAGTGTTGGGTACCAAGAAATGTTTGCTGAGCTTGCAGGATGAAAGAGATGCATTGAGCACATGGTTGGAAGATTTGGAAATCATGATGGATTCAATTGACCATGTGAAGGGCAAACTCATATAAATCTTGAAATCAATGTCATCTCGGTAACTAGTACGCTTGATTGAGTCTAAGTCGCTCTTGGTCCTCGATGAACATTCATGTGACGCTTTTCTTGTATGAGCGAAACATGAGGCAGTGACTTTGACTATTTTATGAAAATTTACTCTCTCATGCCATTTGATGCTTTCAATGGCTCTCTAGTAGAGCATTACCCTATCCATGTTGCAGGATTTAAATTAGTGACATATTCACGCATTCAAGGAACAAGGGGGGAAAATCACCAAAAAGGTGTGAACTGGTGGTCACCGGTCTGACCGGTGACAGGCACCGATCTGACCAGTGCCGACCCAATAAGAGCACTTGGGTGGGTGACCCAGCACCTGTGACCGGGTGACCCAGTACACCTCTGTATGCTGCAGGGTGACCCGACCCCTATGGCCGGGTGACCCGGGGTTGACCCAACTTTCAAGAAAAAGGGTGATGTGGCGTCAAAGGTTATGAGAGACTCAACACATTGTAATTAATAAATCATTTTTGTGTTGTGACCAAGTTTGAATGAGCCTCACCAAGTTCTTAATTGAACAAAGTGCTTTGTTTGAGAAAAATCGAAATATCTCTAGCGCTATTTAAGGGGGAGCTCATTACAACACTTGAGTCACTTGTGGGACTAACAATTTCTTCTAAGTGATCTTGTAGTCCCATTCTTTTGTGCATCTCAAAGCGAGCTCTTGATAAGCATATCTTCCAAAAGGAACAAGTAAGAGCTAGCACCGATCGAAATTTGAACATATGAACAAATGAATTGGTCTTAAGGCAAAGGTATGTTTTCATGAATCTCATTGAAATATTGTAATGCATCTAGGCCATAATACCATGCTAGTATGCCATCCTTAGCATATAATTTCTTCAAGTGAATTTCTTGTGCGCCTCACTAGATATTTGGTTGATACCTTTATTTCCACTCGTCTCTGTACCTCGAGGATGAAGGTATGAGCCAAATATGCTTGTTAAGCCATTCATTTGAAGTGGATGCATGCTCCTTGTGACATAGGATAGACTTTTCAAAAAAATCAACTAGCATGTGTAGGAAGTGTGCACATTTGAAAACATTTGATTCTTGGTCTTTGTGACCCAATCGACTTGATTGTGACTATAGTTCCCTTTGTTTGATTGATGGCTAGTCACAATTAAGAAGATTTTCTCAAGTCCATAAATCCATTTTTATTCATCTCTCTCTCTTTTGGAAGGATCAAGAATTTTCAAATAAATTGGATTATCCTCCACTCTTCCAAGAATTGATGATTTTTGGATCAATATCAACTCTCTATCTCATAACCAAAACATCTAAAAAGGTTGGGGTGGAAATCCCCCTTTTGTGGCTCAAAGTCATTTTCTCAGGGGAGCACCGGTCTGACCGGTGCACATCACCGGTCTAACCAGTGGTTCCCTTGAAGTCACATAATCTTTCTTCTGCGACCAAAGTGGATGCAAAGTGTCTCATAAAATACCAGAAGAAGTTTTCAGAGGAGTTTACGCAAAATTAGAATGAAGGATCAGAACTTCCGAGGCTAGGTCGGTTCTACCGATATGGCTTCTCTGTTGAATTTATCAAAATCGAAGGTACTACCGAGGACGGGTTGGAAAAACCGCTACGGGCTCACTGGCTCAACCAAGGGCGGTGTCGGGCATACTCCCCGGGTACTCATGCAAGGAAGGAAGAAGACAGACTCCGACTAGAATTCCCCTGTAATCCTATTAGGACTCGTTCCGTGTAATCCTACTAGGACTCCAGCCTTGTAACCGACTAGGAACCCGCCCCCTGGACTATATAAAGGAGAGCAGGGTACCTAGCTCGGCACCTGAACAACTCAACACCAAGCGCAGGGCGCCATACTTGATCCCCCAAATAGTACGTAGGGTTCGCCACCTTGGCAACTCGAACCTGTATGAATCTTGTGTCCCGTGTCCTTGCGCATACCTTCGAATTCCAGGTCTGGCGATCCCCACCACAATCATCTACCTCGGGTACCCCCTTGGTAGGCTTGCCGGGCTAAAACACCGACAGCTGGCGCGCCAGGTAGGGGTGATCGTCATGATCCCCAGCGAATTCGAACGACCTTCGTCAGCAAAAAATCAATCTCTTCAACGCTCACAGCGGCTTGGCGTGATGGCTCAATTCCAATTCGAGTTCGTTTTGTCGAAAGTCTGAAGCAGAGGCCTACTCGGCGTGATTTACATGCACAATGGGATAATTGCGCACCGTCGTACAACACTACCGTGGCTAGCAAAGGCCCGTGCCAACTGCCAGCTCCATCGATCTCATCATGTCCGTGAGCCAAAGCACGTCGTCTTTGGAAGGCTGCAATCGGATAATGTTTTCTGTGACGACCGATCACAATCCAGCTAGGAATTGATTTTTTCTTCTCGAGTCCCAGACAGATAAGGGAAAAAGTGTTGCACAGTTAACGAATCTGTGTCGAGGCTGCCATCGTCGGTCAAAGATTCAAAGCAGAGAGCAGATTAGTATCAACAAGCACATCTCAAGACGGAGCTGAGCTGAACAGAGTTGAGTCAGAATCGTCATGATCTATAGTGCGGCCAGAAAAACAGTTTTGTGAAACTCGCTGCACATACGTGGCTAAAAAATCAATTCCCTTGAGTTTTGCTATATGCCCACACACAAGACTACCACAAGACTTCAAGATCTTCACTTGATGCACACGGAAGAGGTACACGAGTACTACTACGTCGACTTCCGGCCACATCAACTACGCCATGTACCGCGACTACTCGTCGCACGGCCGCAGTGGCTCTATGTCAACCTCGTCGTGCGCCGCGACTACTCATCTCCGGCCGCACGCGCTCTACGTCAACCTCGTCGTGCACCGGGAGTACTCGTCTCCACTCTTCCGGCTGCAGCGATCTACCTCGACTACGCCGCGCGCCCGGGTGCCTCGGCACGTCGCGCGACTCGTCACATGGCTCGTCGCGCCGCTCGTCGTCGACAACTCGGCCCTCGCGCGGGCTCGTCGTCGACTACTTCGCCTACGCCGCGCACTCGGGTGCCTCGGCACGTCGCGCGGATCGTCACGCGGCTTGTCGCGCCGCTCATCGTCGACTACTCGGCCTCCTGCGGGCTCGTCGTCGACTACTTCGCCTATGCCGCGCGCCGGGTGCCTCGGCACATCGCGCGGCTCGTCACGCCGCTCGTCGTCGACTACTCCGCCCCGCGCGGTGCGTCATCGACTACTTCGCCTACGCCGCGCGTCCCGGGTGCCTCGGCACGTCGCGCGGCTCGTCACACGGCTCGTCGCGGCGCTCGTCGTCGACTACTCGGCCTCGCGCAGGCTCGTCGTCGACTACTTCACCTACGCCGCGCGTCCGGGTGCCTCGGCACGTCGCGCGGCTCGTCACGCGGCTCGTCGTCGACTACTTCACCTACGCCGCGCGTTCGGCGCCGCTCCTCGTCGACTTCTTCGCCTACGCTGCGCGTCCCGGTGCCTCGGCACGTTGCGCGGCTCGTCACGCGGCTCGTCGTCGACTACTTCTCCTACACCGCGCGTCCGAGCGCCGCTCCTCCTTGACTTCTTCGCCTACGCCGCGCGTCCGGGTGCCTCGGCACATCGCGCGGCTCGCGGCTCGTTGCGCCGCTCGTCGTCGACTACTCCGCGTCGCGCAGTCTCGTCGTCAACTACTTCGTGCGCCGTGACTTCGTCTTGCGGCCACACTGGCTCTACTTCAGCCACGCCGTGCGTCACGGCTACTTGTCTCGCGGCAACACTATCTCTACTTCGAGTACGCCACGCAACGCCACGACGTCGTCTTCCGGTCGCATTGCGTCGACCGTTCATATCGACTAGTTTTCCAAACTAGTCAAGAACGGCAGTCATGCCCCCAACAACTGGTCGGAATCAACTCTGACTAGTCAACTTCAGCAACAACCCTCGCGGCTCCATCGCCGACCGCCACGGCTTCATCTACAAGTCCGCACTGGCGGCAACAGCTAAGTCATTTATTTAAATGATTACTGTTTTCTTTTCTTGGCTTGTTCTCCTCATCATGTAGGACTACTTGCTGACTACTCATTTGTGTATGCTTCTCGGCGGGTTTTCACGGGAGCTACACTCTGCTGACTACTCTTGGGGTATATCAATCAAGTCACCACGAGTCTACTTCATCAACTCGGGGGCTATCCCTAGGAGGCAGCTTCTAAAGTCCGCCACACGCGGCAATCTAAAGTCGACTTCTAAAGTCGCATTCTAAAGTCCGCTCCGTGCGGCAACTTAAAGTCGACGCTGGTCGCATCTTCTCCTACTTCAGTGGCATACTACGTGTGTAAGCTTCGATGGAACCTAGCTGTAAGTGGCCCTCGAGTCCCGGCAACGATGGAACCTAGCTGCACCTGGTCTTCACGCTCTGTACCATGGGTCCAAGTACCCTAACTACTAGTGCTCCGTACCTTGGGTCTGAAATCCATGGCCCAGGTACACAAGTCGACTCCGGTCGCACTTTCAAGTCCACTACGGTGGCAACTGTACCTCGGGTCTGAAATCCATGGCTCGGGTACTTAAGCCCACTCCGGTGGCACAAGTCAACGCTAACGGTCGCACCCAAGCCCACTCCGGTGGCACAAGTCGACGCTAACGGTCGCACCCAAGCCCACTCCGGTGGCACAAGTCGACACTAACGGTCGCACCGAAGCCCACTCCGGTGGCACAAGTCGACGCTAACGGTCGCACCCAAGCCCACTCCGGTGGCACAAGCCGACTTTGGTCGCAATCTTAAGCCCGCTCCGGCGGCAAAACTACTCGTTTTCTCTGATTTTTTCGCTTTGGCTTTCCAGAAAGTGCTTTTCGTTTTTTGCATCTTAAGTCCACCCCATGTGGCACAAAGTCGACTATTGTAGTCGCATCTCAAAGTCCGCTCCACGTGGCATCCTAAAGTCGACTTCTAAAGTCACATATCAAAGTTCGCTCTGTGCGGCAACTAAAGTCGAGGTTTTTAAGTCACATCTCAAAGTCCGCTCCGCGCGGCATCCTAAAGTCGACTTCTAAAGTCGCATATCAAAGTCCGCTCCGCGCGGCACAAAGTCGACTTCGGTTTTCAAGTTGCAATAAAGTCCGCTCTGCCGGCATCTAAAGTTGACTTCTGTCGCATATAAAGTCCGCTCTGACGGCACGCCTACTTCTGAAGCTCCACGGCTCGACACCAAACTACTACTCGAAATCTCTCCAGCTCGGGGGCTGCACTTCAATTACTACTCGAGGATAACTTCAGCAGGCTTTGCTAGCTCTCAAGCTCGGGGGCTCCACACCAACAACTACTCGACGTGGCTCATATGGCTCTCTTATCTCGAGGGCTACACGCTACAAGAGTACTCGGATGATGGCTTTCACGAACACTGAAGACCCTTGGATTGATTACCTAATGATTTCAAGGCTCGGGGGCTGCTATGCTACACCCATCATTCAAATTTTTCAAGACGGAAGATTCAAAATCAAGATTGACCCTCAGCTAGAGTCTACAACTCAACCTAAGGCTCGGGGGCTACTCCATATGGAGTGCGATTTTGCAACCGCACTTCCCTATAATCTCGACTTCAAGGCTGATGAGCTGGACCACCTTCCAGCCTCACGGCAGTTCAAGTACTATTGAAGACTTCTCCAAGCAGTACTCGAGGACGCTCAAGAACTAATCGAAGAGGCTTCAAGACTACTCGAAATACTACTCTCGACTACAATGTGCTCGGGGGCTTGTCGGGCATACTCCCCGGGTACTCATGCAAGGAAGGAAGAAGACGGACTCCTACTAGAATTCCCCTGTAATTCTATTAGGACTCGTTCCGTGTAATCCTACTAGGACTCCTGCCTTGTAACCGACTAGGAACCCGCCCCCTGGACTATATAAAGGAGGGCAGGGTACCTAGCTCGGCACCTGAACAACTCAACACCAAGCGCAGGGCGCCATACTTGATCCCCCAAACAGGACGTAGGGTTTGCCACCTTGGCAACCCGAACCTGTATGAATCTTGTGTCCCGTGTCCTTGCGCATACCTTCGAAATCCAGGTCTGGGGATCCCCACCACAATCATCTACCTCGGGTACCCCCTTGGTAGGCTTGCTGAGCTAAAACACCGACAGGCAGTCACCGGTCTGACCGGTGGCCGTCACCGGTCTGACCGGTGGCGCCCGACTTCAACCCGTGGGCCAACAGTGAAAATATCCTATCTTTTACCTATCTTCCTTCTCTCTCCTCCATTATTCACCAGGTCCCACCCCTCCAAACCGTGGAGGCCCCTCCCTTTCACCTCTCTCAACATCCATGGAGATTTGAAGTTTCAAACAAGGGAAGACATCAAGATTGGAAGCAAAAGGATCTCTCAAGGCCCCTCTTCATATTCCCCCTCGAGTTCGTTGGATTCCTCTCGAGTTCTTCTCTCCAAAGGTATTCAAATCTTCGTTTTTCCCGATCTCCTTACATGGTGCAAAGATTTGAATTTCCCTTGGTAGAACATCTTCTGAGATCACCTAGAAGACATACCTATAGATCCATAAGGTTTTGTTGGACACATTGTGAGAACCCAAGATGTGGGGTCGGACGGCCCTCACCGGTCTGACCGGTGGCGGTCACCGGTCTGATCGGTGGCGCGTGTCCAGCCCCAAATGTTGTTTTCTCCATGTGTTTCAACACATATATATTCTAGGATGTCTTATGTTCATCTAGACCAAATCTTAGATTCATAGCCTCTCAGATTGATTGTGGGAGCAATTGGCTCTGTTCTGGGTGGCACCAGTCTAACCGGTGTGGCCCAGAGCAGACCCAATTGTTCTGAACTTTCGAGAATCATTTCTATATCAATTCAATCTTTTTCCTAGAGTCTTATGCACTCTTTTCATCCTTTTTGTGACTCAGGACAGTAGTTATGGTACGAGAAAAGGAGGGTGCTAAGAAAAGAAGAAAAGAGGTGCACTCTCGCCGAGGGGCTGTCCCCGGTGACTTTGGGGAAGGGGGCAGCACCGTCAATGTCAGCGGCAAAAGGTTGAGACGTCACTCAGGTCAAGCAAGTACAGAGGCTCCCGACCTAGGAGGTGACACCGGTACTAGCAGCGATGACAATGTTGAGGATGAAACCTTTCCGGTCGGTATGAGCCGAGGAGGCACCGGAGAGGCCGGGTCTGATGATGATGACTCTGACGAGGCTGAGGATGAGGCTGAGGAGGATGAGGAAGAGGATGTGGATGCCATGGATGAGGATGATGATGACCAGGGTAGATTGAAGATCATGCCACCCACTTATATCTATCCTGACAGGCCAGTGAAGTACCACGGGGCAGGCATGACCAAGGCCCTAAAGAAGTTGAGAGATAAGGATCCTTATGAGGAGGCTAGGACCGCATCGGATCCGAGATTTTGGGCTAAGTTTTAGCAGGACTATTATGCTACGGTAATCATCAAAAAGCCCAAAATCATTCATAAGGCACAGTATGTGGATTGGGAGCACATGTCTAGAAAAAATGACCCAATATTCAATGAAGTCATAAGCAACTGTGAGAGGCAAAGGGTCAAGACGCTTATGGGGTTCCGACAGGATTGGAACAAAGAGATTATAGCTCAGTTTTATGCCACAGTGCACTTTGGATACATTGGTACCGAGAGGGCTATGACTTGGATGACAAATGGTCAGAAGTACTCCATCACCTTCCATAGATTTTTGAGGTGCTTTGGGATCATGGCGGGGGACAAGGACTTAAGGAAGCTCCATGATGAAGGAGAGCTCGACAAGGATGGATTGCACCTTATGTACCCGAGAGGTGAGCATGCCAACTATGGGAGGGTAAAGAATCTCTACACCTATTATGCTGCTCTCAATAGGCTCCTTAGGGTGTCTATTACACCTATAGATGGTAACCCCTCTGAGATTACAAAGTTTCAGAAAAACTTGATGGTTGCTTCGAGGTCGGGAGCTCCGGAATTTAGTGTTGGAGATTTCATTTGGCAAGAAATCAAGCATCTATCCGAAGACCCCAAAAAGATTTGCAGCTATAGCCCATATATCATGTATATGATTGAAAAGGTTGCAAAGACGGAGTTTCTGAAAAATGTGACACACAAGTCCTTGAACCTCAATCTTAGCAAAAATCCTCGACTTCCATCTCCTAGGGTCGAGCAA
Organism: Cenchrus americanus; assembly: GCA_947561735.1. Classification (NCBI taxonomy): domain Eukaryota; kingdom Viridiplantae; phylum Streptophyta; class Magnoliopsida; order Poales; family Poaceae; genus Cenchrus; species Cenchrus americanus. The sequence continues at coordinate 27,751,708 of OX387242.1, read as the reverse complement.
GCACCTAGTCATGAGGAAGAAATTTTTTAGGAGGGCGCAACTCAGCCAGATCAGCCACAGATAGGAGCTCAGGCCGTCACCGGTCTGACCGGTGCTGAGCACCAGTGTGACCGGGGGAGGCTGGGAGCACGGCGGGCCTCGTAGGTCCACCTCTCATTTACGGAAATTCCTCAACTTCATATTTGGGATGTGTAGGAGCCAGCATGACATCCAAGTTGAGCAGCAAAGGTCTAGAAGGGCAAATAAGTAAATGAGGGACACGATGAAGTTAATGCACAATGCTCAAGGGTTTCAACCACCTCGCACTCCACCATCTCCTGAGTCTCCAAAGGTTGAGATACCATCCTTTGAGGATAGGATGAGAGGATAGGATGAGAGGATGGGACAACTCCGACATGCTTAACCAATATGGGCCCATGTTCTTTGAGTCTGAGCAAGGGCAAGGATCTTCTTCATCGGCTCATCCTCCACCTCCACCATTTGTGCCTCGTCCTCCGGATGTGGTAGATTCATCTCACTACATGGAAGAAGAGCAATGTGACAACCCCACCCGAGATAATTCCGTACTATCGCCTAAACCACTCCATTTGGTCATTAAGCGATAATAAAGAAGCATCCCGTTGAGTGTTGCCGGGTTAATGCTCGATAAATCACTTGACATCACAGAGAGGATCGAACTTAATTAAAACTCCCACGAAGGAGAGTCCAGAGTGCCTTACAAATTAAACTATCACATCCCCGTAGGGTTCATTATTACAAACATAGTTCTTTGACATGAAACTAAATGGTTCAGAGTTTATTGAAAACAGCGGAAGATAAATAAACGATACGATCACATCATAGGAGGCCTGTCCATGATGCAATCACTCTTCGTCATCCACCCATTCCAGCTCCCAGCCGGGTGGAAGTTCTCCGGGCCACACATCAGATGCATTACCTGGAACAACATTTATAAAGCAAGACTGAGTATACTAATACTCAGCAAGACTTACCCGTCTAAAAGAAAGACTTTATCTCTAGTCATGCAAGGCTTTTGGCTAGTGGGTTTGTTTGCTAAAAAGCTACTAAGTAGTGAATCCTTACTTTCCATATTTTAGCTCATGTTCTAGTTGAAGTAATCATTACTAGATAAGCAACTATTACAACCAAAGTTGTACAAACAATTAACCAAAGTAATAATCTTCACAAAGTTCCATCATAAAGGGATATCATGGCCAGTCGGGTAAGTAGTCTCAGATAACGGTGAGAGGCCGACAATCGATTGATTCATAACCTTGCAAGGTGGACCTAAACACACAGGAGGTGCCCTCACTAAGAGTTCACCAACCAGGCGGTTCCTGTCATTCTTCGGTTTGGGGATAATAGCTCACGGTCTTAAGTACAAGGTTTATCTGGGCTACGCCACTAAGGTCACCCAGCCTCACGCATGTACTCGGGTAGCAAGCCCGAGGCCGCAACCCTAAGAGTAGTGATAGTAAAACCCCGTACCGCCTCATTTAGGTACTAGGCTTATCGTACCCATTTCCGACAAGTGTTTAGTACTTTCAAACACTTAGCCAACGAAGCCATTGGACCGGAGCCCAAATCCCATGCTCTTACCACATGAGCAATCCATTTAAACATATGGTGATTCCATAAAGGAGATCCTATTCTCGCGAGTGACGAATATCACTCGACTTGTACCGGATCCTTAAGCATAGCAACTAGCGACCTAACATGCTAGTAAAAGATCTTAGGTACTTATGGATCATGCAACTAGGGTTTCATTTCAACTCCTGAACGTAAATGCACATACAATAACAAGAAGTAAATTCAGAAGTTTTAAAGAAACACTGGGGTTAATGAATAAACCGGGGCTTGCCTTCGTTGGCACAAGTAGTTAGACACACTTCCGGACTTTGGCCCGGGTCTTGCTCTATGGCGACGTAGTGCACGTCTCCTCCAGCTCCCTCGTTCACGTCCGCTGGCACGAGCGTGTAGCTACCGTCGGGAACTTCTACACGGAGGATGCAATGCAAGACTTAAGTGACCATTTGATTATTACTTTCCAAACATCTTATGACAACATGGGGTGCATGATTGAACACATCCACCTAGATAATAATACATTCAGCATACCCTTCCTATAAAGGAACAATATGCAATGCTTGATTATCTAGACTTTTTAATAGTGACTGTGTACATATATATATATTTATTTAAATGGATTAATGTAATTGACACAACAAAACAGTAGCAACAGCTACAAGTTGGATAGGGTTGGTCATATTCACCTTAAGAAATGCATTTAAACATTTCAACCTTTTAAAGACAATTAAAAGCCTTTTTAGCCTTTTCTTTAATGTGATTGTGTGCAGATCTATTAAGGAATATCTTATTTAATACAAACAGCAAGGAATTTATTTTCGCGCCACCATTTTACTTTTCTAACTCATTTATTTCACTTATGCACAAAAGGAGGCATTTTTCCTATTTTCCTTTTACTAAATTAATCTAGTTTGCACTCTTTTAAACAACCAAAAACATATCAAACTGTTCCAGTAGTACCCACTGGTTCTAATGACCAGGAGTACTCTCTTGGACAGCAAGGAATTGATTTTGCACCACTGAATTTAATGTACAAAATTTAAAGGCATTACTAGTTAGCATATAAGGGAATAATACATATTAAAATAAATATAGCAGAAATGCATGCAAACTTTCTTCCACACATGCTTTGGTCCAAAACAAGCCCAAAGAACCAACAAACACACTTATAGCCCTTATGGATCTTGCTACACATATATATGATTAAAAACAAGAATAAATGAGGAAATAGTATTTCTAACATAGATAAATTCATGGTAAATTCACCAAGGATGAATTTTGATATAACAAGACAGTACCCAGAAGTTGGGCTCAACAATAATTATTTTTGAAGCTACAAAAATCATCTAGGCAGATTTGTCAATTTCACAAAATGATTTTTATAAAAAGATTTCTTCAGTAACTTTGTGCAATGTTTGGTGTGGTGACCAGTCATGACATGGAGTACAACATATCCAAAATCCAGCTCAAGATCACATATATATATATATATATATATATATATATATATATATTGCAGAAACATAGATCTAGGGATTTTACATTTCTATTTTTCAAGCACAAACTGAAGCTCAAAAGTATATACATCTTTGGAGAAAGTTGTAGTTCTTGTTACACTGAGCACGGTAAAATTGGGTTTTCTATTTTTGGATTTTTCTACGATTTTTAACCAATTTTACAAGTTGCAGCTGAAACTCACAAATGTTTAAAGAATCTTTTTGCAACCAGAACCTTAGAAAGATTAAAACCTCACAACCATACCCTCAGTTTGCGCAAAACTCCTCAGAAAGAGTCTAAGCCTCACAATGCGGCCCTTGGGCCAAGGGGGGCGGCGCGACTGGCCAAAATCCGGCGGCCTCGCCGGCGGTCTTGGCCGGGGAAGGGGCTGGGAAGGATCTAGGGGTTGTGGGGGACCGGCTTGTGTGCGGTTTTGGGGCAGACAGGGCCGCCGGCGAGAGGCACGGCGGAGACCGGCGGTGGACGCCGCTGGAGCTTGGGTTCCGGCGAGCCTGGGGTTCGGCCTGGGCAACGCGAGGGTGGGGAAGCTACAGGGGGTCCTAGGGAAAGTACAAGCAGTGCGGGTTGGCAGCTACGATGACCCGCGAATGGAGCTCCGCGTGGGCGCACTGGCAGACAGCGGCGGACCGGGCCGGCGACAAGAAGCGTGCGCGCACGATGAGGAACTCGGGCTTCTTATAGCGGTTGACGACTTGGCGCGCACGAAGGCCACAATAGCCGCGGCGTGGGCACCGGCATGGGCGCTCCGTGCTACACGTACGGCAGCGACGCTAGAGGTCGGGCGGCGCGGGGGTCGGCGCGTCCCCGGCCGTGCGCGCGCGGCACGCGGCACAAGAGGAGAGGGCGGAAGGTCGGTTGGCGCGAGAGGGTCCCCCGGCGCGCGGACCGACGGGCCAAAAGTGGCCTCGGCGTGTGGGCCCAGCAGAACCGCGCGGCGACGCGCGACGCCGACGCGTGCTCTGGAACGCTGGGGCCAAAACAGTTCGAACTGGCACGCTTTGACCCTGTTTTTCTCCAAAAAATTGAACTGTAGTGGACTAACACTTGAATACCAAAGTTGTATATCTCTTGATCCTCTACAACTTTTACAAAGGGTGTATGGCCTTTTTCTCAACCGATTGTGCACAATTTGCAAGCAAAGTTTGCTGTTTTCTGGGCGCCTGTGAATAGTGACCTCCAGCGTTGACTTGCATTTTTCATCATTTTGCACTTCAAACCAGCAATGCCACTCAACATGAAAGTTGTGTCCCTCGACAAAATACACAACTTTTATATTGGGAGAATTTGAAGTGTTTAGGGAAAATTTGGAGAACGTGGCAAAAGTACCGGCTGACACTGGTGGGTCAAAAGGGGTTCAAGGGGTTTGACTAGGGTTTTGACCCAACCTTGACCATGAGTTGAGCAAGGGGTGCCATTAGGGGTTGTTGGTGATGTTTTCGAAGTGATGGCCCAGGTTGACCGTCGTTTGACCAAAGTCAACGTTGTTGACCGGATCATTAGGGTTAATTAACCCGGCCGAAAACCTGGGGCATCACAAGAAAGCACCTCCACCTCCTCCACCTCCCGAGCAAGGACAAGATTGGGGCACTCGATTTTCCGCCGAGATCTTTGGCTACAATCCATACTATTACGGTAAAAACAGCACACCCATAGCTCATCCGTCTCAAATCACCATCTCGGATTCTATTTATCTAAACTCTCCTTTGCACTGGATTCTTGACAATTCTCAAATAGGAGGGAGCTTTCACTAGGGAGATGGATCTCAGGAACAGTGATCGGCAACTGCTTCTCCTCCAAGCCTTTCTTGGATGCTTGATGACAAAGGGGGAGAAGATTCGGGATTAAAGACACAAATTTGTGCTGTCTGGGCTGCTGTCTGTGTTGCACCGGTCTGACTGGTGCCTGTTAGCTGTTGAGAGAAGCCATGTAATAAGTTTAGAACTTTATCTTAGTGGACTTGAGAACAATTGTGTGAGTGCTACTGTGTGTTTGAACCTTATTGTAATAATTAAGCGACTCTATTGCTAGATTGTGATGCATGAATTGAATGGTGTTTGCTTGTGTTAGCTAAATGGAGCAAGGTGATCTAAGCCAGCTTGCAACCCTGGCCTGATCACCTTGGACCAAATAGCACGCACTCCTGTTGCTTTGTGCGCTGACTGGACCTGACCGGTCTGACCGGTCAGGGGCACCGGTCTGACCAGTGCCGCCCGGGCCAGTGTGCGCCGGGCCGGGGCCGGGGATCGGTCCGACCGGTCGGTGCCACCGGCGACCGGTGCTGCCCGCCGCGTGCACTTCTCTTTGCTTTGTGCATATCTTGTCATACGCATCACGGTTTTTATTTTGTCGCTCACACATGTTGCACTCCACTGATTCTAAGATATAGGGGGCTCACACGTGTTTTCTTTCAAATTTGTGCTATTGGCATTTGAGGCCAAATTTTTGAAATTCAACTCAAAGCACAAATTAAGGGGGAGCTCTAACTATATCTAAGAATCAAAAATGCGCTTTAACATTTTATTTGTAAGCTTTAATTAAGTAGTCATCAATCACCAAAAAGGGGGAGATTGAAAGTGCATCTAGACCCCTAAGTGGATTTTGGTGAATTGAATTGTCGGTGCGGAATGTAGTCCCGACACTAACTAGTAATAAGCGCCAAGGTCTATCCATCTATGGTCGGTGCTAAGCAACGAGAGACACGGGATTTATCCTGGTTCCGGCCGGGGCCGTACGTCCAGCAGTGGTGTGCTCGAGGCACTGTATTGCTCTGCACCGGGGTGCCTGTAGTGGGGCGGCTACAAGCAAGGCGGGAGAGGAGGCGCGGCCTCCAAGTCCCTGGTGGAGTGATCGAAGCGAGTTCAGATGTTGTGGGAGAAATGTGGGGTGTGTATGCGTTGTTCCCTATTCAATGTTCGATGTCTCTTGTCCCCTGCGGCGAGGGGATTCACCTTCCTTTTATAGACCAAGGAGGGGGTGAATTACAGGCGTGCCGCACTGTTTAGCTACACGGGGAAGTATGTTGTGCAGCACCGCGGAGTTGGCGGCCATCCATAGTCTTGTCGTCATAACGTGTCCTGTACCGGAACAGTGGCGGCTTCGAGGGTAGGGGCGTAGTGGTTGACCGTGGCGTCTTCAGACGGGCTCGAAGAAGCTGTTGACGGCGATCCGTACGGGATACAGTGGCAGGCGTGGCGGCGTCCCGTCCCGGCGTGCCTGACAGCGCCGGAGTGGTTGTAACAGTGCCCGGTGTGGTGCTGCAAGCACGGGGGCGGCCGCACAGGACCAACAGTGGCGGGGATGGCGTTCCGCCGGCCTAACGTCATGGCTTGCCCCTGCAGATTCACGAGAAAGTGGTTCGAGGGTGTGGCTGGCCCCCCTTCGAGGGCGCGGCACGTTAGCTGTACAGGAGTAGGCGGCGCATTGTCACGGAGCTGACACTGGCCATGTCGCACAGTCCCCCACAGTGGCGGGGATGGGTTCCCTCCAAGGGAGTTGGCAAAACAACGTTGGGGTGTGATTTCCAGGCGCATGATGGCACGGCTCTGCTGTGTCAGAGCATTAAATGCCCGTACCCGCGTGCGGGGGCGGGCGTGCTCGTGAGGGGGCCTCGAGCGAGGCGGAGATGGACCCTCGAGCGAGGCGAAGCCTGCTCGAGGGAGACGTGAACCCTCAAGCGGGGCGGAGCCCGCTTGAGGGAGGCGTGGGCCCTCGAGCGGGGCGGAGCCCGCTCGAGGGGGTGTGGACCCTCGAGCGAGGCGGAGCCCACTCGAGGGGGGCGTGGACCCTCGAGCGAGGTGGAGCCTGCTCGAGGGAGTCCTTGACTGGGCCACTCCGGTGGGCCGTAGGGGCCACCGCGGCGTGGGCCGTGCCTTGCGCGTGCGCTTTAAGTGAGAGGTGTTTCGTTTTGGTTCTTTGCAGGTTTTAAGCAGGATTCCCCTGGTTGTTTTAGGGGACCCTCGTGGCTGTCCCCCGACGTAGCCCCCGAGCATCTGCGGGTATGCCGGCCAGGCTCCCGCAGATGTTGTAGCCTACCGATAGGACATCCTTCCCCCTGGTTGCTAACGCTTTCCGTGGGGCCGCGTTCAGCGGACCTGCGGGTCTAGCCCCCGAAGCCCTGCAGGAGCGCGAGTGCTCCTGTAGGGGTTTTACCGCGGAATCTGGTCAGTGGGTGTGGTGCATATTCCAACCGGCGTCGGCGATGTTTCAGTCGGCTTCGGTGACGCACGCGCAACTGGCACTATCTGCGGCTGGTGCAACCCAGGGGGTGTAGCCGTGCGTCGAGCCCCCGAGCCTGGGCCATTCAAGGCGATCGGGGCGAGCTCTTCGTCTTATTTTAAACGCGCCCTCGCCGTCCCTCCGCGGGACGGAGGGTGAGGTTTCCGCAACCCCCATCGATCGGGTCGCGGATTGCAGATTCCTCATCGAGCTGTTAGCAAGTGGTTCAAGTGGACGCGCATGCCCCGTTCGATAAGGGTAGGTTGCGCGGTCTGGAGACTCGTCCATTAAAGCGCTTGCATGGGTTTGCTAGGTAGGGCTCGGTCCCATTCGCTAGGGACCGAGGGCGCGAATGCTCTCCCTCGGTGGGATCCCCCCGGCTAGCTGCCCTCGCTGGCTCTTGAACACGACGTGTGGGGCACCCTCGAGCTGGAAGGATCGAGTAAAGGCTCGAATGCGCGTGCCCTCGTTGTCCCTGACTCTGGTGATCTAGGGCGCCTGTTCGAACCCGTCGAGGGTCAGGCTTCGAACCTCTGATCAGTAGGGCCGTGCGGGGTAACAGCCAAGTGACCCCGTCTTTCGCATCTGCAGGTTTCGAGGGTCCATGGCCGTGCCAGTTCTCGAGCCGCTGATCAGTAATTTTCGTGAATCGAGGGCACCTGTGGTGCCCGTTTATTTCAAACGAGCTTTGAGGCCACAAGTCGATGTTTGCACCCTTCGAGGGACGTATTTATTTGAGCCAGGGGCTCGGGCCGCTCGAGGGTCTTCCTTACGCAGTAAGGGACCGGGCCATTTAATGCTCGCAGTCGCGACTGTAATCTCGCGCCGCAGGTGCGCCTTTTCAGGCGCCGCGGCCCGCGCGCGTAGTGGGCGGAGTGGGCGGGCGGACGTGACCGCCCGCCACGGCCCCCGTTACCGCGCCGTGATGATGGCATGCGTGCGGTTGCGTGGCCGCCGCGGTCGTGGTGGGCCCCGTTCGTCAGCGAGGGAATATTCCACCTGCAGTTAATGCGCGTGGGGCGTACGCTCCGGAGAGCACGTCTGCGGCCTATAAATCCAATGGGAGGGGAAAGGGCGGTTTTTACCTTTGCGTTTAGCACTCGCCGTTCTTGCTTCTTGCGCTCTAGCCCCCGAGCCGCTCTCGCCGTTGTGCCTCTGCTCTCAGAGCTCTTCTTGCTCCTTGTTCTTCGCTTCTTCGCCCGCTCGCATGGCTCCCCAGCAGCCTCTCATCATCATTGACCCGTTGGCGTGGGAGCGCTCGACGGTGACACCGCTAGCCCTGAACCAGCTGGTGGCCGGTGGCCAGCTAGCGGCGAACGAGGACGGACAACCGGCTGAGTGGATCGTGCCGTCGGAAAGGGAGCGAGCGCCCAACCCTCCGTACGGCTACGTGGTCAGCTTCATCCGCTTCCATGAGCGCGACTTCACGGTGCCGACGAGCCGTTTCATGTGGGCCCTTCGCCACCACTACGGCGTGGAGCTTCACAACTTTGCGCCGAACGCGATCTCGCAGGCGGCCACATTCGTGGGCGTCTGCGAGGGCTTCCTGGGGATCCCGGTGAACTGGGATCTCTGGGTTCATCTCTTTCGCGCGGAGCTGTACACGCTGCCGACGACGGAGACGAGGACCCGTCGCGCGGTGCGCGCCAGCGGCATGTCGCTCGTCGTGCGGAGCCAACGCAAGGACGACTACATCCCCAGCACCATGACGACCAACAACGCGGACTGGGAGCACGGGTGGTTCTACCTCCGCAACGCCGAGCCTGGCCTCCCCTCCTACACCGACAAGGTGCTCCGGGAGAGGCCCGCCTCCTGGTACCACGGGGTGTCCCCGCCCCAGCACCAGGCGCGGTTGGACTCGCTCCTGGCTGCGCTGCGGAACCTGGCGGGCCGCGGGCTGAACGCGGAAGTTGTTCTCGCCCACCTCCACCACCGGCAGGTCGTCCCCTTGATGGAGAGGCCGCTCCGCATCTATGAGTTGACCGAGATCGCGGACCCCGTCGCGTTGGCAACTGGCCCCTTCCCGCGGGAGTACGCGGCCACCTGGGTGCGGCGCGCCATCGACCCCAAGTCCAGGCGCTACGACGACAAGGCCCTGTGGGAGCTTGAGATGCTGCCCACTGGCCCACTGGTGAGCGGAGTTCTTGATTTCGTTTCCATTTTCGCCAGTTTTCCGAGTTGTTGACGCATTTTAATGCTTTGCCCGCAGATGGTGAGCGTGAGCGCCGCGAAATCCGAGCCGCCCACCCCCCGCTCTCGCACGCTCGCGCGCGCGGCGCAGCAGCGAGAGTGGGAGCGGGTGGCCCACAAGAAGGAGCGTGTGACGCGACATCGGGAGCGTCGCGAGCGGAGGAGCGAGGAGTTCCGGCTGCGCGAGCAGCAGGGGGTCTCCTCGCCGGGGACCGAGGAATACTCGTCATCGGACGAGGGGAGGAAGAGGAGGAAGAGGTTAGGGGGCGTGGCCCTCCCCCGATAGGTGGGAGCCTCGCACCCCCCGTCCGCCGGAGCCGGCTCCGGTGGCGGGGAGTAGCATCGCCTGGGGCGAGCGCGAAGGCGCCCGCCACCGGGCGGTCGACGACGAGGGCGGCGCGGGCCGCGGAGGCGCCGGCGCGCACCTCGGAGGCGTCCGCGCGCGCGGCGGGGGCGCCCGCGCGCGAGGCGGGGCACGCACGCATGCCCGCAACGTCAGCGGGGACCTCGAGGAAGAGGAAGCGCGCCTTCTCCTCTTCGAGGTAAGGGATTGTCTTTCGAGGGGTTGCGTGCCCGATAGGTGGGAATTTGACAGTTTGCTTGCATTCCTGCAGGGCGGTGCCAACTGTGCCCCCCTCGCACCGGCTAAGGTGCTGAGGGCAGATGCGTCCATCCCCACCCGGCGGCGTTCGTCAAGGGCGCCGCGGAAGGGGGCGAGCGAGGCGGCAACGGCGAGCGCGAGCTCGCGAGGGCGCGGCCCGAGGCCTCGAGGCCACGGCGGGTGCCCTCGCCCGTCGGGCCGCGGTCGGCGGTTGCGAGGAGCGGCGGGCGCCGGTCGTGGTGGAGGCGCGGCGGGGCGCGGCCGCGCGCAGGCAAGGCCGGAGGCGGAGGCACGGCCCGGCGGCGCCGGTTGCGGCGGCATTGCCGGCGGCGTCCGCCGTGGAGGGCCACCCGGCGCCGCGGCCGCTAAGACGTGGCGGGAGACGGGGCGGCCGTGGCACGCGCAACGGAGCCTCGCGGCCACGGAGGTGTGGTCGGAGGCGGCGGTGGGGGCGCGGCGGGGAGCTGCGCTCGCGGCGGCCTCCCGGCGACGGTGGAGATCCCGGACGACGACGCCCCCGCCGCCCGGGTGGGACCAGTGGGTGAACCTGCCCATGCCATCCCCCGAGCCCCAGGAGGGGGCACTCGTGAGGCAGTGGGACAGCCACATGGTGGCCGGGGGCCAAGGGCATGGCGCCGAGACTTCTTCTTCCCGCGCCGGCCCCTCTGCTTCGGGAGAGGGGCGCGTTGACGAGCCGCCCGCCTTCACTGACGCCCAGGAGGAGCAGCAGCTGTGGGGGGGGACTCCGTGACCACGGCGCCGCGCTCAATCAGGTGTTGAACGAGGCGCTGCGGATTCACGGCGGCCCGGCGTGGCGCGTTTTCCAGGTGAGGCACTGTTGCCTTTTTTCTTCGATTTCGTCGTCTTCGTGTTTGTTTCTTGTGGCGTGATGCTTACTAGTTTTGGTCTGTTGGCGGCAGGAGCTCGAGCACCGCGCCCGCGACAAGTATGGCGCCTTCGACCAGATGAGTGCCGAGCTCCGCCAACTCCGGGAGCAGCGCGACGCCTTCGACGCGCTCGCGGAGGCCTTGGGGACCCAAGACGGCTGGCTGTCATACCGGGCGGAGACCCTGCACGACCAGCTCTTGGAGCACGAGGGTCAGGCCGCGGCGCGACCCCCCTCCCTTGAGCGGATTTGCACAGCCCTCATCGATCGGGATGAGGCGCTACAGCAGGCGCGGGGGGATATGGAGAAGGTGCGCGTCGTGGCCTCGGACTAGGAGGCGGAGGTGGGGACCGTCCGATCCAAGAACCAGGAGCTCCGCACATGGCTCCAAGAGGCGCAGGCCCAGCGGTGCCGGGCCGAGGAGAGGGCGCGGACAACCGAGCAGAAGGCCAAGGAAGCCGACGAGCTGAAGGCCGCCCTCGACGCCAAGGTCGCTGCGCTCGCCACGGCGGAGGACCGGCCTCCGGCAAGGGTGTACCGCCCGCCGGGGGCCGAGGGGCGGCTCCCGGCGAGGAGCGGACCGCTCTTGCCGGTTCCCGGTCGGCGCTCGAGCGGGAGCGCGCCGCTCGCGAGATGGTGCAGAAGTCGCTGGCAGAGCGGGAAGCCGACGTCTCAAGGCTCAACGGGGAGCTGATAGCCCTCAGCATCACGAACGCGGATCAGGAGCTGTCCCTCAAGGAGCAGGGCGCTACCGTCGTCAGCCTGCAGCAGGCGGTCGAGGCTGAGCGCCGTGCTCTTGAGATGGAGAAGAAGCAGGTTGAAGGTAGGTCGCCGCTTCGTTTTTTGTTTTGCTGATCTTTCCTTCGAGGGTTCGTTCCCCTTCTGATTTCTCTTGCTGGTGACGTTCAGGCCTGCGCACCGCGCTGGGGCACGCTACCGACCGGGCCGAGGCGCTGCATGCCTCCTACAACTCCTCCGAGCGGGAGCTGGTGGAGCTACGTGCCGCGGCCCTCGAGACCTGCCGGGCCGTCGAAGAGGGCGAGGCGCAAGCTGGAAGCTCGTTGGCCAGCCGCCTGCGCGCCCTCGGCGGGCACGTCTCTGGGCGCATGCGCCGTGCTCTGCGCCTTGGTGTCCAGAAGGCCCTCGGCGTGGTGCGGTCCCACTACGATGTCAACTTCGAGGCCGTGGCGGAAGGCTACATCGTCCCGAAGGGCGTCGAGGATGAAGCGGCAATGGAGCACGTGGACGCGCTAGCGGCTGATGCCGCCGAGGCGCTCGCCGAGGCCTTCGAGGAGTTCCTGTTTCCGGATGCCGCTGACGCTGATGCTCCTCAAGCCTGAAGATTGCTGGGCGCCAGGCCCTTTTTTATTTGTATGTTAGTATATGGGCCACGTGGCCATGTAAATAAACAAACATTTTGTTTCAAACGTTTGTGGAAGTGAATGGTGTTTGTTATTTCATCGCGCTGTTTTGTTTCTTCCTTTGCCTGAGTAAATTTGAGTTTGGGGAGTTCGATTTTCGCGAGCAGCCTGCTGGGCCGGAGGCGAGAGAGAAGGGTCGTATCCTCGTGGAGGCGTAGGCTATATCTGGCTCGCGCATCCTTTCCGCTAGGCCATCCGCGCCCTGTCTGAATTTTGTTCGAGGCTAAGGTCGAGCCATACTTAGCGCGTGTGGGTTTTTTTGAAAAAATGGGACCATTATTGGGGGGATGCCCCCGTAGTAGCCCCCGAGGGTGGCTTGGGTTTCAGGGGAAAGCCGAGTTGTCCTTTTCATTGAACTGCTGCTATTTACACTTTTGTTGCCAACTGGGGTGTTGGGCACGATATTTACAACAGAAGACTTGGAAATCCTAGCTAGGGGTAGAAGCGACGTAGCTGCTGGATGTTCCAAGCGTTGGTGAGTTCTTCGCCGTCCTCGTTGGCTAGCTTGTACGTGCCAGGCTTGAGCACCTTCACCACGACGTAGGGTCCCTCCCACGGAGGTGATAGCTTGTGGCGTCCTCGGTTGTCTTGGCATAGCCTTAGGACCAAATCCCCTTCCTTGAAGTAGCCTTAGGACCAAATCCCCTTCCTTGAAGTCCCGTCGGCGTATCTTCCGAGCCTGGTAGCGCCTTAGGGACTGCTGGTATCTTGCGGAGTGCATCAGGGCCACGAGGCGTGCTTCATCCAACTGGTCCAGTGAGTCCCCGCTGGCTCGCTGGTTGGTGTCTTCGTCATAGCCCTGCACTCTAGGTGACCCATATTCTAAATCCGTGGGGAGGACGGCCTCCGCGCCACGGACTAGAAAGAACGGGGTGAACCCGGTGGCTCTGCTTGGGGTGGTCCTGAGGCTCCACACGACTGCAGGTAGTTCCTGGAGCCATTTTCGACCAGACTTGTTCAGCTGGTCGAAAATTCTGGGCTTGAGTCCTTGTAAAATCATGCTGTTGGCACGCTCTACTTGGCCATTGGTCTGTGGGTGTGCCATAGCTGCCCAGTCCGCACGGATGTGGAACTTATCGCAAAACTCCAGGAATTTCCTGCCCGTGAACTGGGACCCGTTATCGGTGATGATGGAATTTGGCACTCCAAAGCGATGGACAATGTCCGTGAAGAACGTCACCGCCTGCTCTGCCCTGAGATTCGTAATGGGGCACACCTCCACCCACTTAGAAAATTTGTCGATTGCGACCAACAGGTGGGTGAAGCCCCCGGGCGCTTTCCGCAAGGGCCCAACGATGTCCAGCCCCCACACGGCGAAGGGCCACGTGATGGGGATGGTCTGCATGACGTGCGTAGGGAGGTTGGTTTTACAGGCGTAGAACTGGCACCCTTCGCAGGTGCGCACGATCTCGCTGGCGTCAGCGACCGCGTTGGGCCAGTAAAAGCCCTGGCGGAACGCGTTGCCTACGAGGGTGCGGGGTGCGGCATGGTGGCCGCAGATGCCCGCGTGAATGTCCCGGAGGAGCTCGCGCCCCTCGGGAATGGGCACGCATCGCTGCAGGATACCTGAGGCGGCACGCTTGTACAGCTCGTCGTCGACGAGGGCGAAAGACTTGGCCATCCTGGCGATGCGCCTGGCCTCGGACCGGTCCGAGAGGAGTTCCCCTCGGTCCATCTAGGCGATGTATTTGTCGCGCCAGTCTGCCCCGCTGGGAGCTGGCTCAACGTCCATGACTTCGGCCTCGCTGGCGTCGTACCCCTCGAGGAGGGAGAGCACGTACGCCTCGTTCGAGGGGTCCGCGTCCATAGGCTCTGCGCCCGCTGGATTCGAGGGAGCCCCCGAGGGTTCCGCGCGGTTCGAGGGGTGTGGCTCGAGGGCGACGAACGGCTGGGTGATATCCCGAGCGAAGACATTCGGGGGGACAGTGATCCGCCCCGACGCAATCTTGGCTAATTCGTCCGCCTCCTCATTGTACCGGCGGGGCACGTGATTGAGCTCGATGCCGTAGAACCTGTCCTCGAGGGCCGCACAGCTTTGCAGTACGCCTCCATCTTGTCGTCATGGCAGCTCGCGTTCTTCATGACCTGGTCGATCACGAGCTGCGAGTCCCCCCGCACGTCGAGGCGTTTGATGCCTATTTCGATGGCGATTTTGAGGCTGCAAAGCAGGGCCTCGTACTCAGCCATGTTGTTCGACGCGGGGAAGTGAAGGCGTAGGGCATACCGCATGTGCTCCCCGAGGGGTGACACGAAGAACAGGCCCGCGCCCGCTCTTGTCTTCATCACCGAGCCGTCGAAGTACAGAGTCCAGCATTCTGCTTGGATCTGTGGCGGCGACAATTGCGTGTCTGTCCACTCGGCGGCGAAATCTGCCAAAATCTGGGACTTAATGGCCTTGCGCGGTGCGTAGGCAAGCGTTTCGCCCATCAACTCCACCGACCACTTGGCGATTCTGCCCGCCGTGTCTGGATTGCGGATGATCTCTCCTAATGGGAAGGAGGAGACCACTGTGACAGGATGGGCCTCGAAGTAGTGGCGAAGCTTGCGCCGCGCAAGAACCACTGCATAAAGCAGCTTCTGGACTTGGGGGTAGCGCGTCTTGGTGTCGGACAAGACTTCGCTGATGTAGTACACCGGCCGCTGGACCGGAAAAGTGTGCCCTTCCTCCGTGCGCTCTACAACGATCACGGCGCTGACCACCTGGGTAGTCGCAGCCACGTAGAGGTAGAGAGGCTCGCCGTCTCGCGGCGGTGTAAGGATTGGGGCATGGGTCAGTGACGCCTTCAGCTTGTCAAGCGCTTCCTGGGCCTCGGCGGTCCAGGAGAAGCGCTCGTGCTTCTTCAGGAGCCGGTAGAGAGGCAAACCTTTCTCGCCGAGCCGCGAGATGAAGCGGCTCAAGGCGGCAAGGCACCCCAGCACCCTTTGCACCCCTTTGAGGTCCCGAATCGGACCCATTCATTCGAAGGCCGCAACCTTCTCGGGGTTGGCCTCGATGCCTCACTGGGAGACAATGTATCCCAGAAGCATGCCCCGTGGCACACCAAAGACACATTTTTCGGAGTTTAATTTTACCCCGTTGGCCCGTAGGCAGCCAAACGCGATGTTGAGGTCGCTAACCAGGTCGTCCGCCTTCCTGGTTTTCACGACTATGTCATCCACGTACGCCTCGACGGTTCGCCCGATGTGGTCTCCAAAAACGTGCTGCATGCACCGCTAGTACGTCGCACCTGCGTTTCGGAGGCCGAACGGCATCGTGACGTAGCAATACATCCCGAATGGCGTGATGAATGAAGTCGGGAGCTAGTCGGACTCCTTCATTTTTATTTGGTGGTACCCGGAATAGGCATCAAGGAAGCAAAGTAGTTCACACCCGGCGGTCGAATCAACAATTTGATCAATACGCGGCAAAGAAAAAGGATCTTTTGGACATGCTTTATTAAGACTGGTGTAGTCTACACACATCCGCCACTTCTCATTCTTTTTATTTACTAATACAGGATTGGCTAGCCACGTAGGGTGGAACACTTCCTTGATGAACCCAGCCTCGAGGAGCTTCCGCAGCTCCGCTCTGATCGCCCACCGCCGCTCCTCGTCGAAGCGGCAGAGCTGTTGCTGCACGGCGCGGGAGTGAGGTAGGATGTCAAGGGAGTGCTCGGCGACCTCCCTCGGGATGCCTGGCATGTCCGAGGGGCTCCACGCGAAGATGTCGGTGTTGGCGCGGAGGAAGTCGACAAGAACCACTTCCTATTTCGGGTCGAGGGTAGAACTGACCCTCAACGCCTTGCCCTTGGGGGCAGCAGGGTCGAGGGGCACTTCCTTAGTGTGCTCAGCAGCCTCGAAGCTGCCGGTGTGCTTGGCGGTGGAGCTGAGGTCCTCGTTGACCATCTTCTCCATGTTGGCCACCAGCGCTTCGTCCAGCACCAGTGCTTCCGCGTGCTCCACGCACTAGACGTCGCAGTCGAAGGCGTGCTCGATGGACGAGCCCACGGTGATGACACCGTTCGGCCCCGGCATCTTCATCTTGAGGTAGGTGTAGTTGGTGTTAACAGCAAAATTTGGTACAGGAAGGAGTCTGACTTGTGGGCCTAGCTTGGTGAAAAAATCCGTCCGGAAGAAGGAAGGTTTCTCTAGAAAGATTCGGCAAAGGAGCTCGCGGTCGGCAGTTGGCTTCCGTTCGGCAAGGAAACTGTTTGCGCTGATTTTGCGGGATTGCGTGATGACGTGGCCCGAGCGGAAGGGATGAATGGATGGATAAGCAATCGCATTTAGAGATAAATTAGGTATCAAATATTGTGTTCGTAGTCCATTCGGAGTCATGCCATGACAGGGTATAAATATAGACCCTGGATGTATGTAATTGTATTCGAAACATTCTCATAACAAACCGGCTTTACGCCAAACCCTTGAGTCCTTTGTCGTGTCGTCGAGTTCTTCGACACGATTCATCGATCCGTCGACCTCCGTAAGTACCGGCAACCTTGTATCATGTCTAGTATCATGCGGTGGATTTAGATCGTGATGCAAGTAGTCTTGTTACCATGCTTAGTATCATGCGGTAGATTTAAGCTTGGTTCAAGAGGGTTTCTTGTTAGGTCATGAGCCATGCGGTGGGCTAAGATCTAGCTTGGAGCTAGTTATCGGCTCTATTGGATTTTGGCAAGATCCAATAGATTCATTAAGTTACCCTGTGTTGCTTTGAGTTTTTACTTTATGTTTAAATTCATGTAACACTCTTTGCCCAATTTAGATTGATTTGGATCCACTTTATCTTGTTTCGTGATTTTACACCGTATGTTTATATTTTGCTTCAAAAGGCACGTGGATCACATGTTTGTCAAATAGCCGAAACCGATCCAATCTAGATTGTTACGTGTTGCGGGTTCAAGATTGCAAATTTTGTGTGAATCTTGACAGAACCGGGTATCATGCGGTAGATGCAGGTTTTGGGTTGTCTTAAAACTAATCATCCGGTGGATTAGATTCTTATTTCAATCTGATAGATTTATCATCGTTAGCAATGTTTGTTCCTTCTTCATGGACCCCGATTCGGCTGTTCAGCCGTATTCGGTTATGCTTTCACGAGTAAAACGTGTTTATAAGCCATGTTTTAAATATTGTATGCTTTTAGCTTTCCACATTTAGATTGTATCATGCGGTGGATAGATCTATTTGTGGTTAGTGGCGTGATTTCAAACAAGTCGTATCATGCGGTGGATAAACTTGTTTGGCATCATGCTTGACGGGGTTTGAAGTAATTTATTATGCTTTGGGCCTATGCATGCTTGTCTATTACATATTTATGATCATGCTTTACTTCATTTATTGTTTACCGTTATTTATTCTCGAGGATCGGTCATGGCTTCGAGCACGTGTAACTTCGTTTAAGTAAAGACCGATTTTTCGTCATGCTTACATCATCCATTCGGCTACGTTCTGTTTTACACTTTGAAGCTCCCGAATGGTTTCTGGTTTGCTGGCAGATAGCTTCTTGTAGCTATATGTCATCTCACTTGGCTTTTCTAGCCGTAAATATGGAACTGTCTGGTACCACCCGGCAAGTTCCAAGCTTTGGAATTTAACTACTTTGTCTTTTGTTAATTTTCAGGGAAAATTGACAGGCACGTCTTGGAACCTTTTCACGTGTGAAGCTAGCTTGTTCGGCTTGCTGTGTGCTTGATGTAGGGTGCAGATTTTGCGTCAACACACTTTTTGGCACGCCCGGTGGGACAAACAGCCGAAATCAAGATGCCTGACATCAGTGACATTCTGGATGTCGCCATCGAGGATCTCTCTCCAGAGCAGCTACAACAGCTGAAAGATGCTACAGATCAGTTTCAGCAAAAATGTTTGATGTCATTCAAAAAGAACAGAAGTGGCGTTGCATATCTCAAAACGAAATGCCCAGGGTTCTACTGTCAGGAGAGACTGACGCCACAACTCTGCAAGAGAAAGAAGAGGCAATGCAAGCGTTTCGGGATGCTGCGGAAGACATGCTGGGTAAGCATCACAGGGCTTTCCTGGGCGTATTCAAACAAATGATGGTGGGTGTCTTTGTCCCGGGCATGGAGGAAGTATTCAGCCGAATATCCCCTCAGGGATACAGTATGGAGGTTGGAGAGTCCAGCTCTGCCCAACCAGGAACTCAGCCACCATTGTGAAGCCAGCCAGTCCAACCTCCCCCGCAGAGCGTTGGGAGCCAGCCCATTCAGCCCCCTCCGCAAGGCGCTGGAGGTCAGCCAGTTCAACCTCCTTTGCGGGCTGCAGGGGGACAGCCGATCCTGCCACCTCCGCAAGGCAGTACAGGTCAACTGAATCAATAGCCAAACCCATATCAGCCCACGTATGGGGAGATGGCGTTCGGCTCGTCTGGAGTTCCACTCACTTCCGCCTACAAGATTGCCCCAGCTAGCAATAGATTGCAGAAGAACTTGTACGGTGGAGGCTACCACGAAGTTATGGACTATGGTGCTATTGACGCTCTCCCGAATCCGAGGTACGGTGCAGCAACAGAAATTCAGGAGGACGATATCCTGGTTCAGAAGATGGCCGATATGATGCAAAATCAATTCGGCCTCAAGCCTAAAATGCAAGGACCAGCCTACACACCTCCCTTCCCGGAGTGGTACTACAAAGTGATCCTACCGCCTAGGGTGAAACCTCCAACGGAATTTACAAAGTTTTCTGGGCAGGATGATACGAGCACGGTTGAGCATATTGCTCATTATCTGATGCAGCTTGGAGAGGCCTCATCTGAGGAAGCGTTCAGGGTCAGGTATTTTCCAATGTCACTGACGGGCCCCGCGTTCCAGTGGTTTACATCTTTGCCTCCCCAATCAGTTGGCACATGGAGGGAGCTGGAGCGAAAGTTCCACGCTCATTACTTCAGTGGTAGCACAGAAAAGAAGCTCATCGATCTGACCACTTTGAAGCAGAGGCACAATGAGACGCCTTTGGAGTTCCTCAGGAGGTTCAGGGAGGTCAAAGGCATGTGTTTCTCGTTAAATCTGCCAGATGATCAGTTGGTCGACATGGCCGTTGCAGGGATGCTGCCGGCCGTACGAGAAAAGTTGTTTGGTATGGAGTTTGATAATCTGGGCCAATTGTCTCAAAAGCTGTCATTGATGAGCAACCAAGCCTATGGGTTTAAGAAGGACACCAGGTTCAACAAGCAACACGATATAGCTGATATCTACAATCAGTTCCTTGAAAAGGCCGACCAAATGGAAGATTCTGACGATGATCAGGAAGTGGCTGCTGCTGAGATCATGTGGGGCAAGGAGCCATTGACCATGAACCAGTGCTGGATCAAGCAGACCAAGGGCACCTACGACTTTGACGTCACCAAGGCTGATAAGCTTTTTGACTTCCTGGTGAAGGAAGGCCGAATCAAGTTGCCTGAGGGGCATTCTATGCTTCGGCCCGATGGAGTAAAAGAGAAACGTTACTGTGGCTTCCATGACAGGAATTCTCACTCCATCAACGACTGCAGGGTCTTCAGGATGAGGATCCAGAAAGCTATCCAGGAGGGACACCTCAAGTTTGATAACAAGATGAAACTGGATGGCCATCCTTTTCCCTAGAATATGATAAGCTTTTCTGTTAACATGGTGACTGCTGCGGAAAAGGGAAAGGTTAAGGTCCTGACGTCCGCTAGAGCGAGACAAGATCAAGCAGTGGATCCAACGCGGCAAGTGACGTTGGAACAGGTTCATGGAGCAGCCCCTCGTGTTCTCAAAAGCCATATCAAAGTTGGGGAGTCATCCAGGGCCAAACCCAGGGTCACTACGCGCGTCCTCCTCAACAAGTGGCAGCGTCAGTTAGAGAAAGAACGCTACCAGAAGCGGAGACATGAGGAGGAGAGACGCGGGGCCGAGGAAGAAGCGCGCAGGAGAGAACTGGAGCAACACACACGCGAACAAGAGCGTGCACATTGGGGGTGCGCATTCTTCAGACCTTGCTGGAATGAAGGCCTGAAACTTCCTACATTGAGAAACTGCCCTGAGTGCAGTGACAAATACTTGGAGTATAGGCAGGAAATTGTCAATCGCCGATCCGTCCATGAGAGAATTGGAAGGATACATCCTAGTGACGATCGGCGTCAAAAAATAATTGAGGTCATTGATCACCCCAGAAAGAGGCAAGCTGATCAGAGATGGGCTGATCAAGAAGAGGATGAACACGAATACATCTGGCAAGAAGGACAGTGGTGCCCGCCTGGCTTGAGGAAGAGCCAAAAAAGAAGGGTTCATCGCTTGAGGAACCGTGAATTAAGGCAGGCGGGGGTCCAGAAGAAACAAGTGTGGCGCCCGAAGGACAAACCTGAAGGATCTGGTCGTTCGGCTCCGGCGTGTATGGTATATTTTCTGCCGAATGAGTTTATGGTTCCCGCTAATCAAGTTGTGCAGGAAGAGACGTCCCTGGATGTCAATGACGATGAACATCTTGGAGGATTGATGGCACAACTGGTACTAGCCAAGCAAGCTACCTTCGACAAGCCGGCCAAGAATCGACACATGAGGCCGCTGTACTTGAAGGGATACGTCAATGGCAAGCCGTTGACTAAGATGTTTGTCGATGGTGGGGCTGCAGTCAACGTGATGACATCCACTACATTCAGGAAGCTCGGCATGGGCCCTGGAGACTTAACGCCTACGAGCATAATTCTGAATGATTTCGCTGGGAATCCTTCAGATACCAAGGGGTGCGTCCACGTGGACCTGATGATTGGGTCCAAGACATTGCTCACAACCTTCTTTGTCATCGAAGGCAAAGGAGCCTACAGCCTACTGCTTGGGCGGGACTGGATTCACGCCAATTGCTGCATCCCATCTACCATGCATCAGCAGCTCATTCAATGGGTAGATGACGATATTGAGGTGGTCCAAGCAGATGACTCAGTGAGCGTCGCAAATGTGGAACCAGCTTTCTGGGAATATCAGGGCATTGATTGTTTCTCAGGGAAAGACTGGGGAGAAGGTCCTGTTGAGCCTGTCAGCAGTGATCAACAGCCGATTCAAGCAGTCGGCTCTTATAGTAATTTTTAATGGATAATCCCGTCGATGGAACTGATGGCAAGTTGGGGCGAGGATTCATGTCGGCTGACAAATTGGAGGAAGTTGATATTGGAAACGGTGACAAGCCGAGGCCGACATTTATCAGTGCAAACTTGGAATCAGATTTCAGGGAGGAATTGGTTAAGCTGCTAAAAGAATATAAGGATTGCTTCGCTTGGGATTATTCGGAGATGCCTGGTCTGGATCGTTCCATTGTCGAGCATCGGTTGCCAATCAAATCTGGTTTTAAACCATACAAGCAACCTCCCCAGAAAATCTACAAAGACGAAGTATTGGCCGATGTGAAGAAAGAAGTTGAAAGACTACTTGATGCAAACTTCATTCGGCCATGCAGATATGCGGAGTGGATCTCTAATATTGTCCCTGTCTACAAGAAGAATGGAAAGATGAGGGTTTGCATAGATTTCAGGGACTTGAACAGGGCTACTCCTATGGACGGTTACCCAATGCTTGTTGCCGATTTGCTGGTTGATGCCGCTGCCGGACATAAAGTTATCAGTTTCATGGATGGTAATGCAGGGTACAACTAGATTTTCATGGCAATAGAGGATATATCAAAGACAGCCTTCAGATGTCCTGGTCATATAGGCATGTTGAATGGATAATCATGACATTTGGGTTGAAAAATGTCAGTGCAACTTATCAGCGATCCATGAATTACATCTTTCACGAGTTGATCGGCAAAATTGTTGAAATTTACATTGATGATGTCGTGATCAAGTCTTTGAATCATGACACACACTTGGAGGATGTGAAGAGGACTTTGGAATGCACCCGAAAGCATGGCTTGAAGATGAATCCAAACAAATGTGCTTTTGGGGTATCAGCTGGAGAATTCTTGGGATTCCTGGTACACGAAGGGGGAATTGAAGTTGGCAAGAAAAGCATGAAAGCAATCGATGAAGTTGTCCCTCCAACCAATCCCAAGGAGTTGCAATCACTGCTTGGCAAGATCAATTTTGTGAGAAGGTTCATTTCAAATCTGTCGCAAAAGGTTTTGCCCTTTTCTCCATTGTTGAAGCTTAAGAAAGATCAGAAATTCATGTGGGGTGATGAACAACAAAAGGCTTTTGATGAGATCAAGCAATACATGAAAGAACCACCAGTACTGGTCCCTCCACAGTTGAATAAGCCTTTCAAGTTGTACGTGGCGGCCGATACCCAAACCATTGGATCGGCCCTTATTCAAGAATTTGAAGGAAAGGAGCGGGTAGTAGCGTACCTTAGCCGAAAATTACTCGATCCTGAGACCAAGTATTCGGCTGCGGAGAAGCTTTGCCTATGTGTGTACTACTCGTGTACAAAATTTCGGCACTACTTGTTGAATGCCGAATGCGTTGTATACTCCAAGTTCGATGTAATAAAACATATGTTATCTATGCCAATTTTGAATGGCAGGATTGGCAAGTGGATCTTAGCATTATCTGAGTTTGAGTTGAAGTTCGAATCGGCAAAAGCTATAAAAGGTCAGATCATTGCCGATTTTATAACTGAACATCGTGATCCATCGATTGATTTGCTTGAAATTACTCCTTGGGCTTTGTTCTTTGATGGATCATCATGTGGTAAAGGTGGGGGAGTAGGGATTCTATTAATTTCACCCAGGGGTGAGATGTTTGAGTTTGCTATCCCAATCCAACCCACTGTTACAAACAATCAAGCTGAGTACGAGGCATTGCTTCGGGGGCTTCAATATTTAAGAGAAGTCGGGGCCGTTTCAGTTGAGGTTTATGGAGATTCAGAGTTGGTTATAAAGCAATTGAACGGCCAATACGAGTGTAAAAGTGATGCCCTGAGGAATTACTACGAGGAATGCAGAGAAATTTTAAAGAGTTTTCAGTTGGTAATTCTACAGCATATTCCTAGAGAACACAATGAAGAGGCAAACAGGTTGTCTCAAAGTGCTTCAGGCTATAGAGAAAATAAAGAAGCGTTTGCCATGGAGGTGTGTGTGTTGGGAATGGATCTTGTAGAGGGTGATTGGAGAAAGGAGATCGTTGATTATTTGGAGGATCCATCCCGTAAGGTCTCTAGGAAACTCAGGTACAAAGCCATAAAGTTTGTTCTTCTAGATGGAAGTCTATTCTACAAATCATTGGATGGGGTGTTGCTGCGATGCCTGGGTCCAGAAGAAGCAAAAAAGATGATGAGTGAGGTGCATGATGGGATATGTGGAGCACATCAATCGGCCCACCGTATGAAATGGGTCATCAGGCAAGCTGGGTGCTTTTGGCCGACGATGTTGGAGGATTGCTTTGAGTATTACAAGGGATGTCAATACAGTCAGAAGTTTGGCAATATTCAAAGGGTTCCTGCATCAGCACTAAATCCCATTATCAAGCCATGGCCATTCAAGGGTTGGGGTATAGACCTGATTGGCCAGATTAACCCGCCATATAGCAAGGGGCATAAGTTTGTGCTTTTAGCGACAGATTACTTTACCAAATGGGTTGAGGCAATTCCACTGAAGAAGGTAACATCAGAGAACATGGTTGAGTTTGTCAAGGAACACATCATCTATCGGTTTGGAATTCCTCAAACAATCACAACTGATCAAGGAGCTCAGTTTGTGTCCTTGGAGTTCAGGGAGTTTGCCGAAAGCATGGGGATCAAATTGTTCAATTCTTCTCCCTATTATGCCCAAGCTAATGGTCAGGCAGAGGCTTCTAATAAGATCATGATCAAGCTTATACAAAAGAAGATCGACCAGAAGCCAAGAAAGTGGCATTCGGTACTCAATGAAGCTTTATGGGCTTACCGAATGGCCCCTCATGGAGCTACAAAAACGTCTCCTTATGAATTGGTTTACGGGCACCATGCAGTTTTACCTTGGGAAATACAATCAGACTCAAATACAACCAGACTCTAGGAGAGTGGTGTTGCAAAAAGACTTAAGCTCCAAAGATTACAGTGGCTTAATGATGGACGAACTAGAGGACTTGCACATGATCCGTCTTAGAGCCCTGGAAAATATCGAAAAGAACAAGTTGCGAGTTGCTAAATATTACAACAAGAGAGTAAAGGTCAGGCAATTTGCAGAAGGGGATTTGGTTTGGAAAGCTTTACTGCCGATTGGAACCAAATACAGTGAATTCGGCAAATGGTCCCCAAACTGGGAGGGACCTTTTCGGGTGGTCAGATGCGTGCCCGGTAATGACTACATGTTGAAAACTTTACTAGGAGAGGAATTTTCTGCTGCAATAAATGGAAGATATTTGAAGAAATATTATCCTAGTGTTGAAATTGATCGTTGATCACAAGCATTGGTATTACATGCATTTGATACAGAAACAGCCGGCGTTCAAGAATGAAGCCGCCATTAGAACAAAAAATTCCTAAACAGAGGGAATGGCCAATACTTAGATGTATAGCCCTTAGCACGAAACTACATTGCAAATGCTTCTTGCGGGTTTACATCTAACAACCCAGTTGCTCAGGACTACGAGGGGGTGGGAAGCAGAAGGCCTGGCGTAAGAAGCGAAAGTATGCTTCAATCCTTTTTTCTTTGCTTCTTCAGCTCCTCCCTCTTCAGTTGTTCCAGGACCACCGTGACGGCAACTTGGAAGCTGTGGGGATGACCATGGTTTGCTGCCTCCACCAAGCTGTCCCAAGCCGCTTTCAGGTCACTGTACCTGTCAGAGACATCTGGGACAGAGGAACAATTGTTAGAGACAGAGATCCGGGTGCAAACATGGAGTCAAGGTGAAGATGGAAATGTTTACCTCCTACCAACACCTCCAAGGCCATGCGGCGCTCGCGTTCGGCTTGGCAGCGAGCAGTGATGTCCCGGAGGTCATGCTCCAGATGCCGGACGCGGCGGCGCAACTGGTGGTTGATCTTCTGCTCTGGCGTGGCATCCTCTGCTTCGAGGGAGGAGTCAGAGAAGACGTATTCAGGTGTTTCTTCGGTCCCAATGATTTCCTCAAGAAGCAGATCAAGACTAAAGAAAACGAAGAGGAGGTAAAGCACGAGATCACACAAGAAAGCAAGAAGCAAGTTAAGGGAAAACTCACTCTCGAATGGTGCGTTTCTTTGGGGCGCTGTCCTCCTTGGGTTGCTTACCTTTGTCCATGGCTTTGGGGTTTTCTCTTCTGGAGCAGGGGATAAGATGAGAAGTGACGGATGAGTGTGCAAGTGGATTTCCAGGGCATCTCAGCAGGCTATTTTATTGACTGAGAGAGTGCATTGGGATTGATGACTGGATGGCGTACATTATTGGAATACCAAACGACAGGGTTTTCCTCCCGAACGCGAAGGGTTTTTATTGAACAGTGCTTATGGATTACTGAATCGAGGATTTTCTGCGGGTTTTGCGCCAAGGGGCATCCATTTTCGCGTGTTCCGCCCAAGCGAGTTCCCGAATGCGTTTAAGGAAAATAAGGCTCGCAGTTGCAAACACAAAGGAATCATCACAATACAAGCACGGGGGTTGAAAGTTCTTTATTTATTGCCGAAAATCAAACATCTCTAGTACAATCTAATCAAAGAGCCTGTTCAGCATAGACTGGGGATGAGTGAGTTCGGCAATGGCGTCGTCGTGGCCGTCGAGGCGCTCCAAGATGACCTCAATCTCATCGATGTCTTCTAGTGCGCCGCCCTGGAAGCCGCGCGGCCGGGTGGAGTAGTCGACGCCGGTGTGCGACGCCATGGCGGCCAAGCCCAAAGTGGTGCCCAGGCGGATGCCATGGGTAGCCACCTCGTCCACGCGGCTTTCCACCGCGGCAAGGCGCTCCGCCGGCGTGTCTCCACGGCATTCACCTTGTCGGCCAGTTGCTCCACCAGCATTTTCAGCTGGTTAAGCTCAGCGTCACGGGCTGCAAAATACAAGGCGATGGCGATTAGTATCAGAATCCAGATTGGATTTGGGAGCAATTCCAAGGCTGTACCGTCGATGGTTGCCAGCAGCTGCTTGCGCTGGTCCTCCCACTCTAGTTCGGCTATACCAGCCTTCTTGGAGACGTCTTCCAGCTCGCGCTGGGCCACCTCAAGCTCCGCCTTGAAGCGGAGAGCGTCAAGTTCCCCGTAGGGCACGGGGGAGTAGTGGTCCGTCGTCCGGCAGAGGTTGATTGGCTGGCGCAGAGGACGGGTTCCATTGAACAAGCCTAAAACAGAGAGGATCGTCAGAAACAAGGGGAAATCTCAGACAAGTAATGAAGAGAAGATGGCGATCATTGCCTCCGACGCGCACTGGCGCGGCTCCCTTCTGCCTCGTCGGCGGCGCGGCGCCTGTTGTTGCTCCCCGCCATGGTTCTTGGGGCTGCGCTGGTGATTGGGAAAAGAAAGCTTGAGGTTGGCGAAGATTTGAAGGCTAAAGGCTTGGTAAAGAGCTGGGGCACCTACGGTTTTATTTATATGCCTGGTGAAAAAGATCGTGGCCTCAGATCGTGGCGCGTATCCCGAAAAAATTGGAAGGTGGAGAGGTTTCCTTGACCGATTCGCCGTCGGGTCGTTTGGGATTCAAAGCTGAGTCGTATTCGGTTGACTGGCTCGGCTAAGTTATAGTTGAGGTGTCGTTCGGGTATGGCATTATTTGACTACTAGTTACCGAATGGATCATTCAGAGTTGCAATCGAAGTCATGCGAAGAAAAGGAAAGCGAACTTATAAAAGGCAAATGTTACGAGAACGGTCAATTTGGTTACACACTGCTCGGTACAGCTAAATGTTTAAATATTTTGCGATTACATTGGAGGCATTTGATATTGTTTGGTGGATATTCTCCATCCGTTCCTGGTAATCCTTCTGGGCATTGGACATGACGTTGAGTTCTGCCTCACATTGATTCACTTCAGTTATGGCTGATGATGCTTCCTCTTGGGTTTTCTCTATCAGACCGGTAAGTTCGGCTATTCTCTTGTCATCAGCTTCTATTTCGGCAGACAAATCTTTCAGCTCTGCCTCCAATGCAGCCTTTCTGGCGATTTTCAATTCACGAGCAGCATGCAGATTGGTCAACATTCCCTTGTGGCTCTTAGTTTGGGATTGTGCTCACTTCGCAGCTTGTTCAGCTTTGGCTTTCTTTTGCTCAACGGCTGGTCGGGTAGACACATTTTCAAGGCTTGCCTTATGGCCACATAGTGAATATCTAGACCAGAGATGGGTTCCAACGAAGTCTTGATGTCCTCAGGGAGCTTTTGGCTAATGGGCTCAAGCATTCCTTCGAAATAATCAACATCTCTGATTTGGTCTCGAGCATCCTTCTGCAGCCAGGAAAAGATTTCTTTGAGCCTTGGTTGGATTTCCTCTGATAGGGCTTGAGTTCCTCCTTCTCTTGTTTCGGCAGCTGGATTATTCTCCACTAATGGGCTTGATGATCATGGAGTTTGATCCTGAAAGGGTAACATTGCCGAATCAGGAGTGGTTCATTGAAAATAAAGAAGATAACATAGTTAAGTGCATGTGCTTACCTCATGCCTGACTTCCTGAGCTGGGGCAAGGTTTTGTTCAGTTTCAGGGGGGATTTCTTGAGCCACTGGTGAAAGAGGAGTCTGAGGAGCTCTTGGCAAAGCTGAGTCTTCTGTTTGAGAAAGTGCTGGTGCAGTCTCTGGCAGAATTGGAGCTTTTGGCTGAAGAGGAGGTGGATTTACCTCTGTTAAGGTTGGGGTTTCTGCCTGGCCAATGGGGGATTGAACCCTTAAGGGTAAATGCCAGTGTTGATCTGTAACATCCGAAAATTCCATCACAATAAAATATTGTTAGCAACATGGTTTAGTTTTATTTTCTAAGGATTTAATAAATTTGAATAAATAAATTTGCCTCTAATCAAATTAAACATCATTTAAATTAGAATCAACCAAGTGTTTGAGCATCATGTTGAAATGCATGAGTTTTGGTTGTGGTGTGGTTTTAAAAGTCTTAAAAAAAATATTTGTGAAAAGTCCTTAAAATAATTGTGAAAATAATTGTGAAAATTGGTGTAAAAATTTGAATTAAAAAAAAAGGGTTGAAAGTTTGAATTTAAAATTGTTTGAAAAGTTGTTTAAAAGGTTTTCTAAAAGTCTTAAAATAGTTGAATAAATTTGTGTTAAAATTTGAGTTTGAAAACATGTAAAAGATTTGAATTTAAAAGGTTTGAAATTAGTTTGAAAAGGATTTAAATAGAAAAAGAAAAAAAAAGAAAAAAAAGCAAATCAACCCAATCCTCACCCAACCCGCGACCCATCACAGATTCGGCCCAAGCCGGCCCACTTCCGCCCGCCTCCCTCCCCTCTCCTCTCTCTCCCTCTCGCCGACAGGTGGGGCCCACCCGTCGGGCTCGTCTCCCACCTCCAGCCCCCCTTCTTCCCCCGCGCCGCCGCCGGCCCTCCCGCACCCCGCGCCGCCTCCCCCGGTCCCCGCGCCCCCGTCCGCCTCCCCCTTTAGTGCGCCGCCGCATTCACGCCACCCCACTCCACCGCCTCGGCCCCTTCCCCTCCCCCGAAACCGCCGCGCACCGAGCGCCGCCGCCATTAATGGCCGGCCGCTCACCGACCTCGCCGCCACCGCCTCAACCGCGCCCCTCGGCTCCTCTCTCAGCCCTATATAAGAAGCACCGAGCTCCCTCTCCAAACCACACCGCTCCCCGGAGCTCCTCCACTCCTTTACAGCGTCGCCGCCGGAGCTCACCGCCGGAGCTCCACCGCGCCGCCCGATCTCCTTCCCCGCCGCGGTTCCCTCCCTTCCGAGCTCCCAGGTGCATTCCCCTTGTCCTCCTCTTCATTTTTGTGTCATCCCCGTCGTGATTGGTGGCCGGGAGGGCGACTTTGGCTCGCCGCCGCGCGCCACCGCCCGCGCCGCCGCGAGCCGCCGCGGCCGGCCGTCCGCCGCCGCCCAACCGCTCACACTCAACCGTGGCCATAGGATCTAAGCCGACGGCCCGGATTAAATCAGGGCGTACCCCTTTGATCCAGTCCACGGTGGACCGGTGGACCGGGTCCACCGCGCTGGTCCACCGCTTGCGTCATCGCTGACGTCACCGCTTGCGTCAGCACAGCCAACCGGAAGCCGCCACATGTCGCCACCACAGCTCATCCGCCGGCCGCCCAGGCAACTTTGCAAATAAGCCCCCCTATTTCTGAAAATTACACATATACCCTTCCACCTATATAAAAGCCTTACAACTAGGTCCTTTCTTTTATATCTAGGCCCCTGATCTCTTAGGTTTTCTCGTTTAGTAGCCTACCCTTTGACCTTTTTCATGTTAGACCTCCTAGTTTCACACATATTTATGTTTAGGTCCCTGAAATCTTGCAGAAAACCCCCTAAAACTTTAAGATAATCACAATTTAGTCCCTGAACCTTGTTTCAGCCATATCTTTTTCATCCTAGCTCCGTTTTACGCGTTCTTGGTGTCCACGTGACCGTCTCTCAGAGCCCATCATTTCTAAAAGCTTGTTTTAGTCTTTTGGTAATGTTTGATGTATTGTTTTATTTATTGTATGTTTTCTTGCATGATCGTAGCCAACACGCCGTTCGAGGAAGTTCAAGTGCAGAGCTTTTCAAGGAAAGGAGAGTAGCTTATCGTTGGAGAAAGGCAAGTGACCCTAACCACCCTTCTACCTATGCTTTAATCAAGATTACTATAAGTTAATCGGAACATGGAGAACCACCCAGGAAAACAGTGCAACCACAGTCCATATGGCTCTGGCTTAGCCAATTAATTAGGTGTGCGATTGTATTGACGACCCTATCCGAAAGGAACACGGGGGGGCTCCGGGTTGCGGGGGTATAGCCCGGTTCTTTTGGGGTAGCAGCCTTTGCTAAGGTGCCGACCACTAGGGAGGGTTATGGTCCGCCCCGAGTCAGAATCGTCGTGGGTTGTTGATGCTTTTGCATATCTTTGTAAAGGCTTCGTAGCGTCTCTATGCAATCACACCTCGGAAGTGTGGTATTGTGCCTGATCAGCACATGCGTGGTTGGGTTCAAAGTTCTTTGGAACTTTTACGCGAACTGTGGGAAAAGTGTGCAACCTCTGCAGAGTGTAAAACTGATCGATCAGCCGTGCTCACGGTCATGAGCGGCTTGGACCCTCACATGATTAATAAACTTGAAGATGAGAATAAATCGTGGTTTGGTGAAGCTCGATGAGCTTTGGGTTGTTTTGCTTAAAAGTTTCTTAAGTGGGCTCGGTATATACTTATATCTAGTAATTAGGCGTTCTTTAATTAAAAGTTTGACCAACATTAAAATGCTAACCGTCGCAAAACCATAGCCTATCCTTGATAGCCTTGCATCTTCCCCCACTTGTTGAGTACCAACCATAAGTGTACTCGCCCTTGCTTACCGCTGTTCAGAAGAGAACGATGGTGAAGAGTTCTACAGCGACTTTGAGGAGTTCTGAGGCTTGCGTCTCCCTCAGTCAAGTGCCTGTGGAAGCGGAAGACGAAGACTCGACGTGTAGTTATCGTTTTCCGATGTTAAAGACCTTTGTGTCTTCCGAATGAGTGTAGTAAGTTGTTAAACCCCTTGTTACGTTTTTATTGTCTATGATAATACACTCATTTCGTCTATCATATGTGTGGAACTAGATCCTGGCACACATATGAGATGCATCTGGTTTCCCTCCGGAAATCGGGTGTGACAGAGTGGTATCAGAGCATTGCTGACTGTAGGACGCAGCCTCAGATAGAAATGGTCGAGATTAAGGACTCTCTTTCTAGAAAGCCTTTCCAGCATTCAAAATATCTTATTTACGCTTAAAAAAATATTTTATTCTTTATTCTTTATCAAAATCAAATCTTTTGTTTTCTTCTACACTGAATCTGATTCTTGTTCTTCCACCTTGAACTACCACATGTGTTTTATAGGATAGTTTCTTAGGGTGCCTACCCTTCTATCAGTTTCGTTTCGATAGAGCCGTTCTTGTGAGGACGTGCGATGTTAATGCTTGTTGATTGTAAACATGCATGATTTGGATCTTTGACTTGATTGAAATGTTTTTGTGGAGTGATGGCCACAAGTACACCAATAAAATAGTTAAAGTTAAAATTTGAATCTTAGCCCCTTTTCTCTTCATCTTTATCAATTCAATATCTTATCGAAAATACCTTTTCCTAACAAATGGTAAACACCAGGTCAGGAGCTGGACAGGATATTCCATTCGTCATCAATCAGTTGAATCAAGTTCCCTCCTTCACCACAAAAATTAGCAATGGATCCCACGATGCAGCAGTTCTTTACGGAACGGATGCAATTAATTCGTAACCTCACCGCCACCGGCCCGGAATCTACAGCACTGCACGAGAACTAGCCACCACCACAAGGACCCTCACCACCTCCACCACCAGTGAACAAGCATAGAGAATTCATGAGCCACAACCCGCCCACTTACTCTCATTCTGTAGATCCCCTCGATGCCGATGATTGGCTCAAGACCATCAACAAGATGCTGAATATCACCCAATGTAATGATCGTGAGAAGGTTTTGTATGCCTCGGGACATCTGGAAGGTGCGAGCCTCGATTGGTGGGATGCTTACACCGTCGCACATGCTTTGCCGCCGACACCATTACCCGGCGGGAGTTCCGGGAGAGTTTTCGTACACATCACATCCCACTCGGTGTGAAGAAGGCGAAGAAGAAGGAATTTCTAGCTCTAAAGCAAGGCAACATGACAGTTAGTGAGTATCCGGATCGGCTTACTCATTTGTCCCGCTATGCACCGGATGAAGTCAACACGGATGCTAAGAGACAAGAACGATTTCTCGATGGTTTGATAGGGCCACTTAACTATCGCCTTGCAGAGCCACACATTTCTTAACTTTCAGATGTTACTCAATAAGGCTATAGGCTTGCAGAATAAACGCAAGGAACTTCGTGAACGAAGCGCAAGTTTCAACCTCAAGGTCAATCTAGCAATAACACCCGCCCTCGTTACAACTCATCGCAAGACTCTCTGTTTCGTTCTAGCACACAAGGCGAAGCCATGGACGAATCAACCGTTCTATCGTTCGTTTGATGAACCCGAAGAATCCAACCCAATGACACCACAGGCTCCAAATCCTCATCAGAACCGTTCAGGTGCACCCGAAGGAACACTACTCCAGTTCACCCCAGTGGATGCTTCAACTGCGGAGAAGTGGGACACTACGCCGATTTGCCCTCGCCGCAATATGCGGACACCCCGGAGAGATAACGAGAGGTCAACGAAACAATATGCATGGTAGGGTGAACCATGTGACAACTCGAAGAAGCTCAAGGAGACAAAGATGTTGTGCTTGGTACGTTTCTTATCAACTCGTACCCGCAACAGCTTTTATTTGATTCCGGGCATCACATTCATTTATTACCGAACGATTCGTGACAAAGCATGATGTACCCAAGAGTTCCATGAAGACACATTTGCTAATTAGTTCTCCAAACGGTGAAATGAAATCCACCTATGTATGCCCACAGGTCAATCTTAAGATCGGAGAGATAAATTTTGAAGCAGACTTAGTGATCCTAACATCCAGTGGAATAGATGTGATCCTTGGTATGGATTGGTTAAGCAAGCATGATGGAATCATTTTGTGTGCCAAGAAGTCGGTGCTCTTAACTACCCCGCAAGGAGATAGAATTGAGTTTGCCGCTACTAGCCCGAAGAAGAAGGAGAAGTGAACAAGCTCTGTGATAGTAAACCGTCATCTTTCAAGACATCTCGTATCTCCTCTTGTTTCCCGATCCCTCCGAATCTCGGGACGAGATTCTTTTTAAGGGGGTAGGATTTGTAACACCCGAAAATTCCATCACAATAAAATATTGTTAGCAACATGGTTTAGTTTTATTTTCTAAGGATTTAATAAATTTGAATAAATAAATTTGCCTCTAATCAAATTAAACATCATTTAAATTAGAATCAACCAAGTGTTTGAGCATCATGTTGAAATGCATGAGTTTTGGTTGTGGTGTGGTTTTAAAAGTCTAAAAAATAATATTTGTGAAAAGTCCTTAAAATAATTGTGAAAATTGGTGTAAAAATTTGAATTAAAAAAAAGGGTTGAAAGTTTGAATTTAAAAATGTTTGAAAAGTTGTTTAAAAGGTTTTCTAAAAGTCTTAAAATAGTTGAATAAATTTGTGTTAAAATTTGAGTTTGAAAACATGTAAAAGATTTGAATTTAAAAGGTTTGAAATTAGTTTGAAAAGGATTTAAATAGAAAAAGAAAAAAAAGAAAAAAAAAGCAAATCAACCCAATCCTCACCCAACCCGCGACCCATCACAGATTCGGCCCAAGCCGGCCCACTTCCGCCCGCCTCCCTCCCCTCTCCTCTCTCTCCCTCTCGCCGACAGGTGGGGCCCACCTGTCGGGCTCGTCTCCCACCTCCAGCCCCCTTCTTCCCCCGCGCCGCCGCCGCCGCCCTCCCGCACCCGGCGCCGCCTCCCCCGTCCCCGCGCCCGTCCGCCTCCCCCTTTAGTGCGCCGCCGCATTCACGCCGCCCCCACTCCACCGCCTCGGCCCCTTCCCCTCCCCGAAACCGCCGCGCACCGAGCGCCGCCGCCCTTAATGGCCGGCCGCTCACCGACCTCGCCGCCACCGCCTCAACCGCGCCCCTCGGCTCCTCTCTCAGCCCTATATAAGAAGCACCGAGCTCCCTCTCCAAACCACACCGCTCCCCGAGCTCCTCCACTCCTTTACGGCGCCGCCGCCGGAGCTCACCGCCGAGCTCCACCGCGCCGCCCGATCTCCTTCCCCGCCGCGGTTCCCTCCCCTTCCGAGCTCCCGGTGCATTCCCCTTGTCCTCCTCTTCATTTTTGTGTCATCCCCGTCGTGATTGGTGGTCGGGAGGGCGACTTTGGCTCGCCGCCGCGCGCCACCGCCCGGCGCCGCCGCGAGCCGCCGCGGCCGGCCGTCCGCCGCCGCCCAACCGCTCACACTCAACCGTGGCCATAGGATCTAAGCCGACGGCCCGGATTAAATCGGGCGTACCCCTTTGATCCGATCCACGGTGGACCAGGTGGGCCCGGGTCCACCGCGCGGTCCACCGCTTGCGTCATCGCTGACGTCACCGCTTGCGTCAGCACAGCCAACCGGAAGCCGCCACATGTCGCCACCACAGCTCATCCGCCGGCCGCCCAGGCAACTTTGCAAATAAGCCCCCCTATTTCTGAAAATTACACATATACCCTTCCACCTATATAAAAGCCTTACAACTAGGTCCTTTCTTTTATATCTAGGCCCCTGATCTCTTAGGTTTTCTGTTTAGTAGCCTACCCTTTGACCTTTTTCATGTTAGACCTCCTAGTTTCACACATATTTATGTTTAGGTCCCTGAAATCTTGCAGAAAACCCCCTAAAACTTTAAGATAATCACAATTTAGTCCCTGAACCTTGTTTCAGCCATATCTTTTTCATCCTAGCTCCGTTTTACGCGTTCTTGGTGTCCACGCGACCGTCTCTCAGAGCCCGTCATTTCTAAAAGCTTGTTTTAGTCTTTTGGTAATGTTTGATGTATTGTTTTATTTATTGTATGTTTTCTTGCATGATCGTAGCCAACACGCCGTTCGAGGAAGTTCAAGTGCAGAGCTTTTCAGTAAAGGAGAGTAGCTTATCGTTGGAGAAAGGCAAGTGACCCTAACCACCCTTCTACCTATGCTTTAATCAAGATTACTATAAGTTAATCGGAACATGGAGAACCACCCGGAAAACGGTGCAACCACGGTCCATATGGCTGCGGCTTAGCCAATTAATTAGGTGTGCGATTGTATTGACGACCCTATCCGAAAGGAACACGGGGGGCTCCGGGTTGCGGGGGTATAGCCCGGTTCTTTTGGGGTAGCGGCCTTTGCTAAGGTGCTGACCACTAGGGAGGGTTATGGTCGCATCTGAGTCAGAATCGTCGTGGGTTGTTGATGCTTTTGCATATCTTTGTAAAGGCTTCGTAGCGTCCCTATGCAATCACACCTCGGAAGTGTGGTATTGTGCCTGATCAGCACATGCGTGGTTGGGTTCAAAGTTCTTTGGAACTTTTACGCGAACTGTGGGAAAAGTGTGCAACCTCTGCAGAGTGTAAAACTGATCGATCAGCCGTGCTCACGGTCATGAGCGGCTTGGACCCTCACATGATTAATAAACTTGAAGATGAGAATAAATCATGCTTTGGTGAAGCTCGATGAGCTTTGGGTTGTTTTGCTTAAAAGTTTCTTAAGTGGGTCGGTATATACTTATATCTAGTAATTAGGCGTTCTTTAATTAAAAGTTTGACCAACATTAAAATGCTAACCGCTGCAAAACCATAGCCTATCCTTGATAGCCTTGCATCTTCCCCCACTTGTTGAGTACCAACCATAAGTGTACTTAGCCTTGCTTACCGCTGTTCAGAAGAGAACAATGGTGAAGAGTTCTACAGCGACTTTGAGGAGTTCTGAGGCTTGCGTCTCCCTCAGTCAAGTGCCTGTGGAAGCGGAAGACGAAGACTCGACGTGTAGTTATCGTTTTCCGATGTTAAAGACCTTTGTGTCTTCCGAATGAGTGTAGTAAGTTGTTAAACCCCTTGTTACGTTTTTATTGTCTATGATAATACACTCATTTCGTCTATCATATGTGTGGAACTAGATCCTGGCACACATATGAGATGCATCTGGTTTCCCTCCGGAAATCGGGTGTGACATGATATTTGAGGAAAAGGTAAAAAAAAGGTCATACCAGTAGATGGAGCATTGGCAGGTTCTGAAGCTAAAGGCTGCTGGATTCTAGTCTGAAATTGCACAAGGTGAAATTTGTCAGAATGAGAGTAATCTTGTGATCGAGAAAGAGGAAATCTTACCTCAACAGGGACTTTCTTGGTGGTTCTTTTCCTCTTGGCAGCTGGAGGTGCAATCAAAGACAAGCCTTTTCTCTTGTCAGCAGTAGCACTGAAGAGAATTGGGTCCGTTGTGGCATACTTGGCCATCAGTTGAGCCAAAGTTGGGGATTTAAATCCCAGAGTAGAAATTGGATATACTGCATTGTAAATGATTGTCCTGGCTTGAGGGGCAGGCACTGTATTCTGCAGGGAATGGTCAAGATCATGATTAGTAAGAGAAATGTCTGATCTGAAGAGAAAAAAACAATTATGTTACCTCTGAAGTTGGCTGAAAACCAGGCATCAGCTCTAAACAAAATGAGTGCACTGGCTCACTGAAAATGTGGTCATGAAATTCTTGCCACCAAGAGTTGAAGGTGGGATGAGCTATGGTTGTGGGTGTGAAAGGCTAGGTGTAAAGAGTTGGGCTGCATTCATACTCAAAGACCCTTCTGGACTGCATATTTTCCTTGATTTCCTCTCTGGGTTTGAGGAATTCATGCAGGAATAATCTTGGGGGCATCTGGCCACATCCAAGCTGTCGAGCCATCATATTTGGCTGATAGTATTCATAAGTGTTGTGATTTAACCTCCCTCCACAAAATTCAGCTGGCAAAGGACATGGATGGATCAAGATATTAAAGATCTCTACAAACCTTCTATCTTGGAGTCCAGTCTCAAAGGAGAATTCACAGGGGAGAGTTAAATTGTCATTATCAAGATAAGGAAGCCAAAGAGGGTTAGGGAAGCCTTTGAAGAAGAGCTCGAAAAGCTGGCTGACATTCTGATTAATGGAAACAGTTGAAGCAGACTCTCCATAGGTTTGGCATCCTCTGGTGATTTGAGTTTCCCCTTCATTATAGCTAGATGAAGGGAAAAGCCGGTTGTTGAGGTCAATGCCGACAATCTGGTGCATATGCAGTTGCAGCCACATCTGTACAAACCACCAAGGGCCGTTGACACATAGTATCTTCTGGCCGGTATGCATTTGGGTGATAGTCTGATGAAGCATATGGTACACACTACCCAGGAGATATTTTCCAAGAGGAATGCGCTTACCACCAGCCAAATGTGTAGCCATTACGATGTGATTCAGAGTGGGCTCATTGGCTTTACCATAGAAAATAAATCTGCACAACCACATGTTCAGGAATGCTCTGTACTCAACTTCACCCAAGGGGCCATCCTTCATGTGATTCTGGTTATATGATTTATATCCACTTCCTGGTTTCACCCCTGTTTGTCTTGTGGAGCCTTTGTAGTCCCAGGGGTACACAGATCCTAAAACATCAAGGCCGGTGATCATGTGCACGTCGGCCAGAGTTGGGGACATTGGGCCGTGACCAAAGAGGAAGGCATTGATGCCGTTTGACCAAAAATGACAAGCTGCTATCAAAAGGTCTTCGTTCTTCGGGGTCTTGGCTAAAGAAAGCTCCAAGCATTGAGCAATACGGAGGCTGTCCCAAGTTTGGGTCTTAGCACTGTTGTCCGCAAGCACCCTTTTGTACCAATTTCTCCAGCCTGCAATTGGGGGCAGGGGCCAGTTCTTGAAGGCGTCCTGCCACAGGGAAGGCTTAGATAAAGCCGCTTTGAAGGGGATTCTTTGAGATTCGGCGGCGATAAACTCGTAAGGATCGGAAATTCCCACAGGACCGAGGAAATAAGATGACGAATTGGCCTCAGTACGAATCAGAAGCTCGGTGGAAAGCTTCTGTTGAGAAAGGCGGGGAAGAAATCTAAGGTAAAAATCGAAAAGGTAGTACCGAATGAAGCTTATGGGGATGGAATTTACCTGAGCAGCTTGATTTTGACCTGCCATTCAGGATTTGAGCTTGGGAAAAGATGACCTAGGGTTTGGATCTGGACGTAGGCTCCGATGGATTGCGAAGAGAGAAAATAGGTGTTGAACAGATTCAATTTGAAGACGTTGGCAACTGGAGTCAATTTCGGAATAAAATTACTTTTATCCCGTAATTGAAGGGGCATATGTTAACACCAAAATTTGGTACAGGAAGGAGTCTGACTTGTGGGCCTAGCTTGGTTAAAAAATCCGTCCGGAAGAAGGAAGGTTTCTCCAGAAAGATTCGGCAAAGGGGCTCGCGGTCGGTAGATGGCTTCCGTTCGGCAAGGAAACTGTTTGCGCTGATTTTGCGGGATTGCGTGATGACGTGGCCCGAGCGGAAGGGACGAATGGATGGATAAGCAATCGCATTTAGAGATAAATTAGGTATCAAATATTGTGCTCGTAGTCCATTCGGAGTCATGCCATGACAGGGTATAAATATAGACCCTGGATGTATGTAATTGTATTCGAAACATTCTCAAAACAAACCGGCTTTACGCCAAACCCTTGAGTCCTTTGTCGTGTCGTCGAGTTCTTCGAGAGGACATCGATCCGTCGACCTCCGTAAGTACCGGCAACCTTGTATCATGTCTAGTATCATGCGGTGGATTTAGATCGTGATGCAAGTAGTCTTGTTACCATGCTTAGTATCATGCGGTAGATTTAAGCTTGGTTCAAGAGGGTTTCTTGTTAGGTCATGAGCCATGCGGTGGGCTAAGATCTAGCTTGGAGCTAGTTATCGGCTCTATTGGATTTTGGCAAGATCCAATAGATTCATTAAGTTACCCTGTGTTGCTTTGAGTTTTTACTTTATGTTTAAATTCATGTAACACTCTTTGCCCAATTTAGATTGATTTGGATCGGCTTTATCTTGTTTCGTGATTTTACACCGTATGTTTATATTTTGCTTCAAAAGGCACGTGGATCACGTGTTTGTCAAATAGCCGAAACCGATCCAATCTAGATTGTTACGTGTTGCAGGTTCAAGCTTGCTAATTTTGTGTGAATCTTGACATAACCGGGTATCATGCGGTAGATGCAGGTTTTGGGTTGTCTTAAAACTAATCATCCGGTGGATTAGATTCTTATTTCAATCTGATAGATTTATCATCGTTAGCAATGTTTGTTCCTTCTTCATGGACCCCGATTTTGTTCGGCCCCGTATTCGGTTATGCTTTCACGAGTAAAACGTGTTTATAAGCCATGTTTTAAATATTGTATGCTTTTAGCTTTCCACATTTAGATTGTATCATGCGGTGGATAGATCTATTTGTGGTTAGTGGCGTGATTTCAAACAAGTCGTATCATGCGGTGGATAAACTTGTTTGGCATCATGCTTGACGGGTTTTGAAGTAATTTATTATGCTTTGGGCCTATGCATGCTTGTCTATTACATATTTATGATCATGCTTTACTTCATTTATTGTTTACCGTTATTTATTCTCGAGGATCGGTCATGGCTTCGAGCACGTGTAACTTCGTTTAAGTAAAGACCGATTTTTCGTCATGCTTACATCATCCATTCGGCTATGTTCTGTTTTACACTTTGAAGCTCCCGAATGGTTTCTGGTTTGCTGGCAGATCGCTTCTTGTAGCTATATGTCATCTCACTTGGCTTTTCTAGCCGTAAATATGGAACTGTCTGGTACCACCCGACAAGTTCCAAGCTTTGGAATTTAACTACTTGGTCTTTTGTTAATTTTCAGGGAAAATTGACTGGCACGTCTTGGAACCTTTTCGCGTGTGAAGCTAGCTTGTTCGGCTTGCTGTGTGCTTGATGTAGGGTGTAGATTTTGCGTCAACAGTTGGGGACTGTCACACCCTGAAATTTCCAATTTCAGGATGTGAATAGAAATAATAATTAAATAACGATTTTCTGATAATTTTAAAATTTTTTCCAACATTTATTTTTCTTTACAGGAAATATAGTATAGGAAAAATCCTTTGATTGATTTTCTAAATTAAATAAAAGGTTATGTGTGTTGCATTCATGCCGATGCATCTAGTGGTTTTTGAGTGCAAAAAGGTTCCAAAATGCGTTTAGAAGCTGTCCAAACTCTCTGAAGGACCGATACGGCGAACCAGAGAGGGGGGGAGTGAATGGGAGCCGATAAAAATTCTTCTCGATGGAGATGAGAACTCCAACAAGACGAACGCGGCTTCCAACACACGTCTCCGACTCACTACCCAAGTTGGCCAAGCCCACGTAGCCACTGGAGTGCCACTGGACCTAGGAACCAACACACACACAGCCTTCCGACTCGAGAACGCAGCGGAACAACAAACCCCGAGTCTACAGACCCACACCGGTCAGACCGGTGAGCACCACCGGTCAGACCGGTCCCTGCTGGTGAACCTGAGCAACTTCCACTAAGTGACTCTACACCGGTCAGACCGGTGAGACGCACCGGTCAGACCGATGGCAGCCAGAAAGCCCCCAAGGCACCAAACAGGCCAACCGACCACCAAACGAACCCAAACTCGAAACAGCAGCACCACGGGACAACAAAGAACACACCAAGACGCTCACCCGAGCGAAAACCCACAAGGGCCTGCACCGGTCAGACCGGTCAAGAGCACCGGTCAGACCGGTGTAGCCTGGGCAGCTCGGGATGAACAGCACCCGCGGTCAACTCCCCCAAATCCAAATCTCGATCTCCCGAATCGCTCCACGGACTTGAACAAGACTTTGGGGATATCAGGAGCACCTCATGAGGAGTCCATAGCCAAGTTTAATCCCACCAAATCTTGTCCAAAAAGGAGGAATCGAAGAAATCCCGCCGAAAGCACCTTCAACCCAAGAACTCAAGAAACCCCCAAAATCGAGCACTTTTACTCACGGATTTGGGAGGGGAATCACAGCCCAAAGAACCACGAAGGGTTCCCACAAATTTCCCCCATCAAATCCCCAAGAGAAAAGCCCCGAAAACACCCCAAAGAAATCACGAAGAGAGGGCTCCGAAAATCACCACCAAGAACAACCGGGAAAAACACATCCAAACCTTGAGGAACAACGCCGAATCATCTATACATGAAACAAAGGTTCGTACAAGGTCTAGCAAGCCGCCCGATCATCCATCCCTCTCTACAAGATCTCTCCGTGAAGCTCTCTTGCTAGTCCTAAGGAAAACCTAGAGAAAATAGGTGGAAAATAGGAAAACAAATGAGCTAGGGTTCCAAGAGTTAGCTGCCATCCTCTCACCTCTTGGGTTATATAGGCGGCAACCGAATGTCCAAAATACCCTTCTCTACTAACTAGGGATACAAGCCCCTCAAGGGCGGATTTGGAATTCTTGATGTCTTCACCATCGGACGGATGCCCGCGACCGCACCCTCGCGTAGCC
This sequence comes from Cenchrus americanus, assembly GCA_947561735.1. Lineage (NCBI taxonomy): Eukaryota > Viridiplantae > Streptophyta > Magnoliopsida > Poales > Poaceae > Cenchrus > Cenchrus americanus. The sequence goes on along the minus strand of OX387242.1, from coordinate 27,710,291 downwards.
TCGACGCAAGCCATGCGATCCCGACGCGTGTCCTCCGCTTCGAAGATTCCGGACCGCGTCGTCGCACACCGGTCGACCGGTGCTTCTCACCCGGTCGACCGGTCCCCACCGGCCGGACCGGTCGGACCCACCGGTCGGGCCGGTCTCGGTGCCGCCTGCACCTCCGTCTTCGGTTCTCCCCGGTCTTGGCTTTGTGGATCAACCAAGGAACCCGGTGGTTTTCCGGTGAACCACCGGAAACCCCGCGAACTCGGTGTAGCCTCCGCCAATCTCCACTCATGACTTGGCTCCCACGTAGTCCCGGCTCGACCTTGGTTTTGAGGCTCAACCAAGAAACCGTCCACGACTTCATCTTGCTTTGTTCATGCATCATGCGGCCCGCACTTGACCCCCGCCGGCCACCGGTCCCTCGAACGAAGCCTACTTGTCTTCTCCACACCCGGAGGCCTCACCGAGCAACGACGTTTCGCGCTTGTTCTTCACCCGCACCAACACGAGTCAAGCCGCAACCTCGCACCTGCAATACTTAGCCAAAAATCAGTCCACACAACGTTGTCAATCACTCATCACACAAGGAAGCGACCATCCACCGGTCCTCGAACCACACATGGTCCTCAATCTCCCCCTTGATGAGTGCATTGACAACACCCACATGAAAGTAACAAGAGAGAAAAGAAAAAGAAAAGAAACGAACAAAAAGAAACTCCAACAAGCGATCGAAAGCCAAACAAAGGCAAAGAGCAAGATCACTTGAAGAAGACAAGTCTCGGACCCCTTAGGCAAGGGCAACGGCTCGACACATCCGAGACAAAACAAAGCTCAAGCAAAGAGCACAAACCACCGAAACAAAGCTCGAAAACTCTCAAAGAGCTCCCCCTCGCACACATGCAAGCTCCCCCCGAACCAATGCAACTCCCCCTCGGACAAATGCATGCAAGAAACCACATGAAACGGGCAGTACCGCAGCAATTTCAGCTCACACCGGTCGGACCGGTCATCACCACCGGTCGGACCGGTGCCTAACATGTGTACGGGACCAGCACTCACACCGGTCGGACCGGTGCTCATCACCGGTCGGACCGGTGTACAACGAAACCCGTAAATGGCTCGAAACCACTCGAAAACCTTCTAAACGCGTCCAACAAGCCATTTCAAGCTCAAACTTCTCCCCCTTGTTGGCAATGCATGAATCAAGCCAAAAATGCAAAACTTTCAACCTAGAGCTTCTCAAATAGACAAAATTCAACAAAGAAAGCTACACATGTCCAAATGAGCAAGTTAGGTACTCTACGGCTTCGTATAGATCTCAACTACATGATCACCAAGTTTCACAACCATTGGACGAAGCTAAAATGGATTTTGGCAATTTTGCGAAAAACTTGCCTCTCATGAGCAAAGTCCTAAACATGATCAAAGCATATCAAAATGGCAAAGCCACACAAACTTCATGCTAGGACAGCCATTCTAACCATAAGACCATCACAAACACCCACAAGCACCTCATGTCATGTCAAAGCCACCGAGCCATGTGCCTACTTCTATTTATGAGACTTCTCATTGGTAGGCATCATGCAACGGTTTAGCACCCAAAGAAAATTAAATTCAGCACATATGACATGGGAGCACATTTCCAAGCATTTTTCATTTTATTTTCAGATTTGTAAATGGTACATGAAATGTCTTTGCGACAAAAAGGAACTTATGCTCCTCCACAAGATAAATCAAGAGGGCTAAACATTCATGATGGCAAATGAGCCTTTGGCCCCATATGGTCAATAAACTAGCTATCCAACCACAAATTAAGCATAGCAAGGCCACAAATACATGTCAAGAGCATGTAAAGGCATTTACACATGAGAGAGCATACATGTGACATTTTTCCAAAAGCATAGCTATCAACCATGGATTATTCATCAAGATCATCAAGAGCTAAGCCAAACTAACCGTAGCATACCAAACAAGCTCACAAAGACATATATCTCATTCCATGGTGAACAATGTATATGAGAGAAGCTTTTCCTAACCGATGCATATGATACAAAATGCATGCAATCTAAGATACAAGGATGCCTATACAACATGCTACATATGCCATGCCAAATGCAAGAAATGCACAAAGGAAAGATATACATATGCTACAAAGGAGCTCCCACACACAAAGCTCACAAACCACCGGCTCCTCGAGGGGAGGCAAAAAGGGCTCGACACCACCGGCAAAAGAGCAAAGGAGCACCAAACTCACAAGCTCCCCCTAAACTCATGCATTAAGGCCAAAGAGCGTACAAAGCTCACCTTACACACATGAGATAGAGAAGGAGCAAAACAAACCAAGTGGCTTGACCAAGGCCACACACTTGAAGGTCACAAATTCACTTACCTTTATCATTTCTTCACAAGTCACTCATCCTTGTCCACCATCCCCGAAAGTGATGTACCTCTATGTCACCACCGGGATATGAGGCCGAAGAACCACCCCCCGATATCAACCAAATGTTCTCCGGACGATCCACCTGCAACTCAAAACCAAGAGCGAGAGCGAGCAACCGACTCAACACTGGGGTTAGTTCCAAATGTGTAAAACCAGTGCCTAGCCATTTGCTCGAAAGTGGGGTTAGCAAAAGCCAAACCATCTTTCCTACCAAAGCTACCTCCACGAACACCACCACGGTAACCACCATGAGGGAACCAACCCTCTCTTCCTGGAGGAGGACCAAAACCACGAAAGAAAGCCCGTGGACCATCCCTCCTCTCCTTCTCAAAGCCATGACTCCTCCCATCCCCGTAGTGAGCTCGAGGGGGAGAATGCCTAGCAACCGGCCTCCCCGCAAACTTTCCCGGACCAACCACCGGAACCACGACCTCCGAAACAACCCTCGCACCCGTACGAGCACGAAACGCAACCGCCGCCGTCCGGTGCCCGCACCGGTCTGACCGGTGCTCCACACCGGTCTGACCGGTGTAGGCTGGGCAGCAGCACCTCCAACAGCCTTCCGCTCTCCCCAAGCCCGAACTGACCTCACACTCGCCATGGCCCTGGGCAACTGCACACGAGGCTCAAGTACACCATCGAAAGGGTGGTACTTGTCCTCGTTAGCCCACTCCTTCGCCATTCTCTCCTCACGCTTCCTCTTGAAGCAAAACGCTCTCTTGTGACCATCCTTCCCACAAAACTCACAATGGAAACGGATCGATCTGGGCTTAGGCTTGGGATGAGGCTCTTCACAAGGCTTCTCACTTGGTTTCTCACTAGGCGTTTCACTTGCCTTCTCACTCGGTTTTTCTCTTGATTGGTTTGGCTTGGATGCAAACTTGTATTTGGGTGTGGGTTGTGGTGGAACCGAAACATTCCCAAATTTCCTTTCTCTCTCACCACCGCCCTCACCAACCTTATCCAATCCCAAAGCCCAACCATCAAAGCGCTTACAGCTAGCAATCATCATACCAAGCTGAGGTTCTTGACTCGACAACCAACTCAGCGCTTCACGCAACTTATCATTCTCATCTTGCAAGCGACCAACACATTTTGCAAGATCCAAATTCTTCATAGCATGCAACTCACATGTAGAGCAAGAAGTAGGAATAGGCACTTTCAAATCAGCCTCAAGTGAAACAATGCGAGAACGGAGCTCGACAATTTTCTCATGCAAACTAGGGCAAGAAGTGCAAGCACCAAGCAAAGTGGGTCTAGATTGTAGCTCAGCCCAACTCAACCCTAAGCACATCTAGTTCCTCACACTTGGAGGCATACTTCTCCCTAAGATCACCAAGTCGGCTAGGAAAGCAGAGCAATCGGCACAATCATTTTCATCGAAACAACGGGGCTAGCCTTGAGCGAATCAATTTCAAGCTTGCTATCAAGAACCTGTGTTTCTAGCTCAGCCACTCTAGTCCTAGCATCCTCGAGCAAAGATCTAAGCTCCTTCCTAAGCTTCTTAGCCTCTCTAAGCATGTGATCGCAATTATCAAGCAAGTCAACCAACTCCTCATTCTCCTTGCGCAAAGAGGAGAGCTCATCACATACCTCATCCTCGGAATCCAAGTCCGAGGCGTCCCTCTGGCTTCTCTTGCTGCTCGAACTACGAGCCATGCCGCGTGTCGTCCTTGAGGCTTAGGCCCGTCACACAAAGGCCGTTGAGATACTTGCCAAAGTTCTTCTTCTTCCTCCTCTTCTTCTCATCCTCTTCGTCTTCATCACTCGAGCTTGAAGACGGGTCCTCGGAATCGGACTCGATGTCGCTCGATCTCTTCATCTTCTCTCGAGACCGAGCCTTCTTCCCATGTTCATGATCCTTCTTCTTGGACTTCTTCCTCTTGTCCATGAACTTGTGCTTGTCGTGGTTGTTCACCTTCGGACACTCGGCGAAATAGTGTCCAGCCTTGCCACACTTGAAGCATGTCCTCGTGTTCCTCCTCTTGTTCACCCGGTTCTCGTGCAGCCTCTCGAACCGCCTCGTCAACAGCGCCAGCTCGTCCTCTCCAAGGTCATCAAACTCCTCATCTGGCATAGACATCAAAGAGGAAAAGGAGAACATCCTGGTGGATGGGTTAGAGTTAGCCTTTCCTTTGGAACCACCAACGAGGGCAAGACTATGGGAATCAGTCGGGCCCTCGATCTTGGCTGTCATGCCCCTATCCACCTCAGCTGACTTGAGCTTCGAGAACAGGCTCGTTCACACCGTCGCAGTGTCATACTTCTCTGACTCCACAATGGCCTCGAACTTTCCGCCCCATATCGTACGATCCAAAGAGTGTAAGAGCTTGTCCGCTCTATCATGATCATCGTACGGGAGCACGTCCACATTGGCCCTCATGTTGTTCACCACCACCGTGAACCTCTGAAACAAGGCATCAATGGACTCACCGGGGAGATGAGTGAAGTTCTCGTACTCTCTCCGGTAAGTCGCATACATTCGTGCCTGAACCTGGGCGTTCCCAACATGAGCCTCCTTCAACACCGCCCAAATCCTACAAGCCAAGTGCTCGGTGTGCACCCGATCGAACTCAGGCTGACACAAAGCACGAAACAAGTAGTCGACCGCCTTATTGTTGGCGTCGAATCTGTCCCTCGACCCTGGAGCAAGGAAATCCATCGGCCGGACATAGCCCGTGTGTCCACCGTGACATCCCAAAGCAGCTCGACCCTTTCCGCGGAGGAACGCACCCATCCGCTTGCTCCACATCCGGTAGTTCTTGCCATCGAAGTGTGGAGGACCCGAACCCCGTTCCTGGTATGCCATCCTTGGATCTTAGACTGGTTAGAGTCAACAAAGACCCGAACCGGCTCTGATACCACTTGAAGGACCGATACGGCGAACCGCAGAGGGGGGGGGAGTGAATGGGAGCCGATAAAAATTCTTCTCGATGGAGATGAGAACTCCAACAAGACGAACGCGGCTTCCAACACACGTCTCCGACTCACTACCCAAGTTGGCCAAGCCCACGTAGCCACCGGAGTGCCACCGGACCTAGGAACCAACACACACACGGCCTTCCGACTCGAGAACGCGGCGGAACAACAAACCCCGAGTCTACGAGACCCACACCGGTCGGACCGGTGAGCACCACCGGCCGGACCGGTCCCCGCCGGTGAACCCGAGAAACTTCCACTAAGTGACTCTACACCGGTCGGACCGGTGAGACGCACCGGTCGGACCGATGGCAGCCGTAAAGCCCCCAAGGCACCAAACAAAGCCAACCGACCACCAAACGAACCCAAACTCGAAACAAGCAGCACCACGGGACAACAAAGAACACACCAAGACGTTCACCCGAGCGAAAACCCACAAGGGCCCGCACCGGTCGGACCGGTCAAGAGCACCGGTCGACCGGTGTAGCTCCGGGCGACTCGGGATGAACAAGACCCGCGCGGTCAACTCCCCCAAATCCAAATCTCGATCTCCCGAATCGCTCCACGGACTTGAACAAGACTTTGGGGATATCAGGAGCACCTCACGAGGAGTCCATAGCCAAGTTTAATCCCACCAAATCTCGTCCAAAAAGGAGGAATCGAAGAAATCCCGCCGAAAGCACCTTCAACCCAAGAACTCAAGAAACCCCCAAAATCGAGCACTTTTACTCACGGATTTGGGAGGGGAATCACGGCCCAAAGAACCACGAAGGGTTCCCACAAATTTCCCCCATCAAATCCCCAAGAGAAAAGCCCCGAAAACACCCCAAAGAAATCACGAAGAGAGGGCTCCGAAAATCACCACCAAGAACAACCGGAAAAACACATCCAAACCTTGAGGAACAACGCCGAATCATCTATACATGAAACAAAGGTTCGTACAAGGTCTAGCAAGCCGCCCGATCATCCATCCCTCTCTACAAGATCTCTCCGTGAAGCTCTCTTGCTAGTCCTAAGGAAAACCTAGAGAAAATAGGTGGAAAATAGGAAAACAAATGAGCTAGGGTTCCAAGAGTTAGCTGCCATCCTCTCACCTCTTGGGTTATATAGGCGGCAACCGAATGTCCAAAATACCCTTCTCTACTAACTAGGGATACAAGCCCCTCAAGGGCAGATTTGGAATTCTTGATGTCTTCACCATCGGACGGATGCCCGGCGACCGCACCCTGCGTAGCCTCGACGCAAGCCATGCGATCCCGACGCGTGTCCTCCGCTTCGAAGATTCCGGACTGCGTCGTCGCACACCGGTCGACCGGTGCTTCTCACCGGTCGACCGGTCCCCACCGGCCGACCGGCCGACCCACCGGTCGGGACCGGCCGGTGCCGCCGCACCTCCGTCTTCGGTTCTCCGGTCTTGGCTTTGTGGATCAACCAAGGAACCCAGTGGTTTTCTGGTGAACCACCGGAAACCCCGCGAACTCGGTGTAGCCTCCGCCAATCTCCACTCATGACTTGGCTCCCACGTAGTCCCGGCTCGACCTTGGTTTTGAGGCTCAACCAAGAAACCGTCCACGACTTCATCTTGCTGTTCATGCCATCATGCGGCCCGCACTTGACCCCGCTGGCCACCGGGTCCCTCGAACGAAGCCTACTTGTCTTCTCCACACCTGGAGGCCTCACCGGCAACGACGTTTCGCGCTTGTTCTTCACCTGCACCAACACGAGTCAAGCCGCAACCTGCACCTGCAATACTTAGCCAAGAATCAGTCCACACAACGTTGTCAATCACTCATCACACAAGGAAGCGACCATCCACCGGTCCTCGAACCACACATGGTCCTCACTCTCCCGAGAATTTTCCGGATTTTTCTGGAATTTATTCTCACTTTCCTTGAGCTATTTCTATTTATTAGAAGGCTCTAAAATCTTTTTCATGAGCACCAAATGCTTTATTTGGATTGTTCATGTCTTAATCTATCTCTAGGAATTTTCCTGGAATTTTTGTGATTTTCTGGGTATTTTTCGTGCCTCTAAACATTTTCTCGGGCATTTCCCCGGAATTGTTTTTGCACCGAAAAAGAAAGAAAAAAAAAAGAAAAACCTATCTACCGGATTGGGCCGAGCCGAGGCCCGACCCAACCCGTACCCGCCCCGCTCCGGCCCGGCCCGGCCCGCCAAGGCCCATCGGCCGGGGGGGAGTCCGCGGCCCGGCCGGCGCCGCCGCCGCCTCGGCTCGCCCCGCGCCCGCGCCCCATAAAAGGGGGAGGCCGGCCCCCGCCGCACGCCTCGCCCTAGGCCGTCTCCCCGCGCCGCCGCCGCCGCTAGCCGCGCCACCGCCGCCGTTAGCCGCGCCGCCGCCGAACCGACCCCGCGCGCCGCCCGGAAGCTCGGGTTGACTTCGGTTCCGCCGCCGTCGTTCGAAATCCGCCGCCGTGGAGCTCCTCTCTCGATTTCCCACGACCTCCTCTACCCCTTGCGCCCTTGTCCGAGTCCTAGCTCGACGTAACCGCCGGCGATTTGGCCGCCATGGCCGCCGGCCTCCTCTCGTGACTCGGAGGAAGAAGAAAACATGCTCGTTTTGTGTCTAAGCCCCCGGTCTCCCCGGTAAATTCGAACTCTCTAATGTGTCTTAACCAATCTAAGGAAAACCCCTAGATCTATTAGAAGTTTGCAACTAGATCCATCTCAAGCACTTTTGTAGATCCATCCCTGAGTTTTATCCTTGTCCCGAGCACTGTTTGTTGTGCCTTGCAGATTTCCTTTGCTAACCCCTGAAATCTACGGTTAATCGCGAACAGGTCCCTGCAATCTTGTTTTGCTCACCAAATCTTCGTTTTAGCTCCGATTTAATCCGTTCAAGTTGCGTTAGGTCCATAATAATGTAAAGCACGCGTTAGTGTTGTGTTTTCACCATGTTTTGTTTTCTGAAAATAAAATTAATATTAATTTTGATTAATGCCTAGTATACATGTCTTTTATAAATAAAAGCAATATAGATCTATATATCGTTTTTCATAATCAAATTTAATTTGATTAATGATTACTTTACATGCTTTTATGAATAAAATCTAATTAGATCTTTTACTTGGTTTTCCATAAGTCAAATATTAATTTGCTTAATGATTAATTAACTTTTATAATTAAAAGTTGATTAGGCTTTTACTCCGGCTTTATAAATAAATGTTAATCTTGATTAATACCAATTTAATACTGTTTTTGATAATAATATGATGAACTCGAATTACAAAGTTTCGTTTAGATTGTTCATCTAGTTTAGTTTTTCTAAATTAAATATTTAATTGATTAATTCATATATGAATCTTTATAAATAAAATTTGACTAGTTCTTTACGCCGGTTTTGCAAATAAAGTTTAATTCACTTTAATTCCAACAGAGGGTATTTTCTTTATGAAATATCCTTACATATATTTTGTTAATTAAAATAAATCCAGCTCATAGCCTTGTTCTCTTAGTTATGCAAACAATTCGTTAGACGTACGGTATCAGCTTTATCTCTTTTGATCAAGTTATCCGAAGCTCTAAATCTTTCTAGTGTCAGCCTGAGCTAAACCGTGTGCATCTGATCAAGCCTTAGAGTTTCTGTTATCTTAGTAGCTTTATCTGTGTGAGTAGTTGCACTGCTCATTTGCCTATCAAGTAATCTTATCACTCTTGTTTCATGTTTATCTTAGAATCTTGTATATCAGCATCTAGCTAGTTGATGTCTATCCCATCTCTGTTAGGTTGTCTTTTTATAAATCAGCTATGTTCTTATGCCCAATCTTTCGTAGCTATACCTTTCTTCAGAGCTAATCTTGTTATCAGTTCCTTTACCAATTAGTTTAGCTTACCTTTTGCTCAGTTCTTGCCCTTCGATCTAGTTCTCTACGTAAATTAGTTTTCCTAAACCCATCTTAAGGTTCTCTTATGCGTTGATAGTCCGTTTGTGCTGTTCTAGTTCGTTTCACCATAACTTATGCGTTAGCACGTGTATCACCTGCTACTTGTTTTAATATTAAAGATGCATGTTAATCTTGACTAATTCCTATTCCAATGCTTTTATGAATAAAAAGTGAATAGGTTCTAATCCGGTTTTCTTTAATCATGATGTAATTGGTTAATCCCTATTTATAACTAGTTTTTCTAAATAAAAGATGTTAGAGTTAAACACCGGTTTTCATAATAAAGTTAATATGCCTAATGACATCATAAACGCCTTTTCAATATTAAATATGTTTAGTTGAACACGTGACATAAAGTTACTCGTCTAGGTATCTTATACTTATCTTTTTAAAGTAATTGTTAATTTGACATAACTTCTACTCGAATGTTGTAAATAAAATATGATTAGGTTTATCGTGATTTCTTTAATTAAATGTAACTAGTTTAATGGTAACATAGAGTATTTCTCTGAAATATTCTTTCACATGATTTCTTAATTAAAATATGCCAAGCGTAGTCTCTTGTTGTTTGATAATGATCTCACGATAGTTTCGAGCTTGGTTTTGTTTTCAGTGTTTCTCGCGCTTGCGTAACCAATAGAATCAAACCCTATCCCAGAGTGATCTTTCCAATCTTCCGCAACCATCCCTTTAAAGCAAACTAAGCCTTTCCCTTCCTAGCACCCTTTGTGTTCTTTAGTGATCCATCTAATCGAGTCGTTTCTTTTGTGCGCTCTTTTAAAGCTTTCTTTTGATTGGTGTATTGTTCTTAGTTGTACTCGTGTGTTTGCTTTGTGTATGTTTGTGCCCGATGATTGATGCGCTTAGAGTGAACGCCGTTCGAGAGGCTTGGAAGAGCTTGAAGTTGAAGATATTCTGAGCAACGACAATACTTTGGTTAAAGGCAAGTGTGTCCTTGATTTTGTCCTAAGAATTATACTTAATCACTCATTGCATTGCTTGCATTAATTTTGATGGGTTCCTATTAAGGATTGCCTAGTCTTTGATTGTCATTCCTTGTTAACCTGGGTTTACATTTATGTTGGGTAGCTATGCTTAGTTGCTATACCTGGGTTATGGTGGTTTTAATGAACATTAATGATGAAATGTGCTATACCTTTATGTTTTATCTTTGGATGCTTAATACAAGACCATATGTTTAATCGGAACATGGAGCGACCACCCAGGACAACAGTGCAACCACAAGGACTATATGGCTCTGGTCTTGGCCGATTAATTAGGGAAGTCTTTGTGTGGTTATTACTCGCATAGTAGGTTGGGGACGGAGGAATGCTTTTATGGCTACTTCTATTCCGGAGTGGTCTTGGAACGGAAGTACTCTATGGCTGACCGTCTGTGAATAGAAGTGAGGTATGAAAGATAGCCTCTATGACATACTACTATAGACTAATACGCACGGGAGGACTCTTTGTAAAGGCCTCGTAGCGTCCCTATGCAATCACACCTCGATAGTGTGGTATGATGCTCGCGCAGCATCGCATGGTTGGGTTTAAAGTTCTTCGGAACTTTTACGCGACTTGTGGGTAAAGATGTACAACCTCTGTAGAGTGTAAAACTAATCGATTAGCCGTGCTCACGGTCAAGAGCGGCCTGGACCCTCACATGATAATTGAACTTGAAGATGGACTTAAATCGCTCTCTCTCTCTCTGGTTATGCTTGCCATGTGCTTATGGCGTATCTCTTATCTTATGCTTAATGTGGGTTGGTATAAACTTATACTTTATTAGTAATCAGGTGCTAATAAAACTTGACCAACTAAAATTGCTTAAATGCTTATAGCCCAGTCCACTATAAAGCCTTTGCATTCATTCTTTTCCCCACACTTGCTGAGTACGACAAGTGCTCACCCTTGCTATAACCATTGTTGCTCAGAAAGAGGATGCTACTTTGAAGTCTTGTGAAGACGTTGCTGGTGCTAGGCGTACGCAACCCCCAGTCGATTGCCTGTGATGTTTGGAGCCTTCGTTTCCAGGATTCAGCGTAAACCTCTGATAATCTTTCTTTTTCTTACGTGATACTGTTTCTGTATTCACTTTTATGTCACCATATGCATGAAACTTGATCCTGGCATGCATATAGGTATGCACTTGGTTTTCTTCGGAAAGTCGGGTGTGACAGAGTGGTATCAGAGCTGTATCGACTGTAGGACGTAAGCCTAGTTAGCACTGGTCGTTTCTTAATGCCTCTTTTGTTCTACAATCCCTCCTTACCTTACCCTTGACCTCTCTGATGAAGGATCTCACCTCTTAACCATCTTCTTTTCCCCATACCATGAATTCTTGTATATTTATCTTCACTCTCCTTTAACATCTCTTCGACCTCGCCTAATTATTCCCTCAAGCAATAAACACCCCCTTGATTCATGGTAGAACCGTTACCCTTAGCATTCTATCTGCTCGCGCACCTCCCCGACACATCAGCGCTGTTTTAATTCTTTCTCGAGCTACGGAACTCCGATCGACATGAAACCAGTTGGGTTAGTTCCTAAATTTCATAAGTGAATTTCTGTCAAAAATTCAGCTCTATCCTGTATATGTTCCAGAAGCTATGCCCGAAACATTGGAGCTATCAGAATCTGTAAACTCTGCTGACCTAGTTACCTTCAATATTCTATATCTCGGGCTATAGACCTCCGATTGAGGTAAATCCAATTGGAGTAGTTCAGCAATTTCATCAGATTCGCTCTGTCCAAAATTCAGTAGTATTCGTTTTGTATCCAAGGAGATACCTACGAATTAGTGGAGCATTCAGAATCTGCCAACACTGCTGACATAGCCGTCTTCTTTAATTCATATCTCGAGTTCCGAACCTCCGATTGAGGTGATTCCAGTTGGGTTGAACTCATAATTTTGGCCTCCTTGATCTGGGAAAAATCCATCATTTATGGATATCCTTGCTGGGAGATATATCTGATCTATTAGGAGGATACCCCCTAATTTTATTAACAACGTGTAGTGTCGTTCCCTTTAGCTATGCCTTGATTGGTGGAATTGTGTGTTTGCATGATGATGCTTGGTTTTATGGACTTGATTGATTCGTTTCTTTGAAGTGAGTGTTGGTGTATTGTGGGTCTTACATCCGCGATAACATCAGTTGCTTAGTTGGGTTCTTCTTTTGTACCTCCCACCTCCTTGTTCTCCCCCACTCGTTTTGCACTACTCTTGTCCCCCTTCTGATCATATCTTTATCTACCAACCAGATGGAAAACCAAGAAGGAGGTAACCAAGGAGAAAGCTACGAGAACGGTGACGACTATGGATACAACCAAGATGCGCTATCATTTCCACCCTCGGAAGATAAGTATGCAGAGTTCATGAAGGCTGAGCCGCCAATGTTCTCCAGTACCACATATCCCTTAGAAGCTGAAGACTGGATCAAGACAATTGAAGAAAAGCTAGATATGGTACAACGCAATGATGGAGAGAAAGCTTTGTATGCATCTTGGCAACTTACAGGAGCAGCTTCAGAGTGGTGGAATTCTTACATCAATGGACATGAGCAACCTGAGAGTATTGTGTGGAAAGAATTCAAAGACAACTTTATCTTACACCATACTCCTGTGAGTGCGATGAAGCTCAAGAGGAAGGAGTTCCTTAACTTAAAGCAAGGACAGATGACGGTAACTGAGTACGGGGATAAGTTTGTTCAATTATCTCTGTATGCCCCAAGATCAGCTGAAAGTGATAAGAAGAAACGAGAGCATTTCATCAAAGGGTTGAATGAAGATCTTCAAAGTATACTAAGCCTACATGAATACTCCAGTATACAAGATTTAATCAACAAAGCCATTGGGCTAGAAAGCAAACTACAAGAGATCGTGAGTAAGAAGAGAAAACGGGAATATCCAGGGGAAGCCAATAACAATTCTCACCTACATCATATGTCTCAAGCCCAAGGTTTTTCTGAAGATCACAATGAAGATGCATATCTAGAATATCCTCATGGTGTCACAATACCGGTGATTTATGAGACACCACGTAATCGTCGCAACATTAGGGAAAGTAAAGCTTGTTTTTATTGCAAAGTCTGGTGGACACTTTATCAACGGATGCCCGAAGAAATTTCCGGATCGTCATTTTAAGAAGGAATGGCGACAACGACACAAGCAAGACAAGACCCCCGATACCTAAGGATGTTGGTATAAGTTAGGCTTGAAAAGTTTTTCTGTAATATGAAAGGAATAATATTGCTAAAGGATATGAAAAGAGTTCGAAATAAACCCTTGTCTCTTGCTAGCCTTTTCAAATCTCGGGACGAGATTCCTTTTAAGGGGGGTAGATTTGTCACACCCTGAAATTTCCAATTTCAGGATGTGAATAGAAATAATAATTAAATAACGATTTTCTGATAATTTTAAAATTTTTTCCAACATTTATTTTTCTTTACAGGAAATATAGTATAGGAAAAATCCTTTGATTGATTTTCTAAATTAAATAAAAGGTTATGTGTGTTGCATTCATGCCGATGCATCTAGTGGTTTTTGAGTGCAAAAAGGTTCCAAAAATGCGTTTAGAAGCTGTCCAAACTCTCCCGAGAATTTTCCGGATTTTTCTGGAATTTATTCTCACTTTCCTTGAGCTATTTCTATTTATTAGAAGGCTCTAAAATCTTTTTCATGAGCACCAAATGCTTTATTTGGATTGTTCATGTCTTAATCTATCTCTAGGAATTTTCCTGGAATTTTTGTGATTTTCTGGGTATTTTTCGTGCCTCTAAACATTTTACGGGCATTTCCGGAATTGTTTTTGCACCGAAAAAAAAAAGAAAAAAAAAAAAAACCTATCTACCGGATTGGGCCGAGCCGAGGCCCGACCCAACCCGTACCCGCCCCGCTCCGGCCCGGCCCGGCCCGCCAAGGCCCATCGGCCGGGGGGAGTTCGCGGCGCCGGCCGGCGCCGCCGCCGCCTCCCCGGCTCGCCCCGCGCCCGCGCCCCATAAAAGGGGAAGGCCGGCCCCTCGCCGCGCGCCCTCGCCCTAGGCCGTCTCCCCGTGCCGCCGCCGCCGCTAGCCGCCGCCGCCGCCGCGGGCCGCGCCGCCGCCCGCAAGCCGCCGAACCGACCCCGCGCGCCGCCCCGGAAGCTCGGGTTGACTTCGGTTCCGCCGCCGTCGTTCGAAATCCGCCGTCGGTGAGCTCCTCTCTCGATTTCCCACGACCTCCTCTACCCCTTGCGCCCTTGTCTGAGTCCTAGCTCGACGTAACCGCCGGCGATTTGGCCGCCATGGCCGCCGGCCTCCTCTGTGACTGGAGGAAGAAGAAAACATGCTCGTTTTGTGTCTAAGCCCCTGGTCTCCCTGGTAATTTCTGAACTCTCTAATGTGCCTTAACCAATCTGCGCAGAAAACCCTTAGATCTATTAGATGCTTTCAATTAGATCCATCTCAAGCACTTTTGTAGATCCATCCCCGAGTTTTATCCTTGTCCCGAGCACTGTTTGTTGTGCCTTGCAGATTTCCTTTGCTAACCCCCGAAATCTACGGTTAATCGCGAACAGGTCCCTGCAATCTTGTTTTGCTCACCAAATCTTCGTTTTAGCTCCGATTTAATCCGTTCAAGTTGCGTTAGGTCCATAATAATGTAAAGCACGCGTTAGTGGTGTGTTTTCACCATGTTTTGTTTTCTGAAAATAAAATTAATATTAATTTTGATTAATGCCTAGTATACATGTCTTTTATAAATAAAAGCAATATAGATCTATATATCGTTTTTCATAATCAAATTTAATTTGATTAATGATTACTTTACATGCTTTTATGAATAAAATCTAATTAGATCTTTTACTCGGTTTTCCATAAGTCAAATATTAATTTGATTAATGATTAATTAACTTTTATAATTAAAAGTTGATTAGGCTTTTACTCCGGCTTTATAAATAAATGTTAATCTTGATTAATACCAATTTAATACTGTTTTTGATAATAATATGATGAACTCGAATTACAAAGTTTCGTTTAGATTGTTCATCTAGTTTAGTTTTTCTAAATTAAATATTTAATTGATTAATTCATATATGAATCTTTATAAATAAAATTTGACTAGTTCTTTACGCCGGTTTTGCAAATAAAGTTTAATTCACTTTAATTCCAACGGAGGGTATTTTCTTTATGAAATATCCTTACATATATTTTGTTAATTAAAATAAATCCAGCTCATAGCCTTGTTCTCTTAGTTATGCAAACAATTCGTTAGACGTACGGTATCGCTTTATCTCTTTTGATCAAGTTATCCGAAGCTCTAAATCTTTCTAGTGTCGGCCGAGCTAAACCGTGTGCATCCGATCAAGCCTTAGAGTTTCGTTATCTTAGTAGCTTTATCTCGTGTGAGTAGTTGCAATCGCTCATTTGCCTATCAAGTAATCTTATCACTCTTGTTTCATGTTTATCTTAGAATCTTGTATATCAAGCATCTAGCTAGTTGATGTCTATCCCATCTCTCGTTAGGTTGTCTTTTTATAAATCAGCTATGTTCTTATGCCCAATCTTTCGTAGCTATACCTTTCTTCAGAGCTAATCTTGTTATCAGTTCCTTTACCAATTAGTTTAGCTTACCTTTTGCTCAGTTCTTGCCCTTCGATCTAGTTCTCTACGTAAATTAGTTTTCCTAAACCCATCTTAAGGTTCTCTTATGCGTTGATAGTCCGTTTGTGCTTTTCTAGTTCGTTTCACCATAACTTATGCGTTAGCACGTGTATCACCTGCTACTTGTTTTAATATTAAAGATGCATGTTAATCTTGACTAATTCCTATTCCAATGCTTTTATGAATAAAAAGTGAATAGGTTCTAATCCGGTTTTCTTTAATCATGATGTAATTGGTTAATCCCTATTTATAACTAGTTTTTCTAAATAAAAGATGTTAGAGTTAAACACCGGTTTTCATAATAAAGTTAATATGCCTAATGACATCATAAACGCCTTTTCAATATTAAATATGTTTAGTTGAACACGTGACATAAAGTTACTCGTCTAGGTATCTTATACTTATCTTTTTAAAGTAATTGTTAATTTGACATAACTTCTACTCGAATGTTGTAAATAAAATATGATTAGGTTTATCGTGATTTCTTTAATTAAATGTAACTAGTTTAATGGTAACATAGAGTATTTCTCTCGAAATATTCTTTCACATGATTTCTTAATTAAAATATGCCAAGCGTAGTCTCTTGTTGTTTGATAATGATCTCACGATAGTTTCGAGCTTGGTTTTGTTTTCAGTGTTTCTCGCGCTTGCGTAACCAATAGAATCAAACCCTATCCCAGAGTGATCTTTCCAATCTTCCGCAACCATCCCTTTAAAGCAAACTAAGCCTTTCCCTTCCTAGCACCCTTTGTGTTCTTTAGTGATCCATCTAATCGAGTCGTTTCTTTTGTGCGCTCTTTTAAAGCTTTCTTTTGATTGGTGTATTGTTCTTAGTTGTACTTGTGTGTTTGCTTTGTGTATGTTTGTGCCCGATGATTGATGCGCTTAGAGTGAACGCCGTTCGAGAGGCTTGGAAGAGCTTGAAGTTGAAGATATTCTGAGCAACGACAATACTTTGGTTAAAGGCAAGTGTGTCCTTGATTTTGTCCTAAGAATTATACTTAATCACTCATTGCATTGCTTGCATTAATTTTGATGGGTTCCTATTAAGGATTGCCTAGTCTTTGATTGTCATTCCTTGTTAACACCGGGTTTACATTTATGTTGGGTAGCTATGCTTAGTTGCTATACCCGGTTATGGTGGTTTTAATGAACATTAATGATGAAATGTGCTATACCTTTATGTTTTATCTTTGGATGCTTAATACAAGACCATATGTTTAATCGGAACATGGAGCGACCACCCAGGACAACAGTGCAACCACAAGGACTATATGGCTCTGGTCTTGGCCGATTAATTAGGGAAGTCTTTGTGTGGTTATTACTCGCATAGTAGGTTGGGGACGGAGGAATGCTTTTATGGCTACTTCTATTCCGAAGTGGTCTTGGAACGGAAGTACTCTATGGCTGACCGTCCGTAATAGAAGTGTGGTACGAAAGATAGCCTCTATGACATACTACTATGGACTAATACGCACGGGAGGACTCTTTGTAAAGGCCTCGTAGCGTCCCTATGCAATCACACCTCGGTAGTGTGGTATGATGCTCGCGGCATCGCATGGTTGGGTTTAAAGTTCTTCGGGACTTTTACGCGACTTGTGGGTAAAGATGTACAACCTCTCGCAGTGTAAAACTAATCGATTAGCCGTGCTCACGGTCAAGAGCGGCCTGGACCCTCACATGATAATTGAACTTGAAGATGGACTTAAATCGCTCTCTCTCTCTCTCTCTTGTTATGCTTGCCATGTGCTTATGGCGTATCTCTTATCTTATGCTTAATGTGGGTTGGTATAAACTTATACTTTATTAGTAATCAGGTGCTAATAAAACTTGACCAACTAAAATTGCTTAAATGCTTATAGCCCAGCTCCACTATAAAGCCTTTGCATTCATTCTTTTCCCCACACTTGCCGAGTACGACAAGTGCTAACCCTTGCTATAACCATTGTTGCTCGTAAAGAGGATGCTACTTTGAAGTCTTGTGAAGACGTTGCCGGTGCTAGGCGTACGCAACCCCCGGTCCGATTGCCCGTGATGTTTGGAGCCTTCGTTTCCAGGATTCAGCGTAAACCTCTGATAATCTTTCTTTTTCTTACGTGATACTGTTTCTGTATTCACTTTTATGTCACCATATGCATGAAACTTGATCCTGGCATGCATATAGGTATGCACTTGGTTTTCTTCGGAAAGTCGGGTGTGACAGGGACTGCCATGAACTTGGCGTAGCAGGGCCGCCCAAGTATGGCGTGGTATGCGCCCCTAAACCCTACCACCTCGAAGGTGAGCATCTCCTTGCGGTAGTTGCTCGGCGTGCCGAACCAAACAGGCAGGTCGATCTGCCCGAGGGGCTGGACGCGCTTGCCGGGCGCGACGCCATGGAACGGCGTCGTCGTCGGGCCGCAACGGGTCCAACCCGATCCCCAACAGGCGCAGCGTGTGCGCGTAGAGGATATTGAGGCTGCTGCCTCCGTCCATCAGGACCTTCGAGAACCGCGCGTTCCCAATGATCGGGTCGACCACCAGCGGGTACTGGCCCGGGTTGGGGATACGGTTCGGGTGATCCTCGCGGCTGAAAGTGATGGCATCCTCCGACCAATCGAGGAAGGAAGGAGGCGCCTTCTCCGCGGCGAGAACCTCGTGCCGCTACCGCTTGCGCTGGCGGCTCGACATGTCGACGGTCGGCCCCCCAAAGATGAGGAAAACGTTTTCCACAGCGGGGAAGCCGCCGGCGTCACCATCACCCCCGTCCTTCTTGGCTTCGGCGTCCTTCGCGGCGACGCGGCCATAGAACCGCTTGAGCAAGTCGCATTGCTCGAGGGTGTGGTTGACCGGTGTCTTGTGGTAGGGACATGGATTCTTCAGCATGTCGTCGAAAACCCCCGGACCTCGAGGGGCTGGTCGAGGGCCCCGTCGGGCCGGGTCAACAGCAAGGGCCTCAGCGTCGTTGCCGTCGCGTCCCTGCTCGCGCGCCTCGCGGCGCGGCTTCTTCCCCTTCTTGCCCCGCTTGTCCTTCCGGTGGAGCTCCTTGGACTTGCTGCCCTCCACGGGCGCGTCGTCCGTGCGCTTGCCCTTCTTGCCGTCGAAGATCGCCCCCACCGCTTCTTCGCCTGAGGCAAAGCTGGTGGCGATGTCGAACAGTTCGTTCGAGTCGACCGGCGGGCTGCGCCCCAACTCGCGCACGAGGTCCCGGCACGTGGTGCCCTAGAGGAAGGCGTGCACAATCTCGGATTGCGCCACGCTCGGGAGCTCCGTGCAGCGCTTAGAGAAGCGCCGTATGAAGTCCCGGAGCGACTCGCCGGGCTTCTAGGAGCGACTCGCCGGGCTTCTAGGTGCAGGAGCGCAAGTTCCAGGAGTTCCCAGGGCGCACATACGTGCCCTGGAAGTTGCCAACGAACGTGTGGACAAGGTCGTCCTAGTTGTGGATCTGGCTGGCCGGCAGGTGCTCGAGCCACGTCCGCGCCGAGTCGGCGAGGTGCAGGGGGAGGTTGCGGATGATGACCTCGTCGCTAGTGGCTCCGCCCAGCTGGCATGCTAGACGGTAGTCGTTAAGCCACACGCGGGGGTCCGTCTCCCCGTTGTACTTGACGATGGTTGTGGGCTGGCGGAAGCGCTGGGGAAAGGCCTCCGTACGGATCTCTCGGCTGAACACGCGGGTTCCTGGGGGCTCCGGCGTCGGCGAGCGATCTTCATCACTATCGTAGCGTCCACCCCGCCGAGGGTGTTAGCCTGCCACCGCCCGCGCCTCCACTTTGCTCATCCGCCGAGCGTTGATGACATTGCGGGCATCGCCATCCCACGCCTGTCCGCGTGTGTCGAGGAGCCGCTCCTTGGCCGGCGTGCGCCCCGGGTTGGCAGGGGGCTCGGCCGAGTTGCCCGCGTGGACCGAGGGCTCGGCACCTTGTGCCCCCCATCATTCTGTGCGCTCCCCTGCTGGCGAATGCGAGACGCTGAGCTCTCAGCCTGCTGAACGGCCGCTTGCTCGATGAGCGCCTGCGCCTCGCGGTGCAGGTTCCGTGCCTCGGGTGTCGAGGGGGCGGGCATGGCCCGCAGCAGCGTTGCGGCGGTGATAAGCTTCTGGCTCGCTCGCGGGGGTGTATCCGGGTTGTCGACGTTGAAGTCGGTGTTGATGCGGTCACGGGCTTGCCTGCCCAGTTCACGCGTGCGTTCGCCGCGCGCGGAGGCCTCCCCCGCCATGGAGGCGCGGAGCAACCGCACGGTGCGGTACTCTTCCACCAGCTTGGCCTCGAGCTCACGTGCTTGGGCTGTGCGTTAATATCGGCCCCCGTCGGTGGTGAGGGAGGAGGGGCGCTTGGCCCCGCGGCCACGCGCGACCCGGTCCCCAAGGCGGGAGGAAGTTCCTCGTCGCCGGCGCCCGTTGCACTAAACCATAAACCGTTCGCTAGATTGTGATGCATGAATTGAATGGTGTTTGCTTGTGTTGGCTAAATGGATCAAAGTGATCTAAGCCAGCTTGCAACCCTGGCCTGATCACCTTGGACCAAATAACACGAACTCATGTTGCTTTGTGCGCTGACTGGACCTGACCGGTCTGACCGGTCAGGGGCACCGGTCTGACCGGTGCCGCCCAGTTGTGTGCGGCCGGGCCGGATCAGACAGTCGACCGGTCGGTGCCACCGGTCGACCGTGTCTTGCCCGCCGTGCACTTCTCTTTGCTTTGTGCATATCTTGTCATACGCATCACGATTTTTATTTTGTCGCTCACACATGTTGCACTCCACTGATTCTAAGATATAGGGGGGCTCACACGTGTTTTCTTTCAAATTTGTGCTATTGGCATTTGAGGCCAAATTTATGAAATTCAACTCAAAGCACAAATTAAGGGGGAGCTCTAGCTATATCTAAGAATCAAAAATGCGCTTTAACGTTTTATTTGTAAGCTTTAATTAAGTTGTCATCAATCACCAAAAAGGGGGAGATTGAAAGTGCATCTAGACCCCTAAGTGGATTTTGGTGAATTGAATGACAAGGCGACTAAAGAACTAATGAATTTGTCTAAGATTGTGAGAAGGTTTTCTTTATATATTCATGAGCAACCATTGAAGTATTTAATTGTGGATGAATATTATATGGCTCACATTGACAAAGACAAGTATATGGTGCAAGACTCCATGTGTTTATTGAAAGAGAACATAATAATGAATGTACACACTATAGTTCTAAATTGGAAGCTTGCATATTTGTTGTCAATCAAGATCAAGCATTTGAAGTGGGATTTTCAAATAAAGGTTAATTGTGTATGAAGCAAAGTGGAACTCAAAGTGGATTGGATAAGTGATGAAGAGATCAACCGAGATGTCTAGAGTGAGGGACTAAGCAATCTTTGGGGCCGTAGCTAAGACGCCATTAGTGTTTTGCTAAGGTGAAGTTCTAGCATCCGTGGGGTCTTCAAGTATCATATTCAAACCTTAACCGAGGGAAGCATGGCAAGTCATCAACTTGTTAAGATTGGCAATATGGACTGACTTATGGATCCAAGTGTGCATTCCTATGCTATATGGAAAGATTCTAAGTCACTAGCTCAAGTATGGACGTGCTCAAGTCAAAGGCTATGTTGAAAGCCCTCAAGTGGATATTGATCGAGTATGGCAAGATTGAAAGTGTTCAAGCTCAAGAGATCAACAAAGTGTTTCCATTCATTATTGAGTATTGGTATGCCGTACTATCAAGAGGGATGCAACTTAGCGAGTTGACCAAGTCAAAGTGCACTTTAGTTTACCTAAGTGAGATCTAGCCTTAGAGTGTGCTAACAAACCCTCCTAACCTAACTTGAGTCATTTCATCTTGGTGGTGAAGTGCTAGTCTCTTAGAAAAGGTTTTTGGGGGTGTCCCGGTCCTGACCGGTCTGACCGGTCAGGGGCACCGGTCCGACCGGTGCCGCTAGCCCCAACGGCTAGTTTTCAAACACCGGTCTGACTGGTGTGAGGCACTGGTCTAACCGGTGCCGCCCGAGGACCAACGGCTAGTTTTCTCTTTTAAGGGGTATAAATACCCCAAGCCTTATTCAAGTGAGGGTTGTTGTTTCTAGTGAGTTTGTTGAGGTCCCAAGCCATTTCTAACTAGCTCTAAGCCTTAGTGGCTGTCCCCAACCCTCTCTTTGTGAGATTTGTGGATTCAAGCCACATTCTTTGTGTTGGGTTGAGAAAGTGAGCTTAAGAGTGACCTAGTGAGCTAACAAGAGCATTTCCATATCTTGAGCACTTTGGTTTCGCGTCTACAAGCTTTGAAGCGTTTGTTACTCTTCGAGGTTTGCCTCCTAGACGGCTAGGCGTCGTCGGCTAGCTCCCAAGGTTGTGGTGAGCAGCGGGAAGTTTGTAAGGGCTGCGATCTTGCCTCTTCGTGGAAAAGATCCCCTTAGTGGAAAGGAGGAAAGTGGTTGAAAGAGACCTGGCTTGTTGTGGGAATTGTCCCTTACAAGCTCCTCAACGGAGACGTAGCCATTCTTTAGTTTGTGGTGAACTTCGGGAAACAAATCCTTGCTTCTTCGTGTGGTTTGACTCTCTAAGTTGTTTTTCTAGCATATTTGATTTGCTTCCGCTTCGATCTACTTGGGTGTGCTACTTGTGTGTGCAGGGCTTATTACCTTGCTTGTGATCATCTACAAAGGCCACACACCAAGTTTGGTTCGTGCTAGAAGTTGTAACACCCGAAAATTCCATCACAATAAAATATTGTTAGCAACATGGTTAGTTTTATTTTTCTAAGGATTTAATAAATTTGGAATAAATAAATTTGCCTTTAATTAAATTAAACATCATTTAATAATTAGAATCAAACAAGTGATTGTGCATCATGTTGAAATGCATGAGTTTAGTTTGTGGTTTGATTTTAAAAGTCTTAAAAAAACACTTGTGAAAAGTCTTAAAAATAATTGTAAAATTGGTGTGAAAGTTTGAATTAAAAAAAATGAAAATGATGAAAGTTTGAATTTAAAAATGCTTGAAAACTTGTTTAAAAGGTTTTCTAAAAAGTCTTAAAATAGTTGGTGAATTTGTGTTAAAATTTGATTTGAAAAAGATTTGAATTTGAATTTGGATTTGAAAAGAAAAGGAAAAGAAAAAGAAAAAAAAAGACAAAACCTAACCTACCCAGCCCATCTACTGTTTAGGCCCAGCCGGCCCACCCCGCCGCCTCCCTCCCTCTCCTCTCTCTCTCTCGCCCGCCGACAGGTGGGCCCGCCCTGTCGGGGCCATCTTCTCCCTCCGGCCGCCGCCGCCCCCCCCCCCCCCCACCGCGCCGGCCGCCGGCCCCCCCGCACCCCCCCGCCGCCTCCTCGCCTTCCCGCGCCGCTCCACCTCCCCACCGGCGCGCGCCGCTCCACCGCCCCCACTCCACTACCCCTTCCCCTTCGCCTTCCCCTACCGAAACCGCACCGCACGCCATTAATGGCGGCCACCCACCGACCTCGCCGCCACCGCCTCGGCCGCCTTTCTCCCCTTCCCCCCTCCGCCCCTATAAAGTGCGAGCCCGAGCTTCATCTCCACCCCCGCACCGCTCCCCGGAGCTCTTCCACTCCGCAACAGCGCCGCCACCGGAGCACCGCCCGCCCGCCGGAACCGCCGCCTCGATCCGCTTCACCGGTGCCTTTCCCTCCCTTCCAAGGCCTCCGGTGAGTTCCCCGCCTCCTCCTCTTTCTTCTGGTGTTTTTTCCCCGCGCGTTTTGGTGCCGGGAGGCCCCCCGTTGGCCTCCTCCGCGAGCCCCGCCGCCGGCGCCGCCGCGCGCCGCCGCCAACCGGCCGCCGCCGCCGCCCGACGCCCGCGTGCCACAGCAGCCGCCCGATCCGGCGGACGGCCCGGATTAAAAGGGCCGTATACCCCTTGGGTCCGGTCCACCGTGGACCATGGACCAGGTCCACCGCATTGGTCCACAGACCTTGCGTCACGCTGACGTCATCGCCACGTCATCGCTTGCGTCAGCACAGCCTACCGCGAGCCGCCACGTGTCGCCGCCACAGTCCACCCGCCGGCTGCATTGGCAGTTTTGCAAAAAGAACCCCGAGATTCCAGAAATTACATATATACCCTTCCACCTATATAAAAGCTTTCCAACTAGGTCCCGATTTTTACATCTAGGCCCCTGATCTCCATAGTTTTCATGTTTGATAGCCTATCCTTAACCTTTTACAAATTAGATCTTCTAGTTCCACACATATTTATGTTTAGGTCCCTGAAATCTTGCAGAAAAACCCCTAAAACTTTCAGATAATCACAATTTAGCCCCTGAACCTTGTTTCAGCCATAACTTTTTCATCTTAGCTCCGTTTTACGCGTTCTTGGTGTCCACACGATCGTCTCTCCGAGCCCGTCATTTCTAAAAGCTTGTTTTAGCCTTTTGGTAATGTTTGATGTATTGTTTTATTTATTGTATGTTTTCTTGCATGATCGTAGCCGACACGCCGTTCGAGGAAGATCAAGTGCAGAGCTTTTCGAGAAAGGAAAGTAGCTTATCGTTGGAGAAAGGCAAGTGACCCTAACCACCCTTCTACCTATGCTTTAATCAAGAACACTATAAGTTAATCGGAACATGGAGAACCACCCGGAAAACGGTGCAACCACAGTCCATATGGCTCGGCTTAGCCAATTAATTAGGTGTGCGATTGATCCGATGGCCCTTTTCCGAAAGGAGCGAGAGGGGGATCCGGGTTGCGGGGGTATAGCCCTGGTCCTTTTGGGGTAGCAGCCTTTGCTAAGGTGCTGACCACTAGGGAGGGTTATGGTCCGCCCTGATCTGTAACTATGCGGGTCGTTAGTCTTTTGCATATCTTTGTAAAGGCTTCGTAGTGAACCCCTTGCCACTCACCTCGGAAGTGTTTAAGGGCTTTGCAAACCCGGGCAGGATGGGGAACACGAACTGTGGGTAAAGTGTACAACCTCTGCAGAGTGAAAACTGATCGATCAGCCGTGCTCACGGTCAAGAGCGGCCTGGACCCTCACATGATTAATTGACTTAAAGATGGATTAATATTGCTTTCCGGTTATTTCTGTGGCCTTGCTGAGTACCAACCATAAGTGTACTCATCCTTGCTTACGCTGTTCAGAGAAGAATCCCGGAGTGGAGTACTTCACCGACTACGAGGAGTTCTGAGGATGCGATCAACCGATCGAAGCTCGTGGAAGATGAAGATGGAGTCGCATCTTCATAGTTATCGATGTTCGTGTAAAGACATTTGTGTCTACCTTCGTGAGTGTAATAAAAGTTAATAAACCTTTTCTGTACATTTTGAGCAATGTCTTGTGATATTACACTCATGAGTCTATCATATGTGTGAAATTGTGATCCTGGCACACATATGAGATGCATTCGGTTTTCTACGGAAAATCGGGTGTGACAGAGTGGTATCAGAGCATTGCTGACTGTAGGACGCAGCCTCAGATAGAAATAGTCGATATTAAGGACTCTCTTTAAAGCCTTTCCAGCATTCAAAATATCTTATTTACGCTTAAAAAATATTTTATTCTTTATTCTTTATCAAAATCATATCTTTTGTTTTCTTCTACAGTGAATCTGATTCTTGTTCTTCCACCTTGAACTACCACCCGTGTTTATAGGAAAGATTCTTAGGTTGCCTACCCTTCTATCAGTTTCGTTTCGATAGAGCCGTTCTTGTGAGGACGTGCGATGTTAATGCTTGTTGATTGTAAACATGCATGATTTGGATCTTTGACTTGATTGGAATGTTTTTGTGGAGTGATGGCCACAAATACATCAATAAATTAATTAAAGTTAAAAAATTGAATCTTAGCCCCCTTTTCTCTGATTCACCTTTATCAATTCAACTTCCTATCGGAAAACTTCTCTCTCTAACAATCAAATGGTAAACATCAGGTCAGGAGCTGGACAGGATATTCCGTTCATCGTCAATCAGTTGAAACAAGTTCCCTCCTCCACCACAAGAATTTGCAATGGATCCCGCGATGCAGCAGTTCTTTACGGAACAGATGCAGTTAATTCAGAACCTCACCGCCACTGTCCAGAATCTACAAGCACAGCAGAACCAGCCACCACCACAAGGACCCCCACCACCTCCACCACCAGTGAACAAGCATAGAGAATTCATGAGCCACAACCCGCCCACTTACTCTCATTCTGTGGATCCCCTCGATGCCGATGATTGGCTCAAGACCATCAACAAGATGCTGAATATCACCCAATGCAATGATCGCGAGAAGGTTTTGTATGCCTCGGGACGTCCGGAAGGTGCGGCCCGCCGATTGGTGGGATGCTTACACCGTCGCGCATCTTTGCCGCCGACACCATTACCTGGCAGGAGTTCCAGGAGAGTTTTCGTATACATCACATCCCAGCAGGTGTGAAGAAGCTGAAGAAGAAGGAATTTCTGGCTCTAAAGCAAGGCAACATGACCGTTAGTGAGTACCTGGATCAGTTTACTCATTTGTCCCGCTATGCACCAGATGAAGTCAACACGGATGCAAAGAGACAAGAACGCTTTCTCGATGGATTGATAGGTCCACTTAACTATCAGTTGCAGAGCCACACATTTCTTAACTTTCAGATGTTACTCAATAAGGCTATAGGCTTGGAGAATAAACGCAAGGAACTTCGTGAACAGAAGCGCAAGTTTCAACCTCAAGGTCAATCTAGCAGTAACACCCGCCCTCGTTACAACTCATCGCAAGACTCTCAGTTTCGTTCTAACACACAAGGCAGAAGTCATGGACAGAGTCAGCTGTATCGTTCGTTTGATGAACCCGAAGAATCCAACCCAATGACACCTCAGGCTCCAAATCCTCATCAGAATCACTCGGGTGCACCGAAGAAGGAACACTACTCCAATTCACCCCGAGTGGATGCTTCAACTCTGCGGAGAATTGGGACACTATGCCGCATTTGCCCTCGGCGCAATATGCGGACACCCCGGAGAGATAACGAGGACAACGGAGAACAATATGCATGGTAGGGTGAACCATGTGACAAGTGAAGAAGCTCAAGGAGACAAAGATGTTGTGCTTGGTACGTTTCTTATCAACACCGTACCGCAATGAGCTTTATTTGATTCCGGGCATCACATTCATTTATTACTGAACGATTCGTGACAAAGCATGATGTACCCAAGAGTTCCATGAAGACACATTTGCTAATTAGTTCTCCAAACGGTGAAATGAAATCTACCTATGTATGCCCACAGGTCAATCTTAAGATCGGAGAGATAGATTTTGAAGCAGACTTAGTGATCCTAACATCCAGTGGAAAGATGTGATCCTTGGTATGGATTGGTTAAGCAAGCATGATGGAATCATTTTGTGTGCCAAGAAGTCGGTGCTCTTAACTACCCCGCAAGGAGATAGGATTGAGTTTGCCGCTACAAGCCCGAAGAAGAAGGAGAAGTAAACAAGCTCTGTGATAGTAAACCATCATCTATCAAGAACATCTTGTATCTCCTCTTGTTTCCCGATCCCTCCGAATCTCGGGACGAGATTCTTTTTAAGGGGGTAGGATTTGTAACACCCGAAAATTCCATCACAATAAAATATTGTTAGCAACATGGTTAGTTTTATTTTTCTAAGGATTTAATAAATTTGGAATAAATAAATTTGCCTTTAATTAAATTAAACATCATTTAATAATTAGAATCAAACAAGTGATTGTGCATCATGTTGAAATGCATGAGTTTAGTTTGTGGTTTGATTTTAAAAGTCTTAAAAAAAACACTTGTGAAAAGTCTTAAAAATAATTGTAAAATTGGTGTGAAAGTTTGAATTAAAAAAAATGAAAATGATGAAAGTTTGAATTTAAAAATGCTTGAAAACTTGTTTAAAAGCTTTTCTAAAAAGTCTTAAAATAGTTGGTGAATTTGTGTTAAAATTTGATTTGAAAAAGATTTGAATTTGAATTTGGATTTGAAAAGAAAAGGAAAAGAAAAAGAAAAAAAAAAGACAAAACCTAACCTACCCAGCCCATCTACTGTTTAGGCCCAGCCCGCCCCACCCCGCCGCCTCCCTCCCTCTCCTCTCTCTCTCGGCCCGCCGACGGTGGGGCCCGCCCTGTCGGGGCCATCTTCTCCCTCCCCGCCGCCGCCCCCCCCCCCCCCCCCCCCCCCCTTTCACCGCGCCGGCCGCCGGCTCCCCGCACCCGCGGCCGCCTCCCTCGCCTTCCCGCGCCGCTCCACCTCCCCACCGGGCGCGCCGCTCCACCGCCCCACTCCACTACCCCTTCCCCTTCGCCTTCCCCTACCGAAACCGCACCGCACGCCATTAATGGCGGCCACCCACCGACCTCGCCGCCACCGCCTCGGCCGCCTTTCTCCCTTCCCCCTCCGCCCTATAAAGTGCGAGCCCGAGCTTCATCTCCACCCCGCACCGCTCCCCGGAGCTCTTCCACTCCGCAACAGCGCCGCCACCGGAGCACCGCCCGCCCGCCGGAACCGCCGCCTCGATCCGCTTCACCGGTGCCTTTCCCTCCCTTCCAAGGCCTCCGGTGAGTTCCCCGCCTCCTCCTCTTTCTTCTGGTGTTTTTTCCCGCGCGTTTTGGTGCCCGGGAGGCCCCTGTTGGCCTCCTCCGGCGAGCCCCGCCGCCCGGCGCCGCCGCGCGCCGCCGCCGCCAACCGGCCGCCGCCGCCCGACGCCCGCGTGCCACGGCGGCCGCCCGATCCGGCGGACGGCCCGGATTAAAAGGGCCGTATACCCCTTGGGTCCGGTCCACCGTGGACCATGGACCAGGTCCACCGCGTTGGTCCACAGACCTTGCGTCACGGCCGACGTCATCGCCACGTCATCGCTTGCGTCGGCCACGCCCCCCTACCGCGAGCCGCCACGTGTCGCCGCCACGGTCCACCCGCCGGCTGCATTGGAAGTTTTGCAAAAAGAACCCCGAGATTCCAGAAATTACATATATACCCTTCCACCTATATAAAAGCTTTCCAACTAGGTCCCGATTTTTACATCTAGGCCCCTGATCTCCATAGTTTTCATGTTTGATAGCCTATCCTTAACCTTTTACAAATTAGATCTTCTAGTTCCACACATATTTATGTTTAGGTCCCCGAAATCTTGCGAAAAAACCCCTAAAACTTTCGGATAATCACAATTTAGCCCCTGAACCTTGTTTCAGCCATAACTTTTTCATCTTAGCTCCGTTTTACGCGTTCTTGGTGTCCACACGATCGTCTCTCCGAGCCCGTCATTTCTAAAAGCTTGTTTTAGCCTTTTGGTAATGTTTGATGTATTGTTTTATTTATTGTATGTTTTCTTGCATGATCGTAGCCGACACGCCGTTCGAGGAAGATCAAGTGCAGAGCTTTTCAGTAAAGGAAAGTAGCTTATCGTTGGAGAAAGGCAAGTGACCCTAACCACCCTTCTACCTATGCTTTAATCAAGAACACTATAAGTTAATCGGAACATGGAGAACCACCCGGAAAACAAAGGCAACCACGATCCATATGGCTCGGCTTAGCCAATTAATTAGGTGTGCGATTGATCTGATGGCCCTTTTCCGAAAGGAGCAGAGGGGGATCCGGGTTGCAGGGGTATAGCCCGGTCCTTTTGGGGTAGCGACCTTTGCTAAGGTGCGACCACTAGGGAGGGTTATGGTCCGCCCGATCCGTAACTATGCGGGTCGTTAGTCTTTTGCATATCTTTGTAAAGGCTTCGTAGTGAACCCCTTGCCACTCACCTCGGAAGTGTTTAAGGGCTTTGCAAACCCGGGCGGGGATGGGGAACACGAACCGTGGGTAAAGTGTACAACCTCTACAGAGTGAAAACGATCGATCGGCGGTGCTCACGGTCAAGAGCGGCCCGGACCCTCACATGATTAATTGAACTTAAAGATGGATTAATATTGCTTTCCCGTTATTTACGTGGCCTTGCTGAGTACCAACCATAAGTGTACTCATCCTTGCTTACGCTGTTCAGAGAAGAATCCCGGAGTGGAGTACTTCACCGACTACGAGGAGTTCTGAGGATGCGATCAACCAGTCAGAAGCCTGTGGAAGATGAAGATGGAGTCGCATCTTCATAGTTATCGATGTTCGTGTAAAGACATTTGTGTCTACCTTCGTGAGTGTAATAAAAGTTAATAAACCTTTTCTGTACATTTTGAGCAATGTCTTGTGATATTACACTCATGAGTCTATCATATGTGTGAAATTGTGATCCTGGCACACATATGAGATGCATTCGGTTTTCTACGGAAAATCGGGTGTGACAGAAGTCAAGAGGTGCTTGAAGTCGTTTTTGCAGGTGTTCTGTGCTACACCGGTCTGACTGGTGAGGCGCACCGGTCTGACCGGTGTCACCCGTGAAGTCCAGTGCTTGACCGGTCTGACCGGTCACAGGCACCGGTCTGACCAGTGGAGCACTGTCAGATCAAGTGTTAGGGGAGAAAGAGTTTAATTTGGTCGTCACGCCTATTCACCCCCCCTAGGCGACATTAAGGTCCTTTCTAATTCATGCTTCACATGAACTTCGGTTCATAAAAGTAAAGTTGGATACTTCAGAAATCATGAAACTGCACATCCCATTCAGCTCTTTTTTCACTCACTTTGCGGAAGTCCCGAGAATGCTACTTCGTCCGAAGTTCCGAGGGTGATGGGTTTTAACCCAATTCCCCAACACCGACTTCATCTCGTTGCTTCACCTCGCATGAAGCCGCCACCGTCAAATCAACAGACCAAGGATGTCACAAGCGTCGTCTTCCAATGTTGTACCGCACCGGGTGGTTCCAACCTTGCTAAAGCAACCTACCACAATATGTTTCAAGCCAAGTCGTCCTCCATTGTCGTTGCCGCAAGTGCCATCCTCTGATGCAGTCCCGCACCACACAAGCCGTTGCACAACAATGCTAGCTACCACGATCCGCTGCAAGCAACTGAACAACAGCAGAGAAACAACCCCTGACCACCAACAAGAAAGCATATGCCTCGGACATGAGGTAGACAACCCCCTTCCTATCCGCCTTGACGTAATTGCAGCACCAGTCGAAGCCGCCATCGCACCGAACCGTCATCACCGCAACGGGTATCTAGAGACGACGCCTCCAAGGGAGGCCACGATGCCAATAGCGTCATCGTCGTCTCTCGTCCAGACTGGACAGGGTTTTCACTCAGAGACCCAGTGCAGCAGAGTTGTATCTCCAAAAAACGACACCCCCAATGGGGAAAGCGACATTTGAAGATGTCGCCACCATTTCACCAGCATGGAACTAGCCAAAGCTTTCACCCGAAGCATCCAAACCCCGCTGCACACGCACGACACGACACTGTGGCATCACCGCCATGACCGCCTCACCAGAGCGACACCTCCACCACATCATCCTCACACGTTGCGCTGCCAAAACTCTGCTCCTTTGTCGCCCCCCCCCCCCCCCCCCCCCCCCCCCCTCCACGCCGGCACCACACGTCGCGCCGCCCGGCACTGCGCCATCCTGCACGCGCACTGTCGTACCTGTCGTAGCTGCCCGCCGCAGACGCGCGCCAACAGGCCCGCATGGGACTCCGCCGGCAGCGGGGACGGAGCCGTCGCCGTCCTCGCCAGCCGTGCGAGCATCCTCCTCGCAGGTTTCTGAATTTGTAGGGATAATTAATTTAAATTTGGCCAACCTGCTACAAGTTTCTAAATATGGACACACAGGACACCCAAGGCAATTTACTTTCCATTGGATTTTATTCCTCGGGTATTCAATTTATGTTTCCATTGCAATTTCTTTCATTTGAGAGATTCGTTTTACTTTTACCTTACCCCCTCCGTCTCGTCAAAAGTGCAATCCTAACATTTGGGAAAAAAATCTCACAAAGAGTGCAATCCTAGAAAATAGATCCAGTTATCTTCCTAATTAAGTAATCAGATCTAATTTGCATGCCAAAACTTACTACAAATGGCTAAAAGAGGAGGGTATTAGACTCTTTTCACGCCACCACTAATTTGTATTAGAAAAACTAAAATTGCACTTTTTATGGGACAAATGGTTGGATGGAGTATTTTTTCTTTAAACTAAAATTGCACATTTTTATGAGACAGATGGTCGGATGGAGTATTTTTCTTTGTATGTTCCTTTCCGGTAAAGACACGATGCTACACTTGTTTTCTGAATCTATAGTGGCTAAGCAGTATGGTTTGAGGCTTTGAGCTGCCTACGGTGGTTGGTTTTTGAGGGTTTTTTTATCGGTAGAAAAAAATATCGGCACTCACCGAGAAATGCGAAATTTCAGAAATTTCGGGAATTTCGGACCAAATTTAAACAAATTCAAAAAAATTTAAACATTTTTGACAGAACTTTAGTGAAACTATCACTAATGAAAAAACAACATATAACAAGTTACAAAATTACAACACAATTGATGCTGGTGATGCGTGGAACGCGCCTGCGCGGCGCAGTAGTGCTCCGAGATACGGTCGATTTGAGGAGAAAATGAGTGGATTTAGAGTTTCGTGGGGGGCTGTTGGGGGTATATTTTGGGCTGCATGGCGGGAATGGACGTCTTGGGTCTTTTGGCGCGCAATCGGGCACGTAGTCCAAATTCGGATGAAACATTTGAGCGATATGCGATTTTTTTGGACTCGCCGATAACAGCGATATTTCGGAAATTTCGCCGAATTTTTTTCCCACTTTTTTCCTATTGTGAATTTGTGATTATATTACTTAATTAATTTGAGTCTATGTGCATACTGTCTACTCCTGCCGTGCCTCTTTCATCTCCGTTTTAATATAGCAGCAAAAAAACGTATAGTAGATGCTATTTTGATCTCTGCAGCCTTATTAGGGTTTTGGATACTGAGAAATCATCTTTGTTTTCATAATGGGCAAATGAAGGATAGCTTTTTTTGCTACGTAGAATTGCTTGTCGGGCACTGGAGGGTCGTTCTGCTTCTGCATACAGGGTGGCCTGAGAAGGCAAAATCTGAACCAATGCAAAAATTAGCATGAAGCTGAGAAAATTAGTAAGGCTGCAAATGGGTAACCGTTAGGTGCCTCCGAACCTCCTTAGTTCAATTATTTGTACTACTCTTCAAAATTCAGCTGAAGTAGTACAAATAATTGAACTAAAGAGGTTCGGAGGTGCACCACATCATAATCAATTTGCACCCCTAAAAATTAGCATGACCTGAAAGGATTTGTAGGTAGTTACGCCATGTCGTCAGGCACTATAAGCAAGACGTGCCATTTCTGCAGGACCGAGAACAAGATTTCACCGGGTCTGTTGGGAACTTTCGTTAAATCATGGGGGTCTGTTGGGAACTTTCGTTAAATCATGGCCATCTTTGTTCATGTTCTTCTATACTACCCATGGTACGCTTGCAGACAAAAAGCTCTTTGTATTTTTTATGGATCGGATGACTATTCTCTTAGCTTTCTGCTCAGCAATATTTATGCGAAGAATTTGACATCGATTTTTTTTCTTTAGGGAAAATTGGATCCATAGCATCCAAAGAACCAACATATAGCTATGTACTATCAAATGATTTACTTGTAGATGTTTATCATCAAAAGAACCACCGTTATAGCTATCTACATTTTGTTGGCCGTCGTTTGCCTCCGTTGGCTTCCTCAACGAGCTGGAGTTGCTTGTTGCAGTAGGTCATTTGCCAGCATGTTGTAGTCGGCCTCCTGCGCGTGGATCAGCCGAAGAAATCAAAACAGGCGGATTAGCTAGAATTCTGAATAAATCGAGCAGGAAAGGGTGAAGATTAAATCAGATGTTGTTGAGAGGATTGGACGAGGAGCAGGACGACAACCCATGAACTGGTGTAGAGCTCCGGGTCGCGCTGCTCGTGGCGACCCGGCGGTCGCGTCTCGAGCTTCGCCGACGCCGCCATGGCCGTCAGCCTCTCCATCACGTCCGGCGGCGCGCCCACCTGCGGCGAGTCGAAACGCGTGCGTCAGTTCATAGCTCTGTTGGATTAATTGGACCTTGGGCCATTTAGTCTCAATTAATCTTAAGAATTAAAAGGTCCACAAAATAAATGCTAGTGATTTAATCCCGCATTGAAAGCCAATGAGAATCTTAACTAACTTAAAGGGTGGACCAATGGTGGACCACTTATGAAGTTGGTAAAAGGAGAAGGGCGTGCCACACGCGCGCGCGCTCGCTCGCCGCGCCGCGCCGTGTCGAGTCGAGACGAGACGAGACGAGACCGTGACCGTCGTTTAATGAGAATTATGGTGGTCAGAAGCGTCCAGGTTCATTCCCTCCTCCTCTCCTCTGCGCCTATATAAGAGGACTCCTTCCTCTGGCACAGATACACACTCTCACACTCAGGTACTCCTGCTTAGGAGACCTCTCTCTTCTCCCTCTGTGTTGCTGCTCTCTGCCATTCCCAACGCAAGCTTTGCGTGAGCAGTTGCCTCCGAACCTCGTCCACCGCGAGAACGACTACTTCCAGTACGACTACGTCCTCCGCGAGAACGACTACATCAGCGTGAACGATACACACTCTCACACTCAGGTACTCCTGCTTAGGAGACCTCTCTCTTCTCCCTCTGTGTTGCTGCTCTCTGCGATTCCCAACGCAAGCTTTGCGTGAGCAGTTGCCTCCGAACCTCGTCCACCGCGAGAACGACTACTTCCAGTACGTCTACGTCCTCCGCAAGAACGACTACTTCCAGTACGACTACGTCCTCCGCGAGAACGACTACATCAGCGTGAACGACTACTTCCCGGAGGCCGTTCGTGGGACTTCACTGCAACGACTCGCCACTGCATCACCTCTGTACGACTACACCGAACAAGGTCCCTCCACGAGTAGCATGTCTATTCCGGGGATAACGGCGCACCGGTTGACTCCGTCAACCGTCCCGCCTTTGGGTACATACTAAATCCCTTATGTGTAGTTTTGTTTGAGTTTTATTTGAGATTTAACTTGAACACATGCACATGCTTTGTAATCACGGGATCACTTATATTCGTCATGAATTTGTTAATAATTTCTGGAATTAAAATGTACCGAAAATTGCCTAGTTTTCTAACAATCCAAAAACCTTACATTGTTGATAGGCTTTCGGTAACTAGTTTCGCTGCAACGCTCAAACCAAATGTTTTCGATGGTTCAAATTACAAGCGTTGGAAGCAAAGGGTTACGTATTGGTTGACAGCGATGAGCATCATGCATGTCATACAGGGGAAGCCCGAACAGTTTTCTCCAGAGGAGTAGAAGGCTTTCGAGGCAGCCGATAACCTGTTTCGCGGTGCCATCTTGAGTGTTCTCGCTGAAAACCTTGTGGACACGTACCTTCTGCTGCCAAGTGGCAAAGATATTTGGGATGCGCTTGAGGCTAAGTTTGGGGTTTCGATGCTGGTGGTGAGTCGTATGTCATGGAACGGCTCTATGACTACAAAATGGTTGAAGACCGTTCTGTGGTAGAGCAAGCCCATGAGATTCAGGCACTAGCTAGAGATCTTGAGAATTATAGCAAGGATGCACGATGTAAGTTGCCCGACAAGTTTGTGGCTGGAGGTATTATCTCCAAGTTACCACCTTCTTGGAAGGACTTTGGAACCTCTCTAAAACACAAGAGGCAAGAGTTTGCAGTTGTCGATCTTATCGGCACTCTTGATGTTGAAGAGAAGGCGAGAGCAAAGGACAAAACACATGGTAAAGGGATTGTTGGGTCTTCTAGTGCTAATTTGGTGCAGAAGAAGAACAACAATGCATTCAAAAAAGAAGAACAAGCCGCATCAAAATCAACCAAAGGCTAAGTAGACGGCTCAGTTCAAGCAGAAAAAGCCGCCAACTGGAAAATGCTACTGCTGTGGTAGCACGGAACACTTTGCTGCAAAGTGTCCGGATCGCAAGGATAAGAAAGATGGCAAAAGTGCCAACATGGTTATTAGTGAAACTGGTGGAACGTCGGGGTACGGTAATCTATTACCTACAGTTCTTTCAGTATGTCAGTCACCTGATTGGTGGATTGATACGGGTGCTAATATTCATGTTTGT
This sequence comes from Cenchrus americanus, assembly GCA_947561735.1. Taxonomy (NCBI): domain Eukaryota; kingdom Viridiplantae; phylum Streptophyta; class Magnoliopsida; order Poales; family Poaceae; genus Cenchrus; species Cenchrus americanus. The sequence goes on along the minus strand of OX387242.1, from coordinate 27,674,497 downwards.
GCTGACATTTCCTTGTTTTCCTCTTATCAGGCGGGCGGAATTTCCTCCTTGTTGATGGGAAACGGATCACATGCGCGTGTTCTTGGTGTTGGTTCGGTCGATCTGAAGCTTACTTCGGGAAAGATCGTTCGATTGAAGAACGTGCAGCATGTCCCTACTATCAAGAAGAACTTAGTCAGCGAGTCTCTCTTTTGTGTAGAGACGGTTTTAAATTAGTCTTTGAATCCAATAAATGTGTAATTTCTAAATTTGGAAGTTTTATTGGAAAAGGTTATGATAGCGGAGGCCTATTCCGCTTTTCTTTGTCATATGATTGTAATAAAGTTGTGAACCATGTCTCGAATGTTAATGATGAGTCAAATGTTTGGCATTCGCGACTTCGTCATGTTAATTTTGGTTGTATGATGCGTCTTGCAAACTTGAGTTTAATTCCGAAATTTACCTTAGTCAAGAATTCTAAGTGCCATGTGTGCGTTGAATCAAAACAACCTCGCAAGCCTCATTTTTCGGCTGAGGCGAGAGACTTGGCACCTCTAGAACTAATTCATTCTGACTTATGCGAGATGAATGGTGTGTTGACAAAAGGTGGTAAAAAGTTTTCATGACTCTAATAGACGATTGTACTAGATTTTGCTATATCTATTTGTTGAAGTCTAAAGATGAAGCATTACAATACTTTAAAATCTATAAAGCTGAAGTAGAAAACCAACTTGAGAGAAAGATCAAAAGAATTAGGTCTGATCGTGGTGGAGAGTATTTTTCTAATGTTTTCACTGCGTTCTGTGAGGAACACGGAATAATTCATGAGAGGACGCCTCCCTATTCACCTCAATCAAACGGGGTAGCCGAAAGAAAGAACCGCACTCTAACTGATTTGGTTAACGCCATGTTAGACACAGCGGGACTTTCCAAGGAATGGTGGGGTGAGGCTATATTGATTGCATGTCATGTCCTGAATCGTGTTCCTGTAAAGAACAAAGAGATAACACCATTCGAGGAATGGGAAAAGAAAAGGCTAACACTTTCATACTTACGGACTTGGGGATGTTTGGCCAAAGTGAATGCGCCTATAACCAAGAAACGTAAACTAGGACCTAAAACTGTTGACTGTATCTTTCTTGGTTATGCACTACACAGTGTGGGTTATAGGTTTTTAATATTAAAATCTGGAGTACCTGATATGCATGTTGGCACCATCATGGAATCCAGAGATGCTACATTTTTTGAGGACATTTTTCCTATGAAAGAGATAGATAGCACATGTAGTCATGAATTGTCTGTTAATAATGAACTCAAAGAACCTGCTGTTTTGATAGAACACAATGAACAACCACATGAGGAAAATCTTGAGGAGGATGGCAATGAAGCTCTTAGAAAGAGCAAGAGACAGAGGATTGCAAAGTCCTTTGGTGATGATTTCATTGTGTACCTCGTGGATGACACTCCTAGAACCATTGAAGAGGCATATTCCTCTCCCGATGCTGACTATTGGAAGGAAGCAGTTCGGGGTGAGATGGACTCTATTATGTCTAATGGTACTTGGGAGGTTGTGGAGCGTCCCTATGGGTGCAAACCTGTAGGATGCAAGTGGGTGTTCAAGAAAAAGCTTAGGCCTGATGGTACTATTGATAAGTACAAGGCAAGGCTGGTGGCTAAAGGCTATACTCAGAAAGAAGGAGAAGACTTTTTCGATACTTACTCACCAGTTGCCCGATTGACCACTATTCGAGTACTACTTTCCTTGGCAGCCTCCCATGGTCTTATCATTCACCAGATGGACGTTAAGACAGCTTTCCTAAATGGAGAGTTGGAGGAGGAGATCTATATGGATCAGCCAGATGGATTCGTAGTAAAAGGTCAAGAAGGGATGGTGTGTAAATTGGTAAAATCTTTGTATGGTCTTAAGCAAGCTCCTAAGCAATGGCATGAGAAGTTTGACAAAACTTTAACGTCGCTTGGCTTTGTTGTGAACGAAGGCGACAAATGTGTGTACTATCGCTATGGTGGGGGCGAAGGAGTGATCCTATGTTTGTATGTAGATGACATACCGATATTTGGGACAAGCCTTAATGCGATTAAGGAAGTGAAAGAATTCTTGTCTCAAAGCTTCGAGATGAAAGATTTGGGGGAGGTCGATGTGATTCTAAACATTAAACTAGTGAGAGAAGGTGTTGGTGGGGTTGTTCTTACACAATCTCATTATGTGGAGAAAATCTTGAGTCGTTTTGGTTACAACGACTGCAAGCCAGCTCCAACACCTTATGATGCTAGTAAAATGTTAAGGAAAAACATGAGAATAATGAGAGATCAGCTAAGATACTCCCAAATCATTGGTTCACTAATGTACCTAGCTAGCGCTACTAGACCCGACATCGCATATGCTGTGAGCAAACTGAGTCAATTCGTGTCTAACCCGGGAGATGCTCATTGGGAAGCTCTTGAACGGGTAATGCGCTATCTGAAAGGAACAATGAACTACGCGATTCACTATACTGGGTATCCTAGGGTACTAGAGGGTTATAGTGATTCGAATTGGATCTCTGATGCAGATGAGATTAAAGCCACAAGTGGATATGTGTTTACACTTGGAGGTGGCGCTGTCTCCGGAAGTCTTGCAAGCGGACCATCTTAACGAGGTCAACTATGGAGGCGAACTCACCGCATTGGACACCGCCACGCGTTGAGGCTCAATGGCTTCGTGAACTCCTTATGGATTTACCGGTAGTTGAAAAACCGATACCGGCAGTCCTCATGAACTCGTGATAATCAAACGGTGATTGTCAAGGTGAATAGTTCAAAGGATAACATGAAGTCATCTAGGCATGTAAAGAGGCGGCTGAAATCCGTCGGGAAAATGAGAAACTCCGGAGTGATAGCCTTGGACTACATCCAAACGGCTAAGAATGCGCGGGATCAATTCACAAAGGGTCTTTCACGTAATGTGATAGACAATGCATCCAGGGAATTGGGCTTGAGACCCGTCGGCGTTATTCGAAGTGGTAACTCCGTCCTATGTGATCGGAGATCCCGTGAATTAGGACAAGGCAACAAACTACTGTTTAACAGAGAGAAGAGAACCTTTGTAAAGGGCTCATTCCAGTAGAGATGCATTTCTCTTCTAAAATCTGTATGGCAAGTTGGTGAAAAACCTTAATGTGATCCGAGTGGCTCAAAGAGGAGCAAAGATTTTGGCCTACAGAACATCTTAAAGGATTGCACCTATATGGGTCTGATTGCTAGTCACAATCTATGAGATAGGGTGATCTCTAGATATCCATGAAAGGCACGGAGTATGACTTATACGCTCCAACCCGAGGGGATGCTTATAGCGACCTAGTACGGCAAGGGACTCTAGTCAAACTTGTTTGCACGAAACTGCCAATTCAAGGCATAGTCCATTGGTCAGTTGTGAATGAGTGTAGCTTTTGTCTCAGGTGGATGTTCAACTTAACAGTCTCCACCATAAAGTCAGTATATCAAAACAAGAGTTGAAAAGAGGATTTTTCTTTGTGTACCTTGAAATTCTTGGTGGGGATTGTTGGATTAATTGGGCCTTGGGCCATTTAGTCTCAATTAATCTTAAGAATTAAAAGGTCCACAAAATAAATGCTAGGGATTTAATCCCGCATTGAAAGCCAATGAGAATCTTAACTAACTTAAAGGGTGGACCAATGGTGGACCACTTGTGAAGTTGGTAAAAGGAGAAGGGCGTGCCACACGCGCGCGCGCGCTCGCTCGCCTCGCCTCGCCGCGCCGGCCGGGCCGGGCCGGGCCGGGCCGTGGGCGTGGGCGTGGGCGTGGGCGTGGCGTGTCGTGTCGTGTCGTGTCGTGTCGAGTCGAGTCGAGTCGAGACGAGACGTGACGTGACGTGACGTGACCGTGACCGTGACGTGACCGTGAGGCGTATGCACAGTTTTTGTCATTCATGTCGGTCATTCAGTTTTTGTCATTCATGTCGGTCATTCATGTCAGCCATAATTCTTTAAATTAAAACGACCGTTACTGGTAACTGATGACGTTGAATACGGCAGTTACAGGTAACCGTCGTTTAATGACAATTATGGTGGTCAGAAGCGTCCAGGTTCATTCCCTCCTCCTCTCCTCTGCGCCTATATAAGAGGACTCCTTCCTCCGGCACGGATACACACTCTCACACTCGTGTACTCCCCGCTTAGAGACCTCTCTCTTCTCCCTCTCGTGTTGCTTTGCTCTCCGCCATTCCCAACGCAAGCTTTGCGCGCACACCGTTTGCGTGAGCGATTGCCTCCGAACCTCGTCCACCTAGCGATCCCCGCTCGGGATAGGCGGGTGATAAGGTTTTTGGGGAGCGTACCCGTACGCGCTCGCTCGCTCTTCTCGCACGTCTTCGTCCCTGTCCGCGAGAACGACTACTTCCGCACGTCTACGTCCTCCGCAAGAACGACTACTTCCAGTACGACTACGTCCTCCGCGAGAACGACTACATCAGCGTGAACGACTACTTCCCGGAGGCCGTTCGTGGGACTTCACTGCAACGACTCGCCACTGCATCACCTCTGTACGACTACACCGAACAAGGTCCCTCCACGAGTAGCATGTCTATTCCAGGGGATAACGGCGCACCGGTTGACTCCGTCAACCGTCCCGCCTTTGGGTACATACTAAATCCCTTATGTGTAGTTTTGTTTGAGTTTTATTTGAGATTTAACTTGAACACATGCACATGCTTTGTAATCACGGGATCACTTATATTCGTCATGAATTTGTTAATAATTTCTGGAATTAAAATGTACCGAAAATTGCCTAGTTTTCTAACAAGCTCGACAAAGGAATCGCAATTTTGACCGGCGACGGTCCGGTGATGTGTGCGTGCAAGCGAGAGCGAGCAAGCAGGCGGGCGGCGAGAAAAGGCGCCTACTTTTTGGCAGTCGAGATAGGTGGCGAGAAGCGGCGAGTACTGGCCTACTGGGGTGCGCCACGGCCTTGATGGCCTCGGCCACCACTGGCGAGATTTTTTTCGAATTACACAATACATCGGAGACACTCACAGCACGCGCACACTCATCCCTATGAATACACGCACACAAACCCTACTCCTAGGAGCATCTTCGAAAACTGTGCTGGCAAATCCTCAAGATTGACGAAGCCACCACAGGTGTCTCATTGTCGACGGTGACGCCGCCTACCCCTGAAAGCACAAACGCCGTTAAATCCTGAGAAATTCGTTCCCACGAGGAGTCGAACCCAGGACCTGAGGTGCTACCGGAGCTCTTGTAACCACTAGGCTACATGCCCTTTCGCACCACTGGTGAGATCTTCGGCGCGTGGCTCCCGTATGGCGACTGCGAAGAATTCTTCGCCGAGAGCATTTTCTTGACTCTCGGTGAAGAATTTTTTTAAAAAAAGATCACATTTTCACTTCCTAAATTTTTCTATCCTCAACATGCACTTATACAAAGGATATGTTCAAATTTGACGTAATTTTATCCCTATTTGCTATATTTAAAAATTTTATTTCATTCTAGGTAATTTTTTCGAAGACATCCGATATGAACTGCAAGTGCATGAAATCATAGAGTAAAGTTGTTGAAAAAATGTTATTCATGTTGATGAGACATCTCTAAGACCATGTACACGAAATGAAACTAAATTTCAAACATTTTGTTCTCTGATCATGATGAAGATCGTGTCGTAGAAAGGTTTTAAAATTATATAAAATTCAAAGGAAGTTCGAAAATCTCGAATTTTGTCGAGCGCTCGTTATATCATATGTTGATGATGTGGTAAATAGTTGGGAACATTTTGAGCACTTTGACACGTACGTTGTTTACAAACCCGAACATCTCACGAGAAGTTTCAGAGAATTTGAACTATTGTCATTAAGTTTGGAGTCTTAGAGAAAATGAAATTTGAATTTAACTACAAAACCTTTTCTATAGGGTAATATACAACATATGTTACTCCAAACTGAAATTTGGTAAATATTTGAATTTATTTGCTATTTTAAATCAATTAAATGCATTTGGATTAAATCTTCGCCGAGAGCTAGGATGTTGGGCTCTCGGCGAAATTCACCATACCAGCCCAAATAGCATCGCCGGCCCACCTATCCGCCGGCCCACCTACACCGCCGGCCCAAAATCCATTCTCTTATATAAACACGCCCCACCCCCCCGACCACCCTAACCCTAGCCCCTCCTCCCCTTCGCCTCCCGCCGCAACTTCCGCCGCCCCTTCATCTCCCTCCCCCTCCTCCCCAAATCGCCGTCGGGCACGCAGCACCTCCCCCTTCCGCTCGTCCCTTCCTCTCCCTCCCCCTCCTCCCCAAATCTCAGTCAGCTCGCCGTGCCGTCCCCAACCTCCCCCCTGCTCGCCCCTCACCTCGTGGCGAGGAGCGGCGGTGGGGCGAGGTGAGGTGGCGGCGGATCCGGCCTGTCCTCCTCGTCCGTCGGCGTCGCTTCGTCTCCTCCACCAGGTGGCTCCCTCCCTCGTCCGGTGTCCAAGAGCTCGTCAAGATGCGTGCTGTGAGCGGGCCCAGAACACCTGCGGCTACGGCTCGCCGCCACCCTCAGATCCACCGCCGGGGGTGGAGCTCCAGGCCGGACGACGGCGGATCTGAGAGCTCCACCCCGGCGTGACCTCCCTCGACTCTCTCTGTTTTTTTTGTGTTGTTGTGCGGCGGCAGTAATGGAGGTGGCGGGCGGCGTGGTGGTGCAGATGACGGATGTCGCGGTGGTGCAGGTGGCGGTCGGCGCGGTGGTAGAGGTGGTGGGTCGTGCTGTGGTGGAGGTGGCGTGCGGCGGCGGCGGCGGCCGGCCCGGCCAGAGGCGGCGGTTCCTGGGCAGTGGGCCCGCACTGCCTGGGGATTTTTTTGTTTTAGGAAATAGCCTTCGCCGAGAGCTAATAGTGCCTCTCGGCGCATATCCGCCGAGAGGGTCCACCCACGCTCTCGGCGAAGGGTCCTTCACTGGTACAGTGCCGCTGAGAGGCAATCGCCGAGACCAAACTCTCGATGAAGGCTTCGGTGAGAGGAAAGGGTCCTTCGCCGAGAGGAATCCCGCTCTCGGTGAAGACCCGGAATCCTGTAGTGACTTTTTGCGCCGATAGCCGAACTTGTTCTTCACATTCATAAAAATAATGATAGTTATGATGGAAGATGGTCTTTTCTTTTTAATGCCATCATTGACGGTTTGGATTTAAGAGAAATAGAGATGTCTAGCAGGAAATATACGTGGGTCAATTCCCTCAAAATACCAACTTATGAAATTTTTTAATTTTAACCCTTTTTTAATTTATTTTTAAAATAACCCCTGGCGAACTTTTTTTGCACGCGGTGACCCCTTTGGCCGCGCCTAGCTGCGTGGCGCGGCAGGCAGCCGCCGCCACGCCACATGCGGCGGCGCGCGCGGTTCCGCCACGCCGGCCGGCCGCGCGCGCGCGCGCGCCGGCGTGGGCCGCCCGCCGCGCCACATGCACCGGCGCGGCGGGGCCGCCGCGCCACCCCCGCCTGGCGCGGCAGCGCCCGGTCTAGAGGGCCCGCGCAGCCTCCTTTCTTCTTCCTCCTCCCTCTCTTCTCTCCGAGGCCCGACCTCGCTCCTGTCCGAACCGCCGCCGCCGGCCGCCGGCCCCCTGTATCCGGCGATTTGTGGCGGGGATAGTGTGGGAAATCGATCCATGTATCCTTGGAAGTTATTGCCCTTATTTAATCTCAGTTTTAGCACTTAATTTTGCCGTATTTTGCATGTATAGGTGAGCTAGGGTTTGACAATAATTTGAAATTGTGATGTGTTGGATGTTGGATGTGTTGAAAGTTATGCTTTGGGAAGTTTCATTAGACATTGTGCCATCTATTAATATGTTGAAAATACGTTGCTTTACTACATGCTTTAGTGTAGGTTTGCTTTACTACATGCTTAATACAATGTTGCCAATATGTTGAAAGTGAGTGTTCATTTTGATATCATTGGTTGCAGGATTAGTAGACATGAGCCACCAAAACCTACGTTATTGTGCCATTGTTAGGGGTAAAGGAAGTCTTCCCGAAGAGTGGGATGAAAACGGTCCTCTGCCTCGAGCTCTCCCTGTACCCAATTGTTTATGTGGTGTGCCGGCTTATGTGAAACAGTCTAGGTGTGCCAGGACTGCGGGTAGAGCATTCTACTGTTGTTGGATTAGGGAAGCACCACCCCCGGCAGCTCCTTGTTATTTTTTTCAGTGGATAGACGGGCCCGACAAGTTTGATCCTAGAATACGTCTCTTCCCGTATGCGAGTCATGTCTTGAAGTCGTATCATGAGTTTCAGCGATGGGTTCCTCCTCCACCGAATCCTCCACTGATGACTTATGAGGAGAAGCAGTTGGCCGCCATTGAGCGAGTTAACAACCCTCCATTTTGTGATTGTGGAGTGTGTGCGTATCTTCAACGACCAAACATTGAGGCCCCAAATAAGTTTACACCATTCTTTCGTTGCTCCCTAAAGACTGTTGTAAGTAAAAAGCATATCCTTGTTATCATTTAAGTTTTATAAATGTGCATGACTCATTGCTATTAATGGTTGTTCTGCATTTCAGAGTGGGTGGCCTAGGTGTGACTTCAATGAATACATACATGGACCAAGATCGGAGTGGCCAACCGAATCGAAGTGAAGGAGTTCGAGTCCGGACGAAGCCTTGGCCTTGCCTTAGCTATCCACCTTCACGGTGCAAGTGTGGCATAGTAGCCACGGAAGGTGTTGTGCCATCGAGCTCGGTTTTGGAATGTTTTGTGGCAATGCATATGGAGACTTTTGGGTGAGCATGATGTGAACTTCTTTGCTTTAGTTAGCACTACCGTCGTTGTTGTCTTCATTTTGATTTAACTTTGTATGATACGGTCTTATATTTTGCGGAGGGGCGGACTTGTGATTGGGAGCAATTTCTTGGTCGTCGTGAGTTAATGTTAGAGTTGGGACGAACTTCTGAACCTGGGAGGAGGTTTAAAACTGAAACTATTAAAAACAAGATAAGAGCAAAATATGGTGTGCCCTTACCAGAAGAGGAGGATCTAAGTGGTCCAATTTGTGATGAGATGGTTCGTGAAACTGGAGTGGAGCTAGAATTTGTATTTGGTTACTCTGTCACACCCGACTTTCCGAAGAAAACCAAGTGCATACCTATATGCATGCCAGGATCAAGTTTCATGCATATAGTGACATAAAAGTGAATACAGAAACAGTATCACGTAAGAAAAAGAAAGATTATCGAGATTTACGGCCGAATCCCGGAAACGAAGGCTCCAAACATCACGGGCGGTCGGCGGGGGTTGCGTACGCCTAGCACCGGCAACATCTTCGCGTCATCTTCATGTAACTTCCTCCTTCCGAGCAACATTGTTTATAGCAAGGGTGAGCACTTGTCGTACTCGGCAAGTGTGGGAAAAAGAATGAATGCAAAGGCTTTATAGTGGGCCGGGCTATAAGCATTTAAGCAATTTTAGTTGGTCAAGTTTTATTAGCACCGATTACTAATAAAGTATAAGTTTATACCATCCCACAATTAAGCATAAAGATGAGAAATACGCCATAAGCATATGGCAAGCATAACCAGAGAACACGATTTAAGTCCATCTTCAAGTTCAATTATCATGTGAGGGTCCGGGCCGCCCGTGACCGTGGGCACGGCTAATCGATTAGTTTTACACTGCGAGAGGTCGTACATCTTTACCCACAAGTCGCGTAAAAGTCCCGAAGAACTTTAAACCCAACCATGCGATGCCGGCCAAGCATCATACCACACTTCCGAGGTGTGATTGCATAGGGACGCTACGAGGCCTTTACAAAGAGTCATCCCGTGCGTATTAGTCCATAGTAGTATGTCATAGAGGCTATCTTTCGTACCACACTTCTATTACGGACGGTAAGCCATAGAGTCTTCCGTTCCATCACCGCTCCGAATAGAAGTAGCCATAAAAGCATTCCTCCGTCCCCAACCTACTATGCGAGTAATAACCACACAAAGACTTCCCTAATTAATCGGCCAAGACCAGAGCCATATAGTCCTTGTGGTTGCACTGTTGTCCTGGGTGGTCGCTCCATGTTCCGATTAATCATATGGTCTTGTATTAAGCAATCAAAGATATAGCATAAAAGTATAACATGATTCATCATTAATGTTCATTAAAACCACCATAACCCAGGTATAGCAACTAAGCATAGCTACCCAACATAAAGATAAACCCGTTTGATCAAGGCACAGGATAAATAACACTAGTCAAACCTTAAACATGGGTCCCATCATATTAATGCAAGCATATGCAATGAGTGATTAAATATAGTTCTTAGGACAAAAGATCAAGGACACACTTGCCTTTAACCAAAGTAATGTCGTTGCTCAGAATATCTTCAACTTCTTGCTCTTCAAAGCTTCTTGAACGGCGTTCACTCTAAGCGCATCAATCATCGAGCACAAACATACACAAAGCAAACAAACAAACAGACATATACTGAGAACAAAGCACCAATCATAGGAAAGCTTTAAAAGAACACACTAAAGGATAAGTTCGATTAGATGGATCACTAAAGAACACAAAGGGTGCTTGGAAAGGCTTGGTTAACTTTGAAGAGACGGTTGTGAAAGATTGAGCAAGAACCGGAAAGATCACACTTAGATAAAGCTGAGAAAGAACGTCTAACGAACGTTTTGCACATATGAGAGGGCAAGGCTATGAGCTGGGTTCATTTTAATTAACAAAACAAATATAAAGGATATTTCAGAAATAAAATACCCTATGTCGACATTAATGCAATATTAAACTTTATTTATGAAACCGGTGTAAAGAACTAGTCGAGTTTTATTAATAAAGATTCTTATACGAATTAAACCGATTAAACATTTAATTTAGAAAAACTAAACTATATGAACAATCTAAACGAAACTTTGTAATTCGAGTTCATCATATTATTATCATAAACAGTATTAAATTGGTATTAATCAAGATTAACATGTATTTATAAAGCCGGAGTAAAAACCTAATCAACTTTTAATTATAAAAGTTAATTAATCATTAAGCAAATTAATATTTGACTTATGGAAAACCGAGTAAAGATCTAATTAGATTTTATTCATAAAAGCATGTAAAGTAATCATTAATCAAATTAAATTTGATTATGAAAAACGATATATAGATCTATATAGCTTTTATTTGGAAAAGACATGCATAGCTAGTCATTAATCAAAATTAATATTAATTTTATTTTCAGAAACAAAACATGGTGAAAACACACCGCTAACGTGTGCTTTACATTATTATGGACCTAACGCAACTTGAACGGATTAAATCGGAGCTAAAACGAAGATTTGGTGAGCAAAACAAGATTGCGAGGGACTCCCTCGCGATTAACCGTAGATTTCAGGGAGTAGCAAGGAAGATTCCCGAGACACATCAAACAGTGCTCGCGAATGGATAAAATCTAGGGGTTAGATCTGCAAAAGGGCTTGGGATGGATTGGATCTTAAGGAATCTAATATGTATAGGGGGTTTCCTGCAGATTTGCAAAGACACAAAAAAACTAAAGAGTTACACGAAAACGCAGGGTTCAATTTGCAAAACCGCCATAACTCATCCCCTTCCTCTGGCTTGCCATGGGCGGCGAACAGGGAGATTGACCGACGGCGGTGCCGGCGACTCGGGCGCTTAGGGACAACAGCGAAGCACGGAATTAGGAGAGAAGGAGGAGGGGAGTCGGAGAACCGCTCACCGCGGCCGAGAGAACCCGAGTCGGCGGAACCCGGCCGGCGGCGAGCTCGGGCGACTCGGCTTCCGGCGGCGGCGGCGCCGGCTACGCGCGGCGCGGCGAGGGAGGCGGTGGCGGCGGGGCGCGGCGGCGCTAGGGCAAGGCGCGCGGGGGCGGCGCCCTTTTTATGGGGCGCGGCGCGGGGGTCGGTCCCCGCCGGGCCGGCGGCGGCCATGGCTAGGCCGGCGGCGGTTGGGCCCCGATGGGCCATGGCGGGCCGGGCCGCGGCGCAGGCGGGCGCGGGCGGGTCGAGCCCACGGGCTCGGCCCAAACCGCTGTGGTAGTTTTTTTTTCCGAATTTATTTCCGATGCAAAAACAATTCGGAAAACATCCGAGAAATTGTTTAAAGGCATGAAAAATACTCCGAAAATCACAAAAATTCCAGGAAAATTCCTAGAGATAGATTAATACATGAACAATCCAAATAAAGCATTTGGTGCTCATGAAAAAGATTTTAGAGCATTCTAATAAATAGAAATAGCTCGGGAAAAATGAGAATAAATTCCGAAAAACCCGGAAAAATTCTCGGGAGAGTTTGGACAGCTCCTAAACGCATTTTTGAAACCTTTTTGCACTCAAGAACCACCAGATGCATCGACATGAATGCAACACATATAACTTTTATTTAATTTAGAAAATCAATCAAATGATTTTTCCTATACTATATTCCCTGTAAAGAAAATAAATGTTGGAAAAATTTTAAAATTATCAGAAAATCGTTATTTAATTATTATTTCTATTCACATCCTGAAATTGGAAATTTCAGGGTGTGACAAATCTACCCCCCCTTAAACGGAATCTCGTCCCGAGATTCGAAAAAGGCTAGCAAGAGACAAGGGTTTATTTCAACTCTTTTCATATCCTTCAACAATATTCTTCCTTTCATATTACAGAAATCCTTCCACAGCCTAACTTATATCACAATCCTTAGGTATCGGGGGTCTTGTCTTGCTTGTGTCGTTGTCGCCATTCCCTCTTAAAATGACGATCAAGAAACTTCTTCGGGCACCTGTTGATAAAGTGTCCACCAGCTTTGCAATAGAAACAAGCTTTACTTTCCCTAATATTCCGACGATTCTGTGGGGTCTCATAAATCACTGGTATTGTGACACCATGAGGATATTCTAGATATGCATCTTCATTGTGATCTTCAGGAAAACCTTGGGCTTGCGACATATGATGTAGATGAGAATTGTTATTGGCTTCCCCTGGATATTCCCGTTTTCTCTTCTTACTCATGATCTCCTGTAGCTTGCTTTCTAGCCCAATGGCTTTGTTGATTAAATCTTGTAGACTCGAATAATCGTGTAAGCTTAGTATACTTTGAAGATCTTCATTCAACCCTTTGATGAAATGCTCTCGTTTCTTCTTATCACTCTCAGTGATCTTGGGGCATACGAGAGATAATTGAACAAACTTATCCCCGTACTCGATTCACCGTCATCTGTTCTTGCTTTAAGTTAAGGAACTCCTTCCTCTTGAGCTTCATCGCACTCACAGGAGTATGGTGTAAGATAAAGTTGTCTTTGAATTCCTTCCACACAATACTCTCAGGTTGCTGATGTCCATTGATGTAAGAATTCCACCATTCTGAAGCTGCTCCTATAAGCTGCCAAGATGCATACAAAGCTTTCTCTTCATCATTGCATTGTACCATATCTAGCTTCTCTTCAATTGTCTTGATCCAGTCTTCAGCTTCTAAGGGATATGTGGTACTGGAGAACATTGGCGGCTCAGCCTTCATGAACTCTACATACTTATCTTCCGGGGATGGAAATGATAGCGCATCTTGGTTGTATCCATAGTCATCACCGTTCTCGTAGCTTTCTCCTTGGTTACCTCCTTCTTGGTTTTCCATCTGGTTGATAGATAAAGATATGATCAGAAGGGGGACAAGAGTAGTGCAAAACGAGTGGAGGAAGAACCAGGAGGTGGGAGGTACAAAAGAAGAACCCAACTAAGCAACTGATGTTATCGCGGATGTAAGACCCACAATACACCAACACTCACTTCAAAGAAACGAATCAATCAAGTTCATAAAACCAAGCATCATCATGCAAACACACAATTCCACCAATCAAGGCATAGCTAAAGGGAACGACACTACACGTTGTTAAATAAGTCAGGGGGTATCCTCCTAATAGATCAGATGTAGCTCCCAGCAGGGATCTCCATAAATAATGGATTTTTCCCAGATTAAGGAGTACGAAATTATGAGTTCAACCCAACTGGAATCACCTCAATCGGAGGTTCAGAACTCGAGATATGAATTAAACAAGATGGCTATGTCAGCAGCGTTGGCAGATTCTGAATGCTCCACTAATTCGTAGGTATCTCCTTGGATAGAAAACGAATACTGCTGAATTTTGGACAGAGCGAAGCTGATGAAATTCCTGAACTACTCCAATTGGATTTACCTCAATCGGAGGTCTATAGCCCGAGATATAGAATATTGAAGGTGACTAGGTCAGCAGAGTTTACAGATTCTGATAGCTCCAATGTTTCGGGCATAGCTCCTGGAACATGTACTGGATAGGGCTGAATTTTTGATAGAAATTCACTTATGAAATTTAGGAACTAGCCCAACTGGTTTCATACCAATTCGGAGTTCTGTAGCTCGAGATAAAATTAAAACAGCGCTGATGTGTCAGAGAGCTGCGCGAACAGATAGAATGTCAAGGGTAACGGTTCTACCAATAAATCAAGGGGGTGTTTATTGCTTGAGGGAATGAATAGGCGAGGTCGAAGAGATGTTCAAGGAGAGTGAAGATAAATATACAAGAACTCATGGTTTGGACAAAAGAAGACGGTTAAGAGGTGAGATCCTTCATCAGAGAGGTCAGGGATAAGGTAAGGAGGGATTGTAGAACAAAAGAGGCATTAAGAAACGACCAGTGCTAACTAGGCTTACGTCCTACAGTCGATACAGCTCTGATACCACTCTGTCACACCCGACTTTCCGAAGAAAACCAAGTGCATACCTATATGCATGCCGGGATCAAGTTTCATGCATATAGTGACATAAAAGTGAATACGAAAACGAGTATCACGTAAGAAAAAGAAAGATTATCGAGAGATTTACGGCCGAATCACCGGAAACGAAGGCTCCAAACATCACGGGCGATCGGCGGGGGTTGCGTACGCCTAGCACCAGCAACATCTTCGCGTCATCTTCATGTAACTTCCTCCTTCTGAGCAACATTGTTTATAGCAAGGGTGAGCACTTGTCGTACTCAGCAAGTGTGGGAAAAAGAATGAATGCAAAGGCTTTATAGTGGACTGGGCTATAAGCATTTAAGCAATTTTAGTTGGTCAAGTTTTATTAGCACCTGATTACTAATAAAGTATAAGTTTATACCATCCCACAATTAAGCATAAAGATGAGAAATACGCCATAAGCATATGGCAAGCATAACCAGAGAACACGATTTAAGTCCATCTTCAAGTTCAATTATCATGTGAGGGTCCGGCCGCCCCGTGACCGTGGGCACGGCTAATCGATTAGTTTTACACTTGCGGAGGTCGTACATCTTTACCCACAAGTCGCGTAAAAGTCCCGAAGAACTTTAAACCCAACCATGCGATGCCGGCCAAGCATCATACCACACTTCCGAGGTGTGATTGCATAGGGACGCTACGAGGCCTTTACAAAGAGTCATCCCGTGCGTATTAGTCCATAGTAGTATGTCATAGAGGCTATCTTTCGTACCACACTTCTATTACGGACGGTAAGCCATAGAGTCTTCCGTTCCATCACCGCTCCGAATAGAAGTAGCCATAAAAGCATTCCTCCGTCCCCAACCTACTATGCGAGTAATAACCACACAAAGACTTCCCTAATTAATCGGCCAAGACCGAGCCATATAGTCCTTGTGGTTGCACTTTGTTGTCCCGGGTGGTCGCTCCATGTTCCGATTAATCATATGGTCTTGTATTAAGCAATCAAAGATATAACATAAAAGTATAACATGATTCATCATTAATGTTCATTAAAACCACCATAACCCGGTATAGCAACTAAGCATAGCTACCCAACATAAAGATAAACCCGTTTGATCAAGGCACAGGATAAATAACACTAGTCAAACCTTAAACATGGGTCCCATCATATTAATGCAAGCATATGCAATGAGTGATTAAATATAGTTCTTAGGACAAAAGATCAAGGACACACTTGCCTTTAACCAAAGTAATGTCGTTGCTCAGAATATCTTCAACTTCTTGCTCTTCAAAGCTTCTTGAACGGCGTTCACTCTAAGCGCATCAATCATCGAGCACAAACATACACAAAGCAAACAAACAAACAGACATATACGAGAACAAAGCACCAATCATAGGAAAGCTTTAAAAGAACACACTAAAGGATAAGTTCGATTAGATGGATCACTAAAGAACACAAAGGGTGCTTGGAAAGGCTTGGTTAACTTTGAAGAGACGGTTGTGAAAGATTGAGCAAGAACCGGAAAGATCACACTTAGATAAAGCTGAGAAAGAACGTCTAACGAACGTTTTGCACATATGAGAGGGCAAGGCTATGAGACTTGGGTTCATTTTAATTAACAAAACAAATATAAAGGATATTTCAGAAATAAAATACCCTATGTCGACATTAATGCAATATTAAACTTTATTTATGAAACCGGTGTAAAGAACTAGTCGAGTTTTATTAATAAAGATTCTTATACGAATTAAACCGATTAAACATTTAATTTAGAAAAACTAAACTATATGAACAATCTAAACGAAACTTTGTAATTCGAGTTCATCATATTATTATCATAAACAGTATTAAATTGGTATTAATCAAGATTAACATGTATTTATAAAGCGGAGTAAAAACCTAATCAACTTTTAATTATAAAAGTTAATTAATCATTAAGCAAATTAATATTTGACTTATGGAAAACCGAGTAAAGATCTAATTAGATTTTATTCATAAAAGCATGTAAAGTAATCATAAATCAAATTAAATTTGATTATGAAAAACGATATATAGATCTATATAGCTTTTATTTGGAAAAGACATGCATAGCTAGTCATTAATCAAAATTAATATTAATTTTATTTTCAGAAACAAAACATGGTGAAAACACACCGCTAACGTGTGCTTTACATTATTATGGACCTAACGCAACTTGAACGGATTAAATCGGAGCTAAAACGAAGATTTGGTGAGCAAAACAAGATTGCAGGGACCTGCTCGCGATTAACCGTAGATTTCAGGGAGTAGCAAGGAAGATTCCCGAGACACATCAAACAGTGCTCGCGAATGGATAAAATCTAGGGGTTAGATCTGCAAAAGGGCTTGGGATGGATTGGATCTTAAGGAATCTAATATGTATAGGGGGTTTCCTGCAGATTTGCAAAGACACAAAAAAACTAAAGAGTTACACGAAAACGCAGGGTTCAATTTGCAAAACCGCCATAACTCATCCCCTTCCTCGGCTTGCCATGGGCGGCGAACGGGGAGATTGACCGACGGCGGTGCCGGCGACTCGGGCGCTTAGGGACAACGGCGAAGCACGGAATTAGGAGAGAAGGAGGAGGGGAGTCGGAGAAGCGCTCACCGCGCCGAGAGAACCCGAGTCGGCGGAACCGGCGGCGGCGAGCTCGGGCGACTCGGCTTCCGGGCGGCGGCGGCGCCAACTCGCGCGGCGCGGCGAGGGAGGCGGTGGCGGCGGGGCGCGGCGGCGCTAGGGCAAGGCGCGCGGGGGCGGCGCCCTCACTATGGGGGCGCGGGCGCGGGGCCGGTCCCCGCCCGGTGGCGGCGGCCATGGCTAGGCGGCGGCGGTTGGGCCCCGATGGGCCATGGCGGGCCGGGCCGCGGCGCGCGGGCGGGCGCGGGCGGGTCGAGCCCACGGGCTCGGCCCAAACCGCTGTGGTAGTTTTTTTTTCCAGAATTTATTTCCAGTGCAAAAACAATTCCGGAAAACATCCAGAAATTGTTTAAAGGCACGAAAAATACTCCGAAAATCACAAAAATTCCAGGAAAATTCCTAGAGATAGATTAATACATGAACAATCCAAATAAAGCATTTGGTGCTCATGAAAAAGATTTTAGAGCATTCTAATAAATAGAAATAGCTCGGGAAAAATGAGAATAAATTCCAGAAAAACCCGGAAAAATTCTCGGGAGAGTTTGGACAGCTCCTAAACGCATTTTTGAAACCTTTTTGCACTCAAGAACCACCAGATGCATCGACATGAATGCAACACATATAACTTTTATTTAATTTAGAAAATCAATCAAATGATTTTTCCTATACTATATTCCCTGTAAAGAAAATAAATGTTGGAAAAATTTTAAAATTATCAGAAAATCGTTATTTAATTATTATTTCTATTCACATCCTGAAATTGGAAATTTCAGGGTGTGACAAATCTACCCCCCCTTAAACGGAATCTCGTCCCGAGATTCGAAAAAAGGCTAGCAAGAGACAAGGGTTTATTTCAACTCTTTTCATATCCTTCAACAATATTCTTCCTTTCATATTACGTAAATCCTTCCACAACCTTAACTTATATCACAATCCTTAGGTATCGGGGGGTCTTGTCTTGCTTGTGTCGTTGTCGCCATTCCCTCTTAAAATGACGATCAAGAAACTTCTTCGGGCACCTGTTGATAAAGTGTCCACCGACTTTGCAATAGAAACAAGCTTTACTTTCCCTAATATTCCGACGATTACGTGGGGTCTCATAAATCACCGGTATTGTGACACCATGAGGATATTCTAGATATGCATCTTCATTGTGATCTTCGGAAAACCTTGGGCTTGCGACATATGATGTAGATGAGAATTGTTATTGGCTTCCCCCGGATATTCCCGTTTTCTCTTCTTACTCATGATCTCCCGTAGCTTGCTTTCTAGCCCAATGGCTTTGTTGATTAAATCTTGTAGACTCGAATAATCGTGTAAGCTTAGTATACTTTGAAGATCTTCATTCAACCCTTTGATGAAATGCTCTCGTTTCTTCTTATCACTCTCGAGTGATCTTGGGGCATACGAGAGATAATTGAACAAACTTATCCCCGTACTCGATTCTACGTCATCCGTTCTTGCTTTAAGTTAAGGAACTCCTTCCTCTTGAGCTTCATCGCACTCACGGGAGTATGGTGTAAGATAAAGTTGTCTTTGAATTCCTTCCACACAATACTCTCGAAGTTGCCGATGTCCATTGATGTAAGAATTCCACCATTCGAAGTCGCTCCTATAAGTCGCCAAGATGCATACAAAGCTTTCTCTTCATCATTGCATTGTACCATATCTAGCTTCTCTTCAATTGTCTTGATCCAGTCTTCGACTTCTAAGGGATATGTGGTGCGGAGAACATTGGCGGCTCGGCCTTCATGAACTCGCATACTTATCCTCCGGGGGTGGAAATGATAGCGCATCTTGGTTGTATCCATAGTCATCACCGTTCTCGTAGCTTTCTCCTTGGTTACCTCCTTCTTGGTTTTCCATCTGGTTGATAGATAAAGATATGATCAGAAGGGGGACAAGAGTAGTGCAAAACGAGTGGGGGAGAACAAGGAGGTGGGAGGTACAAAAGAAGAACCCAACTAAGCAACTGATGTTATTGCGGATGTAAGACCCACAATACACCAACACTCACTTCAAAGAAACGAATCAATCAAGTTCATAAAACCAAGCATCATCATGCAAACACACAATTCCACCAATCGGAAAATCGTTATTTAATTATTATTTCTATTCACATCCTGAAATTGGAAATTTCAGGGTGTGACACTCCAACTACGAGAAAGTTGTGGCATATTGGCGTTGTAACAGGGAGAAGTTCTTAGAACGGGGGATACGTCCGTTGACTGCAGAGGAGAAGAGTGAGAAGAAGAGGAAAAGGAAGAGGAGTGGAAGGCATTGATGGAGAGGTCCAGGGATAGGTCGAGGGATGAAGCAGCTAGAAAGGCAGAGGCCGACAGAAAAGGTAAGAGGATTGTGGGAGGATGATGAATGGTGCTCAAGTGTCAGTTGCATGTGTTGCAGTGTAATATTTTTTCAATGAACAAGTGTGTTTGGTAGTTTTGTATTAAGTGAACACTTTTTTATGTGATGTAGTTGATGATGAATGGTCCTTAAAAAATAATTTGTATGTGTTGTAGTGAACTATTTTTTCAATGAAAAAATGTGTTTGGTTGTGTTGCATGCATATTTATTAATGGAGCAGGAGATTAGAAAAATAACAAATTTAGGAATAATAGTTCCATTATTACAACACATTCAGGATCTAGTTTTCTTAGAACAATATTACACTAGCATGGTGTAAACGAAATAGTAGTTCAAATATTACAACACCGCATGGTCAAAGACAACGACCTCATACAAAGTTCCAATATTTAGCCATCCTTGTGATGTGATGACGAAGGTTTATCCTTCTTGGTACCTTTTTTAGTTGATGGATTAGGAACAGACGGGTTTGCTGCAGGACCGTAAAGACCACCCGGAGCATAAAGACCATTCCAAGGGGGGTCCTCTCCTCTTGCAATGGCATCTGCAGTTTTTCCTTGCAGATAACAAAGCATGCCTCTTTTAAAAGTGGTCATTTTCTTTAGATCAGGTGTTGTATTTGTGTTTTTTCCCTTCGGATCACCACCACCATTACCATCCTCACCCCCTCCGGCAGCAGCCGTAGACATCTCTAGTTATTGTTAAAAAAATGAACATTATTTCGAAGTAGTTAAACTGATTACATTAAATTAACAAAGAGAGGAAACGTACCTAAGATAGAAGATGAGCCCATGAGGAGAGGGAGGAGCATGCAAGGTGTGGCAATACTGCGGTCGCCGTCGCTCTTTATATAGTCGTGGCAGGGTGTAGGGTGTGTTTTCTTGTACTCACATCACATGTAGTAGGGTAGGGGGTAGGGTGTGTTTTCTCCCACGGATTGAATGGCCCACCACTTCTTCTCTTTCCCTATATATGTCACCCTTCAGTTAACCATTGTTGTTCACAATAACCAGCAATGGATGACTTCTCGGGTGAGGATAATTCTCTCGGTCCCGACTTGTGGACAGAAAAGGATCCCGAATGTAAGGAGTACTTCCCACCAAGAGAGAAGAGTTATTTCCGATCTTTGCGGGATGTTAGACCGTACGATTCGAAGAAACCAGTAAAGTGGCCAAGATGCATGCACAATGAGTTGTGTGTAATGCAAGTTTATGAGGGAGTTGGACTTTACTACTCCGGTCGTCGCTTTTGGCACTGTCCACGTGCCTGGGTAAGGAACACTACCACGAGTATTTCCATCAGTTTATTTAGGTAACTAATTAGGAGTATTAAATGTAGATAATGACAAAATCATTCCACACCCCCTACATTAATTTTCAAGACAGATCTAATGAGCCTAATTATGACATGCTACAGTAAACAATCTCTGACGATGAGTTAATTAGACTTAATGCATTCATCTCACAATTTCCGGTCTATTCGAGTAATTATTTTTCTAACTAGTATCTAATATAGCTTAGAAGATGACACAAAAGTTTCACGTTAGGAGAAATTGATAATAATATCTCTTTTAAAAGTTGGGTGGAATGTAGTGGTCCCGGGGGGAGTTTGATGACCTTGGTCAGCACTCAGGAGGCTTGTTGAGACTTTGTGATGTCGGTTCTTGTTTTGCCTTCTGTACAAATATATAGTTGACAAAAGTGTTTACTTGTTAAACATGACTTTTCAGATGTGCAAATATGTTGCTCTGTGCGAAGAAGTTGGTATGAGTCCTAAATCACAGCCTGCTGTTAGAAGCCATCCTAAACAAAGCAATCCTTGTGTGTTCAACACTCCAAGCAATTATGTGCCTGAACCTAGAACACCAGTCGATAATGTTAATCTCCAAGCTGTTGTTTAGTTTTCCCGCGCCGGCGTGCATGGCGCGGCTGTGTTCCACTGCCGCGCCACAGCGCCCGGCGCGGCCATGCAACGTTGTCGCGTCGTCGCGCATGGAGCAGCAAGACAGGGCTGCCGCGCTTAACTGTAACAAAAACCAGTATGCCTGGGTGGAACCCGAGGCAAAAATCTAGCGGCGCAGCTGCTTCGTCTTCCCGCGCCTTCGTGCATGGCGCGTCAGTGTTTCATTGCCGCGCCACAGCGCCCGGCGCGGCAGCCCTGGGTAATGGGCGACACCCTGAACCATGTTGTCCAGGACTGCCGCGCCAAAGGGGGTGGCGCGGCAGGCACACATTGCCGCACCAACGCGCATGGCACGGCAATCCTGATGGCAGCCAGAAACAGAAGTTTCTTCTGGTTTCTGCTGCCCTCTCAACTCGACGCACCTGCAGAAAATCCACAGAACTGATCCACTCATCCAGAAGCCAATATGGGGACACTTCCTATGCACCAAACATAATTTCATACAAAGTGCGTACATTCAAACATAGTCCGACATACAAACATCACACAAAGTCCATAAGTTCAACATCCTAAGGCCAACACATGCTCCGACAAAGTCCGGCACACACAAACATCTAGTTCAACATCCTAAGGCGTAGACATGCCTCCTACATAGTCCGGCACACACAAACATCACATATGGTCCATAGGATCAACGACGGCGGCGGATTTGGTCCTCGGGGCTGAAAATTTGTTTAGCTCGGTGTTCCCTCCCCGGTTCTGTGTCCAAGACGTTTGCACTCCCAACTTCAGCGGGCCCACGTGGACGACGGCCGCGAACTTTCTTCGCAGGAGGTGGGCGAGGCTGCAAAAATTGGACACAACACTATAGAAGAGCAAGGTATTATCAAATGCCGACTTAGAAGGAAATTTTTAGATTCATTAGCCGACTCGTCGACTCTCCTTGTGTTTGAGTAGCGGGTGGGGCATCAAATAGTACGTCCATCGGAATCTCTGAGACGTACGTGGGGTCTCCACGCTCACTAGCAGCCGCTGGTGAGGAGGAGGAGTCTCCATCGTCCTCATCACTGGGCTCAGGGGTGGCGATTTCCTTACCACGACCACGGCTGCCACTAGCAACAACACGACCTGCTGATGCCGACGCGGTGTGAGCGGTGCTTCGAGATGGGGTCCTTGTCGAGCTTCTAGCCCCGTGGTGAACTGGAGTACGGCGGGATCCTGAAGAAGTGGCCTGAACATTGACGCCATGGACAACATCTGGAGCCGCTATGCAGTTCAACTTCATTGCCATACGCCTGCAGCTCCTCCGGACCCTCTACAACATGCAATTGGTACAAATTGAAGACATATTCAAAATATGGATAAACTTAAGCATTCAATTTTTGAAAACTAATACTACCTCTGCAAAGCTGCGTAGGGCTCCACCTTCGGAAGCACTTGCATGTTCCATGGCCACTCCTGCCTCATTTGCAAGCCTTGCAAGTTGTTGTCCCTACAAAAAAAAATCTTATTATAGATACAAATTATTAGAAACCGGAGTGATCAAACAACATTGGCTTGGGATAAATTTACCAAGTAATCGTGCAAAGGTGCTCGCTCTGGCTGTGTGCCCACACGTGTCAGGGTGTCGTACTCATCCGCTATGTCGTCGTCGGAGTCTGAGGGGGCATCTTCAATGTGCTCATCCGTCAAAGCTGGCTTGATCTTGGTTCTTGTAGAGGTATGGTACCACCTCATGTACTCTCTATGTGGTCCAGGACGCCAACCAGACCATCTTCAGGATCCATCCTCTGGCGATTGTTCCAAAGGTCCAAGTACCTAGCATGCTTCACCGTCCAATCATTCTCCTTGTATCTTTTTTGCCTGTTCATCCTGAAATACCAAAATTGCTTGTCACATTATTTACAAAGCAACTTATGCCATATGAGAATAATGAAAAATGTATCGAGTTGGTTTCTTACTTGTGCAAGGCCGGAACGGTGGACAAACGCTCTGGAGGCGAAGGCTGAAGCCTCCCAAACTGGCGTAGCACCCTGTTTGGCAAATGCTACTCGACAACATAGTAGATGATGAGTGGCACTGTTGACCTCCACGAAGCTTCTCTCGTAACACATGGGTGAGAACTGGACGTGTTGAGGAAAGTCGCGGGCGTACGGTAGCCACTCAACCTACAAACATACAACATGTTTAGAGAAAATGTGATGAACCAAAATTTACAAATTCAACACGAACTAGTGGACATGGGTTTGTACCTGTGCCTGAGTAAGACAGTTCAACTCGTTTGTGTAGAACTTGTACCTCCTTCCCGGAGGACCACGTACCGCTGTCGCTGTCTTCCACACAAACCCAAAAGTGGGTCGAGAATCCTGCTGATTCCAAGCCTGCAAAATATAACCAAAATTTGAAAGATCAATAATTCATGAATATAAGTCTGCATGAATAAAGAACAAAAGATTTGTATGTACCTCAACTGGCCCGCGGTGTGGTCGGCCTACTGGAAGACGCTCCCAAATCCAAATCTGCAGGAGGTAAGCGCATCCACCAAGGTTCACGTCCCGTCCACTCCGCCTACAGGCATCACATAGCTGCCTATACAGCCATGCCAAAACCGCCGAACCCCAACTGTAGCCACAGATATTGTCCCAATCCTGACCCAAAAGTGGCAGAACCATCCAAGAAACGGTGTTACCCACAGCATCTGGTAGCAGGAACGTGGCAACAAAGTGCCAAAGCCATACACGTGTGTGCCTCTCTACAACAGCCTGAGGAGTTCCCTGGGGGCATACGGTGAAGTGCTGCCTCAACCAAACTGTGTTCACTCTGGAGGTCTTCTTCGACGCATCCCCCCTCATCAGCATCTGGTGGTCTCACCCCAATGTGCAACTCAACCATGTCACGCCAACCAGCACTCTGAATGATCCCACTCACTGGCAGCCCCTCAAGTGGAAGACCAAGGATCATGGCGGTATCCTGCAAGCTGTCTGTCATCTCTCCACACGGTAGGTGGAAAGAGTGGGTCTCCGGACGCCATCGATCCACCAAGGCCGACAACAACGGCCCATCCATCACAGGCAACCCACGAACCACGACCAAAGCAATGTCCAAGAACCCCGCTCTAGCCAAGTACGGGGCGTATCTCTCGTACCAAGGAAGTGGAAAGTTCTATCGCACCCTCAACGGGTTCAAGTCCTGAAAAACAATAAAATTCAATAATTACAACATTAGCAATGTGTAGTCCTCAAAATGCAAGAAATATGCTTAGCTCACATATTAACACTATTACATATTAAACACAACTAGGAGGTACAATAACTAATACATTTGGATCTTAAGTTCAAGCTTTTGTAAATACCTCGTGAAGGTCGGCCAGAAGGTGTGCACGATGGCTGCCATCATATACAGCCTCAAGGAGCGGGTACACTGGGTGCGCCATCCTGAAAAAATTTACTTGTAGTTAGTAACAACAAAAAAAATTCAAGGTAAGTATATAGAAATATAAAATTATTTAACTTGCATACAAAATTTCATAATTTTCACCTACTAACATACTACCATGACACCTACCCTCGAGTTGGAAGCACCCATCCTTCTATTTGTCCCCGTTGCTTTTTTCTTGCCCTTCGATTTTCTTTTCCGACACTTGCAGTTTTTAATTTCTTTGTGACATTTTGAGCAAAGATACGTCATCTTGTCTGCATCAGCTTCAAAATCACCCATATCATAATCAGCGGCAAACCTTCCTTGACACGCGTCCATGTCCCCTTTCGAACACACCTTTTGCCTCCTACCCTTTTTCAATTTCTTCAAAGACGGCAGTGGCACGTACTCTGGGCCATCATATTCAGGCCATTGTGACGGATCAAGGTACGGCTCAAAGTTGGATTCCCAAATCTTAATGGTGTGTTCTCTAAAGAACAAAGGAGACATGTACATGGCATTTTCATAGTCTAGACCTCTAGCATTGCAAGCTGTCATCAAGTGAGAACAAGGAAGATGCAACAATTGAGGACTGTTACACGTGCAAGTACCGGCCCGGAGGTCCACCCTATAGTGTCGACCGCCATGACTCTCCCCTCCAACATTAGTAGTAGAGGAACCTCGAATAGAATAAATCATTCGGTCTGGACCGGATGCTTCTGCATGTTGGTTCACAGATCTTAAAGCAGCATCATACATTATCTCATTTGCAAAGGATCCAATTCTACCCCCATTATCCAACAAATCACGTGCATTCCGCCATCTTTTCACAAAGTATTCATTGCATTTTTCAAATGAGTATTCAATGATCCCCGCGACGGGTCTACTTCTTATTCCTTTAAATATGTTGTTGACACTTTCAGAATAGTTTGTTGTCAAGATACCCCAACGCATACCCCCGGCATCATATGCTTGAGCCCATTTGTCCTTATCCTCCATTTCATACTCCAACCAATCTTTAGCTTCCTCGTTCAAGTTCTTAACTAAATCTTTGTGCACTTCCTTAATTTGTCCTCTGTATGTACTGATGCCAGCAACTTCAACTGTCCTATTACCTCCTTGTTCTTTTGACGACGCCACAAATTGGCGGCAAAGTGCCTAATGCACCACCGATGAACAAGTGGTTGATACCCATCCAGGTGGTCGCTCGCACATTTGATGAGACCATGGTGCCGATCTGAGATCATACATACCTGTCGCGTTGGACCAAGTATGTTAATGCGAAGGAGCCTCATGAACCATGACCAAATGTCGTCATTCTCACTCTCCGCCAAGGCAAAACCTAAAGGCACAAGTTGTTGTTCAGGATCTACAGCAACTGCCATCATGAGTGTACCTCTGTACTTGCCGGTCAAGAAGGTTTCGTCTACAAGTATCACCGGACGACAGTGTTGGAAAGCCACTTTACATTGTGGAAAGCACCAAAAAACACGTAGAAGGACGGGCTTCAAAACACAACCGTCAAGAACACGAGAACCAGTCATGTAAGGGAACCATTTAACCCCAGGATTGAAGTG
Source organism: Cenchrus americanus (assembly GCA_947561735.1). Classification (NCBI taxonomy): domain Eukaryota; kingdom Viridiplantae; phylum Streptophyta; class Magnoliopsida; order Poales; family Poaceae; genus Cenchrus; species Cenchrus americanus. Next base: position 27,647,887 of record OX387242.1, on the reverse strand, counting down.
GTTCATGGCTCTCAAGACCCTTGGAATTTTTGCATATGACTCTTTCCAATCGCCCCATAGCAAGGCAATTGCATGTTGTTTAGCCCGCCATGCCTTAGAATACTTCACACGATATCCAGCAAACATCAATATCTGCTCTATCAAATTGCCGGCCGTCACCTCACTATTCTCACGAACAACGCCTAAGATACACCTTCCAATGTAACTTGCGATCAATTGTGCGTGAACTCCCTTCACCCGACTCGAACGACATGTGTGAGGTCCCACAACCTTTGTAATCTTCCATTTCCCCGTCCCTCTCTCTGCGGTACCGTGCCCATACACGCCACATGCACCCTTGTTTGCACATTACTTCATACCTAAGATTCCCCGTCCGAATGGACCACGGTGAAAGGCCTATAATGCTTCACCGCATAGTCGCCCAAGAAAAACTTAAGTTCATCAAGGGAGTCAAACATCATTTTCTCATGTATCTCGTGCTCACCGGTAAAAATTATTCCTTCGTGAACAACCTAGTAGAATCACAAATGGCTCTATCGATCCTACTCAAGTCTCTCGTCATTGCGAACCGAAGGGATTCCAAATTGGTACCGAGCTTGGGTGTAGTGTTCAAGACTCTCACCAATTCTAGTGTTGTCCGGGAACCTAGGTACGTGTTCTTCACTTTCACCATTTCTAGTGTTCACTGGCGGCCTACTTATGTGCACTTCCCTTTCAAAGGTTCTATGGTTCACCGAGGGTCCTGCAACATAATCATGCTGAACACCATCAAAGTTAACCTCACTTAAACCAAGGAGTGCTTCAGCCGCATGTGCATTGGCATCATTTTTCTCTTCCGCATGCTCCTCATCAGACTCATCTTCAGAATCACCTTCTTCAAAGCTGTCAGATATATCATCATCGTCCATGGTTTCTTCCTCCCGCTCAAAACAATCATTGGGAAAATCATCATTCACCATCCCAACATCCCGACTAGGTTCCCTACAACCAAAGTCCTCCTCTAAAATTGTAGACTCTTGTGTACCTTTTAGAACCTCAAACGGCACTTCCTCATTCATGTTAAAATTACCACTAGGCCCACGAGTAATATCTACCACAACCTCCAGACATGACACATTAGCTTGACCAACTACCTTCTTATACCGATTCCAATTTTCTTCACTTGACAAGCTCATCAACACATAATGAGCTCTAGACTTCCCACAATCAAAACGACCTCTAAATGTCAACTCATGCATTCCAACTCCATAGGTGACCATTGCACAATCAACTACATCCTTAAAGCTTGGCGGATCATCAAATGTTTCTACTAACTCTGTCATATTCTCAAACTCTCCATTTTCTTTAACTACACCCCCATGAAACATGCGAACTAAACAGTCCATCTACAAAATTTAAAGAACTTCATGAACTAACTTGTTTCATAAGTACATAGTACTAGAATAGATGATTTATTATAAATATACATGCAAAATTAGAATTGTGTTCAACAAAAATTATATCCATCTCGATTAGTTATATATATATATAAATGCATGTACACATTATGCATATTATGTTATTCAACAAAATTGTTAGGTATTCCCCCTAATAAACGCGCATCCATATAATAGCTACACCCATTATCAACTACCCTAAACATTTGACATCAATAGTATCATTAAATCGATTCATGCAACATGTTCTACACGTCAATAACACGGGCAGAGACACTACTGCGTATGAACTAATCATCATTTACATTAAAACTAATTGCATTTCGTCTAAATTTCAAATTTATATACCTAACCCTAGGTCACAAACATCTACTCCGATCTACACAATGCAACGGTAAAAGAGGGAGAGAAGTAGGTCAATACCTTCACAAGGACGCGGGGAACGAATTCCCCCACTTTTCCCACCCCAAATCCACCGATTTGGGGCCGGATGGGGGGGGCGGCGGCACTACGTGGGCGGCGCGGCTCAGGCTGGGGAGAAGAAAGGGGAGAGGAGGAGGAAGAAGGGGGCCGCACGGGCCCTGATGTTTTGCTGCTGCCGCGCCGGTGGGGTGGCGCGGCGCGGCCGGCCCACGCCCCCGGCGCGCGCGCCGCGGCCGGCCGGGCCGTGGCGGCCGCCGCGCCGCCGCATGTGGCGCGGCGGCGGCCGCCCGCCGCACCACGCAGCCAGGCGCGGCCAAAGGGGTCACCGCGTGCAAAAAAAGTTCGCCAGGGGTTATTTTTAAAAATAATTTAAAAAAGGTTAAAATTAAAAAATTGTCCAAAGTTGGATAGGGTATTGGTTAGTACGGAATGGGAGCAGCATTTCCCCTTGGCCACCATGGTTGCTCTTAATAGAGAAATTTCCGATCACACGCCGCTTTTGTTAAGCACGGAGGAGGCCCCAAAGCACTCCAAGCAGCCACAGTTCAAATTCGAGCTGGGTTGGTTGTTGTGTGAGGATTTTTTTTGCATTGTCCAAGAGGTTTGGAACAAAGAGAATAAAGGTAATACTTCGCTGCTAAGATGGCAGAATAAGATTAGGAGGCTCAGGCAATTTCTTAGAGGGTGTATGAAGAATATGTGTGGGGCATACAAGAAAGAAAAGCAAGAACTCATCGGGAAGGTGGGTGAGCTAGATAAAAGAGTGGTGGTTCATCTGCTAAGCCAGCAATAAATGGACCTTAATAAGCAAAGAGGAGGAAATTGCTTGGTTCCAAAGGGCTAAGACTACAAAGATGCTTCATGGGGATAGTAATACCAAATACTTCCAGTTGGTCGCGAATGGCAAACGTAGGAAAACTATAATTTTTAAACTAGAGCAAGAAGAAGGCATAATTGAAGGAGAAGACAATTTGAAGAAATACATTACTGATTTCTACAAAATCCTTTTTGGTAAGCCAAAGAAGAACAACTTCTCTCTTGTAGAATCGATGAATGGGGATATCCCACATGTCTGTACAAAAGAGAATGAAGCCTTGACTACAAGTTCTCGGAAAAGGAAGTGAGAGATGTCATTTTCCAAATGAAGCATAACAAGGCTCCGGGTCCAGATGGGTTTCCGGTTGAATTCCATCAGGTTCTTTTGGAGTCTCATCAAGGATGACCTAATGGCTATGTTCCGAGATTTCCATGCGGAAAACCTTAGGTTGTTTAGCCTCAATTTTGGGATTATTACGCTGGTTCCGAAATTGAGCGAGGCTACGAAAATTGAGCAGTACCGTACAATCTGCATGCTCAATGTGAGCTTCAAAAATTTTACTAAAGTGATAGCCAATCGTTTGTCCTTGGTGGCTAATAAAGTCATTGGGCCCTCACAATCGGCTTTTTTTCCGGGATGATATATTCTTGATGGTGTTGTTATCTTGCACGAGACGCTGCATGAGCTTAAGAAAAAAAGGTTGGATGGGATTGTTCTCAAAATCGATTTTGAGAAGGCCTATGATAAAGTCAACTAGCATTTTTTACAGAAGGTTATGAGGATGAAATGTTTTCACATAAATGGGGGAGATGGATAGAGAAAATAGTGTGGGGGAGGGGAGTGTGAGTATTAAGGTGAACGACGAGTTGGGTCACTTCTTCCGGACCAAATTGGGTTTGAGGCAGGGTGACCCTCTTTCACCTGCTTTGTTTAACATCATTTTGGTGGACATGCTTGCGGTTCTAATCGAGAGATCCAAAGACCAAGACCTCATCTGGGGACTAGTGCCCCATTTAGTGGATGGTGGTCTCTCCATTCTGCAATATGGAGATGACACTATCCTCTTTTTGGAGCATGATGTCGGGAAGGCCAATAACCTAAAGCAAATTCTTTTGAGCCGCACCCTGCATGAGGATGAGAGAAGAAGATGAGATAAAGAAGAAAAGATAGAGAGAAGAAGATGAATAAGTGACTCACTGGGAGAGGAAAGAATAAAAGAGATGAGGAGAGATAGGGCTGGCGTTGGGAACGGGACTTTGACCCTTTAGTTTCTCATGGAACACCATCTGGGACTAAATGTTTAATCTCAAGTGGTGTTTTCACTCAAGACTAAATAGGGACCCTTTAGTCTCGGGTGAAAACACCATTCTAGACCAAAGTGTTACACCAATAATTGTTGCTGCACTAGTCTTGAACCCGAGGTCTTTAGTCTTGGTTAGTAATACCAATCAGGACTAAAGGGTAGGGACATCCGTGGCCGTTCGAGGCCACATCGACGAAAATCGTTTAGTCCCAACTCCAAAGTTCAACTGAGACTAATGGCTGGTGCCAAGGTCACCTCTCTACTAGTGTACTCAATACTATGTTGGAGGTGGCTCTAGGTCGTATGAGGTTTTCAATGAATTGAATGTCACTGCTGCAAATTCAACAAGGATGAGATCTTTTGCTGCCAGCATGTTCTAAAAGTGTTGACAGACAAGGGGGTCAAACAAATTCCGGACCCCTATGGACACACAGGAGAAACAATGCAACTTTTGTATCTGCGCTGCAAATTGGAGGTCAAATGGCTACGATGATGCCAGAGAAGGCCAAGAGAGCAGCCCGCTTTGCAAACCTTGCACACATATTTGCAAATATTTCTCAGCAAGTCAGTGTCACATTTTTGAGAGATTGCATGACTCGGCATGTTTAGTTTGGCTGCGACATGATGGTGAATAGTGCCAATTTTCTACTAAGTTGTCGCATTGGACGTCCATGTGCAATAGAGGCGGAATTTCCTACTGTAAGAAAAGCAAGGAAGTACAAGAAAAAAGGCACAAGCCCAAGCCCAAGGTGCAGTAGCACAGCAGCAGGTGCTGCAGCAAAGGCTCTGAACATGATTTTTTTTCAAACCTCAATGAGCCACGTCAGCACACATCATCTTCTACCAAATACCAACAATCAATCAGCTGGCCACTTATATTTTTTGAATCTCCACCAATTAGATGCAAATATTCACCGTAGTGGCATTAACATTAACATAAAGACTCCGGTGTGATACATGAAAGTCTACCAAGAAAACCCTCTCAAATCTTGCAGCAACATGCGGAGAATCATCTAGTATTACTAGATATATACCCCAAAGCTTCCTAGCTACTTTGCAAACTCACTCCAGAGTCCAGACTCGAGAGCAACAAAAGTTGCACGACAAAACTCTGCACAATATATTTACTACCAGAAGACATGCTTAATTGATGCTTCCTAGCTACTTCGCAATCTTGGAGATGACGGACTCAAACGCCCCGACCAGAGCCTTTACCCTGCTCTTCCTCGTCTTCACCAGCTTGCTCGCCGTCTCCTCGATCACGTTGTTGTACAGTCTCTGGCTCTTCTTCTTCTCCAACGTCTTCTGGTGCCTCAGCGTCACCACAGGCACGACGAACCCACCGGCGCCACCACTGGAACCGCCGACACCGCGTCTCCGGAGGCTCCTGATCCTGAGCTGAATTCCTCTGCCAGTGCTCCCTGACGAAGGATCCTCACCGCCCCTCCTGGACCTCATCCTCGCCAGCTTCTTCTTCCCCTCCTCCTCTTCTGGCGGCGGCGCGATCATCGGCGCCCTGGTGCTCCGGGAACGAAGCTTGAAGGTGCCTCCTGCTGACAAGTTCTTGCTCGCCTGCCGGGCGAACGGGTACCGCACCGACCGGCTGCTGATGCTGACGCTCATGCTCTTCACCCGCCGGTGAGCCGGGATCGGCCTGCTCGCTTCGGCTGCGGCGGCGTACTCTTCTGCTTCCTCGTCGAGAGAATATACTGGTTTCACTTCATGGACGACCATCTCCTTCTCAAGGTCACGCAGGAGGCTTACCCGGCTCTGCATCAGAGATGGGGAGAGGATTTGGTACCCGTCGAGGAGGAGTTCTTGATCAATGGCGGCCATCTTCTCGACGAGCAGCAGTGACCCCATTGGTTTCTTCCCTTTCGGTGGTTTCGCGCTCTTGGTGTGCATTGTTTCATCCTGATTCTGTACACCATCCACTTGTCCGGTGACGACCTTGGCCTTCTCGGCATCGCCGCCGGAGCCAGCGACTTGGGCCGCCGCCGTGACCTTATCAGGCAAATATGCAGCCGACGATCCATGGGGCGGCGGAACCGTAGTAGTATCATACGCCGTGATGTCCTTCCACTCCACGCTGTCGCCGCCTCCCTTACTCCCCTTGCCGGCGGCCGCCGCCTTCTCGCTGGCCTTGCTGGAATCCCCGACGCGGCGCCGGAACACCGACCGCACCTTGCCCATCACCCTGCTCTGGCTCTCCGGTGCCGCCGCCACCGCCACCGGCGGCTGCTTCCGGGGCTTGGCGTGATGCTTCGTCTTCTTCGTGGCCTCCTTCTCCTCGAACGCGTGCGTGCCGCCGTACTTGCAGACGTGGTGGCAGGACCCCGCCGACGGCCTGAGGTAGCCGGGGACGGGCTTCGCGCCGCCGCCGCTGTGGTGATGGTGATGAGGCGGCGTGCTGCGCCCGGTTGACTTGGCGGCTTGAGCGGCCATCTGTACCTCCATTGACGATCCGTCGAGCAGCGTGTCTTCCAAAATTTTAGGAGAGCGTAAATCTGCAGGGGAGCGAAAAATGGTTTCAGGTTTGTTGGGTGGTCTATGGGATCGATCGAACTCTGATTGTCTAGCAGAGCACAGGGAACTCACCGCCACCGGCACCCCCGCCGCGCCGGATTTGGCTTCACTCGCCGCGCGCCATGGCCACCAAGCAAGTAGAGAGAGAGCTCACCGGACACGAGGAAAGCAGAGCTTCTTCACTGCGCTGCTTCCTGCGAGTTTCGGGGTGGACTAGTTGCACCTACACAAATATATACATGCTGCCGTGCAGGCGGCGCGCAGGGGCTCGAGATGAGGAAGGGATGGGCTCGATCGCCGATGGCATCACTGGGGCCGGGGCGGGGCGGCGGCGGGGGTAGGAAGGAGGCGACGGGGTCAAGAAAGGGAAATGGCGGTCGGTAGCAGCAGCTGCTGCGGGGCCGCAGGTCCCTGTTCTTTCTTTAATGGCGCGGCCGACGATGAGGGCGGAAGAAGCTGCGGCGGCCGGTCAGAGATCGGTGGCAGGAGGAGGACTGGAGGAGGTCAAACACGGCGGGAGACGAGACGACGAGCACGCCGGTGGGGTCTCTCAGTTTGATTTCGAAGAGGGGAGTGTTTGTTGGTTGGCGGGAGGGGTTAGGTGCGCGTTCGCGCCAGTTGGCTGGCTGGCTGCCCGGCGGGGTCCACCGGCAACCCACGTTTGAATTTGAACGGGTTCGTCGCGAGGGGCACTCATGTCGTGGTGGGTACTGGGCCCACGGTACAGCGAGTTGGCGGCGACTGTTTCTAGACACGCCAAGAGGTAAACTTTCTTTTTTTTTAGGAAAAGAGGTAAACTTTCGTATCAATTGAAATTTGCAAACTTAATCCAAATAATCGATGGACCGGGTACTTCGATCTAGTTTCAGCTAACTGAAAAGAACATTTAGCCAGCTAAAATGTATTCATAGTAGCTGAATATTTGCCAGGTGTAAAATTTAGGTGTGGATCCAAATAAGGCGCAATCCAATTAAGCAAAAAATTACAATTTTTCGTCGTAAATCACTATTCATTCACGCCAATTTACCAATCTACTAATTCACGTTAAATTCACACAGAATGTTCCACTCGTGCGCAATCCATGATGATGTTTTAGTTTTAGTGTAACACCTCCATTCTTAATATATGATGTTCAAGACAAACAAATTAATTTATTTTTGAATTAATTTACTTGTTATAAGCGTCATATGTTTTTAAAGACAGAGAGTACTAACCAAAGTGCCCCAAAGACGGTCAACTTGGGTTACGAAGACGGCGCACGGGGCAGAGACGCCAGGTTACAGAGAAGAATGATACATACGGGTCAATTAAGCATCGTTTAGCAGGTATACTGACGTTAAGTTAATCATTAATCAAGTTAGCACACCGATTACTAGTTTACTACCATGCTGCAGGTACCACGTGGTTTTTATCTAACACGTGAAAATTTTTGGTCGTCGGTCAATAGCCTTGACTTTATTATTTCCTTAAAGAATGAAAAAAAACCTTGTTGCTGTCCAGTATTCTTCAGAGAGCCTAGCAACATGGCGTCATAAGTTGAATTCTCGCAGCCTCCGGCGGAAATCAAATGCAGCAAAAGATCGGCACGACAGATTAAACATACAAGAACCGAATCACTGGCATAATCTCGAGAAGAAAGGAGAAGAAAAACATTGGCAAAAGGAATGCAAAAAAGTCAAGAAGAAAAAATTGACAATTTTTTTTTTAAAAAAATGATCAGCTCAGTTTAGCTCGAATCATCTAGAAGTCAGATGTGTACGTGACGACCCATGTTGCCACGAGAGCATTTCATCATAGCCTGGGGTTTAATATTGTGGATTGGCAGCGCTCGAACCCTCGATGTACTGGATTGAGATCCACCATCCTAGTGAACCAAGTGTGCTAGTACTCCCCGTTTGTTTTCTGACTCTAAAGAAGAGAAATATGATGAAGATTTCGATGAAGCCCATGCGACCGTCTTTTTTACTTCTTCACCCTAAAAAGAATTTCACAAATACGCTTCTTTTCGAAAGATTTCAAAAAATAGACTCCGAGCTCAGCGCCAAGATAACACGTCTCGGCGCCAGGGATCTTGGCGCCGACGCACAAGACTCCGGCATCCGCTTGAGTGTTGCACGCATGCACACACACGCAGATGTTACATGCGCACATGCAAGCCGCATGCCATGCACACACATGCACGGAGGCACACTTCATTCCGCTGAATCATTGCCATGCACACACTTCTTGATGGTGCACAAGTTGCATCATTGCATGCTTGAGTTCATTTCGCGACACCGAAACAAGATGGCAGACCTCAGCGCCGCAGATTTTGGCGCCGAGCTCGGCGCCATGGATCGCGGCGCCGAGGTCCACGTCGGATCCACGTGTATCGCTCACCTTTTGACCTCGGCGCCAAGATTTACACCGCTGAGACGTGTTACCATGGCGCCACGGTTCACGGCGCCGAGCTTGGGGTCTATTTTTTTTGAAAATCTTTCCAAAAGGGATGTATTTGTGAACTTCTTTTACCAAAGGGTCAAAAAGCAAAAAGACAGGCCATGCGAATACACGCCAGCACTGGATTCATGCATTTGTTTGGACTTTGGTGCGCGCACTACGGGAAAACCGACGTTTGCCCTGCGTTATGTTGCTTGTCGTGCGCTTTATATCGAGGCGCACGGCAAAGCCATTCTTTGTCGTGCGTCCCAGCTCCAGCGCACGGCAAATATTTACGCACGGTAATGACTCTTTGCCGTGCGTTTTTCAACGGGTGCACGACAAAGGAAAATCTTTGCGGTGCCTTTTCGTAGAGACGCACGGCAATCCGTGTTTGCTAACGCCACCACCGACGTTTCCGTCTTTTAAAGTGGACTACAAAATCAGCAGCCCGGACCTTCCGTACTAGAACTAGATCGGCGGCATAATTCTCACAAGAAGGAAAAAAAAGGCAAAAATATTGAAAAAAAATAACAGCTCAGTTTAGCTCGAATCAAAGGGATGTATTTGTGAACTTCTTTTACCAAAGGGTCAAAAAGCAAAAAGACGGGCCATGCAAATACACGCCAGCACTGGATTCATGCATTTGTTTGGACTTTGGTGCGCGCACTACGGGAAAACCGACGTTTGCCCTGCGTTATGTTGCTTGTCGTGCGCTTTATATCGAGGCGCACGGCAAAGCCATTCTTTGTCGTGCGTCCCAGCTCCAGCGCACGGCAAATATTTACGCACGGTAATGACTCTTTGCCGTGCGTTTTTCAACGGGTGCACGACAAAGGAAAATCTTTGCGGTGCGTTTTCGTAGAGACGCACGACAATCCGTGTTTGCTAACGCCACCACCGACGTTTCCGTCTTTTAAAGTGGACTACGAAATCAGCAGCCCGGACCTTCCGTAATAGAACTAGATCGGCGGCATAATTCTCACAAGAAGGAAAAAAAGGCAAAATATTGAAAAAAAATAACAGCTCAGTTTAGCTCGAATCAAAGGGATGTATTTGTGAACTTCTTTTACCAAAGGGTCAAAAAGCAAAAAGACGGGCCATGCGAATACACGCCAGCACTGGATTCATGCATTTGTTTGGACTTTGGTGCGCGCACTACGGGAAAACCGACGTTTGCCCTGCGTTATGTTGCTTGTCGTGCGCTTTATATCGAGGCGCACGGCAAAGCCATTCTTTGTCGTGCGTCCCAGCTCCAGCGCACGGCAAATATTTACGCACGGTAATGACTCTTTGCCGTGCGTTTTTCAACGGGTGCACGACAAAGGAAAATCTTTGCGGTGCGTTTTCGTAGAGACGCACGGCAATCCGTGTTTGCTAACGCCACCACCGACGTTTCCGTCTTTTAAAGTGGACTACGAAATCAGCAGCCCGGACCTTCCGTACTAGAACTAGATCGGCGGCATAATTCTCACAAGAAGGGAAAAAAGGCAAAAATATTGAAAAAAATAACAGCTCAGTTTAGCTCGAATCAAAGGGGTGTATTTGTGAACTTCTTTTACCAAAGGGTCAAAAAGCAAAAAGACGGGCCATGCAAATACACGCCAGCACTGGATTCATGCATTTGTTTGGACTTTGGTGCGCGCACTACGGGAAAACCGACGTTTGCCCTGCGTTATGTTGCTTGTCGTGCGCTTTATATCGAGGCGCACGGCAAAGCCATTCTTTGTCGTGCGTCCCACCTCCGGGGCGCACGGCAAATATTTACGCACGGTAATGACTCTTTGCCGTGCGTTTTTCAACGGGTGCACGACAAAGGAAAATCTTTGCGGTGCGTTTTCGTAGAGACGCACGGCAATCCGTGTTTGCTAACGCCACCACCGACGTTTCCGTCTTTTAAAGTGGACTACGAAATCAGCAGCCCGGACCTTCCGTACTAGAACTAGATCGGCGGCATAATTCTCACAAGAAGGAAAAAAAAGGCAAAAATATTGAAAAAAAAATAACAGCTCAGTTTAGCTCGAATCAAAGGGATGTATTTGTGAACTTCTTTTACCAAAGGGTCAAAAAGCAAAAAGACGGGCCATGCGAATACACGCCAGCACTGGATTCATGCATTTGTTTGGACTTTGGTGCGCGCACTACGGGAAAACCGACGTTTGCCCTGCGTTATGTTGCTTGTCGTGCGCTTTATGTCGAGGCGCACGGCAAAGCCATTCTTTGTCGTGCGTCCCGGCCTCCGGCCGCACGGCAAATATTTACGCACGGTAATGACTCTTTGCCGTGCGTTTTTCAACGGGTGCACGACAAAGGAAAATCTTTGCGGTGCGTTTTCGTAGAGACGCACGGCAATCCGTGTTTGCTAACGCCACCACCGACGTTTCCGTCTTTTAAAGTGGACTACGAAATCAGCAGCCCAGACCTTCCGTACTAGAACTAGATCGGCGGCATAATTCTCACAAGAATGAAAAAGGCAAAAATATTGAAAAAAAATAACAGCTCAGTTTAGCTCGAATCAAAGGGATGTATTTGTGAACTTCTTTTACCAAAGGGTCAAAAAGCAAAAAGACGGGCCATGCGAATACACGCCAGCACTGTGATTTTTTTGCCCTTATTTGTGGCATCATCTGTAATGCTTTTTTTTGTATGACAGCTTTTGGTGCTCCATTCATTAGGTTCAGTTTCTAACATTGCTGCTGGATGATTAGTCATGTTTCCATTCATTTATTTTCTTTTTTTTTCAAATTAAATCAAGCCTCCCATGTACTGCTGTCATGCCATGTTCAAGGTTTTGTGACATTGTCAGTGAGTTATAATGATCTTCTATATGTAGATATTTTTATACCAAAATGGCATCTTAGGATCACATAATCATTTGTTACCTCCATTTCTTAGTATGTTTAGAATCCCATTTTAGTACAACCGCTGCTTACTAGTTCTGCTAATTAATTAGTAATTAATTTAGCTAATACTAGTTCTCCTTGTTTCCTCTGTTTTCTTTAGGGTCTGAGAAATAGGACATCATCTTCTAGACTTGTCAAGCTGTTACTCAAATTATAAGCATTTTACCCAAATTGTGAGGTACGCCCACTATCTTTCTTATACAACAACTTAGCATTTTCTATTACTCAAATATAAGCATTTTACCCACCATATTAGCTTGTTGCAAAAAGCAACTCAATCAACCAAAAATAGAAATATAATATATGTTTAAAAAGTTCCTACATGCACATATTTGAGAAGTAAGCAAGATACATGTACTAATTTCTGCTGCTACATTTTATACTTCAATAGTTTTGAATATGGCCGCCGAAGGCTTTCACATGAATAAACTACAATATGTCTTTTTTTCCACTGCTTGTCATTGAACTACAACTTAGCATTATTGAGTACTCAAATTAGCACAATCTAGGCGCCAATTTAGCTGATTCCAAAAAGCAACTCCATCCATTTAGTGGAGTTAGGTGGATAATTTTTTCTGCTGCTTGTCATTGAACTACAACTTAGCACCCTTAAGTACTCAAATTAGCACCATTTAAGCGCCAACTTAGCTGATTGCAAAAAATAACTCAATCCATTAATGGAGCTAGGAGCTATTTTTTCTGCCGCTTGTCACTAAACTACAACTTAGCATTCATGAGTACTTAAATTAGCACCATTTTAGATGCTAGTTTAGCTGATTGAAAAAAATCCAATCCATTTAGTGGAGTTAGGTGATATTTTTTCTGTTGCTTGTCATTCAAGTACAAACTTAGCATTCTTGAGTACTCAAATTAGAAGCCTTGCTAAAAAAACAACTCAACTGCAAACTTGACCATCTTTTTCCCCTTTTTTCTTTGCAAAAAGTTCCGGTTGGGGGGACTTCATAACAATTCATTGCAAGCTGGTGATCAAGAAATCTCACACAATGCCTAAACAACATAAGTAGGATGTCGGAGGCCCACCAAGGACAAATCTGGTATCTCCTTTCTTTTTTCATAAAAGATTTTGGTATTAAAATGCATTTATGTAGGATAATAATTTATGACCTTTTAATTATGAATGCCTAGCAAATCTAATTTAGTGGGTTCTGGTCTTCATCGTGAATGGTTTGGATGGGTTGTTAAAAAGTAAATTTGCAAGTGATCTTTCGTGATGCTTTAGTTTTCTGCCCTTATTGACCAGTAATATACTAGCTTTGGCCAACAGTATCAGTACGTGTGTGTTCATTAATTTGAGATAGAAGTACCATAGAAAAATCAAATGTGCCTCCCTTTTTTCCAAGAACATGTTGTGCGATATGATCTGCCTACCTAAAAATTATTTAATCCACAATTCTTTGGTAACCTCACATAAACTGTTAGCATGAACTCATTTTTTGTGCCCACTGACAATTAATTAGTTGAACGTAAGCATTGCAAAATATTGTTGTGTATTTAAAATTTGCAGACTGGCTAGGTACATCTAGTGGAGTTAGGTGATCTTTTTTTCTGTTGTTTGTCATTGAACTACAACCTTGCATTCTTGAGTACTCAAATTAGCACCATTTGACCTCCAGTTTAGCTGATTCCGAAAAGCAACCCCATCCATTTAGTGGAGTTAGGTGGATTTTTTTCTGCTGCTTGTCATTGAACTACAACATAGCATTCTTGAGTACTCAAATTAGCATAATTTAGGCGCCAATTTAGCTGATTGCAAAAAAAAATAACTCAAACCATTCAGTGGACTTAGGTGATTTTTTCCGACTACTTGTCATTGAACTACAACTTAGCATTCTTGAGTACTCGAATCAACAGTATTTAGGCGCCAGTTTAGTTGATTGCAAAAAATAATTCAATGGGTACATCTATTACTTTGCTGCATGTCTAGGCACATTTTTTGTGACATCATTGATAGAGTAGAGTTATAATTAGCATCTCCAGTTTGATTTGTTTTCATGTGATTCTGCATGCTGATGTCAATATAATATTTTAGTGGTCACACAATCTGTTTATAACTTCATTTCAGTATATTTGGAATCCCATTTTCCGCAAAACTGCTTCTTACTAATTATTAATCTTTTTATTTAGTAATTTATGTAGCTACTATTAGTTCTCCTTGTTTCTGCTATCTTTTTTCTTTTCTTTAGGGACTGAGAAACAGAGCATCACCTTCTAGGCTTGTCAAGCTGTACCAACACCTACTGACCAATGCAAGGTAGTTGAAGATGTCAAATTCGGTGGGCTGCTTAAGATTGCATGCCACAAGATACCTGGAGACTTTGCGAAGTGGGTATTTGTGGGAATGCTTTGATCCTGAAACAGCTTGTGCTACCTGGAAGGAGCAAAATCTCAGTGGCAACAGTCTGTGTCTGGAATTTTTGTATTACCAAAAAGGGTTGATCTATGTGGCAAAGTGAAGTAAGAACTCGACGATGACGCAATTAACTGTTGGTAATATCACCAAGCAGGATGTGAATCTGCGAATCTGTTGGTAATCTTTTCTTTGCTACAAGAACATATGCGTATCTATCACTTGATGCCCAAAAATTGTCCGTCGCTGTTATCTAAATCCTTTTGTAGATGCAACTTTTTTCCGCCATACTTTTTCTCTTTTTTCTGCTGCCCTGTGCACCCTGTGTGATTTTTCGGTGACTGCAACAGACCGACCCAGGGAATCAAAGCCATGAGGGATTTTTTTGCCTGCAAATATTGGTTGATGTGAAGTCGGCAACGGGTGGACGTGGAGCGAGCTTGCAGATGTTTTTTCGCGTGCATTTTCCGCCTGTAGCAATTCCGACCAAGGAAACAAGGAAGCGGAAGGAAAAAATGAAAAGGGAAGGAGGATTGGCTTAATAAATACTATACTTTCCAAAAAAAAGACAGGCTGCGCGGGAGGACCAAATTACAGCCGGCTGTAATATAGCCGGGTCCATATATATTTTGTTGCACCAAACCCCGTTTTCACAAAGTCACGGGTGCATTGCTTGAGCTTAGGGGTTCGTCAAGGTATAGAATATAATAATCATCCGAAAGTACCTGATTATTAGCATAGGGAATGTGATTAGGTCAAGGGTTTATTTAGACCAACATAAAGTTTGCTAATAAAGTCGGTACACCAGTTACTCAGAAGTCCGTACTACTAGTTTCTTGTAATCTTGGGATCTCTAGTTGATTTTACGAATTATTATACTTGGTCCGGCAACTTTGCCATGTGCCCGTAGACCGTAGCCTTGACTTTCTTGGCATGAAAACAAATTGTTGTTATCTGCTTGTCTCTCTCCTGCAGAATCAGTCTGCATGGGCATTACCACCGTTGGCCGTTGGCTGAAATTTACAAGTCTCGGTCTTTTCGAGTGGACTACGAAATCAAATCAAATGCAATAAAAATCAGTAACACGTGCAGGTCAGCAATGCAGTTTTTTTCCTATTAGCACTAGTTTAAATCGCAATGCAGATTTTTCGTATTAATTAGCACTAGTTTAAATCACTGTCATTTTGAAGGGATTGAAATCTATAATAATAAAAAAACCAGCTCATTTTAAGCTCACGTCATCATCCTAAAGTGACAGACGGACGTGGCGACCCAAGTAGCCACATGAGCATTTTCATCATTGCTGGCACAACTAAATGGGGTGAGAGAGGCTCGAACTCTCGACCTCAGGATAACTCAATAGCTATGAGACCTACGCGCTAGCCAACTGCGCCACCACCCCGTTGTGTTTGGTCCTCGAGTACAGTATATTTGTTGTACTTTCCTCCACTGCGATGCAAATTATAATTATCGACTCGAAACGGAAACTGGGCCCACGTTGCAAATGGAACTGTGCATCAACATATCTCCTCCTAGAGCTAGAGATAGTACATTCCCTAGAAAAAAAATTGCAACAATTAATTTGCATCTTGCCTAAAAGTATCACGAGAAAAAACTCAGAAAAAACTAAATAAAAATTGAACAACATGTGGATAAAAAACTGACGGCACTTTGCAAAAATGGGGAAAAAATGGAAACTCTCCGGGATTTTGGTTCATCAATTTCCCCTCCAATTCAGTGTTCATTCGTCGTCGTATCCTCACCACTTTTTTTCAAACTAAATACCTCAACTACAACTTCCACAAGTCATCATCTTTTTCACCCATCACATCCACTCTCACAGCACGCGACCCAATGCACTGTACTCTCATCACATTTCCACCACATTTTTTTCAAACTAAACACCCTAAACTCCAACTTTTCACTATCATTCATTGTTCATTCCCACCACATTCCACCAACTAAACAAAAACGAGGGGTGCAAAAATAGCTCAAGTTGATATTACGATTAGACGGGAAAAAAAATGAGTAGTGACTTAGACAACTTTGTTTTTTCTGTTAGTCCTCAACATCGAATTTTAGTAATATATTTTGAGTATTATTGGAGTTGCTCTTAAAGTATTTAGATTTGGTCCGCCACAAAGATTCAAAAATTCTAACCCCACGATTGACATATTCCACCACAAAGAATGTAATAAACTGAGTTGATCTCAGTTTGCAACACATTAGTAGTACTGTGACAACCCCATCCGAGATAATTTCGTACTATCGCTTAAACCACTCCATTTGGTCTTTAATCATCCCGTTGAGTGTTGTCGGGTTTACACCCGGTAAATCACTTGAAAATATAGAGAGGATCGAACGTATGCATAAAACTCCCACGAAGGGAAGTCCAGAGTGCCTTACAATCTCCCTGTAGGGTCCATTATTACAAATCACATCTCATGACATAAAAGTAAATGATTCGGAGTTTTATTAAAACAGCGGAAGTGCTAATAGCGATACAATACGACATCACAGGAGGCCATCCGTGATGCCATTACTTGGCATCATTATCCACCCATTCCAGTTCCCAGCCGAGTGGAATCTCACCAGGCCAAACAACTTCACCTAAAAGCAACAAATATAGCAAGGTTGAGTATACTAATACTCAGCAAGACTTACCCGACAAAAATTATCTCTAGACATGTAGGGCTTTTGGCTAGTGGGTTTGTTTTGCCAAAAAACAACTAGGATCATGGATCCTTACTTTCAATATTTTAGCTCAGATTCTAGTGAGATTAACATTACTATAATGAGCAACTAATACAATAAAGAATTGTACAATACAATTAATTCACGCAGAAGATTTCACATAGTTCCATCATTAAGGGATATCATGGCCAATTGATTAAGCAGTCTCGGATAACGGTGAGAGGCCGACAATCGATTGATTCAAAAACCTTGCAAGGTAAATCTAAACATACGGAGCGGTGCCCCAACAGAGCCGACACCGACCAAACGGTTCCCAAAAATCCTCGGGTTGGGATAATAGCTTACAGTCCCGGGTACAAGGCTATCTGGCATGCCCCACCTAGTACACCTAGCCTCACACAAGTACCCTCCTCCCGGTTGCAAGCCGGGCAGGAGACAAATCGAGAGTAGTAGTAGTAAAATCTCGTGTCGTCTCATTAAGGTACTAGGCTTACCGGTCCCATTCCCGACAAGTGCTTAGTACGTTCAAAAGCTTAGCCCACGAAGCCACTGAATCTGAGCCCAAATCCCAAGCTCTTACCACATGAGCAATCCACTTATAAAAGGGGTGGTTCCAAAAAGGAAATCATATTCTCGCGAGTGACGAACATCACTCGACTTTTACCGGGTCCTTAGAGCATAGCAACTAACGACCTAGCATACTAGTAAAAGAACATAGACACCTAGGGGTCATGCAACTAGGGTTTCATTCAATTCCTGAACGTACACTACAAGAAACTATTTAATCTGTGACGCAATCTTCGCGACGTTTTCAGAAAACATCACGAAGAGCACTACGTCTGCGACGTATTCCTGTTTTTCGTCATGGATGTGCACTCATGGATATTGAAGCCCAGAACACTGTGACGATTTGTTGAATTCGTCGCGATTCTATGATGTATTCTGGTTTTTCGTCACGGATGTGCACTGATGGATATTGAAGCCCAGAACACTGCGACAATTTATTAAATTCGTCGCGATTCGGCCCACAAGGCTATGACATTTTAGCAGATTCGTCGCGATCAACAAATAACAAATAGTCATGGTATGAATGGAAAAAAATTGATAAATTAAAAAAACAAAAAATCAACAAATAACAAAGAGTCATGTTACGAATGGAAAAAATCTAAAAATGAAAAAACCCTAAAAAGATCAAAAAAATAACACATAGACATGTTATAAATGTAATGAAATATTGAAAAATGTAAAAAATAACAAATGGTGGTAGTGGTTGACTGCGCCCGCGCCCGGTCACACCCTAGCCACGATCGGCCAAGTCCCAGCCGGTAGTGGTTGGCCGCGGCCGCGCCCGATCCCCCCCCCCCCCCCGCCGGCCACACCTAGCCCCGGCCGGCCGCACCCAAGCCCGGCCCCCGCCGCGCCAAGGCCACGGCCGGCCGCACTGGCCCCGGCCGGCCGCACCCAGGCCCGGCCGGCCGCGCCATGGCCACGACCGGCCGCACTTGGCCCCGGCCGCCGCACCCGGGCCCTAGCCTCGCCGCGCCAAGGCCACGACCGGCCGCACTCGCCCCGGCCGCCATAGCTCGGCCCCCACTGGTCGCGCCCGACACTGAGGCAGCCCCGACTTGGCCACAAAAAAATGGAGCTGTGGAGCCGCTGTCTGGCCGCGCAAAAAATGGAGCTGCGGGGATTCGAACCCACAACCTTGTTGTTCAAAGACGATGAGCTACCACTGAGCAAAGTTTTGTTTTATGATTGGTGTTTGTGATATATGTCATTTACACTATATGTTGTGCCACGTCAAAATAACATAAAAATGATGCGGCAGTGAGGATTCAAACCTTGGCCACCGAGGACGTGAAGCATCGTCTCACCACTGCGCTAAGACATTGTTGGTGATTTTTCCCATCTCTTGAATATTAATACTCGCACTTGGATCCGGTGCGGCTGTTTGGACCAATTAGGTTGTGCCACATCACTGATTTAAGATGAGGAACACAATGATAGTTGGTATTTCTTCTTTTAATCTGGAATTAAATTTTGTAACTAGTATTTCTTGGTCATATATAATCCAAATTCGATGTTTTTTCTTCCTGATTTTTTCTAAAATCATGATCTTTTCTTTAATGATGTTGTTTTTTATAGATTCTATTTCGCGATCCTATTTATATGCTTCTATCTAGTTCCGCCTAAATACCCATTAGAAAAATCATTTATTTTGCACAAACATTGCTAATGTAACTTCGTATTTTGCAATAACAAGCTAAACACAAGGTTACGTTAAAGTTTGAAGTGCATATGAATTCGAAAATTTCGAAAGATATGATTCACTTCAATGTTCAAGTAATGTTTCATGAAACTATGTGAGACATGTATGTATTTCTAAACAATGTAAGTTCCGCCGTTACCAAAATCATTTGAAATTTTGATCACAAGTTTATAGACCCAAATAATGTTTCCACGTCAATTCGTAGAACCATTAGAGCATTTTATGATATTATTTGAATTATGATAGTGTAAATTCGAGATGTAAGTTTGATTTATGCCTAATAAACAGCTGCCAAGATCATTTTTCATTTGTTAAAGTTGTAGATCTTGGTAGAGCATGATTTTAGAAAATTTTAGAAAAAAGAATCATCCAATTTGGAGTTAGTATGAGGCAGAAAAACTAGTTATAAGTTTTAGTCAAAGATTAAAAAGAGAAAACACATTTGTTCATCTCAGTTCATAGCAAGTGCAATTTCTATTTTTAATCTTCGGATAAAACTTGTAAACTGTTTTCCCTCCTCTTACGAACTCCAAATCGGTTGGTTCTTTTTCCTATTTTTTTCTAAAATCGAGATGTTTTACTCAATGTCATTTGTTTGTATATTAAATACTATTTCTTGATCGTTTTTCATACAACATATCTTTTCCAACTAAAAAAAGAATATAAAAAACATGTTTTTTCATAATAATTGCTAATATAACTTAATATTCTCTAATGTTATGGTCAACATGAGATGATGTCAAAAATTGAGGTGCATACAAGTTCGGTCACGTTATTAGTTGTTCAAATCTCAAAGTTTGTTTTCAATTGTAGGAAAATATGTGAGTCTTGTGTCCTATTTGTGAACATCTATAATCTCACTTTATCAAAATCATATGAATTTTTTATAGGAGCATTATACCCTTAAATATGGTTTCATGTCAATTTGGTGGACTGTACAGTGCACCCGGCGTACTATGAGAATTAATACAGTGCACACGCACACTCTGCTAGATGTACGGTTCCACGGCCGGAACCAGGATAAGCCTGTGTCTCTGTGTTAGTATCCGTCCGCACCAACCTACTAGTTAGTGTCAGGACTAATCCTAACACCAACGGATGTTATGGGGTTGTCTCTGTGTCAATTACCGGAGGAGATATGAAATCTTCACTCTGTAATAGGCTTAGGCTTATAGAAGATCGTGTTGGTTATCTTTCTACATTTGTTTAAAAGAACACTCAATGGTTCAGTTTGTCATATGAAAACAAATACCTAAATAAACACTATGCATTTCTTTGTTTGCCTCTGTGCCGGTCTGTCTGTGGACGATGTACTCAACAATTTATACTGCAATTTTCACAAAATGTTATAATTTTTTTTTTTAAATTATCCCTAAAAAACTTTTGAATATTTCAAAGATCTCCAAGACATGAATGATATTGAATTTTTTCTACATTTTTTGGAATTTTATTGGACATACACATAGTACAACTTTACAATTATTTTGAATAAACGCAGAAATTCACTTAAATGACCAAAAGTACCATTTTTTTCAAAAAATCATGAAACTCCTTCATGACACCTTAGATGTCATCATTGTCATGAAAAAATTTTACTGGTGATGTTTAGTTTTTTTTGCTGTTTACTACACAAGATGTGTTAATTATCTATTTAAAAAATAAGAAAACAAGTGGCAGTCTAAAAAAATAAATCCCGCCAAGAAATTGTGAATCCCCCGCGCAACCAAAAATCCCGCCAGGAATGACTATAATACCCATAGGAGTCCTACCCTCATCGAGTAACAAATGAAGGTTACTCTGGTCATTTCCTATAGCTAAATCACCCCAATATATGCAGCGTTACAGCAAACCCTAGAGGAATTCCGATCTCCCGCAGCCTCACTCCCACCCTTCCCCTTCCCTCTACAGATCCACCGCCACCACCCACCTGCCTCGTCACGGCGGTGTCCCTCGTCGCCGCCTCCCCCGGCGCCGACGTGCGCCCGTGCGGCTACGCGCCGACTCTCCTCATCTCCTTCTCCTCCATCTCCAGGCCCAACCCAGACCCCACCAACCCGGCGCCCCTCACTGTCGGGCATACTCCCCGGGTACTCGTGCAAGGAAGGAGGAAGAGTAGAAGACGGACTCCTACTAGAATTCCCCTGTACTCCTACTAGGACTCGCTCTGTGTAATCCTACTAGGACTCCTACCTTGTAGCTGACGAGGTTCCCGCCCCCTGGACTATATAAAGGACGGCCGAGTACCTAGCCGATCATCCTCAATCCCTCCGGGGAACAACCCAAGCGCAGGGCGCAATACTACTCTAAACAGGACACAAGGTAGCTACTCCGGCTACCCGAACCTGTATAAATCTCGTGTCTTGTGTCCTCATGTGTACCTTCGGGTTCCAGATCATGGCGATCCCCACCTTCTACCTTGCTGCGGGTACCTCCCATGGAGATCGAGAGGTTTAAACACCGACAGCTGGCGCCCACCGTGGGGCCGATCGTCACGATCATTGGGCGAATTCGAAGGACCTCATCTTCGAGATCAATTTACTGCAACACTCCTGGCTGAAATTCAGCCAACTCGGCGAGTTAGCAACCCGTCGGATCAGCAACTCACCTGCCATAGTCGGAACCATACTCGAGTTCGAAACCAACACTCAATCTCATCGAGTTTCTGTCAGGAGGCCGGCCTGCTCACATGGAACCAATCCGAAGCCAAGACCGAACTCGAGTGTGGTGCGGAGTTCGAAGTCATGTCTGACTCCTCAATTTTTTCTTCGTGCTGTCCATAAAAAAATCCTGCACCGAACCAGGATCAGTGAGTCAAGATTGGGCAGCCACGCGTCAACCTGGCTCAGTCAACTACAAGCGCATTCAAGCTATGACTCACGCCAAGCTCAGCATCCAAAACAAATTGGATAAGTGTTCTGCTACACGCACACAGAGGCTGCCAACAAAGCTCCAAGATTTTCGCTTGCTATACACGGGAAAATGTACGTGACTACGACTACTTCACCGTCCGGCCACATCGACTCGTGTACGACTACTTCGACTACTCATCTCGACTAGTTTCAACAAGAAAACTAGTCGAGGGTGGCTACTACGTCATCAACAACTAGTCGGATCCACCTCCAACTAGTCGACTTCAGCTCCAACCGTCGCGGCTCCATCATCGACCGCCACGGCTTCGTCGACACTCGTCCACGAATCAAGCTAAGTCACTTATTTCAATAATTATTTCTTCTTCGGCTTGTTTTCCGCATATAGGAACCAACGCTGAAGACTACTTCGTGTACGCCTCTTGACGGCTACCTGCCAGCAGAGCTACACCGTGCCAGCTATTCCTTGGGGACCGTTGACTGACTGTCACAGGCTTGGTACACCAAATTAGGAGGCTCTTGCCACGACGTTTCGTGTACTGACTGCTGGAGGCGCACAACGGCTACACCCTGAGGAGGCACTGCGCAATCCTGCTCTCCGCCATGCGGAACAACGAGCAATCGCGCTCTCTCTTGTCGCCATGTCGACTACCTTCGTCTACCTCTTAATGGTCTCGCTACAGTAGCACACGCCTTGATCCGCGCAAAGCCTCGGCTCTCTCCCCGTCATGCCTCTACGCCCCCCGGCGGCTATGGCTAAACGAGCTCCTCGCAGACCGGCGCTTAAACCAGCCTCTCCCTGTCATGCCTCCACGCCCCCAGCGGCTATGGCTAAACAGCGACCACAGAGACTGGGTGCTAAACCGCATCAGGCTAACTACTCGACGCCTAACGACCACAACAAGAGCATGACACATGAGATTTACATCTATATTCATATTTGTATTTGTCATTTGTAGATTCAATTTCTACAACAATGCTACATAATGTACGCATCTCTACTTTTAGGTCAAGCTTCGGCGACGACTTCTAGTACGCTCCGCA
The DNA here is from genome assembly GCA_947561735.1 of Cenchrus americanus. Lineage (NCBI taxonomy): Eukaryota > Viridiplantae > Streptophyta > Magnoliopsida > Poales > Poaceae > Cenchrus > Cenchrus americanus. The sequence goes on along the minus strand of OX387242.1, from coordinate 27,624,819 downwards.
TACATCCACCGGCGCGGCTAGTTCCCAAACTCGGGGGCTACGCACCAAATTACTACTCGACAACAACTTGAGTAGTCTCCGCTAGCTCTCTATCTCGGGGGCTCAGCATCAACAACTACTCGACGTGGCTCCTATGGCTCTCCTGGCGACAAGCTCGGGGGATGAACGCTACAAGAGTACTCAAATGATGACTTCCGCAAACACTGAAGACACTTGGATTGATTCTTCAATCGTTCCAAGGCTCGGGGGCTACTAGGCTACACTCATCAGTTAATTTTTTCAAGACGGAAGCAGAATCAAGATTGACCCTCAGCCAGAGTTTACAACTCAACCTAAGGCTCGGGGGCTACTCCATATGGAGTGCGATTTTGCAATCGCACTTCCATATAAATCTCGACTTCAAGGCAAATGAGCTGGACCACCTTCCGGCCCTCGTGGCGCTTCAAGTACTATTGAAGACTTCTCCAAGCGATGCACCGAGGACGCTCAAGAACTACTCGAAGAGGCTTCAAGACTACTCGAACTACTACTCTCGACTACAATGTGCTCGGGGGCTTGTCGGGCATACTCACCGGGTACTCGTGCAAGGAAGGAGGAAGAGTAGAAGACAGACTCCTACTAGAATTCCCCTGTACTCCTACTAGGACTCGCTCTGTGTAATCCTACTAGGACTCCTACCTTGTAATCGACTAGGTTCCCGCCACCTGGACTATATAAAGGAGGGCCGGGTACCTAGCCGATCATCCTCAATCCCTCCGGGGAACAACCCAAGTGCAGGGCGCAATACTACTCTAAACAGGACGTAGGGTAGCTACTCCGGCTACCCGAACCTGTATAAATCTCATGTCTTGTGTCCTCGCGCGTACCTTCGGGTTCCAGATCATGGCGATCCCCACCTTCTACCTTGTTGCGGGTACCTCCCATGGAGGTCGAGAGGTTTAAATACCGACACTTACCCTCCGCGTCTACCGCCTCGGCCCGCACCAGATCCGCCGCGCCGAGGCCCCTCCCCGCCGCGGTGCGGCCTCCGAGGCGGAGGTCGCCTCGTCCGTGCAGGAGTGCGCCAAGGACATCCCGATTCCGTGACGCCTTGTCTGCCCCGCGCCCCCCGCGGCCGCCCGGTTTCTTCTCCACCCCCCTCTGCCCTTCTTGTTCGATTCCCTTCCCCCCGCCTCCCAGCACCACCAGCACGCAGGCAGCACCACCAATCCCATCCATCAATTCTTCTCCACCACATCAATAATGCAGCACCACCAGGCCACCACGCAGATCTAGATGCCGCCGCCATCGCCGCAGAAGAAGAACAACAGCAGCAGCAGGCGGGACGTGGAGGCCGCCGCCAAGGCCGCCGAGGACGACTTGTTCGACGCTGGGAAGCCCCCGCCGTTCCGCATCGGCGACGTCCCGAGGGCACGACTGCGGCCACGGCAGCTTCTCCGACAGCGTCGCGCTCAACAGCGTCGTCGGCCACCTCCTCCACTCTCGCCTACCACGGATGGTCAGTTGCAGACTTGCATTCCTTCTCTTTGATATGATGAACTGCATCTGCATGCATATAATATTCCCTGCTGCAACATCCGATTGGGGACCGTCTTCGGTCGTCCCGGGGGCCCATTCACAATGATACTGCGTGATTTCCTTGGAATTGTGCAGTATAAACTGTATGCACCTATATATATATATATGTCGCATCTGTCTGATTCTGTCTATGTATGTCATTTGGGGAAAGGAAAATGAAATTATGAATGAATACGCTCTTGATGTGTTCTTTTACTCGGTCAAACTGAAATGATCTTGCTTTGTTGTCGCAAGTAAAACATGAATCCTGTCGACTTCCATGGTCAAGCAAACTTTGTTGTTCTTTCTACAAGTCATGCCACTGCAATTGCAGATTAGAAATGTGTAGTGCTTCCTCCCCCTGATGGAGTTATATTTGTTGTCTAGTGTTTCCTTCATGTGTAGGTGCCGCTTGTCCTTTGATCTTTGCTGCCATCCTGCATGTAAAGATTTGTTGAACCATGTCTTGTTTTTGACTGCACGAAGTTCTGGACGAGATTGAACCATGTCTTGCTACCATCCTGCATGTAAAGTTCACTGCACAAAGTTTATATATAAATACAAACAAATGATCAGTAACCAAAGTAGTTCAGCTGGAGGATTTCATTCAGATTGGGATGGACATACTCTTGATGTCTTGTAATTTGCAAATGTGTAGGGCGTATATATGTACAGAAGCAAGATAGAGTCATAGTATTATATGCCTGCAAGAGCTCGGGAGTTCCTCGCTACCAATTAATTGACAAATTTACAATTTCAATACCATTTGAGCATGTGAATCGGTGGTCGCCGGCTCGGACATGTACCTATGCATCTCTCGTACTTTATGTAAAGGTTAAGCAAATGTGTGTTGGGGTCGTTGGTCGTGCTTTATGAACCTCTGTACTTTATGTCATGAAGACATGCATGTGATTTAATTAACCTTTGCATTGCCTATGCATGCAAGGCCTGCACTTGACATGGATAGTTCATGGAAAGAAGACGGATCTGGTGCAGGTTTCAGTTACACTCCATGTATTGAAATATTTGATGAACAGAGCTAGGAAACTGAGGTATAATGTGAGGCAATCATCAATTATTTGGTTTTTTCATTCATTTTTCAATTTAACCATGAAGTGTATGTGTGCATGGATGTTTTCCTACACAATTTGAGAATGGGTCTTCCTCTGCATCCCCTTCCTCCCCGGGCCGGCCCGCGCCCCGCTCTGACCTCGCCGCCGCACCCGCGCCTTCCTCGTCTTCTGGACTCCGGAGCTTGTGCCGCACCCGTTCACTTACTCCTCCAACACCTCGTCCTCGTCTTCCTCTTCGGAGGATGAGGATGACGACATCCACGAACATGTCGATTGAAGGTATGCGGTTGCTCCACGCTTACGTTTTTGTATCCGATCCCTGACTGCACTGTAAATGAGCCTGGTCTAGTTTTCTCGTCCTAGTTGTGGCTGGAGTCTGGATGCTCATCCAAATGGGCGTAAATTCGCATCGTAGTCGGTTCATAGGTCAATAAGATGTTAGTTGTCCATGTGAATCAATTTTGACTTCATCTCCTTTATAAATGTCTGTCGCCATATATTTTTTTCAGAGATGCAAATGGCACTAGTAGCACACTTGTTATAGTGATTTGTAGAATTGTAGGTCCAAGAGAAAAAACAGAGAGATGCCTTTCACAGAAAACATCTATTCTTGTGTTTTTGCTAGTAGGCTTCCGATCAGTCAAACCTTTGTGGGAGCACAAGGTGATCCTGATGTCCTATGCATACGCAGTTGACTGTATCGTGATTCCTTCTTAGAATTAAGACTATGGAATTAGCTATCTTGTGCAAACTAATGCATGTGAGTGCATGCTACATTCACTCTATGATTCTCTTTGCTACAGTATCTTGCTTCACAGTTATTAGCGCTAGTTTTGAATTGTACTGTGATACCCTCAACTTTCCAATATGATGTCTGTCTCTGAGAGAGGAAGCATGTTGTGCCTTTATTTGATATTGTCTATGTGTGGTTAGTCTTTGTCGCTTGTTACTGTGAATGTAATGAGAATATATATATATATATATATATATATATATATATATATATATATATATATATATATATATATATATATATATATATATTACCATGTAAATCATATAAGTACCGACACATCAGACTAGAATGTTTACTCTAATTTCCTTGTTTATCTTGTCTTTTAAGTTGCCTATATATGAATTCAAGATCTTTCATAGTCTATGCAAACTCTGATATTCCAGATCCATCTTGATGCTAGCAGTTAAATTAACCGAACAAATTGAAACTATTCTATAAATTTAACTGATGAATTATATATACACGTTGTATGACCAATCTGTGAGTTTGTGCATCAAATATTTGTGGAGACAACGCAGATAAAGAACGAGATGTACAGGCTGGAGACATTCATCAAGAGGTACAACGGTGATGACCTCCCCTCCCTCACCCTCGACGAGATCCATGACCTCGAGTAGCAGCTCGAGTACGACGTCAACAAAGTTATGTTGTTCTGAATTTCTGATGCTTATGCATATGATCATTGATCAATGGATGTGGTTTGTCGGTAGAGCATGTTTCCAAGTGCAGATTTCATGTGTTGTCTCAGATATTGCTCTCATATGCTCTATTATAGGCTAAATTAGCACAACAAGCTTCTTTTTGCGTCATTCCTATTTTGTTGATTTATGATGCCAATTGTATGCTTATAGTGATACTTTCATTGTACAATGCACGCTTTATCTAGAACTCCAGTTTTAGTTTGGTTTCCCTTTATATATATATATATATATATATATATATATATATATATATATATATATATATATATATATATATATATATATATATATATATACCTTGCCAGAAAATTCAAAGTTGAATTATCCTATATTTGATTGTCTTTTCTAATTGGATTTCGGGTTTCCTTTATTTCAGGATTTATACGAACTCGCAAGGAATCAGAGAAAAGAGTGGCAGAATAACAAAGAGGAAGGTGTAGTGTTTTAGGAATGGTAGACATCTGAAAGCATGTGTTATCTGCCTGAATATCTGATTGTGTTTGCTGGTTTTTTTGCGCAGAGATTGTATCTGATTTGTCTATTCATTGAATTTTGGTAAATGTGTTGGAAAAATGTACCCTCTGAAAAATGGGCTGAAGATGGGCTAATTTTGCTAATTTTATGCTGGAATATAATTTTGAAATCGGCTGTGATGGGCCAGAATTTGTATCTGCTGGGCTTAAAAAATTTTCCACGTCATCGTCCACGTACGGTGCCATGTCATTGTACACATAGGATGCCACGCCATCGTCCACGTAGGATGCCACGTCATCGTCCACGTAGGATGCCACGTCATTGTCCATGTAGGATGTCATGTCATCGTCCACGTAGGATGCCACAACTGCCATGTGTGTAGCAATCTGTGACGATTTTATTTTGTCACGGATAGTGAGCCATGGGTTGAGCTGCATGGGCCTCGGGCTGCTTCGTGATGATTCAGATACGTCACGGATCGCGACGTTTATTAAGGGAACGTCGAGAGATTTAATCAATGACGCTCATTCCACCACGAAAATGTAAATCGTCGCGGATGCTGATTTGCGACGAATTTTATTTAATCCGCGACAGAATGGTTACGTCACAGATTAAATAGTTTCTTGTAGTGGTAAATGCACATAGAATAACAAGGATAGTTGCATAATTTTAAATAAAACATGGGTTAATGATAAACCGGGGCTTGCCTTCGTTGGCACAAGCAGTTAAACAAACTTCCAGACGTTGGCCTGGGTCTTGCTCTACGGTGACGTAGTGCACGTCTCCTCCAGCTCCCTCGTTCACGTCCACTGGCACGAGCGTGTAGCTACCGTCGGGAACTTCTACACAGAGGATGCAATGCAAGACTTAAGTGACAATTTTATTTAATTAATCACAAGCAACACATGACAACCATGGGGTGCATGGTTGACCCCAAACACCTAGATAATAAAACATTCAGCATACTCTTCCTATAAAGGAACAATTTGCGATGCTTTATTATCTAGACTTTTTATAGTGACTGCGTACATATATATATAAGTAAATTAATTTAATTCTCACAAAACAACAAGGGGTTGGTTATAAACTTGTTAGCAAGTTTCACAACACAAACACAAGGTCCTTAGGTAAGATTTGTGATTTTCCCAATTACTTTCAATATTAAACCTACAAAGGTTTCTCCATTTTTATTCAACAAAATAAATCATAAAACACCAAGAGTGGTGTTCCCTGATCTCAATAAGTTTAATACAAGCCATTGATCACACATTCACACTTGCTGAAGCAATAAAAATAAATATATTAAATATAATATTCCTATTCACCATAAACAAGATAAATGCATATAAAAATAAATATAACACTTATGGACCCAAACTTTCTCTCACTAATTCTCTGGTCCAAACCAAGTCTAGAAAACCAACAAACACAATTATAACCTTTATAGATCTTGATCTACACATTTATGACTAAAAACAAGCATAAATTAGGAAATAATATTTCTATGAGAGATAAAATCATGATTAAGTCATCAGAGGTGCATTTCAACATAAAAAGACAGTATCCAGAAGTTGGGCTCAAGAATAAATTTATTTTAATCTATCAAATTCATCAAGGCAGATTTATCAATAATACAAGATAAATCATATAAAAAGATTTCTTCAGTAACTTTGTGCAATTTTTGGCACAGGACCTACACATGCTAGTTCTCACAACATATCCAAAATCCAGAACAAGATCATGTATGGATTTTGCAGAATCACAGATCTAGGTAATTCACATTTCAATTTTTCAAGCAAAAACTAAAGCTCAAAACTACATACATGCTTTGCAAAAGTTGAAGGTCTAGTCACACAGAGCACAACAAAATTGGGTTTGTAATTTTTGATTTTTCTGTGATTTTATATGGATTTTACAAGTTGCAGGCAAAACACAAAGGAAAGGAAGAATCTTCTTTCACCAGGGTCCCTGGAACTTTTTGGACTTCACAACTCTACCCTCGGCTTTAACAACTATACCCCTGGAACCAACAACTCTCGCAAACACGCCCCCGGCGGTGGAGGGGAGCTCGCCGCCGACGATGTGGGCCCAGGGCTGGCCAACAAATGGCAAAACTGCGCGATTGGGCTCACCAGCTCTTGATTGACGTGCTTGTCTCTGCCGGAGGGGTTGCCGGCGAGCGGCGGAGTAGTGACGTTGCGGCCGCGGGCGCTCGGACTCCGGTGAGGACAGGGGCGGGGATGATCAAAGTGCTGCACACAGGGCTTCAAGGTATCCTAGGGGAGGTGCTAGGTGGGTCCCGGGCTTGGAGAACCGGCGGAGGGGCGAGCTCGGCAAAGGCTACCCGGCGGCGGCCGCGAGAGCTCGGGCTCCGGCGAGCAGACGGGTTGGCCTGGCCAACACGCGGGCACGCAAGCTCACTGGGTGCGAGGGAAAGGGCTAGGTGTGCTCAAACAGCATCGTGAACACCCGAAGCAGGGAGCTCACCGAGGCGGCATCAATGGCGGACGGCGGCGGCTCAGTGTTCACGCGCGTGGAAGGGGACGGCGGCTTCTATATGTGAGCATAAGGCGGTGGGGAGTGCTTCCTTGCGCACCATGGTAATGCCATCGTGGTAGGGTCACGGTATGGCCGAGGTACGGCGGGGTGTGGGCGGCGGCGTGCGACGTGTACGCCGGCACGCGGTTGGTTGGGCGGCGCGGCGCGGGTACGGCGGCGTTGCGGCCCGTGGGTGCGGGGCACGTGGCGCCGAGAAAGAGGGCCGGGAAGGCGGTTCCACTATACACGGACCGGCGGGCGGAAGTCGGCCTCGGCGTGCGGGCCCGGCAAGCCGCGGCGCGGCGACATGTGACGCCGGCGCGGACGCGCGCTCTGGAGCGCCAGGGGGCCAATCCCAATTCAGCCTAGCACTGTTTAGGAGGGTTTTACTCAACTTTTTGAAACAGAAGTGGTCCAAGTGCTTAATAGCAAAGTTGTAGATTAGTTGACCCTCTACAACTTTTACAAAGGTCGTCTAGGGTTTTGATCAACAGATTTTGCATAACACGTAGTAGAACTTTGCAGACAACTCGGCTCTAGTGAATAGTGCTTGGAGGCGTTGACCTGCATTTTTCACCAATCTGCACTTCAAACCAGCAATGCCACTCAACATGAAAGTTGTGTCTCTCGACAAAATACACAACTTTTACATTGGTACATTTTGAAGTGTTGAGGTGAAATTTGGAGAACGCGGCAAAAGTTCCGGCTGACATAGAAGGTCAAAGGGTGTTCAAGGGGTGTGACTAGGGTTTTGACCAAACCTTGACCACTAGTTGACCAAGGGGTGTCATTAGGGTTTGTCGATGATGTTTTCGAGGTGATGGCCCAGGTTGACCATCATTTGACCAAAGTCAACGAAGTTGACCTGCTCATTAGGGTTAATTAACCCGGCTGAAAACCTGGGGTGTCACAAGTACTAGCAAAGCATAAAAGATAAAACAGGGGTTCGCCCCTGCATGAAAAGCAATTTTTGGGCCAGGATCTTGGCTAATGGCTTATCACCGAGTAGGGTGTACCCAACCTAAAAAACAAAGAGAAATTGTTAGTTACCCCCTTAGCTCATAAACATATGACAACATAAACTTTGTGTGCATTTTATGTTTTAATTTTGATCAATACATTTCATTATATTATAGTGATATATCTACTAAGCATGAGGTTGTTAAGCTATTTGTTTCCTAGACAAATCCACACATATAATTTTTGTATGAAAACTAAATATTTGAGAAATATTGACGGTGAAAGATGAAAATGTTACAATAATTTAGTCAAAACATTAAGCATTTGTTATGACAAAATATGTTGACTATGTCAGATTGGAGGGCGGGGTTGGGTGGGGGTGGGGGCATGGGCCCCTAGTTGGAAGTCGTGTGGACTTGCCTTAGACATGACACGACAATAACAACGAATGTGAGTGTACATGGATAACATCTCTCTTGATTTTAGTGTACGGGAATTAGGAAAAAAGAATCAATTACTTGGACTAAACTTATCACGGTCGAAGGCGCTCACCCTATATCAATTAAGGGAGTAGAAAACATCAATATTTCCTAATAAAAAATAACAAAGTATATTTTGACGAATCAATCCAGATGCTTATTAGACATTTGTTTATTTTTCTCTGCATATTGCAAACTAGAATTATTTATGTTGCATACAAAAACCAAACAAAATAAGAGTATACTGATAAAATGAAAAGGTGAAATTGTGTTCCATCAAAGTAGAAGAGTTTCTGTCGGGGTTCTCTACTGCCGGCAGTAAATTTCTATCGATCGTGCGTCAGGCTCAGATGGTTAGCGCAGAAGACAACAAGGTTCATACTGGTTTGGGCCTCCGAGGAGTAATACCATACGTCCAATGTGTTGCAGCCGTGTTCCTAAGCCAGGTGTGCTCGTAGTAGAGGTTACAAGCTGGTCGGGAGAGGGAGTTCGTTCCTAGGTCCTGGGAAATGGTGTTCGATCCTATAGAGGTCTAACCCCTATAATCGTTGCCCTCCTCTCCCTTTTATAGTCACAAGGGGAGGGGCACAAGGGGAAGTAAAAAGAGTTACAATGCTTGGCAGCTCGCACGTCCCGCCGTACGTTGCTGTCCGTCAGGGTGCATTGAAGCCAAGTTGTGATGCCTTGTCGGGGGAGTCGCCGCGTGGTCTGTCCACTTCGGGGCGCTTGGCCTTCTTCCCGAGTGGTCTGGGCTTGTCTTAGTCTGCCCGAGTACTTGCCTAGCTTGCCACGCCTGAGCCTAAGTCTAGGCTTGTGCGCGTCATAGAGGGTGCTTGAGTGCCTCGGGTTGAGCTTGCGTGTGGCGGGGTGGGAGATGATGGTGATGTGATGGCCGCGCAACCGGTCAGTCCAGCATTAAGGCTCATGGCGGGGCGGGCCGCCTGCATGACCGCTGTTGACGGTTCAAAACCGTGCTCAAGTTCACGGCAAGCCTACGGGTGACTTGGTGCCTTTTTCACCAAGGAGGGTTCTCCCTAGATTTGGCAAACCACTAAGGTTCTCTATCTAACCTACCGGTCTAACCCTATGTGAAGCACTGATTGCATAAAGGTAACATACAAACACGAAGGGATGTATGGATCACATCCACCTAGCCATAAAGGTAAGCAAACCAAAGGTAAACCTAGCCTATCGTCTTCTTGTTGCCGTTCCGGCCGAGGTGATAAACCAATCTAAACCTATACTATGATAAGGATTACACTCGATATGGAGTAACCCGATATGGAGTGGTCCGATGCACGTTCACTCGCCGCTTTCTCCCCTCTCGTACTGTCACTACGCGAGGATAATCATCACCGAGCAACAACCTAGGTCCGTGCACTACTACGGTGTATCCGCAAGACAAGACTAATCACCATGATTCGATCTAGTCCTACTAAAGGCATATGGTAGCTACACATATGAATAAGCATAACTCGTAGTAGATCAAAGTATGACAAGATATAGTTACATCACCGAATGTTGAAGGTACAAACGACTTGACAATTCAAGTCGCGGCTCCGGAACTCCACCATGGCTTCACCACGCAGGGCCAACCATGGCAGCTAGGGCATGGCCTAAGACATCTCCTAGGCAACTCGAGGACTCGCGGCGGCCGACGGCTTCCTCCCGGTGCTTCTCCTTCGTCTCGGTGGCTCTCTGATGAAAGTATGGATGTGGCGGCCGGCGGAGGCAGAGACAATTTGTAGACAAGCACCTAGGGCAAAAGGGGGACGCGAACCGGGCCCGGAGTGGGGCCGGCCGGCCCAGGCTCTTTTCGGCCCAGTTCGGCCCCGCTTTCCTCCCCGGTTGCTTCTCGCGTGATCCCTTATTTGTGTGCACTTGCATGTGGGCCTTTGACATCGTTTCCTTCACGGTTAAGGCTTGAATCCTTGCTATGCAAGCTTCGCTGTTTCCTGGTTGAGTCCCTGAAGACTTGCACGTTGACGCTTCGGTCCTCAGGTCATTTGGAGTCATGTTCATCGCATGTCTTGACTTGTGACGGGCTTCATGATCTTCTCTTGAAGTGCTTGATGAACTTATCCCGAAAGTCTCCTCTTTAACGTTATTTTCCTGCGCAAACAACAAACTCCAAAATCGACATGCAAGTGTGAACTTGTTACATCATTAGTATGCCTAGGGGCGGGTTAGTTGCAAATCATAATCAAAACCAATGTATAACAAGTACTCTAGGTTGACGGAAATTCACCGTCAACATCTCCCCCATGCTTAAACCTTGCTCGTCCTCGAGTAAGTTTTCAATGGATATCAACATTGCCTTTCATTGTTCATACCCTGCACTTGATCACACATGAGAAAGCATAATGCTCTCCAAGTTTAATTCCATAATGTAACTAGCTTTCATCATTATGGAGGGTAGATATAATTCAAGCTCTTTCCACAAGTAATCAATCATGCTCCACAAAATTTGAATACGTCTTAGAAACTTTTGAAGTGAAGAACGAGGTGAATAAAAGAGCTAAACCAAGTACAAAAATTTAAACCTTCTTGCATCTTGCTCAAGAACTCTCTCATCTCACAACACTCTCAAGCCTACTTGATCTATATCCTTTCCCTCTCATGTTTGTAGGTGGAAGGGTTATATTTGGAGCTCATAGGAAAGTTTTTATCCTACCAAGATGCTAAAGTTGAGACTATTATCAAAACAAGGCAAGCTTCTCATGGACTTATCATGACTCGTCAAAAAGGTCATTGGAAAAATAATGTTCACAAGAAGGGGGAAGAGAAAGAACTCACACTTTTAGATAGGTGGACATGTGCAAGTGGCAAAGAATGATCCCGAGGCCCCAACGAAGTCCTCGTTATTGGATTGCACATGGTTGGAAAAATGAGTATGGGTCTTGATCTTGAAGTCCTTGGAAAATCCTTAAGCAACTAGAGAACCGGGGGAGATTATTATTACTCTATTTTTCCTTTTCCTTTTTCTTATTTTCCTTCTTTTTTCCTTCTTTTTTCTTTTTGACATGTGAGGTACTTTGATTTTTTTGTTTTGTCCTCTTATCTTATTCATTTTTTTCTTTTGTTGCTAGCCTCGTCATGCATATCTCCATCTTTCGTCTTTTATCTCCCATAGAACTCTAATTTGCATAGTACCTACCTCCTCCCCCATGCTTAGACATTTGCTCGTCCCCGAGCAAAGAGGAAGTGGTGTTAAGGTAGGTACCGGATGTCTTGATGAGAGGGAACTTGAATATTCCCTTTGAAGCACCTTCTTGTGACGTATCGTCTCCATACTCAAGTGATAGGTAGGTAGGTCAAGGAGGTTAACACAAAAGATGATGTTGGTTTAAAGGGTGGATATCCGGCGAGATTTGCAAAGCTTCCGATGTGGGAGCTCACAATGCACGGATAGAATAGGCTAGCAAAAGATAAGTTACGCAAAACACGGAATGACCAGCTTCTTAGTCACGAGCCAAAGAATCAAACCTTGAATCAATTCACCCAACAATAACTCTTGTAATCTATGGTTGCACTCAATATATAAGGCTTTGGATGGGTAGAGCAAAATGCAAGAGGTATTAATGACAAGGTTAGCATGACTTTTAGCAAAAAGTAATATGTTCTTCGACCCATCCAAAGTTGAGAGCATAAAAGAAACCATGCGTCTTTATTTTTATCATGACCTCAACAAAAGATTAAGCTATCATTTGATTAATTTCAGATTTGTATTAGAGAGAACAATAGCTTAATCATACGTAAACAAGCACAAAGTTTAAACAAAGTGGCAACGGTCATCATATATCAACAAGCAAGATCAAGCCAAAATTATTTCATCAAGGTGAGCACAAGGTGATGACAATAAACAAAAACTAAAACTAGGTTGTACTCCTAGAAGCCATGTTATTTAACGAGAGAAACAAACAAAAGTTGCATCTAAGGTTGTTGAAGGCATATACAAATATACAAGCATTTAGAAAGACAAAGACAAAGAGAGGATTGAGGAATTGTTACCGTCCTTTGATGTTTGTGATGTAGCGCACCCTCCCCCATGCTTAAGCATTGTGCCAAGCATGGAAGAAAGAAGATCGGCATCCGTAGCAACCGTGATCCTTGAACTCCATGCGGTCTTCTTTCGTCCACCAAGTCTTCCCCCATACTTAGCATGTTGCTAGGCACGGAAGATGATGAACCATCTTAAAATTCTTGAAGTCCCACCGCCATGCGTGGAGATCATCATCACATTGTTGCCTTTGTTCGTCCTTCAATGTCCGCCCTTTGCCACGAGCCTTGCTCCCAAATGTTTCTCATCTCATCTTCTCCTCCTTCCATGTTGTCCCTTACCGCTGGTTCATCTTCCACGAGTTTTTCTTCTACTTCCAGAACTGAGTATGCACTGAATAATAGCTCCATTGCAAAGTGCTTGAAATTATCTTTCCAATGAGTTGTCATTCATCCCGATCGGACTCCGAACAAGAGAGTTACGCCCTTTTTACTTTGTTGGTGCAAGCTGTCCCAGGTTGTTTTCAGATGTGTGACGCCCAAAGATTTGGTTGTAACTTCTTGCACAGGTCTCCTAAAATGTTGATTCTTGATGCATTGGAAAGTAGACTTAATGGAGCACTTGAATATCCGATTTTCCCTTTTGTACATCTCTGAACATGTGCTTAATCTTGATGAAAACAGCAGTGCTCCCTTTGGGATTTTGGAGGTGTTGATGATCTTGATTTCAGCTTTTATCACGAACTCATGGGAGAGATTCACCATGCCTGCAAAATAACTATAATGCACAAAGTACCCCCGAGGTGACGGTCGGGAATACTCACCCTATGCCAAAAAACCATGACATCCCTATGATCTTCACTTGTGGTATAGTTAATATAGCAAAAATCTTAATGGTTGTACGTGAGTACAAGCGTGCATGCAAATGATTGGATGGTATAAAAACAAAACAATGTTTACACCAAATTCTAAGCTCCATGCTTACAAAGTGGTTGCCAGACTTTTTATTCCCATAGAGATTTGTTAACCAAGGTCAAAACACCATGTTCATCCCAAGATCAATAATTCTTTATAGTGCAAGAAAAGTATGGCGCATTGCTAAGTTTATAAACCAACTAATGCAACATGATAGCTCAAAATATAAGACTAAATGATGGTGGTCTCCAATCATGTCTAAACACCATGTTTACACAAGATTACAAAAATGTCCATATCGTCATAGAAGCATTAACATAGGTACGAAAGCATTCGTCATCAAGCTTCACAAGATCCCAAGCTAACATAAAGTGGATGAAAGAGATGGATGCAAAATGAAAATGCAAGATGTTAGCACAAGCAAACATTAGCAAGGTTTTAAAAACACTTTTAATGTGGTCTATAGGAAGTAACCCATCGAAAAGAATCAATCCACCAAACTAACAAGGTTTAAGGATAGGTTATAGGTATCCTATATTTTTGGCTCAAACAAGGATTTTGAAGAGAGGAAGTAAAGTGTAGAAATTCGAACTAAGGTGGCGCTACGAGTCATTTAAAGAAAAACTAACCTATGGTTTTAGGATGGCTAAAGGTGTGAAAGGTTTTCCTAAGGATTTTATGGGGAGGCTAGTCAAAGTTTTTAGTTAGAAGAGAGGAAAGAGATAGACTTGTTCAACCCAGACATGGTCAACACAATCAATCCTACCTCTATTGGCTATGGTTTTTGGTGGGAGTTATAGGAAGGCTTAGGTTGGTTGGACGAAAAGTCAGATCAAATCAAACATGCAATGCAACATAACATGGATGAACAAAACAACATGATATGGAGGTTGTCTAAAGCAAAAACAAAAGTTAGCCTAAATTAACTAGCCACAAGTTTAGAATCAAAGGATGGTGCCAACTTCATATATCTCTCTAAAAAGACACAAAAGAAAAAGACTCTAAACTCTAATAGGCACACAAAAAGGTCTACAAGTTTTCCAAGATCAAATAACAAAGCGCTCCCTCAATAGCAATTAGATCATACAACATGGTGTTGTGGTTTTTATTAGAGCAAAGGTACAATGTTACTTGATGGTTCGATTAAAGAGCACAATGTAGACGGTCATGTATATATATAAATAAAAACCGGGTTGCCTCCCGCAAAGTGCTTCATTTAAAGTCATAGAGCTCGACTTTCTCATATACCTTCTTATTGTTGCGGAGCCATGATCCTTCATGCAAGATTTGAAGGTGTTCGTGCAGCCTTGATCCACTCTCCATGCTTGACACGATCACTTATGCTCGATGGGAAGCTTGCCCAATCATCATTGCATCATCATCATCACCTTCTCCATCGCACTTTATCGCTGCCTCTTCTTTCACGAATTTTACTCTCTGTCCAGATCAGAACATGTAGAGAAAAATAGCTTCTATGCGTGGTGCATGAAATTATCTTTCCATCAAGTATTTATTCACCCCCAACGGACTCCGATCGAGTGAGTTATGCCCGTTCTACTCCAGTGCTGCAATCTGTCCAAAGCTGATTTCAGACTGCACATCGCTCAATGTTTTTGCCATATCTCCTTGTGCGGGTCTTCAAATTCATCGATCTTGGATGCGTTGGAACTGGTACTTGATGGAGCTTCTGATTTTCAACTTTTTCTTCCTTTAACATGTCTGACCAGGTCCCCAAAATTGATGAAAACAGCGACGTCCGTTTTTGAGGTTCGGTGACGGTGATGCACGGGTTTGCAACTTTGGGTATGATTTCTCCTCTTATATTTTAATACCCTGCATGGTTAGTGAAACTTGGGATTTCTCCCACAATTTTCTCTTTTAAGGTCACTAGCTTGACCGAGCACAAAGCAAGTCCAAGATTTACAAATCATATTGCAAACAAACGCATATGTAACCACAATTTATGACAAAGTAAGTTGTGATTAATTATAGCATAAGTTTTCTTGCTCAGCACTAAGCTCTCATTAGGCAAAGGTTCATTAGGCATGTAACAAATGTTAAGCACAACAAAGCCTCTTTATCACTCTCGAGAAATTCTAGCCTATCATGATTATCATAAGGACAAGGCATAAAATTGAATCAACCTCACTATCGGATATGAATCATAGATATATCAAAGGAATATTATCAGCTCCAAAAGTGTCTTGAGAGGTTAATTTGTACCTTGGCCTTCGAGCTTTTCATCGTGAGTGGTCTCTCGGAGTTGAAAGCAAACAATCTTCAATGATCGGTGGCTTGTATCGTCTTTTCGCAATTCTTTAGTTCGTGCCACACATCATTAAGGTTGCCTTGTGTGGACTCACTCTTCTTATTCATTTGTAGGACTTCACACATGTCTCAAATATCTTCATGTAACTCCATGATCCTTCGTGTGAGAGCCCAGAGTATCCGCGCCATTGGATGCTATCATTTGTGTGTAATCCATGGTGATTTGCTTCTAACATCTCCTAGCGTCGGATGTTGTCAACTTGTGCCTTCTTTTGCCAATGCTCTTGGAGTCTTTGTTTTGTTCCAAACTTCTGAATTTCATCTTGTGTGGTCTAATGGAACCGTTGCCCAAGCTTCTCTTTGTTGTCGTCGTCCTCATCTCCACTATCTTGTTCTCATCGTGTGCTGCTGCCTCTTTTTCGTAGATTTTCCCCTGTGTATATAACAGAACATATACCAAAATATTGTTCCATTTAAAACTTTATAAAATTACCTTTCCAACGGGTACTCATTCATCTTAATCGGAGCCCAAATGAGGGAGTTATGGCTGTTTCCGCTCTTGCATGCTGTCCAGAAATTTCAGAACGTGCAACCTTCGGTAATTCGGCCATACCCGCTTTTAGGAACCTCCGATTGACTTGATTCTTGATTCATTAGAAGCGTAACTTCATGGGGCTTATAAATATCCAAAGATATCCTGTTGTTCTCCATTGAGGTTGTGCAGAAATTGATGGGAACAAAAACTTCTTGTGAATTGGTCCGAATATGTTGACGACCTTGATCTTGTGGTCTCCGGGGCGTTACATCGCGTCTCCTTTGGCTTTAAGTCCTCACCATTACTAGACCAGCGAGTAGCATGATGGCAATGGTGTGTCTTCTTGATTTTGCTTTAGCCAAAGTGACGGGTGCTTCTCTCGCAACGTGATTGCTTCCACCACCTATTGCTTGGACAAACAAATCTCCACGAAACATTAGTCTTAAAACATTAATTGACACATTGACATACCTTGTTCAACATCACTCGTGTAGGGTGTGCACTCAATAGCGGATGATGGGACACTAACAAAAGTTAACACCTATACCACTAAAGAGTGAATCTCGATGTATCATCTTGTCGGAGTGGATGTGAACTTCCCAAACGTCTTGTGTCTAGCTTTTCACCTACTTTCAAGGACACAAACAAGAAAGCAAGCATATATGCAATAATAAAGATTAGGGTTAGTTAAAAGAAAGATAGATCGCCTTAGGGTTCGAGTTGCCGATCCCCGGCAACGGCGCCAGAAATAGGGCTTGTTGACGGTTCAAAACTGTGCTCAAGTTCACCGCAAGCCTACGGGTGACTTGGTGCCTTTTTCACCAAGGAGGGTTCTCCCTAGATTTGTCAATCCAAGGATCGGAAGCAAACCACTAAGTTTCTCTATCTAACCTACCGGTCTAACCCTATGTGAAGCATTGATTGCATAAAGGTAACATACAAACACGAAGGGGTGTATGAATCACATCCACCTAGCCATAAAGGTAAGCAAACCAAAGGTAAACCTAGCCTATCGTCTTCTTGTTGCCGTTCCGGCCGAGGTGATAAACCAATCTAAACCTATACTATGATAAGGATTACACTCGATATGGAGTAACCCGATATGGAGTGGTCCGATGCACGTTCACTCCGCCGCTTTCTCCCCTCTCGTACTGTCACTACGTGAGGATAATCATCACCGAGCAACAACCTAGGTCCGTGCACTAATACGGTGTATCCGCAAGACAAGACTAATCACCATGATTCCATCTAGTCCTACTAAAGGCATATGGTAGCTACACATATGAATAAGCATAACTCGTAGTAGATCAAAGTATGACAAGATATAGTTACATCACCGAATGTTGAAGGTACAAACGACTTGACGAATTCAAGTCGCGGCTCCGGAACTCCACTATGGCTTCACCACGTAGGGCCAACCATGGCGGCTAGGGCATGGCCTAAGCCATCTTCTAGGCAACTCGAGTACTCGCGGCGGCCGACGGCTTCCTCCCGGTGCTTCTCCTTCGTCTCGGCGGCTCTCTGATGAAAGGATGGATGTGGCGGCCGGCGGAGGCAGAGACAATTTATAGACAAGCACCTAGGGCAAAAGGGGGACGCGAACCGGGCCCGGAGTGGGCTGGGCTGGTCGGCCCAGGCCGGCCGGCCCAGGCCCGGTTCGGCCCCGGTTTCCTCCCCGGTTGCTTCTCGCGTGATCCCTTATTTGTGTGCACTTTCATGTGGGCCTTTGACGTCATTTCCTTCACGGTTAAGGCTTGAATCCTTGCTATGCAAGCTTCGTTGTTTTCTGGTTGAGTCCCTGAAAACTTGCACGTTGACGCTTCGGTCCTCGGGTCATTTGGAGTCATGTTCATCGCGTGTCTTGACTTGTGACGGGCTTCATGATCTTCTCTTGAAGTGCTTGATGAACTTATCCCGAAAGTCTCCGCTTTAACGTTAATTTCCTGCGTAAACAACAAACTCCAAAATCGACATGCAAGTGTGATCTTGTTACATCATTAGTATGCCTAGTGGCAGGTTAGTTGCAAATCATAATCAAAACCAATGTATAACAAGTACTCTAGGTTGACGGAAATTCACCGTCAACAACCGCCAGCTGTTGTTCCCACGCGACGTGGAGATTCGCTCTTCTGTACGCGTCGGTGGCGATGCTCGCGCCGTGCGTTCGGGCGCACGCAATAGTCAGAGACAGACTTGTCGTGCGAGGCGGAGACGGGCTCCTCTAGTGGGAAACTGGTCGGAGGTGCAGGCAACTGGCTAAAGACCGGACGTCTTGCCAGTGAGGGTCTTGACGAAGATTTGTATACCACCACGCAGGTGGAGCACCAGATGAACGATGGACTCCTTCTAGATGTTGTAGTTAGCAAGGGTACGACCATCCTCAAGCTGCTTGCCAACGAACAGAGGACTCTACCTCAAGGGTAATGGTCTCGCTGTCTTAAGGGAGATAATCTCGCCATCGAAGGGGTCCTAATTCGGGCCCTCGTCAATTCCCTTGTCCCATGGATCCCTCATTATGTCCCAAAGTATTATTCTTTACTCTTTGTTTTGATTTTTTAGGTACAAAGTTATTTATATAGATCAAGATGTATACTAGAAAGACAACGTGGCATTGCCGCGCCATGCCAGTGCCGTCATTAAATCAGCAACATGTTTAGGATGCTTGATTCATGTTTTTTTTCAATTTATTGTTAAGCCAACATGTGTAACAGCTAAAATTTGGAAAAGATCAAAGGGAGATCTTGGTTAGGCAAATTACTCTTTTTTTACAGAAGGATCATAAGCACAAAGGTTGCATGTGATGTCATCTACTTGCATTAAACGTACCAACCAGTGTTAATTTGTTTAGCTTGGACTAGTACGACTGTATTTTGGTGTAATGCCTTTGTTGGCTTCGGCTCATATATAGCCTATAACTTGCATGAGGCCTGGATATACACAACTTATATGTCAAAGAGGGAAATAAGCTGAGATTGAAATTTGTTTGCAACGAGAATCTTAGGATGTAATCAATCAAAGACAAGACAAAATGCGACAAAACTTTTGCAGGAATTCTCAGAACAATTAGTGAAGGAACATGTATGAAAGACGTGCACAAATATTTATTTCTAAAGCCTCATGTAGGGATAGCTTTGAGTGCTCCAGAAAAATCATGTTATGCATCCTGGTCAGATGTATGACATCATGTGAACTATGATGCTCTTGGCTAGAAAGAAGCGGCTGCACAGCGATGCGTGTGGCCAATGCGTGCTGCAGGTAGTGCCACGAGCGTTGGAGTACCAGCCGTGGGCTCCCGGAGGCACTGTGTGCGGGCTTTCTCTAATCTCCAGCATGCCGTGAGGGGATGCAGCGTGCCGGGCGGACGATTTGGCGTGGATCGCCCAGCAATTGGCTTCCTCAACGGCGATGCCTAGCAGAGGAGGCATGGAAAATAAAAGAGCTTGAGGAGGCATGGAAAATAAAAGAGCTACCTAAGCGGAGTGTGGCCTTTCCTCGATATCGTCGGCTGCTAGCTGGAGACTGCAGTGGCGAGCGGTGGGAGGATTGAAGTTGTTCTATCATGCTCGGGAAGAAGGTTCTGGAAGCGGCGGCCCGAAAAAACGCTCAGCTGGGGGCGGCGGAGCGGCACCGCCACCGCCGAAGGCGGAGGGGGCCCGCCGCGGGCCATGGGAGCGGTTCACGGAGAGCGACGGGGCCGGGGGAGGAAGGCGTGTTCGCGACGCCAGAGGGACACGAGCGGGTTCGCGACGCTTCGCGAGCGCCCTGGTGCACGGGTAACAGCTGGGACCCGAATCGATCCGCGATCGGATGGATGCCATCGTTAGTTGGGCGGATCCGACGGCTTGGACCTAACGGGTGACGTGG
Organism: Cenchrus americanus; assembly: GCA_947561735.1. Lineage (NCBI taxonomy): Eukaryota > Viridiplantae > Streptophyta > Magnoliopsida > Poales > Poaceae > Cenchrus > Cenchrus americanus. The sequence continues at coordinate 27,604,660 of OX387242.1, read as the reverse complement.
ACCCGCTACCCGACCTCGGTATTTGCCCCGTTTCGTAAGGTAATAATAATAAAGATAAGTCGAAATAAATAGTAATAGGAAGGAGGGCTGATGTGCATAATTGCTCCGACGGACCCACAAACCAGGGGGTCGGCTTCGTTTCGTTCTCATCCCACCAAGTTCCCAACGCCTCTTGTCAATCCTTCGCCGCCGCTGTGCCGCCTCCAGCACCATCCTCCTGGCCTTTCTCGCCCACCGGCTCCTCCCAAGGTACTAAACCCTAGCCATTTCCCCCCTCCTTCCTGCGATCAAAGCTTCAGTTTTTTGTTCCACTGACACTGATCCTTTCGGTGTGCTGATCAACTCGTCGTCCCTGTGCTCCCCGATCGATTCTGCAGGAATCTCCAGCGAATTCCGTTCCGGCCCTGATCCGAGGCGGCGGGGAGATGTCGGACTCCGAAGACCACCAGTTCGAGTCCAAGGCCGATGCCGGCGCGTCCAAGACTTACCCGCAGCAGGCCGGCACCGTCCGCAAGGGCGGCTACCTCGTCATCAAGAACCGCCCCTGCAAGGTATATATATCCTCGGCTCCAGCCCTGTGCGTCCTCCACTCTCTCCATGATTTTGCTGTGATGTGTTCGTTTTAGATCTCGATCTGATTGCCTCCGTAATGTCGGATCTATGTTAGTCGCATTGCACAGGTTGCAGCTTGAATGCACAGCGTGCAAAATTTCGATTTTTATTTACGAAAGGAGAATAATTATGGCCCTGGGATCGATTGAGTCCTTGGTGGAGAACTGGACATGTAAGATTTTGCTTTTTATGTGGATACATTTAATTTGTATGCTGTTTTGTGCTCGTGAGTTTTAGCTACTCCTCAATTGGTATTTTCCCTGGGTTCAGTGTGCATACGGAAGACGTTTTTCACATTTGGTTTGTTAAGTGTGGAATTGTAGTGGTGGACACTTAATCAGATCAAAACTATGGGCATGCTTGGCAAGCATATGTGTTAGTTTGGTGTTAGTTCCAAGTAACAACCCAAAAACTAACATCCCCAAGAGGTGGTAATTGGTGTTAGTTCTGGTGGACCCCACCCCTCCTTTATCTCTCTCCCTCTAGATCCTCCAATGATTGCAAAAGTAGCATTACATGCAAAAGTAACACATGCATCCAATTATCCAAGGTGTTAGTTTGCTAGGTGTTAGTTGGGGGTGCAAAAAACTAAAACTAACACTAACACCAATACTAGATAACCAAGCAGGGCCAACGTTTGACGTGGTTTAGTTAGTTCCTTACCAAAATTGTTCAGAGGGGTTTGAAACTCATGGATTGCATAACTGATGTTACTGATCCATTTAACTTGATGCCAATTTTGTTTGACCATATAGTTGGAACTTGATTTTCTTGGTTGTGCATTTCTGGTCCATGGTTTTTCTTGGTTGTACATTTGTTGAAAGTGGAAATATTACAACCCTGTCTGCTACTTGGTACCTTTTCCCAATTTCAGTGCGCTAAGTGAACGCACTGCTGACTATATTAAGTAACTGCTGCCTCCCAGTGGTCCATATAATTTATCTTGTTGGACCACTAGTGGACACTGGTACCGCTGTAAACTTGTCTGGGATTTGGAACTTCGACTGCTTGAACTGCATAGATGGTCCGCTGATGTCCTTATTCTGTTGTATGTTTTGTGCATATTCAATATTTGCTTCTTGATGCCTCCCGGTCTATTGATCGAATTCCTGAGGACCAAAATACCAAATCACTAATGCTAGAAAATTGCAATGATCCTGTTTAGCTGTCAGAATACAATTTATTTTTGTACTCTAGTTGCCACTTCTAAAGGTACTTAATGTTAGTACCTTCACTTATTCTGTTTTGAGTTTGTGTCGTCTTTATTTTTTGAAGGTGGAAATCTTCTTTGTTTAATTAGTATATGTTGGTGGACCTTTTTCCTTGTTACTGGAATCATTTCGAATCATATGAATTTGTAATAATTGTGCAGGTTGTGGAGGTCTCAACCTCTAAAACTGGGAAGCATGGTCATGCCAAGTGTCACTTTGTTGCTATTGACATCTTCAATGGCAAGAAGCTTGAAGATATTGTCCCATCTTCTCACAACTGTGATGTCAGTACATTTACATTTCTTGGGACCTTTAGCATTAGTGGTGCTTTGATTGCTAGTAAGATATCAATATTGTGATCTGTTTACAGGTTCCTCATGTGAATCGCACTGAATACCAGCTCATTGATATATCTGAGGATGGATTTGTAAGTCCAAATATTTCTTAATGCACCTGCATGTTCATATTATGTGATTCCATATTGAGATGAGAAATTAACTTTTTTCAGGTGAGTCTTCTGACTGAAAATGGTAACACTAAAGATGACCTGAAGCTCCCAACTGATGACAACCTGCTTAGTCAGGTATGCATCGAATTACTGTACTTTTCTTTTCGCACAATTGTTTTGCATTCATAAAAGTAATACAGCATCAGGAAGTTAGGATATACACGACTAACTACTGTTCTTTATCATGAAACTGGTGGCGTCAAGAATTTTCTTTTATATCAGCAATTGTTCTGGTAGCTTATGTCCTCTTTTATCTTTAGTGGAATGGAATGTTCATCCGCTTTATGAAATCATTGATGAGTTTTTGCTAGATTGGCTTTTCGTCATTAGATTGCCCTCATGGACTGCATGTGCATCCTTAGGATTCTTTATTTTGTTTTTTTGTGCCCAACTAAATTTCCAAGATCTGTCAGCTTTTTGCCACACAATGGCCCTTGACATGGATGGATATATGGATTTCCACACCAAAGGCCCATGGTGGCATGACCAAAATGGATTGATGTTGAAAAATTAGTTGGAGAGGAGCTATTGTTAAAATAATACATTCAAATGGATTTTGAAAATTCACATGCTTACAACATTTTGCTGGTTGAGGAAGTACATACAATTTTATATTTGATCTCTTTGCAACAATAGCATCATGCTTTTTAAGCATTTAATTTGTCGTTACATTTATTTTCATGGTGACCACAGATCAAGGATGGCTTTGCTGAAGGGAAGGACCTGGTGGTGGCAGTCATGTCTGCCATGGGAGAGGAGCAAGTCTGCGCGGTAAAGGACATTGGTCCGAGGAACTAATTTCGCCCCATATAAGGAACATTTTGGCCTTTTGGGTATTAGGAGCATGGATTGCTGAGGATACAGATACACAGCTGCAACCAGTAGGGAATTTTTGGTTTAAAAAAAAGTAGGGAATTTTATGGTGTACCTGATGGGGGCGGTACCTTCATCAGATCAGCTGGAGTCCAATGCCTCATCCAAAACGTTCTACCTGTTTCTGTAAATCCTATTATCGACCTTCTGCATAGCTGTCGATGTGGAGTTTTATTATGTTTGTGATAAAAAGGGGTCAATCTGATGAAGCTTGTACTGCCTCGCACAGGAGCCATATGATTCTTCTGTTCTTATTAGATGCTTGCATCAAGCAGAGAGAGAGAGAGAGAGAGAGAGAGAGAGAGAGACTGTGATGTTAAGTTGTGCTGAAGCCTCAAGTCACACCGTTTTGTGCCAATTTTCATTTCATTTTTACCCTTGGTAACTTGGTATGCTGTAGTGGATTGATGGAATTGTGCTGTGTCTGCCGCTATCAGACTATTAAGCACGCTGTTTCATCCTGATTCCTGGAGTAATTGTTGTGGTCGTCTATCTTGCAAAAATTGTTTGGACAAAGGTGTACTTTAAATCTCGTACTTATGTTCCATAAACTTGTACTCGTGGTTCGAGAACATAACTTACTTACGTTAGAAAAAATATTTTTAAAAAATAATTTTCATGTTTATCCTTTGATGACACGTCATTCTCATACAAAATATCGTCAAAACACACGGTGACAATTGGCACGAATTCTCTCGTTGAAAAATATTTTGTATATATAAATAAAATCGCCCAAAATACCTATGATAGAGCCCCAGAGGAATGAAAGTAAAGCTGTGATGTTTACAGTTGTATGCCTGTTGGACACATGAGAATTGTTGGACACCTCAGAAGAAACATTGTTGGACACTTTCCGCAAGACTGGTAGATCAGCTGATGCTCAAGCCTGAGCAAACAAATATAACTATGGATCTACAGCAAATGATCTCATGGGATCCAGGTGGCAATCAAGGTTTCCTCGATGGAAACACAACTGCAATTGCAGCGAGTGAAAATAACTCACCAACTGCTATGCTGATTACTAAGATGCAGTTCACCAAGGAGCCCAACAACAATGTACACTCATCCAAGTACTCTAGCTCGGCGAACAAAAAAAAAAGACAATCCAGCCAGCACCTGACAAGAACACACCTGCCAAGCTCAACCACAAGTCTGTGATGTGCAAGGAATTCGGCAAAACGGTCAAGTCTGTGAAGAACAAGGTTAGTGACAACTACACTACACATACTCTTTGGATTCTTCAGTTCTATAGTCAGGTAACAGACAACCCCTGAGGACTACTTCAACAAGGCCATCACATATCCTTTTCGGTTGCTGCCAAGTTTCTGAAAATGTTGATCACCATGTTCTGTCGTCTCAATCAAGTTGCTGCTAGGGAAGAACCCTTACCATATATCTTAGCAGCTTGAGGACAAGCTAGTGCTTAAGATGGGGGGAATGTCACGACCTGGGCCATGACCCATGTGTGATAGAGTAATTGGGCCTGCGAGCCTAGCGTTGAGCAAGATGAGCCCGTGTAAAGGCCCAAGTCGACCAGTACTTTGTACACAGCTTGGCATGAGAATGAACATCAATGAATTATCAAACAGACTATTCAGTCTTCTCTTTCCTCTCTCTCGCTGCGGCGATTCTTCTCTTCTTCTCTCCCTCCGGCCGCCGTCGCCGGCGTTGCCGTCCTCCGTCCAGGCCCTCCGGTGTGCTGCCGTTGTGGTGAGGACCCCAGTTATCAGTATCGATCCCTAGGATCGTTACAATTTATAGTTGTTGATCCAAGTTGGTGCAAGGGGTCAATCACTTGCCTACAGACTGCCTTCCTCTGCGGCTCCGACGCTGCCTCTAAGCATGAGGTGGCAGGTTTACGAACACCACGAGCTTTTAGCTCTTGTTCTCTGCAATACTCTGCAACTTAGAGCAGCCAGCAAGCAATATCCAGGCAATTAGCGCCAGCTTATATGTGTCAATAATAGTCAATACTCCCTTATGATGTCCACTTGTCAGCCTTCAAGGTTATTCTACCATTTACTTTACAATACCTTCATCTACCAAACTCATGATTCATGAAACGTACTCCATACATACTATACTCATGATACTACACAGACATGAGACATCAACCTAAATACATGACATACATCAACCTAAATACAAGACATACGTAGATCCAATATCAAACATACACTGGCCAGCTCATTAAGCCAGGTGCGGCAACGCCGCATCCACGTTTCTAGTTGACACGAATTCTCGTTGAAAAAAATATTTTGTATATATAAATAAAATCGCCCAAAATACCTATGATAGAGCCCTGCAGGTGCAGAGGAATGAAAGTAAAGCTGTGATGTTTACAGTTGTATGCCTGCAGTCGCAGACACGTATCTTCTCGTTCCATTTTGCTCCATCATCGTTTTGCTAGATGTGTCCTTTGGGTATATCTATATCCTGAAGAGAATTGAAGGACTGGAATTTTGTGGTGTCCTGTCGGTGTTACCACGCCAAGCTAATAAGCTGCGTTTACTGTCGCTGTCAGTGTGTTCCTGTACGGCATCTCACCTGTATCCCCCCGCTATTAACTTCTCGTACGCTGACGTCGCTTTTTTCACTGGCACGCTGTCACTGATTGCTGGGTCTCTTTCAGGTTTGTTTGCTTAGCACTGCCTGATAACGTGCAATTGAAAATATACCCAGCATTTTAGAAGAGAGTTTTACCTGTATGCCATTAAAAAAGTTGCCTCAGACCTGTATGCCACCGAAAAGTTCGTTTGCACCCGTGTGCCACTGACTCAAACTTTTGCAACCCTCATGCCATTCCGTCCAGTTTTGCAAGTAACGGTGTACATTTTACCCTTCCACCCAACATGGCTCCTTCCACCCAACGTGGTTTTGATCAATGCTAATTTTTAGTATTACAACATCAAACTCATTGGTTGAAATAAATTTGTTCATCTCACAAATTTTTAACCATCATAGGCAGCAAAATCACTGAATTAATTTTCGCAATTGATTTATTATCACATAATAACAGATGCAATAGATTGTCACATAATAACAGATGCAGCACATCATTTTTTGAAATTGATTTATCACATAATAACCAACATAACATATGCACTAGATTGTCATTACATCACACACCAACATAGCTAGTTCAGAGTTGCTAGTTTTCATTACATCACGACAAAAGATTTTCTAAAGTACTGTTCATCACATAGGAACGGAGAAGAAAACCACACTTGTTTTTCAACTATTACACCACCAAAAGAACATTGATGCAGGCACACATCACTGCAAATTCAAGGTTTTTTTACTCCTGGTATTGGCAGAAGGGCTGCCTGGGCTAGTAGTGCTGGCTGCTGCAACTTGAAGCTTTTTTGGTGTAAGCTTCTTCTTCACTGCCATCTTCTTCCTTGGTGAAGCCCGAGGCAACATAGTCTCCAATGGCAGCATAACATCCTGCGGCTCTGTCTCCGAACCGGTCCAAAGAGGCCGTAGTAGTCGAATATGCATGAAAAGGGGCTGTTGGCAAAACTTGGATTGCAACAGGGTCATTGGAACCGGTGCCAGATCTGTACAGTTGAACAAATCATCTCAGTTCTCATCAAGATAAAATAAAATAAGAGCAAATGGATGTAGTACTGCACCATGCATATTTTTATCATGTTGGACAGCAACATACTAAGTTCATAAATAAAAAAAGATGTAAAGAAATGAACTAAAGTGTTGGTAATTCAATTTGTTATTTTTGAATCAGAAAATTAGCAAATTGACAACTAATTACCTGGTAGATGTACTACGAGTACTACTTGATGTAGTGGTAGTTGACCCCTTCCTTTTCTTGGCTATTGAAGTAGAAGTTGAGGTTCCCTTCTTTTTCTTGGTTGTTGTAGTGGTAGCATTGTCAACTTTTTCATTATGTGGGAATATCATCTGGGATGGAGTAGCATTGAGCACTGGTATAATGCTACTCTCTGTGTTACAAATTGGTCGCTTTCTTTTGTTTTTTCTTTGGAGGACCCCTGCACACAATGATAGTAGGTAAGTTAAATGCGGTTATTAATCTGTAATGTAAATGAATGCAATTAATTTTTTACCTTTCAGCCTCATATGCAGCTATATCATCTGGATTTCCAAACTTACAAGTGTACCAGTGATGTCCTAACTTTTTGCAAATGGAACACTCATGCTACTTTCCCTTGTTATTGCCGCTGCCTCCCTCTGCAGCTGATTTCAGCCTATTGCCATGTTTGCAATTGCATGTTTGCATGGGATTCCAGACCCTTGCCAAACCCTGCAGGAACAGGTGCGGTCAGGTAAACTAACCACAAATCTGAAACCTGTACCCCCCTTAGCACAAACTTCTGCTACACCTTCAGGAGAGCAAGTGATCACTTCAATGTCCAGATTGTAACTATTTTCCCTTAACTTCTGCATAATATGAGGCAGAATTTTGCCTTGAAAATTCTTTGCTACCTTCTTCCTTTGATTCCACTTGATCAAGAGCTTTTGTCTTATGGTGTCCATCAAGTCATCTAGGTGCTTTACCTTCTCACCCTTTATCCAATTGTTAAATGACTCAGCCAAATTATTAGTCACATAATCCACCTTTGATAGTGTGTTGAACTGACTCCTAGTCCAAAGCTTCTTGTGTGTGTTTTGTAGATATTTCATTGCCTCTGGTTTGGCTTCAGCCATTGCTTGATAATGCTTCTCAAACATGTATGGGCTCCATGAGTATGAAGAAGCCCACAAGTGATCTTCAAAAATCTTTCCACCGTACTTCTTCTTGAAATTTTGTACTAGGTGCCACATGCACTCTCTATGTTCGGCATATGGAAAAAGCCGTGCCGACCCCATGCATCAACGGCGGACCACAATCTGTGCTGAATGTCAGCCCTTCTGGGGTGCCTATTGCTCCCTTCAACCTCTCCATGAACCACTCCCAATTTTCATTTGTTTCTGAGTCAATTACACCTACAGCTACTGGATACATCCAATTGTGCCCATCTACTGCACAAGCAACGCACAACTGACCCCTGAACCTACCAGTTAAAAATGTACTGTCCACAACAAGATATGGTCTACAACCTCTAAGGAAACCATCAACACATGCTTTCAATGCAAAGAATAACCTATTAAACCTTATTTTTTTCTTCACGGTGTGGTGATCAATGATAATAAATGATCCAGGACTAGTTTGCTCTATCTGGGCCTTAAATCTATACAAGTTATCAAAACTTTTGTCCCAAGGGCCATAAAGTTCATACATGGCAAGATTTTTACCTTTGTACACTCTCCTGTAGGGCACCAGAATTTTGTGTGCATCCTTCAGCCTCCTTTGCAGTTCTTTAGCACCTAGAGTACCATCCTCCTTAAGCCAGTCAATCACTTTCTCACACACCCAAAACTGAGTAACCCCAACACAAATTTCACTCCTCCCCGTTGCTCGACAATCATGAGGACATGGGTTCTTCTTCACCCGCAAAACAACGACCAAAAAATACACTTAATACAAGACAAACACATTTCACAATCTATAGAAGTGTACTGTATTAACAGATTACCATAACTCTGCCATCATCCTTATTAGTAGAAGCATGAATCCTCCATGGACAGCCATCACTCTTGAATGTGCAGCTTACCCTATACCTCCCTGTGTCACTCTTTTCAATGTCATAGTTGAACTCATATTTGACAGCATGAGAAGCTAATGCAATCTTAAAAGCATCCATATTTGCATAGACAGTCCCCTCACCCATAGGTGGGTCATTCTTGTCATATTCAACATCAGGCATATTTTCAGGCTCTCTACCATTAACAATGTCATCTAAGTCCTCTACTTCAGTGTCATCATCAGACATGGATTCATCATCAGACATAGATTCATCACCACAAGTTTCATCTTGACTTTGTTTACTGCCACCTTTAAATAGGAAACTGGGAGGGGGTAGTGGATGTTGGGGACCAAGATCGATGTACAACCCTTCCTCATCAATACCCACAAACTCATTCATTGGGTCTGGGTTGGAAAGGTAGTCAGGTTCATCAGGTTGAGTGTTTGTGGCATGGCTTGGTTCTGCTAAGTTTGGACAATCAACTGAAGGTGTCATTGGAGGTTGAACAGAAGGGATAGTTGTACTCAAATTCCAATCAGGAATATTAGGGGCATCAACACTTGGGCTATGATAGGCTAGAGTCAGCAAACAGCACTTGGAAGCCTTATGTTTTGCAAACATTTGAACCAAATCATGATCATTGCAAACTTCGATGTTGACCTTACTATCCATGCGAAATAAAAGAGTCGATTTTGTCACCGTAACCACTAGGATACTTGTCGACAACTTCATCAATCAGGTCTCTGAAGTTGGTGACATCTGCATCCACGACTTTGTCCAACGCAAACCACCCACCACCACGACAATTGGGAGAAACAATCCGGATTTCTAAGTTGAAGCTAGAGTCCGCGTCCATCCTACAGATGAACAAGGAGCACAACCGCAAGAAACTAAGCACCAATACATCAATTTCAATTTCGTAGACCTAAGACCAAGCAATCTAGGAGGGGGAACTGAGTCACTCACCCGTCAGGAAGCCAATCCGGTCGGTCGCAGGCCCCCTTGTTCGCCGTCATGACCTGCCGCTCCTGTGGTTCCACAGACAGATCGACACTGCCTAACCCATGCACTGCCTCCACCGTCTTCTTGTACGTCGGATTTGCCTCCGCTTTCGCCGCTCACAGACTCCGCTCGCCGGTCTCCCCGATTGCCCTGGATTCGCTGCTAGGGTTAGGAATAGCACGTGAGAGAGAGAGAGAGGCAGATACGAGTTGAGCCAGTACCTGGCGCTCCTTTTGGCTGCGCAGGACGGGCGTGAGGGAGGGGCGGCGGCTGCGCGCGCGCGAGGGAGGGCCGCGAGGGAGGGGCGCCGCCGCGTCGGGATAGGTCGCGGCCTCGCGGGGAAGGGCGCCGCTCGGGATAAGGTCGCGAGGGAGGGGGCGCCTCGCGATGGGCTGCGGGACGATTGGATTTTTCCGGTCAAAAAGATGTAGAGGGCAAATTAGAGAATTCCAATGCTCTGTCCCACATGTCAGACCTTCATAACGGCAGAAATCTAACGGATCGTGGACGGAATGGCATGAGGGTTGCAAAAGTTTGAGTCAGTGGCACACGGGTGCAAACGAACTTTTCGGTGGCATACAGGTCTGAGGCAACTTTTTTAATGGCATACAGGTAAAACTCTCATTTTAGAACCTCATCTCGCCCGCGTCGCTCTCCTGGGGGGGCGGCTCGGGCGAACACCCACCCTCCGGCGCCGCCGCCCCTTCCGACGCCGCCCCCGCTCCTCGCCGCCACCCAAGCGGCCGCGGGTTGCCCGCGCGTCCGCAAGGAAGGTGGCGGCGGGGCTCTCCCTCAGCCCTCCACCTTCCCCCTTCGTCCTCCCCCCTTTTGAGCTCGGCAAGGCTGCGACCATGGCGGTGGCATCTGCGGCTCTGGTGGTCAGATCCGCCGTGCCTTAGCCAGATCTACTCCCTGCGCCGCTGGATCTGCCGTTTTGGAGGCTCGGCAGGTCGGGGTGCGGCGGCGACGACGGGGCGCGGTTTCCTACGCCCGCGGGCTCGGGTGCGGCGGTGGCGGCGGGGCACGGATTCTCGGTGGTGGCGACCGGCGCGGTCGGTGCGGCAACCTCCCCCGGCGGCGTGTGTGGCCGGGCACGCGGGCCGGGTGTGGGCGCGATGGCCGGGTCGGGTGCGCCCCGGCCGGGACGTGCGGGCGGGCGTGCGGCGGTGGTGCGGCGAAAGGTGGAGGAGGGATGGGGGCGTGCTACTCGGTGGTCTCCCCCCTTTCTCTCTCTGTTCGCGGGATGCTGCTGCGTGGCGACGCCGGTCGTTGGGGCTTTAGACCCGCCACCTGGCGGTCTGGTCTGGGGCCTCTGTTCTGAGCGTGCTCTTCGCGTCGCGGCAACGTGCGCGGGGGTGGCCGACGGCTTGGGTGCTCGCTGGAGCTCGTGGCTCCGCCTTGGTGGTGGGGCTGGGTGGTCTTGGCCGCGTTCTGAGGCGCCATGGTGGCGTTGCGGGGCGTGCTTGACCGCCTCTCTGGCAGTGCTCGTCGCCGGTGTTTCCCACCAGCTCTTTTTCGCGGCTCGCCGGCGCGGGACAAGCGGTGTTTGTGCAGCAGTTTAAGGGTACTCCATGCGAAAGCCTTGGCGACGACACCCTCGGGCGTCGTTCTCCCCGTTGGGGGCATCATTATGGAGTCGCTTTACTTGCTGCAGGAACCATGTCCTCCGTGGTCTGCATGGTGTCGGTCGCGTCTCTGCTCCACGCCTCGGGGATTTAGCAGGGGAAACCCTTCCCACCTCGGGACAACGTCATTGGCGTCTCCGGCGTCATGCCCTTCCTAAAGGTGATGTTGAGCTTCCTCGGCGAGAGACTGCTCCTTGGGTCCTCCGACGGGTACTTCGGTATGGTGTTGTTTGCGTGCTCCTTCCTTTCTTCTCTTTGTGAAAAAAAGAGTAGGCAGTAGTTTCTCCTTTGAACGGGGGAGAACAGAGGTTGTGGTTCTTGGTGGTGTGTGTTGGCTTGCGTCGACGGCGGAACAAGAGTTGTGGAGACCCGGATCGATGTCCCAATCCGACCGGACTGATCTTTTGAAGTTCTTTGAGTTGATCGTGTCGATGTCCCAATCCGACCGATGAGTTGTTGAGTTGAGCAGTGCGTGTTGAGGTCCCAATCCAACCCACCAAAGTGCTTAGTTGTATGGTCTGCGGACCGGAGTCGTTTGGGGTTCTCTGCTCCCCTAGTTGTGTGGTCGATCGGCCAGAGTTGTATGGTTTTCGGGCCTGATTTTCCTTATAAACTGGGTCAACTCTCTTCTTCTTATAAAAATCCGGGAAAGCATAAGCTTTCACCGTCCGTTAAAAAAAATATATACCCAGCATTTTCTGCTTTGCTTTCATTGATATACTCATATTCTAGTATAAAAAAGGCAGTAGGTTGTTGTTGATGTGGAATTTTCTATATGTAGAGTATGCTTAAATAAGATAAAGTCAAGATGAACACTAGAAGGATATCACATTATCACATCCAAGGGAGAGATTCAAATTCACTCATCATCTTTATTCAAAAGTTCTAAACCATGCATTTCCTTGTACACGTCATCATTGTCCTGTAAAATAAAATAAAATATCTAGGAGTAGACGTCTAGACGATAAAGCATCATGGGCATGTTTGGATGGGGGTGTTAGTGTTAGTTTGAAGCAAACTAACACCAAAACTAACACTTTTCATCCAAACACATGTGTTAGTTTGGTGTTAGTTGGAACTAACACCCCCAAAAAACTAACACCTCCAAGAGGTGGTAATTGGTGTTAGTTTGGTGGACCCCACCCCTTTTCTCTCTCCCTCTCCTTTTTCAAATGATTGGAAAAGTTACTTTAAATGCAAACTAACACCTCCATCCAAACATGCAAGGTGTTAGTTTTTTATGTGTTAGTTTGGTGGTGTTAAAAACTACCACTACCACTAACACTAACATGTACCATCCAAACATGGCCCATGTATTTGCCCAGAATTTCTAGCTCGAAAAGTGCCAGCCTGAAAACGCTGAGATTTCTACACCCTCTCCACTCACAAACTCACTTTTTTGTTTTTGTGACAGATTGGCTGCACCTGATGGAAGTTGGATGACACGGCACGTGCCGGAATCTACCCACTGCATGCCAAGTGCAAATAAAGGACGCTATGTTTGCCACATTTCTGTGAAGCCCCCATTTTTCTCTCTCTCCCAAAATTCACTTTTCTGTGCGATCCAGTCCCTCTGAATTGACGTCACGGCCATTTTTCCAAGGACCATCAACCGTGCCCTCTTTGTACAAGTCCTTGTCACGTCCAAATCTCTTCAGTTGTGTGATGCGTCGAGCATCGATAGAAGTCGTGCGCACGCGCTCTTTCATCCTCTCTAGCTATGTGTAAAAGTTAAAAATGGGGTTGTAAGAATGGTTCCAACTTGTGATCATCTGGTGATGAAATCCTCTTGGAAAAAAGGAGGAAGATGCGGTGGTGGATTTAGATCCGACGTCTATCTTTTGAATATTTTGGAGATCAAAAGGAAAAGATATCCTGTGATTTTTTGTTGAAATTTGTAACAGGTTAATTGTAAGTGCTGCCGAAATGCCGAGGATGCATGTTTTGGACTATCTCGATCCAAAAAGTGTCAATGTTGGTCTACATAGATTGATAGGACGAGGAAAAGTTGGACATGATCTTTCACTAACACTATAGAGTCGTTCTAAGTCATTTTCTTTAAAATTTTGATGAAGTTTATAAAAGGGATCTATAACATCTACAATACAAAAATAAATTTGGATAATACTATAGGATTTTTCCACCAGCTACTTAATAAACAAAATTAGTTGCTGGACCCATCAAATTAAACTTGTACTTCCTAGTACTGTCCGTTCTCTATTCTCATTTACAATACTTCAATCGTTAGATTTCATCATACGGATGAGTCACATTAATTACAAACACTCTAAAATTTCCCACAAAACAGATATATCATCAAGACATATTTAGTGGCGGACTTTGTAAAACTAACTCAATGTTACTCCCTACAAATTAATTTAACCAAATGATTTAAAGTTTGATTTGGGACAAAAGTAAAACCTCAACGATCCGGAAGCCGAGTTAAACGGAGGAAGTAGCATAATTCGCTAGTGACACCGTTGGAACAGCGTCACTAGAAAATTAGCACAAGGATACGGACAGCTATCGTGATCCCAATTATTGAATCGGCAAAGGTACCCCCAATTAATCCGTGACACATGAGGTAGGCTGGCCTGGAATTTCTTGCATGCGGGCTCATTGAATGCGGTGGGGGCTCCGACGGTTAGCCGACGGCCAGGCCGCCGCCGTCCCCGCCGTCGGATGCGCCGTCGTCAGCAGCACGCCGACGGCGAGGCGTGTGCCTTCTTGTTGGGCTTTCGTTTTTCTTTTTTGTCCTTTTTCCTTTGATTGACAAATGCGGGAAAAGGAGATGTGCAAAGATATTTGTATTGTATACCCTTTTTCCTGGACAGAAACGAGACCAGTAGTCAGAGCCGACTTGAGTTGATGCCTTAGCTTGATGGTACTGCTAGAGTACTAGTGCATGTTCTTGTATGAATTGTTTATACGGTGCTAGAAAGTTTCAGAAAAAAAAGATATTAGAATATGACTGAGCGACGGTTTGACAAGCATTTGATATCAAGTTTTATAAAATTTAATTATATATAGCGGACCATACTTTACATCCTTTTCACAAGACGGATATTAGGACATGCAACAACACGAAAAGAAAGACCGTATGACAGTTTGAATTGCGGTGTAGTAGCTCACACTTTTTTTCTTGTATGTTTTTTGTTAATACAATATGTTCATTTAAAATTCGGTATTATTAAAATGATACTGCACCTTAATAATTGCTATCTTGGTACTATGCAACAAGATGTTCTAAAAAAGACCATATGACAATTTAAATTGCGGTATACCTCCCTCCGTCCCCAAATCATTGTCGCCAGCGGTCTCGAGCGGAGGCGGGGAGCTATAGGCCTGCTAGAACGGCAATCCTTCCTGCAGCTCTAACGACGATGATTTAAGGATGGAGGGAGTAGCTTACACTTATCTTCGCTTGTATGGTTTTTTTTGTTAATACAATATGTTCATTTGAAATTTGATATTATTAAAATGATACTACACCTTAATAATTGCTATCTTGGTAGTATGCAACAAGATGTTCTATATGACAATGTTAGCACTTTGGAGGCTATAATAACCAGACGAAATGAGACCTTCCATGCCTCCCATTTGGATAACTCTTAATTACCTTGTCAAAAAAATAAATAAAAAGCTAGTGATGTTGACGTTGAATACACACTCTACTACTGGTACAATACAAAGTGCGCCAAATGGAGCTGCCAAGAATTAACACTCACACTAAAAAGTGATGTATATAATATCGTTATCATATAACTTTATTCAGATCGATCTTCTTCTTTATATATAATTTTTTCGCTAAACATAGAATAGCACGGAGTACAAGATATTCAGACACTAGATTTTTTGGGATATATCTCTGTCCTTCCCTCCTGGCACTTCCTTTGGTTTTCCTCGCTCCCTGCAAAGGGGAGCCTTTTTCATTTCTGCCGCAGAGATATATGTTTAAATTCTGCGCAAAGCCAAACACAGGAGAAGAGAGTGGAGAAGAGAAGAGGGAGCCGAAAGTCAGACACTGCTCACCCAACCCAAAAAAACCTCCGCCAGCCAGCCAAAGTCAACGCCGGAAGCCAAGAAGAAGAAGAGGAGAATCCCTTCTCCTTCTCTCTCTCTCTAGACTTCTTCTCCCCCCTCTCTCTCTCCCCCTCCCTCTGTCTCTCTCTCTTTCTCTCTCTTCCTTGCCTGCCGCGACCATGTCCGCGCGCCCGCCGCCGCCGCCGCGCCCGCACCTGGCGCTGCCGCCGCGCTCGGCGGCGGAGTCCCTCTTCACGGGCGCCGGCGACGCAAGCCCGGGCCCGCTCACGCTCGCCTCCGCGCTCTTCGCCAACGACGGCGGGGGCGGCGGCGGTTCCTCCGGGGCCGCGAGCTTCACGCAGCTCCTCACCGGCTCCCTCCCGCAGCAGCAGCAGCAGCAGCAGCGTGAGGGCGCGGAGAGGGGGCGGGGCGGCGGGGTCGCGAGGGCCGGGCCGGCGCTGTCGGTGGCGCCGCCGGCGTCGGCGTCCGCGGGCGCGTCCGTCTTCACGGTGCCGCCCGGACTCAGCCCCTCCGGCCTGCTCGATTCCCCCGGCCTGCTCTTCTCGCCGGCCATGGTACGTCATGCGACCGTTGCTCCAATCTTTGGTGCTGGAAATGGTTGAAAGTTCTTCCTTTTACGCCGTGAAAGATTGGGTTCTCGGATCTTGTTCGAGGCTCTTGGTTATTGCTGAGCGAAATCAGCTCCGGTGAATTCAATTTTGTTTGTAGTTCTTGTAAAATTGGCTGTACTGTAAAAGAAAAAAAAAAGGCGTGTGTGTTGATCACTTATTCAGTTAGTCTGTGCTTGTAAAATAAAAGAGCTTAACATGTGTCCTCAGTGCATAACTCACGGATTGTTATTAAAACATGCTCCATTTCAACTTTAATCTGGGTAGGTTATATCAATCCGTTAGGCATACTCATTTTTCTTTTGGGTGATGCTGAGTAATCTGCAAGAATCACGTCCTTTGTGTTTCAAAAGCGTGTAGAGTACTCCAAATCTGGAATCTGGAACTTCTGAAAGGTGGTGCTTTTACAGTTTCATCGATGCTTTTAGCGAGATTGACACATCTAGGGTACTGATTGGCCCCATAGGTTTGCACCGAAACGTATAAAGCCATCTTACTATATTTGTGTGTGGTCCTGAGGTGCAATGAATAATATCATCCTACTAAGACAGATAAGTGATGCTTATTGATCTTTTGGATATGGCAAGTGGTGATAGTACTTTGCCTTGACGGTATCAATAATTGTACTACCGCCAGCGTGATCAGTTGCAAATTGGCATGCTGTGTTGAGAATCTTGATCTATCCTTAGCATCCTTTGGAAACATGTTACTCAGTTCGGGGTGGTTATACTGGTCTCCAATTTGTTCTTGACGGCTGAATCTGTCAAAACAGTTCATAGTTTGTATTCATTATTCAATATTCACAATGTCTAGTGGTGGAGCAGCAGAGTTAATGGTGAACCTTAGCTGATTAAACCTGTATCAGTGAGATGCATAATTGACCATTTTGGTGGTAAGAACAATAAAAATGCCGTAAAGTCGGTCCAGTACTACTCCAGTATTTCCTCTCCTTTAGCGATACCCATTTCTGGAGCATCTACTTTAGTCCTGATGAAAGAAAGCAAATTGATATTTTCTGAGGACAACCTATTTTGTATTTTTTTACAGGGGGGGTTCGGAATGTCGCACCAGCAGGCTCTTGCTCAAGTTACAGCACAAGCAACCCATTCTCCACTAAGAATGTTTGACAACATTGAGCAACCATCTTTTTCAGCAGCTGCAGCATCGTCACAACATATGAACTCTAGCGCCAATATGACTGGAATGCCAGAGATGGCAATTACAATAGCAAATAATGACAATGCATCTTTTCAATCTGCTGAGCCATCTCAGAGGTATCAAGTCAATGCTCCTGTTGATAAGCCTGCTGATGATGGCTACAACTGGCGGAAATATGGTCAAAAGGTGGTAAAGGGCAGTGATTGCCCACGGAGCTATTACAAATGTACTCATCCCAGTTGTCCAGTCAAGAAAAAGGTAGAGCATGCAGAAGATGGTCAAATATCTGAGATCATATACAAAGGAAAACACAATCACCAACGTCCACCAAATAAGCGGGCAAAAGATGGCAACTCTTCAGCAGCCGATCAAAATGAACAATCTAACGATACCACATCTGGATTGTCAGGCACCAAGAGAGATCAGGACGCTATATATGGGATGTCTGAACAGGTATCTGGTTTAAGTGACGGAGATGATATGGATGATGGTGAATCAAGGCCACATGAAGTGGACGATGCTGATAATGAGAGCAAAAGAAGGTATTTTTAGCTCTCAATACAACTCCACTGTCCTATTAGATTGTTGTTCTCATACTAGTCATTCTATCATTGTCCAGAAATATACAAATTTCTTCACAAAGAACCTTGTCAGAGCCTAAGATTATTGTGCAAACAACCAGTGAGGTTGATCTTTTGGATGATGGTTATAGATGGCGCAAGTATGGGCAGAAGGTAGTCAAAGGAAACCCTCATCCAAGGTATCTTTTTACCTCATCACTGTGATTTATTTATATTGCTTTCATATCTGTTGCTCTTCTTTTTTTCTTGGAACGCCTCTATGGTATGTAAGGAGTAGGCGACATTGGGATTTTCCTGTTTTTGTGTTGATATTGTAGTTAACTTTTGGCAAAATGAGTATCAATGAAAATGTCATCGTTTCCACTAAGGGCCATGCCCGAATTTCGTTACTCCATGAAGCAACGAAATTACAGAGTTTGTCCAGAAGACCGCACAATTCAGATAGAAAACAAACGACTAAGGGACACCACACGAACTTGGCACACATGAGCCGCCACTTGTGGCACAAAAGCTACCCCAGCAATCACCAGATACTAACTGACACCAAAAGAAAAAAAACGGAAACACTGAACGCCAATATTATCATTCTTGCTTTCACTACTTCATGTCTTTCACATTGTCATTTGTAAGTCGTATCCTTTGGTTTTATTTTCATGTCAGTATTCTTCTAAGAATCATATCAAATACTTGAAAATCTGTTAGGAATTCCATGGGAAGTGCTCCAGTACAACTAAGTACTCAGTTGTACCATGACAACGTAATGCAATTGCCATGCCCCAGCTGTCTTATTAATGAAGTACACTATCTTAGTTTATGTCTCCTTGGAGCTTAATTAATGCATGATCTTCTCCCCAAGCGAGTTGGATAGGGTACAAACAGCACCGTTGAAAGGAGCCTACCTCATTTTCCTTGGCAACATTCCTTTTCATTTCTTCTTGGGTATTCACCTGAATGCAGATAATTTCAGCATATTTTTGATGCAATAAATGAGTGTAGGCACTATACATGCACGCTTACTAAATCAACAGTGTGTGTGATGTTGTATCAATATTACGTCTTAAGTAGGCAAATCATGACATAATGCAAGCAAACCCCGTGTTTGTTTTGAATGTTTCAAAACATTCCCCATCTTATGATTTCAGTAATGGATTCATCTGTTTGCGGAATTTAGTCTCAAATAGCTATTACCACAAAAAACTAAAAAGTAACACCTCAGATTGTCTGCCTTGTGCTTATCACTGCACGGTTGGTTGCTGGTGGAATAAAAACCATAAAGATTATCCAATAATATGAAATTAGGGTAGTACTAGTACTTAGTATGTCCATATTGCAAAATAACACAACAATGTGCTGTAGCTTCTACTTAGGTGGTGGCAGATTGAATGCTTGATCACAGTGCTCTTATATCAATCTTTTACCAAATCTGAATTCTGGTATTTGCACTGATCCTAATTTTACTTCATGCAATTCTGAAGCCTTATCACTCTCTTTAAAATTCAGCATCCACACAGTACATAGTTAGCATGCAAAGTGAAGTTTCAGACTTTTAGAGACCATATGTTTCCTAAACCTTAGATCATGAACTTTCTAATTTGTCTGAACCGTGGTATTGCTGTTCTGAATAATACCATTTATATTTTCATGGTTAGGCTAATAATATTTCACTGTTAACTGCAATACTGTTTGGTAGGAGTTTGAAAGGAAGGGTAGACTAATTGGGACATTGAAGAAAGAAAATGAAGTAGCTACAACACTAGCCCAGTAAACATTTCAAGAAAAGGCGGTGTAGCTAGATAGAGGATTAATCTGATTTTGTTTAAGTTGTCAGTATTTTCTAGATCGTCTTTTAACTCACTGAAGCTATGTTTGGCTGGGGGTAAAGGATCAGAGGAAGATAACAGAGAAAGCTTATGGTACAGATAGTAATAAGTTTTCTTGATGTAAGTGTTAGACGATTTTTCATCCTTGGAGGAGATCCTCTTGAGATAAAAAAAATGACCCTTTCTTAAGGTCAAAACATTATTCCTGAATCTGCAGATATAATCCTTTAGCATATGCATTTTTCTTGAAAATGGTATTTGTTTTTAGATAATGGATACTTGTTTTTGCGCAATTGAATATTATGGCTGATTTGCTCATTAGTTGGCCATGATCAAATTGGGTACTTAATGTAGGTATTAAAAAAGATGGCATGTGCCTTTTGTACCTTATTTGTTTCACCATTTACTTGTTTACCTACATGATATCTCTCTCTACCTGTAGGAGTTACTACAAGTGCACATTCGCTGGATGCAATGTTAGGAAGCACATCGAAAGAGCATCATCAGACCCTAAGGCTGTCATAACAACCTATGAAGGAAAACATAACCATGAGCCACCGGTTGGTAGGGGCGGCAACCAGAATGCAGGAGTGTCGCAACAGAGAGGGCAGAGCAGCATACCGAATAATCAAGCTTCACTTTCAATAGCAGACTACAGCAACACTAACCAGAGGCCAATTGGGCTATTACAATTCAAGAGCGAACAATAGTAACTGCCATTTTGACTCTGTTCAGAACCTTGCTGTGTTATTTGGATGTTCTTTTTGGCAAATATCATGTGCCTGCAATTCGTACAGTCATATGGCATCAAAAGTTCATAAAGTTTGATAATTCAGTGGTATGAGTTTGCAGTTTTTTCCCCATAGATACACAGGATAGCTGATGCAGCTCCATCCTTTCTAGTTTGTACATGTTCTTAAGTGGAAGCATGCAAAGTGTAATACCAGGTGCTTATACATGTTTATGATGGTTTATAGATGGATCAATGGTATACATGTATATCTTAAGATTTTATTCCAACAGGATCTTGTATGTATTGTAATAAGATTCAAAAGAGAGGTGAATGTACAGATGTTTTTCAGTTAAGCTTTCTTGTTGTAATTTGTAAAATTTATCAGAGCCACCCCAATGCGTGTTAAGTCTGTTTCATATCTAGTCTAGTTTGCAATTTTACGTTTATATATTTTGCCCTTGATGTATTATGTATCCTTAGTCTTTTATTAGCACAAAAACATATGGTTAATAACCACGGCCTGCTATAATTTTTCAGTTCAGGTGGTGCTGTTTCTTCTCAATTCCTAGGTGATTCAAATATTTCAATTTCCCTTTATTTCTTTCTAGTAAACTGAAACCCAGTGTCTAGTAATAATAGATTCATGTGTACAGGCTCTAATGCTGCCTCAGTTCAACCCCCACCGCTAAACGAGGTGCACTAGCTTGTTCTCACCGTTGGCACTTCCACTGTTTCTAGCATAAAGGCAGTAAACCAAGGAAATATTTATTAATCAATGTACCTCAGCATATTTGCAATATGATCTCATGTACTATTATCTCAGTACCAAAATTTCATGCACATCACTGTCAAGATCTGCCACAATGTCATACTCTAGTGTTGCTGCATCTGCTCAGAATCTCAGGTACTATTATGTGAGTTGAGCATAATCCTTTTTGAAGAAAAAGAGAAATCATTAGGTCACAACCTCCATGAATAGTTCCAGAGTGAAATATGACAAGGACATTTGATCCTATGGTAAGCAGTGCCTTAACTTATTTTATTCCTTTAGTTAGAGGCTTCCCGAACAACACTTGAAGCCAAAGTTATCTTTGGCTGAATGCTTCTGTCCTGACATGATAACATCACCTAAGTAAGACTAATCATGTGTTATAGCATCTTTAGTTTTTGTTTTGTTTTTGGCTTGGACATGTCCAACATCTTTCTGTGCAAATCGTATTATAATAATCATTGCATTATATCTTTAGGCATACAGCATGACGCTTTTCTGCTTGCAGTATATCCATTTTTAGATGCTACTACAATGACATTTGTTTGAACACTCAGTTGAAGTGGAATCTGGCAGAGTTAATCAATGCAACTTCTGGAATAATTTAGATAGGTCCTCGATCAAACTTTCTCATAGCCTCTAAAAATCCAACTTTTGAAATGTCAGTGGAACAGTGAGTTGTCTTAAACGTCTGAACGATGTTGGGTAGGCCCAGGGCATTTGGTGGTCCTGGATGACAGTTTATCTATTGCTTACATATCTAATGTTATTCTGCTAAGAAAGCATGCACTTAGTACTCACATTACTCTTTGTTGAAAAATTACTGTTGCTACTACAGGTTTCGCTAAAACGACGAATGCAGAGGATCTTTTTTCTTACCGGTTTACCACCATGGATTTCATAGGAACCTTTTTCCCTGTGTACAATTGTTTCTTTCCTCTGATGGTTCCAAACAAGCATGTGCGTTTTTCTCAGCCCAAAAAACGTACCCAAAACCAAAGCAAAACGCGATTACTCTAAAGATCAATGCGAAACATTTGTACTCAGTACTCCTCTCCCATTCCCATTGGGCCATACCAAAAGCCTATCTTTTTCTGTACTGTGCCCTAGCTTTTCTTCATCCTCCCAATTATTATACTATAACCTAGTCCCCAGGTACACCTTTTTGCAATCCAATGGTGCCTAAAGTCCATGTCTCTTACTGGAACAAAGTTGTTGCAACATTGTGGCACTAGGAATATCTGCACATATTTTTCCCAGATCTGGATTGGATTGGAGCGAGCCTATGAATAAAGTTACACACACAAGAAAGCTGGTACAAAATCATTGAGATTTTCACCACTTGCTCAAGCGGCACTCACTGACTTCTCCCCAAGCTGACCTGGAACACTAGAGTATTGTGGCATAGAACCACATGCATGTGTGTATAGTGGCATGCCCTCTTCTCCTGTGGCCGGCTTTGCTTTGGAGTCAAGGAAAGATGCACTTGGAAAATGGTGGGGCTCAGGATCTCAACAACTGACCCAAATTGCTGGGGGCAACTTTGGGTGGCGGCATGTCAGAGGGTGTGCATCTTATCCATCAGATGATGCAGAATTGCAGATGCAATCACTTGGAGTAGAGAAAAATATGCGCGTATTAAATGCCCGAAACAAATGGCATGGTTTAAGGATACTATGATCCTTCCTGCAAGTTATGTTGAAAAGCCTACTAATCTGCAAACTGTCTCATGCCTATATCCCTGTAAACATTGACCATTTATCTGAACAGCATCTGGAAACAACAGGTTAACCCTGAACATATATAGCAAATGCCACAGTAACCCACAGCAAAGTTATGGGTTATTTATATGAAATTTTATTATATTATGATCCTTATGCTGTAATTATATTTACAAATGTCCTTCTTACCAATCTGATGGACTTGATGCTTGTCCTAACACTAATTAACAGCACCTATATGTCCCCAGAACCAGCAGTTAACCCTTATAAAGATCAAGAAAAAGGACAGATAGAAGAAGAAACCAAAAATCAAGATTTTATCGATAAGCATCGCCATCATGAGATGTCGGACCTCTAATTAAGCTCTAGCAAATAAAATTGCAGGAGGGAAAATGCAATCAGACCCTCAAGTCCTCCTTGCCGTCCAGCTCCAGCTCCAAAAGGTGGCAGGAATGGCTGGCCTTGCAGCTCTGGTAGACCATGCTGGTGATGACCGTGTCGAGGACGCAGATCATGGCGTGGATGTAGGCGACGAGGAGCCCCTCGCAGAGCATCCCCGCCGTCACCCTGCCATTGAGCGTGTACGGCCGCATCACCCTGAGCTGGAACAGAGCCTCGACGGCGGCGGCGGCGAGGCTGGCCGGCAGGGAAGCCGCGACGGCGGTGGCAGCGTCGCCGGCCCGGAGCAGCATCAGGAGCGCCTTGAGCATGGCGTGCACGCCGCCCCGGCCCTCGGCGGCCGCGACGACGGTGGCGAGGTCGCACACCGCGGACGCGTTGGCCAGCGCCACCGAGTAGACGATCACGCCGGCCGCCGAGAGCGCGAGCACCGCCCTGCCGCTGCCTGAGCCGGAGCCGGAGGGAGCGCCGCCCAGCAGGTGCAGCGCCTCGGCGGCGTTGAACGCGGCGAGCAGCGCGGCGAAGACGGCGGCGTTGGCGAGCAGCAGAGCGAGGCAGTTGACGACCTGCGTCAGCGCCATCGCCGGGTACGACGACCGCACCATCTCGCCGACGGCGGCAGCCGGCGGGTGCTCGCGCCGGCGCCGCCGCTGCCGCTGCTGCTCATGCTGCGGCGGCGGCGGGCAGCAGCAATGCACGGCGCAGGCCTTGGCGAGGAGGAGGAACGAGAGCGAGAAGGGCAGCGCGGCGAGGAACGCGCAGGCGCGCTGGGAGAGGCGGTGGCTGAGGAGGAAGAGGAGCTGGGACGCCGGCGGGAACCCCGCGGCGACGAGGACGCGGCGGAGGCGGCGCGAGAGGGCGTGCGACGGCACCAGCAGCGCCGGGTGGGAGCGCGACAGCAGCGCGGCGGCGGAGAAGGGCAGCGCGAGGAGCGACGCCGCCGACGACGCCGGGTGGTAGTGCCGGAAGAAGGCGTGCAGCGCCGTGCGCACGACCTTCCCGGCGCTGCCCATGGCCGTTGATCTTGATCCTCCTCGTCCTCACTCACTCGTGCAGCTGCTTTGCTACGATCTTGCTCTTGATGCTTGCTTTGATCCTTTTAAATGTGTGTGTGGGTGGTGGTTCTTGTGGTGTTGGTGATTGGTAGTGTGGAGGGAGAGATTGGTTGATCGTTTGGTGCTGCTATGTGTGGTGTTGGAGGGAGAGATTGGGTGGATGGATTTGAGGTTTTTATGTTGGAGAACTCGAGATGGGTTTGGGATTTTGGAGTTTGGGTGTAGCTGGATGGGGTTTGGAGTCGTAGTGTGTTATGTTTAGTATGTGGTTTAAGTGTTTAAATGTTGTACTTGTACCTCACATGTTAGGACTTGGGTGGGGTTTGGTTCTATGGGAGGGGTTGGAAATGTGTTTTTTTTATTAAAAAACAGAGTTGGGGTTTTGCTTGAGGTAGGGCAAGAGAGACCAGAGAGCGGAAACTATTTCTAAGTAAGATGTGAATGGATCCACCCCTGTCCCCAAAGGCGAATCACGGAAGGATCCCAAATTCCACCATGGTGATCAAATGGGTTAAAGAAACTCCTGAGCATGTTCGTCAAGACGAGAATGCTCTTCCACTATCCACCATCATTTCCTCGTGGGGACCTAATTAAATCTTTATATTTGATTTGCACCAATCATATTATCACATTGAATTTTAAAATTCCATTTTTAACCTCCTCTAAAGTGGAAACATTGATTGGTAATAGCGGATCTCCCCTGTTGCATCGCCTAGTCTCGAGGTTCTAGCAAGGACACAAATTGTAAGCACAAAAAAAAACTGACTGGAAACTGTAGGTACACAAATTGTAAGCACAAACATCTTCTATGAAAAATTGTAGGTGCACAAATTGTAAGCGCAAACAGCTAAGCAGAAAGAAAAAGAGATAGGTACATTAATACATTAAAAAAAGAAGAAGAAGAGATAAGTGTTGGAGTGGTTTCCAAGCTCAGCAACAAACAACAGAATCAACTGTATCGGTTAGCCGCAAACTGTTTTCTGTTCCTGAGGCAAGCTCGAGTAGTTCCCTTGGTCAGTGTAATTAGGTGTGTTTTCCCAACCCACTCAACCTCAATGAGCAGTGACATTAGGTAAATGATTTGACTGATGATGTACAGACAAAGGAGCAAATGTAAACTTGATTTTTTTTTACAGTCTGAAAATAACTCCAGCTGACAGCCTTCGAATTCAGTTAATTTCAAACGTGTGTATACATTCAAATCAAGAAACCCATAAAAAAAATCACCGTACCACTCGTGTGTACAGCCAAAGGGCGTGAATACTTTTTGAGCTTCTTTCGTCGTTGGTGACGGTACAATCGTAGTACGTCGCTGGATATTGCAACGACACCAGTACACCACCTGCCTATCCTCATAGCACGCACATTCTCTCGGTCTAGTACTTGCCGTGCAGATTGACGGGCTGTTCTTGCAAACGATTCTGAACAGCTCACTAGCAAATCACGTACACATGAAGATGCACGTCTAGATACGGCCCACAAAGATGAATTGATGAAGTGACGCAAAAGATGATATGAGATGCTGAGGTCTCAATATAAAAGATGAATTGACGTGTAACCAAGTCGATTTTGAGTTGGAATGATGAATATCACAAACACAAATTTTGAGATGCACTGCAGAATTTTATATACCTTTGGTTCTCACATTATGATTTGCAATGTTGCTGAAGACAACCTTTGGTTGGCTTGGCCTGACTAAGATCCTACAGCCTGGCTTAGAGAGAAGCAAGAAACCAGCAACATCCTGATCAAGACACGAGTTAAAAAAACGTAAGAGGCACAAACTGTCTCAGTCGGACATGCCTTTGCCAGCAGAATGAATACGGAAATACCGGCTGCCATTTGCACTTGGAGGATACAACGTAACCAAAAAAGAGCTTGATACTTGTAAAAGCACATAGAAAAATCAAGGCAAGCTTTTGTCAGGAACCACCAGAATCACCAGTCCTTCTCGGCAGCCACTCGCTATCAAAAGGTTACACCAACTTTTATTCAGCTCCTACGCGACCGCAATTGACCGACAATGGCTCTGATCGCCGACACACTAATCAGTTGTTAGTGTGATAAAAAAGGGGCCATTCCGGTCCATCCCATTATCACTTTTATAGCAGCTCACGTCTCACCATCGGACCACATTCCATGATCCAATGGGGGAGCAATTATCCTTCCAATCTAAGTTGTCATTACCACAAAATAGGCGGCTAGGTCATATCAGCACCAGCACATCATGCTCTACAAATCACTCGTCAAACAAATGTTTTTCCAAATGGTCAAACCATGAAATAAACATTTTACAGTTTCCTATTTACCTACGGGTGAGACAAAAACAGCATAAGAAAGAATCGCAGGTTAAGTAACCCGAACACAGGAGCCCAGGAAAAGTCGAATCATCACTTACCATTGACAACCAGCAGGCCCCTGCACCTTTTTGTAGTGACACCATATATTCTGTTGAAAACCACAGCCAGGAGCATGTGAAGCAGCTCACCTGTTCAAGGACACACTGTAACCCAGCATGGGATGCCCACGTTGCCATCCATTTACAGGTTCAAAACAGAGTTAACAGGGAGGTCCCTGCGCAAAATTGTCAAAGACATCAACCAACTTCAGAATGCGACACCGCTGGTTGGCGTCGAACGGAAGGAAGACATTCTTCCCCTGGTTTTGAGCTGAAATCTTTAATATTCCATTCTCTTCTGCCTAATGATAGACCAGTGAGGCTAGTTCAGTAGTGCAATCATTGGTAAAGCAAAGGTAGGGGATCATATAGATCCATATTGTAGACCCTGGTCATCATAGACCGGTGTTTGGCTTTAAGCTGTCACCTAAGACAGACCAAGAGGAATTTAACATTTAACAAAGGATTAATGTGATAATCCCGTTCAGGCCTAAGATGGTAGGTGAATAGGAGTAAGATATAAACATGAATGATCAAGGAAAATGAGTAAGGAAGAGCTAGCACACCGTTAATGACACATTAGATGACAAGCGTCGTCAGGGAACACATTTGCCTTTCTTAAACCAGCATTGAGAGACCCGTTAAACCAGGTTTAGCAGAATGTACCCATACAACAGCCACAACTAGTACAAAACAAAACAGATCGATCTGCAAAAATGCTGTCATTTCGGGAAGTGGGGGTTCAGCAGCCCAGAGATTTCGAGAAACCCAACACGGTCACGGCCTCCAAATATCTTCTTCAGTTTGTCGTCACAGACTATAATCTTCTTGTCATTTGGATCCTGGTTGCAGGGGAAAACGAATAAATCAATTGTTTGACCACAAAAGTCAGTGCAGCAGCATTGAGACATTAACTGCTACAAGAAAGATGCACCGAAGAATGATTGAACCAAACAGTTAATTATCTTTGCGGTTCTGCTAAGACACAATGCAGTAAACTAACTAAATATGTATCCACAGAGGTGATTTTATTCTAATTGTGCAAGAAAAAGATTTCTCTGGGGGGAAATCATGGACATAACAGAATGTCCACTTAGCCATGGCAATGGAAGCACGCTGTGTTTGTGGCCTATACACCTCAGGGTAATCTGTGTTGTAGGCATGCCACAAAATTTGACTTTTTGCTGAGGCAACCCTTCAACATTCTGCATTCCAACCCGTGAAGAGTTTTCAGGAATCACTAACCTTTACTAATTGTTCCAGCTTATTATAGAAAAAGCACTAGTCCAGCCTTATAATCTGCATGCGTACTAGAGGTTACCCACATAACCGTACAGTGTAGTTTGACCTAACCCTCTGGCCCTGCCATATTAGACCACTCAATCTAATTAAGCACAGCATGTGAAACAGATGCTTGGATCACTCCTAAACAAGCACAAGGACACATACCAATGGGCCAACCTTGATTAAGGTATCCAAGCATAAGTTACTATTTTGGAAGATTTTGTGCTTAAAACAAACAGGAGTACAAAGACATAGTGACATGCTATGGAATCATTGGCAATATGGTCCATGGTGACAGGCATAGTAATTACACCCGCTCTGTCCCACAAACTATAGTGTCCACTGTCCACCACAGATGCCATGCCTCCTCGTAGTTATCATTCCAAAGTCTACCAGAGAAAACAAGAATTGAAACCAGGTAACGAATGTTTGCCATGGCATCACTGCAATTATAAAGTCCATGGATTTTCAGTGCCCCACCATTACCGACACTAAACAAACAGAGCAGTACTTAGTTGGTTAATCACAGCAAAAGAACATGTACCTCTCCACAAAAAAAAAAAACAGAGTACATACACTAGCCAACGACCGCATACCATTCCTCGCACCCACCAAAAAATAGAATCAAACAACATATGATTACTTTTTTTGAACGGAAGCCTCAAATTACTTCAAACCACTGATTCAATCAGTTCATAAAAAACAGACACAGTGCACCCACAAAAATCTAATACCCAAGCAGGCTAAACTTCATCAGTAAGCCCGTCATTGACAGGGAAGACAGCGAGGGGGTGGGGATTGAACCTGGAGGTTGTTGCCCTTGATGTGCGCCCAGACGAGCTTGATGGCCTCGGTCCGCGGCAGCTCCGCGGCGCCGCCGACGAACTCCCGCAGCTCGGGCGAGATAGGCTTGGGCTTGGTGATCCCGCTCGCGGGCCTCTTCTTCCCCGGCCCCGTCCCCGCCCCCTTCCCCTTGGCCTTCCCGACCCCCTCGGCCGTCGCCTCCGCCCGCACCGCCACTGCCGCGCGCGGCGCGCCCCGCATCATCCGCACCGAAACCACCGCCAGCGGAGCCCGCCGCAGCGCGACGGGGCACGCGAGGAGCTCGCCGGAGCGGATGGCCGCCGTCGACGACATCGCCGGAGCGCAGAGCCGCTAGGGTTTATCCGTGTCGTTTTTTGGGGATAAGGTTTCCCGGTGGTGGCAGAGGTTGGCCGTGGGCGGGCGGGCGAGGCTGCTGCTGCTGGCTAGTAGGCCGGCCTGGCCACGTGTGGACCGTGCGATGCAGGGAGCGTCTGATCGGACGGCCGTGATCGTATCGAGCGGCGCGCTTTTGAAATGCTTGCTTATCCGCTCGCATTTCCACGTGGGAGAGAAAGCGTAACGGGTTGGAATGGCCTAGCTGGGAAAGCCCAGATGGAAGCAAATACGGCCCGGCCCGTTTTGTCGCTGACGTCAGCTCGTCTTCACCACCGGACCGGAGTGAAAGTCTGCCTTTCCGCGGCGTCCTCGTCCTCCTCCTCTCCCCCTCGTGGCCTCGTCCCGTCCATCCACCGTCACAGCCAGCGGGGAAGAAGAAAGCTGAAGCCATGGTGGTCGGCGCGTTCACTGGCCCCGGGATTGGACTCGGTGAGCAGCCCAGATACCCCCATCCTTTCAGGCGTCGAGTACCAGATCTTGGGGTTGCTTTGATTCTCGCTTTGTGTTTAGGTTTGTTGATTGGTTCTCTTCCGTCCGACTCGTTGCAGGGTTCGGCGTCGGCTGCGGGTTCGGCGTCGGGTGGGGATTCGGAGGTCAGAGCCTGCTCTTCCGTCGCGTGCGTTTCCCCTTTTCGCTGAAGTCGTAAGAGCGGGGGTTGAGAATTATATAAAAATCTTAGCTTGGCAAATTGAACTGGCGAGGTCCTATGTTCTATACGTATTGTATGCAATTTTGGGTGTACTTGGCACCGTTTCAGTGGTAGAATGACTACCAAATTATGGTCTGGCCTGGAGTTTCTTCGGTTCAGTCTGAACTCATCAGTCAGTACTCTAATTCAGCGATGGCTTCTTTTCTGCTGTAATGACTGTGGCGGAATGGCTTTTGATTTATGGTGGTGCACGTCACATGGTTAGTGTGATAGTGTCTGTTTATCTCTGACAAGTTATAAAAGGGATTACCCTACTGCTACTGTGGTTGGCTGGTTGCAAAGTAATCTGGAACCAATTCACCTGACCAGCATACTCTTACTAAACTACATTGACCCACGTCTTAACTTTGCTTTCGCATGTATTCTGCTATTAGTTGTTTCTGAGCATATGATACCTATCATACCTTAGCAGCTGTCGCCTGTAATTAATATAAGTGACGTTTTGGACATTTACTCCAGAATCACAACTTTGGCTACTTTTTTGTTACAAAATATTTATAAAATATAACAGAATATACTTTTATGGAATTGCATTTTGGACAAATCTGATTGTGTCATTTTCAAATATTGTAATTAGATATATAAAAAACTAATATGCAACCGACGTTTATAACAGGTTGACTTAAGCAACCCAAAATATCATTTATTTGTAACTTGAGGGAGTTCAATGATAATGCCCATTCATTATCAAGAAATGACATGCTTTTGGTTTGCTTTTCTACAACAGGAATGCCTCTCAACATGTTCGGCTTGGGCATCGGTACAACGTCTAATCTTATTATCTTATTAATTACTATATTATTCTATATCACTTACATTTACTTCACAGTGGATTAAAATTTGTCTTATTAAAAATAAAATAGGTGGGGGCTGCGGGGTTGGTCTTGGGCTAGGATGGGGCTTTGGCAATGCTTATGGTTGTCATTATCGATCTTCAAGAGTCCAGTTCCAGGGCATTCAATTTCAGAAGAAGACAGAAGGAGATGAAGCACCAAAAGTTGTTCCAACGGAGATTGCTGAAAAGTCTCGTCCTTATGGCTAGTATACCTGCCACTGGATAATATGCACAGACTATGTTCTCTGTGTCCTTTGAATTGCAGTTTAATTACATACCTGCGTGTTCTTTGGTAGCAATGTTATGCTACACATTTTCATTTCTGTTGTAACCAGAATGATGTTAATGGATGGAAATTTTAACTAGAAAGAATGACCCTTGTACTAGGCCTACATGCTATTTATTTCCTTTTCACGGTAAAATTGCTTTTATGAGTTGCTTTAATTTTATCTGTGTGTTATACAGCTATCATATCTAGACATGCTCTGAAGTTTGAATGTAGGCATAATCTTATTGAATATAAGTTTTCCTAAAGCATTAGCATTTTGACCTGCTATGCTTGCCTCTCCTTTAGCATTATGAGGTACAAGGCTCAAGATGTCTTTTTAGGACAATCATTAGGGCAAGCTTAATAATGGTAAAAATACTGCTACTCCAGAATGTTCCAAATGTACAGTTAAAGGCAGGTTTTATTTAGGTAGAACCAACAGAAGGTTAGAAAGAAAAAAGAGAGGTGAATATTGTTTGTGATCTGTTGGTGGATGCGGTGACTGCACACTGGAACCGTAACATCTGGTAAGTAGTATTTCATAGCATCCATGGACCTGGCTTGATGGTGATGGGCACATCTATGTCTTTTTTCATCCTGGAACACAGAGCTGCCTTTTTGTGATTCTTCCAGTGCAGTGTCACACATTTAAACAAATGGATGGTCAAGGAAAGCAGCATCATTCTTCGATGTGGTAGAACTAGCTGACTCTGCCTCTCCAGTCCTGAACCAGTATGACTGCTGGAATGAAGCTGCACCACTGGGGACATCCTCCATGACCCATTCAAAGCCCTTGGGGTAGTATATCCCTGTCCTTGGGTGTGGCACCCACAATGATGTTTCTGCTGACTTCGCTTCTGCAGGCTCCAGTCGGCTCACAAGGTTAGTGCTTTGCTTGTTCTTAGTTCCCCTGCATATGTCAATTTAAGCAGTTACTTCAATAGGCTGAAATAATGCTGCATATTGTTATTCAAGTGTTTTCAGTTTGTATAATCAATGTTCAATTATGCTTCAAGAGCAACATCGATCTGATCGCTGTTTGTTTATCATTGCAGGTTCAGACTTCAGAGTGGGTGACTAGTTACCTGAGGAGAGCTGTCGATGTCGCAAGTGCATGGCGGCGCATTGGCACAGGCTGCAGAGGTTACCTAGAATCTAGATGCAGTGGTGGTTATCCTTTGTAGCAACCAGCTGATGGCAGTTCCTCCTTGTTTGGTACCTCCCTCATCCTCAACACAGGTATTTATACACTAGCTGTCCACCAGCCCACCACCAATCCACCATGGTCCTGGCAATGAAATATACACCGTACATTCATTGGATAATGGAGATCTGGACACACTTAGCATACAGTAAAGTGAACTAGGAGTGAGATTTATTACTGGTCTGTGGGATTAGAAACGATTTTGTTCGCTGTCGCTAACTTACGATTGGGCAACTAAAATGATGGTTTTGAGCCTCTGATTGGACCCCTCTGGACAAAAACCATTGGAATTGATGCTCCAGAATCTTAAGTCAATTATCCTGGTAAGTGCAGTCTTGGACAGTACTGTTGCTACTTTGTAGAACCGTGTGACAGCACCACTGATGCTGTAGCTAGAATAATTAGCAAAGAGGATCCTTGGCTTTAAGAACGAAAGATGGGACCATGACAACCAATAGAAGGCTAATACTGAAATTCCTTGGTGATATTGCTATAATTAACTTAAAATACTTTTTGTTACAAAATTATTGCGGATTGCAGATTCCATATGAACAAGATTTACATGTGGACCCAATTATAGGTGAACTCAAGGTGGGAAAATCCATCTGCAATTGATTTCTTATTAAGATTTTGAGCTACTGGAGGCTGTCTCCAAATTTCCTCACATAGTACATATATATAACTTGATCCATCATCCACATACATTCTAAACTGGTTTCTTCTGCACAATAATGGAGAGCATGGGATCCGATTCTCCCCTTCCAGTGTATAGCTGTGGCTCAAAACTAAAGACGAAGCATTTTTTCGCTTAATGTCGCTTCATGCTGCTATTTTCCTAGACTCTCCAGATTTGACAGTGCAGCCATAGGAAGCACGGCACTAAGATTTGTTAGAAAACAAAACATGAATAGGAGTTGTACTAGGACGCGCCTGACAGTGGAATAAAGCTCCTGAATTTGTTCTCATCGGCTTCGATTCCTCTGTTTGCTTCGTTGGTTTCATTGGAAGGGCAGGAAATGTTCCGTGCTGGTTCGGCATGTTGCTACACATGCCATGACAAGCGTCGTTGATTATGGACGCATGGTTTTCGTGATTCCTTATCCCGAAGAAATTATGCTGAAAGCTGTCAGCTGGGAAAGAAAATTTTTCTTGTACTTATTCCCTTACTGTAGGAACTGCCTCCAGTACACACTGAACTAAATTTGTGTGGGCATTGGGACAAGCTGTGACTGTAGTTGTACATAAATCTTTTGATTGTACATTCGCTGCCACTTATGAAGTGAAATATCTTAAATAAAATAACCAATCACATTTAAATAATATAACCAAGATGCATCGGAGTACTTGTGGGTGGGTGGGAAATGAATTTTGTGCGTATTTTACATGTTTGCTTCCTCCTGGTTATCCAACACGCAACTATTTATTCTGTTTTGTTTTTGAATGATAATATTGATACTCCGACGTGTCTGTTAACGTCACTGTTGTACTCATTAATCATGTGACGACTGTTTGGATGAAGTTTGGGATGAGGAGAGGGACAATGCTGCCATGCCGGCTCAAATCTTTGCCAGCCTATCGATGGTCCCGAAGTATGCTATTGGGGTAATGTTATTAGCGTTCTGATTCCCTGCCGCATCATGTTTAATTTTCATCGGGTGTTCACTACAGACTGTCCGAACATAGATGTAACAGGAAATTGGGAATGCTGCAATCTGCAATGCATTCTGCATTTGAAAGAGTACTACTACTCTATGTGGTTGAGCATTTGTTGTACAAGGATTTTGCGGCTACAACCTGGCAGCTGCAGGAACCTTGGCTCCTGCAAAATTTTCCACCCCAACAGAACGCCAAAAACGCCAAACCAGGCATTCTACAGTGCTTTTCACCTCCTTTGCATCAATCTGAACAAGCCCAAATAAGTCTGCGAGAGCAGCTACCCGAAGAAATTTGACGGGCATGAGGAGTTCAGAGAGTTTTTTTTCTGAAATGTCGGGCACAGATTGAGGTACAAAAGTTTTCTTTCAGCAAGTCTCTTTTACTAAAAGAAATGATTTGTAAATTTGGTAATTATCTCTAACTACCACGATGACAACAAGTCTCTTTCATCTTCCTTCCCGTTTAGTTTGGTTGAAATTTTTGGAAAAAATTTTATGGTCCACTGTAAAGGTCTATTAGAGTATTGAACCTAGACTAGATACAAAAAACAATTACACGAGTGATCAGAAATTGTGAGATGATGCTATTAAGTCTAATTAATTCATTATTAAAGATTGGTTACTGTAGTATGGTGTTGTCTAATCACTTCATAATTAGACACGTTAGATTCATCTCGAAAATTAAGGTAGGAGTTATGAAATAAGTTTTGTCATTAATTCACATTTAATATTTATAATTACTATCTGGAGATTGATGTGATGGGTAATTGGTGATTTTTTTTTTGAAAAACTATGTTACGGGCTCCTATAAAGTGTGAACGCAACTTTGTGTGCTAACTACCGGGTAAGACCAGTCATGGGAGGGTCGGACGTTAAATAAGGTGCCACGTGAAAAAAAGATGACATGACATGATATTTAATAAGAGAGAGAGGGAAATCCGGTCATCTTCATGACCCCGGGTTAGTGCGAGTCCTAGGACCGACACTCCCATGACCCTCTCACTGAGACAAGTTGACACAATTTTTAAGCATAATTGACCAACCAACATGTAGCAATTAAATATGTACACTAACCTATGAAATTGTGCTATGACCCTATGCATTGAGAGAGGGTAGGTCATCCCGCAAACCAATACACTAAAGATGATGTGTCATTTTTGAAAACTACCCCATGACCTCTTCCACCGAGACTGGCCTAAGGGACATCACTGGTCTCTGATGGAAAACAAAGCGAGAGATAAGAATTATTTGATTCTTAAGAACACCCCGGCAGAAGAAGTTGCAGTGAGCTGATTTTTTTTTTCCCACACAAAGTTCAGTCCTCCAATGTTAACATCCAGTCCTCCAATGTTAACATTGAAGATACTGGAAGCATTCGACAGGTCTTAAATTCTTAATAGGAGAGGCCAACATATTAGTTGCGAGAGAAAAGTACGACACAAGAAGTTGTATGGCATATTGATTGTGAGAGAAAAGTATCGCGCAATAAGACGAAAAAAGGCTTCCGAACGCTCTCACTAGTAATGAACAGTGAAAGAGTGTGAATGTCAAACATCTATGATCATAGAAGTTGGTGATCGTGGGAAATGTATTTCCTTTTACAGATGGAATATTTATGCGGATTGCACTATTCTACATTCCAATTCAGTACTCATTAATCATGTGACGACTTTAGTGTTTATAAATATGATATATTTTTTTGGTAAAAAAGGAGTGTAAGAAAAACAACACATAATTGGAAATATACAGTTGCTCTTTTTTTAACATTTTAGCACATGTAATGCAGCGTAGATGTATCAGTGAAAATTTATAGTTTTGATTAGTGATCCTATAGCTCATTATTTAAACTAATTCCTACTCATATCAAAATCATATTTTGAATATTATTTCTCATTTAAAAAAATAAAGTTCTTTTGTGCATAAATATTTTTTTAAAAGCAAAAAGCTCCCTCGAGCATGAAACCTGACACATGTTAGGAGAAAGTTGGGAACAAAACAACGAACACAAATTCTATTGCTGTCTTTCACTTTCATTCGTATCCCCTCTTCAACTCAAATTTAATTTATGAGCCTTTTTTTTGAAAGGGATTTGGAGGATGAAAAAGGTTTGCGGTATTCGCAGAAAGCCAAAAACCAAGCCACGACAAATTCTCGAAGCCGTTCTTTCTTGGGAGACAATTCCAACTTTAGAGGAGGGGGGCGAGAGACTGACGCGTGGGCCCCACCACCGCTTTCCCCTCGCTCCCCACAAACCCTCTAAAAAAACCCCGCAACCGCCGGGCGTCCACGAAGCCAACCGCCGCCGCCGCCGCCGCCGCCATGGCCTCCGTCGGAGCGTTCCACG
The DNA here is from genome assembly GCA_947561735.1 of Cenchrus americanus. Lineage (NCBI taxonomy): Eukaryota > Viridiplantae > Streptophyta > Magnoliopsida > Poales > Poaceae > Cenchrus > Cenchrus americanus. Next base: position 27,568,438 of record OX387242.1, on the reverse strand, counting down.
CCGGCGGGCGCCTCCTCCTCCCGCTCCGCCGCAGCCCGCACGGCCCCAGCCCCTCGCCGTGGTCCCACTTCCGCTCCCACCTCATCTCCTCCAAGCCGACGCCCAACGCCCCCCCTCCCGCCGCCGCTGCCGACGGCGCGCCCGGGCCCCTCCTTCGGACCCCCGAGCAGGAAGACCGGCGCGGTCGGGGCCACCGGGTCGGGCGTCGTCGGGTGGTACCTCGGCCTCCTGGACGCGCGGCCCGTGCTGACCAAGAGCGTCACCGCCGCCGCCATCTTCACCGCCGCGGACCTCACCTCCCAGGTCGGGATCTTCTTCTGTCCTTTGCTCAGTCGCGCGTAAAGACTCAGCATTTGTTTCCCGATCTCGCGGAAATAGGGGATTGTCTCATCACACATCGATCAATAGATTCTGCGGGGTAGGATTTGTACAACATTGGTATCTGTAGAATCCAGTGTGGTGGATTATAAACTTCTCTTGTGATTAATGGCATAGCGTTGTAAGTTGTAGCTAGTTTAGCCACTTCAACTATGTGTAGTACCATTAATATACCATAAAGTACATGCAAACAGATTGGATACATCTTCTCTTTTACCCCCAAATGTGTACAATCCGTGAGAAATGGTAGTCTTTAATCATGTCAGCTGTTATGGTAATGCCCTGCATCATTCTGAAAGTCAGCCTTCACTTACATGTCTGTGTGCTGTATCGTGGAGACCCATATAAATATGGTGTCAGGCTGATTTAGAGTTATGTACGCCGTTTCAGTCAATCCATAGCTATAATTTGTCATGCAAGTACATGAATCCATACTTTTCCATATCTTCAAGGAAATGGGCTACAGAATGCAGTATCACTTTTGCAGTCATTGGTCTTATATTTGTTTCATAAAAAGAAAAATGTCCGATTATTTCGGTCATAGTATTCGGTCTTATACTTTTGCAGTCAATTTACAGTCACTTTTGCTGTACTTCTCGCTGCTATGTATACGTCTTATTTTAATATATATGGCTAGGTATTGCTTCTCACACTTTTTTTTTTGCTTCATCAGATGTTCACACTTGGCCCTGAGGAATCACTTGATTATCTTAGGACCATGCGTATGGCTAGTTATGGGTTGCTGATCTCAGGACCTACCCTACATCTTTGGTTCAACTTTATCTCGAAAATGTTCCCCAAAAAGGATATATTGAATACATTGAAGAAGATGTTTCTAGGGCAAGCAGTATATGGACCAATTATCAACTCAGTTTTCTTCTCGTATAATGCAGGACTACAAGGTACTATTTGCTCACATGTCTGAGATACTCTGAAATGATTTTCTGGGCTTTTGTTGTGGCTGAGTCATGCAAAGGCATTTGTTGAATTTCAGGAATTCTCTTGGGTGTTGATTTTCTTACCGTATCTTGATAATGCTACCGTATTAACTCAGCGTTTGCTGTTTCCTGTGCTGACCTTCACTCTGTTTTGATGATGCATTAGCACAAATGATTATGCCAGCATAGAGCATGCTTGATTTGCAGTTTTTTCTAAATTTTTATCAGTATATAACTTTTACTTGCTTATCTTAAAAAACTGAGAATATGGGTTTGAGTTGGCCTTGGTCACCTGAGTTCAAATTTTTAAAAAGACTTTGTTCCCTGCCCCCATGAAAAGAAAATATGTGGCTATTATTTGATTATCTGTAAATACTTGAAGATATTTACAATAATGTTGTTACCAAAGAGGCCCAATTGTGCAAAATAGCATACCAGTAATCTCTTGTGTTTTTGGTTTTTAGTATTTTTGTAAGATGCAACTATTAATGTAGGATACAAACTACTGGCGCCGCACATGTTAGCATTAATTGTTCTGTCTGCATTATGTGAAGGAAAGGTAGCTATCCATCTGTGAACAGGACTGCATTTATGCAAAACCTGTACCCCTTTATATTTGTGAAATGACCGTGGGCATGAAGTTGCTAGCATATTTGACCTCACCTGATTACTTTGCAAAACTCTTTTGTAGTTATTTCTTATTTCAATCTTGGTGGACAGGTGACTAATGGCTCAAACTAAATTTGATACCTTTTATGTTTACTGATTTGTATATACAAGAATCATTCTGAAGTTCACTAGATAACTCTCAAAGGTCAAATTTATGCACTGCAGTCCTGTCATATTTGAGTTTTTAACCTCACGTGAGTTTTTGCTTAACTTGCTACCCACTGTGCTCTGTCATTTCTGTATAGCCTATAGAGTTGTACCTTTCATTTCGTTAATTACATCTACGAAGACCTGTAAACAGAATTAAGGAACTTGCATCACATTCACTGTAGTGTTGAGGACTGAGCTTATCCAACCAGTCACACTTTTAGTTTGCTGTCATCTGAATCAAAATCCTCAGTTGGTTAGAACATTAAAGTAAGAATGACAATGGCCAATGTTGAGTGCATAAGTAGCAGTGTGAAAATTGTAAAAATCATGGTACAGTACAACCAGTGCAATTTTCTCAGGGATCAACATAACTTTAATGTCATTTAGAATTAGTCTTCTTCCCAACCTCTTTTGTTTGTTTGATTGGTCATTCATGTCAGTCAGATGTAGATATTTACAATTTGCACAGGGATATTAAGTGTTAAACAGCACCATTTTGTTTTTGCTTGTTTACTTTCCAACATATCTTTGAAGTCACAGCTATCTGTGAGTCAGTTTTGTCATAAATGCTCTGATTTCTACCTCAAACTGCAGTCTGTGCCTGTGTTGATTCAATTTCATCCTTAGCTTCTTTAACTAAATTTGATAATTTGCCCACATGGTTAAAACATTCAAATATGTTTATCACTTTCTTGATGAGTGTTTTTGCTGCCACCTCTACCACCTACTTACATTGAGATCTTTTGATGTTCTTGTACAGCTCATGGTTGATGCTATTTGTAATTAGTCATTTCAGTTTAGTTTTGGTGAAGTCTATGGCCTAGCACCATGGTCCACAGTACTACTGGTCTCAGGATAAGGTTGTGTGTAGTAAACATCTATGCCTACTTTGTACTGGTGAGCATGATAGGAGAAGATTCAGATAAGCTTACATGCAGTACACCCTCTCCAAAACTTTAGAAATTGAGACCTTAGTGTTGTAAACTAGGAGTATTTTGTTTTGCAGACCTATACGCTTTAATGGCTTTTCTGATTTGATACGCAGGTGAGACTGTCCCTGAGATCATTGCAAGATTGAAGAGGGACCTAGTTCCGACCATCAAAAGTGGGATTTTATATTGGCCAGCTTGTGACTTTATTACTTTCAAGTTTGTCCCTGTTCATTTACAGGTAATTAAATTCCTGATACATTCTATCTGCTTTGGTTGAAGCTTTCTCAGCAATATTTATGATCTTAAGTTTTTGTTTTTTTTCCACAGCCACTGGTGAGCAATTCATTCTCGTTTCTTTGGACCATCTATATAACTTATATGGCCAGCTTAAAGAAAGCAGATGTGGAGGTGGCCACGAGTACCTAGTTGTCTAATGACTCAACATGGCTGTTATCAGTCAATTCTTTGTACAAGGTGGGCTTAATGGATGTCTGGTGGAACTATGGTGTGATCTGTCGTTTTATCAACCGACAGCGTTATGCTAAAAACAGATTGGATTGCTTCCAATGCATCCTTTGCTTTGGTTAGGTTACAGTGTCCACATGGTGTCTACTTTCCTACGTTTTTGACTGAAGCTTATCTGGATGGCCAGCATGTCTTCAACCTTGCTACACCTCACAAGCTATAGTTTTTTTTTTTGAACTAGATTCTCCGTATCTAGTTATGGTGATGTAAGGTGAACCTGTTCCTTTTTTTTGTGACGAATGAAACCTAACTATAGTGATCATGTTTTGTTTCTTTTGAGTTCACTTCTAAAGTTGCAACGAATTCGCTTGTAATGTACATATAGCAATGCATTTGTTTTTGTTTTGAGCTTCTGAGTCTTGAGGCAATCTCATGCCAACCCTAACTACTCTCTCATGCCATCTTGAGACTTAAACATTGGTAGAGCCAAGGAGACTGCATGACTTTGTCATCATGCCTATTGCTCTCATTCTGAAACCTCAGGGTCGTTACATCCTCAGGCACAAATCTCCGCCCTGACTCTGATTCTGCTGAGGTTGATGATGATATGGTCGCTTCTGAGTCTGAGTTGGACGGCTTCTCCTGCTTCCTCCTTCCAGTACCTGTTCCCAGCGTCAGCTCCAGGTTGAAGTCTTCTGCCAGTGTAGCCTCCTTGTCGCCTGAGGTAGCGCACCATTGTTGGCGACCGAGCTTTACTGTCGATTCAGTTTGTCCATCGGCAGCTATGTTGCAATAGTTTTTCGTCTCAGTAACCTGCATCTGCATCATCAGCTGCTTCTGAACCCGGTACACGCGGTGCAGCTCATGAACCTGAAGAAGAGATCATGGAACAATTTCAGCACTTCTGAAGGTTTATTGGTACAAACCTCCGAGCAGGCACAGTGTCAGGAAGCATGGTGTACCTGCTGTTTGAATGTCTGTTCTTGCTGCAACATGGCCATCTTGATGTGTTGCTTCTCCATCTCTTCAGAAGATCAGCTCACTGCCCTGAACGGTGTGCCTGCAAAGGATCGAAGTTTCTGGTGTTAGCACCTTCCAAGTGAAGTTTCTGAATCTTTTTTCATTCCTCTTTGGAGTAAGTACTTTTGCGCTTCTCAGACAAGAATGACCAAGTCATCAAGTACTACATGATATGATGACGCATTCAACTTGCATCAGTTAGGCGAGGGAGTATCCAAAGCTATCCTAATAAATGTGCTACATTTTTATGGTTACATGCAATGTACAATATAAGGTATTAATCAACAATTCGTCCTATGTGCTTGTACACCTGCAACCACACTAATTTGCGATGTCGAAAAGTAATTTGGATCACACCATCCTGATTAGTTCTGATGCAATTGACAAGATGTATCTGGAGAAAAAATGAGCTATTTCTCCCTGAAGAATAGCTCAAAATTCTGGAGGAGTAAATGGATTAACCTTAGACTATACATGGAACTATTTGCTATCTTTGTGGGTCCTATGGAGAGCTACTATTTAAAACATTTTTAGCAGAACACTTTGATAAATTTGGACATCAGTTGGCAAGAATTTGTTTTGGAGCCCATCAGAGTTGAGATTTTTCAAGGTTGTGTTGTTTGTGGATCGTGTATTCTTGTCCTCTCATTTCTCTGTTTTTCCACAAATATTTCTGCTTTGGCAGACTGCACTTCCTGCAAGTAACCAACGTTGTCCTCCACTAACAGAGTGGTACCAAAACAGAAACTTTTCTCCGCATCTTTATGCCTAAAATGAAAGCTAGATAAAAAGGCACTCCCTTAAGATGCACTACTAATGTTTAATTGTTGCAGACAGAATTCTTGAAGAAGCAAGGCAAGATATCATAATTTAACGGAATTATGCCTGCATATCAATGAACTCGGTCCTGAAAGAAAATTCTGAAAAGACGAGAGGAATGAGGAAGAACAAGCGGAAGGACACTTCATTTCTTCACAAACTGAAACAACACCAAACTTTGTAACTACATATATAGAATAGAAACAAAAAAAAAACTCCTTGATCACGAAAGTACGACAAAAAAACAAGAATAGCAAACGAAGAAATGTTTTGCGAGCTTCAGCATGCTTCATGAGAGCCGAAGAGCTAGCAATTCTTCGAAACAGAGAGGGATCATGAGAGAGAAGCAAATCCAACAGGGGCCTTGAGCTCACCTCTGCCTCAGAGCTCCCAGTTCTGAACTGCTGCTGGTTCCTCTGAAGTTTGTTAGGCACCTCTCACAGGAGGATCTCTCCTGGTTAGCAGCTAGTGCTCGGCAAAAGGCACGGCTTCTGGCCCTGCTGAGAAGCAACAGCCAGCAGGGTTTGCATATGTATCAAATCTGGTGAGGCAGGAGGCGGAGGGGAGGGGATTTAAGATTCTCCCCTGTCATTAGTTTTACTGTCATGGTGGGCTCCCCCTGTGGGCATGCCAAACAAATCCAAGTCACTTAGGCCAATCGAGTTCATATGTGATAAAGGCCCCCCCAAGATGCTCCTATGTAGTGCCAAGAAAAGGATAGGACCAAGATAAGAAGCCCCAGCTATTATATTCTTCGCTTGCAGTTCTGAAATTCTTATGCGCCCCCGCTCCCTCCGGTCGCTACGCCTAGTAGGATTTTCTTCGATGTCGGTATTCATTGATGTTGTACCCTTGAAAGCGTATGCATGTTTATCGATATGTGAATGTTCATGTATGCAAGCCTTTCTGTTGGATTGTGCAGTTTGTTGGTGCTACCCATTGGGGTTGTGTAGCCATGTTGGTTTTGAATGTTATTTCCGGATCAGCACATCAGAAGGATCACTGAACAGACAACTAGGCATGCAATGTTTTGGATCTCATGCTCACATGTTCATTGGATTAAGATTAGCATCACCAGTTGTCCCAAATAATGTATTATTGCACTCACATTACTGTCATTCAAAGTCAGAACATCCACTTTTGCAAAGTTAGCTTCACATGAGAAAATAAATATAAAATTGTGCACCGCGATGGCACGAGGGATGTAATTAAACACAAGACCTTACCATTTTTACCATGTCATGTATAATTTTTTCTTACAGCTGAGCTGTACTACCTCTGATCTGTACCAGCAAAACCTAGATCCGGCAGTCAATCCTGACCAGATTCAGAATTGAAGTTGGATCTTGTGTTGGCTTTACATGCAGCCCTCAATGCAAGATTGGGCAATGTGATTGGATGGTGAGTTATGTGGAGTGGTTGGTAACAATAACATGTGTTGGCCGGCCTGGTCCCCCTCCGATCCACACCCTCAGATTTGTGAGAGGCAAGGCAAGCAACAAACTGCTCATTCTCACCGGAGGGTTTGGACTCATTCCAGGGATTGGGACAAGTCAGGCCCTGAAAAATCCAGGGCTGCATGATTAGTTCCAGACCATGGTGTCAGCCCTGTCATTGTCTATCTTATTGCCATCAGATGCAGATCTCCGTCGTCACCTCTCCCCAGGGATTAGCTGGACGTATCTTGTAGATGCTTGTAGGCTACTTGACCTTTGGTTAAGAGGGTGTGTGATTCTGTTGGATGCTTTGGTGGTTCACAGCCACAATTCTGGTTGCCTGTATTATTGGAAGCACTGTCCTTTGTTTGCTAGTTGTTACTCTTGGTACAAGATGCATATATGCATATGTGGTTTAATTTCTTTCAGAGAGTCATAGTTTTTACCTAGCTAGCTTCCTTGCAAATTCGAGAGAAACCATGGACAATGAGTTTAGATCCGCATAAGTTACCTTTTAGAATTGTTTCTAAAATTTATTGTCACAGACTATCAGGTGCATGTATACTGAAGCAAGAAAAGAAAACTTGTTACAAGAAAAGAAATTATTGCCAGATAGTTCAATGTGGATCCTACCTGACCATGCATGTATGGGAAAGTAGTAGTACCTGTTGTCGGTCAATGCAAAATTAATTTTGCTGGAAATTTAATTTATAAGGGAAAAGGGCTTGAAATATTGTCGAGCTCAATTCATCTGTAGCACTATTTCACAATGAAAACTTGTGAAAGTCGCTCTCAAAAACAACTGGAATTTGGAAAATACCCACAAGAAAATCATGCCATCGTCAACGTCAACGTCAACTAGTTCGCGGGGTAGCTATCATTCAGCTAGTGATACAAAATGACATATTTCTGTAGAGAGTTTTGACATGTTTGGATGAGTTTATAAGCTTGAAAAAACCACAGAAAATGATGCAGCAGAAAGCCTTCTAAAAAGGTAGGCGGGTGGACATGATGCGTGATGATGTTTCTTTGATTTTAAGGCTTAGGGGAAATAATTTAGAAAGTAAATAAAAAGTCATTCCAGTCATCTTATTGTTATGAACAATCTATACAACATCATATCATATATTTCCAGAACCGTACCTTCTTGGCAATACATAAGTAGACAGCCGACTAAGAATTACAAAATCACAAGTTTGTTCTTCTATTGCTCTATATTTTTCAAATTTGGACATTTTATCAGCTCATCGAGTGCGATCGAAAGGATATGATTACTAACAAACTGTTTATTAGTGATTGCGAGGCTTATCCTCGTGTTCTTGGATCGTGGCTAGGCTCTCGTCCACAAAAGTCACGAATAGCTGCTTTCAAAGATGTATATGTGTACAGCAACAGGGGAAACAAAGGACTGATAGATTTGCATGCATGAACACATTAAAGCCCATGCGTGTTCATATGGTAAGCCGTCAAGAGCACCATCACCACCAAACAAGCTGGCATGTGTGTACTACACCCGCAATATGCGCTCCATATAAGAGCTGGTGTATGATTGTGTCATTGGCATCACATCAGCACATAAGATGCTTGTGTTGTGCTTGGCACAACAAAACAAAATCTCTAGATCTACCTACCTCAGCCCTAACCCATTTCTCTCTTACTAGCAAATTAAATAGCAGTTGAGATTGCACATGGGCCCATGCATGTGTGATGTCTTTTGATCTCATATTTATTAGGATCATTTGAAATCCTATGAAAGCCAAATTATATATGCTTTCTATGCATCTATGATTGGAAGATCTAAAGTGTAAAATATGCATGTGAATTTTTGATACCTTTTGCAGAATTCCATGTGATGAGACGCTCATAACAGAAATAATGATGGCTAAAAGTTGTTATTTACTAATGATATATAGTATACTTGAATTTTCATTAGCAGGTTATATAAAGGGAACCAAATGGTTCTTATATAATCGATTTTTCCTCATTAATGTATACTGATTTTTAAAGAACAAGGACAGAAACTATACTGTAGTTCTTGCACTGGAAATGTTTGCTCAGGGTGTTATGTACATTTTTGTTTTGCCTTAAAGGCCCTTCAAAGTTCCAACAGTTTTCCTTTGGTAGATAACACTTGAAATAACCTAAGCCTGGTTAGTTCAATACATTTGTCTTTTTTCCCAAACATTTATGTACCAAATGTACACTATACATGATCAACCTTATAGCACTACTATAAACGTGCTTAGATTTTAAGTAAGTACGCTCTTCTAATACTAATTAATAAGGAAAATGTGCTGAATAATGTTCTTACTCCTGAACAATTTAGGATTTTATATAAAGACACTAAATATTCGAACTTCAGATGTAATCGCTTCACCAACTTGTACAATATTGTTGGATTAAGTTCATCATGTTTTCGTTTGGAGGGTAGAGTTCCAGCTAATTGCCCTTGGTTAAGATAAACTCCTAGCAAGGAGTTTGATCAGATAGCCAAACCAGGCATCTATATATGTTTACCTAAACGGCATCGCTAGCGCCGGACGTCCGATCCGGCGCTAGCGTCGGATGGGTCTCGTGGCCGTTAGATCTTAGGATCCTCAATCGTCAGCCGTTAGATCTAAAGACTACCAGGTAAATGTTGCGAGCGTGTTGCGAATGTGTTACGAAAATGTTGCGAACGCGGTTGCTTGCAACATCCAGCATCAGGAGTCTTTCTTCTCTGCCCCCCATGTTGCGACTATATTGCGGCCATGTTGCGACCCGTGTTGCGTGCAACATCCAACATCAGGAGCCTCTTCTCCCTTTTCCTCAACACAACACCCAACACCACGTGTCTGCAACATCGAAACGCAGCGTCTGCAACATTGAAAAAATAATGTTTGCAACACCCAACAAAGACATGTCCGCAACATCGAGACTCAAAGCATCTACAACATCGAAAATTAATGGTTGCAACATCCAACATCGAGGGCCTACCCCCCCGGACACAATACGAACATGTCGCAACATCAAAAATCAACATTCGCGACATCTAAAAATTAATGTCCGCAACATAAAAAATATGTTACGGTAGTTGCAACATCCGCAACATTCGAAAACAAATAGTTGCAACATCGGGAATCAAACGTTTGTGTTGGGGCTCAACATCCGCAATGTTGAAAAATCTAGATCTACTTTTGCAACATCCACACGAAACTCTTGCAACATTCTTGTGAGACATCCGAAACACGTGGGACATACGCTTGCAACATGCACCACAAACCCTACCGCGAGCTCCACGAGCTCCTCCAGCACACATGACGGAGGAGCGAGGAGCGCCACTCGCCGTAGAGAGCTCACCCTCACGCCACGTTCCTCCCCGGTCTAGATCCCCGCGAGCCGAATCGAGGCCTCCCTCGAGTGCGCGCGCGTGGAGGTCGCCGTCGTCGCCTCCCTCTTCTCTTGCACCATGGAGGAGCTCCCGTCGGCACGGGATGCGGCCTCCCGTCGGGGAGCTCCACCTCGTCGGCTCGGGCGGCGGGCCGCGCGCGTCGGGGGGAGCTCCACCCCCCGCGGCCTCGGCGCGTGGCTCGCGGCGGAGCTCCCCGCAGCCGCCTCCTCCGCGTGGAGCTCGCAGCGGAGCTCCCCGCGCCCACCGCCTCCCGCGCGGACCTCACGGCGGAGCTCCCCGCGACCGCCTCCTCCGTCGCGGAGCTTGCGGTGGAGCTCCCCTACGGCCGCCGGCAAACGCATCGGCCGGAAGGCTCGCGAGAGGAAAAAAATGGTAGCATGTTGATCCGCCGGAGCGAGAGGTGAGAAGATAAGATAAAGCATCGAGTGGTTGTGTGGTTGTGCCGGGCAGGCGTCCGATATTTCTCCCAGGCGTCGGACGTCCGTAATCAAGCATTACCGTTACCTAAATATATAGTTTTTGGCAACAATAATCACGTAGCAGGTGGTGGTGGAACGTACCATTCCTCATCTAAAAAAAAAGAATGGGGGGATGCATGACATGATGCATGGTTCCAACTTCCAAGGGAAACACATGGGGAAGCCACTGCCACTTGATGGTGTATGGAGAATCTTTTTCTCTCGGAAGCCCCTTGTTGTTCGCCCCCAGAGATCAGACGATTGAGGGCAGGCCCCCAGACAGACAGCGGAGCACGCCTTGCCGGGTTGAGGAGGCACATCGCCTCATCCATGCAAATGCAACGGGGTCCTGCTGCAATGGATTGCAAGCCACCATCATTGCCCACTCCAGTGTTCTGCTGCAATCCCGAAGGGACAGAGTTGAGTCACTGCGGAGTATTATATTAAGGAACATTTTATCTATCTAGACGAGTAGTACTCCCTCCGTCCCGGAATGACCGTAGTTAAGTTTTCGTTTTTTCGAGAGACAACTTTGAGTAAATATATACTTCCTCGGCAATGAGAAGATATTTAGGACAAAGAACACGTGCCTCCAAAGCATAACTTTGACTTCTATTTTCTATAAAAGTATTTATTGGAAAGTTTATATGTACATTTTTATGAAAATAATTTTCAATACAAATCTATTGATATGGTTTTCATATTTCCAAATTCAACAACCTAAATATCCAAGATTTATAATTGCAATGTTTGACTCGAATCTTGTCCAAAACGTCTTCTATTTGCAATACAGAAGGAGTATAAAATATAATAATATTTTTGGTACAAAATTAATATTATTTGATAGGTGTTTGAATCTAGTTTTTGAACAATTTATTTAAAGATATAAATGTTGCACGTATTTTCTGCAAATTCGGTAAAACTTGTACTGGCGCGAAAACCTAGAGCTCATCATTCTATAGCACGGAAACCAACGACTCACCACCATATGAGTTCTCACTTGGGTTGGATCCCAATGGCTAGAGATTCGGAGCAAACAAACGGTTGACGTCATCATCCGGTGGAAACTACCGACCCGAGCTAGTGGAACGAACTGCTCATGCTGCTCATCCAATCCCACAAACCTACTAGTAGTACTAGCTTAGCTAGCACAAAAATTAAAGAGAAGATCGATCGATGTGGCAGGCAGCAGAATTGTGCGTGCATGTCGCATAAAAAGTTTGGTCAAAAAAGATGGGCGCTGATCAGTTTGCCGCAAAAGGAGGTTCCGAAAGCTTTTTTAGGGTTCCAGAAGCAATATCGCTAGTGTCTGGCCGGCTTTTCTTTTTTTGTTTTTAAAAAAATCCGGCCGTGAAGTCATCCTGACGAACTACAGTTGCTCACTGTTCGTGCTGTCGCGTTTGAATTGTGTTGTCTCGGTGCCCCCAATACATACATACTGTAGCTATCGTGGTTCATGACTCATCACTTATCTAGCTATCTGCACTTTTTTTTTTGTTCAGGGTACACACATTTTAATTTTGTGCTTGATGGTTCTATTTACCCAATTCGCCATGTTCGTTTGGCTTTATCACCACCAAACGATATTTTTCTCTCGTAACAAACCAACAAAAGATTTTTTCTCTCGTAACAAATCAAGAATCAGCCAAACGAACAGGCTTTGGTTGGGATAATGGGGACCTGTTTGCACCGGAAAATAGGGATTTATCGATTTATGTAATGGTATTAGAGCATCCCTAAGAGTAGTCAATATTTTCTTCCTAAAATAAGAAGTTGTACAACTTTTAGTATTGGAAGAACTAAACAAGGTTGATATCTCCAATAATTTTTAATAATCCACTGCTAAAATATAGAAGTTTATTTACATCAGCAATCCTACACTGCTTCTGAATTATCTTAACCACTTTTATATTTTCTTTCTGTCTTGTACAATCCTTTCATATTCTTCATTATTTATGCGCCCTTTCATAGATCGGGTGCGACACATAACTTTACTCGAACATAATGACTTTTCTCAAGTTCAAAAGGATTAGAGGATGGATTAGAAGTTGTTGGATAAATATTTTTTTGTTATCTCGCTAAAATCCAAAGATTGGAATGGTATTTAGGGGACTCTTGAGATGCTCTTAGGAAAAAATCCCACACTTCCGATTTCTTGAGGAATTCTCAATTTTGAAATGAAAGATTAAAAGAAGAAAGTTAAAATTGGAAAAATCAACTTTTGATGAGCCTGATGGATGAGTAACACACATGTTTCTAAGATAAAGTAATTATCTTATTTTTCGAATGTCGGGGTTCTCTACCGCCGACAGTAAATTTGTGTCGATCGTGCGTCGGAATCGGATGGTTAGCGCAGGAGACAACAAGATTAGACCGGTTCAGGCCTTCGAGGAGTAATACCCTACGTCCAGTGTCGAGCTGCCGTATTCCCGAGCTAGGGGTGTTTGTAGTAGGGGTTACAAACTGGTCGGGAGAGGGCGTCGGACCCAAGTCCCTTGAAGTGGTGTTCGATTTGTAGAAGGTCTAACCCTTGTAACGGTTGCTCTCCTCTCCCTTTATAGTCACAAGGGGAGGGGCACAAGGGGGAAGTAGAAAAGAAGTACAATGCTCGGTCGCTGGGATGTCCCGTCGCACACCACAGTCCGTCAAGGTGCATTGAAGTGGAGCTGTATTATTTGGTCGTAGGAGCCGCCGCGTGGCCTGGCGTGGCTGTTCGCCCCGGGACGCCTGGCATCTCCTCCGAGTAGTTTGCTGTTGTCTTAGCCTGCCCGAGTACTTGACTAACCCGCCACGCTAAGGCCTAAGTCTAGGCTTGAGCTCGTCGTAGGGGGTGCTTGAGTGCCTCGGGCTGAGCTTACGTGTGGCAGAGTTGGAGATGATGTTGATGTGATGGTTGCACATTTGACAGACCCGCATTAAGGCTCTTGTCACGACCAGCTGCTTGCATGACCGCCACCTGGTGCGTGTGCATGGCGCGGGGAGTTGTTCCCCCATGTGTCATATCGAAGGTGCTTGCGCCTCAGGCTCGCGCCACGTGTCATGACCCACGTACCAGTCGGAGTCGGGGGGAGCTCGTGCGAGGCGAAGACTTGTCGTGCGAGGCGGAGACTTGTCGTGCGAGGCGGAAACTTATCGTGTGGGGGGTCCCTCTTGTTGGGAACTGGTCGGAGATGCTGCCAACTGGTCGGAAGCATGGCGTGTTGCCAGTGTGGGTCTTGACTAGGGTCCTCAGTCTACCTCATCTCGGATCTTGGCCTTGACATTGTCGATCTTGGTCTTCACGTTGTCAATGGTGTTGGATTACCTTGTGATCAGAGAGATCTTTTCGCCGTCAAAGGGGACCCTAATCCAGGCCCTCATCATCGAACTAATTAGATTGTTCTAAATATCAGTAACACGAATTAACCAATTATCAACATGTCATAAATAGATGTTCTATATCTGAAAATGGAGATATCCTGCTGTCTTAGGCCAGATTCAGGTATTCAGATATTTGCGAAATGAAAATATGGGTGTAATACTACATGCATGAATACGCATGGGCCGGTGAGCTCGATGGTAATTAGAGTGCGTTCTCACTTTTTTTTCCGGAGAGAATGCCGTTAAGCTAGCGTTATTCATCTGACAAAATGTTATAGCGTGCACCAACAAATTCAGAATGAAACTACGAGTCTCATCGACCCAAAATACAAGAATCTTTCAAAGAAAAAGCTCTCTCAGCAAGCTTCATGAGATAAGTTTCCAATCTAATTTAAAATGACCCGGCCTGAGCCTAATGTGTGCGTGCATCAAGCTTGCACTCTTTCCTTTTTCTTTTTGAATGAAAAAAAAATAAAGGAAGTTGCTAGGAAATAAGAAAAGAAAAATAAAAAAGACTGAACTAGCCAAAGCGTCCAACAAGTGTGCATGGACCATAGGGCTCATTTTGTGCATCCGTACATGCCATTATTAGCTTTAGTTTTCTTCGCATGTGCTGGCGAGTGTTGGAAATATGCCCTAGAGCCAACTGGATTTGATCCACTAGTGGGCTCAGATGGATTTGATCCATTATGGTGTAAAGGTCCTAATGGGCCACAAATGTTGTAAAGCCCATTAGTATTGGAAGGGGTACACCATCTATTAGTCCCGTATTGCTAATGGACGATGGTGTGGGGGGTTTTCCTCCCAATAAATATGGACCACACCCCTCCTGAAAAGACACAACTTTCTCAAGTAGCAGCCGCGCTACCAACGCTCTCTCCTTGTCGCACTCGCGGACCCAGCGGGGCCGGCGTGCGTCGCTCCTCCTTCTCCGTACGTGTGGATACCTTGGAGGTGCTTTGCATCCGGAGCACTTGGATCGGACGAGCCGCACGTGCAAGTCAAAAAGGACGTGAGCAACCGCACCGCTCGCTACCCTCGACGCGTTCGTCTACATCGAGACGGTTCCGCCGCATCCGCGCGTCTAGTGGTAATCCCGTGATCTCCGACGACGGCGGCTCTCGTTTTGCGGGGAAAATTTTGTTTTGCGCTAGCGTAGCCACCCCGTTTCCCTTCGGTGGTATCGAGCCGTAGCGCTAAGTTTTAGATTCGGGATGTGTGCATATAGAGATATGCGGATGTAGATCAAAGTTTTGATCGGCTTCGTGTTCTTGACGTGATGGTCGTGTAACGAATTACTCCTACCGGTCGGAATTCCGCCATCGGAGTTAAGTGATACACGTAAACCCGGTCACAACGAGAAGGAGATCAATTGGATTGGTCGAATCGAAGCTAGGTCAAGTGCCGGGCGCATGGGATGCGTGGCGGTGGCGCATTGGATCTCTACCGGCCGGAAAAAACCGAGAAAATATACTTGTTCGGTAAAACAGTCATAACTTTTCGTGGTTAACTCGGATGAAGACGTTTTCTATACGAAAATTGATCTACAGAAAATTTTACACATATGATAAACCAGCTTTGCTGGTCTCGGCGAAATTAGTTTTGCCAAATTCGGCTTGCAAGATGGGTTTTCGGGCGTTTTCAGTTTGGACGTCGGAATTGCGATAATCTGTTTTGCAGGTTTTGTAATCGGTATGGCCTATATGTGTATGTGATGCATGTGTGTAATTTTTTCGTGACCTGCGTGTCACGCGTACGGCAATACGGCTGGAGCCACATGTATTGTCAAAATTAATGTAATGGTCTCCGCGTACCAATTTGTGATGATATAATACGCGATTGTGTAACTTTCATTACTAGCACGCGTTAGATAGTTCTTGGAGGACTCATCACATGGAGGATGGCACACACGGATCATGGAGATGGAGATCAACATGATGTACGGGTCAATGGAGATGGAGATCACCATGCGACAATAGGCCATACCGTGTTACAACTGTGTGAATGTCGTTCTTACCGTTCTACTTTTACATGCGACAATGTTATTTTCTTGCGTGTGATGTTACGAGTAGAACGACCCCTTTGGAATTTTAAGTTAACATGCCCTCCCAACACTTGCCACCGTCCCACGTCTTGTACAATTAGTGGTGGGTCTATGAAATTAGGGTGCCACTAGTTTTCCTTGACTAGACGGGTTTGTATCGGATACTTACACGCATAAGTGTTGGTTTGCTTATCAAAGTCATCTTAACGGTTAAGGATTTTGGGGCATAAAGGTTGGGAGCCTAGACATAGAGATGTCACCCAACAACAGGAGTCATATGTGATATGATTAGCAAAGAAGTTGCTTACCGATCTACCTTGTTTACTAGCGGTGACGCAAAAGCTCACTAGTAGACTTGTTAGTTGTGGATTCGAATCACTAAGTATCAATGTGGGGATATTGATTTTAGTGGGAGTAAATTCTTTTATTTTACTCTGTCATGGATATATTGTCTTAGTGTTTTGCATTTATTATTCCGTTGTAGATTAAAGGCACCTAGCAACACCACATCGTTTACCTTGCATTCGGTCCTTGAGAAGGACAAGTTGACTGGAACAAACTTTACGAGTTGGATCCGTAATCGAGAATTGTTCTCGTAGCCGAGAAAAGGGAAGGAGTTCTAGACACCCCCTTACCAATAGATGATAACGTTAAGAAAAGAACGGGCAAAGAGTCATGTGATGGCGATCCAAAACAAGCCGATCTTTAAAAGGAAGGGCAATTCTTGGAAGAAGAAAGGTAAGGCCAAGGATAAGATCCCAATGCCAAACCAGCGCCCAAGACTAGTCCAAATTTGCCAAGGTCGAATGTTTTCATTGTAAGAAAATCGGTCACTGGAAAAGAAATTGTAAGTTGTACTTAGCTTCTATGAAAAGCAAGGGAAGTAAGGGTACTTCCACTTTAGGTACACTTAATGTTTATGTTACAGATATTTTCCTCGCTGATTCTTATACTAATTCTTGGGTATTTGATACCGGATCGATTGCTCATATTTGCAACTCGATGCAAGGAATGATAAGAAGTAGAAGTGTGGAACGAGGAGAAGTTGATTTCCGCGTAGGCAATAATGCAAGAGTTGCTTGCATTGAGCGTCGGAACGATGCAACTCCACCTCCCGTCGAGATTTATTATGGAGTTGAATAATTGTTATTTTGTTCCTAGTTTGAGTCGAAACATTTTATCCCCTTCATGTTTGATGAAGGATGGTTATTCATTTGCGAGTGAAAACAATGGTTGTGTGATCTCTAAGGATAATATGTTTGTGGCTTGTGCATCCATTGTGAATGGCTTATTTGTTTTAAATCTTGATGATTCACCTATCTGTAACATAAGTGCTAGAAGGTCTCGACCTAATGATTTAAGTCCTACCTACATATGGCATTGTCGTTTGGGTCACATCGATGAAAAGCGCATGAAGAAGCTCCATAACGATGGACTTTTAACTTCGTTTGATTTTGAATCCTACGAGACATGTGAAGCTTGTTTGCTAGGCAAGATGACCAAGATGCCTTTCTCGGTTTTCCCGAGAGAGCCTCGAACTTACCGGAACTCATACATACGGATGTGTGTGGACCAATGAGTACGACACCTAGAGGTGGATACCAATACTTCATAACATTCACCGATGATTTAAGTAGATATGGTTATGTCTATTTAATGAAGCACAAGTCCGAAACTTTTGAAAAGTTCAAAGAATTTCGAGTGAAGTAGAAAATCAACGTGGCAAGAAAATCAAGACCTTGCGTTCGATCGTGGAGGTGAGTATTTGAGCCATGAGTTTAACGATCATCTAAAGAGTTGCGGAATTGTTCCACAACTTACGCCACCCGGAACACCTCAAAGAAACGGTGTATCCGAGCGACGTAATCGAACCTTGTTGGACATGGTCCGATCAATGATGAGCCGATCGGACCTACCATTGTCATTTTGGGGTTATGCTCTAGAAACCGCAGCTTTCACTTTAAATAGGGTACCTTCTAAGTCCGTAGTTAAGACACCATATGAGATGTGGACCGGTAAGACTCTCGGTTGTCTTTTCGAAAATTTGGGGTTGTGAGGTTTATGTGAAGAAACTTCAATCAGATAAATTAACACCTAAATCGGACAAGTGCATATTCGTGGGATATCCAAAGGAAACCTTGGGATATTATTTCTACAACCGGTCAGAAGGCAAAGTGTTTGTCGCTCGGAACGGCGTTTTCTTAGAGAAATAGTTTCTTAAAAAGAGAAAAATGTAGACAGAAGGTGTATCTTGAAGAAGTTCAAGATGAGCCGGTTGGGCAAGATTTCACAACTGATGCTAATTTAGCTGAACGAGTTGAGATGCCCGTGGCAAGAGAAGCACCACCACAACCACGAAGGTCTGAAAGGGCACGTCGCGCAACTGATAAGCTCAATCTCATGATCGCGGGAGAGCGCGACATATTGTTGTTAGACAATGATGAACCTATGACATATGCGGAAGCAATGATGGACCCGTATTCCGAGAAATGGCAAAGTGCCATGAGATCCGAAATAGATTCCATGGATAACAATCAAGTTTGGAACTTGGTTGACCCGCCGGATGGTGTTAAACCCATAGAGTGCAAATGGATCTATAAGAAGAAGAGGGACATGGATGGAAATGTTCACATCCATAAAGCTCGACTTGTTGCAAAAGGTTTTCGACAAGTTCAAGGAGTTGACTACGACGAGACATTCTCACCCGTAGCGATGCTTAAATCTATTCGGATCATTCTAGCTATAGCCGCATATTTCGATTATGAGATATGGCGGATGGATGTCAAAACAGCTTTCCTAAATGGAAATCGACCGAGGATGTGTATATGACACAACCCGAGGGATTTGTTGATCCAACCAATGCTTTGGGAAGGTGTGCAAGCTTCAAAAATCCATTTATGGATTGAAGCAAGCATCTCGGAGTTGGAACCTTCGCTTTGATGAGGTGGTAAAAGGGTTTGGCTTCATTCGAGTGAAGAAGAGCCTTGTGTTTACAAGAAGGCAAGTGGGAGCTCCGTAGTATTTCTAATCTTATATGTGGATGACATATTACCGATTGGAAATGACATTCCTATGCTTGAGGCCGCTAAGACCTCATTAAAAATAGTTTTTCAATGAAGGACTTAGGTGAGGCGGCATACATTTTGGGCATCAAAATCTATAGAGATAGATCAAAAAGGCTTATAGGATTAAGCCAAGACACTTACATTGATAAAGTGTTGAAAAGGTTCAACATGGAAGAGGCAAAGAAAGGGTTCTTGCCTATGTCACATGGCATACATCTTAGCAAGACTCAGTGTCCTTCGACAACTGATGAGCGGGAACGCATGAGTAGAATACCGTATGCTTCGGCCATCGGATCTATTATGTATGCAATGATATGTACACGTCCAAATATTTCGTATGCACACAGTATTACAAGCAGATACCAATCTGATCCAGGTGAGGGTCACTGGACAGCGGTTAAAAATGTTTTTAAGTACTTAAGAAGGACTAAATGCATGTTCCTAGTCTATGGAGGTGAGGAGGAGCTTGTTGTAACGGGTTACACCGATGCTAGTTTCCAAACTGACCAAGACGATTCAAAGTCGCAATTAGGATACGTATTTACGATAAATGGTGGAGCTGTGAGCTGGAAGAGTTCCAAGCAGGAGACAGTGCCTGATTCTACAACAGAAGCCGAGTACATCGCGGCTTCGGAAGCTGCAAAGGAGGGTGTTTGGATAAGGAAGTTCCTTTCTGAACTTGGTGTGTTTCCGAGTGTCTCTAGCCCGTTGGATCTTTATTGTGACAACAATGGGTCTATTGCGCAAGCAAAGGAGCCAAGGAACCACCAAAAGAATAAACATGTACTGCGGAAATTTCATCTGATACGAGAGATCGTTAGACGAGGTGATATCAAGATATGCAAAGTACACACGGATTTGAATGTTGCAGATCCTTTGACAAAACCCCTTCCACAGCCTAAGCATGAGGCGCACATGAGAGCTATGGGTATTAGATATATTCTAGATTAGCTCAAGTGCAAGTGGAAGGATGTTAGAAATATGTCCTATAAGGAATCATAGAGATGATTATATTTCATTATATCCATGTCACTTGGTTCTTTTATTGAATATCCATGAAAGGCGACTTGTATTTGATTGGCAATTATGTGAATTGTTTGTGAAACTCTTTTACTTGTATGGTTATTCAAAAGTTGTCCCTAGTATGAGTTAATGACTAGCACATGAATTAGTTGATGACTATGTTTCACAAGTCATGAACATGGAGATGTATAACTAATAATGTGGGCACATGTATGAAATGGGGCCGGACTCGACCCAATTTGAGACCTTGTTCTCTGTTTACACAACGTATACGCTATGTCCTTAGACTTGAGATTGTCGCATGTACTCAAGATGTGAATTGACCTACTTAGGGGCCATCAACCGCTACTCCGTAGAATCGGGTAGTCATAAAGATGACTTTCGGGTTTGTCGGGAAGCATCTTCGTGAGGCATGGTCAATCAAGATAGAATTTGCCCCTCTACTTGAGAGAGATATCTCTGGGCCCCTCGAGTGATCGGATCAAGAAATGCATGGCCGTGCTGGGTTAAGGGTTAACCCCCTTTTGATGATCCGAATCACAGTGTCGAGAAAGAGAGGTCAGCTTGGAAATATGCCCTAGAGCCAACTGGATTTGATCCACTAGTGGGCTCAGATGGATTTGATCCATTATGGTGTAAAAGTCCTAATGGGCCACAAATGTTGTAAAGCCCATTAGTATTGGAAGGGGTACACCATCTATTAGTCTCGTATTGCTAATGGACGATGGTGTGGGGGGTTTTTCTCCCAATAAATATGGACCACACCCCTCCTGAAAAGACACAACTTTCTCAAGTAGCAGCCGCGCTACCAACGCTCTCTCCTTGTCGCACTCGCGGACCTAGCAGTCCGGCGTGCGTCGCTTCCTTCTCCGTACGTGTGGATACCTTGGAGGTGCTGCATCTGGAGCACTTGGATCGGACGAGCCGCACGTGCAAGTCAAGAAGGACGTGAGCAAGCGCACCGCTCGCTACCCTCGACGCGTTCGTCTACATCGAGACGGTTCCCGCCGCATCTGCGCGTCTAGTGGTAATCCCGTGATCTCCGACAAGACAGCTAGCCTCGTTTTGCGGGGAAAATTTTGTTTTGCGCTAGCGTAGCCACCCCGTTTCCCTTCAGCGAGTTCATCAGTAGCCAATAATTACATGTGTAGAACATTGGCTGAATGAGTGGGTGTTTTGTTCGCATGACTTCATAATAAGCCCCATCACATCGAATGGGTCGTAGGTATCTATGAGGACTAAACGTGATTTAATTAGAAAACTAATTGCAGAAGTACTAGACTCTTTCACACGAGACGGATATAATGTGCCTAAGTAATCCATGATCAACATGTACAAATTTGCTCTAGCATCACATTGTCTAGTCATAACGTATCTCGTGAAAAAACATAAGATTATGAAATTAGTTTTATCGTTAACCAAATGGGGTCTGAGAAGAGATGCCATGCATTATTGGTGCCTCTGGATGCTTCTCATCACAAACGCATAGCTTCACGCAAAGTGCTGTGGTCTCGTAGAGCTAGCAGGCAACAGGGCTTTCATCGAGTTTTTCTGGTCGGCCAAAAGCAAAGATAGATCGACCTTATCATACACACACACACACACACCTTATATTATTACTCCCAACATGACCCTAACATGCCCAACACAAAAGGGTGGCTTTACAAAAACTGCAAGATCACTGAAGTACACGGGACACACGGTACACTAGGGGTACAAGCTGCATACATCATTCAACAAAACCACATTAATGAGCGAGCAGAAATATTCGTCTTTAATCGCCCTTGACAACAAAAATTTAAATACCTTTCTTTTGTGAATCACACAGTACAGATGCAAACGCTCATATACACGCACACACACTTACCTCTACGTACACACGTACGCAACCCTACACCTATGGTCACCTTCAAAAGATTAAGCCGTCAAATCCTCGAGATTGATGAAATCACTGCTGGTGCTTCACTGTCGAGGGGCAAGTTGCCTACCACTAAAAGAATAGCGTTGTTTAAATCCTAAAATAAATCCATAAAAATACGAGCACCGGTGCGAGTCGAAAACTCAAACCTTGATGAGTAGATTTCATCACAAGGAACCTTATAAACTATTTACAAAATGTACATGTTTTTTTTTGGTTATGCTCATATATTGAGTTATTGATAGATCTTGGCCGGAAAATGTTAACGACATGAATAGACATATTTTTTCTTGGTGTTTTCCCTTTGTTTATGGTCAACTAATGTAATACTAAACAAAAAGTTGTATGCTTGGAGGATAAAAAACCCTTTAATTTGAATCTTTTAGCCTTCGATCAGATCTACAATTTTATAGTTGACAACTGTTTATTTCTAATGCAAAAAGGGAAACTATCCAATTGCAGTGATAATCAAGTCAAATTTTGCGTTCAAAATCTGCTTACAGCTCCCTTTGTGTCCACTCTTTTTTTTTGTTTCTCTTGCAACAAAAAAAAATCATTTTACTCCATTGAATAAAATTTGTACTGTCTTGTGCCATTCACCGGTTGCCATCACCTGGCTTTTCTTGACATTTACCTCTGTTTTTTTACCTCTTTCGTGTCTTTTTTGTGGTGTGCTTGTTGCAAGTACATTACCCTTGGTCACAGGATCTAGATGTCACACAGAATTGACACGTAGAAAGGGAGTTACACTAGAGCCGCTTTCCAACTTGGCATGTGTCGAGTATGGCACGAATGGTCCTAAAGCGTCAGCACTGAAGATTGCACAGATGTATGGCTGCAGCTGCAGCTGATAACGTCTTTCTCACCTGATGCAATCACATTGCATTGGATCTGATCCCGAGTGCTCGAAAGCAAATCTAGATAGGCGGAAAACCTTTTCCTCGGCCTAAAAATGGCACCTGAACATGTTCTCTTCCGCATAATTGGCGGAAATACTGTGCGCTTCAGCATCACTGGCATGATGCCAACACTTATATGACCCAACACGGCACAATTCCAGGAATGCGCAACACGCATGCATCCATGATAATATGAACTACGGCACTAACAACAAAAGGGAGGTCTCAATCCACATGAACACATGGAACTCAAAAGTCACCAAAAGGTAGGGGTGTCTTCATTCAAATCAACACAAACCTCAAAATACACTGCAATTTCCAAACCGTATCGACCGTCCAAGTAGTTACTAGATGGCACAAAAACGGACAGAAAGCATCAACCGTCCAAATTACGATCAGATGGTGCCCATGACGAAAGACACACCATACCTGTTCAACTCAAAGTCAGAGGATCTGATTCCGCTGATATTGACATTCACCAGTTAACGGGGGTCTTCAGTGCATAATGGCAGCACTTGCTGTTCTCCTGACATGGACACCTGACCAAACAATCGGAGGCCTTTGGTAAGTGCCCTAAGCAACGCCTTCCTTTTTGTCCCCAACAGTGACAGAAATTCAGTCCAATACCAACTACTGAATGCACACTTGTCCTAACTGATCAGCATCTCAGCTGCTTAATCATGCATATTAGATAAACATACCTCCCTAGACAAAGTGAACAGTAAGGGGTGCCTTTATGATATACATGTCATAAAAAAGAGTGTCACTATTCAACCACTACCATGATAAAAATGAGGTGTGAACTTCAAAGGTGGGGCATAAAAAAAAGGCTTAACCAATTAAGAGAAGAAACATTTAGCAAGTTTAAATATATATTTTATGACATACTTGAAAACTAAACAAGTTTGAAACTTGCATAGGTCCCAGTTCAGGGGCACGATTGCCCCTGCCCCATAAAAAACTGTACCTAGCAAATGTTCAGAACAAGATTAAGAAAATGTGACACAATATTTTGTTTTCTGTGTGACATCCAAATCATCCTATTTCAAAAAGACAACCAGAACATATGGAACTAGGATGTTTCGTCACGGATAGCAGGGACAAAAGCAAATACATAGTACTGTCATAATAGTATCTAAATTGTCTGTCAACTGTCTGGATTTGGAGCCACAAAAGTCGCTATTGTTTGAGATTACTGATCATAATAATGATAAAACATGCATTAGCTAGCAATAGACATGATAGTACTAGCTAGGATTTAACTATAATGATGCATCTAATGCTACTTAACATTTACGGATAATGCTACAGCTACTTAAGGAAAAATGCCATCTGATGATGATCCACCATATCTCACCAAGCACGCAAGTGACAACGAAAGAACAGATATTTTTTTTACATCTGATTGGACATACAGTATTAAACAAGTGGCAAATGATATCACTATCAACCCAGGGAATATCAGATGACATCACATTAACTCAGAGAATGAGTATTCATCAATCATTCAGCATAAACAAAGGTCACCCAGCAACTTTCATCTCAGTATTTATCCTCCCAGAAGCTCATCATATTTTTTAACAGTTGGTACCTATTTTTCAGATGCAAAGAGTTTGCTAGACGCTCATCACAAAGTGCCCTAGTGGGTCTTGAAGCTGCAGGTACAGGTCCCTGAAGTGCAATGGATATTATGGATAAATTTATCTTCATATGGATTGGTCAATTTTAAATCATTGCCCTGAAATATATTTAAGGAAAAAAATTATTCAGTTTCTAAAGCTTATGCCATTAGATTGCTTCCATGAGGGTGACATGCACACTTAATACTTTCTTCTGCATGTTCCTTTGGGATCACAAAAAGCATCCATGATGATTTAAAATGCTGTTTATGTAAGTGCACGATAACGACCTACTATAGGATGATGAACCAAGTGGTACATCATAACCTAAAGTCAAATGACATATAACTAAACTTTCATGTTTTTAGCAGATAAACTAAAGTACATCAGTCACCAAAGCCAAAGATATTCGAAGTTGAATACTTTTCTGGATGTCCATATCAAAGCAATTATAATACTATTATCATCTTCAAAGGTACAGACTTTTACACCTGTCATTTGCTTCATGTCCCCCACAACAAACTACATCACGATAACTATCTAACGAAGCTTTGCGTAGTTAAAATGTAGTGATGGAAGTAACGAGAGCAAGAACAGGGCCACTCAGATGAAATATATTGTACCTAAGCTTAACAAGTGCCAGGTTAGTAGACAACTGTCAGTCTGAATCTGATTGAACATTGAAGCATCATGAAAAGAAACCCAGTAGCAGAATAAAGAAAACTAAGCTCCTGATGATGAACTTCTATCTTCACCGGTGCTCAAATCCAGTACTTCAAGTGATCGAAAAGGTGGACGTTCTCCAAACTTCAACAGATGTGCAACTTCATAGACTGGGCGCAGCTCTAAGATGGCTTGAACGTCTAGGTATGAGTCACATGCGAAACACCAAACTGACAGATCACTGCAAAACATTATATACACAATGCTAAATAATAGTAAACCATATGGTGCGCACAAAGTTACACTAGACATGGATGCATACAATCATGGCTAGATAAAAAAGACAAGGGAATTGCAGTATATAACAGGTAGTCCAGCAACTTCATAAAAGAAATATAAAGATTATCTGAGAGTAACCATGATTTTTAATGTGTCTCTTTTGTATAATTCTGTGACTTAGTTTCCTGTTCGGGTTTAGAAAAGTCATGTTTTTGACCAATAGTTCTGTTCTATAGCAAGTTCAGAATTTTCCTTTCAAGTTCTGTGTTTAGTCATAGGATCAATATTTCACTGTTTAACCTGAGGCAGATTAGCTCAACAGCAAGTGGATCAACTGATCATGAATGCGATGAGTGGTTGCGTGAAACAATGAACCATAGCACCACAAAAGGCTGCATCTGGCATTGCTTTTAAAAAGCATTGAGATAGAAGCTGGGCCAGTGAGGCTAGTGGTTCAATGATCACTGGTGTCACTTGGCCACATGTCAAACTGGTATATAAGACACAGATATTATTATATCTTCTAAGAAATCATGTATGCATGGATCAAATTACTAGAGAGTTTATTCAGACTTATTGGTAGGAAAATCCTCAAATCATGCATAACCGTGAAATTGGGATGAAACGAAGTTGTGTGGAACCAAGGAATAACATTTTCACAATAAAAGTAATAGTTAATGGAAGCAAGATCAACAAATTACCTGAAGCTCAAAGCAAGGCAGTGTCCTGTTTCTTGGTAATGGCACAACATATGTTTGTTGATAAAACGACTGCACAGCACATCTTTGCAGATCAAGCATAGCCAGTTTTCAGCAGGGTGATGACATCTGCATGGCAATAACCACTCGTGAGAGAAATCCTAGACAGTAACATTCTGGTGTATTTTGAATTCAATGTATATAAAATTATGGTGCCACATGGTGATCATGTACTCAATGAGTTCTACTTAACCATCTCCCAACAATTGGTGTCTTGGATGTTATATTATATCGGTAAGATCGTTAGACAACAATGGGACCAAAGACATAATGCTTTTTGATTGCACAGACAAAGAGAGTGCACATATATGTGTTAACTAATGGAAAAAAAACTCTTCAACAGGAATTCAAATAAAGGAAGGGAAGCAATCGTCAACTGAAGCTTCTGAACAGTTATCTAAATAACCTTTTACAACACGCTAAGTTCAAGAAGAAATGAGTAACTTGTATCTACATACATACAACAATATCTCCAGTCATCACTGGCATAAATGATGAAACGGTTATATGAACTTATATTGTACTATACAGGTATGTGAGTTAGGTCAAGAACGTTTAGGCTAAACAAAGGAGGAGAATATGAGGCCTCTTCACCCCTCCTCTCAATGAAACCTTGCTTATTACTAAATGAAACTAGGCATCAGTGGGCAGGGTAACTGATTTGTAGACAAGCAGCCAAAAGCGAAATCTTAATCCCATCACACCTTCTCAGTGACACAGAAACGCATTGCAAGGAAGACGGCAACTAAATGCAGATTCCCTTGCTCAAAAGCATCGTGAGAGCTAGCCACGCAGGAGTAGAAGCTAAGCCATTCTGTTATCAGATCTTGCAATGCTCGAACCAGTGCAGCCAACACCAGTCTGAGCAGTGGGCAGTCAACGGCATCCTCCCTCAGGTAGGTTCAGCAACCAGTCCCAGTGGATCACTGATCACCATTGATAATACCTACATTAACTAGCCAACCTTTTGGGACATAATTCAGCTACGCTTTGCTGCAGTCAAAATCCACGGATTCTGCACTTGTAATTGGACTGCCGCAAGCCCTGTTGTTCACGAAATTGAACTGTGGATACTAACCTGGAGCACGGCGAGTCGGGCGGGGGCACGCGAGCTAGGTCGACGTCAGCAGCGGGCGGCATGGTGCCGAGGTGCGGGCAGCTGGTCCGCGCCTCCACCCATCCAGCCGCCGCTCCGTACAGGTCGCCCAGATCCACCTCTCCCTCCGCCGTCTCAACCCCCTCATCTCGGCGGGCGCCGTCCTCCTCCTTCTCCTTCCCCTGCCACCGAAAGCACGCAAGCGACAGAAGGGAGGTAAGAGAGGCAGCAGGAGGATTGGGGAGTTGGAGTTTAACTGTTAAGGTTCACCCTCGCACCTTTCGAGTCGAGGACGAGTCCTCACCGCCGGCGGAGGACATGGTCGGAGCGGCGAGACACGGCGGCGGCGGCGAGAGGAGGAGACGAATCGAAACAGAGAAGGCGGTGCTGAATTTTTTATATATATTTAATTTGTCATGATTTTCGAAAAATAATAGGTGGAATCAAAATTTTCGACAAATGTACATCTGACGCCGTAACCCACGGCGTCAGGCTCCTGCCGCCGTATCGCACGGCGTTAAAACCCTGCCGCCGTGGGGAGCGGCGGCAGGAGTTCATTTCCTGCGCTAGCGCTGTTAGCACGGCGTCAGGAACCTGCCGCCGAGCGGCACGGCGGCAGGCCCTTAACACCATGCCACACGACGGCAAGATTTTTTTAGTTTTAGTTTTTTTTAAAATGACCAAATATCAATTGCAAGCATAATCAGAAGGGAATATCGTAATCATCGACGAAGGAATAGTCACAAGCGAATATACATAATCACAAAGGGAATAGTTTATACAAAATAATTGTACTACATCTAAATGCGCCGGCCCCTCTTCCCCTAACAGCTCTAGCGCCAGCCCAGGTGTGGTCCCGGTCATACGTCCACGGGTCAGGTGCCCTAACGACCCATGGTGCTAGCTGGTCGGGAGACGGTGTCGCCATGGCCGTCTACGACGAGCCTGCAGCATCCGGTGTCGCTCTGTCGGCTGGTGTCGCTCCGCCGCCCGCCGGGGACGCTCCTCCGCCCGCCGATGATGCTCCTCCGCCCGTCGATGTCGCTCCGCCGCCCGCCGGTGACACTCCGACACCCGTCGGTGTCGCTCCGCCGCCCGTGGTCGCTCCGCCGGTCCCCAACTATGACGGCTGAGTCAAAACCGGTGGTGGCTGTGTGAACTGCGACACAGCTAGCTCGTCGACCTGCTGCTGGGTGGCCTCCATGGTCGCCAGAATGTCGACGACCCGAAACTCATCCCAGGCCAGCTGGTCCTCGGTGCCCGTGTCGAAACCACCAGGCTGAGCCCGGAACTGGAACAGAGGCGGAGTGGACAACGAACGAATATCTGTCGCCGGAAGCTGAAGCGGCGGTGCCGGTGGCCGCTGTCGAGGCCAGTGTCGGAATAGGCGGCGGTCGCCCTGTACGATTAGAATATAGTATAATCACAAACCCAAAACAATTGCATCCATGAGTTTAAAATAAGGTCTACTGAAAGTACATGCGCTCGGTGGAGCAAACGGCCGCTGCACGTAGGCCGGCGGGCTCTGCGCCTGTGGGTGGTGATGTACCCTCGTAGCTGAGAACCCGCCGGCAAAGGTAGCAGGCGTCTGCTGCGAAGATGCTGTGGAGGCGGAGCTCGAGGATGACGCTGGGTGGCCGGAAGGAGAGGAATCTCTATGGCCCCAGCGTAGTTCACGGCGGCGGAATACGTCGCAGCGAGGATCCTCTCGTACGTGCTGCGGTGCTCCTGAGGCCCCCAGGCATGGCACTGCCCGATCAAGCCCGATGCGAGCCACGCGACCTCAGCCAGCGCGTCGTGCTACAACAAAATTAAAAACACATGTTTTAATGAAAAGTCATATGAATGAATGTATTATGTTTGCAGTATCGTAGTTTACCGCTGTGTCGGCGGTCTGGTCTCGGCGCACCGGGTAGGTCGTGTCCGGCAGTACCCTATCGTGGTCCGGGACAGGTGGCGGTGGCGCGGTAGCAGGCACATACCTAGGCGGCGGCTTCGTGAAGGCGGTGCTCGGTGACGACGTTCTGCTCGTGCGCCGCGTACGCCCACTCTGCCACGTACGGCTGCAGCCTGTCGAAGAACGACGTCGCCGCAGCCACGCCCTTACGCGACCACCTAGCATAGAACATGAAACATAAAATTATTGGCAACTGAATATTCGTAATGGAAAATACTTAGAATTGTCAAATGGTAGCTCACCTGTGCTCGCTAGGCGGCAGACGTGGCGCGGGTACTGGAGCAGCCTGGAAGTGGCCGAACTGCCTCATCACCCGGTGGACGGCGTACTCCTCGACGTAGACGTCGAAGACCAGTCGTCGCCGCGTCAGCCAGTAGGCCTGGTCTCGGGAGGACAGGGACTAGAGCCCCTGAAGTGCGCGGGCAGCGACGATGGCAGGAGCGTACGGCGTCCACCGGACCTGGGCATCGACCATCCGGTCGATCTGACCAACGAAGTCCTTGTAGGCCTTCTTCGGCTGCTCCCCAGCCCAAACGTGCTGCAAAAAACGAGAAAAGTTAAGTGAAATGAACTACAGAAGTCATAACACGAAGAATCACGTAAAGGGAGGTCATTACATTCCGGAGACACCACAGGAAACTCATGGTAGGAAGGTCCACTGGGTCGGTGCTGTCAGCCGCCGCCTCGTACTCCGAGAGGTCCGTCCTGGGCCGATCGATGTAGAACCACTTGTGGATTCACATCTGGAGCGGAAGAGGGCATCCCAGGAGGATCACCTCACTACTCGTCGGTCTCGTCACTGCCGAACACAGCCCCCTGTAGGTAGCCGTCGGCGAACGCCGCCGCCCCAGCTGATCTGGGGCATCTGCTCGAGGGGTGCGTCGGCGATCCTCTAAGCCCAGGGGATCATGCATCGCGATACGGAGTCTCCTGCTGACTCGCAGAACAACACCCACCCAAACAGCCAGAGCAGGTAGACCTCCAGAAACCTGTGTGACGTCTGGTCGTCAGCATCGTCCGCCATGTAGTCAGCCTGCAAACACACAAAGGTCCGTCGTCACATTCGTTTAAATGCATAGAATCGTTGAAAATAAGAGCTAGAATCACTTACGTTGAACTGCTGGATCCAAGTCCAGGTGGGCTCGTGGGTGTCGACGAAGGGCAGGTACGACACCGCCGCGCGATCGTTCCGAGGAACGTTCGCGAACCGAGCAAGGAAGTCAGCCTGCCACGTCGCGGGGATGTCGATCGGCCCCATCGCCTCGCCAGCGCACGGTAGTCCTCCCAACATCGCGACGTCCTCCAGACTGAGAGTCATCTCACCGACGGGGAGGTGGAACGTGTGTGTCTCTGGTCGCCACCGGTCCATGAACGCGGCGATCAGCGGGGCGTCGAAGTTGAACCGCGTCAACCGCTCCGCCCGGGGAACCTCAGCTCATAGCCTGTCCCCCTTGACCAACCACACAATAGGGAGTAGTCCTGCAGCGTGTAGCCTGAAAAAAAATAATTTACTTAAAACAATTACTATTATAAAGAAAAGGAAAAATAATAAATATGAATTACGTACTTCGGAATCCACCGCGGGTGTATCGGCAGCAACGTGCGGGTCTTCCGACAACGTATCGCGCCGAGCAGACGATCGAGAACAGCCGACACGTACGAGCGGTGCTGCCGGTCCACCGCCTCGTCGAACAACTCCGGCCGTACGTAGTCCAACAGTGTAGTCATAACTGCAAAAAAGATAATTTAATCAATTTAATCAATTATGTCAACTATACCGATTTCCTAGAAATTTAAAACGAATTTAAACGAATTATGTGAATTTAAATAATTTTTTACGAATTTTAGAGCAATTTAATCAAATTACGTCAACTATAACGATTTTTTAGAAGTTTAAAACAAATTTAAACGAATTATGTCAATTTAAATAATTTTCTACGAATTTTAGAGCTATTTAATCAAATTATGCCAACTATAACGATTTTCTAGAAGTTTAAAATGAATTAAAATGAATTATGTGAATTTAAATAATTTTCTACGAATTTTAGAGCAATTTAATCAAATTACGTCAACTATAACGATTTCTTAGAAATTTAAAACGAATTATGCAATTTAAATAATTTTCTACAAATTTTAGAGCAATTTAATAAAATTACGTCCGATTTCCTAGAAGTTTAAAACGAATTTAAACGAATTATGTGAATTTAAATAATTTTCTACGAATTTTCGAGCAATTTAATTAAATTACGTCAATTTTAAAACGAATTTAAAACGAATTATGTGAATTTAAATAATTTTCTACGAATTTTATAGCAATTTAATCAAATTACGTCAACAGTAACCATTTCCTAAAAATTTAAAACGAATTAAAACAACCTCTGTGAATTAAAATAAATTTCTACGAATTTTAGAGTAGTTTAATCAAATTACGTCAACTATAACGATTTCCGAGAAGTTTAAAACGAATTTAAATGCATTATGTGAATTTAATAATTTTCTACTAATGTTTAGAGCAAATTAATCAAATTACGTCAACTATAACCATTTCCTAGAAGTTTAAAACGAATTTAAACAAATTATGTGAATTGAAATAATTTTATACGAATTTTATAGCAATTTAATCAAATTATGTCAACTATAACCATTTCCTAAAAGTTTAAAACGAATTAAAACAAACTATGTAAATTTAAACATTCCTAAGTTAAGTAAACTAAAATTTTAAACTAAATTTAAGTAAACTAGGTTAACGAAATTAAATTTCTAAATTAAACTAATATAACTAAACTAAGTAACTAATCTAAGTTAACTAACTAATTAACTAATATAACTAAACTAAGTAACTAAACCGGACTAAATGTAGAAAACATACCTTTGAAGCGTTCCGAGAGGTTGAAAACCGAAGATTTGAGAAGAGTAGTGAGGAAGGAGTGGGGCCGGCAGGGGGTGCGGCCCCTTATATAGGCGGGCGCTGACGCCGCGGCCCACGGCTGCAGCTTCCTGACGCCGTGGCCCTTGGCACTTGGATTTCCTGACGCCGTGGGCCGCGGCGTTAGGTACCGACTAGTGCTGCCGACCCTTGGCGGCTCCCCTACCGCCGTGGCCCGCGGCGGTAGGGACTCCAAGCGCCGTGTGATACGGCGGCAGGAGCGTGACGCCGTGGGCTATGACGTGAGATGTACATTTGTCGAAAATTTTGATTCGACCCATTGTTTTTCGAAAATCATGACAAATTAAATATATAAAAAAATTTCCCAAATAAAAACGCACAGGCCTGCAGCCCAACCTGCCCACGATGATCCATAGCAGGCCTAATGGGCCGTGAATTGGGCTCTCTCGGTCCAGCGAGGCCCGTTAATGCATTAGGGTTTGGCGTGCCTTGTCTGCCGTCTGCTATATAACCCTCCGCCTCTCCCACCCGCCGCCGCCACTCGCCACCAACTCCGTCTCTCTTCCTCACGAGCGCTAGGGTTTCCTGCGGCGGCGGCGGAAGGAGGCGACGATGGGGCACTCGAACGTGTGGAACTCGCACCCCAAGAACTACGGGCCCGGATCCCGCGTCTGGTACGTGCGCTCGCATCATCTATTCACCTCTGCTAGACTTTCCTCGTATGTTGGTGGTGCGTAGGTAAGCTAGAGGGGTTGGCAAATTCCTCTCTCGTGTGGCGGCTTTGTCTGTAGGGGGCGGTAGTAGTGGTCTCTCTGTGAGTCGATCAGGTTCTTGCTTGCGGCGAACGGTGATAAGTTGTCTGTGGCTATTGGTGTGCTCGGAGCTTTTAATTTTCAACTTGTAGCGTTTTGCTAGGACTGCTAGTTACGTTGAGTACCTTACGTTGATGCGTTTCTGACGCCATAGATGTGACAAAACCTGTTCTTGCATCGATTGTGGAAAAGTAATGTCTTTGGTCAGGAGCTGAAACCTTTCGTGCTTTTCTATTTGTGGAATTAACATGTGCTGAAAGGCTATTTTGCTACAACTAACCCAAACTTGATTTTGCTTTTGCAGCCGGGTCTGTGCCAACCCTCATGGACTGATCAGGAAGTATGGGCTGATGTGCTGCAGGCAGTGCTTCCGCAGCAACGCCAAGGACATTGGCTTCATCAAGGTATACTTACTATACTTAACTGCAGTACTGAAGCTTACTAGAGTATTATGTATTGGATGCTTAGACTCCATGTAATGGAATATCTTCTGAGATATTGTTCTCTAGTTGCTAATCTTGTCCAAGCTAAGTTTCTATGAACTAATGTTGATGTGCAATAGTGATCAAAATGATCTTTTAAGAAATACTCCTGCAAGAAATGAAGTTATTGTAAGACAGGACATCAAGATTGGTTTGTGATGATAAACATATAATCCTTATAATTAGATGATGCTATAGTTAAATGCTTCTGCTGTATCTTAATGCTACTGATAGCTTGTTGAACACATTTTTACATGGTATTCCTTTTGATTTAAGCTGAATGCTTTGTTATCTGACTTGCAAATGCAACTATGATAGTTTTTTTAATATGTTCTCATGCCCAATTATCCATTTTGATCCATCATCATAGTGCCACTAATAAATGTTGTTAGCTGTGAATAATTTGATTTTCTGTTATTGCTGTTTGAACTTATGAATTGCTGCTAATAATTTTGCAGTACCGCTGAAGTGCTATGTGAACTCCATCTGGGTGTGGGATGGGGACCATGTGAGGCAAGGCGAGGCGATAATTTGAATTCCAGTAATTTAGATGTTTTGTTCAGAACTAAATTAAGTCTGTCTTTGAACTTAGCCATGTCTGTCATGTTTGAACCATGAGTTACCTGCATATGTGCAGAATTTGAGCTACCTTGTTTGACAGCCATTTTATCTGTGTTTTGCTGAGCATCTGCTTGGCTGGTTATTTGCCAAACCAGTGATATTTGCTGTATATATATTTTCATATAATCCTTTTTCAGTCAGTTTCCCGCCTGTTGAAAGTTGCAAATCTCACGTAATGTACTTGGAGATATGTATTGGAAGCAGATTTGCGTTTTCTATGTCTTATGTATGCAGAAACTGCAGTAGGACACTCACAAAAGTTAATTTGATGACTTCGTTGGAGACCTGGGAATCACGCTAATTGTTTCTAAATCCGAACCAAATGTTACTCCTGAACAATTTGTTTCTGTTGGATGATACATTGTACTGGGTGTCAACAAAACAAAGTTGATGAACCACACTCTGCTGCCCCATGGTTCATGCATCATGCTGTGAACACCACTTCTGTAATGAGCATCTTTGATAAATTTAAACTAACCGTAATCTGTACCTCGCTGGCTTTTTTTGCTCTATGATTCTTGCTTAAGATTGTCACTACTCATGGAATCTGTGGATGATACAGAATCCAGGGTTGGGGCACAAAAAAAATGTATTCCAATAAAAAAGCAATATCGGTGGTTTGTACCGAGTACATGTTGCTAAAATCAAATAATTGTAACTTTTTTTTTTGAAATAACGTATGAAACAAACTAGAATGAGTTTTAACTAGAGACTTTGCAACAGAATATATGAAGATATGAACTGTAAATGGATGTACCAAGTTCTGAATTTTCTGGACACTTCAATGTTGAGCTTTTTGAATGAATTTTCACCATTTCAAAATCCTTGCAAACGCACCACATATGCTCCTGCCTTGCTATATATCTCAATCTAGTAAAAAAATTGTGTTGAACATGTTGGATTGTTACCTTAATGCACACCCGTATGCGAGTCGCGGAAATGCCTTGGCGTCCTGGCCTCCTAACCAAATTCCAGGCTCCCTTGCAAGTGTCATTTCTTTTAACAGGTAGGCCATCCTGACAAAAGAAAGCAGAGGAACCGAGCTGTGGGCATCATGATTCATGCAGCACACCATGGTGGGAGTACTTGGCGCTATTATTGGCACAATTTTGTTTCTCCCATAGCATGAGCATCGTTGACAAACTTCGATTTGTACTATAACATCCTTCTCTAATACACTAGTGATGATTCGCCAACGGCCAGATCAATTAGCACTTCTCCACCATCAGCAACATATTTTGTCTTGTCTTGCAGATATTTTTGCTCTCTGCATAGGTTCTTGTTATTGCTACCGCTGGTTGTACTCTCTTGAAACACATACAGCCACTACTGCGCCTTTATATGCAGTCTGTTAACCAAGAAATATAAAGACTCCAGGGACGCCACATAGAAAATATCATGTAAGCTGGCTGCCACACAATATATATACATACACAAGCTCTCATGGTCCATGGATATGCTCACCAAAGCATTGTCATCAACAGGCATGGAAGCTGAGTGTGCATCCTACTGGTGCTCTATTGATGCAATCTCCGATGAGTCGGAGATGATTGCATACTTGCAGTCATTGTTATGGAGCAGCAGTGAAGTTGATCTGGCCCCTGGACTCTGTTCTTCCAGTGTTCCTTACAGTTTGCCTGGCAGTTCTCCCTTTAGTACCAATGATAATGAGAAAAATACATTAGTCAGCAGTACCTCAAATGAAGTTCTTGGCACTCCTGCGTTAGCACATGGGGAAAAGGTAGTAGGCAGCAAGAGGAAAGCTGAGATGGATGAGGAGAAGAACCATGGCGGTGAAGGCTGCACCACTCCCTCGGTAAGAGAAAAGACTCTGATTTAGTGTTATGCATTTGGCTACTGCTGCAATTGTTTGATGGAATTGATCCTACAGGCACCAAGAGCTCGCAAGCAATCCAAAGCTAACTCACAAAGCTGCTACGCAAAGGTTGTTAGTTAATTACTTGGTTTTTGCCAGCGTTCTAATTTTGGAGGCTTTTAGTTTGGTTTCTGACCACTTTATTTTTGTTTGTCGTTGTAGCAGATGAGAAGGGAGAGGATCAATGCAAGGCTCAAGATACTTCAAGAGCTAATACCTAATTGCAAAAAAGTGGACATCAGTACAATGTTGGATGAAGCAGTCCAGTATGTAAAGTTTCTTCATATGCAGATCAAGGTTTGTGTTCAGAGTTCAGTATTCCCTTTTTTCAGATGAATGCGGATGTTTTGGAAAGAAAGAATTCAGAGAATTTTATCGCTTGATCATCAGTGTCCTCATTTTCTTCCCGTTGACGTACAGCTGTTGAGTTCGGATGAGATGTGGATGTACGCCCCCCTTGCCTATGACAGTGTCAACATTGGGATTCCGCTACACTCCTGATCAGTACAAGAATGACAGTGCCCACTGAAACTCTGAAATTGTCTTTGTTATTCAGAAATATGTTCGATCTTAGCTTTTACATTTTGTTGCCAAATAAATATCACATGCTGTTAAAAGGATTTAACTCATTTTTTCATTATGTGACATCCCCTTGAGTAAATATCAGTTATTGTACTTTTATATTTCCAACAAAGTTACGTTACTGATGTTATTGACTACCAGCATCCTATTAGCCTTGCCAAGTTTTTTTTTCCACAAACTTGTTTTTGTTGTTCATAATACTGGAAAATAGCTTATGCATTTATGCCCAACATTCTACTGCAATAAAAATAATAAAGTGATCTAGGGTTCAAGGCATCATACTGATCCTTATATCAAGCTGAGATTATTATTTTTTTCTATGGGGCTAAAAATACGAGATCTCCAACTTTTATCCATAAACATATGATGTCGAGCAGGAGCTAACTTTCACTATTAACATGTACATAACTATATATAGTATATAATAAAAGTAAAAGAAAATCATTATATTACATCAAATTATACTTTCAAAATACCTTAACTAAGAAAATTAGTCTAAAAACCAATCATAAAAATCACTAACAAACACACACACACACACACACGAGCAAAGGGAATTTTATTTATATGAATCTAACATGAGAAACTCATGCTGTGATAAAGTTGCACGTACACTGAAAGCAGACGGCAAGAAAGGGTATTGATATTGGTCCTCTTCCATATCGCCCATCAATATTGAGGACTACATACGTACTAGATGATTAGCTAGATGCTACACTGGCGATTGTGAGAGCTGAGTTGTGATATTATTAAGTCTTGTTGTAGCTGTTGATGAATCACGTAATTTGTCATGACTCTGCAACTTGGGATGACGAAAGATGTCGACACATCCACCATTTTTGACTACTGAAATGGAAGTCTACTTGTAAAAAACATGTATATCCAGTTTGATTAATTAACTTGCTGTCTATAATAATGACAATCTTTGAGGCGTATATTTGAGCATTATGACAGAACAATAATTATAGTCATTTAGTAATCTTCTAGTGAAGGACCTCTGAAAATCATTCGGGATTTTTTTTAATCTTTCGTAAATATTGGTCAAAGTTTTTTCCATGCTTTCTAGGCATCAAAATTTGGTATATATATAGTAAAACTACAACAATAAAATTTCTGGGAGATCAAAGTAAACAAATACCTGTGATGGTACAAAATTGATTGATAGGATCCTCATTACTATTTCTCAACACAAATGGTCTAGAAAAATGTTTTACGAGTGTACAAGACTTAAGTAGCAAGTTTGCTAGGGATAGCAGTGTAGAATGTTAAGTTTTATTCTTGAATTCTGGATAGACACAAAAAAGGCCCATCAACTGTTTCCTCGTTTTGAAACAAGAAGCAGATAGCAACTATTGCCATAGCAGTCACCACTACTGAAGCCTTCAAATGGACAAAAGATCGCCAAAAAAAAGAAAAGTTTAGATACGCATTACTGTATGTTGGCAGCTCTTTAGGACCCTAAGAATATCCTTACAGAGGAACACATGTCTTTTCTGCGCACTTTGTCCTCATTCATGTGCACCGGTTAAAGACTTCCCGGTCGGTCACCACCCATCGCTCCAAGCCAAGCATGCTTAACTTTGGAGATTTTTTTAGTGATGGGCTTCCGGAAAAGAAGTGCAACTTGTTGATACGAGTATCCTTATCAATCTTATTAAACTTTGGGCCGGGATGTCACAAATAAGTCTTAGAAAGATGAATCTATGAATTAGGGCCAGAAAACTTCTTTTAGAATTTTGAGTTCAACCGAATGCTTAATTTTCTAGAGGAGGATAATATTTCACCTGACCAGTACAGTACTTCCACTTGTTCCTGGACTCCATTAGGCTTATGAGTTAAAGTGGAATAATCAACAACTATTTCATATTTTTATTTTTGCAAATATTACGCTAGCCATGTTTTAATATGATTTTCATGGATTTTTGTATTTGTACAATATTAAGTTTCATGCACAAGAAAGCCAAGCATCCAGCTTAAATTAATATTGAGGAACAGTCAATCATGTGGCGGAACCGCCCGACTTAAAACTGACTTAAGTGCGTCGAATAACTGCCGGAACAATAATTATGCAATCATCCACGGTCAACTTGTTTCACAACTGTACATCAGGATCACTTCCACAATGGGCAAGCACCAACATCTATTACATTTTACATAAATACAAGAGGTATGATTTATTACTAACCATAAATTGAAACAAACTTAGGTGCAAGTCAAGGTACTAAGAGTTTAGTACAAACCAAGCCAGTAAGTAGGTAATTATACAACTCCAACTAGGTTTAAGCTAAACATCTAGAGACCTTATAGATATTTAGCTCTTCGGGATCTCTTCTTCAGTCAAGAGGCTAAGTTGGTGGGTCTCTGAAAAACCACAACAAACGAACCTTGAGTACGAAGGTACTCATCAAGACTGACCTGAATAACCAGTATAAATTGATAAACCAAGGAGTATGATATGCTTTTTAGTGGACTGGGTGACTCATCATTTTGCAAAAAAAGCTTACTAAAGGTTCACTCTCATTTTGTGATTTTATATTCAATTTAGTTTTCCTTAGTTCTAGGTGACAAAAATGTTTTCCATACGAGTTGTACTACTCAAATAGCATGATTAACAATGTTGCATAACAATGATCAAGCACATTCATAACCGAGAATTATGGCAATCTAGGCCGATTTACATCCTGTAGGAGATACCCAATTACCAGCTACACACAGCTCAACAACTTTGCAATCAATTGTATTCGAGGATCGCAATTGGAATTACTTGAACCCATAGGAGCACCCTGACATGGGACCCCACGTCTGGCCTGATCACCAATGTGAGCCCTTCTCCTATACGCCAAGCACATGTATAAGCCATTTCCAATCCAAGACACAATTAATGCTCGTCTTTGCTGGTCCCATATCCAGGTAAAAATCACTTGATCAACAGTTAAGACCACGACCGGTCCTTAATCAAATTATATCTCAGTGGCCAGAACTACTATCACTAGCTTCTGCCCACTTATCAAAATCAAGCGATTTCATTGCATAATGAGAGAAGCCAATTAATCTTAGGTAAACATGGTAGAGTTACTGCTAAGTAACAACTAAGCAGGACTAAGCATAGGAATATTACTAATTTAAGTTGAACATATGGCAAAGGTATTCTAGCAAGGATGGATCATGCATCAAAAGTGGGTCTCACACAACTCCTAGCAAACCT
The DNA here is from genome assembly GCA_947561735.1 of Cenchrus americanus. Lineage (NCBI taxonomy): Eukaryota > Viridiplantae > Streptophyta > Magnoliopsida > Poales > Poaceae > Cenchrus > Cenchrus americanus. Next base: position 27,528,636 of record OX387242.1, on the reverse strand, counting down.
AATGCACAAACATGAATAACCAATAGATGGACACATGATATAAAAATTTCTGAAAAATAATAGGTGTAAATGCTCCAGCGCTTGCCTTGGTCCCGACTATGTTAGTATCTTCGGAAAGTCCTTCACCCACGGGAATCAATTTGATGATCTCCTCTGTCTCATGACAATCCTCAGGTATCTTACATAAATCCATTTCAGGAACTTCAATATCTAACAAAGGATGCAAGTTAGAGTTAGATGCGAAACTTTTTGATAAAAAGAGACTATACAACTTTATCCCCATGATAAAGTTGCAAGTCGGCAAAACTCTACTAAAACAAAATTTTAACATTTTATCAATCTTCCTAGGGTTCACAAACTTTAATGCATAAAGGGGAAATAAAACAATCATAAAAAGATTGTTGTTTGCTAAAGTTGGACATTGCTATAAGTTGGAAGAAATTAATTTGAAAACTGAACTTTAAATCTAATCTAAAACTATCTAACAATTTCCCAAAAAACACCTAGAAAAACTCTTCTTCTCAACTAAGGCCCCCTGGGGTTACAAGCAGGTCCCTGAAACTCACAACTAGGTCCTTAGGTTTACAAATGAACTCTTGAGACCATGATCGGTGGTGTTCTGGCCGGTAGCGAGGTTTTCCAGCGATGACAAGCTCATGGGTCGACTCAACTCAACAAGATGAACCTTCAAGTGGTGTTTGGCTGGTTTAGGTTGCAAACGACTAGGAACAACAATGGTGACGGTAAGCGGTGGCGGCACGCGACTCAATGATGTTATAAACTATGGTGAATACTTAACAAAAGTAAAGGAATCAAACTGCAAAGTGACACGAGATTTAACGTGCAAAACCCTCCCAACACGAGAGGTGAAAAAACCATGAGCACCAAACAACCAGAACTATACTATGTTGGGAGTCAGGTTATAAAGCCAACAATGGCGGCTTACAAGAAGATGTGAGAATGATCAATGGAAACCCTAACAGGGATATATGACCCGTATCATAGGGGGGCACACGCACCCCCCAGTCGCATCGCTTCACTCTGGCCCAAGCCTCCCGGCGACGGGGCCTCCACTTCGCTCCATCACAAGTCGACCTTTCGTTTGTGCAATATAATTTGGATCATAACTCAACAAACGACGGTGAAATGATGATAACCAGCAACACCAGGAGTTTGGTCTGGTCAAAGAACACATAGGGCTCTCCCGAACCAAAGCTTTCCACGGCCAGAGCTAAGAACTACATGGCGATGGCCATGGTGAGAGCACGCATGGCGACGACGCTCAAGCTCTGGTTGGCTCCGACCACTACGGTAACAACAAGGTACACAAGCATGAGCAGAAACACATGTACAACCTTCCCCAACATACCAACAACAGCCAGGACTCCGAAAACATAGAGCTCCACAGACAGCAGCACTCACCAAGAACAGAGGTGACGAACCAAGGTTGAAGACAACGACGACTTGGAGGTTAGGGTTGGACAATGACTTGAGGGATTGGTGGAGGGATTGTTGGCGGAGGTTTGGGTGGAACATCTGGGTCAGAGATGGACGGACGGGCGGCAGCGCACGCCGGGGACCGAGACGAGGTTGAGGTGCAGGGTCGGTGGTAAAAAGAGTGAAATTGATGGCGGATTCCGTATTTATTCGAATACTTACTACCTTCTGTTACCACATCCTGCTTTTGTGTTCACCTAGCAGTTCCTCGTCCGCACGGTGCATGGCACGACCTCGCTGTTTTTGGCCATTGGCAGCGTTGTGTGGCAGCTCTGCCGAGCTCCCCTTCTCCTTTTCTTCCTCTTTTCCTCAGATTTTGATTCAAAATTGTGCTCAAATTTGAATTTAAACTCTGTTAACTTTTTTAACCAAAAATGTTTTCAAACCATAGTGTTTCGGTCTATAGATTTGAACATTTCTCATTAGAGCAACACAACTCAAGATTCGAGCCTCGAAAATCCTGCCTGTCGTCTGCTCCTATGGAATGAATGGCTGAGGCCATTCAGTTTAGTCAGATACCCATTGAATTAGTGACAAACTCCCATTTTTTAACCTTGATTAAAAATAGTAACTATCGTTTATTCTTGGAAAAAGTCTATTTTTGACCATCCAACTTTTGCCCCAGTTTGGTTTTGACCATCAAACTTCAAAACGGATATCTTTGACCATCGAACTCTTAAAACCGTTCACAATTGGCCATCAGGCAGTTTTGATGGGTGGTTTTAACTTTTTTATTTACAATTTAGTCCTTAGAAATTGAAATGGTCATTACTTTTTGCTCGTAGCTCCGATTTAGGTGATCCTTGCGATCACGTGTTCATAACGGTGAGTTTATCTTTTTAGAATGTTCTTATACAACTTTATAACTATTTGTTATATTATTTTTCTGTTGTTGTGTAAAAACAATAATATAAGAAACGTAAAACAAACAGTTAAAAAATAATATGAGCAACATTTTTAAATGATAAAGTTCATCTTATGAATGCATGACCGCAAGAAGAACTTAAATAGGAGATACGAGAAAAAATAGTAATCAATTTAAGGTTCAAGGACTATTTTTAATCATTTTATTTACAATTTAGTCCTTGTATCTTAAAATGATTACTATTTTTTCTTGTATCTCTAATGTAAGTGATTCTTGTAATCATACGTTAATAACGTTGAGCTTTATCTTTAAAAATCGGTTCATATTATTTTGTAACTATTTATTTTACTTTTCTTATATTGTTGTTTTTACACAACAACATAAGAATAATATAAAGAACATTTAGAACCTCTAAACCCTATTCCCTAAAATAGTATGAAGAACATTTAGAAGGTAAAGCTCATTATTATGAACACGTGACCATAAGAATCACCTAAATCGGAGCTACAAGCAAAAAGTAATGATCATTTCAAGTTCTAAGGGCTAAATTGTAAATAAAAAAGTTAAAACCACCCATCAAAACCACCCGATGGTCAATTGTGAATGGTTTTTAAAAGTTGGATGGTCAAAGATATCCAGTTTTGAAGTTCGATGGCCAAAATCAAACTGAGGCAAAAGTTGGACGGTCAAAAATGGACTTTTTCCTTTATTCTTCCATCCATTTGAACCATATTAAACTTTGAACTCCAAAATTTATTTACCATCAACCAAACTGGTTGTCTTTCATAGTAAATCACACAAAATGATTGCAAACTTTCATGAACATTAATGTTGTCAGGCAACCCAGTCTGGCACCCAGGCACCTCCTGAAACTTTCTCAAAAATTACTTATATCTAGTATCTAGCTTAGAAAATGAGAGTGCAAAGAACCCATTTTGCTACCGTGGAACCATAGTTCTTAAGAAAAAAATTCTCAGATATTAATTTAAAAAACAACTACTCATAACTGTTTTTCTGACTTGGATATTTTCAACTGAAACTGAAATAGAATTACTTGACAACTTCAAGCCTCATTAAAATTTAGGGATTCTTTACCAATTATAACAACTCTTAAGGCTTCTAACTTTATTTCCAAACTTGAGAGCTCTTCATTGTTTGCTGTTCAGCTACAAATTGAATTGTGAGGCTTAGGATCTAAAATGGATCCCAAACTTCTCTGTACTAAGTTCCAAATACCTCAAACTCCACATTCCATTTTTATTGAATTTTTCCTAAATGTGAACTTCAATTGTTGACTTTGGTCAAATTTTCTTCAAATTTGACTTTTTGCTCCTAATGGCTCATTAGTCGCCAAATTGGTTTGCTCATCAACTTAATGACCATTTCTGGATATTAAACACCTTGGGTGTTACAAATCAGTTCCAATTTATTCAACTAAATTTATTTATTTATTTCTATTAAATTAGCTGATGGAAAAATCTTAACACAACGTGTACTACCTAGTACCTTTCAGTACTATCCAAGTACCGTAACAAAGTTCTTTACTTTTTTTGCGGAATAGCCAATTTGGCCCCCAAACTATTACAACAGGCTCAAATTGGCCCCCAAACTATCAAAACATCCAAATTGGTCCCTAAACTTTGATTTACGACTCAATGTAGTCCCTTGTGGCTCGCTGCGCATGAAAAAGTCTAAATTGCCCCTCCCTACTGACGTTGTTATTTTCTCCCGTCGCCCCCGTCCTCATCCTCTCGGCCTTCTCTCTATATTTTACTCGCCCCTTTCCTTCCTCTTTGTTTTTTCTCCCGTGGCAAGCAGCGGCAGGGCAGCAGCACGCAGGGCCCAGCAACAATGGCGGGGTGCAGCACCAGCGGCTGCTTCTCCTCTTCCCCGCCCCCACGGGATATTTAACTATTTGCCACTCTTAGCTAGGGTCAATTAATCCCTCTCACATTCACTCCACTCTCATGGGTGGCAAATCTGTTGCCACTCACCCCATATGATGGCAATAGGTTAAATATTCCCCATCTTGTCGCCATGGAGCAAGCATCCATGTAGGGGAGGTGGAGAGGGAGAGGAAGAGGCAGAGGAGCAGCTTTGAATTGTGCAGCCAAACCCTAGCCTAAAAAAAAGGTCGAGGTCGAGGTCAAGGGGATGAGGGACGGGAGTCTCACAGGAGGGCGGACGACATGAAAAACGACGTCACCGGTATCTGTTAGAGGATTAGGGAGGGGTAATTTTGACAATTGGGTTGGATTGAGTTGTAAATCAAAGTTCAAGGGCTAATTTGGACGTTTTGATAGTTCGGAGGCCAATTTGAGCCTGGTGTTATAGTTTGGGGGCCAGATTGGCTATTCTGCCTTTTTTCCATTGTGTATACATGCACAGTGAAGGATTCAAACATATGGTAGCCACGAGAAGAAAACTACTTAAAGAGTCACAGAAGAAAGGTCCATGATTGCTGACTGATACAAGGGCCTGCATGACTATTTCTCAACATACAAGATCTGAAAAACAATTCTTAACGTACATGGACTTAAGACAAATTTTGGTAGTACATGGACTAATATATATGTTTTGTAAGGCGGCTAGCAGTGGTCTGCATATTTTAGTTTTATTAGTGGAGTCTATATGGATGAAAAACAAGGCCCTCAGCATAATAATCCTTCTCTACATAGAAGAGCAGGCACACGTGGCGATGTTCACCAAAGGCGGTCACCGTTGGAGCCTGAAAGGGGGGAAATTACGACGTTCACTCAAAAAAATAGATAAGAGATAACTACCGTAGAACATGTTTCAAGGCAAAGTTCACCCAAAATCTTTTATTAGTGAAATAGATGACACCAATGCAAATTCGACCGAAAATAACTAATGATAGAAGTGTAAGCAAGTCTTAAGATTATTTCATTTCAGGCTGTTAATTAACTGCACAAAATATCTTGAAACCTATCTATGTTCCACAATGTCAGTAGGACTAGTATATACCAGATAGATGATATCGATCTGGCCACCACATCTGCACATCGACAATTCACATGATCTTGGTGATTGAATCCAGTGACACCATGAGGACCAGCTCGTCATGGCTAGATGCGTGGTATGGCTGATTCATGTGCGCCGCCGCCGCCGCCTTCCGCTGCTGCTCCTGCCTGCAAGTTGGAGGAAGAAGCTAAGAGAACCTCATCTACCATGGCCTATATGCTAAGAAAATTAAACCTTTTCTGGACGTCAACGCCGGGAGCTGGCTGCTGCTGAACCTGCTGCTCTGCATCTGGTTTCTGCTGGGAGGACGAACTCTGCCCCATCTCTCTCTATAGCTAGTTTGCTTTGCTTGCTTCCTTTGGCTGAAGAGCTGCTGCAAGGGTGCAGTGGTATATATGTTGGGCTTGGGACGACGGTGACGTAGTCGTTTCGTTTCTTTTATCGCTTTGATGGAAACATTTGTGATCAGAAATGTGGAAAAGGTTGCTAAAAGTGTCATTACTTTATTTCTAATCTCAGTTCGGACTCAGTTCTACGCTGTACCTTTTGCTCTTTTGGGTTTATCCATAACTCAGAAAGTGATCAAATGACCGAGTCTTCAAAGGGATGATCTTCAATTTGATGTTAATTTGTGTGGTCCGGACCATTTTGTATATAGTCAAATAATAAGTCAAGTGGATGCAGATATGCTTCAATATATATATATATATATATATATATATATATATATATATATATATATATATATATATATATATATATATATATATATATATATATATATATATATATATATATATATATATATATATATATATATATATATATATATATATATTCATGTGTCTGTGTAGATTTGTATTTTGTAGGCAAGTCATTGGATGATAATGGAGTTTGCCGACAAGGGTGAGGGATGTATAATTAACAGCTGCCCCGTTTACAAGTTTTTTCCCATTTAAATCATTTTATTGTCATATATTTTTTAACGTGTACCGGAAATATCAAAATACAAAACTTGAGGCACCATGCATATACTTTGATTCAACAGGAGTTTTTTTTTGAGGTTTGATTTAACAGGAGCTAGCAGAGTGAGTTTGACCCATACTGTACGTGGATCAAAGCAACTGGTTCAGACACTAAACTAACTACACATATATGTACTGTATGAACTATTGTAACGCATTTTTGTTAGTCAACTATGGGCTTCACGCCCATTACCATGCCAAACTAATAAAATGGAAGCAGTTATTTATTTAATTATACCGTACCACTTAGGCACTTACACTGCACATATTATTTGGTTGTTGTTATAAATTTAGAACTGGAGCGTAGGACCTTATCTTCTTAGAGTATATTAAGTTTTTTTTTAAAATTATCACCTTCTTGGTTCTGAGTTGGTAGCCATTTTTAATCGTGCAATTTAAATAGCATTAAACTCGGCGTTATTGGTTCTGAGAGGTTGTGAAGTCCCTCTCAGTAGAACTATATATACCACACTCTTGTCCACACACATATATATGCGTATATTATGACTTAGTTTTGCAATGATCTTGGATGTATTACTAAAAATATAGTGGCATGGACTAATTTTGACAGGGATTTAATAGCAGGAAAAGTAACTAGTAGTATGGAATAGACTTGATTGGGTTTGTACACACCTGATTACAAAATTGGCCACCTAATTTTTTTGCTTGTCGAGTGATGAATCACCAACTTGCAGTGGATGATGGCATATTTAAGCTGTAAACTAACCATCAGCAAGCTAAGGCTGAGTCACTACATTATCCTCATGACACAGCAGGAGCATTCATACCACGAAAACCTGCAAATTAACTTTCAGGGACCGACAGATGGACACAGCACGCAAAAATCACTGCAAATATGAAAGGAAGAGGTTGATATATATGTCTTGTTGAAGAAACTGTGTCAAATTTTTCTCAGATGAAAATTACCATACATTAAATCCCTTACTATTTTGAGTGATTTAACACTACATGGAAAGCACTTACGAGTGTTGGTACAAATACTTCTATACAACAGGATAACCACAAGAACATAGTACTCAACCAAAGTTTAAGTTACTTAACATCAGACAGTGAACTACACTCTGTAATTCAACATATGCGATATTTCTTTGTATCTTCGACGAACATTGCACACTTCACTCTGATGAACAGTACCATCGCAAAACACACCTTGTCAAACTCATTTCCCTTCACAATAGTTTTAGCAAACCCTGTCAATTTGGACCAGATATGAGCTGATACATCAACAGAGTTGCTGATTGCTATGCGCTATTTAGACTTCACGCCCTTGGGTGCCAGTTCACATCCAAACTCCAGTGTTTGCCAAAATGCGTAGTTTAATTCCTTATTACGATAATACAAGCTAGCTAAAATTGCTTGTCTTTTGTGATTTTTTTAGAAATCGCAGTCATTACCAAAAAAATACAGTTCTCCAAAATTTACCAGTATATATGTAGTATATGTATAACTTGAGAACAATATTGAAGATTCTCTTTAAAAACAGTTCGACATCATCATAATGTTATCGACGTTTTGTTATTACAGGATAATGGTCAATAGTATGCATTAGTTATTCTATCCATATTCTGTAGGAAAAAAATATAAATTGGACTAGAGGTTGTTGATAATCTCTCTGTAACAAGCCAAAAGATACTCTTCATAAAATTCTTAAAATAGCCTACAACTAGCAGCGAAGGGCCACTGCTTATCTTCTACAAAATAGATACAATGAGCAACTAGATAGGTGACTTAAAACTGGGAGTATAGCATCATGATTCATGCATGCAAGCTAGAGGTCAAGGGAGCATAAGCCGTACTCTTTGTACTTCAGTTCAGCTCATTTGATAACACAACCTATAGCTTGAAATAAAACATCAATCGTATTCCTGAACTGCTGCGCATCTTGTTATGATGGTCAGATGGTCTTCCTATTGTTACTGCTATCGTATCTACCATTATCTATGAGCTGATAGTGCATGATGATGCAATGGTAACACATACAAATTCATACAAATCTTGAAATTATCTAATAGAAATGGTAACACATACAAATCTTGAAATAGCCACAATAATCCTTGAGAGGAAGATTATCTTTCATCACACAGGTACTTCTGCTTACTCGTGTATTTGCACAAAAATGATTTAGCTTTTTTATTGAAAAAACTGTTCTCATGGGAATATTTAATTTTGTTGAGAATAAGCTGATACGTACCTAGCTAACGACTACTGTAATTTTTCCTCTGGAATATTCGTTTGTGCCAATCTTGATTATTATATCTACAATTTTGTTATTAAGATTGTTGGTGGAAATCGGTCCCGAAGATGGACGCCGACACAACAGCCCCCTTTCTCACGCTCCTCCCTCCGAAGGGGTACGGCCGAAGGCCCCTTAGGAGGAAGCCCCTTTCCGCTTTACTACCTCTACACTTCTACCCTCGCCACGCCACCGCTATAAAACTACCTCTACTACTCTACTTCGATTCCTATCACTACTGCAACAAGGAAAACTAAGTACTAAGAGCAGAACAATAAGAAAGCAAATAAGCCCTCCGGAGCTCTCCTCTTATTATGGTGTGTCCGATCAGTTACAAGGATCCCTCTATTTATAGGGGCTTTGGGATCACCCCTCCACAACAATTACACCTTTTCCTCCCCTGACGGCAGCTTTACATGCTTTTCAAGGGTGTTACAGAAACTTATGGCTTCGTACGGATCTTCCAGCGTGTCTTCGCACGGCTATGCCCCTTTACACGCCACACCATTTGTCTCCCCTTCGTACGGCGCCCCTTTACACATTCACCTTGCCGACGTGTCCTCGTACGCGTGCCCCCTGACAAACAGGGGCCACCAACGAGGTTCTCCCTTCGGCGCTGAAGCTCTCAGGAGGCTCCTTCAACCACTCGAAGGTCTTAGAACTCCCGCGCCGACTTCGGCACCCCAATACCTGTACACCATACATGTAACACGAACAAGGTCCGTATTAGCTTTTTCCAAGACGACGAAGCCCCTTCGGTCGCTGACATTCCGAAGATGCTCTTGGGTGTCCATGGTTCACACTTCGGAAGGCCATGTTCCAATAAAGATTTCAGGCATATAAAGTAGCATGCATTGCGCTGCATGACAGAAAACAAAATGACCAAAAGAAAACAAAAAGCCTAAAGATATTTGGGTCTCCACGAAGTATAATCGAAGACTCTTACACAACTAGCTCTACATACTGCTAATATTTCAATTTCGTCACCATCGTCTTTTTTTTTCTGACAAAAGTCACCATCGTCTTTGAAGGGTGAAGTTAAGTTGTTAACTGCCCTGTATTATTTATTTATTTTTGAGAGGACTGAATCTGAGATTGCTCCATGCCTCCCAGAAGGTAATTAGGCTTTAGTCGAAATTGCAGTAAATTTCAGATAACTACTCAACATGAGCAAAATATTTCAAAATGACGTTTTTGCACTCATTTCATGAAAAAATTCTTTCCAAATTGTATGAGAATAACAAATTTTAGCAAATCCTGCTAGTCACACCAACCTATATGAATATCTTCCAAAATGCAACACTTTTCTTATAATAAAAGCTAAGTTTTTTCAGTTTTGCAAATTGTATGTATGCCACGAAAGTGCAACAAAGTTTAAATAGCGGCTTATGACAAATAGCAGCTTCTTTTTTCTGGCAGCTAAGAGGCTATAACGCAGTATGGCACATAGCGGTTTTGTAAAAAAAAAAGCTTGAAAATTGAAATAATCGAGGCACAAAACACATAACAATCCAAGCTGGTTCTGTTGTTGAATTAGCATCAGTTTTGGGCAGTTTAAAGTGTTGAGGTAGAACTTGAGGCACCAATGTTTGCACCTCTGCAACAAATCAAGGCCTTGTTTAGATGGCTGAATTTCCTCCTTTCCACTCTCTCTCCACTACATTAAATACGCCAAAAGACATATGTTCGGAATACTAGATGTAGATGAAATCAAAAACTAATTACATGATTGTGATGGACTTTGCGACACGAATCTTTTGAGTCTAGTTAGGCCATGGTAGGACAATATTTACCAAAAAAGCCGAAATTTACCTTTTGCTACAGTGCGTTAAAAAGGCAAATTTTTCTGACATCTACACAAGGCCTTGGCTTGCCATTGCCATTGCCGAACTGAATGAACTCCATACTCCGTTGCCGAATCAAATTAGCTCCAAAGAAGACAGATCATAGATCAGGCAAGGACCGAGGGTGTCAGGGTGAGAGGGAGACGAACTTGCCTAGATGGGACTAGGACTGAGACATGCTGCTCCTCTGCAGCGCAGACGCACACCTGATTCTGCTCGCCGAGGGACTAAGATTTATAGTAGCACCACTGGTAGAGAGCGAGGCTTTGGTTCGGCCCTTTAGTCCCGGTTCAACTTTGGAGCCGGGACTAAAGACCTTTCGTCGACGTGGCCCGAAATAGCTGCTATAGCCGGCCCCTCTTTAGTCCCCGCTCGTATTACCAACCGTGACAAAAGGGGGCTCCCAACGGCTCCCTCCGGCAATAATTGCCCCCGGTCTTTAGTCCCGGGTGGTGTTACAAATCAAGACTCATAACACCAGCCAGGACTAATGACTGGCGTCCATATAAGCACCGTACCTCATCCTTCCTCCTGCCACCCGAGCCATTCACCGTACTCACCCGCGAGCTCAAGCTCCTCCCGTCCATGGCGACACAAGCCTAGGGTGGTGTTGCGATTTTTTTCTTCATTAGTTTGTGAAGCTTTCTCTCCTCCAAGGTGTTGTCAAGGTTGGAATCTTCATCCTCCCTTCATTTGTTGTGATTAAATTTTGTTTTATGATTTAGAGATGGAGAATATAGAAATGTTAATTTGTAGCTAGGTAGGAGGAGCTTAAATTAATTAGAGAGATGAGATTTTGTATATACACGTGAAAATGTAGTTAGGATGGTACTTACAGTGTTCCTTCTTTCATTAAATTTGTATTAATAAGCATTGTCTTATTTTCTTGTTTTTCATAATATTGAATTTTTCTTGTACATATATATATAGTTTATAAAATATATGCTCATAAAAGAAGACATACATAAAATATACTAGGTATTTCCATTCTTTCATTGTTTAGAAATGATTTTGTTCTAGGTAGCCATTGGAGGAAATAGAAGATTAAATACTTTTGTTAAGTATGTTTTTAATTTTTATATAGAATAAATGTAAGCATTCTCTTATTTTCTTGTTTTCCATAAATTTGAATTTTACTTGTACATATAGTTTATAAAATATATGCTCATAAAGAAAATAATAGTCATGGAGAAAATGTACTATTTAATCCATGAGTACTCCCTCCGTCCCGCAAAGAGTGTCCACTTTGACTTTTTTCAGTCAAACTATTTGAAGTGTGACTAAGTTTATAACGAAGAATATGAATATTTATAACATTAAATAGGTATGGTATGAAAATATATTTCATAATGAATCTAATAAAACTTGTTAGACATCAAAAACATTAATATATTTTATATAAACTTAGTCAAACATAAAATGGTTTGACTGAAAAAAGTCAAAGTGGACACTCTTTGCGGGACGGAGGGAGTAGGTTCATATTAGATGATTTTGGAGCAGCAAAAGAGGCACCCCAAAACTCTACCTTCATTTGCACTACAACTCCATGGAGTTGGTAGCTCCATGGAGTTTTGGAGTTGAGGTGTTTGTCTAAAAATTTGGCTGGAGTTGTTGGAGTGCAACTCTAGAGCCATGCCAAGCACCCCCTATATGTCCACCGTTCTTTTTTCTAAAACCTTTATTGAAAAAATCAACTCTATCATTACAAGATTTTGGTGGGCTGGTATTCAGGAAGAACATGTTTCTAATCCTATTGCTTACCGTTTTTGGGATGATATTTGTAAACCTAAAAATCGAGGGGGTTTGGGTATTAGAGATACGAAGTTGATCAATAAGAGTTTAATTATTCAATCTGCTTGGCATGCTGTCACTGACAAGAACCCTTTTCTTTCTGCCATTCTTAAAGTTAAGTATTATCCCAACACCTCCTTTTGGACAGCTCCTACTGTTGGCCCTCATTTTGTTTATTGGACTTCTATTTTATAGGTCAAACATCACTTACATACCAATGCTATCCTTCCGATCCATGCAAGCAACTCCTCCATATAGTCTTCACCATGGAATGATTCTTGGACCAATATATATGACAATCTTATTCTACCTGTAACAAATTTACCTTTGCCATCTATAGTCTCTGATCTATGGTTGCGGAGTACTCAGGAATGGAATCACCAACTGCTCACCACAACTTTCTCTCCTCAAGCTATTCAGGCAATCTCAACTCTTCGAGTGGTTGCCTCCAACAGTGATGATGTGTTGAGATGGACTCCTGCGACCAATGGCAAATGCACCTCCCAGGCCATTTATTCACACCTGAAGAGTCTTCAAAATCATTCAATCCCATCTTAAGGTTCCAGAAGAATTTCCCTAGAGGCCAATTTCATTCTTCAGAAGATTTGGAAGGTAAAACTATACTCCCTTTGCTTAAAACGTTTGTTTGGCGCCTTATCCGTATGGCCTTTGTCACTACTGAAATAGCTAGTAGATTTACCTCCCACATTGACAAACGTGCATCTTGTGGTGCCATTGAAAATGATGCTCATCTCTTCTTTTTATGCACCTTACCTCAACAAGTTTGGGCTAATTCCAACACTCCTTTGTCCCCTCACCAAATTAAACCTGATCTAGATGGTGTGCATCACATTATTCCCTAATTGTTTTCCTTCTAACTACACTGAAGCTACTTTATTCAAAACTCTCTTGCTTCTTTGGTATATATGGAAAGATAGAAATGATCACCGCTTCCAAAGGAAGACTTGGATATCTTTGTAGGTACATATTGCAACTGCAGCTCATTTCCAAACACAACTCTCAACTAGGCCAGAAACGATTTGTCCTGGCGGCTAAAACCGGTTTTTGCTAGCGGGCACGACACCCGCCAAAGAACTTTGAGCCGCAGAGAAATGGCCCTTTGTCTTTGGTGGGTGGCCGGCCCGCCAGACACGGATCAATTTGTCTTTGGCGGGTCACTTAAACGACCGCCGAAGACAAATGTCATTAGTGCTGGCGGTTACTTAAGCAGACCGCCAGCACAAATGTCATCAGTGCTAGCGGTCGTTTAAGTGAACCGCGAGCACAAGGGTCATCTTTGCTGGCGGTTGCTTAGACCGCCCGCCACAGAAAGCATTTTCCCCATTTGCTATATAATTCCCCATAATTGTTATTTGTATATAATTTGTCATTTTAGTCTATTATTTTTTTCACATTGGCATTTGTATGCTAAATTCACTTTAATCCAATATATATGTCTCACAAACACATAATCCAAACTCAAATAAAAATGTATACATAAGTCACATTACAACACATTGTGCATAATAGATAACCCTAAGACACCCATCTTCGTAACCTTTCTGCATCGTCTAATGACAAAACTCCTTCTTCATCGAAGAATTCTCCATCCTCGTGGCAAATCTCACGTAGGATGAATCTAGCCATGTCCGCACAAATGTTGGTGATTTGATTGTCACCAAGTTGCCCCCATGATTTGTCAATGGTAGGCATCTGCACGTAAACACAATAAATGAAGATTGTTATGCATTACCCTCAGGACCATAATTAGCACATACATAGTTGTGTACAAACTAGAGGCTTACGTCTTCAGGATTCGTCCGGTACCTCCCATTATTTCTCAAAACCTCACACACATAATATCCACATAGTACACTGCCAGGAGGTTGTTTGTAGCACTGCAACCAAATAAAAAATGATCGGTGCTAATTAACAAAAGTGTACCAACTCTGATAAAAATGATTGATACTTATTAACAGAAGTGTTCTTACCCATTTGGCATTGCGTATCACCAATTTTTTCTTCTAGTGATCCCCACCATTGAGTATGTATAGCCTATACGCACTTTAAGGATATAAAAACATAAGTTAGTAATACAATTTGAAATATAGTTGATACACGCATGCATTAGTGATTATATATTGCACTTAGTTGTCTTACTTTTTTATAATATCAATGATTGTCTTGTAAGAAGACGATGAATAGTGTAATGAGTCAAAGACCCCACAGTTCCCAACTTCGGACACATGTGAAAGCAAATGAAATGATCACTGCATAAAATTAAAATAATTAATATAAATAGACTAAAAAATGAAGGCAAATGATGAAATAGTTATTTAAAGGATCTTACTCAAAATTGTAAGCAAACTTGATAGAATCCTTATGTTGGGTTTTCCTCATGACCGTTGAAATGTATATAGACACCTCGTGAAGTTTAGCTTTCTCGTGATTCTTTATTAATTTTTCTTTCTCTTCTTGTGTCTTTGCTTCTTCCTCTATTTTCTTTCTTAGTTCATCCCTCATTATGAACGTGTGTTGTGATTTGGTTACTTGTTGCGGGTCAATAAATGCTACCTTCCACCTCCCATTTGTTTTCTTTTCATCAGACGCTTGCATCCTGCAAAAAAGTTTATTTAGGATGGTAATAACAATACATATGGAATAGATTTGGATGTCGTATAGGGATGTTGACTTACATGGACCAAATGGTGACGAGATTGATGTCGAGTTTTTCACGACGGAACATCGCATGCAAATCGGGGAAATCGATTGCAACCTTCTGGTCATAAGAGCTACTGAACACCCATTTCGGGAGATTGGCGGTGATAGTGTTAATGCCTTGCTTCATGGCGTGCATGATCCAAGTATGCAGCCTCATTAATTCTGACGGCCCTTCGTTCAGTTGCCACCTAAACAAGAATGGTTTGCCATGCTCATACTTGTCGGGCACCTCATCCGACGAAAACATACTTATGTGCTCCTCCTTTTGTTTTTGTAAAGAGGTGCGGGATAAAGACTTTTCATCTGGTGCCTTCTTGAGTACTTGAATATTAGGTGATTCTTTACCTGATGTTGGAGCCCGTTTAGGTTTATTTTTCAGTACTTTCAAGAACAAGTCAACATCAGATGATTTCGTCTTTGGTTCATATGAGTTTATCATCCGGTGTATTGTTGTTGGCGTCTTGGTTGCTGGAGGAGGAGATGGTGGTCTTGGACATGGCAGAGGAGATGGTGGTGCCCCTGCCCCTGCCCCTGATGTCGGAGGAGTTTGTGGTCTTTGATCGGATTTCGGAGATGATGTCCCTGCCCCTGCCCCTAATGTCGGAGGAGTTTGTGGTCTTGGATCGGATTTCGGAGATGATGATGCTCCTGCCCCTGCCCCTGATGCCGGAGGAGTTTGTGGCATGTTGTTGTCATTATCGTCAACTCCCTGCTCCACAACCATCATGTTGTTGTCATTGTTACCGCCTCCATGTTCCCCACCCATCGTGTACTCGACCATTGCAGCATCTGGATCCTGGGGGGTACTCGTTCTTGGCTAGGTTGCAAGTAGGGACTTGGTGATGTATTAATTATGATATCTCGACGATGCCACAATATGAATTGGTTCCTCGCATCACCGAGAAGCGCGATCCCATCCTCAGTAGGGATATCAATCTCGCACGACTCATCAGAAACCAAAACAACTTGAACCCATGCGTACTCTGGCGGTGGTGGATTCGGAAACACACGACCCGTTAGTGCCATGGCTGTCCCAACTTCTCGAAACTTATCTAGTTTTCTTCCATATGGAATAACCAATTTGCATGGTGTATCCTCTACAATGTCATCCACAGGATGCTTGGCGATAGCAATAGAACCAACACTACTTGGAGTCGGGATGGCTCCGATCTGGTCAAGCATCAAATTTGGAGGAACTCCGTCCCGTAACCACCGGATACTAGATTCTCTGCACTTGGCCCAATAGAAGCTTGTTGTTGTTGTTGTATGAAGAAGCCTATCAATTCTTGCTTGGCAATTTCTCTCATCTTGTCTTCAAGCTTCTTCTTATAACGGTCTCGCTTTTTATAACTTGACCGGTGTTCACGAAATGCTTTACCCCAGGGCAAGGTAGAAGAAACCCCTCGAACACGGCCAGGGTGCTCAGGCGTTCCGATCGCGGTGGATAGCATATCTTTCTCCCTGTCGGGCACGAAAAGACCTTTCTTTTGCAATTCCGCAAGTTCTTCCAGCTTCTGATAAATTTGTTCTGTTGAGGGCTTCTGGAATGAAACATTACCGTCAGGTGCTATAGCCGGAACTCGAGCAAGGATCCAATTCTCGCTACGCTCATCCATGCCTTCAAAAATAGTTGGTAAACCGCCTACCCGCCTTTCTTCTTCCTCCTTCCTCCATTTTGCCATTTTGGCAACGATATCCTCCGGAACCCAAGCGATGGGGGTTCTCGGCGGCTTTCATAGCCTTCTCCTTTTGTTGGACGCTCGTAGCCATACGCTTCGTCGTCTTCTTCGATCTACGAATTGTTCCCGCATCGCTAGCGAATGTTACCATACACATCCCTAGCATCCTTTCCTTTCCGGACAAATTCGGTATTAAGTGTAGACCTCCAATTCATAAGAGCTCTTCCACAAAGGCCCTCGGCAAAAGTTCTACCCGCATTTTCTCGTACCTTCCGATAAACAAATTTTTCTTTCACTTTGGCCCATAATACATCCTTCGTAGCCTTAGGGACTGTCTTCCAATTAGTAGTTGTGATCCAAGACGCCAATTGGTCTCTGACAATTGCACCAACGATGTTTCGAAACCTAGCAGCTATCCCCTTAGGTTCGACGGGCTCACCTTTGTCACCCAACCGTTCTATCACAAGTTGTACTCTTTCAGGGATCTGGTTTCTTCTTCTATGACCACGTTTCCTTTTCAGGTTACTAGAACTAGTAGTACCCGAAGGTTCCCGGTTCCGAAATGACTTCGCCTCTTGGGCACGAATGTTAGATGCTCTACGACGTCGTCGCGGGGATCGGTCATTGTTCTACACATAAAACACTATTTAAAGTATATCTTAATTGAATAAACAAACATTAAGTTGAGTGAATGTGCCTCGCGACCTCATTATCGCTTGGTTCGTAATCAACATCATCGTCTTCGGGACGCCTACGAGGTCGTGGTTCGCTTGGTTCGTACTCAGAGGGAGTTTCATAGTCTCCAATTATATCACTATCACTAGATTCCTCCTCACCGGATTGTTCACTGTTAACATTTGATCATAGATAATCTATAGTCCATATTTATACAATAATCCATAGTCCATATTTATACAACAATCCATTTTTATAAAAAAATCTATTTAAAAATTAGACACAATCCATAGTGCTTACTTATAATAAATTTATTTATACAAAACGCATCATCCATTTATTTATACAAAATGCATGATCCCTTTATTTATACAACAAAATTAATAAAATAAAATCCATAGTCCATTTGTAACATTTTTAAATCTATTCATCCACAATCAATGTAATTGCAATTATCCACAATCTATTTATCCACAAATTAAACTCATGTAATTGCATTTTGAAAAAAAAGAAAAAAACACCAACCAAGCAGGGGCGGCGCCGCCGGCCCTATCCCCGGCCTCCATGCGTCCCGAGCGGTGAGGAGATGAGTTGTCGGTGGCGAGCGGGGGCGGCGCTGTCGGCGGAGGCGGGGGCGGCGCTGTCAGCGGAGGCGGCGGCGGTCTTTGTCGGCGGCGGCGGAGCGATCGCCGGCGGGTCCCGGCCGGCGGTTGGGGAAGCGGCCGGCGGGGAGGCGGACGCCATCCCGGTAGGGAAGAGGGGCGGTGGCGCTCGGTCGGCGGGGCGGCGGGGCGACCGCGGACGACGCGCGGCGGCGGTCCACGGGAGAAGGGGCGGCGGGGCGACCGTGGAAGACGGCGGGGCCCTTGCGGATGACGGCGGGGCGCTCGTGGAAGTGGGCGGGGCACTCCCGGACGACGACGGGGTGGTCGGAGGGGCGGCGGCGGTCGGGGACGACGGCGGCGCTCCGCGGGAAAATTTGGCAGCCTGACAGTGTCGTTTCGTATTCGCGCCAGACTTAGAAAATTTTCGAGACCGTGTCTCGTGTATATATAGATGGACTCACCGCTGGCGGGTCACATAAACCAACCGCCAGCGGTGAACCTTACCACAGGCGGGTCACATAAGCAACCGCAAGTGGTGAGAATTCCCGCTGGCGGTTATCATAAGCGTCCGCCAGCGCTGTGATATGAAAGAATTCAAAATTAACTTTTCAAATGCAAAGCTTTTCTAATGCAAATGACAAAACACCTCCTATAAATAAATTCAAATATTTTATGATAAGTTTTGGAAGTTTCAAAGAGTTTTGAACATTTTCAAGCCAGGATTTAAAATTTTCAAATTTTGGCAAACCACTATGCTGGCGGTTGACTTATGATAACCGCCAAAGATAGTGTTTTTCCATAATTTGCAAAATTTGAAACGAGGGGCTTAAATTATTCAAATTTCATTGAAACTTCCCAATGTATCATAAAATATTTCAATTTAAGTATAGGGGGTGTGTTTTTTGTAAAATAAGTCCTAGTTAGAAAAGGTTAGTTCAAATAGGTTCATACACCTAATGAGTTATGGGTTGTTTGACCCTAGGGTCTCATTTGAACTAACCTTTTCAAATTCAAACCTATTCTTATAACAAAACACCTCCTATAAATAAATTCAAATATTTTATGATAAGTATTGGAACTTTCAAAGAGTTTTGAACATTTTCAAGCCAGGATTTCAAAATTTGAAATTTTGGCAAACCACTATGCTGGCTGTTGACTTATGATAACCGCCAGCATAGTGTTTTTTCATAATTTGCAAAATTTGAAACAGGGGCTTAAATTATTCAAATTTCATTGAAACTTCCCAATGTATCATAAAATATTTCAATTTAAGTATAGGGGGTGTGTTTTTTTGTAAAATAAGTCCTAGTTAGAAAAGGTTAGTTCAAATAGGTTCATACACCTAATGAGTTATGGGCTGTTTAACCCTAGAGTCTCATTTGAACTATCCTTTTCAAATGCAAACCTTTTTTATGACAAAACACCTCATATACATAATTCAAATATTCAAACACTAATTGAAACCATAATTTCCATAATTTGAATTTATGTACAGGAGGAGAGTCTCATTTCATCAAAACTTAATTCCAAAACTCTCCTAAATTGATTGAAAGTCTTACAACAACACTAATTATATAAAGTCGTACAAGTGATACATCAAGCCCGACTAATAAGAAGGGCAAGTTTATCCTTTAACAATTTTCCCATCACAGTCTGTACGTAACCATGGCTTCTCCGATTTAGGAATGGTGGCTTCAATTTTTTTTATTCTCTTCTCATGATATGTGAACAAGACTAGTTCCTCGAACTGATTGTAATCCTCAACATCAATTACACCTTCTACTCCTAGAATTCTTTGTTTTCCGGACACAGCAATGTGCTTCTTCACATTCATAGGATCAGCTATGTAGAAAACTTGTGCAACACGCTCGACGAGTACCCATGGATCATCTTTGTAACCTACATTGGCAAGGTCTACAAGTATCAATCCATAATTGTCATCTGTGACGCCATTCGGGTGTTTGACCCATTGGCACCGAAACACGAGGAACCTGATATTCTCTCCATAGTCAAGTTCCCATATTTCCTCTATGAACCCGTAGTAAGTGATGTTGTTTCCGGATTTATCAATCGCATCTATGCGAACACCACTATTTTGATACGCAACACTCTTGTTGTCTTTCGCCTTCGTATAGTAGGTGTACCCATTAATTTCGTATGCTTGCCATGAGGTAACATTGCTTGATGGACCAGCCGCCAACCTAGTCAACGTTGTGTCATCTATGGAATTTCCTTGAAATAGATGCGCATGTTCCTTTAACCATGATGGGAAACGGCGCTTTTGCTCTTTGATGACCCAATCCTCGGTCCGACTATCATTTTCCTCACGAATCTCATTTTCGTGTTGCACGATAAATGGCTCCACTATTGCAAGTTGTTGCAGAACACTAGCATGTGCTTTCTCCAGTTGTTGGTTGTCCTCGTCAATGAATCTTTTCCTTCCAATGGTCCCTTTCCCTGACAATCTGCCTTCGTGTCGAGATTCCGGTAAACCGACCGCTCTCTTATCTTTTATGTAGTCTATGCAACAATCAACACTCTCTTCTGTTTGGTAGCTCTCGATCATGCTTCCCTCTGGAAATGCCTTGTTTCTCATGTATCCATTGAGAATCGACATGAACCGTTCGTACGTCCACATCTGATGAAAGTACATAGGTCCTAGTTCAGTAATTTGCTCGACCATGTGGATCATTAGATGTTCCATGATATCAAAAAATGACGGAGGGAAGCACATCTCGAGTTGGGCTTGAGTTTCTGACATAAACAGCTAAAGCCTTGCCAACTCTACACAATCTACCACTTTCTGCGAAATGACGTTGAAAAAGTAGCACATCCTTGTGATGACCATCTTAAGGAATATTGGTTTGACAGCTCGGATCGCAATCGCGAGAAAAACAGTAATCATCACATGACAGTCATGAGAGTTACAACCAGTAAGCGTCATGTTCTTCAACGAGACCAATGATCGGATGTTGGATGAGAATCTGGTTGGCACTTTTAGCCCGCACAAGCATTTGCAGATAGCCAACCTCTCATGTTGTGTTAAGTTGAAGCTAGCAGGTGGAAGGTACTGCTTACCATTAGGACGTGGTTGTGGGTGAAGTTCTTGCCTAATTTTTAGGTCAACAAGATCCTTACGCGACTTCAGTCCGTCCTTTACCTTTCCTGTTAAGCCTAAGAATCCCATTGTGCTTTCAAACACATTCTTTTGAAGATGCATCCCATTGATGGCATGGCGCACCTTGTCAAATCTTCCCAGTATGGCAAGTACTTAAAAAATATAGACATCTTCTTGAAAGGCACATCAATGTTTTCTGTAGTTTCAGCCTCCTTCCTTCCCCCTTTTGGATTATCACCTTTTGATTTCTTACCAAGTTTAAACTTGACCTTCTGACACATTTCAAATACGGTTCTACCGGTGGCCGTTTGGGGGGCAAAAGAGTACTTCTCAATCTTTCCATCGAAATAGTCTGCCATCTTACGGTACTTGTGAGTCCTTAGTAGCTAGCGTCTGTGCCCCATATACACTGTCTTCTGAGATCCTTTCAGGTACACAGATATTGTACCATTCAAACAAACTACACAACCTGTTTTTCCTTTTTTTGACCAGACAAAGAAAATAGGGCAGGGTAATCATTAATGGTAACAAAGATAATTGCCTTAAGTGTGAATGTCTCCCTTCTGTACTCATCCCACATCTCAACCCCATGTTTCCAAAACTTCTCCATTTCTTCCATCAATGGCTCCAGGAAGACATCTATATCAATACCAGGTTGCTTCGGTCCTTGGATTAGAATGGTAAGCAAAAGGAACTTTCTCTTGTGACATAGCCAGGGGGAGGTTGTATATGGTCATCAACACTGGCCATGTGCTGTGCGTGCTGCTTCTTTCACCAAATGGATTCATACCATCTGTACTTAACGCGAACCTTATATTTCTTTTTTCTTCTCTAAACTCTTTGTGCTTGGAATCAAAGGTCCTCCACTGCCGAGCATCAGAAGGATGTCGAAGCTTCCCATCGACTTCTCTGGGCGATCTGTGTGCCAAGTCATTAGTTCAGCGGTCTTTGGGTTCAAGAACAATCGCTTTAGACGATCCTCCACCGCAAGTACCACATCACCAATGCAGGGACTTTACGTTGAGTAGCAAGTGTCGGTACCAATACTATACTCCTCCTCAACTTGAGAAATTACACTTTTCTTTCCACCAACCTTCCTCTTCGTGCCTTTAGATGCAATGACCCGTTCCACACAAAAAATCGGCATTACTTTTGTAACGATTAGCATCGCAATTTGGACACTTCTCTAGTTCGCATAGTCACCGCGGTACAATATGCAATGGTTCCTACATGCGTGTATTCGTTGCACTCGCATCTTCAATGGGTTGATAATCTTCTTTGCTTCATATGTGTTTCTTGGGACCAAGTTAGGCTTCGGGAGTAGATTGGCCAACAAAGTAAGGAGTTCGTTAAAACTATTGTCCGACCATCCAAATTTTGCCTTCACAATCAGAAGATGGAGCATGAAACGCAACACGGTCCACTCCTTCCCACAACCCTCATACATACGGTCCTTTGCTGCCTTCTTTAGTGTCTCAAAGTTTTCTAACCCTTTAGCACTCCCTAGCAACACCTCCGGTTCAATGTGGCGCAACATTTCTTCCATATCAACATCACATTCCTCGTCCACCTGTGGTGCATCTGTTTGATCATCATTTTGATCTTCACGCCCAAAAGCATCATCCGTCATGACATTATCATTTTCATCCGCATCTTCATCACCCACTTCATCATACCCGATGCCGATGTCCGCATTGTTGAAAGTACTTTCTCGCTTCACCATGGTGGGACCAAGTTTTGTATCCTTTCACAAAACCACGCTTTATCAAATGCATCTTGATGGCATTAATATCTTCCCAAACAATTTTGTTGCAACAATCACAACATGGACAATGTATTTGCTTGGTCCTAGAAATTTGGGCATGCTTTTGCACAACCTCAAGAAAGTTTGTTAACTCGTCAAGAATGTAGACGAATTTCTCCGTATGCCATACATCCACGCTCTATGTTCCATCTTAAATAACACCTATAAAAGTAATTATATTAATTATAAACTCAGTATGCTCTATGCTTCATTTAATTAATATGTAAAAAACGGAAACAAAACTAAATTCTATAAATTTAATTATTGAAGATAATAATTTTAATTACAAACTAATAATTTAATATGTATACTTGCTTCTATAATTGCAATAATAATTAAATATAATTTAAATCTAAAGCTATTTAAAAAATAAATATCTAAATCAATATCTCTCTTCACTCCCCTCTCTCTCCTAGCTAACCCTAGGTCTAGATCTAGATCCCTAACTACATAGAAATCATTAGTAAAAGAAGAAAACTAAGGTTAAAATAGCACAAACTCACCTTATATAGCCACGTCCTCCAAAAAAACCAAGAGCAAAACCTTCCCCCTAGATTTGGTGTTTTTGGAGCTTTTCCCGAGCTCCTCTCGGGCACAACGCCATTGGAAGGTTGCTGGGAAGAAGGGGCCGGTCTATACTTATAGAAGACACAGTGCTGGCGGTTGGCATAAGGAAACCGCCAGCAGTAATCTCTGTGCTATACGTGACTGCCAGCACTGTGTACATTTATGCTGGCGGTCCTCTTAAGCCAACCGCCGGCACTAATATCTCTCTCCCGGCGGGCTCTTAAGCCAACGCCGCGCACACTTGTCGAATATCTCCGGTCGGAACGTGGTTTGACTCAACCACTCACTCACTCACACACTCGCTTCGCTCGAGGGTCTGACGCCCCCCTCGGCGCATCTCCGCCTCGCTCGAGGGTCCGACGCCCCCTCGGGCGCATCTCCGCCTCGCTCGAGGGCCTAACGCCCCCTCGGGTGATTCTCTGCGCTGGCGGTTGGCATAAGGAAACCGCTAGCGAGAATCTCTCGCGCCGGCGCGTGCCTAATGTTGACCGCCAGCACTGTGTCCATTTATGCTGGCGGGTGGCATAAGCTGACCGCCAGCGCTGATACCTCTCCTGGCGGGCTATTAAGCCACCCGCCAGCACTGATGCCTCTGCTGGCGGGCTGTTAAGAAAACCACAAGCACACTTGTCTGAATATCTTCGGTCCTAACGCGGTTTGACTCAACTACTCACTCACTCACTCACTCACTCACTCACTCACTCACTCACTCACTCACTCACTCACTCACTCACTCACTCACTCACTCACTCACTCACTCACTCACTCACTCACTCACTCACTCACTCACTCACTCACTCACTCACTCACTCACTCACTCACTCACTCACTCACTCACTCACTCACTCACTCACTCACTCACTCACTCACTCACTCACTAGCAACCCTAGCCGCCGCCGCAAGCGCCCGCAACCGACCTCGCCCCCCCGCCACTGCCGCTCGTGCGTGAGCTTCGCCCGCGTGCCGCCGCGCCTCAGCCACCGCCGTCGGCAAACTGTCGACCCACTCTTCAACCTCCAGTTCTTCGACCGACGTCGAGCAGGTTCACCGCCGTCGCATGGCGAGCAGCTCGGTCGCGCCGAACCTTAGCCAATTCGTGCCTCTCCCCCTGCTGATCTGCTCGTCGTGTCGGCTCCGGTTAATTTGGTACAAGACCAATTCAAATACCATCATCTACAAGTGCCCGAACAACCACGTGTTTTGTTTTTCATCTCATGCACTAATTCATTTGATTAGTACTTATTCGGTTGATCTAATAGTAGTGATTATTAGTTGATATAATATTAGTAGGATTTGTTGATTATTATTGATTTGGTTGATATATTATTAGTAGATTTGTTGATTATTATTGATTCAGTAGATATAGAATTATCCAAAATTGTTGATTATTAATGATTTGTTGGTTGATATAATTTTATGTCTATAGAATTATCCAATTTATTGATGGAAGTCACATTTGTTGTTTATTCTTTTAGGGGGACCCTAATTCATGTCAGGAAGTTTATTTTGAAAATCAATACATCAACCATTTGAAAAATTTTCACCCTCATTTGCTGCCGCCAAACTATCAGTCGTTCAGCAGTTCAGTTGGTGCAACGCCAGCACCAAGAGTGGCACAACCGTCTAGTGTTGTGTATCCGCCGGGGCAGGTGCAGGAGCCACCACTAGCAAATTCAGAATTTCTGGAACAATGGAATCAGATGAAGTGTGTCATTTTTTATCTGAAGGTGGGGATGAGTGATTTGAAGATAGCGTGAGTAATGAAACGAGACTTGAACTTGCAGACCATAGAGGGCAACTTATTGACATTATGGCGGAAATTGGCTATCGGAAGAAGCGCAACAAAAATCAAGGATTCTGCATGCAGGGCACCATCATCGCTGTTGTTGTCTTGATAATAGGTTTAGTGCTTGGTAGCTATATCACAGCCGGACTATCAAAGAAATTTGAGTGAGGCAAAGTTGTGTTGATTTGTGAGAGGCCCCTAATGTAGTGTACTTTAATTTGTGTTGGTTTTAAGTGTGCTTTGAAACATTTGTCATCACGCATGTTGTTTGTATGAAATAAATCTTTCTAAGGTGTTGTTTGTGTTGATATTTCAGCTTGAATTTTACTTGTTGTTGCTGTCCATGCATGTTGAAATATTGGCGACTTGTATCAATTTCAAGCTATTTTCAGCTTCACTGTGTTGGCGGGTGCATATGAAACCCGCCGCAGTAAAGATCCCTGCTGGCGGTCGATATAAGCCACCCGCCAACAGAAATGGGACCATTTGTCTTTGCCGGCGGTTGGCTTATGTAGGCCGCCCCCACTAAACCTTCTATGCCGGCGGTCGACATAACTCGTCCGCCAGCATAAATAGTACCATTTGTGCTGGCGGGTGGGTTATGTCGCCCGCCAGCAGTGATGCTTCAATGCTGGCGGTTGCTGTCCCGGCGCCCCTGCGTCCCACTTTGCTAGCGGTTCATAGTTGCACCCGCCAGCACGCTAATTTGCTAGTGCCAGGACAAATCGTTTCTGGCCTAGTGCTCGGCTTGGGAAGAACAAAACAGTTCTACAGCTCATCACAACAGCACTAATGTTTCAAACCGTAACACATATGTTTAGGATCAGTATTTGATTCCTTTCCCTTCTCATTTGCAGGGTACCAGATGCTACTCTGACGCCTCACTACCTCCAGATCAGCCGAGTGTTGGTCAAACGCAAGCAGGATTGGGTGTTTTCATTGTGAACACAGATGTAACCCCTCCTATCAGTTTCTTCATCAAGGGGTCAATGCAGAGAGCTTCCTCGGTTCCGGTAGCTGAATCAGCTACCTTAGCCCTGGTTGCCTCTATTCTTACTGCCATGCATACAAGGAATGCTCACCTTCTTATGGACAATCAGCTCCTATTACATCCATGCATCTGATACCTCTAATCCATCATATTGGAGGATCAGTCCATTCACCCAAACCGTCAAAATCTTTCTTGCAGATACCTCCTCAACATTCCATAGAATTCGACGAGATCACAATCAAATGGCTGACTCCTTACTTCCTTAGCAAACCAAAGTGTTCCTCTGCTAAAAAGCAATCAATTAGATTTCTCAGGATTATGTGTGGATCCTAGTCATCATCGTAGGTGCCCCTTCTACAGACACTTCAAATGTAATCATCTCTTATTGTAGCGAACATGGCCTCACATGCCATTAGTTCGGAGTTTGATTTTGGTAATTCATGACAACATGATCATTGGGACTAACCTCATTGTCTAGCATGTCTTTGTAGACACTTCTAGGTCCCAAGGATGCAAGAAAACCCCATGCAAAAATGCCAAAACAAAGGGTCAAAACCGAGCAAGAAAAGGAAAAGACAAGACACCGTCGGATGAACCAACGGTCCCTCATTTACAAGCGTCGGTGCAATCGTCGGACGAGTTGGTACACAGGGTGAAACCCTAGGTACCGTCGGATGAACCGACGGTCCGTTTTTTAGTAGCGTCGGACGAGTTGCAGAGGAAGAGCAAGGAAGGCCGTAGCACCGGATGATCCGACGGTCTGAGTGAGGACCCAGTCGGTCTATCCGACGCTCAGTTTGAATTCATATAGAGACGCGCCAAGACGAAGCCTTCAGCACCGGATGATCCGACGCCTTGGTCAAGGCATAGCGTCGGTCTATCCGACGGTTTGTTGGGAGCTAACAGTACCGACTTGGACGCGAGGCCTTCGAAGACGGATGATCCGACGTGGCGTCGGAGCACGGCGTCGAGCAGCTTGTGTCGCAGAACCTCAACGGCTAAGTGACGTGGGAGGGGCACCGGATGAACCGACGCCCGGAAAAGCATAGCGTCGGATCATCCGACGCGTACCTTTTTCGTGTGACGTTAGCCAACGGCTAGTTTGATGCCTTGGGCTATTTATACCCCCTCCA
Source organism: Cenchrus americanus (assembly GCA_947561735.1). Lineage (NCBI taxonomy): Eukaryota > Viridiplantae > Streptophyta > Magnoliopsida > Poales > Poaceae > Cenchrus > Cenchrus americanus. The sequence goes on along the minus strand of OX387242.1, from coordinate 27,501,299 downwards.
CTCACTCATTTGAGGTTGCTGGATTGTGTGGAAGTGCAGAGGAGTTCAAGACACATTCAAGATCATATCCAATCCATCCAAGTGCTTAATTGCTCATCCTTAGACTAGTGCATGCTTTGTGTGTGTGCTTAGTGCTAAGCTTAGCTTAGAGCTGAGTGAGTGCAAGGTTGTGCCAACCTTGTGAGGTGATTCTTGAGTGAATCCAGTTGTACAAGGTTCGCTGGAAGCCTTGGGGCCTAAGTGGCTCACCGGCAATCGTCATCGACCCTCCGGCTTAGTGTGGAGCGGCGAGGACACTTTGTGCGGGGGACGTGGAGACCCCCTTCCTTGGTGGAGAAGCTCCTTAGTGGAGGCGGCATCAAGGTGACCAAGGGAGCTTGACAAGTGCCTAAGTGGCTAGCCTTTGTGGCAAGTCAAGTTGGTGCTCTTGGGAGAGACTTGGTGACCGGAAGCAATACTCTTGTGTGAGTGCTTCAACAACGTGGACTAGGGGTGGCTTAGTGCCTACCGATACCACGGGATAAATCGCGTGTCAAGAGTTTGCTTCCTCTCATCCCCTTTACGTTTCCGCATTTACTCTCTTGCAATCTTTGCTTGCCTCTACATTCCTAGAGTAGTATCATGCTAGGTTTGGCTATAGGTTGCAAACCTTCTTTTGGGATGGGAGTTTCACACTAGAACAACCGTAGTTGCACATATAGATAGTATGTTCTAGTTTACCTTTGCGCAAAATTAGTGAAGCCATAGGTTAAGGTTTTTAGTTGCCTAATTCACCCCCCTCCCCCTCTTAGGCTAACGGCATCCGATTCCTTACAAGTGGTATCGAGCCGGACTCACTTCTTTCACAAGGAAACGCCAATTCAATTGGTAAATTGTGAAAACCGGCTCATTGGAACGGTTAGGCTTCACCGCCTAGTGAGTTGCTCTTTAGAGGGATGAAAGGGGTGGATACCTTAGGTTTGGCTCCACATTTCGATGGCACGGGCTATCCTCGGTGGAAGGTTCTCATGGAGGCCTATCTCCAAGCAAGGGACCTTGATGTTTGGAGAGTCACCGATGAGGGCATGAAAAATGGTACTAGAAAGGAAAAGCAATTTGATGTGATTGCTAAGAGTATCATTTTGTCCTCACTAGATGTAGGCGTTTTCAATAGAGTTTTTACTTGTGAAAATGCTCATGAACTATGGAAAACCATCAAGGAGCAAAATGAGGGTTCAAAAGAAGTTGCTAATGAACGCTACGGTTGTCTCCTTGAGGAATTCAATAGCTTCAAGTAACTTGCTAATGAAAATGCCGAATCTATGTACTCACGCCTAAATGTGCTTGTCAATGAGATTAATGCCTTAGGTGTGAAGGACATCACGGACTTGAACATCAACCGCAAGATCCTTCAAAGTCTCCGGAAGCTCGCTATGACTTGGTGAAAGCAATCATCTACGAGAAGAAGCTCAAAGATTTGAAGCCATCGCATATCTTGAGCAAGATCATGGCACATGAGCTTCAACTAATGCCCAAGTCAAAGAAGGCGCCCCAAGAAAAGCCCCAAGAACCATCTTCTCCAACCACAAGCCATGCTCTCTCAAGCCGACAAGAGAAAATGTTGAGTAGGATGGCTACTCGTGGAAGCTCAAGCGAAGATGATGGTGATGATGGTGATAATGAAGATTCCTCAAGTGATGAAGAGGTTGAATCTATGGTGGCCGAGTACGTGAAGAAGATCTTCAAGTATGTGAAGAAAGTCAACATGTACGGCTACAACATCCACTTGAGAGGAGGGCGTCATCATCAACACATCAAGTTCACCAAGATCAAGCACAAGCCCAAGAAGAAGGTGGTCAAGGAGAGAAGATCAAGGCAAGAAGCAACCTTCGCCGTCCGCGAGTGGACAAGTGGTGGATCAAGTTCTTCTAGCTCAAGCGATGAATCAAGAAAGAACTTCACCACCCGCTTCATGCAAGGTCCTTCATCATCACACATGTGCCTTATGGCCAAAGGTATGGAAAGCAATGTAAGTGATGACGAATCCGACACCACCTCTCTCAATGATCTTGTTGAGCTAATCCATTAGCAAAAAGGAATGCTTGAACAACAAGCTAATGAAATCAAAGAACTCAATGCTCTCAATGATCTTAGTGACACCCTTGCTACAAATTATGAACATTTGTTGTGCAAATTCAAATTGCTTAGCAAGGAGTGTGATGAGCTAAAATCTAAGCTTGAGAGCAATGAGACTAAAACAAGTAATTCCTTTGAGCTTGATGAAACATCTATCCCTTGTGCAATTCCTATCTCCAAGGTAGATGCTTCAACTTCTTGCATTGATTTAATTGATGAATCTTGCTCACCATCTTGCCATGAGAATGTTGTTGTAGAATCATGTGATTGTCTCATAGGCAAGGAAAATGATGAGCTCAAGCAAGAAGTGAAATGACTCCGAGAGAGGTTGGCAAACTTGATGGGCAAGGGCAAGAATGATGAAGAACAAGTGGACATCTCTCAAGACATGAAGAGCCAAGTCCAACCTTCTCAAGATAACCGTGATCCCATGGTGAAGAAGCTTGAGAAGGGTGCAACCGTGACTTTCTACAAGTGTCATGGAGAAGGGCACAAGTTCTACAAGTGCCCTCAATTTGTCAAGAAGATGGACAAGGGCGCAAAGAAGAAGTTGAAGCCCACCATCAAGAGCTCCCTCATCTACACCAAGCCCAACCGCAAGAACAAGACCAAGAGCAACACCTACGTCATCAAGAAGAAGGCTAATGGCAAGGTGGTTGCACACAAGGTTGGGAAGATGAAGGAAGAGCGGGGTAGGAACCAACCCATTTGGGTGCCCAAGGAAGTCATCACCAACATGAAGGGGCCTCAAATGGTTTGGGTTCCAAAGGCCACTTGAAGGCCTTAAGAGCGGGGACTTGGGAGGCTTGGCACAATCGAGATGAAAAGATTCAAGCCTATAAGCCAAGCTTGCAAATTGGACATGTGTTGCCCAAGTTCCCCGGTTGAGGTAATGGAAACTAGTACCTATCTCTTGCATCATTGTAGCTCCATTGCCTTGTTTAGGTTGCATTTGTTGCAATGTTTACATATGGTAGGTTGCTTGTGTCATGTGCTAACCCATGAGCAATCTACATGGTTTGATTAGTGTGTAGGAAAGCTACACTTGTTCTTTCATGGTGCATGTTTTCATATATATCTCTTTGCATCATGAGCAAGCTATAGGGTTAGCTTCCCTTTTGTTGTCATAAACAATGTGCATACATTTGGTTGGTGATTCAAACACTAAATGCACACATTTAGGGGGAGCTCATCCTATGGTTTGGTTATGGGACTAACATTGTTTCAAACTTATCTTATGTAGTCCCTTAGCGACGCGTTCCGATGCGGTGTTTCATTCTAAGAGAATGCTATTTCACTCTCAATGTGATCTAACATCTCTAAAAGAGTGAATATAGCAATATGAGCTTCATGCTATTGAGTCATGTCCTTGCGAGCTTATGTCTCCATATAAGTTCAAAGGCAATGTACTCATACATTCCTAATCCTTGTGGTACCCCAAGTGTCTTCTATGCAAGCTTCTTCCAAGTGGTGTCACCTAGTGATATCATTTAAGTGGCTCATCTTAATGTGGTGCCAACAAGGTAGAGAGGATCAATCCCCCGGAGGTATGCAATGATCAAAAGACTACAAGTGATATCTACAAGTGGTAATGTAACAAGAACCCATTTGTTTTATCTCTTGTCCTTTAAGCTACCTCTTTGCATGATATGCTCTAAGCTTCCTTGTTTTACAAGTTTGTAGTTGTGCACTTGTTTCTCACTACCCTTGTCTTGCAAGTGGTATTCTTTTTATGCACACACTTAGGGGGAGCTTAGTTTGTATCATGCTAGTCTCATGAGCATGTGATCCACCTTAGTTATTCTCACTTGTGGTATCTTCATCGATATCATACATATGGATCATGGTTCATGCGGCTTTCTCCCTTGCATTTAACATCTCTCCTTTGAGCTATGGTTGCTAGATCTTGCTAGTTTCCTTGGACTTGTTTGCTTTGGACTTTTTGGAGATTTTATTCCAAAGGGGGAGAATGTGAGACCAAAGCAAGCGTGTGGCGTAAGCTTACAAGTGGGCTCAAGGATGCTTATAAGTGATTTTAAGGATATGAGACCAAAGGGGGAGAATGTGAACATAAGATCAAAAAGGGGGAAGTTTGATCTAGGGGGAGTTTGGATGATGGTAAGCATCCAAGCAAGTGTAAGTGGTTCTAATTTCGTCAATTCTTGCAAATTTATGCTTGCTTTGGTTGTGTTGTCATAAATCACCAAAAAGGGGGAGATTGTAGCGAACATGGCCTCACATGCCATTAGTTCGGAGTTTGATTTTGGTGATTCATGACAACATGATCATTGGGACTAACCTCATTGTCTAGCATGTCTTTGTAGACACTTCTAGGTCCCAAGGATGCAAGAAAACCCCATGCAAAAATGCCAAAACAAAGGGTCAAAACCGAGCAAGAAAAGGAAAAGACAAGACACCGTCGGATGAACCGACGGTCCCTCATTTACAAGCGTCGGTGCAATCGTCGGACGAGTTGGTACACAGGGTGAAACCCTAGGTACCGTCGGATGAACCGACGGTCCGTTTTTTAGTAGCGTCGGACGAGTTGCAGAGGAAGAGCAAGGAAGGCCGTAGCACCGGATGATCCGACGGTCTGAGTGAGGACCCAGTCGGTCTATCCGACGCTCGCCTTGAATTCATACGAGACGCGCCAAGACGAAGCCTTCAGCACCGGATGATCCGACGCCTTGGTCAAGGCATAGCGTCGGTCTATCCGACGGTTTGTTGGGAGCTAACAGTACCGACTTGGACGCGAGGCCTTCAGCACCGGATGATCCGACGTGGCGTCGGAGCACAGCGTCAGAGCAGTTGTGTCAGAGAACCTCAACGACTAAGTGACGTGGGAGGGGCACCGGATGAACCGACGCCCTGGAAAAGCATAGCGTCGGATCATCCGACAGTACCTTTTTCAGTGGACGTTAGCCAACGGCTAGTTTGATGCCTTGGGCTATTTATACCCCCTCCACTCACTCATTTGAGGTTGCCGGATTGTGTGGAAGTGCAGAGGAGTTCAAGACACATTCAAGATCATATCCAATCCATCCAAGTGCTTAATTGCTCATCCTTAGACTAGTGCATGCTTTGTGTGTGTGCTTAGTGCTAAGCTTAGCTTAGAGCCGAGTGAGTGCAAGGTTGTGCCAACCTTGTGAGGTGATTCTTGAGTGAATCCAGCTAGTACAAGGTTCGCCGGAAGCCTTGGGGCCTAAGTGGCTCACCGGCAATCGTCATCGACCCTCCGGCTTAGTGTGGAGCGGCGAGGACACTTTGTGCGGGGGACGTGGAGACCCCCTTCCTTGGTGGAGAAGCTCCTTAGTGGAGGCGGCATCAAGGTGACCAAGGGAGCTTGACAAGTGCCTAAGTGGCTAGCCTTTGTGGCAAGTCAAGTTGGTGCTCTTGGGAGAGACTTGGTGACCGGGAAGCAATACTCTTGTGTGAGTGCTTCAACAACGTGGACTAGGGGTGGCTTAGTGCCTACCGATACCACGGGATAAATCGCGTGTCAAGAGTTTGCTTCCTCTCATCCCCTTTACGTTTCCGCATTTACTCTCTTGCAATCTTTGCTTGCCTCTACATTCCTAGAGTAGTATCATGCTAGGTTTGGCTATAGGTTGCAAACCTTCTTTTGGGATGGGAGTTTCACACTAGAACAACCGTAGTTGCACATATAGATAGTATGTTCTAGTTTACCTTTGCGCAAAATTAGTGAAGCCATAGGTTAAGGTTTTTAGTTGCCTAATTCACCCCCTCCCCCTCTTAGGCTAACGGGCATCCGATTCCTTACACTTATGTAATGGTTCTAGCAGCATGTCGCTGTTAACTTATGAATGAAGTATTTGTTGTAAAAAAGAAAAAGGACAGCACGGGGGTGCGGCAGCTGATGGCAGTGGTGGGTTGGTGGCGGCAGCCGGCAGCCGCCGGAGATGACAGCGCTGCATGTGGTCAATCTCAGTTGACAGCAGGACAATTGCACCGCTAGCGGAGAAAAATGGCAGGACAGTTTGTGTTTGTCCTTTCTGTTCAAATTTTGTAGCTATGCCGAGAGAGGCTGAACAAGATTGAAATTGCATGCGTGAAGGACACACGAACACGGTTCGTTTTGGCTAACTTCTGGCGTTAATGAGACCATCTGTCGAGGATATACGCGTTTGTTTCGTCTGAGATTACTTTTTCCGAAATTAGTACTCTCGTAGGTAAGAGTTTGGTGCCATTTGCCAACCTGTTCGTTATGTGTATCTTTGCCAATCAATGGGTCAAGGACGTACAGTTAGTTGCTCGATAGCGTAGTGAGCCGTCGGATCAGTTTTCTCTCAGCTATCGTGAGAGATCAGATATGGTTCTACAACAGCAAACAGAATCCGCCGCTGATCGAGCACCTTGATGGCACAAAAGGACGATTTTTGTCGTTGGTGCAGAGAGAGTGAATGAGTCGAGTCACATGACAAGATTTGAGGCAGGCTACTTTTGGCTGGTAGCCATCAAGGAGGTTAATCTTCTAATAAGCTGGTTGCCATCAAGGAGGCTAATCTTCTTATTAGCTGGTTGCCATCACGGAGTATAGGCGCCAAACTGCCAACAATATATTCTGTATTCGCCACCACTTTCAAAGTTTGTTGTGCTTTGATTTTTTTTAAAAGATTCTGGCAAGAACAAAGCCCACTGACATGTATCTCACCACTTTCAAAGATATATCTAGTCACTTATTTGTCATTTTCATTGTCATAAACGTGACACCACATTACGTCCCAGCTAGCACGAACTGAGAGACCCATGTCCTCTGCACGCAGAGAGACGACATGGGACTTTGGGAACGGATGAAAGATGGACAGCATTATTGTGAACTAGCTAGCTACGTATTTGCTTGATTCATGTCTCCTTCTGGACGTTCTTGAGGTTCGTGGTGAGGTTGAGCGACGACCCGAGCTTGACGACGCTGTAGATGCGCTTGAACTCGCCGAAGGTGAGGGTGCGGTAGCACGGCGGGTTGTCGTCGCTGAGGAACTCCGCCGCCGGGCCGATGAGGCAGTCGGTCGTCGGCATGATGAACGTCGCCACCGTCGTCCTCGCCACCCCCAAGTTGGTCACCACACGGTGCTCTATGCTCTTCAGAAGCCCATTGGTGACCACCTGCGTTATGAAAGTTGGAAACCAAAAGAGACGACGACCCGAGATAGTCTTCGATGTGAGCACATGGTGTCGACACACCCAAACAATTGAATTGAAGGACTATACTGAAGTGAAGAGCTTCACTCTTGAGAGAGCGATAGATGATGGATTACGACCTCGAGCTGGCAGCCGAAGTTGACGACGAAGGCGTTGGGCACGGGCTGGACCTTGATCCAGTCGCCATTGTAGGCGACCTCGAGGCCGGGGACCATGCTGGGGAGGAGCAAGGTGAGGAGGTTCCTGTCGCAGTGCGGCGGCAGGCCGAGCGTGGCGCTCGGGTCCGGGCACGGCGGGTAGTGGTTGACGTGGAGCACGACGTCGCCGCCGCTGATGTCGCCCTCCAGGTAGTCGCGCCGGAGGCCCAGGCCCTCGCACAGCAGCCGCAGTATCTCCATCCCCATGGCCCTCGTCTGCACGGTGAACCTCTCGACGACCTCACGGAGCCGCCGTGGCTTGTCCGGCCACGCCGCGGCGCTGTCGCCGACGTCGGGGAAGGAGCAGGCCAGGCGGAGGCAGTCGCGCCAGTACCTCTCGCTGCCGGTCTCGAACATGGTGCTGGAGAAGATCCGGGTGGTCTTCTGGGTGTCCTCGGAGTAGAGCGCCTCCTTCTCCGCCGCGGGCAGCTGGAAGAACTCCTGGCACACCGCCTCCATGTCCTGCATCGCCTGCTCGGAGACGCCGTGGTTGACCACCTGCAGCACCACATATATATGCTTAATTAATGACCGGGATGCATTAAATCTGGGTTGTTAATTGGCATCGATCGGCTTATAATTAACTAACTTGATATTGCATATGAGGGGAAATTAAAGGATGACGACGGGGAGTTTGATCGGTGGTGGTGGACGAACCTGGAAGAAGCCGATCTCCTTGCCGGCGTCCAGGATAGCACGGCGGACCTCGTCGCGGCCGAGGGACATGTCGATGATGGGCAGGGAGACCACGGCAGCGCTCGCCGGCGGGCGCTTGTCGGCCGGGAAGACGAAGCAGTCCGGGAGGTTGGTGTGGATGGGAGCTGAGTGGAGCATCTTCTCCATGGCGGTCGAACCGCGGAGCTAGCACGCCGGAGAGCGGAGGGGGGTGCAGCCTACCAACTTTAACTTCAGCAAGATTGCAAGAAGCCGATGCACCCTGCTTTATAGGCTCAGATTCCTCACTACTCATGTTATCGATCACGGTGCTGGTACGCGAGAAGTCACATGCAACTGTCCACAAGTTGTCGTTCAGACACACTCCAAACATTGTCCAGTCTGTCGCACTTGTCGTTCTCGTTGAGTCACACTTGGAGTTGGGAGTGTTGGACTCGTGACTCTGCAATGCAGTTAACCACTAGTGCGGTGCGGACTGATGACATCTTGACCTACTCCTCTGTCGTGTCTAGTGCGGTGGCTCTTTAGGTGGTGTATTCAACTAAAATTTCATCTAGAAGAAAACAGCACTATTTTTTTTCTGAAGCTTTTAGCTACAAGCCTACATGCATATAGTTTTGTTGTGACTGATGACCACTAATTGAATTTGAAGTAAGATATGTCGGTAGTCCTTAAACTTAAATCAAACGGAGTGCTATAAGTATATTCAGATCTTCAAACGCCCTCAAATGGTTACTTTAGTAAATCACCAATGGAGTGGAGCCAGTGGCAATGGGAATCTAGGAAATTTTACTAGTGCCAAGTTTACAGAAAAAATACAGTAGGACCTAGCAATAATGTGAGCTCCGGGCTCCAGGCCGGCGGGGGGCCGACGTCCTCACCTCATGTACGTCTGCGCCAGCTGACGTCTACCATCGCTGAAGCCGTGAAAGAGGAGCTCTCAGTCTCAGCCGGTGGCAGAGCCTACGAGTGTGTCCTTCAGCTCACGCACGCGCGCAAGTCTCGGTGTGCGCTGCGGGTGCACGCACGTAGGGGGGGGGGGGGGGGGGGTGGCGCAAGCCGCCAGCCTTGACCACCATAACACTGACCCCAACAGCTGAGGCATCAAGGCGAGGCAAATCCATTTTTGCCTGACCAGCCGATACTGTAGCAAGCGCTGACGTGTGCAACAGAAGAGGCAAAATGCCTTGGAGGACTGACGCCCTGTTCGCTTGGCTTATCAACCATCAGCCAACATTACTTTTCTCTCAGAACAAATCGCCACCAAAGAACCGTAGCCAGAGATTTTTCTCTCGAAACAAATCGACTACACCGTGAACCGGCCCAAACGAACAGGGCCGCGAGGTGAGGGAGCCCCCTCTCTCCTCCAACGCATTTGCCTGCACGCGGCTCCCTCCGCCACGCGTCCCCGTCGCCAGCAGATGTCGTCAGTAGAATAGGTCCAATCGGCGGCCGAGGAGCTCCAAGATTGATTTGGTGCGGTGGGAGGGAAGTTGGAGGCGTCGGAGGTCGACCATGGACGCCGACTCACGCCGCTGGCCCCAAGCCGCGGCCCCGCCGCCGCCCGCCCCGGTCGGCCCGCCAGCGGGAGCATGCGGTGCAGGCGTCAACGACGCAGAGGCCGCCGAGCGGGGCCCACTTGTAGGTAAGGATGCAAGCAGGTGCAGGTTGACCTGCAAACGCGCGAGGTCCGCCTGAAAAAAACAGCCTCGTGGGCACCTGCAGGTGCCTGCATCGTGTTCGTGGGCTGGCGCAAGAAAGCCTACTAAGGACGGTGGGCTTTCGCAGGCCAACCTGCGAAGTCTGCAACGACCTGCAAGGCCCGAAATTGCCTGCATTGCTTCATCGTCCCAGCAGCTCATCCGTTGACCGGATCTGCTGCCCCTGTGCCTGGACTCGCCTACCACCACCACCGCGCCGCCCTCCATGGCGCTTCTCGTGCGCACGCGCGGCACGCCTATCCTCGCTCGACGACGACGACGACGACGACGACACGGCGTCTTCGCTGCCGCCTCCTCCCTGCCTCTCCCGGCGTCCCCGCGCATCGCGGCGCGGCTCCCGTCCGCCGACGAGGACGCCGGCTTCGAGACGCTCGAAAACGCCACAAGCTCCGGGGAGGACTGCGAGCTGGTAGAGGAGGTCTCCAACGGCTTCTTCTTTGCCGTCGCAAGGGTGCCCCCACCGCCGCCGCCGCCCGAGGACCCCAGCTCGGTCCCCGCCGCCGTGGCCGTGAAGCTAGTATGAATTTTACTCGCGTACTCCGGCGGACACCGCAACTCGCTTTACTTGTGCCGCGGAACCCACGAGATAACGCAGAGATTAGTCAAAACGCCGGTGTCAGTGCGGAATGTGGTCCCGACACTAACCAGTAATGAGCGCCAAGGTCTATCCCTCAATGGTCGATGCTAAGCAATCAAAGACACAAGATTTATCCTGGTTCCGGCCGAGGGCCGTACGTCCAGCAGTGGTGTGCTCGAGGCACTATATTGCTCAGCACCGGGGGTGCCTGTAGTGGGGCGGCTACAAGCAAGGCGGGAGAGGAGGCATGGCCTCCAAGTCCCTGGTGAAGTGGCTGAAGATGTTGTGGGAGAATCGGGGAATGTATGTGGGGTGCGTCGTATGCTATATATTGTCCCGTGTCCGTCTCCCCTGCGGCGGGGGAGTTCGCCTTCCTTTTATAGGCCAAGGAAAGGGGGAATTACATGCATGCCGCACTATTCGGTTACATGGGGAAGTATGGTGTGCCGCGCGGTAGAGTAGGCGGCCGCCTTGACGGTCCTTGCCGCGATCCGGCCATCATGGCGTATCTTGTATCCGAACAGTGGTGGCTTCGAGGGTAGGGGCGTAGTGGTTGGCAGTGATGTCCTCAAGCGGGCTCGAGGGGGTTGCTGACGACGATCCATACGGGGCACAGTGGCAGGCGTGGCGGCGTGCCGTTCTCGCACGCCCCCACCGCGCCGGGAGCCGCTTGCCACGCGTGCCGGCGTGGAGTTGTACGCGCGGGGGCGGCCGCATGCGCCATTGCACGGTGGCGGGGATGGCACCCCGCCGGCCTAGCGTCTTGACCTGGCCCTGCAAGGTCACGGGAAAGCGTTTCGAGGGTGCGGCCGGCCCCCCTTCGAGGGCTCGGCATGTTAGCCGTACGGGAGTAGGCGACGCGGCATCACGGGGCTGACACCGGCCATGTCGCATAGTCTCCCACAGTGGCGGGGATGGGTTCCCCCTAGGGAGTTGGTGCAACAGGACCAGGGTGTGAGTCCCAGGCGCATGATGGCGCCGCCCCGCCGTTTGTCAGAGCATTAAATGCCCGTACCCGCGTGCGGGATCGGACGTGCGCGTGCAGAGCGCCCTCGAGCGAGGCGGAGCCCGCTCGAGGGAGGCGTGTACCCTCGAGCGAGGCGAAGCCCGCTCGAGGGAGGCGTGTGCCCTCGAGCGAGGCGGAGCCTGCTCGAGGGGGACTTTAAGTGGGCCGCCTCGGTGGGCCGCGGGGGCCACCGCGGCGTGGGCCGTGCCCCGCGTGCGTTTAAGAAAGATGCGCTTAGCTTTGGTTTTTTGCAGGTTTTAAGCGGGCTTTCCCCATTTGTTTAAGGGGACCCCCAGGGCTGCCCCCGATAGTAGCCCCCGAGCATCTGCGGGTTCGCCGGCCAGGCTCCCGCAGATGCTGGAGCCTACTGATAGGACGTCCTTCCCCCTGGTTCGCGAACGCTTTCCGTGGGGCCACGTCAGCGGACCCGCGGGTCTAGCCCCCGAAGCCCTGTAGGAGCGTGAGTGCTCTGCGGGGGGTTTTACCGCGGAATTGGTCGAGGGCGTGGTGCATATTCCAACCGGCGTCGGCGATGTTTCAGCCGGCTTCGGTGACGCACGCGCAGCTGGCACTATCCGCGGCCGGCGCAATCCAGGGGGTGTAGCCGTGCGCCGAGCCCCCGAGCCTGGGCCCGTTCGAGGCGATCGGGTAAAGCTCTACGACTTGTTTTTAACGCGCCCTCGCCGTCCCTCCGCGGGACAGAGGGTGAGGTTTCCGCAACCCCCATCGATCGGGGCGCGGATTGCGGATTCCTCGCTGAGCTGTTAGTGGGTGGTTCGAGTGGACGCCCATGCCCCGTTCGATAAGGGTAGGCTGCGCAGTCCGGGGACGCGTCCATTAAAGCGCTTGCGTGGGTTTGCTAGGTGGGGCTCGGTCCCGTTCGCTGGGGACCGAGGGCGCGGAAGCTCTCCCTCGGTGGGATCCCCCCGGCTAGCTGCCCTCGCTGGCTCTCGAACACGACATGTGGGGCACCCTCGAGCCGGCGGGCTCGAGGTACGGCTCGAATGCGCGTGCCCTCGTCGTCCCTGACTCTGGTGATCTGGGGCGCCTGTTCGAACCCGTCGAGGGTCAGGCTTCAAGCCTCTGATCAGTAGGGCCATGCGGGGCGGCGGCTAGGCGTCCCCGGCTTTGTATCTGCGAGTTTCGAGGGTCCCTGACCGCGTCAGCCCTCGAAACGCTGATCAGTAAAATAGTGCGGCGAAGGTGCCTGTGGTGCCCGTTTTACTTCAAACGGGCCCCGAGGTCACCGGCCGATGCTTGCACCCTTCGAGGGTCGAATTTTTTTTGAGCTAGTGGCTCGCGCCGCTCGAGGGTCTTCCTTACTTAGTAAGGGACCGAGCCATTTAATGCTTCGCAGCGGCGGCTGTAGTCTCGCGCTGCGGGCGCGCCTTTTTAGGCGCTGCAACCGCGCGCGTAGTGGGCGGCGTGGGGCAGGCGGATGTGACCGCCTGCCACGGCCCTCCCGTTTCTACGCCGTGATGATGGACCGGGAGCGGTTGCGTGGCCACCGCGGTCGTGGTGGGGCCCATCCGTCAGCGAGGGAAGATTCCGCCTGCAGTTAATGCGCGCAGGGCGCACGCTCCGGAGAGCACGCCTGCGGCCTTTAAATCTGATGAGGGGGGCGACGGCGGTTTTTACCTTAGCATTCGCCATTCCTGCTCCTTGCGCTCCAGCCCCCGAGTCGTTTCGGCCACCGCATCTTTCTCCTCTCGGAGTCCTTCTCGTTCTTTGTGTTTTGCCTCCTCGCCCGCTCGCATGGCGCCCCAACAACCTCTCGTCATCATCGACCCGTTGCCGTGGGAGCACTCGTCGGCGACGCGGCTGGCCCTGGGCCAGTTGGTAACCGCCGGCCAGTTGGCGGCGAACGAGGATGGTCGGTCGGCCGAGTGGATCGTGCCGCCGGCAAGGGACCACGCGCCCAACCCCCCGAGTGGCTATGTGGTCAGCTTCATCCGCTTCCACGAGCGGGGCTTCATGGCGCCGGCGAGCCATTTCATGCGGGCTCTATGCCTTCACTACGGCGTGGAGCTCCACAACTTCGCGCCGAACGCGATCTCGCAGGCGGCCACGTTCGTCGGCGTCTGCGAGGGCTTTCTGGGGATCCCGGTGAACTGGGATCTCTGGATTCACCTGTTCCGCGGGGAGCTGTTCACGCAGTCGACGTCAGAGCCGAGGACCCGCCGCGCGGTGCACGCCGGTGGCCTGTCACTCGCCTTGCGGGTCCAGCGCAAGGACGACTACATCCTCTGCACGATGACGACCAACAATGCAGGCTGGGAGCGGGGGTGGTTCTACCTCCGCAACGACGAACCCGACCTCCCCCCTTACACCGGCCTGGTGCTCCGGGAGAGGCCCGTCTCCTGGCAGCACGGGGTGTCTCCACCCCAGCACCAGAGGCGGTTGGACTCGCTCCTGGCTGCGCTGAGGGATCTGGCGAGCCGCGAGCTGACCGCGGAAGTCGTCCTCGCCCACCTCCGTCATCGACGGGTCGTCCCGTTGATGGAGAGGCCGCTGCGCATCTTCGAGATGACTGAGACGGCGGACCCCGTCGCGTTGGCAAGGTCGCGGACGCTGCCTAGTCCCCTCCTGTGGGACTACGTGGTCACCCGGGCACAGAGCGCCGTCGACTCCAGATCCGTGCGCACCGACGGGTCCCCGTGGGATCTCGAGATGTTGCCCGCCGGCCCGCTGGTGAGTGGAGTTCTTGATTTCGTTTCGATTTTGTCGGTTCCCCAGGTTGTTGACACCTTTTAATGTTTCGTCTGCAGCTGGTGAGCGTGAGCGCCGCGAAGTCTGTGCTGCCCACCCCCCGCTCTCGCGCACTCGCGCGCGTGGCGCAGCGGCGTGAGCGGGAGCGAGTGGCTCGCAAGAGGGAGCACGCGATGCGGCACAGGGAGCGTTGCGAGCGGAGGAGCAAGGAGTACCGGCTGCGCGAGCAGCAGGGGCTCTCCTCGCCGGGGACCGAGGAGTACTCGTCATCGGACGAGGAGGAGGAAGAGGAGGAAGAGGAGAGGGGCAGGGCCTCCCCGATAGGTGGGAGCCTGCACCCCCGTCACCGGAGCCGGCTCCGGTGACAGGGACGACATCGCACCGGGGCGGGCGCGGAGGCGCCGCGCCGCCAAGCCATCGACGGCGGGGGTGGCGCGGGCCGTAGGGGCGGCGCGCGCGCCGCGGTGGCGCGCACGGCCGATGCGCCCGCACGCGGGGCGAGGCCCGCCCGCGCGGTGGAGGCGGCCAGAGGTGCGGCGGCGACCGTGTCGGCCGCGCCCGCATCGTCGGTCGGGACCTCGAGGAAGAGTAAGCGCGCCTTCTCCTCTTCGAGGTGAGAGATTCGTCCTCTCGAGAAGTTTCGTGCCTAATAGGCAGGGATTTGACGGTTTTCTCGTATCTGCGCAGGGTGGTGCCAACTGTGCCTCCCCTCGCACCGGCCAAAGTGTTGAGGGCGGATGCGTCCGTCCCCACCCAGCGGAGCTCGTTGAATGCGCCGCGGGCGGGGGCGAGCGCGGCGGCGGCGGCGGGCGTGAGCTCGCAAGGTGCGGGCGGAGGCCTCGAGGCCGCGGCCGGTGGCTTCACCTCTCGCGCCACGGCCGGCGATCGTCGAGGAGCTGCGAGCGCCGGTCGTGGTGGAGGCGCGGCCGGCGGCACCGGTTGCGGCGGCGCCGGCCGGCGGCGTCCATCGTGGAGGGCCACCCGTGCCCATGATCGTAGAGACGCGGGCGGAGGCGGCGGCCGCGGCGCCGCGGCGGGAGCTTGCGGCCCCGAGGCGCGGGTGGAGGCGCAACGGGGGCCCACACCGCCGGCGGCTCCCGGGCGGTGGTGGTGGAGATCCCGGACGGCGAATCCCCACCGCCTGGGTGGGACCAGTGGGTGAGCTTCCCCACGCCGTCCTCCGAGTCCCCGGAGGGGGCTCTTGTGAGGCGGCGGGATGGCCACATGGTGGCGGGAGGCCGAGGGCACGGCGCCGAGGCCTCTTCCTCCCCGCGCCGGCCGCCCCGCTCCGGGGAGAGGGGGCGTGTTGACGGTCCGCCCGCCTTCGCCGACGCCCAAGAGGAGCAGGGGCTGTGGGAGGAGCTCCGCGACCACGGTGCTGCGCTCAACCGAGCGTTGAACGAGGCGCTTCGGATGCATGGCGGCCCGGCGTGGCGCGTCTTTCAGGTGAGGCACCGTTGTCTGTTTCTTTTGATTTCGTTGTCTTCATGTTTGTTCCCAGCGGCGCGACGCTCACCGGGTTTGGTTTGTTGGCGGCAGGAGCTCGAGCATCGCGCCCGCAACAAGTATGGTGCCTTTGACGAGATGAGCGCCGAGCTCCGCTGTCTCCAGGAGCAGGGTGACGCCTTCGTCGCGCTCGCGGAGGCCCTGAGGACGCCAGACGACTGGCTGTCGTACAGGGCGGAGGCCCTGCGCGACCAGCTCCAGGAGTGCGAAAGGGAGGCCCCGGCGCGCCCCTCCACCCTCGAGCAGATTTGTGCGGCCCTCATCGAGCGGGATGAGGCGCTGCAGCAAGCGCGGGGGGACCTGGAGGGTGTGCGCACCCTGGCGACCAACTGGGAGGCGGAGGTGGCCGCCGTCCGCAGCAACAACCTGCAGCTCCATCCGTTGCTCCGGGGGGCACAGGCCCGGCGAGGGTCGGGCGAGGAGCGGGCGCGCGCGGCCGAGCAGAGGGCCAAGGAGGCCGACGAGCTGAAGGCCACCCTCGACGCCAAGGTTGCGGCGCTCGCCATTGCGGAGGATCAGCTCCTACAAGAGCGTGCCGCCTGCCAGGGGGCTGAGGGGCAGCTCCAGCAAGAGCGGGCTGCTCTTGCCGACGCTCGATCGGCGCTCGAGCGTGAGCGCATCGCTCGCGAGGCGGCACATAAGTCGCTGGAGGAGCGGAACGCGGAGTTCTCGAGGCTCGAGGGCGAACTGGTGGTTCTCAGCATCACGAGCGCGAGCCAGGAGCAGGCCCTCAAGGAGCAGAGCGTCACCGTCGACGGCCTTCAGCAGGTGGTCGAGGCCGAGCGCCGCGCCCTCGAGGTGGAGAGGAAGCAGGTCGAAGGTAGGTCACTGTTTGTCTTTTATTTTGCTGATTTTTCCTTAGAGAGTTCGTCCCTTTTTCTGATTTTTCTCTTGCTGGCAATGTTCAGGCCTGCGCACCGTGCTAGGGCACGCGACCGGCCGGGCCGAGGCGCTGCAGGCCTCCTACAACTCCTCCGAGCAGGAGCTACTGGAGCTGCGCTCTGCGGCCCTCGAGACCTGCCAGGCCGTGGAGGAGGGCGAGGCGCGGGCGGGAGCTCGGCCCCGGCCGGTCGCTGCGCGCCCTTGGCGGGCACGTCTCTGGGCGCATGCGCCGGGCCTTGCACCTCGGCGTCCAGAAGGCTCTTGGAGTGGTGCGGTCTCACTACGAGATCAACTTCGAAGCCGTGGTGGAGGGCTACGTTGTCCCCGAGGGCGTCGAGGACGAGGTGGCGATGGAGCATGTGGATGCGCTCGCTGCTGACGCCACCGAGGCGCTCACCGAAGCCTTCGAGGAGTTCCTGTTCCCGGACGCCGCCGATGCCGATGCTCCTCAGGCCTGAAGATTGCTGGGCGCCGGGCCCTTTTTGTTTGTATGTCAGTATGTGGGCCGCGTGGCCATGTAAATAAACAATTGTTTTGTTCTAAATGTTTGTGACAGCGAAACGGTGTTCTTTAATTTATCGCGCTATTTTGTTTCTTCTTCTTCCTGAGTAAATTCGAGTTAGGGAAGTTCGATTTTCGCTAGCCGCCTGCTGGGCCGGAGACGAGAGAGAAGGGCTGTATCCTCGCAGAGGCGTAGGCTATCTCTGACTCGCACGTCCTTTCCGCTAGGCTGCCTGTGCCCTGTTGAATTATGCTCGAGGCAGAAGTCGAAACGTACTTAGCGCACGTGGATTTTTGCGAAAAAATGAGACTATTTTTTTGGGGGGGTGCCCCCGTAGTAGCCCCCGAGGGTAACTTGGGTTTGAGGGGAAATCCGAGTTACCCTTTTTATTGAACTGGTGATGTTTACATGGTCGTCGCCAACTGGGGTGTTGGGCACGTGATTTACAACAAAAGGCTTGGAAATCCTATCTAGGGATAGAAGCGACATAGCTGTTGGATATTCCAAGCGTTGGTGAGTTCTTCGCCGTCCTCGTTGGCTAGCTTGTATGTTCCGGGCTTGAGCACCTTCGCCACGACGTAGGGTCCCTCCCATGGAGGTGATAGCTTGTGGCGTCCTCGGTTGTCTTGGCGTAGCCTTAGGACCAAATCCCCCTCGCTGAAGTCCCGCCGGCGTATCTTCCGTGCCTGGTAGCGCCTGAGGGACCGCTGGTATCTTGCGGAGTGCATTAAGACGACGAGGCGCGCTTCGTCTAGCTGGTCCAGTGAGTCCTCGCGGGCTCGCTGGTTGGCGTCCTCATCATAGCCTCGTACCCTGGGCGACCCATATTCTAAGTCCGTGGGGAGGACGGCCTCCGCGCCGTGGACTAGAAAAAACGGGGTGAACCCAGTGGCTCTGCTTGGGGTGGTCCTTAGGCTACACACGACCGCAGGCAATTCCTGGAGCCATTTTCGACCAGACTTGTTCAGCTGGTCGAAAATTCTGGGCTTGAGGCCTTGTAGGATCATGCCGTTGGCACGTTCTACTTGGCCGTTGGTCTGTGGGTGCGCCACAGCCGCCCAATCCACACGGATGTGGAATTTGTCGCAAAATTCCAGGAATTTACTGCCCGTGAACTGGGACCCGTTGTCGGTGATGATGGAGTTTGGCACTCCAAAACGGTGGACGATGTCGGTGAAGAACGTCACCGCTTGCTCAGCCCTGAGATTGGTGATGGGGCGCACCTCTACCCACTTGGAAAATTTGTCGATCGCGACCAACAAGTGGGTGAAGCCCCCGGGCGCCTTCCGCAAGGGCCCGACGATGTCCAGCCCCACACGGCGAAAGGCCATGTGATGAGGATGGTCTGCAGGACGTGAGCAGGGAGGTTGGATTTGCGGGCTTAAAATTGGCACCCCTCGCAGGTGCGTACGATCTCGCTAGCATCCGCGACCGCAGTGGGCCAGTAAAAGCCCTGGCGGAACGCGTTGCCTACGAGGGTGCGGGGCGCGGCGTGGTGTCCGCAGACGCCCGCGTGGATGTCCCGGAGGAGCTCGCGCCCCTCGGGGATGGGCACGCATCGCTGCAGGATGCCGGAAGCGGCGCGCTTGTACAGCTCGCCGTCGACGAGGGCAAAAGACTTGGCCATCCTGGCGATGCGCCTGGCCTCGGACTGGTCCAAGGGGAGTTCCCCTCGGGCTATCCAGGTGATATACTTGTCGCGCCAATCCGCCCTGATGGGGGCTGGCTCAACATCCATCATTTCGGCCTCGTCGGCGCCGTACCCCTCGAGGAGGGAGAGTACGTACGCCTCGTTCGAGGGGTCCTCATCCATGGGCTCCGCGCCTGCTGGATTCGAGGGAGCCCCCGAGGGTTCCGTGTGGTTCGAGGGGTGCGACTCGAGGGTGACGGAGGGCTGGGTGACGTCTCGGGCAAAGACGTTCGGGGGGGCAGTGATCTGCCCAGACGCGATCTTCGCTAGCTCATCTGCCTCCTCGTTGTACCGGCGGGGCACGTGATTGAGCTCGATGCCGTATAACTTGTCTTCGAGGGCTCGCACGGCCTTGCAGTATGCTTCCATCTTATCATCGTGGCAGCTCGCATTTTTCATGACTTGGTCAATCACGAGCTGCGAATCCCCCTGTACGTCGAGGCGCTTGACGCCTATCTCGATGGCGATCTTGAGGCCGCAGAGAAGGGCCTCGTACTCAGCCATGTTATTCGACGCGGGGAAGTGGAGACGCACTGCATACCGCATGTGTTCCCCGAGGGGTGACACGAAGAGCAAGCCCGCGCCCGCCCCAGTCTTCATCACCGAGACGTCGAAGTACAGAGTCTAGCACTCTGCCTGGATCTGCGGCGGCGGCAGTTGCGTGTCCGTCCACTCGGCGACGAAATCCGCCAGGATCTGGGACTTGACGGCCTTGCGCGGGGCGTAGGCGAGTGTTTCGCCCATCAGCTCCACCGACCACTTGGCAATTCTGCTCGCCGCGTCCGGATTGCGGATGATTTCCCCCAGCGGGAAGGAGGAGACCACCGTGACAGGGTGGGCCTCGAAGTAGTGGCGAAGTTTGTGCCGCACGAGGACCACCGCGTACAACAGCTTCTGGACTTGAGGGTAGTGTGTCTTGGTGTCGGACAAGACTTCGCTGATATAGTACACCGGCCGCTGGACCGGTAGGGCGTGACCTTCCTCCGCGCGCTCTACCACGATCACGGCGCTGACCACCTGGGTGGTCGCGGCCACGTAGAGTTGCAGAGGTTCGCCGTCCCCCGGTGGTGTGAGGATCGGGGCGTGAGTCAAGGACTTCTTCAGCTTGTCGAGCGCCCCCTGGGCCTCGGTGGTCCAGGAGAAGCGCTCGTGCTTCTTGAGGAGGCGGTAGAGGGGCAAGCCTTTTTCGCCGAGCCGCGAGATGAAACGGCTCAAGGCGGCAAGGCACCCCAGCACCTTTTGTACCCCTTTGAGGTCCCGAATTAGACCCATTCGCTCGAGGGCCACAACCTTTTCGGGGTTGGCCTCGATGCCTCACTGGGAGACTATGTATCCTAGGAGCATGCCCCGCGGCACACCAAAGACACATTTTTCGGGGTTCAATTTTACCCCGTTGGCCCGTAGGCAGCCGAACGCGATGCCGAGATCGCCAACCAGGTCGTCCGCCTTCCTGGTTTTCACGACGATGTCATCTACGTACGCCTCGACGGTCCGCCCGATGTGGTCTCCGAAAACGTGCTGCATGCAGCGTTGGTACATTGCGCCTGCATTCCGGAGGCCGAACGGCATCGTGACGTAGCAAAACATCCCGAACGGCGTGATGAAGGAAGTCGCGAGCTGGTCGGACTCCTTCATCTTGATTTGGTGGTACCCAGAGTAGGCATCAAGGAAACAAAGCAGCTCACACCCGACGGTCGAATCAACAATTTGATTGATACGTGGCAAAGGAAAAGGAACTTTGGGACATGCTTTATTAAGACTGGTGTAGTCTATACACATCCGCCACTTCCCGTTCTTTTTCTTTACTAGTACAGGATTGGCTAGCCACGTAGGGTGGAACACTTCCTTGATGAACCCGGCCTCGAGAAGCTTCCGCAGCTCCGCTCCGATCGCCCGCCGCCGCTCCTCGTCGAAGCGGCGGAGCCGTTGCTGCACGACGTGGGAGTGAGGCAGGATGTCAAGGGAGTGCTCGGCGACCTCCCTCGAGATGCCTGGCATGTCCGAGGGGCTCCACGCGAAGATGTCGGCGTTGGCACGGAGGAAGTCGACGAGCACCACTTCCTATTTCGGGTCGAGGGTAGAACTGACCCTCAACGCCTTGCCCTCGGGGGCGGCAGGGTCGAGGGGCACTTCCTTGGTCTGCTCCGCGGCCTCGAAGTTGTCGGCGTGCATGGTGGTGGAGTCGAGGTCCTCGTTGACCATCTTCTCCAAAGTGGTCACCAACGCTTCATCCAGCGCCAGTGCTTCCGCGTGCTCGACGCATTCGACGTCGCAGTCGAACGCGTGCTCGATGGACGAGCCCACGGTGATGACGCCGTTCGGTCCCGGCATCTTCATTTTGAGGTAGGTGTAGTTCGGGACGGCCATGAACTTGGCGTAGCAAGGCCGCCCAAGTATGGCGTGATAGGCGCCCGGAACCCCCACCACCTCGAAGGTGAGCATCTCCTTGCGGAAATTGCTCGGAGTGCCGAACCAAACGGCGCGGATCGATCCGCCCGAGGGGCTGGACGCGCGCTTGCCCGCGCGACGCCATGGAATGGCGTCGTGCTGGGCCGCAGCTGGTCCAACCCGATCCCCAGCAGGCGCAGCGTGTGCTCATAGAGGATGTTGAGGCTGCTGCCCCCGTCCGTCAGGACCTTTGAGAACCGCGCGTTCCCAATGACCGGGTGGACCACCAGTGGGTACTGGCCCGGGTTAGGGATGCAGTTTGGGTGATCCTCACGGCTGAAGGTGATGGCCTCCTTCGACCAGTCAAGGAAGGAGGGGGGCGCCTTCTCCGCGGCGAGGACCTCGTGTCGCTCCCGCTTGCGTTGGCGGCTCGACATGTCGACGGTTGCCCCCCAAAGATGAGGAACACGTTCTCCACGGCAGGGAAGCCGCCGGCGTCGCCATCTCCCCCGTCCTTCTTGGCCTCTGCGTCCTTTGTGGCGGCGCGACCGTAGAATTTTTTGAGCATATCACACTGCTCGAGGGTGTGGTTCACCGGAGTTTTGTGATAAGGACGTGGCTTCTTCAGCATGTCGTCGAACACCCCCGGACCTCGAGGGGCCGGTCGAGGGCCCCGTCGAGCCGGGTCGACAACAAGGGCCTCGGCGTCGTCACCGTCGCGTCCCTGCTCGCGCGCCTCGCGGCACGGCTTCTTCCCTTTCTTGCCCCGCTTGTCCTTCCGATGGGGCTCCCTGGACTTGCTGCCCTCCGCGGGCGCGTCGTCTGAGCGCTTGCCCTGCCATCGAAGATCGCCCCCACGGCCTCTTCACCCGAGGCGAAGCTGGTGGCAATGTCGAACAGCTCGTTCGAGTCCGCCGGCGGGCTGCGCCCCAACTCGCGCACGAGATCCCGGCACGTGGTGCCCTCGAGGAAGGCATGCACAATCTCGGATTGCGCCACGCTCGGGAGCTCCGTGCAGCGCTTGGAGAAGCGCCGTATGAAATCCCGGAGCGACTCGCCGGGCTTCTGGGTGCATGAACGCAGGTCCCAGGAATTCCCAGGGCGTACATACGTGCCCTGGAAGTTTCCCACGAACGTGCGGACCAAGTCTTCCCAGTTACGGATTTGACTGGCTGGCAGGTGCTCGAGCCACGTCCGGGCTGAATCGCCGAGGTGCAGGGGGAGGTTGCGGATGATGACCTCGTCGCTGGTGGCCCCGCCCAGCTGGCATGCTAGGCGGTAGTCGTTAAGCCACACGCGGGGATCCGTCTCCCCGTTGTACTTGACGATGGTCGTGGGTTGGCGGAAGCGCCGGGGGAAGGCCGCCGCGCAGATCTCCCGGCTGAACACACGGGTTCCCGGGGGTTCCGGCGTCGGCGAGCGGTCTTCGTCGCTATCGTAGTGTTGACGGATAAAAGACGTATCCCTCTACGATCCGCAAGCGTACGGACCCCACACCTTTTTCACCACGGGATTCCCAAGGTTCTTGTCAATCCGCGGAGCAAGGGGATTACAAGCGTTCAATCTACAACGACACACTAGCTACTAAAACCCTAACTTACTATTAAACTAGAAAACAACTGAACTACACTAGAGAGAATGATAAACGATCAAGGTAGAAGACACTCACCCACGGGTCTACGATACTAGAGCATGCAATCGCTTAAAGACATGAAAACCAATCTAATCTATCGGGGTTGTGACCACGGTTTCGCCCTTTCCCTCCTCTCGTACTGTCACTACGCGAAGGTATTCATGACTAGACCTTTGATGGACACGGCGTATTGAATGGATCCAAGGAAGCATTGGAGCTCGTACTCCCTCTACGGCATGGTAGCTAACCTTAAGCATTAAAGTATATTCAACACAAGATGATAGATAGATAATCCGACAAAGTGCGATTACATCTCAAGATCGATTACAACCCATGGACGAATGAGAAGATTACCCCATCAAGGTGCTGATCATGGCACCGTTGATCATGGTTTCCCTTCCGCCGGTGTCTTCCTTCTTCTCCACGAGAGGGTGCTTCCTTCGAGGTGGTTGATCTCCCGCCGGAGATCCTCCTCCTCTCTCTCTAGCTTGTGGATGGCCTTCTGGTGCGAATGACTCCTCTCCTTGGTGTTGGCGGCGCCTCCGGGCTTTTAGGGTTGAAGATCCTTCGAGGGCAAGGAAAACGGGACCGAACCGGCCACCGGAGTGGGCTGGGCCGGCCGGCCTGGGCCGACCGGCCCAGGCCCAATTCGGCCCGGTTCAGTCGCCCCTTTTGCTCCGTGGGTCCTCATGCACTTATGTACTTTGCCCCCTCCACTTACACGATTTTGATGATGTTATCCTCGCGTCCAAGATGGAGGTTCTCTTCGCATGAAATTCGATCTTTTACGCTTCAATCCCCGGGGGTGTTCCTCGTAGCACTTCGGTCCTCGCCACCATTGTAAGTGATTTCATCAAGCTCATGAACACGAACAAGACTCCGTAAATGCTCCTTTGAACTTGTTGCGAATCCGTCCTTTATGTCCATGTTTTCCTACATAAACACAACACTTCCAAATGCATGCACAAAGATGAACTTGTTATATGATTAGTGTGCCTAGTGGCGGGTTAGTTCCATAATCAAATCCAAACCAAAGTGTAATGAACATGCTAGGTGCACCAAAATACACCGTCAACACGTAGCGTCCTCCCCGTCGAGGGTGGTAGCCTGCCGCCGCTCGCGCATCTGCTTTGCTCGTCCGCCGAGCGTTGATGACGTTGCGGGCGTCACCGTCCCGTGCTCTGCGTGTGTCGAGGAGCCGTTTTTTAGCCGGTGTGCGTCCCGGGTTGGAGGGTCGCTCCACCGCTCCGCCTGTGTGGATCGAGGGTTCGCCCCCCTGCGCGCCCCCGTCTCCCCGCGCATCTCCCTGCTGGCAGATGCGAGACGCCGAGCTCTCGGCCTGCTAGACGGCCGCTTGCTCGATTAGCGCCTGCGCATCACGGTGCAGGTTCCGCGCCTCGGGTGTCGAGGGGGCGGGCATGGCCCGCAGCAGCGTCGCGGCAGCAATGAGCTTCTGGCTCGCTCGCGGAGGCATGTCTGGGTTGTCGACGTTGAAATCAGCGTTGATGCGGCCGCGGGCCTGTATGCCCAGCTCCCGCGCGCGCTCGCCGCGCGCGAGGGCTTCCCCCGCCATAGAGGCGCGGAGCAACCGTACCGTTCGATACTCCTCCGCCAGCTTGGCTTCGAGTTTGCGGGCTTGGGCTAGCTGCGCGTCGATGTCGGCCCCAGCGGGGGTGCTTGGTCCCGCCGCCAAGCGTGGAGCGATCCCTGGGGCTGGCGTAACTTCCCCGTCGCCGGTGCCCGCTGCGCCAGTGGCGTTTGCTGGGTCGTTGGAGATGACGACGCAACATTCCCGCGCGGGGTCGTAACTCCCGGTGCTGGAGTCGTCGGAGCAACCGAACCAGTAGTCCGTGGTGTCGAGAAAGCGCCTGAACATTACTGGGTCCGGCACGCCGGAAAAGTCCCACTCCGCGTACCCGTGCAGGTTGGCGGGCGGCAACGCGTCGAGAGAGCCTAGAGATGACTCATCTCCGGCTGAGGCGCTAGGATCCCTGGCGACAACGACGTGACGGCCAGGGGGAACCCTGCGCATCGTGGTGTTGACGTTGGCGTTGTAGGCCGTCGTAGCGCCGGGCAGGCCGATGGGGAAACGTGGCCCGGAGACCGCGTGTTCCCCCCGCCGGGCGGCGGCCGCCGTGCCGACGGCGCGCCGCGCCGGGAGGCGGCGCGTTCGGCTTGCCGCCGCTCCGACCGCGCCCGGCATGAGCGCCGACCGAGCGGCGGTGACACCGTGACGTCGATGGACCCGCAGCGTCCGTGCCAGCGGGTGTTTGCATCGTGGTGACGCGCGCAGCGGTGACCAGGGCGGACCCGGCTTGGCGCCGCGCACGGAGCTCCTCACGGTTGGTGAGGCGCATCAGGTAGCCGTTTCCCGTGGCCTGAAAGTTCAGGCCCCCGAACCGGATTTCGAACCCGGCGGGGAGGGGGTCCGAGCTGCCCATGGAGTAGCGCGTACCGCGGTACTCGGTGCGAATCACCATGGAGGGAGTTGACGATGGATTGACCTTAGGCGCTCGTTTGCCCCACGGTGGGCGCCAACTGTCAGTGTGGAATGTGGTCCCGACACTAACCAGTAATGAGCGCCAAGGTCTATCCCTCAATGGTCGATGCTAAGCAATCAAAGACACAAGATTTATCCTGGTTCCAGCCGAGGGCCGTACGTCCAGCAGTGGTGTGCTCGAGGCACTATATTGCTCAGCACCGGGGGTGCCTGTAGTGGGGCGGCTACAAGCAAGGCGGGAGAGGAGGCGTGGCCTCCAAGTCCCTGGTGAAGTGGCTGAAGATGTTGTGGGAGAATCGGGGAATGTATGTGGGGTGCGTCGTATGCTATATGTTGTCCCCTGTCCGTCTCCCCTGCGGCGGGGGAGTTCACCTTCCTTTTATAGGCCAAGGAAAGGGCGAATTACATGCATGTCGCACTATTCAGTTACATGGGGAAGTATGTTGCGCCACGCGGTAGAGTAGGCGGCCGCCTTGACGGTCCTTGCCGTGATCCAGCCATCATGGCGTATCTTGTATCCGAACAGTGGTGGCTTCGAGGGTAGGGGCGTAGTGGTTGGCAGTGATGTCCTCAAGCGGGCTCGAGGGGGTTGCTGACGACGATCCGTACGGGGCACAGTGGCAGGCGTGGCGGCGTGCCGTTCTCGCACGCCTCACAGCGCAGGAGCTGTTGCTACAGTGCCCGGCATGGAGTTGTACGCGCGGGGGGCGGCCGCCTGCAGTTAACAGTGGCAGGGATGGCACCCCGCCGGCCTAGCGTCTTGACCTGGCCCTGCAAGGTCACGGGAAAGCGTTTCGAGGGTGCGGCCGGCCCCCCTTCGAGGGCTCGGCATGTTAGCCGTACGGGAGTAGGCGGCGCGGCGTCACGGGGCTGACACCGGCCATGTCGCACAGTCTCCCACAGTGGCGGGGATGGGTTCCCCCTAGGGAGTTGGTGCAACAGGACCGGGGCGTGAGTCCCAGGCGCATGATGGCGCCGCCCCGCCGTTTGTCAGAGCATTAAATGCCCGTATCTGCGTGTGGGAACGGACGTGCGCGTGCAGAGCGCCCTCGAGCGAGGCGGAGCCCGCTCGAGGGAGGCGTGTACCCTCGAGCGAGGCGGGCCCGCTCGAGGGAGGCATGTGCCCTCGAGCGAGGCGGAGCCTGCTCGAGGGGACTTTTAAGTGGGCCGCCTCGGTGGGCCGCGGGGGCCACCGCGGCGTGGGCCGTGCCCCGCGTGCGTTTAAGAAAGATGCGCTTAGCTTTGGTTTTTTGCGGGTTTTAAGCGGGGGTTTCCCCATTTGTTTAAGGGGGACCCCCGTGTCGTCCCCCGACGCCGACAGACGGTCGGGCAATTTTTGCATGCGGGGTGACGCGAGGTGCTGCGCGGCGCCTACGGCGCGCGCTCGCCGGCATCCCGACTTGTAGCGAGGCGGGGGCGCAGGGGGAACGGGCGTCGGCGGGGGGGGGGGGGGGGCACAATTGTAGCGGCTCCATGGACAGCGCCACCTCGTCGTTCGAGGATGAGTTCGCGCCCCCGGGTGTGCTGCCCGACTACGCCAAGAAAGTCGTCCCCGCAGATAAGCTCGTCGAGCTCGCGCTGCTCTACCGCGAGCGCGCCAAGAGGGGAGGGAAGGGGTGGCACGAAAGAGGAAGGGAGGGGGCAGCACCGACGACAGTTGGAGCGAGGGATGGGGCGGCGGCGGGAGGAAAGTGGGAGAGGCTGGATTTTGCCTCCGCGCTGTTGGAGATCGGATTTTGCCTTAGCGCGATGCAAACATTGTACACCATGCAAACTATCGAATGCCTCTCCGATTTTGCTTCACGTTGTTGAGGTCAGTCTAAGTGGAGGAGGTTGCTCTACCGTTCAGCCTCTGCAGTTGTGTCACTGACGTGTGGGCCTCATCACCGTGGGACCCACATGTCAATGACTCAACAGCAGAGACGTGAACTACAGATGATCTCGTTCGGTCTAAGTATTTCTTTGATCCCATATCACCAACAATAATATACAAATATATTCCACATACAACTATATTACCTTAATTAATTTATCTCTAGATTATGATTATTAGAATGGAAATATTAGGTTAATTAATTTATCTCTAGATTATGATTATTAGAATGGAATTGATCAATTCCAAGGATCCAAACATTAAAAAAGATCAGGTGGCACAATTGCATTTTGTTGAGTTTCGATCTCAATCGATACACAATAGAAAGGATTTCTCATAGTAGGATTCCATTAATTACCAAGGAATGAATTGTCTTTGTATTGGGGAATTGGGTAAACCTTTCACCCTCAAATCTTCGGGGATTTTGGGACTTTCATGAATTCGGTAATTTGAACGAGAAAGGGCCAAGCAGTGTGTTTTGTCCTGTGATTTCCGAAGAACGCGGTCTCAACTTTCATGAATTATAACATGTGCACAATATGATCAGAAAACTTTCTAACCCAGATGAAATCTTCGGGCGAAAGGGTTCGCTGAAGATGCTTGAGTTCACGAAATTGTTCATGAATGTGTTCACGAAATTGTTCGTTAATGTGTTCACAGTTTCAAGAGGATGAAAACTTCGGGGAACCTTGCGGCTCGCGAAACTTGGCCTCGGTGCCGGGTTCGGACCTCCGAAGCATGAATCTATACGCTTAGTGATCTTCACGAATGAAGGCAATAGTCATGAACGGACCGAGTCAAAGGTGGGGTGTCATAAGTCCGGGTTCGAGGTGTGAATGAATGGCAAGCTTGCAAATATCAGAAGTTAGCTCCGTAAATTATGAGATGTAAAAGACATTCATGTACATGTTCCCATTTGGAATATTCTTTAGATCCGAGGGTAATATCAAAATGTAAAAGTCCCTTCGTCTCCCTATAAAAGGGGACCGGGGGCACGTGTAAAGGGGTTCATAACATTTAAGGAGAAATACAGGCTTTCTGAGATTCCTTGTCTTCGAGTTCTTGAGTTCCTTCACGAATGTATTCTTGAGTTTCTTCTTATACATGTTCGGGGGTTCCATCCGATTCTTGAATCCCCGACACTTTGACAATGGGGTAAGGCTCTCCCTTTATAGTGCCTCTAGGCTTATTTTACATTCCGAGAATACCCCAACCAGTTCAGCATATTCGAGGATTATGTTGTACAAGATTGTCTAAATGGCTCACGCGTGCAACATGAAGTCATGAACACTCAACGAGGTCATGTTTCACACGGTACCCTCTTCATGTTGATCATGCTTCTCACTCTGCTAACCTCGAGTCCTGATTCCAGAGTTTGCTTCCTTGTTTCTTCTTGCTTGGATTGCTTGGAGGATGGTGTCGTGACGAATAGACCTATCAACCTAGGGCAGTCTTGCAAGATGCTTTCTGGGGAAATCAGTAAAACCCTGTCACCCTCAAAATGTCAGATTATCAAAATTCATGAAACAGGTTCGCGAAACAGCTGTAGGAAAAAGGTTCAGATGTATGAAAAAAGGTGAAATGTAGAGTCCTAACGAGTTTCGGATGTTTCACAAGTTTTTGAACAAACATGAAAATAATGGCCGAACTAGGCCCTTGTATTCTAACTTTCAATCTGTTTTAGGATGTACGATTCTCGCAGAAGTCTGGAATCAGGAAATTGTAGAAGCCCGGAATCAGGAAATCGCGGAAGTCTGGAATCAGGAAGTCGCGGAAATCTGGAATCATGAACTGGCGAAGCTCTGGAATCACGGACCTGCGAACTTATGCGTTTGGATCCCCGAAATTCGGGAGTCATGAATGAGAGTTCGGAAATCAGAAAGAAGCCAAGTCAAAGACGCTACCTCAAAAAGTCCGGGTTTGACGTGTGAACTAGTGGCATGTTTGTAAATGTATGAAATCAGCCCCGCAAATCACGGGATGTAAAAGACATTTATGTATATGTTCACACAAGGAATATTCCCTAGAATCGAGGGTATTTTCGGGATGTAAAAAGTCCCTTCGTCTCCCTATAAAAGGGGGTGCGAGGGCACGTGTAAAGGGATTCACAACTTTTGAGGCAAGTACGGGCTTTCGGAGATTCTTTATCTCCCTTTCGCAACTCTAGTGACTCTTGTTCGAGAATCGTGTGTTCGGGGACTCTATTCGATTTTTCGGACCCCCCAACATTGGCGCCCACCGTGTTTCAGCCGAAAAATAACTCACGATGCCACCGCAGAAGAGATCGAAGAAGAACACTCCCGCTGAGATCGACCAAGAAGAGCACCACCATGACGAAGACAACGGAATCTATCACATTCTTGAACCTTCGAACATCACAGACCAGGAATGAAGAGCAAAACTTGAGGCTTTCCAAAGAGCAAGAGCTGAGAAGACAGCACACACTTTAGAACAACCTGCAGAACAACAAACCCATGAAAACGATGATGCTGCTGTTGATGATGATGATAATGATGATGATGATGATGATGATGATGATGATGATGATGATGACGACGAGGCCATAGACAAAGAACTAGAAAGAGTTCAGCAGAAAATACAGCAGCTACAGAAAGAAAAATAAAAATTCGCGAACCAACTGCAAGCAAAAAGAAAGGCCTCTGAGAAGCTAGAAAAACTTAATCAGGCAAAAGAGCAAATTGAGGCAATACAAAAAGAAATTAAAGAAATGCAAGAACAAGATAACAGTTCACTATGGCAAGACTCACCACACCAAAACTCTGGTCCGTACAGAGGAACCCCGAAAGAAAATGTTTTCGCGGGTAATGGAATCTCACATTTCGTGGATCTTGAATCACCACTCTCCATAGGCTTGCAAACTGCACCATGGCCTTCAAAGTTCAAACCCGTATCCCTACCAAAATACAATGGTTTTGGAAACTCCAGACAATTCCTCATGAGGTACGAGTCGGCAGTAAACTCAGCCGGAGGAGATGATGTTGCGCTAGCCATATCCTTCATTATTTCCTGTGAAGGT
Organism: Cenchrus americanus; assembly: GCA_947561735.1. Classification (NCBI taxonomy): domain Eukaryota; kingdom Viridiplantae; phylum Streptophyta; class Magnoliopsida; order Poales; family Poaceae; genus Cenchrus; species Cenchrus americanus. The sequence continues at coordinate 27,471,128 of OX387242.1, read as the reverse complement.
CCAATTCTGAATTGGTATTCTCTGCTACATCCACACTCAGTCTGCAGCTGGGTCGATCTCAAGACGAAGTTCATGCAGGCATTCCAGATATTTCATGAAACGACAGTCAAATCACCAGACTTGTACAACTGCAAACAGAAAGATAGAGAGATATTACGGAACTTCGTAAGAAGGTTCATGCAGCAGAGATCCCAGATTCCCGAAGTGGATGACAAAACAACGATCAAGGCATTGATCAAGGGTCTGACTCCAGGACCAACAGCTTCACATTTGACACGAAAGAAACCCAAGACAATTGATGAACTTTTTCATGAACTTAAAGAGTACATCTTGTCCGATGACGATCATCGCAGAAGAGTAGCTGAATGAAACAAAGCATGACAAGGCAATAGAGAAATGACTTGGAGACCTCAATCCCAGAATCCGCGAAACATCAACAATGTGGAAAATCCTCAGCCCAACCAGAACAACAGACCAAGCACAAGAGAAGGATTTGCACCCAGGGGAAGGGGAAGGGGAAGGGGAAGGGGAAGAGGACCCCCGAAACTCACAAACCAAAATCCAAGAGGACATAGCACCGAAGGGTGCCCAGAAAACAAGAAGAATATGCCAGGATTCAGCAAAAGAAGGCAATGATGAGCATCACCTCCTCAATGTCGAACCAACTTTGCCTGAACTTCTGGCAGCCACACTTCATGAATTCTCAACCAAATCCAGCTGCAATGCAGCAATTTCAGCAACCACAACCATCCTGGAAATGTTCTCAGTAGTTCTACTCTCACCCGCAGGCAATTCAGTCAGTCCAGCAACCGCAGCCAATCCGAGAAATATTGCCACCACCACCGGCCAGTTCGTCAAGACCAGAATCAAGTTCAAGACCCCAGAACTCGAAAGCCTTGCCATCTTTCAGAACAATCATGCCAATCACAGGAGGGTCAACCATGGAATTTGAAACCAAGAAGTAAAGAAACAACTACTTCAGATCTGTGAACACCATCATCAACCACGGTCCAGCTGCGCGACCAGAGTGGGCCAAGGTGCCAATCACTTTCACTGAAGATGATTTCAGATTGAAATCCATGAACCATAATGATGCCATGGTCATCAAAGTGAATATAGATGGATGGGTTATCAGAAAGATCTTGGTAGACAATGGAAGCTCGGCAGACATCTTATTCTTGAAAACTTTCGAGAAAATGAACTTGAGTCAGCACATGTTGCATCTATTAGAGTACCCATTGCAGGGTTTCGGAGGAAAACCAATCAAACCAGTTGGAAAAGTATCCCTTCCCGTATCTTTCGGAGATCTTGACAACACCAGAACAGAAACTCTCACTTTTGATGTGGTTGACATCTATCACCCATATCTCGTGATTTTCGGCAGAGGTTTCATGAACAAATTCGATGCAGTCATAAGACAACAGTTCTTGTGTATGAAGATACCAGCACCCAAAGGGGTTATCACTATGTTTGGCGATCAGCAAGAGGCTCGAAATATAGAAAAGGGCCATACTTCGGGTCAAACCAACGTGTATCAGCTGAAGTCATCTGAAGAAAGGAAAGAACCTTACGTAGAAGCCAAGCGAGACAAAGAAAAAAATCGAGATAGCGGCAGACAGTGAAACCAAGAAAGTTTACTTGGATGCTATGTATGATAGAGCGGTCACAATTGGGGCTCATCTCAACCCCGAAGAAGAGAAAGAGCTTATACAATTCGTGAACAAGAATAAGGATGTATTTGCCTGGTCAGCCAAAGATTTGCAAGGTGTCGACAGAGAATCATCGAACATACCCTAGAAACAGATGAAAAAATAATTCCGAAAAAATAGAAACTTTGGAAAATGTCCGAAGAAAAGGTAAAAGCGGTTGAAGCTGAAGTGCAAAGGCTGCAAGACGCAAAAGTGATCAGAGAAGTAAAGTATCCAGTCTGGCTGGCCAACACTGTACCAGTGAAGAAGAAAAATGGAAAATGGAGAATGTGCGTAGACTTCACAGATTTGAACAAGGCATGCAAGAAGGATGATTTTCCCTTGGAAAGGGTAGATAAAATCGTGGATGATGCAGCCAACAGTGAAATGCTCTCACTCCTGGACATGTTCTCAGGATATCACCAAATAAGAGTGCGCAGAGAAGATGAAGAGAAAACGAGCTTTATCACTCCGTTCGGAACATTTTGTTTTGTAAAAATGCCAGAGGGGCTGAAGAATGCAGGATGCACATTTTCGAGAATGGTAGAAATAGTCCTTCACCCTCAACTTCAAAGAAACATTTTGGCATATGTGGACGACATAGTGGTCAAGAGTGTCCGAAGAAAAGATCATATCAGCGATTTGGCAGAAACTTTCGCGAATCTCAGAGCAACGAACCTAAGATTGAATCCTGAGAAATGTGTCTTTGACATTCATAAAGGGAAAGTTCTCGGATGTCTAGTCTCAACAAAGGGAATAGAGGCGAATCCCGACAAAATCAAAGCACTAATAGAAATGCAAGACCCAGTTTCGGTGAAGGATGTGCAAAAACTGACAAGGAGAGTTGTCGTGCTCAACAGATTCATTCCCAAGGCCGCAGAAAGAAGTTTGCCATTCTTTCAAGTTCTCAGAAGTTCTAAGAACTTTCAGCGGTCTGAAACTCAGAAGCAAGCTTTCCAAGAACTCAAAGACTACTTGTCCAATATGACCAAGCTGTGCCCTCCCGAGCCAAGATCACCATTTCTGATATATGTGTTTGCATCAAATTCGGCAATGAGCGCTGTGTTAGTGCAAGAGAAAGAGGAAGAAGGAAAGTTAAAGCAGGTCCCAGTGTATTTTGCTTCAGAAGCTCTCTCTGGCTCGAAACTCTTTTATTCTGAGCTGGAGAAAATAGCATATGCAGTCATCATGACTGCGAGAAAGCTAAGACACGAGAGTCACAGAATAAGAGTCTTCACAAATCAACCATTGAACGATTTGTTTGCAAATAAAGAAGCATCCACCCGAATCATCAAATGGGGCGCTGAACTCTCAGAATATATCGTAGACTTTGAGAGAAGAAGCATAATAAAATCGCAAGTCCTGGCTGATTTGTCGTAGACTGTACTTCGCCAACCCAAAATCTTGACGAAGAAATGCTTTCACCTTGGGTAGTATAGTGTGATGGAGCTTGGTGTCACAAGGTAGTTGGAATTTCAGCGGTCGTAACATCTCCAATAGGAGTTGTGATAAGATATGCAGCTCGACTCATATTCGCGAAAGATGAGCATTCCACGAACGACACAACGGAGTACGAAGCCTTACTCCTGGCATTGAGAAAGATGAAAGCTCTTGGTTAGCAAAACTTCATCATCAAGACAGACTCCAAAGTTATCCAGGAGCATATCGAGAAAGAGAGCGAAGCAAAAAAATCCTGTACTGATGAAATATCTTGAAAAGGTCAGGGAAATGGAAAGACATTTCAAGGGATATTCAGTACAGCACATTCCAAGAGATGAAAATAATGAAGCAAACAAGCTAGCCAGAGCAGCAGCCAGAAATCAAGTAATGCCTCCAGACGTGTTCTTCAAAATCATCAAAGAACCGTCCGTCAAGGAAGAAAAGCCGAAAATCGTGAATGTCATAGAAACTCCCGATTGGAGAGTAGAAATCATGGCATACCTGAGGGGTCATTATGAACCGCAAGACGAATTGGAAGAAAAGAGATTGAAGCAAAGGGCCAGGGGCTATGCGGTAGTGAATGGAGAGCTATACAAATCGGGAGTTACTGAGTCGTGGGCTCGTGGCTAAGGTGCATAACCTCCGAAAAAGGCCTCAAACTTCTCAAAGAAATTAACAGTGGATTCTACGATGCACACATAGGCACAAGGGCCATAGCAGGCAAGGCAATAAAGCAAGGGTTCTATTGGCCTACCATAAACATTGATGAGAAAACACTAGTTCGGCAAAGTGAAGCATGTCAGAAAACGGCGAATCAACAAAACCTACCTCCGTGCCAGTCCATCTAATCCCACCATCATGGCCCCTGCAAAGGTGGGGAATGGATCTAGTACGACCGCTACCAGCAGCTCAAGGAAACTGCAGATTTGTAGCTGTCGTTGTGGACTATTTCACAAAATGGGTGGAAGCAAAACCACTCACGAACATCAAGGCACCAACAATTCAGAAGTTCTTGTGGCAAAACATAATCTGCAGATTTGGAGTTCCGAGAGAACTGACTGTTGACAATGGGAAACAATTCAACTGTTACACTTTCAAAGAATATTGCAAGTCTTTGGGCACTCATGCGAAATTCTCATTAGTGTATCATTCGTAGTCTAACGGAGTAGTTGAAAGGGCAAATGGGCTAATATTCTCAGGAATCAAGAAGTGCTTGTTTGACCAAAAGAAGGGCAAATGTGTTGATGAATTGCCGAGAGTAATCTGGTCCGATAACACTACTGTATCAAGAGCGACAGGTTTCACACCTTTTCGCTTACTCTTTGGCACTGAAGCAATGACACCAGAGGAAATCAAGAATGAAAGTATGAGAGTGCTGAAAGCAAAAGAAATCAAAGAAGTCGACCATAAAGTAGAGAAGGATATGATTGAGTTAACAATCCTCGAAGCTGCTGAGAACATCGAAAAATATCAGAAGGAAACTAAAGCATGGAAGGACAAAAAAGTGGTCAGAAAAGACATCAAAACTGGCGATTTGGTATTGAAAAGAAAGAAGGACTGGGAGAACCCTGAGAAACTTCATGAATCTTGGGAAGGGCCATACATAGCAAAGGAAACAGACATGCCAGGGGCTTTCCGTTTGCTAGAACAAAATGGCGAAGAGTTACCATATTCGTGGAATGCTGATAGCCTGAAAAGGTACTACCCTTGAGAATTCCAGAGTTAGATAGATTTACTTTAAAATATTTTCTTTTTTCGAAAGTTTACATTCTAGAAAAACAAAACCCGAATCATGAATCTATAAGTGATTTCGGGAACAAAAACATTTGCTTTCCTTTTCGCAATTTCATTAGAATAAGAAGGACCGTACTCTTTTCCTTGCAAAGGGGGCTCTAAATCAAGAGGCAAGGTTTTTAACGAAGCGGGTCTTCTGTAAATACTCTTTGTGATATATATGAAAAGAGTCCCCCCCAGTTCGTGCATTTTGTGAATTTTATCGTGTGAAAGGCTCCTTGATAGCCAGAATTCCATTGTGAAAAAGAAAAGTTCGTGAAAAGGCTCTTTGATAGCCAGAATTCCATCGTGAAAAAGAAAAGTTCGTGAAAAGGCTTCTTGATAGCCAGAATTCCATCGTGAAAAAGAAAAGTTCGTGAAAAGGCTCCTTGATAGCTAGAATTCCATCATGAAAAAGAAAAGTTCGTGAAAAGGCTCCTTGATAGCCAGAATTCCATCGTGAAAAAGAAAAGTTCATGAGAAGGCTTCATGATAGCCAGAATTCCATCGTGTGAAAGAAAAATTCGTGAAAAGGCTCCGTGATAGCCGAGATTCCATTGTGAAAAAGAAAAGTTCGTAAAAGGCTCCGTGATAGCCGAAATTCCATCGTGAAAGAGGAAAAGTTTGTGAAAAGGCTTCGTGATAGCCAAAGGCTCCATGAAAGCCTAAAATCCCACCGTCAAAGGGATTCCCACCGAAAGGCCTGAGACAACAACAAGTTGTGGCCCAAATCCCACCATCAAAGGTATTCCCACCGAAAGGCCTGAGACAACACAAGTTGTGGCCTAAATCCCACCGTCAAGGGGATTCCCACCGAAAGGCCCGAGACAATAATAAGTTGTGGGCTAGTTCCCACCATGAAGGGATGTTTTGCCAAAAGTTTCGGAAATAAATGAAAATTACGACTAGTCAAGTGTATATGTTCTTGTTAAAGAATTTTTGTGAAGTTCACAAATTACATTTACGATGATTAATTTCCTTTCAAGAGGCAAGGGGCTCGAGTGAAGATTCGTAAATAATCATGATTGAAGCAACTGAAGGTTGGGATATCAACCAGGGCAAGTGTGCCAGGTGAGCTAAGTCCACAAAATTCGTGAAACATATTTTGTCGACTTGCATTACAGATTTCAAAATTAATGAAAAATTCACAAACATTTCAATGAGCAAAACATTAAGAGAGAACTCTAACTTCCTTAGTCTGCCTCGAATTTTTTTCATGCAAAACGGCAAGGTGGGGGAGGGTGACGTTTTTTCTCAAGAAAAACGTCTTTATTGCCTTAGTTTCATAAAAATTTCGATAAAGTATTATTACAATTACATCAGGGATCCACAATTTTTAATACGAAAGATGAACAATGTGTCCTGGATCGCGGCTATTATTCTCAACAACATCACTGGTATAAGCGAAGTCGAGTCCAGTAGTGATTGGGCTAAAGGGCTCCGTCTTCAAAAACTTCGAAGAACTTGAAGCCGCAACAATGGGACTGTAATCTTCACGAAGAAGAAAGAACAAAGAAAGATCGAAACGATTCATCGAAAACTTAAGTGAGACTTCAAGCCAAAAATCGGAAAAATCTCGTTCGGGGTAAGTTTCTTTGAACAGCCGCCATGCTTCGCCACTGACAATCATATTCCCACGATGAGTCCGCAACGACAACACATCCTGCACAGGCCCAACTTGCAGGACCTGCGTAGGTTAAAGTTTACAAGACGAATTGTTCAGATAAAGTATCACAACCCCACGAATTTACATATTTACACAAATCGCCTCAATGGGCAAGTTTTTCGGCAATCTCAGCCGGTGATATCAACCTTCAGAGAACCTTCCTCATGTTCAGAACTTTCTTCAGCATCGCTACCGCTGCTGCTACTGTCACTACCGTGTTCGCCAGATTCTTCGTCAGCGTTGCCTGCGCCTTCATCATCATCTTCAGAAGAGGAGTATGGCAACTCGATGCTTTTCCCTCGCCTCTCCTCTTCAATCAGCTGAAAAGAACAAAGCAAAGAATCTAAGAAAACTGAAAGATAAAAGGTCCTGAATTTCCAAAAAGCAACAGTGTTTCCGAAGAAAAAACCTTCTCTAGTTTGGTACGGGCGATGTTCTTTACAACTTCCTTTCCGCTAGAAAACCAAAATTCTCTCGCGAATTTGGCTTTGATAGCTAGAACATCAGCATTGGATCGAATCCGAGAAGTGCTCAAAGCATAAGGGAATTGCGGAAGCTTCTCGTGGAACTTCACGAGATCAGCGCAGTCGAAGTCGTGAAATAATTTAAAGATACTATTAGTTGAAAAAGCGGCAGCAAAGTCATTGGCACTAGAGATAACTTCAGGAAGAGCTTTGAATTCCGTGTCAATCCACTTGATAAAGTTAGTCATTCCTATGTCAACAGGGAGTGGAGCGGGACGAACACCGAAATCCATCAAGGTTTTGTAGTATTCCTTGAACAGAAGCTTCAGTTTGCTGAGAATGTTTGAAATCTCTTTTCCAGAGGCTTCATGTCGATCATCTAACGCTTTCTCAAGTTCATGAATTTTTTGCTCCTTACTACTGAGAGTCTTCGCAAGATCAACATTGTTTTATACAAAGATCTTCAGCAGTCTTGGAGGACTTATTGTGATCTTTGTGAAGATTCTGGATCAATCGCAAATCATCATCATGAGTTTTTTGAAGTTTCTCAAGATCTTTCTTAGAATGTTTAAGGGCTTCCTCGGCGACCTTCTTGCCATCATTCGCAATCTTCTTGTCATCCTGGCACTGCTTAAGGGGATCAGCTAGTTCAACCACTTTCTTTTCAAGGTCTAAGTTCGCAGCCTGGGCCAGATCAAAGTTGCGCTTCAACTTCTTAGATTCTTTGGACAGTTTGTCAGTAGCTTCTTCTTGCTCAATCAAACGTTCGCAAGCAACCTTTCCAAGAACAGAGGCATTCAAGGCATAATCCTTCTGGTATCCTGCGATCTTAGAGGCTGGATATGACTGAAGAAGTGCCTCAAATTCTGAAAAAATCACGAGACAAAGTCACAAACGGAAATTCATGAAGTCTTTAGACTAAGGGACCAAGGAAAACAACGAACCTTTCTTGCTAAGATTTTTAATGGTAACCTTCTTCCCTAAACTCGCAGAAGGCTTGTTCAGAGAAGTGGAAGGTTTTTTTGAAGAAGTGCAAGGTTGCTTTCCAGAATCACGAGCAGTTTGTCCGAGCAAATGAAGCGTCTGTTCTGAAGCTTCATCTCCTGTTTCATTAGTAAATGTGGGTGATTTCCAAAGTGTTAAAACCCTAGACGCTCCATCTCCGATACCAACCACCTTATAACCAACACTTAGCAATTCACCACGGTGTGACGTACCAAAACTTTTGTTGAAGGCAGCAACGGAAGGAGAGGGGTCTTGGCCTTCAGGGAGATCTTCACGAATCTCAATCAAAGGAGCATCTTGTACAGGATCTTCACCTTTGTGAATGGTTAGCTCAAGTTCCTTCGGGAATTCAGAGGAAGCCTTGTTGGAGGGTCGAGCTTCAGCAACTTCAATTGCTGCAGCTGCAGCAGGCGTAACAACTTCTTTCTAAACTTCAGAAATGTCATCTGAAAATATTTCAACATCCACAAAATCATTCTCAGAACCTGGAGTACAATGTCTACGAACATTGAATCTCAAGTCAGGCCATAGGCAAAAGCAAAAACCTGTTCTATGTTCGTCGACCAAGTCATCAAAAGCGGCGGGAACGCGCCGAACTTCAGCAGCTGCAATCTTCTTCGCGGCTTTCTTCATCTTCTTTCGGCTAAGTCCAGTAAGGCCAATGGCAGCTTGAAGTTCAGCATCCGAAATAACCTCAGTTGACTTGCTTTCGTTTACTAGATTCAAGAGATCTAGTCTTCTCAAGACACACAGTAGCAGAAGAAGTTCCATCATCGATTCCCTTCCTTTTCTTTGAAGATGATCTTCTAGAAGACTTCGGAGGTCCAAATGAGCAGCTAGCAACAGCAACAGCTGGGGCTTTCTTCTTGATTCCTGGGCGGCGAGAGTGGAAGTATTCGTCACCACAAACTTCAGAAAAGACACGATTTATCCTTTCCTTGTGCTTCACCAGATTCTTGGAAGCTTTATATTCATTCATGGTAGATTCACCAATCATGGCATTCACTTTCTTTTCAACTTCGTCCATGAAATCATTAGCGCTCTGATCTTCAGGGAGTTGAATGCTGAATCGGGGAAAAGGAACCTCCTGTGCCGCCCAGTTTACATTAAAGGTTACAATCTCACTAGGAGCCCATCCATATGAAATTGGCCAAATATTCGCAGCAACGAATTCTTCGATAATGTCTCGGCCACCGAGAATTGTACAAGCTAAGTGAAAGGCACTCTCGCAGTTCCTGAAACCAACTGCACGATGATTATAGGGAGCAGTACAAGTAGCAGTTAACTCCTCAATGGGCGAAGAAAGAGGAAACGCTGGTCCTTCATAATCGGGAATCTTTGACATGTCTACTTTCACATAGAACCAATAAAAGTTCCAATCTTTGGTGAAGTTTGTCTTGCAGCAGGGCGCAATCTGAATCCGTGTAAGCCCCCTTCGCGTATTTTGTCGGCGAGTGTTGAAAGTACAGCAGCTGTAGTGCGATTCGTAATATTTGCCGTGAGGAACCAGGTTGAGAAGCACCTTGGTCCGTGTGTGATGAGTGATTGACCGGATGGTTTGAAGCTTTGTGTGTGTAGTGTTGAGTTGTGTTGTGTGTGTTTTATTTTGTGTATTTACCTTATTGTTTATGTGGTGTGTTGTCAATGCACTCGTGAGGAGTGGTTGACAACGTTGTGTGGACCGACTCTTGGCCTAGTATTGCGGTGTTGGTTGCGGCTTGGTTTGCGTTGGTGCGGGTGAAGAACGGCGCAAAAGGTCTTAGCCTTGCGGGGCCTCCGAGGAGTGGAGAGACAAGTAGGCTTGGTTCGAGGGACCCGTGGCCGACGGGATCAAGTGCGAGCCGCATGGTGCAAGAAGAGCAAGACGAAGTCGTGGACATGGAGCCGGTGCATCGGTGGTGGCCAAGTCAAGGAACGAGGCAACACTGAGTAGACCGTCCGGGGCGCCGCGAGGTGAAAGGCTTGGCGGGCTCGACGCTTGGCGTGGTGAGGCCGGGCCGTGTACGCGGGGTTTGGTGGTTTGGCCACAAAACCATCGGAGGAGGGTTTCTCGGTTTGGGCCTCAAAACCGAGCCCGAGGGCCTAGCGTGACGGAGACGGTATCCGGGTGCGTCGGGAAGCTTCGAGGCGGGCGACACACGGCATGATCTAGGTGCTTGCGTTGGGAGGACGTGAAGGCCTGATGGATGCGCGGCCGTCCGATGGTGAATTTCATGTGTTGACCAAAATGCCCCTGTGAGGGCTTGTGTTGTACTCCTAGTGTAGGGGCACTTCGGTCTTTTCCGGAGGGCCTATATATAGGAGGAGGGGGCTGAATTTTCAGCCAACTCTTGGGCTAGAGGCTGCTGTACTCTTTCATTTTTGGAGTGCTTTGGGAGAGAGGGAGAGAGGGGAGAGTGGCTCTTTGATTGGAGCTTTTTGCAATCTTAGATTTGGTTTCTAGGAGCGGCTTGTAATCGATTGGACAAGATATTCATAGTGATTTCATCCTCTAAATCTTGTGCCAATCTTTCTATTTCCGAATTTATTTCATTGCTTTTTCGGAGCTCTTTTTGTGCTATTTTTGTGCTTGTTTTTGGTGCCTTTGTTCTTGGTGTGATTCCGCGGATTTGAGTGGGTTTCTCCCCGGATTTCTTTGAGGGAAACATGGATGGATGTCTAGTGCATCTTTGTGATTGATCTTGTGCCCTCAAACGCCGGGAAACCACTTCGATTCAAGGATTTTCGTTCGGTGCTCTAGCTTTTGGTGGTGTTCAAAGGATCCGCGATTCCCGATGATTTAGGGAGTTAGGAGACGAAATTTTTGGGGTATAGCATCCTTGGTTGATGCTTTACATGTCCCCAAACTCTTGTCTCAACAGCTTCTATCGTTAGGGAGATCCGGTGATGGATTGGGAGTGTTGACTTTCGGGGTCGAGCGGTTTTCGGTTCGTTCGTGCACGGCGGACGGTCCGCGAGGGCCGGGAGGACGGTCCGCGTGTACAGTGTTCTTCGCGTGTTCTTCGTGTTCTTGCTCGGCTTTGCTTTCGATCCGATTTTGTTTTGGTTTTTCGTTGCAGCCGGTTTGCGGACGGTCCGTGGCCCGCGCGGACGGTCCGCCCGGTCTTCGCGGACGGTCCGTTTTTATCGGATCGGTTCTGGTGGTTCTGTTCGCTTTAACGGACGGTCCGCGGCTCGGGCGGACGGTCCGCGGCAAGGTGCGGACAGTCCGCGGTACCATGCCGGACGGTCCGCGCGGCCATCACGGACGCTCCGCCCCCCCGGCCGGACGGTCCGCCGCAGCTCGGTCGCTTTGCTCTTTGGTTCGATTCCTCCCTCCTTCTTTCGTGCTTCCGCGTGTGCTTCAAGGAATCGTTCCTAGGACTTGAGGTTGATCCATAACCTCGTTGTTTTGGCAATTGGTGTGTGATTCGTTCCATCGCTTGTGCGTGACCGGGTTCTTTGAGAAGAATTTTTACCGGCTCCTATTCACTCCCCCCCCTCTCTAGTCGCCATCCGATCCTTCAGGCCGTCGCTAATTTTGATGACTCCCGGCTCAATGACCAGCTCAAATAACCTCGCGAACACGTCAGCGCTGAAGTTACATCTGAAGGTTTTCATGATCCAGAAGAATTTTGATAACCCCAGAAATGAGTTTGGCGATAGCTGATGGATTATCACTGAAAACTTATCCAAAATAGCAATCAACATAGGATCACAAGGAAATCTGAGCCCGCGGGTGAAGAAGTCTCGAAAAACCACAACTTCACCCGGTGCGGGAGTGGGGACTTGCTTGTCGAGAGGGGCACGACCATCACCAGCAGGAAAGTAACCAACAGCCTCATACTCCCGAATCAGATTTGTAGTGACCTTGGATTCACCAAAAACAAACGAGGCAGGCATGGATTTTGATTGTTTAGCTGTAACGAGATCCCTGGGGTCAGCTTCATCATCTTCGAGATCTTCTCCTTCCGATCTGACTTCCCCCTCTTCACGAGTTTTCGAGTCATGGGCACTGGCATTGCACAAGTCACTTTCCCGAACATGAATGTCCTCAAATTCGTGAACTTCATCTCTGTTCGGCGACAAGCCGGCAGCAGCTAGTTCTTCGGAAGTCATTGGTCTCGCAGTGCTTTTAGTTCGAGCCACCTAGTTGAAAGTTACGAAAGTGTGAACATAGATACAAGATTTCAAAATATGATGAACTAAAAATTGTAGAAAATAAAAGTTCAAGGAAAATGTGAAAGTACCTTGTGAATCAAGAGAATAATCTGAGATTTGCGCAGGCGAAAATGTGAGTGACTTCAGCGAAGATTCTCGAAAATCTTCAGGAGAGCCGAGGAGACGGTGAAAATTTTCTACGGCCCAGGCTCACTATATATAGGGGCGGGGAGGGTAGTTTCAAGAAACCGCCTCATTTCGACCGTTGCGAGATTTTCGGAGGACGCGTGTCCACTCCGACGTTCTGAGGGTGACGTTTTTTACGTAAGTTTAAAGGTTTTCGTGGAAACAGGTCATCGGAGTCAACCCGTGTCACAACCGGATTTAAGGGCAAATCCGAATGCATAGAACACATGTGCGCCAGGATCAAGTTTCACACATGCGTTGACTTAGTGTATACCAAAACACAGTGTAAAAGCGTAAAGAGAGTATTAAAACTTTATTATATGACCGAATGTCTCAAAATCGTAACATAAGCGAGTACTAGCAGCGGTAAAGGACATCTAGGAAAGTCTTCAAAGCGTCCGTCTGAGCAGCAACCGGGTTGTGTAGATGCATATAAAAGAACAACAAGCATGAGCACATGTCATACTCAACAAGGGAAAAGTTCTATAACAACATGCAAAGGCTTTATGGTGGAAGCTTGTGGTTGCATAGCAGATCAACATTTTAGTTGGTCAAATTTTATTAAGCAAGCTGAATTACTAGCAAATGTAAGTTTATACCAACCCAGAGATTAACATAAGCATCATCATCATGAACGAAAATAAATGCAACAAGTTTAATCCATCTTCCATAGTTTACTCATGTGAGGGTCCAGGCCGCCCGTGACCGTGGGCACGGCTAACTAGTCAGTTGTACACTCTGCAGAGGTCGTACATCTTTACCCACAAGTCTCGTAAAAGTCCCGAAGAACTTTAGACCCAACCATGCGATGCTGATCAGGCACCATACCACACTACTGAGGTGTGATTGCATAGGGACGCTACGAGGCCGTTACAAAGATCCCCAGACGTAGGCTGCCCGCTAGGTTACCTGGTCAGTGCAACGTATAAAGCTCCCGGACGAGTACCGTGCCTTAGCAAAGCCCACACCTACGCCCGAGCAGGTCCATACGCCACTACCCGCCAGCCCCCAACTCTTATCAAGTAAAGCATGCCTAACACCTAGTTCACTAATTAATAAGCCAAGACAGAGCCATATGTCTTGTGGTTGCACTGTTTTCCTGGGTGGTTCTCCATGTTCCGATTAACACAGGTGATCTTGTTTAATGAAGGTACAACATAAGTAAAGCAAGATTAACATTGTTGTTCATCAAAACCACCATAATCCCAAGTTGAGCAACTAAGCATGGTCTACCCAACATAAACATAAACTCAGGTTGATCAAGGCACAGGATAAACAAAGCTAGTCAAACCTTAATAGTAGGACCCATCAATTTAATGCAAAGCAATAATAAATAACGGTGTAATTAAAATGCGTGTTGTAATAGGATTAACGGGAATGCAGCAAGGACTTGCCATCTACCAACGTTTGCTGCTGCTCAAGGTCTTGGAAATCTTCAACTCCGGCGTTCTCCACGAACGAACCGTCTTCTACGCACCACATCATTCACATACAAGCATACAATGGAATAAAATAAGAAACAATCACCAAACAGTACTAACAGAACTAAACAGGGGCAAAAATTCATTCTACTCGTCGAGACGATCGCATGGATATAAAGAACGCTAAAAACGGAGTTAAAACACGGAATATATGGAGGAAACAAGATTGGAGGACCTATTCGTAAATAACTACAGATTTTAGGGGCTAGCAAGGAAGATTCCCGAGACACATCAAATAGTGCTCGCGAATAGATCTAATCTGGGGGTTAGATCTGCAAAAAGGTTCGGGATGGATCTGTTTGCAAGGAATATAAAGATTTAGGGGTTTCCTGCAGATTGGTTAAGACACATAGTTGGATCTAAATATTTTCAGGATCTTGCAGGGGGTTAAATGCAAAGCGATGGCCTCTTCTTCTTCCTCAGGCCGCCGGCCATGGACAAGAGCTTCGGCTATCGGCGGCGCTGGCGTATGGAGCAGCCTCAGGCTCGGCCAAGGCAGGGAATAGAGAGAGGAAGTCGAGGGGAAACACATGGGGCACTCACCGTCGGCGGAATCGAACAGAACCGGCCGAATTCGAAGGTCAACGGCGCCGACGGTTCGGTCTGCCTCCAGCAGGGCGGCGGCACTAGCGGCTGCGAAGAAGGGCGGCGGCGCGCTAGGGCACGCGTGCGGGGCGACTCGGCTTCCCCTTTTATGGGGGCGCGCGGGGCACGCATGCCCGTGCCGGGGCGGCGGCGGCCGCCCAAGCCGGCGCGCGCGGTGCGGGCCCGCATGGGCCCCGCGCGGGCTGCGGCGGGCGGAGCGGGTTGGGTCGGGCCTCGGGCTTGGCCCAATCCGGTAGATAGGTTTTTTTTCGAATTTATTTTTAGTGCGAAAACAATTTCCAGAAAAGTCTAGAAATTGCTTAAAGGCACGAAAAATACTCCGAAATTCACAAAAGTTCCAGAAAAATTCCTAGAGATAGATTAAGACATGAACAATCCAAATAAAGCATTTGGAGCTCATGAAAAGATTTTAGAGCCTTCTAATAAATAGAAATAGCTCAAGGAAAATGAGAATAAATCCCAGAAAAATCCGGAAAATTCTCGGAAGGATTTGGACAGCACCTAAACGCATTTTTAAAACCTTTTTGCACCCAAGAACCACTAGATGCATCGACATGAATGCAACACACATAACTTTTATTTAATTAAGAAAATCAAACAAGGGATTTTTCTTATACTATATTTCCTGTAAAGAAAAATAAAAGTTGGGCAAAATTTTAAAATTTAGACTAAATCGTTGTTTAAGTTTTCTTCCTATTCACATCCTGAAATTGGAAATCCCAGGGTGTGACAAATCTACCCCCCTTAAAAGGAATCTCGTCCTCAAGATTCGGAAGGATAAAGAAAGATTTCGAGAACGATATGGTAGAACTGATGTGAGAACAATGTTGATAGAGAACATACCCAACATGGTCGTTGCATTTATGTGGTTCAATCTACCACGAGCGGAGCTCTGCTGTCCCTTAGCGCTTTGCGGGGTCTGGTTTCCATTCCTCATCTGCTGACTCTGCACTGGGGTATTCGGTACACTCCTCTGAGGACAGTTGTTAGCATAGTGACCAGTCTCTCCACACTTGAAGCATGTATTACCAACAGGAGTACTTGGCGCACTAGGTCTCACTGGGGTTCCTGCTGGGGTGTTCTGACTAGTCTGCAGGTCATTGGGGCGCGGAGTCTGTGGAGTGGAATGCTGCAACTCTTGAATGGGGTGCTTGAAAGGTTGATTGTTCCGCTGAAACTGTTTCTGCCCAGAGTTACCACTTGAACCTCCTACATGGGGTGTTGTTCCCTGCGGTGGAATGAAATGGGGACGAGTGATGCTCCCAAACTGCACAGAAGTAGTGGCCTTCCTCTTCAAATCTCTCAATTCTATGCTCATGGCCTCCAGGGTGATGGCCTTGTCTAACAGGTGCTGGAAAGACGGAAAAGTGTGAGACGTCAGCTGGTACCGAAGCGGTCCAGCCAATCCCTCCATGAAGCGCTGCTGCTTCTTTGGGTCATCTGCCACCTCCTCTGGTGCATAACGAGACAACTCGATGAACTTGTCCCACTACTCTGTCACTGACATTCCCCCCTATTGGAGAGAGAGGAACTCCTTCTTCATCAGCCTCATCAACCCTGCAGGAATGTGGTGGTTCCTGAAGCTCTCAGTGAACTCCTGCCAGGTGATGGCGTTTGGCGTAGCATGGGCGGTAGTGTAAGCATCCCACCATGCTCCTGCTGAACCCTGGAGTCGTCCTGCAGCAAATAGGACCTTCTCCCTATCATCACACTGAGCGGTGGTGAGCATCTTGCCCACAGTCTTCAGCCAATCATCAGCATCAAGCGGGTCTGTAGCATGAGTAAACACTGGCGGACGGTGGCTCATGAACTCCCTGTGCTTGTTCATGGGCGCCGGCTGCTGTGGCGGTGGCTGAGGTGGGTTGTTGGCTTGGGCCTGCATGTTGGCCACAGTGTTGGTCAGGTTCTCCAAGAGTTGTAGCTGATTCTGGAAAAACTGTTGCATGGCCGGATCCATTGGTGGTTGCTGTGCACTGCCTGAGCTGCTGCCTCATCCTTGGCGTGTCACTAGAGGTTGATCAACACCTGACCCGAAGATGGTGTTCACCATCTGAGAGTTAGGAACATTGACTTAGATGATTGCACAAAGAGAAAAGCTCGAAAGATTAAGCAGCGCAGACTTCCAGTTTAAGACAGATTCTGTCGACTCCAGACATTCAGGTATAACTCTCAACGTGGATAACCAAAAATTATGAGATTTTGAACAGTAAAACATAATGGAATTACGGAACTATTCCAACTGTAATCACCTCGATCGGAGCTCTATAACTTCAGATATAAAATAAACAAGTCGGGTATATTAGCAGTGCTAATAGATTCAGGTAACTCCAAAGTTTCGGGCATCCCTCTCTGACTATGTAATCAAAATTTCTGAAGTTTGGACAGACAAACACCCATGAAATTTCTGAACTTCTCCAACTGGATTTGCCTCAAATGGAGGTCTATGGCCCAAGATATAAAATAATGAAGTCAATGTATCAGCAGAGTTTTACAGATTCTGACCACTCCCATGTTTCATGCATATCTCCCAGGATATGTATTGTATGGGGCTGAATTTTTGACAGAAATTTTGTTATGAAATTTGTGAACTAACACAACTAGTTTTGCATCAATCGGAGCTCTGTAGCTCGAGATATAAACAAAACACTACTGCTGTGTCGAAAGTTGACGAGAACAGATTTGCAGCAAGATAGAGTCCAAAGTAGATGATTAAAGATTCAATAAAGGATTAGGAATGTGAAAGATGAAAGGATGATTGAGAAAAAGATTAACCCCAACTAAGCAAACTTAAACTAAACCAATGTCATTGTGGTTATCAACCCACAACACATTGCACTCAATCAAAGATCCAAATCAATCATTAACACAAGATCAAGCATTCAAACACACCACTAAACTAAGCACACCTAATCACCGATCGTGACTAGCGACTTCATAAGGATAAAGCCTAAAGAACCTAGATCCTAAGGAAGATCTTCAGCTTGAACATGATATGGTCATTAGATAACTGAGAACAACTGAGAACACAGATAGGGTAAAGATAGGGAAAAGTTAGAGAGCATAGAATAGATGCTAAAGATTTCCTAAAGCAAAAACAAGGTAACATAGAATGAAAAGATTGACCAAGATAAGATAAATAGCAAGTAGAATACCAAGGATGGGGGTAAAATCAAGGATAGGTATATTAAGAATGGAATTAAAGCATAGCACAGAGTAAGCATGGCTTCTAGATCATTATAATCCTTAAGTTCGACCAGTTTCTAACTAGGCTAACGTCCTACAGTAAACACGGCTCTGATACCACTTTGTCACACCCGGATTTAAGGGCAAATCCGAATGCATAGAACACATGTGCGCCAGGATCAAGTTTCACACATGTGTTGACTCAGTGTATACCAAAACACAATGTAAAAGCGTAAAGAGAGTATTAAAACTTTATTACATGACCGAATGTCTCAAAATCGTAACATAAGCGAGTACTAGCAGCGGTAAAGGACATCTAGGAAAGTCTTCAAAGCGTCCTTCTGAGCAGCAACCGGGTTGTGTAGATGCATATAAAAGAACAACAAGCATGAGCACATGTCGTACTCAACAAGGGAAAAGTTCTATAACAACATGCAAAGGCTTTATGGTGGAAGCTTGTGGTTGCATAGCAGATCAGCATTTTAGTTGGTCAAATTTTATTAAGCAAGCTGAATTACTAGCAAATGTAAGTTTATACCAACCCAGAGATTAACATAAGCATCATCATCATGAATGAAAATAAATGCAACAAGTTTAATCCATCTTCCATAGTTTACTCATGTGAGGGTCCAGGCCGCCCGTGACCGTGGGCACGGCTAACTAGTCAGTTGTACACTCTGCAGAGGTCGTACATCTTTACCCACAAGTCTCGTAAAAGTCCCGAAGAACTTTAGACCCAACCATGCGATGCTGATCAGGCACCATACCACACTACTGAGGTGTGATTGCATAGGGACGCTACGAGGCCGTTACAAAGATCCCCAGATGTAGGCTGCCCGCTAGGTTACCTGGTCAGTGCAACGTATAAAGCTCCCGGACGAGTACCGTGCCTTAGCAAAGCCCACACCTACGCCCGAGCAGGTCCATACGCCACTACCCGCCAGCCCCCAACCCTTATCAAGTAAAGCATGCCTAACACCTAGTTCACTAATTAATAAGCCAAGACAGAGCCATATGTCTTGTGGTTGCACTGTTTTCCTGGGTGGTTCTCCATGTTCCGATTAACACAGGTGATCTTGTTTAATGAAGGTACAACATAAGTAAAGCAAGATTAACATTGTTGTTCATCAAAACCACCATAATCCCAAGTTGAGCAACTAAGCATGGTCTACCCAACATAAACATAAACTCAGGTTGATCAAGGCACAGGATAAACAAAGCTAGTCAAACCTTAATAGTAGGACCCATCAATTTAATGCAAAGCAATAATAAATAACGGTGTAATTAAAATGCGTGTTGTAATAGGATTAACGGGAATGCAGCAAGGACTTGCCATCTACCAACGTTTGCTGCTGCTCAAGGTCTTGGAAATCTTCAACTCCGGTGTTCTCCACGAACGAACCGTCTTCTACGCACCACATCATTCACATACAAGCATACAATGAAATAAAATAAGAAACAATCACCAAACAGTACTAACAGAACTAAACAGGGGCAAAAAGTCATTCTACTCATCGAGACGATCGTGTGGATATAAAGAACACTAAAAACGGAGTTAAAACGCGGAAGATATGGAGGAAACAAGATTGGAGGACCTATTCGTAAATAACTATAGATTTTAGGGGTTAGCAAGGAAGATTCCCGAGACACATCAAACAGTGCTCGCGAATAGATCTAATCTGGGGGTTAGATCTGCAAAAAGGTTCGGGATGGATCTGTTTGCAAGGAATCTAAAGATTTAGGGGGTTTCCTGCAGATTGGTTAAGACACATAGTTGGATCTAAATATTTTCAGGATCTTGCAGGGGGTTAAATGCAAAGCGACGGCCTCATCTTCTTCCCCATGCCGCCGGCCATGAACAGGAGCTTCGGCTATCGGCGGCGCCGGCGTACGGAGCAGCCTCGGGCTCGGCCAAGGCTGGAAATAGATAGAGGAAGTCGAGGGGAAACACATGGGGCACTCACCGTCGGCGGAATCGAACAGAACCGGCCGGATTCGAAGGTCAACGGCGCCAGCGGTTCGGTCTGCCTCCAGCAGGACGGCGGCACTAGCGGCTGCGGCGCGGGCGACGACGCAGGCGGTGGCGGCGCGCTAGGGCATGCGCGCGGGGCGGCTCGGCCTCCCCTTTTATGGGGGCGCGCGGGGCACACATGCCCGTGCTAGGGGCGGCGCGCGGCCGCCCGGCACGGCGGCGCGCGTGCGGGCCCGCATGGGCCCCGCGCGGTCCTGCTGCGGGCGGAGCGGGTTGGGTCGGGCCTCGGGCTCGGCCCAATCGGGTAGATAGGTTTTTTTCGAATTTATTTTTAATGCGAAAACAATTTCCAGAAAAGTCTAGAAATCGCTTAAAGGCACGAAAAATACTCCGAAATTTACAAAAATTCCAGGAAAATTCCTAGAGATAGATTAAGACATGAACAATCCAGATAAAGCATTTGGAGCTCATGAAAAAGATTTTAGAGCCTTCTAATAAATAGAAATAGCTCAAGGAAAATGAATAAATCCCAGAAAAATCCGAAAAATTCTCGGAAGGATTTGGACAGCACCTAAACGCATTTTAAAAACCTTTTTGCACTCAAGAACCATTAGATGCATCGACATGAATGCAACACACATAACTTTTATTTAATTAAGAAAATCAAACAAGGGATTTTTCTTATACTATATTTCCTGTAAAGAAAAATAAAAGTTGGGCAAAATTTAAAATTTAGACTAAATCGTTGTTTAAGTTTTCTTACTATTCACATCCTGAAATTGGAAATCTCAAGGTGTGACAACCCGCTTCCCCTAGGGGCTACTATTGGGTAAAACCCTGTCACCCTCGAAATGTCGAATTATCGAAATTCATGAAACAGGTTCGCGAAACAGCTGTAGGAAAAATGTTCAGATTTATGAAAAAGGGTGAAATGAAGAGTCCTAACGAGTTTCGGATGTTTCACAAGTTTTTGAACAAACATGAAAATAATGGCCGAACTAGACCCTTGTATTCGAACTTTCAATCTGTTTCAGGATGTACGATTCTCGCGGAAGTCTGGAATCAGGAAATCGCGGAAGTCCGGAATCAGGAAATCGCGGAAGTCTGTAATCAGGAAGTCGCGGAAATCTGGAATCATGAACTGGCGAAGCTATGGAATCACGGACCTGCGAAATTATGCGTTTGGATCCCCGAAATTCGGGAGTCATGAATGAGAGTTCGGAAATCAGAAAGAAGCCAAGTCAAAGACACTACCTCAAAAAGTCCGGGTTTGACGTGTGAATTAGTGGCAGGCTTGTAAATGTATGAAATCAGCCCCACAAATCACGGGATGTAAAAGACATTTATGTATATGTTCACACTAGGAATATTCCCTAGATTCGAGGGTATTTTCGGGATGTAAAAAGTCCCTTCGTCTCCCTATAAAAGGGGGTGCGAGGGCACGCATAAAGGAATTCACAACTTTTGAGGCAATTACGGGCTTTTGGAGATTCTTCGTCTCCCTTTCGCAACTCTTGTGACTCTTGTTCGAGAATCGTGTGTTCGGGGACTCTATCCGATTTTTCGGACCCCCAACAATGCTTAACCTCGAGCGCGCCTTGCTTGAAAGGAACAAACATGACGGATTTTTTTGTTCGTGGGGGCTTAATGTCCCCAAGGGTTAATCAATGTATAAGGAATATATATCCAAAACAACCCACAACACTTGAGTTCATAGTGTGGCTCATTGTTCACTCGAGGTTGCGTAAAGAAAAACATCATGGACTTAGGATATCGTCTAGCTTCGAGGCCTGAACATATAAGTCACTTGAGGCTGCGTAGAGTAAAAGATACTATCCTGGAACCGATGGTACTCACCGTTGAATGACGATCCAAATTTAATGTACACAAGATAAAACCAACTTCTGACGGAGCGAAGCGGAGGCCCGCTTAAAACCGAAGGCAGGGCCAGAGCGACTGATTCCATTGGAGATTGATTCTCTCCACTTCTTGTAAGCCGTCGCCACTGGCGTTTGTAACCGGACTCCAATCATAGTGAAGTTCTTGCTGGCTGGCGCTTGTGGTTTTTTACCTCTCGTGTTGGGAGGATTTTCCACGTTAAATCTCGTGGCTCCTTGCGGTTTGGTTTCTTTGCTTTCGTCGATTTTATGGCATCTTTTATAACACTCACTAGCTTTGAGTGGCCACTGGAGTTCTTATTCTCCGCATGCTCGAGGCTAGCTTATTTAATTTCTTTCCCTTTATCTTTCTACTCGAGGCTGGTCGTCTCTAGATCCACTCCGACGCCTAAGGCTGACTATTTTCTGCGAGCCCCAACACATTTCAAAAGTTGTTATAATAGAGGGCGCTGAAGTCAACTAAAGGTCGAGTAATCCGCAAGTCACATGGTGAGAGTGGTGGTGATCTAGGTAATTTTAGCATTATGGGCTAATTGCTTGCAAACCCATCTCACATATAAACATTTTGTTGCCTATAGCAACACAATGACATGATTCTAATTTTTCTACAAAATTAACATGTTGGGTGCAAACCTTTTGCCTCACCAACATGAATGTCAAAAGCTCCTAAAAGAGGAAGCTTATGAAATTAAGAGCTGAGTCCCTTGGAAAATCTATCCTTGTTCCGCTGTACCTTATTTGTTGTTTAATTTCGTTGCATCTTATCATCTGAGTTCTTTGGAAAAGTAGGCCTTCTACGTCATCACCTATTTATTGTTCTATTTTATTGCTTTTCTCTCACCATTTTTAATGGTTTTATACAGAAGTATGCAGCTGATCTTTTTTATTAGTTGAACGTGCCATGCAAGAAAACCACCCTTAATTTTTAACTCTGGGGAGCAAAATATATGTTTCTATACATAAGTATGCAACTGATCCAATGCATTATATATTTTGGGTCCATGTTAGCTGCTCAGAAAGTCCTAGCTGTTGGGTTCCCTCATCCCTTAGATCATCAGGGTTCTAATTTCCAATGCTCTTGTAGGTATTCCGTTACCACATCATACATGATGCAGGAAATGAATATCCCACAAGATCAGGGCCGCATGTACTACTTGTAGATCTTTTTTTTTCCTTTTTGAGAATTACTTGTAGGTCTTTTTCTTTCTGTTTCACTATGCTTTTTTGTTTTCTTCTCTGTTACTATTTCTTTTCACCTGGTTTTTAGTATCCTTTTTCTGTCACTATAATCTTCTCTTGGACATATGCTAACGGGTACATACACCAAGCAGGCCGGGCGTTGTGTGCCATTGTGAGGTCCGTGGAGATGGCATTTTTTTCCTACGTGATATATAGATGATCATGTTCATGTTGTACAAGTATTTTTTAAAACTAAGTGCCCTGGGGGCTCGGCTCATATTGATGCGAGAAATCCGGGTTTCCCGTAGTTCAAGATATATATATATATACTCCTTCTGTATCAGAAATATCTTTTGTATTAAATTTGTTGTCCTGCATCTCACTTCCTGTTTATTTCATTGCTTCATCTCATCAACAGGACAAGTGCTTGGACGTGTATTACATTCCACCAGTAGCTAAATGTAAGAGAAGGAGGTTTTTTAAGTACACAATACGACCCACAGACGTACGGTAGATATATATTATTTGGAAAGAAATTTCCTGCTACGCCCCTCGTAACTATCTAAAACATTTCATATATTTCATTTCCTATATACAACAATACCATTTTACAATTTCGATAATACACTTACATATAGAATTAATCTCAATCGTCGGAACCTTACATATAGATCCTTTTCTATTACATTCAAGTCCTTTTTCAACCAGTCGTACTGGTTGTATTGTGTACCGTAAAAAACCTCAAGAGAAGACAATGCCTTGTAGTATGAATGAAGCATTAGAATAGGACGTATGGGAGACGAGATTAATAAATCATAAAGGACTTGTGGTTTTTGCTTCAATCTCCTTCAGAACGCTCTTCTCAAGATTATTTGTACTGAGATTGAGCGATGTCCCCAGTTTGACAGCACCATAGATGCGTTCAAAGTCGCGAAACATGAGGGTGCGGTAGCGCGGTCCTCACTAAGGAATTCCGCTGCCGGGCCGACGAGGCAGTCCGCGGTAGGCCTGATGAACGTCGCCACTGTCGTTCGCACAGCTACCGAGTTCGTCGCCACACGGTGCTCTATGCTCTTCAACAATCCATTGGTCACAACCTATGTCAAATGAACCAAGAGGTTATGAGAGGTGTCGACCTTGGATAACCACCTTTAAGTAGTCGATGGATATAATAAACCATTATGCCGATCGACAAACCATCAGTGAGTAACCATTATGCCGATCGACAAACCATCAGTGAGTAAAGGCATGTTTGGATCACCTTTAGTCTAATTACTAAAATTAGTCAGGCTAAAAAGTTTTAGTCACTCACTAGTTTGGAAGCAAGAGCTAAAGTGTATTAAGAGAGCATTAAAGTCCTTATTTCTCTCTCCCTTTCTTTTCTCTCTCCTCTCCCTCTCTCCTCTCCCACGGTGGATATGGCTTGGAGCTATTGGCAGCATGCATGTGGTCATTAATGAGGAAAGAGGAAGAGGAGATTTTAGTCCCTTTTAGCTCCCCACCCCCTACTAGCAAAGTTTAGCCTCAAGACTAATTTTAGCCTCATTTTAGCCTCACCTGTTTGAAAGTTTAGCTCCTGCTAGAGACTAATTTTAGTCAGACTAATTTTAGTTCCTATGATCCAAACATGCTCTAAATATAGAGCAAGAAAGAATTAGTGATGAATCACCTCGATTTGGCTGCCGAAGTTGACAATGAAGGCATTGGGCACGGCCTCTACCTTGATCCAGTCGCCCTTGTAGGCTACCTCAAGGCCAGGGACAGTGCTCGGGAGGAGTAGGGTGACGATGGTCCTGTCGTGGTGCGGCGGCAGGCCGAGCGTCAGGCTCGGGTCCGGGCACGGCGGGTAGTGGTTGACGTGGAGAACCACATCGCCGCCGGTGATGTCTCCTTCAAAGTAGTCACGGCGAAGCCCCATACCCTCGCAGAGGAGCCGCAGTATCTCCATTCCCAGGCCTCCCGTCAGCACGATGAACTTCCCAACAACCTCCCTGCGCAGGGCATCAATGTCGAATCACCATGAGCTGCTCATGATGAGCATTAATTTATACTAATTTTTTGGCTGATAAGCTGTGCTCGATCTGTTACCGGGGCCTATGGGGTTTGTCGGGCCAATTCTTGGAGCCGTTGCTGACGACGGGGAAGGGGCAGGAAAGGCTGAGGCAGTCTCGCCAATACCTCTCGCCGCCGATCTTGTAGGATGTGCCAGAGAAGAGCCGGTTTGCCTTGCTCCCATCCTCCGAGTACAGCTCCACCTTCTCGGCTACCGGCAACTGGAAGAACTCCTTGCACACTGCCTCCATGTCACGCATCGCCTGCTTGGAGACGCCATGGTTGACCACCTACAACATTTACCACCAACTTATTTCTCTCTTGGTGACTGTATAGCAATGTATATGTGGATTTACTGATCCAGGGGACGAAAGCACTTGCCTGGAAGAAGCCGAAATCCCTGCCGGCGGCGAGGATGCTCCGGCAGACCTCATCGTGACTGCCGGACAGGTCGATGATGGGCAGGGAAACAGCAGCAGAGGTGGCCGGTTTGACATGTTCGGATGGGAGGACGAAGCAGCTCGGGACGGTCGAGTGGAACGGGGTTGAGTGGAGCAAATTCTCCATGGAGAGATTATTAGAGGAGGAGGGCAAAACAGCAAGGAAGAACTTTTTAGTAGTACGTCTACTATAGCTTGCTAGCAAACCATTTTGTATCTTAAATTCTTAAATAAGCGATGTTTGGGCACTCTTGATTTGGAGTAACGTCACTTTCTGGACAAAGTCACAAAGAATTATTTGTGGAGCTGACCTTGGATATAATTAATAGTACTTCTCGGAGATTGACAAATCATGATGAACCAGTTCCTCGATCTCCCTCATTTTAAGGGCGTGTCAGATTAAAAATATTGAAGTCACCCTATTCCTAATGGTGTTTTTTTTTTGAGATCAGTCCTAATAATGGTGTATTGATGATGAGTCCAAACACGTAAAAAACTAAGGCTCCAAGCACGTAAAAAAACTTATTTCAATTTCTTTCTAGATGTTACTGCTAATTAAAGAGTTTTGCACCATATATAAGTTCCAATTCTATAAACTATATGTGAACATTTTAAAGATAAATGCAGAATTAATGTAAGTGGAATAATTGAGAACCACGGTCAGAAACAACGGATTCTAATTCTTGATGAAGACAAATGACCTTGGAAAAATTAAGACCACATATGTGTCCACGGAATATTAGTCTTGTTGCACGCTGGTTCGTTGGGGGAATGGGGAGTTGTAACAACCATATGAAATTCCATGACCAATATTTCAGTGAAATGCGCAACTAGCGGGCAACTCACTATGTAAGAAACCGACGAATTAAAGAAAACAACTCCCCAGGAGACACTACAGCAGCCGCCCGCTTCCCCGAGTGCCTAAAGCACTCGGGGAAGAGCCAAAAGCACTCGGGGAAGCCTTCCCCGAGTGCAACACTCGGGGAAGAGCTTCCGGGGATGCTTCTCACGGGAAAGAGCTCTTCCCCGAGTGCCAGAAATCGTGCACTCGGGGAAGACTTCCCCGAGTGCCACGGTAGCACTCGGGGAAGATTTAACGCCGTCGACGGGTTTTTTTTTTTTTTTCTTCCCCGAGTGCAACACTCGGGGAAGAATTTTCTTTTTTTTTGTAACCTCTTCCCCGAGTGCAACACTCGGGGAAGAAATTCTTTTTTTTTTTTTTTTTTGAAAATTCTTCCCCGAGTGCCAGGCGCAGGGCACTCGGGGAAGGGTGCTGTTTTTTTTTTTATTTTTGGTCTTCCCCGAGTGCCAGGCGCAGGGCACTCGGGGAAGGCTGCTGGTTTTTTTTTTATTTTTCGTCTTCCCCGAGTGCCAGGCGCAGGGCACTCGGGGAAGGCTGCTGGTTTTTTTTTATTTTTTGTCTTCCCCGAGTGCCCAGTGCCCAGGCACTCGGGAAGCCTCCTTCCCTTTTTTTTTGTTTTTTTTGTTTTTTTCTTTTGCTTTACGGTGTGACAAATAAAACATATATTTATATAAATCACAATTCAACTTCAATATCTCACAAACCACATTTATAAATGAAAAACGACACATCCAAAAGTGTGGCCAAACATATCCGGAATACATAAAAATGAGTGCACAAAAGTACAAACCACGTATCGAAAAGTACACATACAAACCACATATCCAAAAGTACACATACAAACCACATATCCAAAAGTACACATTATTCCAAGTTCACAAGTTCAATACATATAAACGAGTCCGCGGGTGGCTCACGGCAATCGGGATCCCGGCCCGACGTGCGACCCCGGCGAAGCTCCGGCGGGGATGCCCCGACGTGCATCCCCGACGACCCTCCGACATGGTTCGACGACGCCCCCGAGAGCCGCCGAATAAAAAAAAATTGCACGTGAGTAACAAGATAAAAATCCAAGTTGTAAAGAAAAGTTGAAAATTTCGGCAAGACCTCCCCTACATGGGGAGGTTTCCAAAACTCGCAAAAAGGTCGACACGAAGGCCGACAACCACATTTCCGAGCACGAAGGCCGACAAATCAACAACTCGGGCACGAAGGCCGACAAATCAACACATCGTGCACGAAGGTCGACACTAGGTTTGACACTAAGCATTAGCACAAAAAGTAAAAGAATTGTGCTTATACTCACCGGGTGCCCGGGTGGACTCTCGACGAGGTGGTGGAGGTGGTCGTGGTGGTGCAAGCGCAGGCCGGGATCCGCAAACCTTGCCGCCGCCCAAGTTGTTGCACGAACGCGAGCAAACCTTGCATCGTCTCCCCGCCGGGCCTCCCGCTCGGCCCGCTCGCCCTCCCCCCGCTCGGCCTCCCGCCGGGCCCGCTCGGCCTCCCGCTCGGCAAGCAAGGCCTCCCGTCGCCGCCGAAGACGCCGCATCTCGGCCGCAATATTTGACACCAATGTTCCAATAATGCGAGCTAAGGAACGTAAAAGTCAAAGTCAAAGAACGACTAATGAAAGTGAGAATACTTACCCGGAGTGACATTATCGCCGTCGGCCGCCGGCTTATGGGCACACTAGAGCTCGTGCTCGCTTGCTCGTAGGCGGTCGAGAGGAGGAGTAGAGGCCGTGTCGAGGATGCCGTCGCCAATGTAGAACCGTCCATGCTTCTTGCCTTGCCCAATCCTCATCACTAGCTCGGGATCAAGGTGTTCCTCGGACCTCGGGTCGTAGTCTGGCCCGTGGACTAACCTTAATGCCTCCGTGTACGAACTAAGGCGGGTGTGGACGCTGGAGTTTGTGTACGCCTCTGGGCCCGCATCGGGGTTGTACTCGATGTTGGACTTGGCCGGGCCCATGTGGGCGAGAGCATACGCCTCGAGTTGGGTAATGGGCCGGCCACCGTGCGCCGCCTCCTACAAAAAAGCCAACATGTGGTTAGAAATCAATTAGAATTGAACGCGGCTATATTAGACAAGTGGTGTCGACTTACATATGTCTTTTTGTATTTGCTGAGGCTGGCGCTGCCCCCGGTGGTGAGGTGCACCCGGCATCGGCATACGGTGGTCTTTTTTCTCTTGGTGCATCTTCTCGCCGTCCGCGTCCAACCATTTCTCCACAATAGCGACCCGGCAATCGCAAAAGGTTGCGCACCGGCTCGGAATCACCTACAAGCCATCGAAGATCAAATTGGCATAGGTAATAATCCGAAAAGAGATCAATAGGAGATGTTTTGTATTTACCGGAGGTACTCGCTCCCTTGTCGAATCTCTCGTGTCACTTCTTGCCTCGCTTTCGTTGATTCTTCTATTACGGTAGGTGGCGTTGTAGTCAATGTGCGCCCGCAGCGGGCCTCATAATACAAGTCCGAGACACATCTTTTACGGGAAGCGTAAGCCACCCCGATACGCCCTTTCCTCCCCCGTCCCGGGCGGCATCCGAAGAAGTCCCGCATAAAGACACGAGGTATCCATTATTTTATTTGAACAATGAAAGCAATGAAATGAGGGCCGTAGAGCGAGAAAGGCTTACCCATAACTCGAAATCACCCGATCCGCTAAGTTTACGTACGGTTCGGGCGCGGGGAAGAGAGCGTACGGTCAAACGAGGGTAACTCTCCCTCCACATCCTCCTCCGACTTGTACACCGTGCCGGGGAAGTGCTCCCTACACGAAGTCCCAAGATCCCATTGACATTGCGAGCCTCCACCCCCTCCTCAACAAGTATCCGGTTCTCGCACAAGTGGTTAACAATAGTTATTATTAGTTCTTATTCCGATTTTTCTATATATCAAATGAAGAACATATGAAGTTACTTAATTACCTATCCCCCCGGGGTGCAATCGGTGGGCGGCGGTCAACGGGGAATCGGTCGCTTCGGGAGCCGGGCCGGGACCTCGCTTATATGGTACCGAGGCCGTAGTGGAAGTCGAACCCCCGCCCCCTCGGACGCGTGCGGATCCGCCTCCTCGGACGCGTGTGGGCCCCCCCTCGTCGTACATCCGCGGAGCGACGTCCTCGCCCCTAGAAGAGCGAGAGGAGCCAAGGTCGTCTCCGCCGTGCCCCTAGCCCTCCTCTCCGCCTCCGTGAGGGCTCGGCTCCCCGCCGCCGGCTCCGGCTCCGGCTCCGGCTCCGGCTCCCGCTGTCTCGAGTAAGTCGAGCGACACCTCCTAGTGGGCCCCATCACCTGCAATTAAAACAAATAAACCAGTATTAGTCTTGGTAAACGAGAAGTAATTAGCAAGGAAGCAAAACAAAAAAAAGTATTTACAAGTATTAAAACGAGAAGTATTACATGTATTTCTAATATTCTTCATGATCGGGATTATTTCGACGATAGGTCTCGTCATCACTATCAAGAGCCTCCAAATCGTCAACAGCCTCATCCTCATCGCTGTCATTGTCTAGTTGTAATCCATCAAGCATTTTCAAGTCTCTCGGATCATGCACCTCATCTGCAGCTTCCTCGTCAACAATCCATTCCTCGTCTACTTCCATTTCAATATCTTCGCTTAAGTCTATCTCAAGCATCCCCTGGTAGCCCCTCGTCTTGTTGATAAAACTCCTCGTTATCCGTGGGTGGGTTCAAGTTGTAATCGTCATCGTTTGGGCGAGCACATTTACCACGTGGTGACACCTTGTGCACAATATACCAACCCCGGAGACGTGGGTCGGTTTTGCAAGCATATGGACAATAATAAACTTGTCCGGCTTGTCGAGCCACAATATAGACATCCTCACCTAGATAGAAGGAATCTGTCTAATTTCGACTATCCCAAATTTAGGAGACCTTTTCGATACTCCGGATCAAACCACTTGCATTTGAATATGACCGGCTTAGGTGCATTTTCACCATGGAATTCGAGCTCGTATATTTCTTCAACTATGCCATAATAGTCCTCGTGCTCCTCATGCTCCTCAACTACTCCGGTGTAAATACTCCGGTATTGGTGGTCCTTGGATTGGGCCGACTCTTCTCGTAGCTTGTTGTGTGAAAGCGATATCCATTCACGTCATAAGCGTTAAATGACAAGACCTTGTAGTCAAATCCTCTAGCCGCCTTGTCGTAATTCGACATTTATAGACAAATCGCTTTTGCACTGCAAGCTCAAGGAGAGAGATGAAATTAGGCAACTATCAACACCAAACTTGGAACGACCTAAGTTGGCCAGAAGGTACCTTTTTTTGAAACCATGTAATGAAATCATGTTCATGAAGAAGGTTTTCTTGTTCATGTTCAGTAGGTGGCCTTGGATCATGCCAGTATTGATCAAAAAATTCCCTGCACATACAAGCAACAAGGGTGTTGGATGCGGAAAATTTATGAAGTATGTAACAAGTTCGTTTAGAATTTACCTCTGAAACTTGTCGACTTCGTCAAGGTTCGTCAACAAGTACAGCATGATCTTGCGCCACTCTAGATTGGTCAAGAACTTTGTGGCCGCTCCACTTGATCTCCCATGTTGCCCTTTGAATAGGCTGAGGGTCGATTGATTTTCCTCCTCGTTGTAACGAGTGGATGGATTATGCACACTTGGAAGGTTGTCACTATAGTATGTTGTTGTAAAGTTTGACACCTCCTCACGAAGGAATGCCTCTGCTATGGAAGCCTCAATCCTGCCTTTGTTTCCACATTTCCGGCGAACAGCCTTTAGCACTCTCTCGATTGGATAGCACCAACGGCTTCGCACGGCCCCCCCAATCGTACCTCGGTAGGAAGGTGCAAAATCAAATGCCGCATCGACAAGAAAAAGCCGGGGGAAAGATCTTCTCCAACTTACGGACCAACTCGGGTGCCATTTTTTCCAACTCCTCAACCACTTTTAGAGATATCTCTTTGGCACAAAGTCCGGCGAAAGAAAAAGCTCAACTCGCCAAAGACCTTCCGGATATGCTCGTGGTACATAGCCTCTAACCATCGACGGAAGAAGCCGCTCAATCCATATGTGGAAGTCATGACTCTTCATCCCTAAGACTCGACCAAGACTTGGGTTCGCTCCCCTCCTCGGATTCGCCGCAAACCCATCGGGGAAACTTAATGTCCGCATCCATTCTATCACTTCCGTCCTCTGCTCGCTTTTCCAAGACGTAATTGGCCTTAGGCCTTTTCCATGGTTTGCCATCTCTTGGAGGCATCATGTGTAGCTTTGGTCTGTCACATAGTGTTGCCGGTCTACTGCGGCCTTAGGGTTGTCCTTTGTCTTTTCAGGAATGTCCATGAGTGTTGCCCAAAGTGCTTCGGCGACATTCTTCTCAGTGTGCATTACATCTATGCTATGTGGAAGGAGAAGGTCATCAAAGTATGGAAGCCTCTCTAATCCCGGCTTATGAGACCACATATGATTCTCACCATAGCCCACAAAGTGATTTTTCTTTGGCTTATCTTTCTTTGGATTAAGTTTCCTTCTTTTACCCTTCTTTGGATTATCTTTCTGTGTCGGTAGCACAAGAGCATCTATTTGAGCATGAACCTGAGCAATAGTCATCTTCTGAGGTGCAGGGCCGGTCACTGTGACACCTTTTCTGAAGTTCTTGGTGTCTCGTCTGAATGCATGGTCAAGAGGGAGGAACTGTCGATGCTTGTCGAACGACGAGAACTTGCCACCCTTCTTCAACCACATGAACTCTACACCTGCCTTGCATACGGGCATGGAAACTTCCCGTGGACACACCAAACTGGCGAATATCCCATATGCCGGGAAGTCATGCATGGAGTACTGGTACCAAACAAACATTCTGAAGTTCTTCTTTGTAGCTCGGTCGTAAGTCAATACGCCTTCATTCCAAGCCTTGATCAATTCATCATAGACAGGTTGCATGTACACACCCATTTTGTTTCCCGGGTGTCCAGGAATTATCAACGTCAAGAATATGTTTTGCCGTTGAAGTAGGACCCCGGGAGGGAGATTTAGGGGGATAGCGAACACGGGCCAACAAGTGTATGGGGCCGACATCGATCCATAAGGATTGAATCCATCCGTTGCCGCCGCAACACGTACATTACGAGCCTCTAAATGTTTTAGACGATGTTTGTCATTAAATGTTTTCCATGCTTGACCATCTGCTGGATGTACCATCTTGTCATGATTGTATCAAACCCCTTCCTTGTGCCATGTCATTTGTTTCGCGGACTCCTCGGACATGAATAGTCGTTGGAGCCTCGGTACGATCGGAAGATGTCTTAGGACTTTCATGGGGATGTTCTCATTCTGCTCCTTCGTTCCATCACCCTTGTCTACCTCCACATACCTAGAGGATTTACACTTGGGACAATACTTTGCATCCTTGTGTTCTTCCCTAAATAGGACGCACCCCTTCGGACAACAATGTATCTGATCATACGGCATCTTCAGTGCCCGAAGGAGTCTCGTTGACTCGTACAAGTTGCTCGGAAGATGATGACCCTCCGAAGCGGTCCCCCAATAATTGCCATCATAGCATCGAAGCGGTGCTCGAGTCATGTTGTACCGGGACTTCAACCCCGCAAGCGCCCAATGGCATCTAGTTGAGTAACCGTTGTCTTCTCATGTAGGAGCTTCGTGCCGACTCCATCATGGCCAAGAACGCCTTAGCACTCGGCTCGGCTCCTCCTCCTTATCATCCCGCTCGTCCTCCGTAGGCCTTTCAGCAAACGTCGCATCCTCATAGTCACCTAACCATCCTGCTACCCCACATCACCATCAAATGCCTCCAAGCGTTGTCTCACGGCCTCCTCTCTGGGACGATAGGCTTCACCATGGCACACCCACCGGGTATAATTTGACATAAATCCATACTTGCAAAGATCCTTCAACATGACTTCCCTTTTTTTCTTCTTCTTATTTTTACATTGGCTACATGGACAAAACGTGACCCCCGCTCCCTTGGCTTCCTTAAACGCATGGTCCAAGAATTTCTCGGTCTTATCCATCCATTCACGAGTTACTTGAGCCTGACTTGGGCGTCCCGTGTACATCCAGTCACGGTTATCCATTCTCTAGCATATACACATAATGTAGTAACATAACCATCAATCGCATCTGCATGGCGTGCCTATTTTCTAATAGGTAAGGATAGGTCCTAATCCCACCCGCGGATGCGTAGATGAGGTTAGTTTCCATGCTCTACTCTGATCCGAGACGAAATTTCGGCGACCCTCCCCGCCCGCTCTCCCGATACACGTCCCGGAAGGGAGAGTGTGTATCCGGAGAACAACGAGGAGGTGGTGCCGAAACTCCATCTCGCATCCGAGCAGAGCATGGAAACTAACACATCTACGTATCCGTGGGCCGTCCAAAAAACGTGGACAATCCGAAACGGATACGATCATAAAGATATACAAAGATTCGCATATCTCCAACCGTATCCGTTTCGGACGGGAGACGCCTAACCGGGCTACACCGATCGACATACGACAACGGTAAGGAAAGAGCTCAATTATACCTAGGGTGGCGGTGGAGACAAGCCGAGGTGCTCCGAGTTCCCTCCGACAGTCCCGCTCTCGCAAAACAAAAAAAAAGACTATAAGTACAAAATTTCGGCATAACCTCCCCCGCACGGGGAGGTTTCCAAAACCCGCAAGAAAGATGTTGGCTCGATGGCCGACTACACATATAAGGCACGAAGGCCACGCATCCACAATTCGGGCACGAAGGCCACGCATCCACAATTCCGCACGAAGGCCACACATCCACAATGAGACAACCTTGAACTGTTCCATCCCTATCTCCTCCATCAACCTTGAACTAAATTGGCAGTACATTATAATTGAATTAGGCAGAACTCCGGTTATATAGAACTCCGGTTATATGAATGCATAAAAGCCCTCAATTTTGTACTTCCTAATCTAATGTCCACTGGCTAGCACCTCAACATCTAAGTTCTGTGATTTTGCAATTTGCATATCTGGGAAAAGCAGAAACAGAAAAAAAAACAGAAAAAAAAACAATACCTGCAGTACAGGTGCCGGGGCGGGTCGTCGAGGAGGGGCGGGGCGGGGCGGCGCGGGGCGGCCCGGATCCGGCGGCCGGCCGCGCCGGAATGGCCGGGGCGGGCGGCCGGGCGCGCCGCGCCGGCGGCGGGCCGGGGGCCGGGCGGGGCGGCCCGGATCCGGCGGCGCGGCCGCTCGACCGGGGCCGGGGGCCGGGGCAGGCGGCGCGCGCGCGCGGCGGCGGGCCGGGCGCGCGCGCGCCGGCGGCGGGCCGGGGCCGGGCGCGCGCGCGGCGGCGGCCGGGGCCGGGCGCGCGCGCGCCGGCGGGCGGCCGGGGAGGCGGGCGGGGGCCGGCCGCGCGCGCGGGGGCGGGGCCGCGCGGCGCGCGGGGCGGGGGGCGCGCCGGCGGGCGGGGGGGGGGGCGGCGCCGGCGGACGCGGGGCGCGGGGGTCGCGGGGGGGGGGGGGACGCGCGGTTAGTTTTTTTTTCTTTTTTTGTGTGGGGGCGCGGGGCCGGGGTATAGGGAGGGAAAAGCTAGTGGGGTTTTTTTTTTCTTGAATTTCTCTTCCCCGAGAGCTCCCACAACCAACACTCGGGGAAGAGGTAGCCTTCCCCGAGTGCCTCAAACATGGCACTCGGGGAAATATTTATTTTTTTTTGTTTTTTTTTCACCAATTTTTTTGTGAGGCCTTCAAATATTATTTAAAACTCCTTGCCCAAATTTGGCTTACTTTTGAATTTTTTTGTTATATTTCGTTAGTTTTTTCTTTTTCTTGAATGTTTAGGCACACTTCAAATTTGAACTACAGGTACATGAAATCATATAATTTGGTGATTCAAAAAATGATATTCATGATATTTGGTGTATATTGAGGCCTTATCCACCAACTCACATGAAATATCGAGCATCTTGTTGTCGTGACATTACTAACAACATACGGAAAAAGTGTTTCTAAATTACAAAAAATCGGACGAAGTCCGAAAATCACGAAACTTGTCGGGGAGTTGTGTTATCACATGTATAGGTTGTGTGCAAGACTAGAGAAGATTTTGAGCAAGTCCGCGACGTTTGATGCCTACAACTCACACATCTCCCGATGTGTTATCACATGGATCATGTGTGGAGATGTCCGGGTTTCGGGCATCACACATCGCAACTTGCTCGAAATCTTCTCAACCGTTGCACACAACCTCTACATGTGATAACACGGTGTCCCGACAAGTTACGTGTTTTTCGGACTTCGTCCGGATTTTCCGTAATTCATAAACACTTTTCCCGTATGTTGTTAGTCATGTCACGGCAACAAGATGCTCGATATTTCATGTGAGTGGTTGGATAAGGCCTCAATATACACCAAATATCATGAATATCATTTTTCGAATCGCCAAATTATATGATTTCATGTACCTCAGCTCAAATTTGAACTTTTCCTAAAAATTCAAGAAAAAGAAAAAAACTAACGAAATATAACAAAAAACTTCAAATGTAAGCCAAAGTTGGGCAAGGAGTCTTAAATAAAGTTTGAAGGCCTCACAAAAAAATTGGGGCAAAAAAAAAAAAAAAAAAAAAATATTTCCCCGAGTGCCGAAACTAGGCACTCGGGAAGAGGCCTTCCCCGAGTGCCGTGGACAAGGCACTCGGGGAAGAGGTAGCCTTCCCCGAGTGCCAGTGACTAGGCACTCGGGGAAGAGGCCCTTCCCCGAGTGCCGGGACAAGGCACTCGGGGAAATGTATTTGTTTTTTTGTTTTTTTTGCCTCAATTTTTTTGTGAGGCCTTCAAATATTATTTAAAACTCCTTGCCCAAATTTGGCTTACTTTTGAATTTTTTTGTTATATTTCGTTAGTTTTTTCTTTTTCTTGAATGTTTAGGCACACTTCAAATTTGAACTACGAGTACATGAAATCATATAATTTGGTGATTCAAAAAATGATATTCATGATATTTGGTGTATATTGAGGCCTTATCCACCAACTCACATGAAATATCGAGCATCTTGTTGTCGTGACATTACTAACAACATACGGAAAAAGTGTTTCTAAATTACAAAAAATCCGGACGAAGTCCGAAAATCACGAAACTTGTCGGGGAGTTGTGTTATCACATGTATAGGTTGTGTGCAAGACTAGAGAAGATTTTGAGCAAGTCCGCGACGTTTGATGCCTACAACTCACACATCTCCCGATGTGTTATCACATGGATCATGTGTGGAGATGTCCGGGTTTCGGCATCACACATCGCAACTTGCTCGAAATCTTCTCAACTCGTTGCACACAACCTCTACATGTGATAACACGGTGTCCCGACAAGTTACGTGTTTTTCGGACTTCGTCCGGATTTTCCGTAATTCATAAACACTTTTCCCGTATGTTGTTAGTCATGTCACGGCAACAAGATGCTCGATATTTCATGTGAGTGGTTGGATAAGGCCTCAATATACACCAAATATCATGAATATCATTTTTCGAATCGCCAAATTATATGATTTCATGTACCGCAGCTCAAATTTGAACTTTTCCTAAAAATTCAAGAAAAAGAAAAAACTAACGAAATATAACAAAAAACTTCAAATGTAAGCCAAAGTTGGGCAAGGAGTCTTAAATAAAGTTTGAAGGCCTCACAAAAAAATTGGGGCAAAAAAAAAAAAAAAAATAAATATTTCCCCGAGTGCCGAAACTAGGCACTCGGGAAGAGGCCTTCCCCGAGTGCCGGGACAAGGCACTCGGGGAAGAGGTAGCCTTCCCCGAGTGCCAGTGACTAGGCACTCGGGGAAGAGCTTTTCCAATTTTTTTTAAACGGTTCCGTCAACTTGCGCCGTCAAATGCAACTTTTTTTTTCCGTGTGCTTGTCTTCCCCGAGTGTTGCGCTCGGGGAAGATGGCCTTCCCCGAGTGCCTTTCTTCCCCGAGTGCTTTGCCCTTTCAGGCACTCGGGGAAGGCCATCTTCCCCGAGTGCTTTTCTTCCCCGAGTGCAACACTCGGGGAAGATTGTCTTCCCCGAGTGCCCGATTTTTGGCACTCGGGGAAGCACGTGGCACTCGGGGAATTTTGCTTCTCCCGTAGTGAGACGTGGTTTTTAAGCCGCATCTCTAATGAGTCCTCGGAGATGCGTGTTTACAACCCGCACCTTGTAGAACTCCGCACGGGTAAAACATGCACTGGTAGGGAGAGGAGCTTTAGTCTCGGTTGGTAGAGGGAATATGTCTCTCATGTCCAACGGGGACTAATGATGAGAGACAAAAGGCCTCCCTTTAGTCCCGGTTGAACGAACCGAGACTAAAGCGGGACTAAAGGTTTTCCAGAAAAACAAAAAAAAGCCTCTGGCTGCCGGTGCCCTGCATGCACGGGCTCTGTCACCCCTCGCCGGCGAGCCTGCTACTCAAGCTCCGCCGCCGCAGTTCATAACAATTGGGAATCGACAAGAAAAAAACACCACCGACAAGAAGAATATTTATCACATAATAGTTTAACCATCAGATGAGTAAATCGATTTACAACACAAGTTTTCTCTACATCACAAGTTTGATTCGATTCCAACAAAAAATTTCACGTGTATCACAAATAAAAATCAGAAAAGAAAACGCAACCATGCGCCTATTGCGCATGTCGTGCCCCTGCGCCGGGGCCGCGCCGCGCCGGCGGCCGGTTGCTCGCGCCCCGCGCCCGCGCCGGCGGCCCGTGGTCGCACCCCGCGCCACCCGCCCGAGGCCGGCCGCGCCCGCGCCGGGGGCCGCGCATCCGCGTCCCGGCGCCGGTGGACCGGGGCCCGCGCGCCCGCGCCTCGTGCTAGCGGCCGGTGGCCGCGCCCGCCTCGCGCCCGCGCCGCCGGCGGACGGGGCCAGCGCGCCCACGCCGTGGTCACCCGCCATGAGCCGTGCACCGCCTGCGACCTGCAGGATGTGAGAGAGACATGAGATGGAGAATGGAGAAGAAGATAAGAGAGAAGAGGATAGAAAAATGAGTAGACACAGTGTAAGCGCAGAGCATTGAATAAGAGATAAAGGGGAGAGAGGGCATTTAGTCACGGGTGTTATTCCCACCCGAGACTAAAGGTACCCCTTTTATCTCGGGTTGGAATACCACCCGGGACTAAAGGCTTATGCCAATAATTGCCTCAACATAGCAGTTGGACGCCCTCACTTTAGTCCCGGTTGGTAGTACCAACCTGGACAAAAGGGTAGGGGCGTTCGCGGGCATTTCAGGCCACGTCGACGAAAGGCCTTTAGTCCCGGCTCCAAAGTTGAACCGGGACTAAAGGCCTGAACCAAAGTCTCGCTCTCTACCAGTGATATACTCCTTTGCATGAAGAAAGGCGACACGTGCAACTAGCGGGCAACTGTACTTTATTTGTAGTTATCCGTACCATTCTCCAAAAATAATCTATATGTACAACCCATATATATTTCACTACTACAATACTGATTATAGTTATTCAAAGTAGCCACAATTTTTATTGTGATGCATCAGAGCCGTCCTTTGCAGAATAATAGGACGTCCACTTCTCTTTCGTATCATCACTCATTATGATGTTTCATATCAACAGGAGCGAGGGAGGGAAGGAAATAGGCCCGGTGCATGCGTACCAATGGATCCTTGGACTACATAATCTAAATTTCTATGCCCACAGATAGGTAGATGCTACAATGCAAAGTAACGACGGATGGTTTGCTACATAACTATAACGACAGACAGTTGGACAACCTTTAAATACTTATAAAGACCCACATCCAATGCCAATATGAGGTTGTGGTATAGTGTGAATATGACATCACAGCACACTGTTGCATATCACTGTGAAGACATATACTAAGCATAGATGAAGAATAAAATTGTTTGTTATCCAGCCATCAATCTCCAAATTAGTATATAACAAATTTAAATTTGTTCAAAACATTCTATGAAATGAAATGGAAACATGTTTTAAGTCCAATATCTTTAATTTCCATACAAAAATCAGATGATTTTTAAAAAGTGAGACTATAAATTGTTACAAGTTGGTGCATCTCTCACATAGTTTTCTATAAATCAACCCAAACATTGAAGTTTGCATAAAACATAATATTGTTGAATTTTTATGGACTTCAAAAGTTTGCCACGTCCTTGTTTCAGACTTAACATGACAAAATAAGAAGTTACATTTGCAGTTGCTATGCGAAAAAAAGTTTTCCTACTTACAAAATGTCATCAATTTGGAGTTTTGATCAGGGAGAAATGTAAACTGTTCATTTGTTCTTCCTCTCCATCTAGCTGCTCAAAATACAACTACATAAAACTTCTCTTACTGACCCATAAGCAAAACAAGACAGAGTCACTGGTGAGCATATTAGTTAACTTGTAGACCCAAGCTCTAATCTTGGGCGAAGCAATTATGAACCCCATGACGTAGTGCGGTCTCTTTTTTTATTTCTACCAATTAAAACATGGGACACTAGTATCTATATAACCTATATAGATGCACCTTAAAAGCCTATAGGGACCATAACTTCATTTCTGTCAATAAGCAAGCTGTCAACATCAGCGCCACACCATCATTCATTAGATAATTTATTTATATCTCGTGCCGATTTTCTATGACTAATAATAACATTCATGCATTCTATTTATAAGTCTTTGCAAGTACCACATGGCCTGGTTTAAATATCTCTCCATCACATCACATTAAATACGTCAAAAGACATATGTTCGGAGTATTAAATATAGGTAAAAAACAACTAATTACCCAGTTTGGATGTCCTTTGCGACACAAATCTTTTGAGCCTAGTTAGGCTATGGTAGGATAATATTTACCACAAATAAACGAAATGTGCTACATTATGCTACATGAGTTCCAGCAGTTAAATTTGCAAATTTTTCAACCAACTAAACAAGGCCATTATAAAAATTTCATAGTAGAATACATACAAGATCAATAATTTAATAATAATTCACTATCAATAAAATGAATGTGTTTTCATGTATAATGTCGTTTGAAAAAAATGCTGCCTTGCAATCATTTTTTTTCCAATTTCAAAGTCCACCCTAAAATTTTGCTTAAATTCTCACAGCAATGAGCGGGGTATCGCATTGTATAATATAGAAAATAGAATACTATAAATCTTCACAAGTGAATCTGCACAAATATCCATATATATTTTTTGGTGTTGTATTATTAAAATTATCATACATTTTCCTTCTCTTTTTTTTTCTCCTTTTCACCCTCGACAATGAACTCTGATTACCTTGCTCTTCCATTCCCCGAATATAAAAAAGCCACCATCCCCCACCGAAAAGAACCCCATATGCCACCGATTCGCAAAAAAAAGAACCCCATGCCACCGTGTTCATCCGTGGTTGTTGGTTTGTTCCTGCTGCTACACCTAGACATGATTCGTTTTGGGTTATATGGGGAGTAACCATCATAAGAAGCAATAAGAAATTCCCATGCATGCACGTGACATCGATATCACAGCGAGTGATACCCATGACCTGCACCTATAGACTTCAAAACTCGGAAATGAGTAAAAGATAATATTGAATAATGATTGGTTCAATCGTCTTCACACCTCCTTCTGAACGTCTTTGAGATTGGTTGTGAGATTGAGGGATTCCCCCAATTTCACAACATTGTAGATGCGCTTGAAGTCACGGTATGTGAGGATGCGATAGCACGGCGGCTTGTCCTCACTAAGGAACTCCTCCGCAGGGCCGACGAGGCAATCCAATGTAGGCACAATGTAGGTCACCACCGACGTCCGCGCCCGTGCGGAGTTGGTAGTGACGCGGTGCTCTATGCTCCTGAGCAACCCGTTGGTCACAACCTCAAGTTGTGAGCCGAAGTTGACGACGAAGGCGTCGGGCATGGGCTGGACCTTGATCCAGTCGCCATTGTAGGCGACCTCGAGGCCGGGGACCATGCTCGGGAGGAGCAAGGTGAGGAGGTTCCTGTCGCAGTGCGGCGGCAGGCCGAGCGTCGTGCTCGGGTCCGGGCACGGCGGGTAGTGGTTGATGTCGACAGTTGCATGATCACCACAGATGTCCCCCTTGAAGTAGTCCGGCCGGAGCCCCATGGCCTCGCATAGTAGTCGCAGTAGTTCCATAGCCAAGCCTCTTGTCAGCATGACAAAATTCTCAGTAATTTCCCTGAAACAATTATAATTTTAGTTTGGTATTTTCATAATGGCCCTTGGACAATTTGCCTTATTGATCTCTGGTTTTTTAGCTTATATTACCGGAGCCTCAGGGGCTTGTGAGGCCAGTCCTTTGTGCTGTCGTCATTGACGGGTAAGCTGCAGACAAGACGGAGACAGTCCCGCCAGTACTTCTCGCCGCCGGTCTCGTACGTGGTGCTGGAGTAGAGCCTAGTGGAAACCACCGTGTTCATATCCTCTGACTCTGAGTAGAACTCCGCCTTGTCCATCGCCGGAAGCCCGAAGAACTCCTCGCCGACGGCCTCCATGTCCCGCATCACCTGCTCGGAGATGCCATGGTTGATCACCTGCAACATTATAATTATCAGTGTCGATATATATGGATTTATTAACATGTTATTAGGGAAGGATCATGCGCGTGTGATGGTGTGTACTAGCCTGAAAGAAGCCGAACTCCTTGCCTGCGCGGAGGATGGCACGGCGGACCTCGTCGCGGTCGCGGGACAGGTCGATGATGGGCAGGGAGGCGGCGGCGGCGGAAGAGGAGGTGGCCGGTTTGAGATGCTCGGGTGGGAAGACGAAGCAGCTCGGGACCGTCGTGTGGGATGGGGTCTCGTGGAGCAAATTCTCCATGGATGAAGAACTGATAGAGGTGGTGGTAATAAGTATGGGATTCAGAGAGCCACTTGCCGTAGCTCACGTTCATTGCTGGGGGCTCCGATCCATTTTAAAGGCGTGGAGAGGCCTCCAACTTAGCAAAAGATCTATATTTGCCATGTTACTTTGCGTTAGACGATCTCAGAAATATTTGTCAAGGGTGGCAACTTGCAGTTTATTCCATGGAAGGATTCAAAGGGCTAGCTCTTGCTTTTAATTATCTATCTGGGTCCTACCAGATTTGTTTTGGCCCATACTCGTAGCAATACTTTCCTGTACATGAGCTTAACCTCATCCTTAACAGTAATATATGAATTATCCCCTCTCCTCTTTGTTTTAGCTGCTGACTTTTTGCAATCCCTCATGAACGGAGGAAGCAAATTGGGTGCACTACCCGGGGTGTACCGTGTCATCCGTGCACCCTCACACCGATGCATGCCACACGTGGTCACCTTTTGGATCTGACAGATCTTAGACAACACATTAAATCATGCAACTATATAGGCGATGCATGCAGTCCACAAAATATGGATACATGCAGCTCACATGGGCGTTAGATGTTATCTTTCTACCATGTGGCATGCATGGAGGTGGGGGTGCACAGGCAGCTGGGTGCACTCGGGGTGCACCCAATTTTACCCCATGTATAGATGTCCAACGGGCCGGCCCGGTCCGCCCGTGGCCCGCTCGGGCCGGACCGGGCCAGCCCGCTGCGGGCCGCTACGGGCTACGGGCTACACGGGTCGGGCCACCTACGGACACGGGCCGTGACCTCGGCCCATGGCCCGGTCCGTGGGTCATTTAATCGGCCCACGGGCCACTCGGGCCACTGATCCACGGACCGGGCCACAGCCCGCCCGTTGTTTCAAACTTCAAACTAACAGTTTCAGCAGGGAATTTTGAAACAAACATCAAAATAACATGTTATTTTAAAACAAACAGGACAACATGGAATTTGAAAAATGATGAATATGAACTTGTGCAATGCTGCCTCATTAAAAACCTTTCTAGGTAAACCCACCCTTGTGGGATAAACCCTAGAAAGGAAAAGAGTATAGCAAGTTCATATTCATCATATATATATATATATAGTTCATAGATCAAAGTCACAGATTCACAATTTCATTACAATAGCCATCATGTGGCAAGCTGGCAGCAAAACTGCAAAAGAAATAGGCCTAACTGCCTAAGCTAAAGAAGTTCATCTCATGACTCATCTGTCATCTCAGACTTGCAAAATACTAGTTCCGTACTTCCGACCCGGATCCCCGCACATCACAAAGTAACTTGATCGACTATGATTTCACATAGCTAGCTCATGTTTCACAAATCAACAAACTTACCTTTACTTCTCTAGCCACCTCTTCCTCTCCCGCCGCCCTCCTCTCCCGCCGTTGGTGCCGGTGCTTCGCCGATGGACGGTGACGTTGTCGGTTGCGGTGTCTTCATCTTCGGGAACAACATCACCACCAACCTTCATTGTCTTGAATAGCCGAACCGATTCTCGTATCCTCAACCGTGTGTCTGCGCTTTCCTTTTAGCTTGGTCCCGCTCTTTGATGCATGTCGGCATCTCCACATGCTACGGCAAAAGGCGACGACGCCGTTCTTCGAGTATTCTACCTGTCAAGCTAAAACAAGACTCGGAAGATACAAAAGAGAAACAAAACGGCCGGTAGATATCACGAGCCATAATACACAGTATTGGATAAGATAGCTTATGCTCACGCCACCAAAGAAGAATGTCAAAGTTGGAGTCACCCCATGGGACAGGGTCACTGTCAAGGTAAGCTGTGAGCTCATTTACAGCACCAGTAGATGGAGTAGAGGATGAGGATCTGTCAAAGATCCTCCCCCATCTGTTACCTGAACCAACTAGAGGAACACCAGGTCTTTGAGCCCTTGTTGTACCTGCACTTGCACCATACCTTTACTGATACTTGGAAAACAATCTGGTCAATGCATCTTTGGCATCACCATAACATAGAGAATAATCAGAACCAGTTGCATTACCAAGTAGATCTAAAGTGCACTTGAACCCTTGCATCTTACCTCTTGGGTCAAGAATGGTTGCAAAACAATAAAGCATGGGAAGTTCATCCCAATATTTAAGGAATTTCATTTTCATAGGCCTTGCAACATGTTTAAAGCTATCATCTTTCTCAGCTTGTTTCAAATGTTCAAAGAATGTCAATCGATTGATGCAAAGCAAGTGGAGCAAGTAGGATAGTATACACCATAAAGAATAACAGTGGACTCATAAAATATTTTCAAGAATTTAAACATATGTTCAGCAAAGATACCAATGAGTATCTTTCAATAACTCGAGCCATAATTAGAGTTAATGAACACAAGAAACACTTCCTTGTATGGTAACAAATGCTCAAGCATCAAGTAAGTAGAATTCCATCTAACATCCATGTCCAACCCAAATTTCCTAGGTGTCATGCCTCTAGCAATGCGAAATTCTTTGAACAATGCAATCCTTACATTAGAAGAATTT
The DNA here is from genome assembly GCA_947561735.1 of Cenchrus americanus. Taxonomy (NCBI): domain Eukaryota; kingdom Viridiplantae; phylum Streptophyta; class Magnoliopsida; order Poales; family Poaceae; genus Cenchrus; species Cenchrus americanus. The sequence continues at coordinate 27,426,788 of OX387242.1, read as the reverse complement.
AAAAAGTTTATTGCGGTTCTCAAATCATCAAGCCATTGCTTGCAAACAAACAAGCCATCATGCACAATAAGGTTAATTATATGAGTAGCACAAATACGATGCACAAGGAAGTACTTAACAAAGATGTGGATCCTTAATAGTAGGTGCAGGATAAGAACCCAAGTAACTAGACAAAACAAGCACCCAAGATATCATAAGCCTTAGCATTAGCACTAGCATTGTCAAGAGTTATAGCAAACACTTTATCGCCCAAACCAAAATCCTCAACCACATTAGCTATAGATTCGGCTATGTTCTCACCGAAGATGTTTGCAATTAATCAACCTAAAACCAACTACTTTTTTTTCAATCTCCCATTCTTTATTAACATAATGGCAAACAACAGAAATATAGTCCTCCTTAGCATTACCAGACCGGATATCAGATGTCAAAGAAACAGAAGATGCAGCAGGCAAATCAATATTCAAAAGCATTGCACGTTGTTCATCAAATAATTTGGCCAAGTCTCTAGTTGTGGTCTGCCTAGAAACACATTTAAACATAGGGAGTGGTAAGGAGTAAAAGGGAAAAAGTCACCGGCTTGCCGGCGAGGAAGGCGGATCCGACGGCGACGAGGACAGGGATCACGGCGACGACAGCAGATCCGACGGCGACGGCGACGAGGACAGCGGATCACGGCGAGGAGTCGAGGACAGCAGCTCCGACGGCGGGCTACGCCGGCGAGGACGTCGGATCCACGGCTCCGATGGCGGGCTACGCCGGCGAGGACACCGATCCACTCCACCCCGAGCGGCGGCGGCGGCGGAGGAAGGGGGAGGGAGGGGATTAGGGTTGGGCGGCCGGGGCGGCGGGGCGCGGCGCGCGGCCGCGCGGGCGCAGGAAAGGGGGAGGGTATTAGGGTTGGGACGCGGGGGGGGGGGGGGGGTGAGGCCACGGTTTTATATGGGGCGCCGCGGCCGGCCGTTAGCGGGCTACACGGGCCAACGGATCGGGCCACATTCGGTCCGCGGGCCGAGGTAGCGGCCCATGGCCCGCCCGGCCATCGGACCGGGCCGCCCCGTAGCCCGCAAAGTGCGGATCGGGCCGGCCCAGCTACCGGGCCATTTTTACGGGCGACGGGCCGGGCCGCGGATCGCGGGCCATATGGCCATCTATACCCCCATGAACAAGGCTTACTGTTGTTCTTCTAGCTGGTGGCTAATGCTGATTTGTTCTGAGAGAAAATTACCACCGTGTCTGGTAGCTGATGTCTTGTGCTGATCTCTGTCCCGAGAGAAAAGTAACGTTGTGTGGTGGTTGATAAGCCAGATGAACAGGGAATCATTGAGTATGCTGACGATACATTAATTGTTATGGAAGGTTGTGCAAGACACCTATATTCCTCAAGAGCCTCCTTCAGACTTTTACTATCTCGACTAGTTTAAGGGTTAATTATTCCAAGGCCATGATGATACCAATTAATATTGAGGCGCTGAAAATGAATATCCTAGACCAGACCTTTGGTTTCTGTTCTTTACCATTTACCTATTTAGGGTTACCACTTGGCCTTACAAAACCAAAAAATGAGGACTTTTCACCCCTGATCTCAAAATGTGAAAGGAGACTTATTAGTTCTGTCGTATGGACCTCCCTGGGCCCACTGCCTCGGTGGGTACCAGGACCGACTACTCGGTGGGCCCCTGAGACTACTCGACTTGCGCTGCACGGCACCTACTGGCGTGAAGCACAAGGACTACGGTGGAGAAGTACTCTGATAGGAAGCTGTACATGTCCTGCGCTATATAGAAGACTCCTAGACGTACTCGACTAGTACTCTCTCTCTCTGAACCGACTTGTAACCCTGCCTCCCGGGCTATATAAGGCGAGGCAGGGACCCCTCCTCTCTCATACGCATCAGATTACGCCATCTTGTAATCACACCCAATCAATCCAGAGCTACGTAGCATACAGGACGTAGGGTATTACGCACCTCGCAGCCCGAAACTGTCTAAATTGTGTGCCACGTGTCTCTTCCTTCGAGTTACCGATCTCGGCGAGGCTACATTCATCTACTTCGGGTACTCCCCTTAGTAGGTTGCCGGTCTAAAACACCGACAGCTGGCACGCCAGGTAGGGGATCTCGCCGAAGATCACATGGCGAACTCGACGGCTTCCATCTTCATCAAGCCAACCGTCGCCTTCAAGCGCGGCGACACCTTCGTCCTCGGTTCCTGGGTCTGCACTGCTGACGGCGTCGGATCCTTCCAACACCGCCTCACCATGCCGCCCAACCCGGAGACTGGCCTCGTGACACTTCCCGAAGTAGTCACGGGCGAACTCGCCGGCAAATTCGGCGAAATTTCGCTCTTCAACCAACACGCCGACTTCGAGCTTGGATCCGCCTCCAACTCGAACTCGACGTCCCCGTGGGCTATCGTATGCGAGCCGGCTACTCAGCCATCGCATGCGGACTCCCCACCCCGCGAGCGCTTCACACGTGGCCCCTGCAATGTCAGCAGGGCCCACGCGAAGGCTCCCACTACCCGCCGGGCCGGCAAGGAGATCGTACCCAAGTACGACTCGGACTCCAACACCGCCCCAGCTATGCTTCGGACTCCAACCCCCTTTTCGGCTTCTACTCGGACTCTGCATACGAGTTCGACTTCGGGTCGGACCCTGAGGAGCCCGAGTCCGAGGACAACACTACAGAGCAACCTCTATCAGGGCCGGCTTCTGGCCTAGTTATAACATCTACACCCGCCGGGAGATTCGTCTACTGGCCAGACCGCAAGCCCGCAGACCTGACAGACGGGGACTCACGCTATGTCGCCTACCTCGACTCACTTCCCTTCAAGGAGGGAACGCCACTCGCTCAAGCTGAGGAGTACACTCCAACAGAGGTGGCGAGCTCTGACTCCAGTCTTGGCAACCCCGATCGCCAAGTCTTCATGGCTGCCAGCGACACGCCAGGACCCTCAGGGACAGCTGACGATCGATACCTCGAAGACATCTCCGCAGACGAGTTGACTGCCAACGCACCTGCGGATGAGACCGACGCCAACAGGGACGCTCGACGTGAACGCAACAGAAAGCGGAACGAACGGCGTCGACGCCTCCGAGACAACCTACCCATCCGGAACCTCGCAGAGGCCCTCGACCAAGTCGAGAGTCGGGTGCACACTACCCCCGAGCAATGCCTCATGTCTATCACAGCGATAGCACGCCAAGCTCAGGGGATGCGCGCAGGAGAAGTCATCGCCAAGCTCGTAGAGAACGCCTACTTCATGCGAGTTGACAATAGGGTCACCCAGGCACCCCCCGTCAGGAACCGCAACAACGAAGCCACAAGCCGCAGTGCGGACCTCGGTCGTAACCGTACTCGAGCGGAGTTACTAGCTAACCTCGATCGCACTCAGGCAACGGCCGGCAGACCCTCTCAAGGTGGCAACAGCGCCGGCGCCGCAGGCGGCGATCGCGAGATCATCCTTCACCGCGACCCTGGTGGCGGAGGCAGCAGCGGCGGGAGCTCCAACCATGGAGCTGGCAGGAGGGCCGGTGGCGGAGGCGATCGCGGCGGCCAAGGCCACGCGAACAGCCATGTCTCCGGAGCCTCACATGGCGGCTTCGAAGCCCGCCAAAAAATTGAGGAACTGCGACGGAAGAAGTCCGCCACTGTAGGCGACAACGACGGTTTCCCCGCCTTCTATCCTCGGCTTCGCAACCTACTCCTCCCGGACAAATTCAAGCCTCTGGGAATCACTAAGTACGACACGAAGCAAGACCCCATCCAGTGGCTCAGGTGCTACGCCCTCTCCATCGAGAACGCTGGAGGCAACAACGACACCAAGTGCCTCTACATCCCCTTCTGTCTAGACCAAGCCCCGCTCACATGGCTCGAGTCACTCGAGAAGTACTCGATCGACAAGTGGGACCAGCTCAAGGAATAGTTCAGCAGCAACTTCGCGGGCGCTATGGGCCGCTCGGGTACTCGCATGGACCTAGATATGGTGAAGCAGGAACAAGGCGAGACCCTTCGCAAGTACATGCGGCACTTCTTCGACAAGCGCGCCACAGTAGTCGATGTCTCTGACAAAGAAGTCATCGACCTCTTCCAAGACGGTCTCTACCACCGTCGCACCTTCGAAGGCTTCGGTCGTCGCCGCCCAAGCTCCACCACCCACCTCAAGGACATGATTACCTTCTGGGCTGATGAAGAAGACAAGGCCAACGCCAAGTACGACGCCATCCGTGGCAAAAGCAAACAGAACACGGGCGGCAGCAGCAACAATGGGAACCAAGGCGGTCGCAACAACAACTACTCGGGTCCCAACCGCAAGCGCAAGCCAGACAACACTGTCGCGGCTATCCAGCGCCCTACGAAGGAGAACTCAAAGAAGACTTCCGGTGGCTTCAAAGACTTGCTGAAAGAGAAGTGCCCGTGACATCTGGACGGCAACCACACCACCGAGCAGTGCTACCAACTCCGGCGAGCACTCAAGGATACTCCAGAGATTAGATTGATTTTTTTCTTTTTGAGGATGGTCAAAGTTAAGAGATGCAAAACAAAAATCAAAAGAAAAACTAAAAAATAAGCGATAGTAGATTGGATCTTGATTGCTTGTTCCCCGGCAACGGCGCCAGAAAAAGGGGCTTGTTGACGGTAGATTATCGTATCAAAGTTCATATGGATTTGCAAGCGGACAAATCCCTCGTCGTAGTCAAGGGACCCTTCTTCCCTCAAGTGGTGAACCCAAGGTATCGAATCCGTGGAACAATGTGCAACGCAAGGATTCAATCTAGTAAAGCAAGGTAAGCTATCTTTTGAAGACAAGTTGCATCTAATCTACTAACTCATAAAGGAAACACATCTAATCTAATCTACTAAAGAGGTAGCAAGAGAAAGCAAGAGATAACCGATCTAGAGAGTCTAGATCATGCTTATGTTGTAGCTCCAAACAAGATAGATGAAGATAGAAAAGCGAATCTCATTAAAAGCATCTTTAAATCGTGGCCTCCCGTCCGACTCCGAAAACGCCCGCCTTTCGGAACCCCCATTCTGTCACAACGTATCCCTATTCATGCGGGTAGTCTAGGGCGAGTTTGATAAGAACAAGTTGAAATCACTTGGTCGGTCCGGTATGCACCTCTAGCCACCGCGGCTACAAGAGCACCCTATGTAATCTATCTTAGGTAAAGATCATAGAAGAAGCAAAACCAAGAAGAAAACAAAATCATCGAGAAGGCACTTGATCGCTAGAAATCGGATTCACTATAAAAACTTCACCATGAATGATTACATGAACAAGATCACCATCGGGATCCTACCTCGATCTTGATCCTTGCTCCGGAGCTCCGACATGGTCTTCCATGCAAGGTTCCCACGTCGGCTAGGGAGACCCTCATCTCCGAGATGGTGTCCCTCAAGCTTCTCGGCTCCTCGGCGGCGGATGACGAATTAGTTTCTGCGTGGCTCTCGGTCAGGGGACTATAAATAGCCCGAGATGCAACTAGGTCAAAGGGGAGGCTGACTAGGCCCCGAAACAGGTTGGGCCAGCCGGCCTGGGCCGACCGGCCTGGGCCCATCCCGGCCCAATCCGTGGCCTCCTTTGCCCGGTGTTGCTTCCCGCGTCTTCTAGATCCTCTCCCCTTTTGCATGTGGGCCCTTGTCGTCGGTTTCTCTCCGAATTGGACGAAGCTCATTGTCTTGCAAGATTCAACACTTTTCTGGCTAGGTCCTCGGAGTTTGTCATCTTCTCAGGCTTGGTCCTTGGGCTCTTGGAGTCATGTTCACTTCATTGCTTGACTTGTACCTGGCTTCAAGGTCTTGTCATGAGGTGCTTAATGAACCTATCCCGGAAGTCTTGCTTTCAACGTTAAAACCCTGCGTAAACACTTAACTCTAAAATCGACATGCACAAGTGAACTTGTTATACCACGGGGGTTAGTACCAATGGATAAGATACAAAAGTCATGCCAACACCGAAGGTAAACTCATGGCTAGGTTGACGGAATTCACCGTCAACAAACCAACGGTCCCGACCCCTCTCAGGTGGTCGGAGGTACCCATTACCTTCTCCCGCGCGGATCAATGGACAAGCTTCTCTGAACCAGGATGATTCCCACTCGTCCTGAAGCCAGTGGTCACGGGCTCCAAGCTCAACAAGGTCCTCATCGACGGTGGAAGAGGGCTCAACGTCCTTTTCACCAAGACCTTGAAGAAGATGAAGCTCGACATCACCCACATGCTCACCAAGAGCACCTCGCCCTTCTATGGCATCGTCCCCGGGAACGCGGCTATCCCACTGGGCTCAGTGGTCCTTCCAGTTACCTTCAGGGAAACAAGGGACAACTACCGTACCGAGTACGTCAAGTTCGAAGTTGCGGACTTCGAAACGTCCTACCATGCCATCCTCGGCAGACCAGCTATCGCCAAGTTCATGGCGGTACCTCACTACACCTACTTGGTACTCAAGATGACAAGTCCAGCCGGTGTACTCTCGCTGCAAGGGGACTTGAAGATATCGCACGACTGCGACATAGAAGCTGTGGAGATCGCCTCCACGAATCAAGTACCCAACGCAATGATGGAGATCTACGCTGCGTCGAAGAAGCTTGCCCCAAGTGAACTCGACATCCCAGAGAAGTCGGACAAAGCCAACAAGCCTCAGCCAGCTGAGGAGGTTCTGGTCAAGACAATTAACCTCGGGACAAGCGACAGCAGCAAGACCACCACCATCGGGGCGGGTCTCGACCCCAAATAGGAAGACGCGCTCATCAACTTCCTTCGGGCTAATCGCGACATCTTCGCGTGGAAACCAGTGGACATGCCAGGGGTGCCCAGGGAGTTGATTGAGCACTCACTCAACGTCGATCCTAAAGCTACCCTGAAGTGACAACACCTCCACCGCTTCGCCGACGACAGACGGGACGCCATCAAGAAGAAACTCGCCAAACTACTCATGGCTGGCTTCATCAGAGAAGTCTTCCATCCTGAGTGGCTCGCCAACCCCGTCCTCGTCCGCAAGAAGAACATCGAACAAGTGGAGGATGTGCGTCGACTACACCGACCTCAACAAGCACTGCCCCAAAGACCCCTTCGGGTTGCCGCGGATTGATCAGATCATCGACTCCATGGCGGGCTGTGACCTGCTCTGCTTCCTCGACTGCTACTCCAGGTACCACCAGATCGCAATCAAGGAAGAAGACCAGGAGAAGACCGCGTTCATCACCCCGTTGTTTAGTGGCTGTAGATGACAAATGCAGTGTTCTCTTCTTTGCCCATGTTTTATATCTACACTTTTCAAATGCACAAGACTGTCATCAAGTAGATAGATAATAGTCTATTTAGTATCCATACCAAAAAATTTCACTCGTCACATCGAAACTTGTGACGCCAATTAGGAGTACTAAATGTTGATTGATGACAAAACTCATTCCATACCCTCCGGCTCAAAATAGCGAGACGAATCTATTGAGCCTAATTGTGCCATGATGATTAAACATTGGTGTGCTATAGTAACAATCTCTAATGATGTTTTTGGCAGCGAAACAGACCATAAGTACAAGAAGCATTGCTTGTGGAGAGGAGTAGACATAAATGCAAAGTCACCTACCAAGGTTGCCTGGGAAATGGTTTGCCTCCCAAAATTTGAAGGGTAGGTAATGATGCCCTGCTGCTCAAGAACCTTAACAAATTCTTTAACAAAGCTGACATCCCTTGGTTGCAATTGGTCTGGGAAAGTATTACATCAATGGTAAATTGCCAATTCATATTAAAAAGGGCTCATTCTGGTGGAAGGACGTCCTCAAGCTACTAGATTCGTTTAAAGGGTTTAGCTTCAGTTACTCTTGGTGGAGATATATGATTCTCCGACATGATCTGTGGGCAGGTCAAGTACCAAGTTAATAATTTCCTGAATTTTTTCTTCTGCTAAAGCCAAAGCTATTTCCATACACAAGGCCAAGATGACAACCAATCTTAATTGCTTACAGTTTCATCAGAAGCTTATGCCTAACTTTTGCAATTAGCACAACTTTATAGAAAACCTCCCTGAATCTGGTGAGCATGATACTTGGACTTACATCTAGGGTTCCCCTTGGTTCTCCCCGTCCAAAGCCTACAAAAGCTTGATTGGTCACACAACATTGTTCACCTGTCGGTGTTTTAGACCGGCAAACCTACCAAGGGGGTACCCGAGGTAGTAGATTGTGCGGTGAGGATCGTTATCGGGAGACCGAGAACTCGAAGGTGTGCGCAAGGACACGGGACACAATATTTATACAGGTTCGGGCTGCCAAGGAGGCGAACCCTACGTCCTGTTTGGGGGATCAAGTATGGCGCCCTGCGCTTGGTGTTGGTTGAGATCAGGTCCCCGGCTAGGTACCCGGCCCTCCTATATATAGTACAGGGGCGGGTTCCTAGTTGGTTACAAGGCAGGAGTCCTGGTAGGATTACACGGTACAAGTCCTAGTAGGATTACAGGGGAATTCTAGTAGGAGTCCGTCCTCATCCTTCCTTGCATGGGTACCCGGGGAGTATGCCCGACAAGCCCCCGAGCACATTGTAGTCGAGTGTAGTAGTTCGAGTAGTCTTGAAGCCTCTGCGAGTAGTTCTTGAGCGTCCTCGAGTACTGCTTGGAGAAGTCTTCAATAGTACTTGAACTACCACGAGGCTGGAAGGTGGTCCAGTTCATCAGTCTTGAAGTCGAGATTATATGGAAGTGCGGTTGCAAAATCGCACTCCATATAGAGTAGCCCCCGAGCCTTAGGTTGAGTTTCAGACTCTAGCTGAGGGTTAATCTTGATTCCGAATCTTCTGTCTTGAAAAATTTGAATGTTGGGTGTAGCATAGCAGCCCCCGAGCCTTGAAATGATTAGGTAATCAATCCAAGGGTCTTCAGTGTTCGCGAAAGCCATCATCCGAGTACTCTTGTAGCGTGTAACCCCCAAGATAAGAGAGCCGTATGAACCACGTCGAGTAGTTGTTGGTGCGGAACCCCCTAGCTTGAGAGCGAGTGTTGACGGTTAATAATTGTATCAAAGTTCGTTCGTGACTCGCAAGCGTACAAGTCTCCCGTCGTAGTCAAGGGACCCTTCTTCCCTCGAGTGGTGAACCCAAGGTATCGAATCCGTGGAACAAATGTGTGACGCAAGACTTAATCTATTAAAGCCAAGTAATCTTCAATATTCGATAAAAGACCTAATGCATCTAAGTAAAAGACACAAAACGAATCTAATCTACTTAAAGCCGGAGAAAACAAAGTAAGATTAGGTAGATAAACCGATCTAGAGGGATCGGGGTAAGCCTTTTGTTGAAGTTCCAAGCAAGAGAAGAAGTAGCAAATCGAATCTTAATAAAAGCCTCTTTAAATCGTGGTTTCCCGTCCAAATCCGAAAACATCCGCCTTTCGAGACCCCCGTTCTGTCACAACGTATCCCTATTCATGTGGGGAGCTTAGGGCGAGTCAAAAGACAAGTCGAGATTCTTTCGGAAGATCCGGCGTGTACCTCTAGCCACCGCGGCTACAAGAACACCCTATGTAATCTATCTCGAGAATAGAATTGGAATAAGCAAAGCCGATCAAAAAACGAAATCTTCGAGGAAACACTTGATCGCTGGGAAAAGATTCAACTTGATAATTCAACTATAACAATGATACATACACAAGATCACCACCGGGATCCTTCCTTGATCTTGCTTCTAGCTCCGGAACTCCGACGTGGTCTTCCGTGCAAGGTTCCCACGTCGGCTAGGGGAAACCCTAGTCAACTAGCTCGACCCTCTCCTCTCCTAGATGGTGTCCCTCTCTTCTCTGCTTCTCGGCGGCCGAAGACGAAATCTTCTCTGCGTGGCTCTCGGTCAGGGGACTATAAATAGCCCGATTGGCGGCTAGGGAAAAGGAGGACGGATTTGGGCCCAAAATGGGCCTGGGCCGACCGGACTGGGCCGGCCGGCCTGAGCCCATTTAGGCCCAGCCCGCGGGCTCCTTTGCCCGAGGTCGGTTCCCTTGCTTCCTGGATGTTTCCCCCTTCGCATGTAGGTCCATGTCGTCGGTTTCTCTCCGAATTGGACTCAACTCCTTGTCTTGCAAGATTCGGCAAGACTTTTCCGGTCGGGTCCCCGGAGTCTCGTCGTCTTCTCGGATCAAGTCCCCCGGCTTCTTGGAGTTAATTTTGCTTCATTGCATGACTTGTTCGGGGCTTCAAGGTCTTGTCATGAGGTGCTTGATGAACTTATCCCGAAAGTCTTGCATTCAACACTAAATCCCCGCATAAACATTAAACTCCAAAACCGACATGCACACGTGAACTTGTTATACCACGGGGGTTAGTACCAATGGATAAGGTATAAAACTCATGCCAACACCGAAGGTAAACTCATGGCTAGGTTGACGGATTTTCACCGTCAACATCTCCCCCATGCTTAAACCTTGCTCGTCCTCGAGTAAGCCTTCGATGGATATCATCATTGCCAAACAATGTTTAAACTTTGCACTTGATCATACATGAGAAAACATAATGCTCTCAAAATTTTAATTCATTAAAGTTCCATAATGTGCTAGCCTTCATCTCTACGGAGGGTAGATTCTTTTTAAGCTTATCCCACAAGTATTAACATGCTCACAAAGTTTTAAATAGATCTCAGAATTTTTGAAATGAAGATCGAGATAAAGAAAAACTAAACCAAATTCACAAATTTAAATCATCTCGTGTATTGCTCATAAACTCTCATCTCACTTGTCTCTCAAGCCTATATATTCTACTCCTTTCCCTCTCATATATATGTGGTAGGCTTTATATGGAGCTTTGGGAAAGTTTAGTCCTAACAAGATTTTATAAATGAGGTGTTGTCAAAACAAGACAAGCTTCTCATGGTCTTACCGAGACTCGTCAAAAAGGTCATTGGAAAATAATGTTAATCAAGGAGGGGAAAGAGAAAAATACACACACTTTTAGATGAGTGGACATGTGCAAATGGCAAAGAGTGATCCCGAGGCACAAAGGAAGTCCTCGTTATCGGATTGCACATGGTTGGAAAATGAGAATGGATCTTTTTAACTTGAAGCCTTGAATGCACTTTTAGAGAGCTAGGGAATTTACTTTACGCACATTTTTTTCTCATATTTCTCATTCTTTTCTTTCTTTCATTCATTCATTTTTTTTTTCTTGTCATATATTCAGTCCATGACTTTCACAACGAAGTTTTGATTTTTTTTATACCTTGAAAGTCATGAGTATCACTGGATTTTTTTTCTTTCATCATCATTCATTTTTTTCTTTTTTTTTAAAAATATTCCCCTTTTAACTCTAAAACTGCACCGTACCTACCTCCTCCCCCATGCTTAGACGTTGCTCGTCCTCGAGCAAAGAGGCGAAAAATAAGGTAGGTACCGGAATATTTTTCCTTGGAGAGATACTTCAAATCTTCAACGTTGGCACCGTCTTGCGATCTTCCTTGAATTGATGATCCATTCTCAACGATAGGTTGTGGTCAAGGAGGTAATCACAAAAAGATGATATTTGGTTTAAGGGTGGATACCCGGCGAAGTTTGTGAGATCACCGATGCGGGGATACACAATGCACGGATAAAAGGCTAGCAAAAAGATAGATACGCAAAAACGGAATGACCAGCTTCTTAGTCTCGGGCCAGAGAAATCATGGCCTGCAATAACGCACTCAAAAATAAATCTTGTACACTAAGGTTTATGCACTCAAATATATATAAGGCTTTGGATAGGTTGAGCAACACACAAGTGATATTTGTGACAAGGTTAGCAATATTTTTTAGCATAAAAGACATCTTCAATCTATTCGTAACTTGAGAGCACATAAAACACTATGGGTCTTTATTTTAATCATAACCTCTGCTGAAAATTAAGCTAGCATTTAAATAAATTCAGATCTGTATTTTTAAGAGAGCACTAGCTTAAACATGCATAAATCGATTACAAAGATGAACAAAGCTGCAATTTTAATCATATATCATCATGGCACGAATTTTGTAACTTTTCCAATGATATAATCAAGGTGGTGTCTTTATTAATGGTGACATCAAGTTGAAATACATACTGAAAATAAACAAACATGCTTGCTGAAAATTAAATAAAAACAGAAAATACTACGCAAACACACATAAGCAAAAGCTGAAAATTACAGAGAAAAAGAAAAGAAAAGAAAACTAAAGTTCCTAAATCTTCTAGTCCTCCGCCGGTGGTTGATGTTGATAGTCTTGATAATAATACCCTTGCTCATAATATGGTTGGATGCTTCCTCCGTCGAATTGATTTGGCTCCACAAGGTGAAGGCGTCCAAGTTCAAAAGCAATATTTGCGTTGCCTTCACCGAGTTGGGCTGCGTTAGATTGGATGGGTGCGATGTTTTGAGCATTTCTTGCAGCATACCCTCCAATAATGGCCATGCTTTGTTGTGGTTGGGGATGATGAGCGTAGGACTCCGCGAAGTTAGCGTTGGGCACAACATAATTTTGTGGGGGTACCGGTGCACCACCCCCCCATGCTTGTTGTTGTGACCCTCCGTAATAACTTGGCGGAGGAGGGACTCCGCCGAATGGTTGCACATTGGGTTGTGCTCCACTCGCTTGTGCGGAGGATGTTCCCTCCTCTACGATTCTTCCTCTTTTGTTCTTCCTTGCAGGGACAAGTAGTCCCTCTTCCAACCAATCTTCCCTTCCTTCGGTGAAAAGCCTAAGCCTCTCATTCGGAAGGGGTAGGTTTACTATGGCCAACCGATAACCTCCTCTCTCCATCTCCACTAATGTATTTGCCTTGCCGCAAATACTCAAAACCGAGAGAGGTACCACGCAAAAGGTGAGCGGGGTTTCTTGCGATCCCCGGTCGCAAGGAAAAGGCCAACATGGAGAGGTAACACCCCGAACCAATATTACCCGCCCCCGATGTTGCTTCACAACACCAACGGTTGATCATGAGGTAAGAGGGGTCAATTGGCTGCCTGGCAATTAAAGCCGAGTATAGCCAATTCAACTCCGTGTCGGTCACCTTTGTTTCCTTCATCCTCCCCAATACCCTCTTGCACATCCAAGAGTGAAATATCCGGATAATGGGGTTGCGGATGCAATTGCGTTGTTGATGGGCTTCTCCGGAGATCATGTTCCAAAATCCCGCCAACGTGCCGGGTGGCACGTCAACTTTCTCCGGAGCTCCCTTGTGGAATCCGAGCAGCTCCCTAACGTGCTCGTAGGGAACCACTTGCTCGATTCCCTCCAACCGGAATGACAAGCTTTGCACCCCATCATCATCAACGATGGGTGCAATAGTCATCAAAATTTCCAAGGCGTAACCCAAGTGGGTGTCCACCGATATTCCGTTGGAGAACTGCACCCATCCGAGGTGCCCCAACATATAGTATATGTCGGTGCAAAAACCCAAGGTGTAGAGTGCTTGGTCGTCGAACTCGACGTTAGGCACAAGCCTCTTCTCAAGATTGGCGAGCCTCTCCTCCTCCTCCGCCGACAAGATGATGAAGCCGTACGAAGAGTGTGTCGGGGTGTAAGGAGGTGGTGCGGTTGAGCGAGTCGATCGTCGTGGTGGCGCGGGCTGCTCCTCCGTGTGCCCACGAGGTTCGGTGAACCTCATGGAAGTGCTTCTCGCAGCCCTCATACCACCAAGGAGGAGAGCGTCGTTCCTCCTCGGTGGTGCCATGTCCGTCTCCATGCTCCGGGGAGACTCGGAAACCGAGTGCCTCCTCGAAGATGTTGTTGATGACGGCTTGGACGACGACGAACTCTTCTTCTTGGAGAAGAGACTTGTGGTCTTCTTCCACATGGTTGCTGCACTCTTTCTTCAACTAAAATTCCGGGTTGCAACCGGTAAACTAGGCACTTAAACTCTTTGCTTCGGATGTGGACTTTGAGTGGATTAAGGATGTGGATTTTTTTTTCTTGAGCTATCAAGCTTGGGATGGTTGGCTAAGTCTACGGAGGTTCTGAGCACACAAACTTGAACACACAAACAAGGGAATGAGAGGGAAGCTTGCCTGAAGAAAACGGGAGCCGGGGGGCTCCTTAAATAGGGCGAGCCGGCCGGCTGGGCCGGCCGGCCCGGGGCTCCTCCGGCTCCTCCCCGCCGCGACTTTCTCCCGGCACGATCATTTCGCCTCGCAACTTTCCCTGCCCGCGTGCTCCACGAGTTGCACCGTCCAAACGCTCTCGTCCACTCCTTTTCTTGAATCATTGGTCCTCCCACTTGATGCTCCATGCTTTGGGTCATGTCCATGCTCCCTAGCTCCACTTGCTTCACGTGCCACCATGAAAATCCTGCAAAGTTGATGCTTGCTGCCCACCATGCTTGTCCTTTGCATGTGGAATTGGTGAAAGTTGATAAAAGGGAATCCAATGGTGCATGCATGATTAATTCAAACTTGATTGCCTCCATTTAGGTGTGTTTAAGGTTAAGCACTCCTCTAATTCGAAATTTAAAATATTTTTCAGAGCCATGCAAGAGCTCAAGCATAACTTTAGAGAAGTTTTTAAACCATTAAAAACAAATGTAAGTCGAAAATATTTTTCGACTACGTCGATTTTGGTCTCACCGGTAAAGTTTGCTTTCATCGGTTGAGAGCGAACGTTTTCCCGGCTTGATCATGGGGGCATAGGTTTAGGTTCTAATTTTGGCTAAATAAGAAAGATTTTGAATAAAACAAAATTAGAAGAGGCTTAGAAAAATTCTAATCCTAGAGAAACCAAGGATAAAGATTTTTAAAACCAACCAAAAGCTTTGATTTCTAGGTTCACGCGAGTCTTACCACGTGCTGAATTTTTATAACACTTGAATATAAATCGTGGCTCTACTCGTGTGGTTTTAGCATGAAAAATAAGCCAACCTCAGCACCATAATGAGGGTGAAAGGTTGAGTTAAGGTTCTGAAATTATTTGGTTGAGGGGTTTCTCGAAAAGAAAAGAATCAAACAAGCACATATGAGGGTTCATGCAAAGGGTTTATGATAAAGCAAACATTCAATCAAGAATTATGTCTCTAATATTATTCAACCACTTCTAAGTCTAATGTATTTGCGTAATAAAACTCAAAAACTAAATTATTAAAAATACTCGAAAAACCTGGAATCGGGTTGTCCTCCCGGTAGCTTATTCTTGACTCGACTTGACGAAACGGGTTGCCTCCTGCCTAGCGCTTCGTTTATAGTCTATAGCTAGACTTCTTCACTTGATTACTCCGGATCAACGCTCTTTGCGGGCGTTGCAATCTTGGGTACCCACTTCCGCACCATCTTGGGCGCGGGCTTGACTTCCGGCTTAGTTGGCTTAGTCATTTTTTTGGTCTTCACGAGCGGCTTCTCTTCCTTTGTCTTGACGGATGCAACACCTTCTTTGATTTTCGTTACGTTCATTTTTTTCGGCTCCTTCTTCTTTTTCAGCCCCTCCGTTTGTTTTGGTTCTCCCTTCACTCCAATCATGTTGCATGCCTCAATCCTTGGACGGAACTTGAAGGAACTCCTCCGTTGATATCGAACATGATCTCCCCCTTGCCAACATCAATAGTTGCTCCCACGGTCTTGAGGAACGGCCTCCCTAGGATGAGCGGCGGCTTCTCCCTCTCTCCCATCTCGAGCACAACGAAGTCGACGGGGATGAAGTGGTGTCCAATCTTCACGGGTACATCTTCAGCAATGCCTAAGGGATAGCGAATGGAGTTGTCTCCCAACTCCAAACATATTCCCGTAGGCTCCATCGGTAGGCGTAGCTTCTCGAACACATCCCTTGGCATGACGCTCACACTAGCTCCAAGGTCGCATAACGCCTTCTCGAAGTTGAAAGAACCAACCGAACATGGAATTGTAGGGCACCGGGGTCTTTTTTGCTTCTCTAGCCCATAAGCAATAGCTGCACTACACTCCTCGGACATCTTGACATGATCTACCCCGAGTGTTGCTATCTCATATTTATTTGCAAGTATGTCTTTAAAATAACGAGAATATGTAGGTACTTGTAGGGCATCCAGTAATGGCATGTTGATGCTAAGTCTATGCACAACTTCCACAAACTTCTCAAAGTGGTTGTCAAGTTTACCTCGGAAGTAGCGTGGCTTGAGTTGCGGTATCCTCGTGTCATCCTCCGGCATCTCGAATTCGGGTTCCTCGGTGACGATCCCCATAACCTTCTCTTTAGCAGCTCCTTCCACCTCGGTGGATGGTTTAAGCTTCCTTGCTCCCGCGGAACGTTCCGGATCTTCGGTCTCCTTCCCCGAACACGTTTGAATGGCTTTCGCCGATTCGGGACATTTGGGTTGTCCCGGAAGCTTCCCTTCATCATTAGTGAGGCGCCCCGCAAGTTGTCCAACTTGCGTCTCGAGCATCTTCATCATGTTGAGGACTTGATGATTGGAACTTCCGACCTCCGTCACTTTGCTATCGATGTTCTCCAACACCTTGTCTATGGTCTTGAACTTGGTGACGGTGTCCTTGTTGATCTTAGCTTGCTCATCCATGAACTCCTTCAATTGTATCCGAAGTGGAACCGCGTTAGGAATAGATGAGCTTGCATTAAATTGAGGCCTACCTTGCCCGTAGCGGAAGTTCGGCAATTCTCCCTTCCTCATGTAGTCGAGCACTTTGGCTTCCTCTGGACAATCTTTGCGGACATGGCCATACTCTCCACATTCTTCGCATGTGGACCTTGCTTCGGCGGCCTTCAAGTCTTGAGCCTCCTTCTTTTCTATCTCCATCTTCTCCAACCTTCTCATGAGCGAGTCGATCTTGCCTTCAAGTATGTCTTCCTTCTCCACTTGCAAGACTCCTTTGACGTTCCCCATGGGTTGAGCCAGGTGTAGGCGCCCGGATGACGCCCACGTGTCATTATCCGCGACCTTCTTGAATAGCGTGAAAGCTTCCGTCGGTGTAAGCTCGATGATAGATCCTCCCGCTGATGCATCGATGATCGTCCTTGACGCCATGGTGAGTCCTTGATAGAACTTTTGCACGAGGTCTTCTTTCGGGAACTTGTGATGTGGAACCGCCCGGTGTACTCGTTGAAGCGCTCGAATGCCTCCGAGATAGTTTACGTAGGATATTGAACAAAGGTGGCAATCTTATTACGCAAGCTTTGAGTTTTACCCGGTGAGTAGTATTCCTTCATGAAAGCCTTCATCAACGTGTTCCAATTTTGCACCGTCTCCGCCGGTTGAGAGTGGAACCACTGCAAAGCCTTCCCGAGTAGTGAAAACGGAAAAAGCCTTGCCCTCATTTGATCTTGAGTCACCCCATCCATGTTGAAAGTCTGACATAGTTGAATGAATGCTTGGAGGTGAAGGTTCGGATCCTCTTTGCCGGTGAAGGGTGAATGTTGCACCATGCGGATTGTTGAGGTCTTGATCTCGAACGGTCTTCCGATCTCCTCGAGGTTCAAGATTGGTAGGTCGATGATGTCTGGGGTGCATAGCTCCCCAATCTTGCGTTCTTCCGGTGGTTGGTCACCCATTGGTGGAGGTCGATTCTCCCGCGGACTTTGAGGTGGTGAATTCTTCGGAGATTCCTGCGATCCTTTGTCTTCCGACTCCGAATCTACAAAATCCGGCTTTTTAGCTTGATGTGCTTCGCGTCTCCTTAGCACCGTAAAGTTTTTCTCGGATCATCCACAAAATTATTGGGTTTGTTGGAGAGGTAGCCGTCCATCTCCTCGTTAGGGTTAGCAATAAACAAAGTATGCAAAAAAACTAGAAAACAAAACAAATCTATAAAGACTAGAGTTAGACAAACTAGATTAGATGTATTTTGAGGATGATCAAAATTTAGTAGATGCAAAAATAAAACAAAATCAGTACTGAAAATTACAAAAAAAAGCAATAAAAAATCAAATCTTGATCACTTGTTCCCCGGCAACGGCGCCAGAAAAAGGGGCTTGTTGACGGTTAATAATTGTATCAAAGTTCGTTCGTGACTCGCAAGCGTACAAGTCTCCCGTCGTAGTCAAGGGACCCTTCTTCCCTCGAGTGGTGAACCCAAGGTATCGAATCCGTGGAACAAATGTGTGACGCAAGACTTAATCTATTAAAGCCAAGTAATCTTCAATATTCGATAAAAGACCTAATGCATCTAAGTAAAAGACACAAAACGAATCTAATCTACTTAAAACTGGAGAAAACAAAGTAAGATTAGGTAGATAAACCGATCTAGAGGGATCGGGGTAAGCCTTTTGTTGAAGTTCCAAGCAAGAGAAGAAGTAGCAAATCGAATCTTAATAAAAGCCTCTTTAAATCGTGGTTTCCCGTCCAAATCCGAAAACATTCGCCTTTCGAGGCCCCCGTTCTGTCACAACGTATCCCTATTCATGCGGGGAGCTTAGGGCGAGTCAAAAGACAAGTCGAGATTCTTTCGGAAGATCCGGCGTGTACCTCTAGCCACCGCGGCTACAAGAACACCCTATGTAATCTATCTCGAGAATAGAATTGGAATAAGCAAAGCCGATCGAAAAACGAAATCTTCGAGGAAACACTTGATCGGCGGGAAAAGATTCAACTTGATAATTCAACTATAACAATGATACATACACAAGATCACCACCGGGATCCTTCCTTGATCTTGCTTCTAGCTCAGGAACTCCGACGTGGTCTTCCGTGCAAGGTTCCCACGTCGGCTAGGGAAACCCTAGTCAACTAGCTCGACCCTCTCCTCTCCTAGATGGTGTCCCTCTCTTCTCTGCTTCTCGGCGGCCGAAGACGAAATCTTCTCCGCGTGGCTCTCGGTCAGGGGACTATAAATAGCCCGATTGGCGGCTAGGGCAAAGGAGGACGAATTTGGGCCCAAAATGGGCTCAGGCCGACCGGCCCGGGCCGGCCGGCCCGGGCCCATTTAGGCCCGGCCCGCGGGCTCCTTTGCCCGAGGTCGGTTCCCTTGCTTCCCGGATGTTTCCCCCTTCGCATGTAGGTCCATGTCGTCGGTTTCTCTCTCGAATTGGACTCAACTCCTTGTCTTGCAAGATTCGGCACTTTTACGGTCGGGTCCCCGGAGTCCGTCGTCTTCTCGGATCAAGTCCCCGGCTTCTTGGAGTTAATTTTGCTTCATTGCATGACTTGTTCAGGGCTTCAAGGTCTTGTCATGAGGTGCTTGATGAACTTATCCCGAAAGTCTTGCATTCAACACTAAATCCATGCATAAACATTAAACTCCAAAACCGACATGCACACGTGAACTTGTTATACCAAGGGGGTTAGTACCAATGGATAAGGTATAAAACTCATGCCAACACCGAAGGTAAACTCATGGCTAGGTTGACGGATTTTCACCGTCAACAGCGAGCGAAGCATGCTGAAGTTATCCTCGAGTAGTATGTTGAGTGAAGCCCTCGAGCTGGAGAGATTCCAACTAGTAGTTTGGCGTCGAGCCGTGGAGCTTGAGAAGTAGTCATGCCGTCAAAGCGGACTTTAGATGCGACCGAAGTCGACTTTAGATGCTGACAGTGCGGACTTTAGAATGCGACTTAAAAACTGAAGTCGACTTTGTGCCGCCCGGTGCGGACTTTGAGATGTGACTTGAAAACCGAAGTCGAATTTGTGCCGCGCAGAGCGGACTTTGAGATGCGACTTTAGAAGTCGACTTTAGGATGCCGTGTGAAACGGACTTTAGATGCGACTACAGTAGTCGACTTTGCACCACACGGGGTGGACTTAAGATGCAAAAAACGAAAAGCACTTTCCGGAAAGCCAAAGCGAATGAAAAATCGGAGAAAACGAATAGTTTTGCCGCCGGAGCGGGCTTAAGATTACGACCGAAGTCGGCTTGTGCCACCGGAGTGGGCTTGGGTGCGACCGTTAGCGTCAACTTGTGCCACCGGAGTGAGCTTGGGTGCGACCGTTAGCGTCGACTTGTGCCACCGGAGTGGGCTTGGATGCGACTGTTAGCGTCGACTTGTACCACCGGAGTGGGCTTTAGTACTTGAGCCATGGAATTCAGACCCAAGGTACGATTGCCGCCAGAGCGGGCTTGAAGGTGCGACCGGAGTTGACTTGTGTACCTGGGCCATGGATTTCAGACCCAAGGTACGGAGCGCGAGTACTTAGGGTACTTGGACCCATGGTACAGAGCGTGAAGACCATGTGCAGCTAGGTTCCATCGTCGCCAGGACCCGAGGGCCACTTACAGCTAGGTTCCATCGAAGCTTACACACGTAGTATGCCACCGAAGCAAGCGAAGATGCGACCGGAGTCGACTTTAAGTTGCCGCACGGAGCGGACTTTAGAATGCAACTTTAGAAGTCGACTTTAGATTGCCGCGCGTAGCTGTCACACCTGATTTTTCGAAGAAAACCAAATGCATCTCATATGTGCGCCAGGATCAAGTTTACACACATATGATAGACGTCATGAGTGAAATATCAATAAACAGCAATAAAATCGTACAAGAGTTAAATCATTACATTATCTCTTAATTACACTCAGACGTTAGACTCGAAGGTCTTTACAATGTTCAAACGATAACTATGAAGACGCAACTCCATCTTCATCTTCCACAGGCACATGACTGGGGGCACGCAAGCCTCAGAACTCCTCGTAGTCGCTGAAGTACTCTTTTCCAGTGATCTCCTCTGAACAGCGGGTAAGCAAGGGTGAGCACACTTATGGTTGGAGCTCAGCAAGTGGGGGAAGATGCAAGGCTATCAAGGACAGGCTAAGAGTTTGCTGCGGTTAGCATTTTAATGTTGGTCAAATTTTATTAGCAAGCACCTATTTACTAGATGTAAATTTATACCAACCCACTTAAGCATTTAGGAAAGCATCTCCTCTCAGAAACCACAATTTAATTCCATATTCAAGTTTATTAATCATGTGAGGGTCCAGGCCGCTCTTGACCGTGAGCACGGCTGATCGATCAGTTTTACACTCTGCAGAGGTTGTACACTTTACCCACAGTTCGTGTTCCCCATGTTGCCCGGGTTGATCAGACCCTTAAACACTTCCGAGGTGAGTGGCTAGGGGTCCACTATGAAGCCTTTACAAAGATATGCAGAAGACCAACAACCCGCGACGATTCTGACGGCGAGAGCGGACCATAACCCTCTCTAGTGGTCGGCACCTTAGCAAAGGTCGCTACCCCAAAAGAACCGGGCTATACCCCTGCAACTCCGGCCCCCTGTGCTCCTTTCGGATAAGGCTATCAGATAGTTCCACACACCTAATTAATTGGCTAAGCCAGAGCCATATGGACTGTGGTTGCACTGTTTTCCTGGGTGGTTCTCCATGTTCCGATTAAACCATATGATCTTGTTATTAACCATAATCACACACACATACATGTATATATCACCAAAGTTATCATGATCAACATTCATCATATTGTAAAAGATTCATTTTAACCATCCCAAGTTATAGCAACTAAGCATTTCTACCCAAAACTTTTATTTAAAAGGGTTGTCCAAGGTAATAGGGATAAAATTCTAGTCATGTCCTTAAAAAGGTGATTTTCCCATCAAGTTTATGCAATACAACAATTAAAAGTAAAATTAGTTATCATGCAAGTTGTGTGGGACAAAAATAGAATATGCAGGGGGAGAAGTCCACTTGCCTTCCTTGTTTAAACACTGGGGTTCTTCTTCTTCAAACACTTGCTCTTGATCCACTCCAACTGGCTGCTCACTTGAAACTGGCACGATGTCTACGAGCACACAAGAAAACATACAATAAACAAAACAATACACCAAGCATGAAAAGCTTAAAGAGAAAACAAGGTTTGGGTCTAGGAAAGCGAACACAAGGAACACTCGGAACTATCAGGAGATTTGGATGATCACATACAAGAGCTAGCTATGTGCTTGGTATATTTTAATTAAGTAAAGTCATGTGTATAGGTTATTTCAAAGAAATACCCTATTAATAATTAGGCGAGTTATATTTGTATTTAAAAGACGATGTAAGCCTAGTTCAATTTTATTTATAAATATTCAAGTTTAACTTATGCAAATTAAACATTTTAATTCAAAAGAAGCATGTAAAGCATCTCAGCGCTTATCTTTATATTTCGGGTTATTCTAATTAAATTATAACTTAAAAACACATTTATATTCATTTTAGTCAGATTATCATTTAATTAAGAAAACTCGGGATATAGCCTATGTTATATTTTAGTAGAAAGCAAATTGCATAATCATTAATCAAATTAAGTTTGATTATAAAAACCGAGGTACACATCTAATTAGCTTTTAATTAAAAGAACTATTTCATTAGTATTAATCATATTAACTTTCTTATGAAAACACGCGTTGAACTCTAGCTAGATTTTAATTAGAAAAAAACATGCATAATAGGATTTAATCATATTTAACATTTAAATAAATTATAAAACAAGGAACATGTACAACATTGGTCCTATCACGTAGTTTTAGTTGATATGAGCCTAACGCAACTTGAAACGGTGGAAACGGAGCTAAAACGCACAAGATACGGCAAAAACAAGGTTCTAAACTAACGGGCTTGAAAAGACGGTCGTGTGGACACCAAGAACGCTTAAAACGGAGCTAAGACGGAAAAGATATGGCTAAAAAATAAGTTTCAGGGGCTTTTCTGTGAAGAAACAGGGCTTCCAAGAGCTTAACTGCAAGAAACCAGGGGCTGAAACATAATTTCATATATAAACAGAGGGATTTATGTGTGAAAAGAGTGAAAAGGATCTCTGGTGGAAGTATCTAAGGAAAACAAGGGCTATATCTTAAAAACAGGGATCAATAGGTAAAGATTCTAATAGGTGGAAGGACATATATGTGATATTAGAAAGTGCAGGGCTCTTTTTGCAAAATGGCCGGTGACAGGCGCAGCTGACTGGTATGAGATCGGGTTGACCCTCGGCCGGGAGCGGTCTGCGCCGTTGATCGCGGATCCGGCGGTTGGCGCGATCGTGGGCCAGCGGTGGACCGCGCCGTGGACGTGGTCTACGGGTCCACGATGTGCCGACCGAAGGGGGGTATCCCTTTGTTAAGATCTGGACCGTCCACCGGTGATCGGGCGGCCAAGGTGGCGTATGAGCGGCGCATGGCGGCGAAGCAACGGCGCCCGGTGGCGCCGGCGGGGGCCGGCGGCGGAGCTCGCCGGGGCTCGCTCGATCTCGAGCTCTGGGCCTCGGTTTGGGACGCGGCTAGGCTCTACGTGGAGCTAGGAGGACGATGAACTCAACCAGGGTTACAGGGAGGTGGCTCGGGTGACATACAGGGGCTTCCACGGCCGGCAGCGGACGGCGGCGACGGGCACATGGCCGGCGAGCTCGTGCGCACGGGAAAAGAGAAAACCGGCGCACGGGAGGGGTCCTCACCTTGCCGCGAAACCCTGAGGGGGAACGACGGAGCCTGAGACGCCGCGTAGAAAGAGATCGACGACGGCGGCCGAAGGTTGAAGATGACGGCGGCGGCGACCTGTGCAGCTCGGTCCGGCAATGGGAGAGGGTGCCAGACGACGCGAACTCCGGCGGCGCTCCGGGAAGAAGACAGGGGATCCGGTGCGTGGCCCGGTCCAGTGGTGGCGACGAGCTTCTTCACTGGCCGCCAATGGCGCGGCGGCAGAGGAGTTACTAGCGGCGGCGCGCGCGAGGATGGAGAGGTGCGGGGCTCTAGCGGTTGTGGAAAAGAAGGTGCAGGGGCTCCAGCTCGAGTTTTATAATGGAGAGGAAGGGAGAGAGCGACGGCCAGGGCCAATTGGCCATCAATGGCAGGGGAAGCATCGAAGACGACGGTTTCAACCCGAAATTGAGGAAGGGGAGTAACGGAAAGAGAGAGAGTTAAGGCGGAGGGGTGGCGCCGGGACATCACTAGTCCTTGAATGCCGAATTGAAGGAGGGAAGACCGGGATAACGACCGGTGGGTGCGGCTGTAAAGGAGCAGGGGAGGGGATCCGGAGGTGAGGGAAGGAGCTGACGGGCGGGGCCCAGGCGGCAGTGGAAGAAGGAAGAAGGGAAGGGGACTGACACATGGGCCCGGGCTGGCAACGACTGAGAAAGAAGAGAGGGGAGAGGAAGCTGGGCCGGCGGAGGAGAGGCGGGCTGGGCTGTTGGGCCGCGGGAGAGAGGAATCAGGCTGCGTGAGAAAGCAAAGGCCGGCGGCCTGCTGCTGTCCTTGGGCTGGAAAAAGGAAGTGGGCCGGTGGCGAAAAGTAGGCCAGCGGGGAGGGGTTTGGGCCTGAAAGGGAGAAGGGGAGGGTTGAGGGTTTGGAAGGGTTTTGTTTTTTCAAAGCTTTTTATTTTAAACCTTTTTCAAACTTTTCAAACTTTAAAACTTTTCAAACCCTATTCTTCAAGTTTTCAAATTATTTTAAAGTCTTTTAAAACTTCACACCCTCACTCATAAACACCATGCAAACAAAACACGATGCACAAGCACTTGTTGCCCCTAAAATTATTAAAATGATATTAAAATATTTAGAGACCAAATTTATCTGATAATTTATTTAATCCTTAGAAAATAAAATCTAAAACACCTTGTTGCTTACATTATTTTAATGATGGAATTTTAGGGTGTTACAGTAGCGGACTTTAGAAGCTGCCTCATAGGGATAGCCCCCGAGTTGATGAAGTAGACTCGTGGTGACTTGATTGATATACCCCAAGAGTAGTCAGCAGAGTGTAGCTCCCGTGAAAACCCGCCGAGAAGCGTACACAAATGAGTAGTCGGCAAGTAGTCCTACATGATGAGGAGAACAAGCCAAGAAAAGGAAACAGTAATCATTTAAATAAATGAATTAGTTGTTGCTGCCTGGGCAGACTGTTGATGAAGCCGTGGCGGTCAGCGATGGAGCCACCAGGGTTGTTGCTGAAGTTGACTAGTCAGAGTTGATTTCGACTAGTTGTTGGCGGTGTGACTGTCGTTCTCGACTAGTTTAGAAAAGTAGTCGAGATGAATGGTCGACGCGAGGCGACCAGAAGACGCCGTCGTGGCGGCGTGCGGCGTGCTCGAAGCCGAGCCAGTGTTGCTGTGAGATAAGTAGTCACGACGCACAGCGTGGCTGAAGTAGAGCCAGCGTGGCCGCAAGACGAAGTCGCAGCGCACGGAGTAGTCGACGATGAGCCGCGTGACGGGCCGCGTGACGTGCCGAGGCACCCGGACGTGCGGCGTAGGCGAAGTAGTCGACGACGAGCGGCGCAACGAGCGGCGCAACGAGCCACGCGACGAGCCGCGCGGCGTGCCGAGGCACCCCGGTCGCTCGGCGTAGGCGAGTAGTCGACGACGAGCTCGCGCGAGGCGCGAGTAGTCGACGACGAGCGCGCGCGACGAGCCGCGTGACGAGACGCGCGACGTGCCAAGGCACCGGACGCGCGGCCGTAGGCGGAGTAGTCGATGACGAGCCTGCGCAAGGCGGAGTAGTCGACGTCGAGCGGCGCGACGAGCCGCGTGACGTGTCAAGGCACCGGACGCGTGGCGTAGGTGGAGTAAGTCGACGACGAGCGGCGCAACGAGCCGGCGACGAGCAACGTGACGAGCCGCGCGGCGTGCCGCGCAACGTGCCGAAGCGCCGGACGCACGGCGTAGTCGAAGTAGTCGATGACAAGCCGCGTGACGAGCCGCGCGACGTGCCGAGGCACCGGACGCGCGGCGGAGGCAGAGTAGTCGACGACGAGCCTACGGGAGACGGAGTAGTCGACGATGAGCCGCGTGACGAGCCGCGCGACGTGCCGAGGCACCCAGACGCGCGGCAGAGGAGAAGTAGTCGACGACGAGCTTGCGAGGCAGAGTAGTCGACGACGAGCGGTTCGACGAGCCGCGTGACGAGCCGCGCGACGTGCCGAGGCACCCGGACGCGCGCGCGGAGGCGAAGTAGTCGACGATGAGCCCGCATGAGGCGAGTTCGCGACGATGAGCGGCGCGACGAGCCACGTGACGAGTCGCGCGACGTGCCGAGGCACCCGGACGCGCGGAGTAGGCGAAGTAGTCGACGACGAGCCGCGCGACGTGCCGAGGCACCCGGTCGCGCGGCGTAGGAGAAGTAGTCGATGACGAGCCTGCGCAAAGCGAAGTAGTCGACGACGAGCGGTGTGACAAGCCGCGCGACATGCCGCGCAACATGCCGAAGCAACCAGACGCACGGCGTAGTCGAAGTAGTCGACGACAAGTCGCGTGACGAGCCGCGCGACGTGTCGAGGCACCCGGACGCGCGGCGGAGGCGGAGTAGTCGACGGCGAGCCGCGCGAGGCGGAGTTGGCGACGACGAGTGGCGCGACGAGCCGCGTGACGACCCGCGCGATTTGCCGAGGCACCCGGACGCGCGGCGTAGGCGAAGTAGTCGACGACGAGCGGCGCAACGAGCCACGCGACGAGTCGCGCGACATGCCGAGGCACCCGGTCACACGGCGTAGGCGAAGTAGTCGACGACGAGCCCGCACGAGGCGAAGTAGTCGACGAGAGCGGCGTGACGCGACGCGCAACGTGTCGCGCAACGTGCCGAAGCAACCGGACGCACGACGTAGTCGAAGTAGTCGACGACAAGCCGCGTGACGAGCCGCACGACGTGCCGAGGCACCCAGACGCGCGGCGGAGGTAGAGTAGTCGACGACGAGCCTACGCGAGGCGGAGTAATCGACGACGAGCCGCGTGACGAGCCGCGTGACGAGTCGCGAGACGTGCCGAGGCACCCGGACGCGCGGCGTAAACGAAATAGTCGACAACGAGCCTGCGCGAGGCGGAGTAGTCGACGACGAGCAGGCGACGAGCCGCGTGACGAGCCGCGCGATGTGCGCACGCACCCGGATGCGCGACGGAGTCGACGACGAGCCGCCGCGAGGCGCAGTTGTCGACGACGAGCGCGCGATGAGCCGCGTGACGAGCCGCGCGACGTGCGAGGCACCCGGACGCGCGACGGGAGGCGAAGTAGTCGACGACGAGCCTGCGCGAGGCGGAGTAGTCGACGCCGAGCGGAATGACGAGCTGCGTGACGAGCCGCGCGACGTGCCTAGGTACCCAGACGCGCGGCGAAGGAGAAGTAGTCGACGACGAGCTCGCGAGGCGGAGTAGTCGACGATGAGCGCGCGACGAGCCGCGTGACGAGCCGCGCGCGTAAGCGAAGTAGTCGACGACGAGCCTGCGCGAGGCGGAGTAGTCGACGACGAGCGGCGCGACGAGCCGCGTGACGAGCCACGCGACGTGCCGAGGCACTTGGACGCGCGACATAGGTGAAGTAGTCGACGACGAGCCTGCGCGAGGCGGAGTAGTCGACGACGAGCGCGCGCGACGAGCCGCGTGACGAGCCGCGCGACGTGCCGAGGTACCAGGACGCACGGCAGAGGAGAAGTAGTCCACGACGAGCCTACGCAAGGCGGAGTAGTCGACGACGAGCGGTGCGACGAGCCGCGTGACGTGCCGAGGCACCCGGCGTGCGGCGGAGGTGAAGTAGTCGACAACGAGCCTGCGCGAGGCGGAGTAGTCGACGACGAGCGGCGCGACGAGCCGCGTGACGAGCCGCACGACGTGCCGAGGCACCCGGACGCGCAGCGTTGTCGAAGTAGTCGACGACGAGCCGCGCGACGAGCCGTGCGACGTGCCGAAGCAACCGGAAGCGCGACGTAGGAAAATTGATTCCGCTTTGACAGGAGCAAGGCGACTTGCTTCAATGGATCTCGGCGAGTCGACGAGTAGATTGATCTTGTTGATGAGGGTCCTTCGAATTCGCCCGGTGGTGATGATCGCCCCTACCTAGCGCGCCAGCTGTCGGTGTTTTAGACTGGCAAACCTACCAAGGGGGTACCCGAGGTAGTAGATTGTGCGGTGAGGATCGTGATGGGGAGACCGAGAACTCGAAGGTGTGCGCAAGGACACGGGACACAAGATTTATACAGGTTCGGACTGCCAAGGAGGCGAACCCTACGTCCTGTTTGGGGGATCAAGTATGGTGTCCTGCGCTTAGTGTTGGTTGAGATCAGGTCCCCGGCTAGGTACTCGGCCCTCCTTTATATAGTCCAGAGGGCGGGTTCCTAGTTGGTTGCAAGGCAGGAGTCCTAGTAGGATTACACGGTACAAGTCCTAGTAGGATTACAGGGGAATTCTAGTAGGAGTCCATCTTCATCCTTCCTTGCATGGGTACCCGGGGAGTATGCCCGACATCACCCTCTTCAAATGGCTTTGGAAAGTTGTTGTTCAGAAGAAACACAAGGTTTTTCTTTTGGCTTTTGCTTAAAAACAGGTTAAGTACTCGAAATATTCTAGGAAGGAAAAATATGGTGCTAACGTCATATGAGTGTGTGCTACGTTTGTGCAGGGGCGGAGCCAAACAGGGGGGCAGGGGCCTAGGCCCCCCCCCCCCCCTCTCCAGTAATCACCCTGAATACAGAACCTCAGCTCCGTCTCCAGTCCTCTACTTGCTCAGAGCCCGAGACCCGGCGATGGGGCCAACCTTCGAAGCCACTACTGTTGTTGTTGCGTGCTTAGATTGAATAACGAGCTGCTCCCTTCTATTTCCCCTCAAATTAATATACTTTTCAATCTTGAAAGTGTAACATATCATTTAGCTACCTGTATAAGGGATAAGGATCCTAACACAACTAATTACTAGACAATCGTGTCGTGCAACTCATGTTGATTTACTATTTGTTATCGGGACTGCTAGCGCCCGGACGTCCGGAGGAGAGGAAAAAATCGGACGCATGCGCAACTGTCAGACGAGGTACTGTAGACGTCAGATCAAACATTGTAGCACTTGAGAAAAAGTCCAAATCCCATCGCAACATTAAGCCATCCCGTCGCAACATCAAGGCATCCCGTCGCAACATAGACAAAAAATTTCGCAACATTAAAAAACAACATACACGACATTTGAAAACAACGTCCGCAACGTCGAGATCTACTTTTGCAACATTGCAGCATGGAAATCAATTTTTGCAACATCAAGATCTACTTTTGCAACATAAATATGAAACACTTGCAACATTTTTTCGAAACCTCAGGAACACCCCAAACATGCACTTGCAACATACTTGAACCTGTTGCTGCTTTCCGTGGACGCCACTCAGAGCTCCTTCGGTCGCCGACGAGCGACGTGGTCCTTGGCCACGGGGAACTCCGCCCCCTCACCACCACATGAGCTCCACCGTGGATGCCGCCCCTGGCCCTGGTCGCGCCCGTCTCTGGCCGCAGGGAGCGGCCACCGGTAAGGTTTGCCTCACTACTGCAACAAAATGCAAATAACACATAGAAAATTATTCTGCAACATGCAAAAGACACTTATGCAACATCAATAAACATTGATTGCAACATGTGTAGACAATGATGCAACATCGGAACATATACCCTGCAACATGGTCAGGCCATTCATGCAACATTTGTGAATAACGATCGCAGCATCTATGGGCTATGGTTGCAACTTGGTCAAGAACATTCATGCAGCATGGCGAACAGCAAAACGCAACATCTCTCGACAGAGATTGCAACAACAAAAAAATCTTCGAAAATCAACATGGGGGGAGGGGGGTGGGGGGCGACGCGGCGGCCGCCCCTCCGGCCGCGGAGGAGCGCGCGGCCCGTCCGGCCCGCCCTCCGCCGTGGGGGGGAGCGGCGGCGCGTCCGGCCGCGGGGGAGCACCGCCCCCGACCGTGGGCGTGCGCGGCGAGCGGCCCCGCCCTCCCGGCCGCGGAGGAGCGCGCGGCCCGTCCGCCCGCCCTCCGGCCGTGGGGGAGCGGCGGCGTGTCCGGCCGCGGGGGAGCACCGCTCCCGACCATGGGCGCGCGCCCTCCCCGGCCGCCGAGGAGCGTGCGGCTTGTCCGGCCCCGCCCTCCCGGTCGTGGGGGAGCGGCGGCGCGTCCGACCGCGGGGGAGCGGCAGCGCAACACCACGGATGGCACCGGTGGATGGCGACGGGATGAAATGAGTGGAAGGGGTGCATCGGCACGGGAGGGAGGATAAGGCTGAAGTGGGGTCCGCGTCTGAAGTGGGATGGAATGCGCGTTGCAAGGCACGCGGACGCGGGGGCGTCCGATTTTTTCTGAACCGTCAGACGTCCTACGTTGAGCATTACCAATTTGTTATCTATGATAAAGATCCTAACACAACAAATTTCAAAACAATTGTGTCATGCAACTCATGTTAAGATAGGCCTAGGGTTTCTCCTGGGGTGGTTCAAGGATGAAGCTTGGCCGGTCGGAGGGCACGACTCACTCGGCAACATGAGAACCAGGGCGGTGTGCACACGAACTGTCGCCGGCTTGCTCGTCCTTGCGCAAGCACGCACCAGGCGGCTGACGGGTGTGGCTACAAGTGTCTCAAGGCGAGGCCTTGCTTCCATGTGCGTGTGAGCGCGTCCAAGCCGGTGGCCTGGCCACGACGGCGACACAGACACGGCAGAGCGCTTGACCGTTGGGAACGAACAGAGGTGACGGTCAAGCGGTGATGCGCGCACGTGATCGACGGCAGCGGCACCTGCAGGCTTAAGGCTCGGCACGAAGACCGTTACACAAGCGACGACGTCTACGTGGTGGTGCGAAGCAAGCAAGCACAGGTTTGACTCGGTCTCTCAGGCTTGGCTCGTTTCTTCTCCAGGGCACGACGGCTGGCACACAAAGCAGGAGAAGGAACACGACATGGTCACCTAGGGGTCCTGGTCGCGACGGCGGGCAGCAGGGAAGCTGGACGGGCGGAACAGGACGGAGCTCGCGGTTCAAGCACTCTGTCAAACGGGTGGTGATGCTGACATGGCAACCATGCTTATGTCCATGCGTGGTGCATGGATTGGAGAAGATGGAGTCAAGCAAGGTTTTCCAAGTCAAGAAGGAGGTCCAAGGTTGATCCGGTTCGAGTCCCCGAGGTGGAGGCCAAAAGCAATTCAAGTTCGAGCCTAGTTCGGAATCTAGGAGCATTGCGCAATAAAACGGACGCCCAGGTCGCATACCGAGTCGGTTTTGGACGTTCTATATATGGTTGGAAGCACAATTTCATAGAGCTTCCAATGACACTGGTCTCATGCCAAAATTCGTCCTGAGTCAACGGAAATCTTCGAAACAAGTTGACGTCCGGAATCTGCCAAGGTGCTGCGTCGCCAGTTTGATGGGCCTTAGGCCCAAGTTGGGGGTGCCCCACCCTAGGACGCCCCAACCCTAGGACGACGTCCCTCCATATATACTCAGCAGCCGCCACCATAGAAACTTGAGTTTGATTTATTTGTTAGCCTTAGCTACAACCGAACAGACGCCATCGTGCCGCCGTCGTGTAATTCAGACTCCACCTTCTAGTGATATTAAGATTGGTCGCCTCAGATTCTTGTTCGTTCTTCGATTGCGTACAGGAATTGATCTTCGTGATCAGGTTGATCTTGCGCCGGCAAGGTTGGTAACCATCGGGAGTTGGTTCAGCGATTGCATTGGCGCTTCGAGTTTGCTCGTCGTAGTCGGATCGTGAGGGTCAACAACCACCAAATCGGATTTATCTCCACTCACCGAAAGATCGAGCACTCCCCCTCTATCGCCGCTCCAATCTTTCGTGAGTTCCACTAGCTGGTTGCAGGTCGCCCCTGTGGCCCTGTGTGTGTGGTAAGAACAGATAAGAATTTGATAACAACACTAGTTTGAGCGCCTTTGTGAGCAAATACACCCCTGTTTTGTCATCGATTTTGTTTTGTGTTTGCGCTAACCATGGCAGAAGACGTAGACAAGAATCATGAACAGCCGCAGGCTACTAAGAACAAGCTCGACACCATTGTGTCACACCTCGATGCAATGAAAACATTGATCACAAGTTTACAGAAGGAGATGGATGCTGGAGACTTCAGTGGACGCTTCTGTCGTGCATGCAACCATGGTGGTAATGATTCTTTTGCTAAGATTCCTTTTACAATTCCATCTTACAATGGAAAATATGATCCAATTGCATATCTTGATTGGGAATTAGAGGCTGAACAACATTTTTCATGCCATGATATTCCTGCAAGTGCACAAGTTAAGATTGCTATTAATGCATTTACTACTTTAGCTTTATTTTGGTGGCATCATGAATATAAACAAAAACACCCCACCACCTGGGCTGAATTGAAAGCTGCTATGCGACGTAGATTTGTGCCTTCATATTATGCTCGTAAAGCTGAACGTGAAATGCAGGGACGCCGCTCGACGATCAATACTAATCATCTTGCAGGACAAAGCCCGACATCCAGTGCAGATCCTACTCTCCCCATGCCATCCATGCCTAGCACTACACCGCGCGAGGGGACGACCACACCTGCAGCGCCCTCGACCACAGGTGGTGCTCCACTCACGGATGGTGAGACCACTTCTGCTATGTTGAATTTTTCCACACCTCATGCTATCATCGAGCAATTGTTAGTGGACCCTATTCTTGTTTTCTCTTTGTCACGTGATGCTTTACTTGATGTTCCTTGTGATAAAGATGATTTGTCTGACAATAGTTCTGTTGTACATGTTTTAAAATCACATACTTGTGCTGAAATTAAACATGTCATTCATATTGCCAACACGACCGATGAGCGTCAACTGCAATGTTCTATACATACTTTGGGTTACATTGAATTTGATATTTTGTGTAATCTAGATTGTTTGGAAGAGCAACTTTTTAAATATGCTGATTTGCTATGTTTTTCGAGACACACATACCACGCTATTGGCAAATATAACAAGAAAGGTCAATATATGATATGTCGAGTGTACATTTGTGAAAATCTGAATTCTCCTTTTGTTGTGCAAGATTGTGATCGATTAGAGGGAAACCATCATACAACCACTTTCCCATATTCCTCTCGTAGTTTTTTTAAATAAAACGGTTGATTTCCAAGAAGGAAAGCATCATTGGTTCCTGCCATCTATTCCTACATTGTCGTTTCTTGGTACTAATCTTTTGCAGGATGGTGTTGAAGTACAATGTGTGCCATCCAATCATGAAGGTTGCATGCTTGCTGAATTTTGCATGCAAGATGACACACTAGCAAATTGGAAACAAGGTTTTGTCCTCCTTCACAATTATTTCAGTTCCATTTGTTTTGGCAATGTCGTTCTCCTTTGTGCTTCACACGATTGGTTTCAAGTACAATCGACGCCGAGGACAGCTTTTCGTCAAGAAGGGGAGGATGATGCGGATATGGCAACCATGCTTATGTCCATGCGTAGTGCATGGATTGGAGAAGATGGAGTTCAGCAAGGTTTTCCAAGTCAAGAAGGAGGTCCAATATTGATCCGGTTCGAGTCCCCGAGGTGAAGGCCAAAAGCAATTAAAGTTCGAGCCCAGTTCGGAATCCAGGAGCAGTGCGCAATAAAATGGACGCCCAGGTCGCATATGGAGTCGGTTTTGGACGTTATATATATGGTTGGAATCACAATTTCATAGAGCTTCCAATGACACCGGTCTCATGCCAAAATTCGTCCTGAGTCAACGGAAATATTCGAAACAAGTTGATGTCCAGAATCTGCCAAGGTGCTGCGTCGCCAGTTTGATGGGCCTTAGGCCCAAGTTGGGGGCGCCCCACCCTAGGACGCCCCAACCCTAGGAAGGCGTCCCTCCATATATACTCAGCAGCCGCCGCCATAGAAACTTGAGTTTGATTTATTTGTTAGCCTTAGCTACAACCGAACAGCCGCCATCGTGTCGCCGTCGTGTAATTCAGACTCCACCTTCGAGTGATATTAAGATTGCTCACCTCAGAATCTTGTTCGTTCTTCGATTGTGTACAAGAATTGATCTTCGTGATCAGGCTGATCTTGCGCCGGCAAGGTTGGTAACCATCGGGAGTTGGTTCAGCGAATGTATTGGCGCTTCAAGTTTGCTCATCGTAGTCAGATCCTGAGGGTCAACAACCACCAAATCGGATTTATCTCCACTTACCGAAAGATCGGGCACTCCCTCTCTATCAGGTGGTGGTCGAAGATGTGGTACTGGCACTCCTAGCTCTCGGGCGGCTCCGGCTTTGGCTTCAGGGCGTTGAGGGCGTCCACAGCGGCAGCGGCACTCCGGGCTTGGCGTCGAAGGCGGCGGTGTAGATGTTCCTGCGGTGCATGCGGTCTCAGCGTGGGCGGCCTCTGACTTCAGGCTTCACGGTGTCGCGGGTCGGGGCAGAAGCAGGGCAGCTCCGCGTCGAGGATGGTTCACGGCGCGAGCGGCTCCTCGGCTTGCGGATCACGGACGGCGTCGTCGAGGTTCACGGCGGCTGCTCAGGGTCGGCGTCGCGGTCCACGACGGCTTGAGCTGCTTCGGCTCACAGCTGCGCCCGACGGCTTCAAGATGGCGGCGCCCTCTGGTGACAACGCCAAGGCCCATGCGTGGTTGTCTCCGGGACGGCAATTCCGGCGGACGCCCCTCTCTTCCTTCTACTTCTTCCTCTGGTGGCGGCTTGGATTGGGGGGAATTTCCCCCAAGGGGCGGCGGCATCCAGGAAGGCCGGCTGGTGGAGGGAATTTTATAGGGCGTCACGACCTAGGGTTTGGAGGCAAGGAGGAGCGACGGGGATTCTCGGCTTCCGCACCACGGCCACGTGGCGGGCATCCGGCGGCGCGGGTGAGCGCAGTGCGGGGGCACACCTGTCCCCATCGCAGTGCAGTGCTTGCGTCACGGGGAAGAAGAAAAGACTACAGGGAGAGGAGCGGCTGACGGTTGGGACCCACATGGTGGTGTCAACAGGAGTTAGGTGGGCTGAGCTGGGCCGGTTTCCTTAGATGGGGTGGATAGATGAGGGAGGTTAAGTGGACCTGACGGGTTGGGTTAGAAAGGAGAGACAAGGCCCAACTGAGGTTTAGAGGTTAAACTAGTTCCATCTTTTATTCAAACACTTATATTTGTATTCAAAATCTGAATTTGAATTCAGATTTGAAAACCACTCACATAAAATCCAAATAAAATCCAAATTTAGTCACACTAGCATCTATAAATCCTAAATTTATATTTTAGCGCAAAATAAATCTAAGAATTGGAGAAGGCTCAAAGAAGACAATCTTATAAATTTAAATAAGCACTCAAATTCAACCAAAATTTTTGAAATTCCAATTTTTGCAAACATTAACATTCCGAAAAAATTATGGGTTGTTACACCTTTCACTATTTCTTACATAGTGATTAGCACTAGGTTAGCCCTAGAATAGGTTGAGAGCAAGGTGTGCCTACCTTGTGATTGGTTCTAGAGAGAACCACATGTGTACAAGGCGTTGTCGGAGCCTTGAGACCTTAGTGGCTCTCTGTTACGTTCTCGACCCTCCGACTTGTTGTGGAGTGGCTTCGAGGACTTTGTGTGTGGGGGACGTGGACACCCCTTTGAAGCTACTTGGTGGAGACGGCATCAAGATGACCAAGAGACTGTTCCTAATATCTACAGACCACTCTTTTCCACTTGTGCAATCAAAATCATAGAGTGATCTCTACCTTTTGATCTTGTGATTTTCCCGTAAGAATCATGGAAGCCTACAGGTTGTTAAATTTGATTCTCCTAGTCCATTGCTTACAGGTTGTTAAAATTGATTCTTTAAATTCTCAATTCAGGTTGCCGATAAACAGAGTATTTGGCTTTAAAATTTTATTTGCGAGGTTGCCCAAATTATCTGTGCTTGCAAGTAGTTAGCTTGGCTATTTCTCGCCTAGTTCTTTTATTCGGGATCCCACATCATTAAAAAAGAAAATTGAGTCTCAACGGAAATGCAAGTGGTGGGCGTGAAGCGCGTGTCGATAGAATGTATGACAAAGTCGACAACATGATTATTAAGCCCATCCTCACGCGACTCATGCGTGGCTTGCCACCGGTGGCGCACACCCGCGGCGTCCCCGAGACGTTCGTTCCTCCACGCCTACGCTCGCGTGCCCCGACGCGCCGCCCAAGGAGGTGCCGGACGCGGCGATGACACACGCCTGATGAGCAAGTCTGGCGACGTGGTGTGGGTCACCAAATTGCTGCGTAGGCGCGCAGCTCATCGAAACAATACTCCTCGGTGGTGCTGCCCTCAGCCACGCGCAAAACTGCACAGCACTTTGCAGCCGTCTGCATAACCTGCCTCCATCAGACTAAGGCATTTAAGCAAGAGAGCTGAGTACCTTCACAATCATAAAATGGGTAGGCCTGTTTAGCTGTGAAAATGTGATGGGAATGAATAGTGGAAATTTAGATGAGAATGTTTAGTTTGAAAAATAAGTAGTGGGGTGTGATCGGAGAATAATGCATTAGGCTGCGTGCTGTGAGAGGGGATGTGATGGGTGAAACAATGGTGAAAATGAAAAATTTGAATTGGAGGTGTTCAGTTTGGAAAAAGTTGTGTAGATGTGATGAAATGAATAATGGATTAATTATACAGTAACAATACAGATGCTCACATATACACGTGCACACACACTCATCTTACGAACATTCCGATACATCATGATCCATTTGTTAGACCTCAAACAAAGGATATAAGGTCGGTCCAGTGATATTAATTTTTAATTGTGCTCAGTTACAAGATTGGACCTATCTTCGTTAAGTCCATCCATAGCATTCATTGGAACACGCTGCGGTGTTTAATTTATCAGCAATTTGTATCCTAGTTTATAAGGAAATAACAGTGTCCATACATCTTCGTTTGAGTTCAGAGCATTCATTGGAGCAGCTGAATGTAACTCATATCCAAGAGGACAGCTATGACAAAAGGGGAAATTCAAGCAATCTTGAAGGTCTTCTGCTCATTCTTGCTTCAGATCATGTCCTCCTTTTGAATGTTCCTGAGGTTGGTTCTGAGGTTGATCGATGACCCCAACTTCACAACATTGTAAATGCGCTTGAAGTCGCGGAACCTTAGGGTACGGTAACACGGGGGGTTTTCCTCACCGAGGAACTCCTCCGCAGGTCCAATGACACAGTCTTCAGTTGGCGCGATGAACATCGCCACAGACGTCCGCGCCAGCGCCGAGTTGGTCATCACACACGGTGCTCTACGCTCTTCAACGCCCCATTTGTGACAACCTCAAGCTGCTGGCCAAAGTTGACGACGAAGGCGCGCGGCACGGGCTGAACCTTGATCCAGTCGCCCTTGTAGAGGCAACCTCAAGACCAGGGACCCGGGCCGGGAGGAGTAAAGCAATAAGGTCCCTGTCACAGTGTGGTGGCAGCCCAAGCGTGACGCTTGGGTTTGGGCATGGAGGATACTGGTTGATGTCAAGAGTCACATAGCCGCCGCTGAGGTCCCCTTCAAAGTAGTCAAGTGGGAGCCCCAGGCCCTCACACAGCAGCCGCAGCAGCTCCATTGCCAAGCCTCTCGCCAGCAAGGTGAAGTTCTCAACAACCTCTCTAAAATAAGAGTCAAAGGCAAGCAAGATTCAATATCATTTACTGTCCTTGCACAGATAATTAACATGAGGTATGAAATTTACAGTCCTTGTAGAGGTTCAAACTTCAAATTAAAGGGAACTTTGCATAATTTACACCGTTGATCATTGATTACTTACCGGAGCCTCTGGGGCTTGTCAGGCCAGTCCTTGGTGCTATTACCGGTGGGGAAGTCATAGGCAAAGCGAAGGCAATCCCGCCAGTACCTCTCACCGCCGGTCTCATAGGTGGTGCCGGAGAACAGCCGAGTGGGCTCGGTTGCATCCTCTGAGAAAAACTCCACCTTATCCGCGGCCGGCAGCCGGAAGAATTCCTCTCCCACCGCCGCCATATCCCGCATCACCTGCTCAGAGACGCCGTGGTTGATCACCTGCACGTGTCCACAAACCTATTTAGCTCAATGCAAGTGACGCGGATTTGGATTCATATTATCGATTTGATGGAATTTTTTTGTTTGCGCGACTTTTGGCGCTCGTTATGCCCTTTTTCTCTTTTTGTGCCGGTAGGTGATGTATGATACTTGTTCTTACCCTGGTCTTTTTTTAATAATGAAAAAACGTGCTTTGCACATCTTATAAATATTATTAATTTAACGGGGAATGATATATGTTATTATGCTTGGTTTGGAGCTTGTAATGACTGGCCTGGAAGAAACCGAGCTCCTTGCCAGCATCGAGGATGGCACGGCAGACCTCATCGCGGCTGCAGGACATGTCGATGACGGGTAGCGACACAACAGCAGAGGTTGCCGGCGGGACCTGGTCGGGAGGAAAGACGAAGCAATCCGGAAGGGATGTGTGGGATGGGGTTGAGTGGATCATGTTCTCCATGATATGGGATGAACCAGGGGCTGAGGGGTTTAAGTGTGCGACGCCACGAGAGAGGTTAGAGATTGTGGACGCCGGCATGGCATTTTATTAGCGAGGAGGCCAGGGAGCTTTGGGCAACGAGAAGAGCTCCACCTTACGCTTACATACATTAATCGGGATGTGTTGAAACAAGCTTGTTTTGTCTGGTGTTAGTCAAGTTCGGAGCATTCTTTAGGACAAGGTAAGTGTTACGGACTTATGGTCTCAGAAAAGCTTAATGAAGCTATCACTAGATATTGAAAACATTAACTAAACAACACTAGATATTTAAAACACTACTAGTTGTATATGTGGTTTAAAGTATCTTTGCAGTGCTAGTTAGCTTTGGAGGGACCTGGCTATTGTTTTTTCTTTTGGCGCACACTATTGCGTCAGTGGTGACTTCGTCAACCTCGGAGTATTTGCTGACTCATCAGTCATTCGGAGGTGCTCATGCATAGGGGTAGGGTTGGGTGCATGTGTTCGTAGGGGCGAGTGTCCGTGCGTGTATATGAGTGTCTATGTCTGTATCATGTGATTATCAAAACAAAATATGGCACCACTGTACTCCCTTAGCTAAACATAACCTAATACTAGCGATAATTTGCTCTGCCCTTGGAAGAAACTAAAGAGTACTTCATGATTGATAGTGATCCATGTACTAACAATGTCTTTTAGTCCATCGTATAAGATTTGCCCATTATCAAACCTTAATAAATGTAAACTCATCTGATGTTCAATAACTCGGAGCATATATATAAGGTTAGTGCGCGGTTTCATGAGAATCGAATAATTAATATAAGAACATTTTTAACAACCACAATAAATTTGTATGCATTGGATATCTTTAAACACATTAAGAAAATTTATCGTCAGGTGCAATGAACAAAATTTTAATACCCAAAGTCCCTAAACGTGTGTCATGACATAAACAATTATTATGGCATTGTCACGGGCATATATTATCTAATGACTAAGACTTGTAGAAAGGACAATCATATAGCTTAATAAACCTTCATGCGCTGCTGGTTAAGTCATCCTTATCAACGTAACTATTTCTAATAATTATGTCCATGTCTTCATTTCGTGCTCCTTCAAACGTTTGACAAATTGTGTCCACATGTATATCCATTTAAGCAAACAGGTTTGGAGATCGAATCAAGTTAGAATGAAGTCTTCCAAATCAATGAGACTTCGTGTGCATTGATCCACCAGACTCTAAACATTACCCTCACGGAGTGTAGTTAGCACTTGCATTGGGAAATAGGTGGTGGTGTCACTGGTATATTCATCTCTAAAATTTCTCCTCGCAAATATTATTTCTAACAGAACAATTCCATAGCTGTAAACATCTACTTTGGATGATATAGCCACTCCGGTGATCCATTCAGGAGCAAGATATCTGATAGGTCCTCTTATCGTAGTTAAGACTGGGCTATAATCTCAAATTTTGACATTCCAAAGTCAGCAATTTTAGGAACAAATGACTCATCCAGAAGAATATTTTGCGGCTTAATGTCACAATGTGTGATGCAGTCTATGCATTTCTCATGCAAGTAGGCCAACCCTCTAGCAACACCAAGTGCTATTT
Source organism: Cenchrus americanus (assembly GCA_947561735.1). Classification (NCBI taxonomy): domain Eukaryota; kingdom Viridiplantae; phylum Streptophyta; class Magnoliopsida; order Poales; family Poaceae; genus Cenchrus; species Cenchrus americanus. Next base: position 27,387,147 of record OX387242.1, on the reverse strand, counting down.
TGAACCGAGTACTCCAACCCAATGATGGACCCTTATTCTGAAGCAGATGGGCATCAAAAGAACGGCTTGGCATGTACTCATAGACAAGCAATCTTTTACCACCTTCGCAGCAGAATCCAATTAACCTGATTAAGTTAATATGTTGGATCATTCCTATATTGAGCACACTTCAGCCCTGAATTCCTTCTCTCCTCGACGAGCACCATCGAGCCTTTTAACCGCGATAACTGCAGAGTCAGGCAAGATACTCTTAAATACAGAACCAAAACTACCAACTGCTAAATTTTCTGAGAACTTTTGGGTTGCTTTCAGAAAGCACTTATATCTAAAAGCAACTATTCCACCACCGATGCCTTCTCATTAGTCACTACTGGAAAGCGGGAGTATGCAGTGAGAACAGGTTTTTTCCGTGAGCTTTGTGTCAGGCTCACGGCAAAATCCCATTTTGCCGACGGTCATGATGAAAACTCACTGCAAAATCAGAGCTCACGGCAAAATAGCTATTCAGCGTGAGCTTGAATGTCCCCTGGTGGACTTGGCGGTGTTCCTTTCTTAAACCAGAACAACTCAGAATGTTAGGGAAAATAAGGGAAGACCACCTGAGCAAACCGACTGAAGGGATTTTATTACTTAATCGAACATTAGCGGCTGAAGTGGCTCACAGCAAAATACCAATTTGTCGTGAGCCTAGAGGCCAGCTCATGGCAAAATTGAATTTCGCCTTTTGTTTTTCAGCTGACAACAGAAAAAAAATCCTCTTCACATCTTTCCATAACTTTTTCATACAACATTTGATGAAGAAAACATTATATCATAATTGTAAATCTCAAAAATATTTACAAGTTTAGTAAGGAAGTATTTCAAAATTTTCAATTTAAATATGTGTTTTCTTTTTTCGATTGAATATAGAAGGTATATTTGTGAAGCAACTCATAGCTATGTTATCTTCTATACCCTAAAGTTTTTCCTTCTCTCCTCATACAACATGTGTTACTCCATGTTAAATTTTGGTACATTTTTATTTATTTTCTATATTTAACTAATTAATTGCATTTGAAGCAAATTTTTTAGTCAAGTCAAATTTGAATTGCAACATGATAAAAGAAAATAACTTGAAGATGACATTCATGTTATTAAGCCAAATTTGAGACCTTACCAATAAAGTGAAAAGAAATTTCTAAAATCTTGTCCAGAAAACACGATCACACACGCGTGCTCGAATGATTTTAAAATTCTACAAAACGCAAATGAAGTCTGAAAAATTGAAATTTGTCAATGTCTCACGATCACATAACGCAAATGAAGGCTGTGTTAAAAAATTGAGTGATTTTCACACATTTTGTCATACACGATGCTTAGATATTGAAACATCTATGCAGAAGTTTTATAGAATTATGAAGGAAGCAGCTACGTTTGTAGGCAAAGTATATTCAAATTGGATGAATTCAAAAATTTTCTATTCCCCACATACAACATGTGATCTTGTATGTTAAATTTTGGTTAATTTTTGTATTTATTTGCTATATTTAACTAATTAAAAGCATTTGATTTAATTTTCGGAAAAAAAAACTTTACCGTGGGTTGAAATATGGGCGCACGGCAAAACCTAATTGGGCCAGTCGGCCCCTCGAACCCACTGGTGACTGGTGACCGTAGGATCCATCGATCTGATAGTCGTAATCGTGGCGTGTCTCGTTCGCATATAAACCCTCCTCCCTCGCAAACACTAACCCACCCTCACCATCATCCACCCAACCCCACCCGCCCTCAGCCGCATCCTCCATCCATCGTCCTGCCTCCTCCTGCAGATGGTGCCTCTACTCATCTCTCTCCCCCTCCATGTCAGCGCCCCCTCTCCCCTCTCTCTCTCCTTCCATGCTGGCGCGCGTGAGGCCTCTCACTCCATCCCCGCCGCCCCTCCTCTCCCAGCCGCACCGGAGCAGTGCTGGCGATGGTGGCCGCATCTAGCGTCGGCGACCGCACCTCGACCTCACATGGAGCTCGTCCATGGTGGCTGCCCCGGTCCACCACCTCCGTCCGTAATGCGGCTCGACTGCCTTGCCGTCGTCCCTCACTGGATGCCCCTCTTGCCTCCTCCCCAACGTCGGCGGGCTGAGAGCTCCTCAAGCCGATGTCCATGCCTTCCGCCTGGCCGCCATCTCCACCTCTTTGCCACTCGTTCCTCCTAGCGTCGGCCGCCGGCTCCTCCCCGCACCAGCCACCGACTCCTTCCCGCTCCTAGCCTCGGCCTCCTCACGTCGACCGCGGACATCTAAAGTGTGAACAACGCAACGGCATCCAGGCTCTCTCTCACACACACACTCACACATCTCCCTCCTCCCTGTTTTTTCCAGGTGGTGTCGGCGGCAGCAGAGTGGTGGTGGTGGAGCTCCTCTCTGGGCAGTAGCAGTGAGGGGCGCATATCTGCCGCGGTGGTGGCGACGTGCGGCGGTCGATGACAAGCATAGCACCTGGTGGTGGTGGCATGCGGCAGCCGCCAAATTATTATTATTATTATTATTATTATTATTATTATTATTATTATTATTATTATTATTATTATTATTATTATTATTATTATTATTATTACTATTACTATTATTATTATTATTATTTTATTCACCTAAGAAATGTTTTCCGAGAGTAAAAAGTGCACACGTCGTACCTTTGTCGTGAGTCTCAGCTTCGACTCACTGTAAAGAGCCCCTTTCTCGAGTAAATTTTTGCCGTGAGTGGTTTACCGAGAGTTACTCACAGCAAACCCGCATTTTCCCGTAGTGTCTCTTTCTTCTCTGGTAGAGAGGATTACAATGCCAAGCAAAGACAAAAAAGTCAAAATGGTTGCAGCATTTACGAACCCAATTATCAATCATCTCGTCTTCTAAACCGTCCAACTCTTGACCAGCAGTCTGAATGTAAATGTAACACCCTAAAATTTCATCACTAAAATAATGTAAGAAACATGGTGTTATAGTTTTAATTTTCTAAGGATTAATTAAATTATCAAATAAATTTGGCCTTTAAATATTTAAATACCATTTTAATAATTTTAGAATCAATAAGTGCCTGTGCATCATGATTCAAATGCATGGTTTTATGTTTGAGTGAAGTTTGCAAAGTTTGAAAAAAGAAACCCAAACCCTCTTCTCTCCCTCTCTTCTCTCTTTTGGCCCAGCCCAGTTCCCCTCTTTTTCTTTTTCTTTCAGCCCGAGCAGCAGCAGGCCGCTGGCGTTTTTCCTTTCTCCCCGCAGCCCAACGTCCAGCAGCGGCCAGCTCCACCTCCCCCACCTTGGCCCAGCCGGTTTTTCCTCCCTTTCGGCCCGAGCGGCCCAGTTCTCCCCGCCGGCCTGCTTTCTCCTCCCCGGCCCGCTCGCCCAACCGCTCCAGGCCGCCAGCCTCTTTTTCTCCCTTCCGACCCATCTGTCCCTGGCGGCCCAGCTCCCCTCCCCTTCCCTCTGTTTTGGTCACCGACAGCTCGGCCCGCATGTCAGGACCGCCTCCTACCTCCAGCACCCCTTTCCCCTCCCCTGCTTCGCTCAGCCGCGCGCCACCAACCGTTTCCCCGCGCCTCTCCCGTGCCCCCTTCGCCTTCAATCCGCCATCAAGGGTGCAATTAAGCCTCGGTGTCCTCCCCTCCTTAATCTCCCCTTCTGTTTCCTCTCCGTTCAAGCCCCCACCCCCCTTAATGCTTTGAAGCTGCCGGCGCCGTGTCACACCCGGTTTTCCGAAGGAAACCAAGTGCGTACCTATATGCATGCCAGGATCAAGTTTCATGCATATAGTGACATAAAAGTGAATACAGAAACAGTATCACGTATGAAAAAGAAAGATTATCAGAGATTTACGCTTTATCCTGGAAATGAAGGCTCCAAACTTCACAGGCAATCGACTGGGGGTTGCGTACGCCTAGCACCAGCAACATCTTCACAACACTTTAGAGCAGCTTCCTCCTTCTGAGCAACAATGGTTATAGCAAGGGTGAGCACTTGTCGTACTCAGCAAGTGTGGAGAAAAAGAATGAATGCAAAGGCTTTATATTGGATCGGGCTATAAGCATTTAAGCAATTTTAGTTGGTCAAGTTTTATTAGCACTCGATTACTAATAAAGTATAAGTTTATACCAACCCACAATTAAGCATAAGGGTAAGAGAAACGCCATAAGCATATGACAAGCATAACCACGAGAGAGCGATTTAAGTCCATCTTCAAGTTCAATTATCATGTGAGGGTCCGGCCGCCCGTGACCGTGGGCACGGCTAATCGATTAGTTTTACACTCTGCGCAGAGGTTGTACATCTTTACCCACAAGTCGCGTAAAAGTCCCGAAGAACTTTAAACCCAACCATGCGATGCCGGCCAAGCATCATACCACACTACCGAGGTGTGATTGCATAGGGACGCTACGAGGCCGTTACAAAGATCCCCGGATGTAGGTCGCCCGCTAGGTTACCCGGTCGGTGCAACGTATAAAGCTCCCGACGAGTACCGTGTCTTAGCTAAGCCCACACCTACGCCCGAGCAGTCCATACGCCACTACCCGCCAGCCCCCAACCCTTATCAGGTAAAGCATACCTAACACCTAGTTCACTAATTAATAAGCCAAGACAGAGCCATATGTCTTGTGGTAGCACTGTTTTCCTGGGTGGTTCTCCATGTTCCGATTAATCATATGATCTTGAATTAAACGTCCAAAGATATAGCATAAAGGTATAACATGATTCCTCATTAATGTTCATTTAAACCACCATAACCCAGGTATAGCAACTAAGCATAGCTACCCAACATAAAAGTAAACCAAGGTTAACAAGGAATAATCATAAAGACTAGGTAATCCTTAATAGGAACCCATCAAAATTAATGCAAGCAAAGCAATGAGTGATTAAATATAGTTCTTAGGACAAAAGATCAAGGACACACTTGCCTTTAACCGAGAGTAGTTGCTCGAGTCTTCAACTTCAAGCTCTTCCAAACTTCTCGAACGGCGTGCACTCTAAGCGCATCAATCATCGGGCACAACATACATAAAGCAAACAAACAAGTATGCTAAGAACAAAGCACCAATCAAAAGAAAACTTTAAAAGAACGCACTAAAGGATAAGCTCGATTAGATGGATCACTAAAGAACACAAAGGGTGCTTGGAAAGGCTTGGTTAACTTTGAAGAGATGGTCGCGAAAGATTGAGCAAGGACCGGAAAGATCACACTGAAATAGAGCTCGATTCTATTGGTTACGCAAGCGCAAGAAACGCTGAAACAGAACTAAGCTCGAAACTATCGTGAGATCATTATCAAACAACAAGAGACTACGCTTAGCATATTTTAATTAAGAAATCATGTGAAAGAATATTTCGAGAGAAATACTCTATGTTACCATTAAACAAGTTACATTTAATTAAAGAAATCGCGATAAACGTAATCATATTTTATTTATAACATTTGAGTGGAAGTTATGTCAAATTAACAATTACTTTAGAAAGATAAAGCAAGTATAAGATATCTAGACGAGTAACTTTATGTCACGTGTTCAACTAAACATATTTAATATTGAAAAAAAACATTTATGATGTAATTAGGCACATTAACTTTATTATGGAAACCGATGTTTAACGCTAAGCATCTTTTATTTAAAGAAAGCTAGTTATAAATAGGAATCAACCAAATTAGATCCTAGCTTATGAAAACCGGAGTAGAACCTAGTTACTTTTATTGAAAAGTAAGGGAATAAATATTAGTCAAGATTAACATGCAACTTTAATGTTAAAACAAGTAACAAGTGATACACATGCTAACGCACAAGTTATGGTGAAACGAACTATACAACGGCACAAACGCACTATAAAGGTACAAAACTAATCTACACGTTAGGAGAAACATGTCAGTGAAAGAATTACTGAGATCGAAATTGAATTGGATAAGATATGGATTTCACAAGAAAATAAGGATAGTTGTTTGACTAAGACATGCAGATGACGTCACCATGAGCATTAATCAAGAAAAAAAAATTAAATGATAGATAGATTGGTTGATGTGAGTAAGGATTTTATAGATAAATAAATGATTATTCTATAAACAAAAGATAGACCTAAAGGTCGCTGGAGTTTCATACAAGGCCAAAAGATCTATGAAGCAACAAACATTCGATTATTTTGCTCGAGGAGAAAATCCTAGTGATTTGTGCATGCGTGTGACCTCACCATGATGTCATCCATGCATGGGCAAATGACTTCTATCCGGCTTCCTCCCGGGCGCTAATATCTTGTTGCTTGGAGCTTTCCCATGCATCCGCTTAATTACCGGATAGGTAGCAACCACCGCAAAGAGAGGTGGCTTCGGCATTGAGGCATCAAAGGATCAATAGAGCATGGATTAGAGACAAATTAGATGAACGATAGAACAAGTGCGTCCATTGGTAGCCGATGATAAGAACAAACTTTCGATCCTACTATACGTACGAGAGAGGTAAAGAGAGAAACTCGGGAAGGTCGGGATGCGTGAATTGGATTGTGATCGCAAAGAAAGAGGACGACGATGATCTATCGCCGGCCCGATCCGCGCGGAGAAGACTACATCCAAGGGATGGCCGGCCACCGTGGTGATTGACGAAGACGGCAAGACTCATGCCGCGGCCGGCATCCCCGACGATGACGTCACACGGCAAGGTGATGACCCATGACGAGGCCGGGGTGCAACGCCTACGAACCGGACAAGGAGACGGTGGTGCTTGAGCACCGAAGGATTAGGTTAGGGCTTGGTCGCCTCAAGCGAGCGGCGGGTCATACATCGAAGGTCATGGATGAGGTCGAAACACCCAGCAATGGATCGGGTCGGCGCCCGGTGATGGTTCGGCTTGAACTATATATCTTTGACGATGGGATGGTGGCGACGGGCGACTCGATCCGGTGGTAAAATGAGGATGACGAGCGGCGGCCGAAGATCACGGGACGGCGGTGGGGACGGCCGGCGGGCCGCAGAGATGGATCCACGGCGACGTACACATTACGGACGGCATCCTGTTGCCACGGGTGTCTTTGCTCCGGACGGCGGCGACCAAACTGCTCGCCTGGAAGATGCACCGCGGCGGCACGTGCTAGGGCGTGGAGGAGAGATAGATCGACGGCAGCGGCGGCGGCGGCTTGACAAGGAGCTAGGGCATACACGATGGAACACACATGGATTTGAGAATTGAGATCAAGATGATATCGATGTAGCATAATTGCTATTTATAGGCCACCCGTCAGGGTCAGATTCGGTGGACCTGTTTGCATGCACACGTCTAGATGGGAGTCCTGGTTCAGTTTCATCAAGTATGCGTACGTCTGCAGCCACCTGAAAAACCAGCTTGGTAAATGTTTCTTCCGTTGATGTGCACGGCAAAGATCATATGTAGTTTAACTTTGGCTCCGGAAGGAAGTGATCACGGGGACCAAAACACAAAAGAACCGGGCTTTCTTCTACCTCAGGCGGATGGACGAACAGGGGCCAGGCCGTTCCAATCGCCGGCGGTCTGGGGCTCCCGAGGCTCGACCGAGCTGCCGAACGGAGAGAAAAAAAAACGAGGAGGTCCCGGGGAGGTGCTCACCGACGGCAGGGATGCAGGGATGCAGGAGGTGGCCGATTCGGCTGGCAGGCGCGGACGGCGGAGGTAGGGCAGGGCGCGCGGGCTCAAGCTGTGCCTTTATAAGGCGTCAAACCCTAGTCTTAGGCATGGCGCACACGCCGAGGGCGGCGATGGCGTGCCCAGCCTGGACACCGGAGCAGCAGCTTGGCTGCTGGCTCGGATGGGCTCCAGCGAGCACCGCACTAGGCCGAACGGGCCGTGTCGGAGCCGGTCGGGCCCACGGGCTCAGTCCAAAGTGAAAGGATAGGATAGTGTATTTTTATTTTCCGAAATTATTTTAAATGCGAAAACAATTCCAGAAAATCTAGAAATTGTTTTAAAGGCATGAAAAATACTTAGAAAATTCTGAAAATTCCAGGAAAATTCCCAGAGACAGATTGGGACACGAACAACCCAAATAAAATATTTGGATCTCATGAAAAAGATTTTAGAGCATTTTAATAAATAGAAGTAGCTCAAAGAAAACGAGAATAAATTCCGGAAAAATCCAGAAAATTCTCGGAAGACTTAGGACAGCTCCTAAACGCATTTTTGAAACCTTTAGCACTCAAAACCACTAGATGCATCGGCATGAATGCAACACTCTCAACTTTGTTTTTAATTCGGAAAATCAAACAAAGGATTTTTCCTATACTATACTTCCTGCAAAGAAAAAATAAATGTTGGAAAAATTTTAAAATTATGAGAAAATCGTTATTTAATTATTCTTTCTATTCACATCCTGAAATTGGAAATTTCAGGGTGTGACACGCCGCCATGGCATTGATGGCCAATGGCCCGGCCGACGCCCCCTCTTCCCCCCTTCTCGCTCTATAAAACCGACCTGAGGGCCCCTGCGGCTACCCTCCCCACCAATCGAGCCCCCACACCCTCTCCTCACTCCTCCACGCGCCACCGCCTGGAGGATCCCGCCGCTGCGCCATTGCCGACCGTGGAAGCTCTCCGCCGCCGGTGAACATCCCTCGGGATCTCCTCGCCTTTGCTCGTCGCGTGCGTCGTCCACCCGAAGACCCTCCACCCCGGAGCCCCTTCTTCCCCGCTGAACAGAACCTCCAGCGTCGTCTTCTTCCCGGAGCGCCGCCCGTCATCGATCTCCTTCACCATCACCTCTCCATCACCGAGGAGCCTTCCCGGAGGTTCGCAGCAAGGTGAGGAAGGCCACCCCCTCTTTAAACCATGTGCCCCGTGTTCGTTCCGTGCCGCGCGTGCTCACCGGAGATGGCCGAGCCGCCTCGCCAGACGTGGTGCCGCCGCCGACGCCCTAACCACCCCCTTAAGCCCCTAGCTAGGTTCGCCCCGTCCTCCTCTTCACGTAGGACCAAGCCTCGTCCCAAACCATGGTCGGGAGCTCGAGATCGAGCGAGCTCCGGCGAGTTTTCCACCGGCGCCGCCGCACGCGCCGTGTCGGAGCTGTTCCGCCGCCGCTCTTCGCATGTGGGCGACGGGAGCCGTCCGATCCAGATCTGACGGCCCAGATGCGCCAGCACCCGGAGTCAAGTCGGTCGCGTAACGGTCAACCCAGGCGCCGTCAGCATTTTTGCTAAAGAGCATGTGCGGTTTTCTAATATCCCATGCCGGTCCTCCCACCAATAAAGATCTTCACATATAGGTCTTTTTCTTCTGTTTTAACCCCTGAACTCTTTAGTTTTTATAGCCCACAGTCCATCCTTGCCCTTTTACGTTATAAACCTCGAATTTATATACATAATTATGTTTAGATTCCTGATTTCTTGCAGTTAAGCCTGTGGAAGTCCTGTTTCTTCACAGAAAAGCTCTTTAACCTTGTTTTAGTCATATATTTTCCGTCTTTTATCCATTTTAAGCGTTCTTGGTGTCCACGCGACCGTCTTTTCAAGCATGTCAGTTTTAGAACCTTGTTTTTGGTTGTATCTTTTGAGTTGTAGCTCTGTTTCCACCGTTTCAAGTTGTGTTAGGTTCATATCAACTCAAACTACGTGATAGGACCAATGTTGAACATGTTTTTTGTTTTATAATTTATTTAAATATTAAATATGATTAAATCCTATTACACATGCTTTTCTAATTAAAATCAATTAGAGTTCAACACGTATTTTCATAAGAAAGTTAATATGGTTAATAATAATTAAATATTTCTTTTAATTAAAAGTTAATTAGATGTATACCTCAGTTTTTATAATCAAACTTAATTTGATTAATGATTATGCAATTTGCTTTCTACTAAAAAGTAACATAGGCTATATCCCGAGTTTTCTTAATTAAATTTTAATTTGATTAAAATGAATATAAATGTGTTTTAAAATTATAATTTGATTAGAATAACTCGAAATATAAAGATAAGCGCCTAGATACTTTTACATGCTTCTTCTAAAATTAAATGTTTAATTTGAATAAATCTTACTTGAATATTTATAACTAAACTTGGACTAGGTTTACATCGTCTTTTAAATATAAATATAACTTGCTTAATTATAAATAGGGTATTTCTCTGAAATGACCTATACACGTGATTTTACTTAATTAAAAGATATCAAACACGTAGCCAGCTCTTGTATGTGATCATCCAAATCTCCCCATAGTTCTGAGTGTTTTTGCGTTCGGGTTCCTAGAGCCAAACCATTAAGCTTTTCATGCTTGGTGTATTGTTTTGTTTATTGAATGTATTCTTTTGTGTTCGTAGACATCGTGCCAGTTTCAAGCGAGCAGCCAATTGAAGCAGATCAAGAGCAAGTGTTTAAAGAAGAACCTTAATGTTTAAGCAAGGAAGGCAAGTGGTGTTCTCCCCCTGCATAATTCTTTTTATCCTATGTAATTGCATGACAATTAAGTTTATATTTATTCTGATATTGCATTAAATTGATGGGAACACCCTTTTTAAGGACTTACTTAGACTTTTATCCACAATTCTTGGAACAACCCTATTTAATAAATGTTTTTGGGTAGAATATGCTAGTTGCTCAACTTGGGTTGGATAAAATGGTTTTTCATGTCAAAGGCTTGTATGTTTAATGTTGGTGATGCTTTTTGTAATACAAGATCATATGATTTAATCAGAACATGGAGAACCACCCAAGAAAACATGTGCAACCATAGTGTCATATGGCTCTGACCTTAGCTAATTAATTAGGTGTGTGATCGAACTAGTGGCCCTTTTTCCGAAAGGAGCAGAGGGGGATCAGGGTTGTAGGGGTATAGCCCAGTCCTTTTGGGGTAGTAGCCTTTGCTAAGGTGATGACCACTAAGGAGGGTTATGGTCCGCCCTGATCCGTAACTATGCAGGTCGTTAGTCTTTTGCATGCCTTTGTAAAGGCTTCGTAGTGTCCCTATGCAATCACACCTCAGAAGTGTGGTATGATGCCTAACTAGCATCGCATGGTTGGGTCCAAAGTTCTTCAGAACTTTTACGCGAGCTGTGGGTAAAGTGTGCAAACCTCTGTAGAGTGTAAAACTGATCGATCAATCGTGCTCACGGTTACAAGCGGCTTGGACCCTCACATGATTAATAAACTTAAAGAAGAGAATAAATTGTGGTTCAATGAGTTTTGAGATGAGTTGCTTTTAAGTTTCTTAAGTGGGTTGGTATATACTTACATCTAGTCACTAGGCGTTCTTTAATTAAAAATTTGACCAAGTTTAAAATGCTAACCACTGCAAAACCATAGCCTATCCTTGGTAGCCTTGCATCTTCCCCCACTTGTTGAGTATCAACCATAAGTGTACTCATCCTTGCTTACCACTGTTCAGAAGAGAACAATGGTGAGGAGTTCTACAGCGATTTTGAGGAGTTCTAAGGCTTGCGTCTCCCCCAGTCAAGTGCCTATGGAAGTGGAAGACGACGACTCTTTGTGTAGTTATCGTTTTCCGATGTTAAAGACCTCCGTGTCTCCCGTATGAGTGTAATAAGATGCTAAACCCCATGTTACATTTTTAATACTGTCGATGGTATTACACTCATTTTGTCTATCATATGTGTGTAACTTGATCCTGGCGCACATATGAGATGCATTTGGTTTCTCTCCGGAAATCAGGTGTGACAATAAAGAGTACCACTTCCATTATTCCTCCTTGCAACGTTAAGCAATTCAGAATTCCAAACATGGCATCCACCATAGAAGGAATATGCGAAGCAGGAACAATCAACAAAGCAAGTTAGTGCACATCATTCATTTTTAGTTGCAACTTCTGCAAGATTGGCACTATTATGAGGGAATCTGATAGCACTCAACGCATAGAAGCTACTCCTTCAAGCTATTTACGCTTTGGTTGCCGCCACAAGTCAAAGGAATGTTTCTCTTGCATCAACCGGTTCGATCTCCCAGCTCCCAGTCCTGGGGTGACATGATGAAGAACCCACGATTGGTGGTGCACTGGTGCTGGCCGATGATGTCCCTGCAGATAAGACTCCGGGAGATAGATCAATGGTGTTCCAGTTGGACACAACACCCTGGGTGACCCCGATCACCTTGTTCCAGCCGAGCTTGGTGCCGGGGATCGGAGGAAGGTGCCTGTCATGTGGCTGAAGCTCTCCCGGAAGACCATGGACCACGTCGGAGAGGACCAGGCTCCAACTGTGTAGTAGCACGGCAATAATAACAGTCTTGTTAGTTGAGGTGGTGTTCACACAGCTCGACAAAGAGTGTGGATTGGTTGCTCCTGTTGAGGATGACAAGGGGGTATTTGGATGGAGGGGTAAATGGGGCAAATTTACCCCTAAGGTGTCAAACATATGGGGCAAATATGGTGGTGCAAATGATTTGCCCCCCTAATTCCATTTACCCCTAAAAAGTAGCAAATACGAGCAAAATTGTGGTGGACCCCAGCCCTCTCTCCCATCCACATCCACATTTACCCCTTAATATAAACACCCCAAAGAGCTAATATTATTAGAGGCAAATGGAATGAGCAAAATGTTTGCCTTGGGGTAAACATTTACCCCTTGCATCAAAACAAGCCCAAGGTTGCCCACCACCTCCGGTAAGTGGGCTCTCTCGGTTGGCCACCCATACCGGCTGGGTCACCTTTGAGACAGCGTTGAACCATATTCGCAGGTACCATCTCGCTCGGGGCTGTTGTGTTAGTGTTGCCGGTTGTGTCGAAGAATCCTAGCTCAAACTTGCCAATGGAGACAAGCTTGTCGACGCCGACGAGCAGATGGCCGGAGGAGATGATGTCCCTTGTTGCGGTGCACTTGGAGGTGGTGATGATCAGAACGGAGAAGAGTGGGGAAAGAGTTTGAGTGCCCGGAGACATGGCGGAATGGCTATGGTTTACTGGAATGTCCACCGCGCCTCTGGTCATCCGGCAACAAGTGGTAAAGGTGCTCCATACAATTTCTTGATGATATGGCATGTTTAGTCAATAAGGTAGTTCGAAATGAAGTATAAAGAAGCTCCATATAGTACCTTTTCAAAGTGGGAGACAGTAAACAGTTGTATCAGAAGAGTTGCCATAGGCGGTGCTGTGCCAGTTCATTGGTACAGACTCTTTTAGAAAGGAGGGATAACTGTTGTTGAAAGATCGATGGCTTTTGCAAAGACAACACTAGTCCATCAATTCCTATTTGTAGTGTTTCCTCTTTACATTTGTTTAGTTCATCAATTCCTATTTCAAGATGATAGAGTTTAGTTACCAACTACTCTACTTGATTTTTCCATTCCTATTTGTAGTGTTTCCTCTTTACATTACATCCACATGTGTGTTTAACATTTGTTTAGTAAAAAAATATTGGCTTGACTTATGTTTTTACATTAGTTAAAACATTAGTCTTTTTGTTTTAACAAAGATAAAAGTGTATAGTTTAGAAGCATATATAAGTAGTACTTTGGGATATTTTAAAATAACAAAGGTACTAGGTACTTTATATGCATATTTAGGACTTGTATTATTTTTCTAATAATGGTGAGGTGTGTATTTTATATGCAAATTTATATACATATTGGTGGTTTTTTTAATTTCTTGTATGGCGGAGGTGGGAGGTTTAGGTGTTACTTTGGATCATCTTCATCGTGGCAGAGATAAGGAATTTTCAAAAACATAATAGATGCAAGGACTAATGTATGATGATTATTGAAGTCCTAAATTTATGGCCAAATGTTTTCTCATTTTGTGACATTCTTGCATGTTTTATGTTTTTTCTAGAATTTTATAAGACACATGTTTAATTAGCATATAAAAAATTAGATTGTATTAAGTGTTAGAGTTTGTATATCATTTTATTCTTAGAATTTGACCTATGATAACATTTCAAACAGAATTACTAATTTAGTACAGAATATTTTGTGAGCGAAAATAGAATTTGTTTACAACAGTTTAAGTGACTACAATTATTAAATTACAAATATGTTATGAACATATTTTGTGATACTAATGACAAACCATGCAAACTAGCACATTAGTTTGTGTTATATTTCGGGTCCAGAACTGCCTCACCTATCACTTGCTGATGATGTTTAGGGGACAAACAATTGAGCAGAGTCCATAGGACCAATATTGTTTTTAAGCGGCTATGAATTACCTGAGTGCATAAGCAAAGCATATATTTCCTGTGCCTTCGTCCCTTGTCGATCAGAAAGCAAGGTGACTACCAGTCCTTGGCAATTGTCATGAAAACCGACCCCAAGTAGGCATAAAAATACTGTCCATCGCCTCAGATTCTTCAGAGATATCTCGACAGATAACATATAAAGGACAATTTTTGTTAGTATGTGAAGTTTTATGCTCAGATTCTTCGGAGAACCAAACACCGAAGGACGCATCGTAGGTCAAAAGAGAGCTCTAGGTGGTATATACTGCTTAAGGTGGTACAACGAACGGAATAACAACAATAGAATATGATGATCTGATCTGATGGAAAATCCGCGCTGTGGTGTTTTCAAGCCAATTGGTCCTTGACAATGCACGCATATCAGGAACAGAATATGTTCAGAAATCATGGTTCTGTCAGCTTGCCTTCAGCCCATATTACCAGTAACCCAGTAACCACATGCATCTGTCAATTCAGCCTTCAGGCGATTTTGATCAGGCAGACAGAGAAACGGCTACAATCCTGCTTGAATGCAGGAAATTCAGATCTAAAATCTCAAGGATTTAGTTCCTAAAAAGTCCAGCTTTATTGCAATCCATCTGGTTGCAGTTGCAATGCTAAAGCCTACGCTTCTCAAGCTCTGGTTGCCGTTGCTCAATTTTCACATTGCTTCGTGCTGTACATACACCAAGCATACAACAAATGGCAGGATTACATGGCAAAGGAATTAGGCACCTCCATCTAACTGAGGCGCCGACGTCTTACGCACTTACTACATACTACACACTAGAAGTAGGAGCAGCCAGCTTCAGGAGCTTCACAACTCAACTCAAAGTAGCTCCAAGCAGGGACGTAGGTCCAGTCATTCCGAAATAGATTATTTCCGTTGTATCACAAATTCCCTTCATTGATCCATACAAGCTGGGTTATGCCATAAACTGCAGCATGCACGCCTGCTGCATACCAGCTTCACTTCTGCAGGTCTATGTCCTGCGTCAAATCAGAGCGTAGCCTTTTCGGTTCCCGCTCTTCCAGCTCTCCCAGATGCAGACCAATACTGATGTTTGCATCATCAGCCGGATTTTCCAGGTCCGGCAAGTTGTTCAACTCACCATTGCCTTCTTGACCATCACGTGTAGGGGACACACCACTCAGGTTTGGCCCGTTTGGGATGAACTGATGCTCTTCAACATTCTCATTGACTTGGTCTGTTGAGGTGGCAGAACCGTCTCGGGGAATTGGCTGGAAGATGCCGAGAGGCTCATAGATCTTGTCAACTTTATCATTCTCTTGAGGACCAGCATCAGGTGGTGATTCTGCAGCAGTTGAATTAGCAGCTGCAGCAGCTGCAGCTAGAGTGATCCTTTGTTCTTCCAGGGCAGCTGTATACAAAAGAACAATGATGATCAGATGAATGAAGATGATACTACAAACGCAGCTAACATATTCTAGTTTTGTTCGAGACTATCAGAAGATGAAAAAAGAACCTTGCAGCCCTTCACTTGTCGTAATCAAATCAAGCTCCAAGAGATCAAGAAGGCGGCCGAGATCAACTCCACTTGTCCAGTTCTCCGGACCCTGGCCGCTTTTTAGCTTCAACCTTCCCCGGTTAGCTGTACCACCCCATATAATCCCTATAGGTTGTGGCTTCTCACCATCTTGTCCTGTCAAGATTATGAGGCTTCCGCTGTCCCCTTCAAGATCAAATGTTTGCTGGTTCTCCCCAACAACAAGAAAGTCAGTGAAGAAGCATATTCCCTTCTCATCATTGTACTCAAGAGCGTAAGCAACAACAGTCCCTGTTGTCAGACCAGAACTTCTTCCAACTTTGACAACCTGTCTCCCAATGAGACTGCCAATTGGAGACTGCAGATCAATTGCCTTTACATCACCAATTACTCCAACTCCTTTAACCAAGGTGCTAACACTATTAACATCAAAGTCATCAGAAAATGGTATAAATGCACCATCAGCTCGGACAAAAGTTTCTGCAGATGCATTATAAGGTAGAGGATACGTTAGGGAATAAGAATATCAATATGCCCTATGACATAATAAAAATGAGCAGTGGTCAATGTACTGCAAGATAAGTCTTCCAGAAAGATGCCATAAAGTGCAGAAAATTGACCAAAGTTGTTATTGGAATCTTGCCTGGGTTTGTTCCTGCAAAGATACCATACCAAACATCATCTGTTATAAATGATGTTGCTCTCTCAACAGCACCTAGGTAAA
Organism: Cenchrus americanus; assembly: GCA_947561735.1. Classification (NCBI taxonomy): domain Eukaryota; kingdom Viridiplantae; phylum Streptophyta; class Magnoliopsida; order Poales; family Poaceae; genus Cenchrus; species Cenchrus americanus. The sequence goes on along the minus strand of OX387242.1, from coordinate 27,370,795 downwards.
CTCCTGGTCCAAGATTAGGAGGCAGCGGATGGAACATCTTCTGATTAGGATAATCCAGATCAACAGCAACATGCCTATTTGTAAGGAACCCAACTTGCTTATTGCCAGTTCGACTCTTTACAATGGCACCCAAAGTTCCATAGGTCTCAAGACTAGCCACCTGAAGATTAAAATAAAACAACTCTGAGTTGAAGATGTCAAATTCATGAATTTTTTTGTCAATTATCTGCTAATGGTCTTCATGCATAGAAAAACATTGCAGAACTGAAGTAGTCTTTGTACAAATATAGCGAAGCGGGTCATTTGAAAAACAAAATAAATGTTCAAGTGATGAAGCAGCTAAAGAAGATGCAACCATGCAAGGTAAGATAAACAAATGAACGTTACCTGTGAACCTGATCCTACAATAGGATCACTACCACGCAACCCATCAACAAGCTCATCATACAGTTGTTCCTTTGGTGTTGCGGCTGGTGCACCATAATAAGAAAATTCAACAACATCAACATCACACCACACACCCCCGGGTCCCTGTTATGGAATTTTACAAAACTGAATATGTGATTTCAGATGGCTTAAATAACTTTCTAAACTACATGATACAAAATCATGTCTACCTCAAGGGCAGCTGGAAGACACTGTGAATTGCTGAGCCACTTCCTGTGAACCTTGCGAGCAACAAACACAAGGATGGCAGGTGTGTCAGTCAATGTTCCTTTCCTGATTCTAAAACCTATTGCTGTACCAAGACTAAATCGGCGGAGGATCTTGCTGTGGAATGCTCTTATAATCATTAAATCAAGTAAGGTGGTGGCTTGCTGCCCCCTTGGCAATCGACCAAGATGCCCTGGTAGTACACCCTTCTGTAGATTCCCAAAGTAATTAGCACGGCCTTCGGCTGAGCCGTGCATTAGAGTAGATGTAGGCCAAGAAAAGTATGCGGCGCTGCTTTCAGAGTGCTGACCAGCTGAGGCAATTGGTTGGAGAGGAGATGGGCTACAATTATGGTTGCATCCGTTTCTCTCCATATCCAGAGCTGAACCCTCTGACTGTGTTGAACCTGCATGCGCCTTCCAAATATCTGAGGGCTGCATTATGCAAGTATCATCTAGTTCTGTAGACTTTCGAAGCCTTCAATGTCAGAATACTGTAGCATGGGAGAGCAGAATCCTAAAGAGGGAAAACGACAAATAACTCAGTTTCAAAATTGATGCAGGATTGACAAAGAAAAATTACATAGGTCATAAATAGAAAATGGCTAATCACCAGAAATTGATGTACAAGTTCTTGTAACAACAAATAAATGAAGCAGAAAGAATATAAAATTAATATCATAACACTCTGTTGTCCAAAAACTAATAACTACAAAAATGTTGCGTGCAGCCAGCACAAAAAAGTACTGAAATAGGAAAGATGTTAAAAGAATAAAGTCATCTTTCCAGAGAATAAGTGCAAAGTTCTCTACAGGTACCATTCCTTCCAGCGGAACAACAGCTGGAAGAATGAAATATCAAGAATACCATAGTCGTAAAAGCTTTCCAAAACTAAACGAAAACACATTGCCAGTAAAAGTGTGGAAGGAAAACAGTCTGGAAATAACAAATGTTCCAAGAATTCAGTACAAAAATGCAGAATATGAAGGATTCACATCATCTCCTATTCTGCAGATTATTCAATGTGCAACTGCTTGAAGGTAAGATAAGGAACACAACAAGAACATACCTTTACCCTCTACTTTATTAATCAAAAACCCAAATGGAGCTAAGATACCTATAAGATGGGAGGACAAAACAAATGGGCAGCTGACATGATAGACCAAACTTTAATAAATAAATGGTCTTAGAAAGTTGAAAACGAAGGAACGTATTTATTAGTGATAAAATTAGGACTAAATGGTATCCCTCCAAATTATCTGAAGTTTGGGAAGAGGAACCGAGGAGGTATAGATGAACTCTTGTAGGGCAGAAAGCACATGGTTTATAGTAGAGGATATGCATGGCCCATAATGGCCAACAATTGATGCAAGAAAAGGGGAAAACTATATAATTTTTGAATTCCTCCCAGCACACTAGAGGTACCAAGATGCAAGCAGCCAAGCACTCATAAAACAACAAATACATTGACAATTGCAACCAATCAGTATCCTTAACCATCATTTAGTTGTATTTCCTAGCACATACCACTCCATGAGGAATTGCGGATCTCCAAAAACAAAAACCACAGGGTATAAGGCACCTAACCTAGGCATAGAATGATAGAACTGTAAAACAATAGGTAGTAGGTGCTCCAGTTATCCTATCCGGTATCCGCAATCAGAAACTAAAGTGTGCGTCCATTCTGCAAAGATATCTTAGCTCTACAGTGGAGCCACTACCTGCTCCATGCCAATCATGCAAGGTAACATAAAAAATCAGAATCTTTTCCTTAAAAAAACAGATTTTTAAGTGAGTATTCAGGACAAGGTTAATTTTCAGTATAATAGAACCAGGGCAGTCATAATTTCCAGTATTATGTCAGACATAGGAAGTTAGAAACCATTCCCCTAAAGCAAACGGGAAACTAGAACGAAATAATTAACCATTTAATCCACAGTTCCACACCTTTAATCCAAATTCCTACACAGAATGTAACAAATCTACAAGAATAATTGAGTCAAAGTTGGCCTAAATCCCTCATCAATTCATCAAACCAAAAATCTTGGAGGAATGCACTCGCTCCCCCAACCTCAATTGGATACAAGTACCATGCGGGGCGTCAACTATGTCGATCTTTTATCCTAAAAAAATGCTATGTCGATCTTTTCGCTCGAGGAAAACGAACAACCTTGCGCTCGCTAGCTAGCAGAACCATGGATAATGGATGAATGGATTTGGACCTAACGCACAGTGGTGCAGCAAGCGAATCCACCACTGGTTGCGTGGGGAGGAAGGACGAAAGGTCTGGATCTGATTGGGGAACACCAATCCAACTCTCACAACGACTGGGAAGAAACCCATCGAGGAAGCTAGGACGAAGTGATTACTCACCGGCAGCAGAAGGTGAACCCGGCCAAAGCCCGCACGGGCAGATCTCCGCCTGCACTCCACACTCCACTCGACGGCGAGATGGCGGGCGGAGAATCCAGCAGCGGATAGGTCCAAGAAACGGGGGGACCTGACCTCCCTCTCCCGGCGGCGTCGCGCTCCCAGACTCCCTCCACCACCTCCTCGTACACCTTTCGAACCGGCGCCGTGCGCGTGCGCTGAGCACAGGCCACCGGACCAGGCGTCCGGCCGGCCGGCCGACCGCCTCTCGCCCCTCGCTCTGGGGTCGGTCCTACACCCGGTCGGCGGCGGGGCGGTACCGGGTGGGACTGGGAGCGGGGCGAGGCGGCGCCTGGCAGCGGAGCGCCATGGCCGGCGGTCGGAGGAGCCGCGGGGGGGCGAGTGGTTGGTGTGGAGTGGAGGGAGACCACCAGTCCACCGGCCAGTAGGAGTGCAGAGCGGCCTTGTCGTCTTGTCCCTGTCCTCTAGAGGTCTAGAGAGAGAAAGCGAGGATGGCGAGGGGGGAGAGAGAGTGGAGAGAGGAGGCGGCAGGGTGAGGAATTTCTTGGATTTTGTTTCTTTTCTCTCTCTCCTATTATTTTGTCCTTTTGTTCTTTTTCCCTGAGATATTTTCAGGTGTTTGAATATAAAGCTGATCTTCCGTTTTAAAAAAAATAGGTCCTGTTTGGCACAGCTCAGCTTCAACAGTAGAGCTGTTTTTTGGAAAACAACTTCATGAGCAACTTCATGAGCAGGGGAGAGCTGTGTTTTTGCAGCTTCACCATGTACTTAACTCTGTGAGAGAGAGTTTTCAGAGAATCTGGCCAGAGAGCTGATCATTTGGCTATTGAAGTTGTGAAACTGCTCGTGAAGCCGCTCATGAAGCTGCACCAAATGGGCTCAAAGAGCTGATGTGCTGCTCGAATTTGAGGAGACTGCATGTCATTTTACCAAACATTTCTTCGTCGAGCGAGTATAACCGCCCCAGATATAATGATCCTCTAACACCTGCAAGCGGGCGGTGTGCCTACACCCACCATAACTCTGTCACCATAACCATCTCTTTAAGCCTCACTTTGAGTTGAGTCGTTGTAGATTAAACTTTCCAGTATTGATCCAAAGCATTGATTCTGGTAGGCCAGAAATTCAAGTGTAAAGCTTTTCTAAAACTGTCATAGTAGTCCCCATTTGTGAGAGAAGGGAGCTGGGCAGAAACAAAGATAGTGGTAGGAGAGAGAAGAATGGAGGTGGTAGGCTAGTAGCCACATCAACCCAAAACGGGCGAACTCTGTTGGGATCTAGATGACACCCAAAAGGTTTAGGAGACTATATCTCTATTTTGGAAGTACTATAAGACAGTAATATAAGACACCCGCAACCAAGTTTTGGATGACACATTGCGCTAAATTTGAGGACCAGGTAAAAAAAATTTTTGAGGCCCGTATGTATTTTTACTTTTATAAAAAAATTAAACTACACATATTGTACAAGATCAATGACCCAATATAACAATATAAACAGTACGAAACAAGTTCAAACTATTTGACAATAATGTGTCATTAGTACACGAACTTAGCAAATGGGTACACTTAGGTATATCATATCTCAAATTCATTTGAGAACAATGGCAGATGGGTGCGAATGGATCGCCGAGACGAACAACTGGAACAAAAAAATGCAGTTTATGTATACAATTGGCACCTGCTGTGTAAATAAAACGTGAGCAGCACTATAGAAAATTAGCTCTTTGTTTATTTTACTCCTTTTGTTATTGGACTTGCAACAGGAGAGCTTTAATCGTGGAGGAAAGACTGGTGGCAACCAAACTTTAGCTGATTTGATTTGAGGTCCAAAACTACTAATAAGGAATAGTAAGACATAATTGATTTGAGAAGCTCTATGCAGCCACATTTTTCCAACCGTCCATTTGATCAAGGGATAATCAAAATGTTAATAGTTCTTGTTCTTTACAATATGTTATTCCACCTTCGAAAATTTTGACTATTTTTTGAAATATATGATTTTTTTTATGATTTTACAACATTTCGAGTCTAGAAGAAATCATGGGAACAGGACGCAACTCAAATAGATTGTAGAATTAAGCTAGAACCCTTTGTTGAAAAATATTGGCTAATACATCGGCCCGGTGATCCATCCTCATCAACCTGCCAAGTTGTTGTTCCCAAATACTGAACAATTTAGAGCTAATGTACCTAAAGATATCCACTTGTCAAGTTTATGTACTAATCACACATTTAACTTTTTATGGTCATAAATTTTACAAGTTTATGTACTACTACTAATGCATAGTCTGATTTTTTGCATGAATTTGGGAAATAGCGTTATTCATTCCGCACTGAGTCTGACCCTAGTATATAGGCACATGCCTAATTAAGTGTTATATATAGTATTATACTATTCAATGCCGTAGGATAGATTTGACGACATAGATGCGGTGGTCAACTTATTTTGGAACAAAAGAGTACGGTATAGATCTGGGCCGAATAACCTAGCTGTCTCCTTGGATGGAAGGAAATCGCCTGCTATTTAAAAAATATAATAGTGGTCCTGACAATAATAAGGTGCCATTGTCAAAATGTTTCAGCCGGGGTTCCTTCCTGTTGTATCATCAGATCATGTTGGGCTCCATTGCGCTGCCTGGGCTGCATGAAGAATTGGCCCACGAAGGGCCTGCCCCGGCCAGTTTGGCAAGGGCGCAGGGCCCACACACATTCTCTGGATTTTCTCGCGTGGAAAGGAGATCGTCAACAAAAGGTATCTGTTGATCAACTTATTCAGTAACACATCAAGGGAGCATAGACAATCACCAAGTTCATCCAGTGTCTAGCACCTCATCCAAAGTAATCTTGAACCTCAAGGATGTCAGCAAACGGAACATCGCACGAAATTTGCACGAGATGCTAGAAGCTACCAAGGAAAATTTACAGCAGAAACGTGGAATTCTTTTTTTTTTTTTGAACGAATGGCACAAGATAGTGCCTATTTCATTACAACTGGCTAGCCGGGAAGGGCAAAAACGTGGAATTCAGTAACTGTAAATCACTGAGTCTATATAATTGGATTATTTACACCACAGAAACACACATGTCAAGTCACGAGTATGGCTTGTTCGAACTACGAAGAGGGGTAAAAGGTAAAAAAGATCTATGCAAATGCTATCAGACTACTGTGAGATACAGTACATCGTTCATACATACAGCACACACTTGTAACTGCAGATGGGTAATCGGATGTCCACTTCAGTGGCATAACTACACACAGTCACTAACAAGAAGGTGCTGCTGCATCCGCTCAGAAATGGGAAGCAATCAAGTTCTTGTTCACCATCAACAGCCTGATAGGGATGTAGAAAGCACATGTGAAGCAAGGTTTAACACCCACTCTGAAAATATTATGCTCGCCACTCAAACTATTTCTCCTGGTTCTGAGTACGAGCAAAACAAGAGCAACTTATTTCGACTTGAAATTTTTTTCAATCTGTTATAACAAGAAAGAAAGTGCACCAAGAAGAACAGAGGAACTAAGTTCCAGCAGTCCTTTGTTTGTGGCAAGAAATGCAATTTTTTACCCGAAAACGAATGCATTTATAATTGCTCAGAAGTGAAAGCACAACAATAATATCTGTTACGTGACTAACTGACTATACTCATGATCCAGTTTAACTCATATTTTGAATTTTCACAGTACTTGTTGACACCCAATTCGGCAAAGTACATGCTTAAGACAGTCCATCGAGCAGCGTAATTTTTACCAAAGACTAATCTACATTTATGTAACAACGCAGGGACCACATCACATCCTGGAAATTGAAGCATTTGAGCATGATTGTGCAAACTTACAAGCTGAGGGATGCAAATAAACACAAATGAGAGTTATGATCCCATCTGCCACTGCAACAAATGAAGAGATTAAAAGATTAATATTCGCAACAAAGCAATGGTATTTTACAAGGTCTAAATGTTTGATGAAATCAAGTCAGTGTAAAGTAGAAACTCAGTGGTACCTTAAGAACTGGTTCCCCTTGGTTTGATGTTGTCTTGGCTTCCTTCATAGCTTTCATTTGTGCTTTTGCTGCTCTTCCGGCTGCTGACTTGTCGAACTCTTCTTGTCTAAAGGGTTAGATTAAAAAACAGAGAGTCACAATTGGGACTAAGCTACCTCAGAAGTATTCGCCACAAATTGTTACCAAATAAGCATAAATCAAAGAAGTATTCTCAATCAAATCTTAAATAAATTGGCAACCCCTCTCCAAACGTGTGGTGCAGTCTCCTAATAACTACATCTGTGATGATATAAGAAAGATCCATTCAGACAATAATACTTGAAAGTTGAACGCCTGCACATGAATTTCATATCTAAGCTGCAATCAAAAGGTAGCGATTTTTTGTCTGACACACTTCGTACAACTGAATTCAGTACCAGAGATTTAACCAACACGGCCATCCCAGCATTAGCAAGCTTTGGACAAGTTCTAATCAGGAGGACGACATTCTTCAAGAAACGAAGCAAAAGAGGAGATCAAGGGGCCAAAGGTAAGAGTGTGTATCAAGAATGGGCAGAGAAGTTTCAAAAGCTCTGACAAAAGGGAGGACGGGGCACTGTTCCCATCTCCTCCGGATTTTCTTCCTCCCCTGGAGGCGTTGGCTGCTGTATTGCAAGTCAGCTGGAGCTTGCCCGATTCATGGCTGACAAAGATGCCCTTGTTTTATTCCTAGTAGACATCGACACGAAGAGAAGGCGCGAGCGCGAGGCTGCCAACCTGCCGACTGCCGTTGCGCCATTTCCATCAACGCAACCTGACCTGCTCCGAGTCAACGACTACAGGTTACTGCAACAGCGACGCCTCTCCAACAAACAAGTTCCATTCGATTCGATTCACGACGAGGGCGATTCAGGAACATCTAATCAAGAACCCACTCGATCGAACCCTTCTCAACTCAACATCGCAAACCCCGCAGGCCAATCGAATCCCCCAACCTGATAAACCCCTCCAGCCCGGGAGTCTACGCGCGGCCAGGAGACGCGGAGGAGGATCGGATCAATCAAGAACCAATCTTGGAGGGCAACAGTACAGCTCGTCCCCAAGAACAATCGAGCTCAACTCCTGCGCGGCCGGGAGGATTAGTTGGCGGATTGGATGGTTGGTCGAGGATGTTATTTACCTCCTCTGCGCGGCCTCGGCGGCCTTGGCGCGGGCGTCCTGGGACTCGAGCCGGTCCGCCTCCGCTCGCCGCCCCTGCTCCGCCGCCTGCGCCGATCCGAAGCACGGGCACTGACCCATCCGCCTCTCTTCTCTCCCTTGATTTGCTCGTCGCGCGGGCAGCACCGCTGGCGTCTGATTTGGTGGTTGCAACTTGCAAGTTTGTTGGCGCTTTGCTTTGTGGGATTGGGATATACGAATCACGCGGCGGATGAGGCGACGACGCGCGCACCCAAAAAGAGGAGAGAGACTTTTCGAGGTGGAGGGACGCCGTGTGGGGCCCGCCGGGCAGTGGCGCTGGCGCGGGCTGCTAGCGGTTTCTCTGGTTTGACCTTTGAATAAAAATGAATGTGTGATTTATTTTTTTCAGTTCGGAAATCGGAACACAGATATTGCCGTACCTCTACCCCTAAAAAGTTAGCAAGGGCAACGTCGCCCGCCCGTGGTTCCGCCCCTCGGCGTTCTGCTGGTAGAACCATGACCATGCGCACTAACAGGTGGGTCACACACACCCTTAACTCCCGCGCCCCCACCCCTTCGGCTGCAGACACGCCTGCTCGGCGGCGGGACCTTGGCAACGAGCGTGTGGGGGCGATCTTGGGCGCCCACCGACAAGGGCGAGGGTGAGCTCGGTCGGTCAGTAGCAGGGTCGATTCCACCCCCTGCGACATCCATTTGATTCCATCTGCCGACGCCCATCCTGCGGCGAGGCCGGTCCTCCGCCCTGCTCGTGGAGGTAGGGGAATTGCGTCATCCCCCCTGCTCGCAGAGGTAGGGGAGCTCCCGTGCCCACCCGTCGGCAGCTGAATCTAGCGACGCGGGGTGAGGTCGTTGTGGCCCGGTGCAGAACGGGGCGGCGGCGCTGGATGCACACGCCTTGGCATCCAAGCCCCCACCGCTCCCTCCTACACCGCCGCCGGTCCCCTGCCGCTATCTCCCTGCGCCACCGCTCCCTCTAAGGCCCCCCTGTAGTCGGCCGCTCCCTCGCACCGGGCTCGAGAGGTCTGCTCGCAGTCGCAGAGTGTCGACCTCCTCTGCTCCATCGATGGCTGCCCTCCCTGCACCGCTATCCGCAACGGCCTCCGCACCTTGATGCCTTTCTCGAGTCGTCGCCCGTCCTCCATCGCCATACCCACGCAGCTGTCGTGCCCCGTCCTCTCCACAGCCCCGATCTCGAAACCCTAACTAGACGAAATCACAAAACCCTCAACGGCATCAACCCCGTCATCAGCTCCAGCACCCCCGTGTACTGCATCCACGGTGGTTTCCGGTGGATGGTGCCGCGTTCAGTAGAATGGTCAGCTAAATGTCGTCTGTCGAGGTGTTCAGTCCATTTGGTGCCCTGTTGTTACTCATTACTGCATTCCTTTTAATACTTTGTCAGTTCAAAATCAATTGTTGCATAAGTATAAAAAACTATTGCATTGCATGGCAGTGATAACAACAACCAATTACACTAGAAACTGTGATGTCGTGCTGAAACCCACCTATTTTTTAGTTCTGGAGATTGAGATTGCATTGCATAGCAGTGATAACAGCAAATAATTACACTAGAAACTGCAATGTGCTGAAACCCACCTATTTTTTAGTTCTAGAGATTGAGATAGGTTGTTGGATCTGTTAATTTAAATTGAATCCCACATGTTTTAATCCTTTTGAGTTTTGGTCAATACAGTGTTGAAACTCAATGTGGCAGTAGGAGTTCGCCCAGTTGCAGCACCCGTGATCCTTTTATGGGTGTCAACAGGTTTATATCATGTTCATTATCCAGCTTTGTGACAGTTAATGAACTTGAATTTTTTACAGGCTCTTGGCATTTGAGGCTTCTCACTTCCCTTCTGACGACTCTTAAATTTGGTATGCTATTTTTTTATCCCAATAAATCAAGTGGCATGTTTGTATCCAAATACTAAATGCCTTTAATCTGTGAGTCTTAACATGTCTCTACTTACGTAGGATGTCAATGGAAAAGTACCAAAACAACTGAATGTTTGGTCATCGTGAGACTGTTGATGGGAAGGTACCGCACTACTTTAAGCATATTGGCTGATCCCTGGTTAGACAGTTGTAAGTGCATTCCCTTCCATTCCGTGCGAACACTTATTCTTTTTTTTCTTTTGCACTTTCTTGATCCCTGACGCCATACCATGCCCAATATTCTAATTCATCTATAGTTGCAAGGGGATGTATGATGCACATGATTGTTCTCATGAGCTTGTCAATGTTTTCAGAAGAAAATTCCCTGGTAGCAGCAAATATGCTCAAATAGTAATAAAGGATAAGCAACAGGAAAGATAATAAAGGATGCACAACATGAGCCAACTTATTTGGTTTGATCTGGATGGCATTTTTTAAATTCCTTGGTAGCTATTGTTTTCAAGAACTGAATTGTTTTCACAAAGCAACAAGCGTGAATTTACTCCTTGGCTCTGTTTCTTTTAGTTTCCCTCTTCTGCCAGAAAAATAAGTTTTGATGATTAAGAGTAGTACCCAATTGCAGTCAACATTGGAATTGTTTGACAACTGAAAGTGACACTTCTAGGAGAGAACCAGAAGGGATCATCAAGAGAAAGAAGAAAAGAGATTGTACCAAATTATTGCCTCTTAATAAGATATGCAATATACATCCAAATTATTCTCGTTCAACTTGCTATCTTGCTCCCGAACTCTGTCAACTGAAGCAGTCTGGTGTCCAAGTTTTGACGAAAGTTATCAACTTAAATAACCTTTAGATAGTTAATTTCATTTTTTAAATATTATCTTTCTCCAATTTCTGAGTTATTCCTGAAATTTATTTATTTGCCCCAATTTCCAAAGCCTGAAGCGTTTCTTTGCAATATGCAGTGAAGGTTATGTATAAAAAAGGCACAGCAAGGGGGCTTGATAAAAAAGCAATTAGACACACAACTGCCATTCTCACAAGTTTAGTTATTGTCCTATTCCCATCCTTGTCCATACCAAAAATTCTTGACATACTAGCTTGATACAAATGCAAATAGTAAAGCAAGTATGTATGTGATTGAATTTTACTGAGATTAAAACTTGCTTATCTTAGCTTGATGCAACTCTGAATAGTAAAGCTACGTATATGATTGCATTTTACTCTGTTTGTGCATTTTAGTTTTGCTTGATCAATGGAAGGCAGAATTGAATCAACTACTATACCAGCATATACAAGGTGATCATATCAAACTCTACCACTGTATAATCTACGTTTGATAAGGTCATTAGTTCATTTTCTAAGGAAGAGGTCTATTTATATTCTTTAGTTGCATGTATGGTTAACTTCATAACACATGTTGTGCAAGTATTTAAGTTAATTTTCTCTTATTTATGTTTACATTTCAACATAGCTTGTACGAGTAATATCTCTTATATGCAAAGTCATAGGTAATGAAAGAGAATTCATATGATGAAGAGCTTTATTTTGTTCGGACATGTCACATGTGGTGGAGTAATTATCTGTTTATACATCCATCTATTTGCAGATGTTTTATGTAGAGACAGATGTGTATACCATTACTGGTTAAAGCTTTCTTTTTTTAAAAAAAGCATCACTTGATTCTATAATTTGATTAGTGTGTCCATCAATTTGGTGGTTGGCCATTGACTTGGTCATTGTACAATTGTTGGTTTTGTTGTATTTTAGCTACTGTAAATATTACATGAAAACCAAAGCCAAGCTACATGTTTGTTTTAACATTCGTAATTATTTTCATATTATTATTATTATTATTATATTATTATTATTATTATTATTATTATTATTATTATTATTACTACTACTACTACTATTACTATTACTACTACTATTATTATTCCATTAAATACTTGGTGTATTACAATAAAAATATTTTGCTACCCATAGCAACGTACGGGCATGATCCTAGTGGAAAGCTCAAAGCTGGATGCTACACAACCGAGGTCTGAAATTTTTTAAAAAACCCAAACATTTCGATATATTGTAATAGTTAAACGTGGCAATTATATGATTTAAACATTGCATGATGCAAGTTTATATTACGATGGTAATAGGACGATGTCGTTTCTTAGTATATTTTTCGGAATGAGATCCTCTATCGTCTCCCCCTCATCGGCAGAGGGACGTGCGGCCTATCTAGAACATCGATAAGCCATCCGATGGCAAGAAGCTACCCTCAGAGAAATAGATTAGATCTATTTGGCCCGGGAACACGATGGCTCGATGCGGCCCAATCTGAACGCAAGTGGACGAGGACAAAGGGCGCGAGGCTGACGGAAAATGGCACGAGGCCAACAAACAAGGGCACGAGGCTGACAAGAACTGGCGCGAGGAGGAGAGAAGCAGTGTGGATGAGATTGACGGAGGGAAGCTGCTGCTGAAATTCCCCGCTTTTGTGCTCATCAATCTCGTATGTAAGTACTAATCGGCCTTCTTGTGCCATCTCTTCAACATGAAATGATCACTAATACCGATGGAGGTTCCCTCATCATATTGCTTTTTTTAACCATCATGAGATTGCTTTTTTGAACCATCAACAGATTGCTTGAACTCCATTGAACCCTCTGTTTTACCAGGAAAGAAGCAATTGGTTGAATCTCCATTACATAGCTTTGATGCGGAAGGAGAAGTAATCAAGAGCATCACGCTTCCAATACATAAGTAATACAACCCCCACTTTGTTAAAAAAATTATGTGAAATTAAATTGATTTTAGTTGTCCTAACTCCCAATCCCAAGTATTGTTACTCCTTTCTTGTTCTCTGCAATTGCTGAAGCCCCTGCTCATATTTATTTTTTATTTTCAGAGCTATGTTTCCTAGCTTTGTACCTCACGTTGGTATGGAATTCAGAAATTCATATGAGACTTGGGCATGTTGGCTTAGTTATGGTGGACAAAGAGGCTTTGAGGTCAGAAAACGATACACAAACAAAAGAAAATTTTGATGAGAAGATTACATCATGTAAGTTTCTTTGTGCAAATGAGGGTTATTGATTGAAAGATAAAAGGGATCATTTAACAAAGTGTCCTCGAGCTGAAACTAGAATTGATTGTCAACTGCACATGATTGTTATAATGGACCGAAAGAATTTTTTTTTTTGAAAGTGGCTGATCTGGTATTGGAACACAATCATCAATTGCACCTTCCATAAACCTTGCACTTAATGGTCTCACAAAGGAAAATTTCAGATTTACAAGCATTTGAAATTGAAACAGCAGATGACGCGGGAATTGGACCCAAAGCTACACATGAGTTGGTTAGTTGCCAAGTTGGTGGACCACTCAATCTAAGCTACACCCTTTGTGATCACAAGAATTATTTGTGGTTCAAGCGACAGCGAGAGATGGCGTATGGCCAAGCCGGCAACATGCTTAAGTATTTTCAAGACAAAATTGCTGAGAACTCATCATTCCAATATGCATTGCAAATGGATTGTGAAGAACAAATAGCAAACATATTCTGGGTTGATGCTAAAATGATTGTGGACTATGCACACTTTGAGGATGTTGTTAGTTTTGACACTACTTTTGGAACCAACAAAGAGAGCAGGCCTTTTGGTGTCTTTGTCGGGTTCAATCATTTTAGAGAAACGATAGTTTTTGGTGTTGCTCTCTTGTATGATGAAACTTTTGAATCCTTCAAGTGGTTGTTTGAGACATTTCTAAAATGTCATAACGGGAAGCAACCTAAAACATTTTATACTGATCAAGATGCTGCAATGGGAAAGGCAGTTACACAAGTGTTTGCGGAAGCATGGCATGGATTATGCATCTTTCATATCATGCAAAATGCTGTCAAGCATCTCCATGAAGAGAATGATGATGAGAAGAAAAAAGAGAAGAAGAAGGAAATGAATGAAGAGGAGCTCCAAGAAGCAAGTATTCTATCAGATTTTAGCGCATGCATGTTTGAGTATGAAGATTTTGCAGAATTTGAACAAAACTTCACCCTCATGAGGCAAAAGTGAGCAAGCAATCTTGGTTGGATAGTATATACAAGTTGAAAGAAAAATGGGTTGAATGTTTCATGAAAGATGTTTTCACATTAGGAATTAGAAGTACACAATTAAGTGAGAGTTGGAACAATGATTTAAAAATACATTTCAAATCTGATTTTGACATCATCTAATTCTTTTTTGAAAGGATAGTACAAGGAAAAAGGAATAATGAATTGGATTCCGAATTTGATTCAAGGAAAAAATTGCCTAAATTTTGTGTAAGGACACCACACCCATGTTGGTACAGACTAGCAAACTGTATATGCCAACTATGTTTGAAGCATTTCAAGGTGAATATGAAGGATCCTTAGCAGCTTGCAGCAAGGCATTGGATGATGATAATACATATCTAGTTGGACATTTCACCTTTGAGGAGGACTACAATGTTGTATGTGACCCTTTGAAGCAAACAGTTTAGTGTATCTGCCGACAGTTTGAGAGATTTAGGATATTGTGTAGTCATGCTCTTAAAGTCCTTGATTTGATGAGTATTAAGTTATTGCCTCCACAATACGTGATAAAGCGATGGACACGAGAAGCACATAGTGGAACTATACAAGACAAGCAGAGAATAAATATAATTGAAAATCCAATTATGGATGCTTTGCTTCGCTGCAGATATATGTCTAACAAATTTTTTAATTTGGCATATCAAGCAGCCAACTTTCCTCAATGCACCATGTTAGTGGACAACACTCTTGACATCCTTTGTAAGCAAATTGAAGAGATGATCATTACATTTCCAAGCACTTCTATGAGTCCATCTGCACTTCCCACAAATGCTAGTTCACCATATGATATGTTGATGTAGTGCACGCCTAAAGAAAAAGGAGGTCCAAACAAAAACTTCAAAGCGACAAAAAATCTGGCTTGATAAGAAGCACAAGTTTAGATGAAAAGAGAGAAAACAATGCTACATCACAGGTGGGTGGCCGACTTTCTTTAAACCCTCCAATGATTCTGTCCATTATTTCCTAAAATCCTCCAATTTTGATACAGGTGGGTGGGCAAGAGGTAAGTAGGGGTGAGGCACCAACCCAATCACAAGTTCAAGCACTAGCTGGAGATGTCACAGCCACAAGCTCAAGGCTTAGCTTCACCCAAATGTTAAGGGTAAGATTGCTCATATAGTTAGTTTACAAATTCAGATATGACAATTTAGAAAATCTTAATTCTTTATTTAATTTATTACAGGGACCAATCACAGAAGATCTTTCCTACTAAAGGTGGTGAAGTACCTTTTCTTTTGAGCAATCCTCGCTCCAAGTCTGATGCGACTTTTGCCATTCTGTAATGTTTGGTTCTGGAGCATTTTGTCATAATGAGTTCAGTCCTGGAACCATAAATTGAATATGAATGTTTACTATCTCAACATGACAACACTGAGGTCTTGTGCCTAATGTGCCACATGAAAATTAGATTCTAGACCAATGATGATTCATCAACGCATTATGTTTTATAGTTGTGTTGAAATACATTTGACACTACAATGATCACATTCTCCATTTGCCATACTGAATGCATAAACTGAATAGTTGTGCTGAAATACATTTGACAAAAACGGTCATCCCATTCTCAGTTTGCCATCTTGAATTACTATCGATAGAATGACACAATTATAAATATCATACTCTCAAAATGACAATATTCAGGCTCAAAGTGCCAAACACAGCTTCTATCTGAAGTTTGCTTCTACAGCTTGTTGGCTTGTTGCATTTGCCCCCATATACGGTGGTTGTCCTTCCTCTGCGGACGAGAGAGACGTGGCACCCGGTAGCGACGAGGATGACACTCTAATTTTCTGTGAGCAGAAGTGCGCATCTCCCCTCGTGTGTGCATTTGGGTTGTTTTGCTGATGCTATTGAGTCAATATGGGTCGTTATATGTACTACATATGATCTGGAATTTGTTACTTTACGTATGCGCCGTCGGTTGGTCGATCCACATCCCAGGTCGCACGTCCCTCTGCTGATGAGGAGGAGAAGACAGAGGATGTCGTTCCATATTTTTCAATGTTACAACAATATATTTGAATTGCGAATGGGCTTGTAGTCCAATGGTACGACGGTCTAGTGGGACGCTACCTACCAGGATTTACCGGCGTTATGCGTTAAGTGGTAAGCGACGTTCCCGTCGACGACGAGGTGCTAATGGTGACTTCGGGAATTTCCAGATGTACCGAAGCTCAGTCCTTCGGAGGTGCTCATAGGGATAGAGTTTGTGCACTGCGTTCATAGGGGTGAGTGTGCGTGTATGTTGTGAGTGTATTCGTTGTACTCTGCAATTTAAAAATAATATATTTGAACTGAGAATCCAATTATAAAACTTCCATGTCCGACACTAGCAGTGCTGTTTTATTTAAAATTTTTAAGGTTATAACAATACACCGAGTACTTCTTTAATTTTTAAATACACAAACCTCATAATTAATTATATGTTACTTCTCTGTCTCAAATTATTATTTATTTAATACTCTTATATATAATTTTATATACACTCAAGGCTCGCTGGTGCGATTCAAATTATTGTTAAAAAATATTTACTTCTTTCGTACGTGTGTGTGTGTGTATATATATATATAGACACACATGTGCTAATCTACACCCTAGGTGTAGAATCCTATTCTACACCCTAGCCTACAGACTCACACCCAAACCAACACACGCACGCCGCACCCACACCCGAACCAACCCACACCCTAGGCGCAGACCCAAACTGCGCGTGGCGACTCGGTAACCGACCCACACCCGTCGGCGACCGCTCCCTTTCCCCATCCCCCCAGTCACTTTCGACTACTCACGAGATCCCCTTTTTCTGCGATCCCAGCGGTGGCGATTTCTCCAAGGCGACTACGGCGGCGTGGGGTAGGCGGCGGCGTGGGTCTCCGGCGGCGCCTCGGGATCTCAATCTGTACGCGCCCCTTCTTCCTTCCTCCCGTGAGCACCTCCTGCCTTCTAACCCATTCGTCGGAATCTAGGTCGCAGACAGGGCTGATGCGAGGCGAGGTTGCAGCGGCGCCGCGCATGAAGGGTCCTCATTGGTGATTCGCACGCGCACTCTGGTGAGCGTCTCCCCCCCACCACCTACGGTTCCATGCCTGTGCTTTTGCGTAGGGTTCCATGTTCGCGCTTTTTTGTCTAGGGTTCCATGCATGTGCTTTTTGCCTAGGGTTCCATTTTCGTTTTTGTCCTACTATATTTTGCCATGGAGTTGTCTGTGTAGTACATGTATTTAATAGTCTAGGAATTTTTTTGTTTTCAGTAATCAACCATCAACTTCATGAGTTTCAGTAGTAGTGCCAGTAGTAAGGTATTTAATTTAGTATTTTTAAGTGGTATAATGTTACATATCAGTAATTTTTGGCTCTTTTCAGTGGTGTTTATGATTGCTTGATAGATTGATAACTATTTTTTTGGTAATTCGGGGGGTCTTTTTTGTGTAATATGCTATCCCTTTGGGTTTGCTCCCCAGCATGCCTCTCACATCATCTGCCACACTTGTCTCCAGAAAAAAACTCCACCAGTGCTAGGCCCTGCAGCTTATAACCACTTCAAATCCACAATTGAAATGTACTCCAATGACAATCACCGGTAGGCTAGTAAGTTGGTGTGCTGGCAACACATGCAGTAGAGATGCAAGGCTTTGGTCAAAAACTAAGGTTGCATATTAGTAATTTTTGGCCTCAACATTCTGCATTCATACAATAATTTTCATGTTAATTATAGTGTGTCAGTTGATCACTAATCCCCCCCCATGCATGCTGGTTTTATTTTTATTCATGAATGAATGGATTTCGTAGCTTATATTTTTGTTGCATTTATAGGGTTAGTAATCCCCTTTTCTTTTTTAGTAATCCACTGTAAATTTTCAGTTGTGTGAATGGATCCTCCCTTGATGCAACCGCCCAACCCCCCTGGTTTTGTCGGTTCAGACGTAGCGAGTCAGCATCTCTCAGGTGAATTATAGCATATTTTTTCATGCTCCTTTTTATCTAGTCAATGTGCATTTTGGCTATTCTTTATTAAAGCATTTTTTGCTTTCTCACTATTTTTTCAGATGAAGAAGAACATGTTCCCGCTAATGAACAAGCTTTGCAACCATCAACACAGCGTCGTCGTGTTGTTCGTAAGGTCCCTATTAGCAGGGCAGCCCAACAAGAACAAAATTCAAGTGACGATTTTGTGAAACCAAAATCGAGTTAGATGAGGATTAAGAAGGCAGGTGTGAAGCCCCCTAAGCAAGCACCTTGCAGTACGAGAACGAAAGACACTGAGCATCCTATTCAGGACGATAAGGTATTTGTGGGCTTTTTTGATAAACTGTTTTTGTGCTTAGTTATACGTGACAACATCTTTATTAGGCGGCATGTTGCATTAGAATCTGTTCTATTTTTAGTTTCAGTAATCACTCAGTAATTTAGCCTACAGTAATCACTTCAGTAATTTAGCTTACAGTAATCACTTCAGTAATCACTCAGTAATTGAGCTTACAGTAATCACTTCAGTAATCACTCAGTAATTTAGCTTACAATAATCACTTCAGTAATTTAGCTTACAGTAATCACTTCAGTAATCGCTCGGTAATTTAGCTTACAGTAATCACTCAGTAATTTAGCTTACCTTCAGTAATTTAGCTTACAGCAATCACTTCAGTTACTCAGTAATTTTAGCTTACAATAACCACTTCAGTAATTTAGCTTACAGTAATCACTTCAGTAATCACTCAGTAATTTAGCTTACAGTAATCACTTCAGTAATCACTCAGTAATTTAGCTTACAGTAATCACTTCAGTAATTTAGTCATTTTCAGCTTACCTTCAGTAATTTAGCTTACAGTAATCACTTCAGTTTCCAGTAAAGTGATTTCTTAAACTATTGCATTACTGATTGCTTTCGAATAAGTTCTAATTTAGTTTCGTTAATCACTCAGTAGTCATTTTCAGCTTAGCTTCAGTAATTTAGCTTAAAATTATTCCATTACTGATTACTCTTTTTATATCAATAGAAGAAAAAAACATATCCAACCATACGCTGCGCTCCTGCTTCTGTTTTCAACATACTGAGTGCGATGAGCCAGCCTATGAAAGATGAGTTTATCCGTTTGGGCTTTAAGGATTTTCTCTCATTCTCCCTCGATAAGCTCGACGATAGAATGCTCGCCACTTTTCTCATGGATCACATAGAGGTTGACCCACTTCGTATTGTCATCAATGGGAGGGAACTTCCAATTACTCCGCAGATTGTCAAGCTTGTCTTAGGCATTCCCGATGGAAACAAACCTCTTGATTTTGTTTCTGCATCTGATAAAGCATTTTACTAGAAAGAGCTTAGGGATGAATGTGTAAAGAGAGGCATGCAGAACATTGTTAATGAGAAGCGCAAGAAAAATTCAAAAATTAGGAGCTTCAAGGAGCTGAAGCCAAATGAGGTTCCTAGGTACTCCCGCCCCACCTTTTTTTTGGAATCAGTCATGCATCATAACAACTTTTTTTCTAGTAATTTCACCTTTTTCATTATCCTGATAATTTGATAGTGCAGTAATTCAGCAACAAAGAGTTATTGTTTAGTAATTTCATAGTTCAGTAATCCAAACCAAGTGTTGTAGTAATATCAATAGTTTAATTCTCTTTATTAAATTCTCTTATCTCTTTTTTTGCTCTTCTATGTTTAGTAATTTGATAGTTCAGTGGATCAGTAATTATGTCCGTTGGAGTTGTTCAGTAATTTTCCTTTTTTTAAATTGTAGGTATGTTATTGAAGAGTTTGTAAAGAAGGGTAATGGTGACGCTTGGAGCATTAGGTGTTTCTTCATGACTCTTCTAGACGGATTGCTTTTTTCTACAAGTGCTCTCTTTGTCCCTGGAGATATTTATTACTACTGCAAGAACATAGAAGATGTTGCCAAGTACGACCTTTGTACTGCTGTTGTTGATGATTTGACCGTAAAGGCAAAGAAGTGGAAGAAAGTCGTCCCCAGTGATAGGTCAGGGGCAACTTCAGTCCAGGGCTGCGTTGCGCTTGTTGTGGTAATGCCTTGATTCTATTTATATTTTTCTTTTTGAACAAATACATTTATATGGTCAATAATACATGCTCAGTAATACATGCTCAGTAATATGTTCAAATATGTTCAGTAATACATGCTCAGTAATGCAGTATAGTAATATGTTTTTTCACTGCAGATATATTACTTGGATAACCTTTTCTGCCCTGCCCATATGGTAACGGATGCAAAATCAACTCCACGTGCTTCATTATTCAATTCTAATATTGTTGACAAGATTGCAAAAGCTGATATGAAGTACGCCTCTGATGGCAAGACCATTACATATGGCAATCTTGAAGTAAGTTGTCCCACTTAATTCCAACTCTACCCCCCCAAATAAATGTTGGTTTTCCTCCTACCCATCTGATTGCTTTTACTCAACCATTTTCTTCTTGCATTGTTTTTTAGTTTCGCAGTAAAGCTGGAAGCTGCTATGAAGATGTGAGGGTTGACGACTTGCCTTCGCCAGATGCGTGCCCCCCTGAACCTGCCAGACGCAAGCGTCATCGGTCGGATGCACCAGAAAAGCAGCAGCGATTAGAGGCCACTGTTGCTGGTTCCATGCCCACAAAGCGTCCGCGCAGACCATCAAAACCCAGCTCTGCTGCACACAATAATTTAGATGCTTCGTCGCTTCACTTACTCCCAAGATTTGCGGGCATTATTTCTCGGATTGAGGTGAGAAGCTGCAGGCAGAGGCTAGAGTTGCCTTGCAGGATCATGATAGTCAGATGGACGCAGCTATGGAGCTTGTTGAAGATGGGAAAAGGTTGGTCTCTGAAGGGGAGAGTAATATCAAAGATGCCCATAGAAATGTATGTTCTGCATTGACAAGATTGTTCGGAGGTGCTTATGATCTTGGTTCCCCAAGGGATATTCGAGCAAGATGCCGGTCCGCTACAAAAAGTGGCGCGACGCTTGAGGTCTCACCTTTTTTTGCTTTTTTCTTTTTTGTGTCTTTGCTCTTTTTGCTTATTTTTCAGTAATCAACGTCTTTCAGTAATCTTGTCTTCAGTAATCCGTGTCGTTAGTAATTCTCTTTTTGTTTCGATATATTAATATTTTTTTAGGATGATGTTGATGCTTCAATTGCAAGTGGCAGAATAGGCGGGAGGTGTAGTGATAAGCCCACTTATGGTGTCGGGGGTAGCCCCCCCCACCAATACTGGCGTACTCACTGTTGATGATGTTGACAACAGCCGCAACGAGATTGATGCCGAGAGGAGTTTTGATATTCCTAATGCGGCTGCTGCAAGCTCTCCCAAGGTTTTTTCCCAACTTTTTTTGTTGTGTTAATTCAGTAATTTATTTTTCTTCAGTAATAATCTTTTATGATCAGTAATTAATATACACATGCTCGGTAATTTTACATGTCTGGTATTGAAATATTTTTATGCTCATCATTCCATGCCATCAGTAATCCCATATACCTTTTTTAGGATGATGCTAATGCTTCATTTGCAAGCGGCACAAAAGGCAAGGGGGCGGTGATAACGCTAATGATGTTACTGCAAGCTCTCCTAAGGTTCTTTTTTTCTTCCTTTTGTTTTTGCTAGTTTAGTAACTTATTTCTGGAGTAATACTTTTTTAATATTACTTTTTTTAACTTTTAGGATGTCCCAACAGCATCATCAACTGGTGCAATGGATAAAGACGACGGTGCCACGCGTGTTGAGGATAGCCCCCCCTTTACCAATGATGATGCAATCACTGATGGTGGTTTGATTGATAAGACAATTGACAAGGTTCGAATGCTACATGTTTTTAGTAATTTTTTGAAATTAATTATACATGCACATCTTTTTCTGATCAGTAATTAATATTTACATTCTTAGTTATTTACTATATATTATAGTCAGTAATGTAGTATCAAGTGCGTATTTTCAGTAGCTGTCGCTATGCTCAGTAATTGTTTTTCCTGCCCAGGATGGTACGATTGTGGGTCCAACCAACTACGCGGATGCATGATGTTTTTTTGTTCTTTTTATTCAACAATATGCTACTTTTGGTTGTTTGTTTTTTCGCTACCTTGTGTTGCAACTTTCTGTGTGAATGAGAACATCCTATATATTAATGTACTAGTTTCAGTAATTAGCATCATGGATTTTAGTTCAGTATTTTTGTATTTAGTTCTACTATGCGTGAGTTCAGTAATATGTCATATGGATTCAGTTATCACATTTTTTTGTTTCTATATAGGAGACAAATGCCCAACCCATTTTCAGCCCACCTCTTTTCCACCCCTCAACATATCACATACAACCACCTTCATTCGATGATAGTACATGCCAATCAAAGCCAACATTCGATAAAACACCAACACAACACGAAATGTCGCCGGCATGTGATGCTCCACTTGACCAAGGCACACAAGGAACGCAGAGTACTGCTGGTGTTAACGAGATGTTGTTTGATCGCGACTCGCGAGCATTGGAACGATATATCAAGTGTTTTGCGCGACATTGATGAAATCCAAGGCACGGAACAAGATCTAGCTGCTGCTGGCGTGTCACCTATGAAGCCTTGCCACCAAATAATCGAGGTTTGCAGCCATGATTCACACCTTTACCTCCTTTTTTATACCCTCCAAATAATCATATTAAGATCAGTAATCAGTTTTTTCACTTTCTATTCCTTTTCTTGAGTAAGCATACTACTTTCAGTAACGCTATAACATCACATGTAAAATTATTACTGATTTTTATTAATTTTGTCCGAAACAGTCACATGCCAAGACTTATAACAGGCAGAATAAGGACATTGTAGACCTTTTCAAGTGCCCAGCCAATCTAGGGTGTCAATTGGCATTATTTCAACTTAGCAGCAAGGCTACAACAAGGGGCAGCAAGTTAGTGGTTTCATCCAGGTTCCCATTCCCGCAACGTTGCCTTTCTGATGTTGAAAAAGCAATGCAGCTCCGGGCCGTCATCATGGCAACACCAGCAACGAAAAAGATGCAACTGTAAGTGCTCATATCTCATCCCCTTTTTTTAGTTTTGCACTTATTTTGTCTTTCTCTTTTTTTCACTTTATTTGTAACTATCACTACAAGGTTTTCCCCCTATTGCAACAAATCCCTTAGGCAACACCACTATTTCGGTTGCAATAGGGGGGTACTATTGCACCGAAACGGTGATTTGGTTGCAATTTGTGTGTCTATTGCAACACAAAATTTGAGTTGCATTATTTATTTGTTCGGTTGCAACATGTTGACGCTAATGCACCCTTTTTTAGGATTTCCGTTGCATTTGGTTGGAAATAATGCCACCCCAATTTTGTGTTGCATTAACATTCCTTACGTTGCAACAGAAAGTTGCTATAACCACCATACTAGGGATGGTTGCATTTGAACAAGTATGTCGCAACGTAGAATTTTGGTTGCAAATACGGAACAACTATATTGCAACTAAAAATTTGGGTTGTAGATATGTATTTTTTTATTGCAATACATGGAGGGCTATTGCTTCGTTTGTAGCCTAAAGATGCAATATCGTGTATGTATTTCCACGAAATTTAGTCGTTGCATTATTTTTTCATGGTCGTTGCAACTGTATAAAAATTATTGCAACGAGGTATTCTTTGGTTGCACTCCACGTGGTTCTCCACAAGGGCCTCTAGGGGATCGATCTCCACGTATGCTGGGCTCGCTCGCTTACTAGGCCGCAAGCGCTGGTCGACAAATATCCCAAAAAGAAGCAAAAAGCAGTGACCGAAGGACTCGAACCCGCGCCGCTGGGTTTAGAAAGAGGATGCTCTGCCACTCCGATACAAGTGTGTTTGTGGTTAGAGGCCTGACACAGACCTTTTATCATGTACGCAAGCGGTCACCACACGGCAGCGCGAGATTGGCATAGTTCTATTAGAGTCTTGGTTTCACATTTCTTCTTTTAATCTGTAATTAAATTTTGTATCTAGTTTTTCTCCATCATACTTAATCCAAATTTGATGATTTATTTTCTAAAATTTTCTAAAATTGTCATATTTTCATTAATGACATTTTTAGTACATATTTTCATTATACAGATCTTATTTATATACCTTATCTTGTACCTTATCAGATTTTAGAAAACTATAAGAGAGATGTATCCATTTGTAAATAATGTAGGTTTCTCCTTTATCGAAATCATTTGAAAATTTTATGTATAGTTTAGACATCCATAAAATGATTCCATGTTAATTTTTAGAATTTCAGAGAAGTTTTAGGTATTATTATCATTATTTTATAACAAAGTGACTAGTATAAGTTCGAGTTTCTCTACAAGTCAATTGAATTTTTTGTCAATCTCCAAGATGTGGCCTAGAATGGACCATAAACACTTATATATATATTTTTGAATTTGTTTGAATCTTATTATATATACATATAAGTCAAATTGGAATTACTTTCAGTAAACATCTAGAAATTCAACTAAATGATAGAAAACAACAAATCTATTCAGAAAATCTTGAAACACCTAGAGCAAAACTTAAATATTGTCTGATACATGTGAAAAATGCATATGGGGTATATAAGGTAATTAATTTTCAATTTACTTCATAAAGGTGTCTTAATTAGGTATTTAAAAATATAAAACCAAGTTTTTTTAAAGAAAAATGGCAATGCAACTTCATATTTGCTAATGTTATGGTCGACATAAGGTCGTGTCCAAAATTTAGATGTATACGAGTCCAAAATAATTATGAGGTATTCAAATCTCAAAGTTTGACTTTGGGTTTTAGAAAACTATAAGAGAGATGTATCCATTTGTAAACAATGTAGGTTACGCTTTTACCGAAATCATTTGAAAATTTTATGTAAAGTTTAAACATCCATAAAATGATTCCATATTTATGAATGGAGAAAATGATGAATTGAAAAAATTCTAAAAAACAAAAAAGGGCAAAGTGTGACTCGAACCTAAGACCTCATCCTTCAATGCACAATGCCTTACCACTAGGCTACCTCACAACTATTGTCTTGATAAGAATTTGGTTCGTTTTTATCAATTCTAAAATGCTCGTTGGGATTGCTCGCTCGCTGGGCCTCCGCTAGGCCTGCTTGCCACGCATTGGGCCGCAAAGCACCTCCTCTAGCCCAATTTTTTTCTAGGCCCAAAAACTGTCTGTGCACTTGGACTTTAAAAAATACAATTGAACTACTACTTCTTTTGTCTTGGTTAGCTTAGTTCTCTTGAACCCTATAGTGTTGTGGTCATTCTTCGCTTGATCTCTAGTGTTTCACGCGAGAGAGACCTTTCTCTAAAGGCCTTAGGGAAGGTTCTTCGGTTCGTTGTGAGCGCGGCGCTCAAAACTTGCCTTAGTCTTAGATTGGTGTCCTGCGAAACGGATTAGTTGTGGTACCCTAAGGAGGTGACAGCTCCGGACGGGCTCTGTAGTCCACCACGTTAGTTCGGGCCAGTAGGATTCAGCGCGTCGTCATCCTCCCTTCTCATCCTAGTCTGAGGGTGCGGCTTTGCATGCCCCTACAACACTAGAAGAGCTTGTTGATTCATGAGCAAGAAAATAGTTTAGGGTATACAAACTTCAAAGTTTTTTTTGACCATACAGACTTCAAAGTTTATGTTGAGTCGTATGAAATAATGTGATGAACTATCTAGTTTATGAACAATGTATACTCCAATTTTCACAAAATCTTATGAAACTATGTCAATATCTTATATGGGGGCTAGAATGGAACATATAAGTTTAAATATTTTTTTGAAGTTTTTTGAATCTTATTAAATGTACACAAAGTTCAATTTGGAATTACTTTCCGTAAACTACCCGCCCAGTTTTGGTTTTGACTTGTCTGATATTTAAGTTGAGTTGTATGAAACAATGTGAGAGACCTATACAGTTTGTGAACATGTATATTATAATTTTCGTAAAATCTTATGAAACTTTTTTTGTCAAGCTTGTACATCCATAAAATGATTCTATGCCAATTTTCATAATTTTTTGAGTTATTTTGGTATTATTATCATTATTTTATGAAAAGGTGGCTAGTAGAAGTTTGAATTTTCCCTATATGACAATTGAATTTTTTGTCAATCTCTTAGATGTGTGATAGAATAGACCATATAAGTCTAATTATATATTTTTTTATTTTTTCGAATCTTATTAGAGATACATATAGGTCAATTTGGAATTACTTTCGATAAACATGCAGAAATTCATTTAAATGATAGAAAATAGAAAATATACCTAACAATTCTTGAAAATCTTAGCTGAGAACTTATATGTTGTCTATTACATGTGAAAAATAAAATGAGAGCATATAAGATAACAATTTTGCAACTTCCTTCACAAAGGTGTACTCATTAGTGATTTAAAAAATAGAAAAATCAATTTTTTGCACAACAAGTGGCAATGAAAACCCACAATAGTTGTTGATCTAGATAAGTTGCACACCTATTATACTGACAACTTTTTCATTTCAAATCATTTTTATATCTTAGAACTTAGTACATTTATATCATCAAAAGAAAAATAACTGTAAAATTTGCAAAAAAGGCTCAAAGAGCCATAAAAACGAAAAAGGCCCATTCAGCCCAAATGGCCCAACGTATTTCAGTCGTCCATCGCCGATCCAATGGCTCAGATCGCATTCACATAGTATATAAGCAACTGCATTAGGCCAAACCCTAGCATCTGCTGCTTCTCTCGCACAAGTCTCAGCCGCCAGCCCTCCCCACACTCCAGCAGCACGGCATGAAGCAAGGCGGCGCCCCTTCCAGTCTGACGGTGCCCCCCTCCTCTTCCACTCCGGCGGCGCCCCCCTGCTCATCCACTCCGGCGGCGGCCCCCTGCTCATCCACTCCGGCGGCGGCCCCCTGCTCATCCACTCCGGCGGCGCCCCCATCAGCTTCCATGCTGCCGGCCGAGGTGCCCTTCCAGTCTGACGGTGCCCCCTCCTCTTCCACTCCGGCGGCGCCCCCCTGCTCATCCACTCCGGCGGCGGCCCCCTGCTCTTCCACTCCGGCGGCGCCCCCATCAGCTTCCACACTGTCGGCCGAGGTGCAGGTCCGGTCCTTTCTTCCTCGCAGCCTTTTTTGTCAATATTGGAGATGGATCCGTGGATTGCCATGTCAATATTGGAGATGGATCCGTGGATTGCCATGTAGAATTTCGCTGTTCAGTAGCCAGCGGACGATGATGCAGGTTAGTCTTATCTCATGCCTTTATTTGCAGTGCATTTCAAGGACTAAATATGACGCAAATGATGATGCTTCGAGCTTTGATTGGACTAAATATGTTCATTACATGGATAACCTGCTTATCTAGGTCAAAGGCCATTTCAAGGTTTTTTTTCTCTGAATGGAATTAGTTAGTTAGAAATTTTTTGTAGAGTTACTATGAGTTTATTGATCCATTTATTTCTGTGTATCAGAATGGTAAAAACTTCGGAGGTACCAGGGGATAAGTGTCTTTTAATGCAGATGGATAATGCCTTTGTTATGGTAGTTTCTATGGTCCAAATTTTGGTGAATTCAATCCATACTCTTATGTCTGCTGCAACTGGAACATGCATGAACTTATTTCATTGTCCTCCCTTAGATGGACACTATGGCGATGGCACTGCATGTGGTTGGCGGACTGGCTGTCTACTTTCACTACTTGTCAATAAAAAAATAGAAGGTAAAAATAGAAGGTAGCGTCATTAATATGTCTCATGTCAGTCATCAAGAAGAATGGTCAATATTACTTGATGAAACCTAACTTTGTTATTTTCAGGAAATCTTGAAGTATTTGGGTATATCCTGAATTGCCAATCCAGTCTTTTAGGTAAGAGGTTGCAGAGCTTTATCAGTGAATACTGAGCGCTTGCAGAGCTTCTAGAGTAGACCAAGTTTTCTCAATGAATAATGTAGGACTTGTTGAAATGTAGCGGACTATGTTATGTATCATGTGTGTTTGAATTCCAAGGTGTAAATTTTTGTGACTCAGTGAGCAAAATGTAAGATTTCGGGTTTAGGGTTAGCGTATAGTGTTGGGTTCCCGCTCAGTGTTGAGTTCTGAACGATGGTGTTGCGTTCCTCAAAGGTGTTAACTGGACCAACGGGGCGAACCCCATGTCACTTTCACGAGTTTATAGTGTTGAGTTCTGAATGATAGTGTTGCAACCAATCAAATTACGTGGCAATAGAGGATACCACCTAAAGCAACGTAACCAATATCGTGGCATAAGACAATGCTACCTATCACATCGAAATCAACTTTTGTGGCAATAGAGGAGACCACCTATAGCAACTAACCAATTTCGTGGCATCAGACAATACTACATATTGCAACCAAATTACTTTCGTGGTAATAGACGATGTTCAACCAATAGCAACCAAAGTCAGTGCGTAGCAATACTATAACTTGCAACGAAACAGAAACGTTGCAATTGCACCTTTGGCAACACCACAGATGTGTCGCAATAGTACACTTTGCAACCAGAACAAGCGTTGTAAAAAAACCTAATTGCAACGTTGCGTTACGTTGTAACAAAAAAACTTTGGCAACCACTAGATGGACAACGTCGCAATACCCTAATGCAACGCGGCCTTTCGCATCCCATGGCCCACGGAATAATTTGGTTGCAATTGTGTCTATTGCAACCAAATATGGCATATTGCAACACATTTTGTGCGTTGCATTAGGGGGAAAATCTAGTAGTGTATGCAATTGTTTCCCCTGCCCCCTCCCTTTTTTGCAGTAGCAGTTTGTTGAGAGCAAGTCTAGATTTGTATTGTCGCACCGCTCATTCATGCATAGAGTCAAGATCTAGCATCGTGGATTCATTCTTGGATGCTTCGACATGCAAAAGCATTTTCATTCATTTTTCGGCACCTGCTTGATGAATGATGACAAGGTTGCAGAACCTGACCGCCCTACTTACAGGATAATTCTACCAATAGCGCTTTCTGTACGTGTCCTCTGATATATATTTTCTTCCTTTAATTACGCTACTGCTTTTGTTCAATAATTGCTCAGTTCAGTAATTATGATTCTTATTGTTCATCAATTACTCGTTCAGTAATTAATGCTACTTCTTTTTTTCGGTAATCACTCGGTCAGTAATTATGGTACTACTTGTTCAGTAATTGCACTAACTTTTTTATATCAAAATGTATACAGAACACTATTCTGCACGAGTAGTACTTCACTGGTTCTCCATATTCACATTCTTCAGCACTCTACTTTCTCAGTGAATTTTTTGATGCTGAAGAGTTATTGTTTGCAAAGATTGTAAGTAAATTACTCACATCTTCAGTAATTTTGATCACATACTTCAGTAATACTGTTTAAATAACTATTTTTTTGGTCAGTAATAGACTCCATTTTATTCTTTTTTTAAAAGGTCATTCTGCCTGTGTACCATTTAGGGGATGTGACACGTGGTGAGGGTCATTGGTCGCTATATTGTGTTAATTTAGTTCACAGATAGATTGATATTCTTGACCCATTCCCTTGGACTAATGAGCAAGATCGGGCTGCCTTTCATGGAGTCATCGCAGGGCGAATACGCTATCGACTCAATGCTGTTTTCCAGGATTCACACACGGCAGGTTCATTGATTTTTCCCAGTTTGGTTTGCCATTTGTCTCGGTGCCCAAGTTCAGTAATAACTATGATGACGCTCTATATATCATGCTATTTATGGAGCATTATGATGGTGGTTTGCACAAGGTTAATGTTGCCATAGATCTGGTTTGTTACCTTTTCTGTCTCCCAATAATCCTTTCTTTTTTGTTTTTTTTCAAATCATATTAGACATGTCCTTACTGGACATTTACCTTTTTTTGTAGGATTTTGGAACGGAGTACATGACCCAAATCTTGTACTACATGATGTTCCACAAGCTGAACGCATGCAGGAAGCAGTTAGCGGATGAAATTTGTGAACTAGCTCCACGGTAGAATCTTTTTTTTGGGTGCAATGTACATATTTCAAAACATGGCAGCTTTCTTGTCATTACTGTAAATGCGTTTTCAAACTACTGTGGATCATCTCTTGCGCTCAGTAACAACTAGATATCGTACCAGTAATGACCACTTTTAGTCTATATGTGCTCAGTAACATTTTTCTGGTGGTCCGCATGTGTGTGTTCTCAGTAATGTTCCTTTTTTCTCCTCTATTTTTTTGGTGCCAGGATGGCATGCTTTGAAATTGTTTCTCTCAGTAATCATTGGTAATCATATTTTTTACTGAGTATTTTTTGCACAACTTAGTAATAGCTTTATGTTTTACTAGAATATGCAAGTTCAGTCTACTTTTTGTGCTCAGTAACACATCGGGCCTCAGCGACGTATGTGTTCAGTAATGATCACTTTCCATCTACATGTGTCAGGATCTCAAACTTAGTAATTGTTTCTGTTAGTAAACGTTGGCGTCACTAGCTGATCATTACATAAGAAAATCCATTTTTTGCACCTAAATATGAAAATGTTATCCAGTAACTCGGTATCTCAGTAATACATTTTTACACTCAGTAACCATAATTGCTATTCAGTAACCAGTATATCACTAATCCTTTATACACTCCGCAAACATTAGTACCATTTTTTCCTCTTACATGCTCAACAAAGAATTAATTAACATTTTTTTATGTTAAACCACAATCGCAACACAAATTGTCCATGTTTCAACAGTCCTCCTTATGCAGTCGTCTTTTGTCTTCCACTCCCTACTGGCCTACCCCTAGGTCTTTTAGGTGGTGGGGCATCTCTACCGTATGATGTAGAGTAGTGGCCGAGCTTGTTGCATTTGGAGCAGCGTCGTACGTGGCTTGACTGTTTGGGGCGCTTGAAGTGAGGTGCTGGGACATCTCCACCTGTAGCATTTCTCTTGCGGCCCCCCTTTGTGGTCAAGATCGGAGGAGCCGATGCAGAGATGACCTGTTCCTCCAACGCAATGTTTGCTGCAGGAGGCTCAGGTGCAGGTGTAGGTGCCGGGGTATGCCCTGGAGCGTTAGGAGCCGCTTGCTGCTCCAACGGAATGCTTCCTGGAAGGGGTTCAAGTGGACGTACTGGTCCCGTTGCAGGTATATGTGATGGAGCGTTAAGAGCCGCTGGACCCACGTCGTGTGTCATCTTGCTGATGGTTGCAATCGCCTACTGCAGCAAATCCTTGCACTTGGCAACACCCTGCTTGCATGGTTACAAAATTAGCATTAGTTAATAATCAACATTAATCCAGTAATCAACATTAACACAGTAATGCAGTTATGCATCTAGTAATCGAGTAACCATTTTTGTAATCTAGTAATCAAGTAATAAACAATAATACCGTAATCCGGTAATACATCCAGTAATCAACATTACCACAGTAATCCAGTAATACTAATAATGAAGCTCCGCCTCACCTCAACTGACATAACCGCTTCTTGTCGGAGTGCCGACCAATGAGGCAACAATTCAAGCATTCTGCTGGCTTTGGTGCTCCCATCAGGTCCAATAAATTTAGTATCATGTCTGTCAAACGCGACATTCACCCTCGCATTTCTTGTATATCTTTTTGGAATATATCGAGATGTGATATACACAACTTGCAGGTTAATAAATACAGCCACCAAATATGGGCAGAACATCCCAGCATGTTAACAAAACACACATTTTTTTTGTTTCAGCAACTCAGTCATTGTTTTTTTAAGTTTTGTCATTAATTCAGTAATTTCATCCGCCATCAAGAAGTGAATTTTTTTTACGTACCCGTATGCTCTACCCTCATGCACTCACAATTGAATATTGAGAGCTCTGGCATTTCTTCGTTCACAACCGCTTTCACCCAATATTCGTGGTGTAACCATGGGAAATCAGTTGGCGGCCTTGTGTGACCTACAAGGTAGTAATTTGGTTTTTTTGGGTGTATACGCACGTGGAAACCAGTGCCCGCCTTGAACTTCCGTTTGAATTCATTGTTGACATTCCTGGTATAAACACGTGCAAGTTGCCTGTCGAATCCATAGTTCGAAGCTGTCACACATAGAGCCTACACAAAAAGAACAAACAAACATCCATTACTGCATTCCTAAGGCTTTTTTAGCAACATTCTAGTGCAAAACCATCACACATCAAACATGTGCTTTTTTTACCTGAGAATTGTACTCCTCTCCAGCCTCTTTCTCCTTTGTGTGCTACAGGAGTTCTAGGAATGACTTTGCAACTTCATGTATGGATGTAGAGTTGTCACAATAACCATGCTTCACAACTCTATTCACACTCTCACTCCTCTGAGTAGATGTAACGGTGCCACAAAAAATTCCTTGAAGTAGGATGCTATCCACCACCTTCTGTCATCGTAGAGAGCTTTTGGAGGACCCTTGACTCATGGATTCCATACTTGTCAAGCATGGCTTGCCAAGCTTGTTCAAACTCAATCGGAGTTAGAGGGTGGTTTACGATTGTCGTCAAAGTGTCATGGAACCCATTATGCTGTGAGTTAAGTTGATTCAGCTCATGCTTATACTTGTTCGTGATATGCCACCTGCAGTACCGGTGTTCTGTGTTGGGAAACACCAACCCTATTGCTTTCTCAATCGAGCTGTCCTGATCTGCAATATATTTTTTGCATGTGAAATCAGTATCTCAGTATCTGTAAAAATTTAGTAAAATAACCATTCAATATTTTCAGTAAATCAATGACCCAGTAACTCAGAATAACAATCATTCAGTAATTTAGAATATCAACAATTCAGTAATTCAGAATAACAATAATTCAGCAAGTCAGAATAACAACCATCCAGTAATTCAGTAAATCAATCACCCAGTAACTAGGAATAACAATCATCCAGTAATTCAGAATATCAACAATTCAGTAATTCAGAATAACAATTACTCAGTAACTCAAAATAACAATAATTCAGCAAATCAAAATAACAACCATCCAGTAATTCAGTAAATCAATCACCTAGTAACTAGGAATTCAGTAAATCAATCACCTAGTAACTAGTAATAACAATCATCCAGTAATTCAGAATATCAACAATTCAGTAATTCAGAATAACAATTATTTAGTAACTCAGAATAACAATCATTAAGTAATTCAGAATAACAATTCATTTAGCAGAAATGATCCAGTAGATCCCATCTATTAATTCAGTATTAAATCGGGAGGGGGGCACACCTGTGAATATGACAATTGGATCTTCCACGCACGCAAATCTGAAACTGCCGAAACAACCACTCAAACATGTCTGCCTTTTCATCCCTCAGTAAAGCTTGCCCAAACACTACATTTTGCATCTGGTTGTTAAACCCAACAAACATGGCCAGGGGCATACTGTATTGATTTGTCCGATATGTTGTATCAAAGGTCACAACTTCAGAATAATCTGTTCAAAAAGTTGCATTAGCAAATACAAACATTTGTTTTTTATTTTTCCCAATTTTTTGTCGCGGCACCAATGTGAATCAATGACAAATTAGCACATGGAGGGGGGTGTCATGTACCTGCGTAGTCTCCTTGGTGGCTAGCGTGACTCCAAAAAACATTTCTAACTACATTTTCATCATCAAGTTGGAATTCACAAAAAAACTGGGGGTTCTTGGCTTTGCAGTCCCTGAAGAATGCTTGAAGCTTGGGAATGTCATCAACACGTTCTTCTCTCACAGCAGCCGCTCTCCTACATGTGTTACCAAAGTGTTTTTTATAAAAACAGCCACAACAATTTTTTGGAAACAATGAAGTTGATTTACTTAGCGTAAAGTAGTAATCAAACAAACAACACAAACCTGTTCTGGATATCCCTCTCAGTGAACTGTAGGTTGTCCGAACCACCAGCAACGATGCGCAGGACTCGCATAATGTTTGGGTGAGGCATATGCCCTGCATGCATTGCGTCAAATAATTGCATCATGCTAGGCTCCTTGACCTTGTGGGCCGACATACGTTTGGTCATACGTGGTGTAGGGATCAGCTTATGATTGTGGTCCAGCAAAATCCGTGCGAAAAAGGCATGTGATTTGTCGTCAGATAGTTTAGCCAGGACCATTGTCTTGCCTCTGCCGCGCTTTGATGTCTTGCTGGTGACACGTTCAGCTTCATCGACCGCCTTGTGCTTCTCTTCTTTTGTGCAACAAAACTCTTGGGCATTCTTTCCCCTCTTCCTGTTTTTCTTCACGTCAAAACCGGCCAACCTTGCATACACTGTGTAGAATTGAAACGCTTCATCCAGCGATCGAAAGTGCATTTCGTAGTTCGGAACATAACGATGGTCCAAATCATCATCCTGTTCAATAATAATAAATGTGCAGTTCAGTAATCATTCAGTAATAACCTCATTCAATAACTCAGTAATATATTCATCCATTAACTTAGTAAATAATCATTAAGTAATAAACTCAACTAGTAATTCATTAAAATAATCGGTCAGTACTAAACTCATTCAGTAATTCAGTAAAATAATCAATCAGCAACTCGGTAATAATCATTCAGTAATATATTCATCAATAACTTAATCATTAAGTAATAAACTCAACTAGTAATTCACTAAAATAATTGGTCAGTACTAAACTCATTCAGTAAAATAATCATTCAGTAACTCAGTAATAACCATTCAGCAACATATTCATCCAGTAACTCAATCATTAAATAATAAACTCAACCACTAATTCATTAAAATAATGATTCAGTAATTCAGTTAAATAATCATTCATCATTTCAGTAATACGGACCAATTTCAGTAACCACATCAAACATGTGGATCAGTTTCAATAGCTACTCACTTTGGAATCATTATTTTTTGCATAATAGGTCAGACTATTTTTAGAATAACTGTTGACGGTGAAAATCCGTCAACCTAGCCATGAGTTTACCTTCGGTGTTGGCATGAGTTTTATACTTTATCCATTGGTACTAACCCCCGTGGTATAACAAGTTCACGTGTGCATGTCGGTTTTGGAGTTTAATGTTTATGCAGGGTTTTAGTGTTGAATGCAAGACTTTCGGGATAAGTTCATCAAGCACCTCATGACAAGACCTTGAAGCCCCGTACAAGTCATGCAATGAAGCAAACTTAACTCCAAGAAGCCGGGGACTTGATCCGAGAAGACGACGGACTCCGAGGACCCGACCGAAAAAGTGCTTGAATCTTGCAAAACAAGGAGTTGAGTCCAATTCGGAGAGAAACCGACGACATGGACCTACATGCGAAGGGGGAAACATCCGGGAAGCAAGGGAACCGACGTAGAGCGAAGGAGCCCTCGGGCTGGGCCTAGATGGGCCCAGGCCGGCCGGCCCGGTCCGGTCGGCCCCGGCCCATCCGTGGGCCCATTTGCCCCCTCCTTTGCCCTAGCCGCCAATCGAGCTATTTATAGCCCCCTGACCGAGAGCCACGAAGAGAAGAATTCGTCATCGGCCGCCGAGGAGCAGAGAAGAGAGGGACACCATCTCGGAGAGGAGAGGGTCGAGCTAGTTGACTAGGGTTTCCCTAGCCGACGTGGGAACCTTGCATGGAAGACCACGTCGGAGTTCCCGAGCTAGAAGCAAGATCAAGGAAGGATCCCGTGGTGATCTTGTGTATGTATCATTGTTATAGTTGAATTATCAAGTTGAATCTATTCTTAGCGATCAAGTGTTTCCTCGAAGATTTCGTTTTTCGATCGGTTTGCTTATTCTAAGATCTATTCGCGCGATAGATCACATAGGGTGTTCTTGTAGCCGCGGTGGCTAGAGGTACACGCCGGATCTTCCGAAAGAATCTCGACTTGTCTTTTGACTCGCCCTAAGCTCCCCGCATGAATAGGGATACGTTGTGACAGAATGGGGGTTCCGAAAGGCGGATGTTTTCGGATTTGGACGGGAAACCACGATTTAAAGACGCTTCTTATAAGATTCGATTTGCTACTTCTTCTCTTGCTTGGAACTTCAACAAAAGGCTTACCCCGATCTCTCTAGATCGGTTTATCTACCCAATCTTACTTTGTTTTCTCCGGTCTTTAGTAGATTAGATTTATCTTTGTTTTGTGCTCTTATCTAGATGCATTAGGGTTTCTCTTTTACCAAAGATTGAAGTTACTTGGCTTTACTAGATCAACTCTTGCGTCACACATTTGTTCCACGGATTCGATACCTTGGGTTCACCACTCGAGGGAAGAAAGGTCCCTTGACTACGACGGGAGACTTGTCCGCTTGCAAGTCACAAACGAACTTTGATACAATTATTAACCGTCAACAAGCCCCTTTTTCTGGCGCTGTTGCCGGGGAACAAGTGATCAAGATTTGGTTTTTTATTGCCTTTTTGTAATTTTCAGTTTTCTTTTTGTTTTTCTTTTTGCATCTACTAAATTTTGATCATCCTCAAAATACATCTAATCTAGTTTGTCTAACCCTAGTTTTCATAGATTTATTTTTCCTTTCTAGTTTTTGCATACTTTGTTTATTGCTAACCCTAACCGGAGATGGTTGGCTACCTCTCCAAGAAACCCAAACTTTTTTGTGGATGATCCAGGAAAACTTTACAGGCAAAGGAGACGTGCAACACAAGCTAAAGGGTTGGAAACCCTAGATTCAAAAGCCGAAGTTGAAGGACCGCCGGAATCTCCAAGGGAATCACCACCTCCAAGTCCAAAGGAAGATCAACCTACCGACACCGTTGATCTACCTATCATAAACCTTCAAGACGCCGGAAGGCCGTTCAAGATCAAGGTCTCAACTATCCGCATGACGATTGCGGGAGCTTTGGAGCGTTTCAATGAATACATATGAGCCGGATTCCTTGAGTGGCAAATCGGGTTACTTAAGAGGAGGATGGAGAAGATGGAGATAAAGAAAGAAGCTCAACACCTAAAGGCTGCCAAGGAAAGATCCACAAGCGAGGATTGAAGTGTTCATCGTGATGAAGATGCTAGAGACGCAAGTGGGACAACTTGTCGGGCGCCCGATGGGTAACAAAGAAGAATATCCGAGACAACTCCAAGGTCCCAAGACGGCGAAGGCTACTCAAACTCATTCGGGAGAGAAGGATCACAACCGAAGGACCGGAGTTCGAGATGCCGAGCCACTACATGAAGGAAGTTGTTGCATCCGTCAAGACCAAAAGACAAAGCCAGCCTGTGAAGACCAAAAAAATTGACTAAGCCGAAGAAGAAGCCCGTGCCCAAGATGGTGCGGAAGTGGGTACCCAAGATTGCAACGCCCGCAAAGAGCGTTGATCCGAAGTAATCAAGTGAAGAAGTCTAGCTATAGACTATAAACGAAGCGCTAGGCGGGAGGCAACCCGTTTCGTCGAGTCAAGAATAAGCTACCGGAGGACAACCCGATTCCAGGTTTTCGAGTATTTTTAATAATTTAGTTTTTGAGTTTTATTACGCAAAGACATTAGACTTAGAAGTGGTTGAACAATATTAGAGACATAATTCTTGATTGAATGTTTTGCTTTATCATAAACCCTTTGCATGAACCCTCCTATGTGCTTGTTTGTTCTTTTCTTTTTGAGAAACCTCAACCAAATAATTTCAGAACCTAACTCAACCTTTCACCCTCATTATGGTGCTGAGGTTGACTTATTTTTCATGCTAAAACCACACGAGTAGAGCCACGATTTATATTTAGGTGTTAATAAAATTCAGCACGTGGTAGAACTCGCGTGAACCTAGAAATCAAAACTTTTGGTTGGTTTTAAAAATCTATATCCTTGGTTTCTCTAGGATTAGAATTTTTCTAAGCCTATTCTAATTTTATTTTATTCAAAATCTTTCTTATCTAGCCAAAATTAGAACCTAAACCTATGCCCCCATGATCAAGCCGGGAAAAGTTTGCTCTCAACCGATGAAGGCAAACTATACCGGTGAGACCGAAATCGACGTAGTCGAAAAATATTTTTGACTTACATTTGTTTTTAATGGTTTAAAAACTTCTCTAAAATTGTGTTTGAGCTCTTGCATGGCTCTGAAAAATATTTTAAATTTCGAATTAGAGGAGTGCTTAACCTTAAACACACCTAAATGGAGGCAATCTAGTTTGAATTAATCATGCATGCACCATTGGATTCCCTTTCATCAACTTTCACCAATTCCACATGCAAAGGACAAGCATGGTGGGCAGCAAGCATCAACTTTGCAGGAATTTAATGGTGGCATGTGAAGCAAGTGGAGCTAGGGAGCATGGACATGACCCAAAGCATGAAGCATCAAGTGGAAGGACCAAGGAGTGGACGAGAGCGTTTGGGCGGTGCAACTCGTGGAGCACGCGGGCAGGAAAGTTGCAGAGGCGAAATGATCGTGCTGGAAGAAAGACGAGGCGGGGAGGTGCACCGAGGACCCCAGGCCGGCCGGCCCAGGCCGGCCGGCCTCACCTACATAAGGAGCCCCCCGGCTCCCGTTTTCTGCAGGCAAGCTTCCCTCTCCTTCCTTTGTTAGTGTGTTCAAGTTTGTGTGCTCAAAACCTCCGTAGACATAGCCAACCTTCCCAAGCTTGATAGCTCAAGAAAAAAAAATCCACATCCTTAATCCACTCAAAGTCCACATCCGAATCAAAGAGTTTAAGTGCCTAGTTACCGGTTGCAACCCGGAGTTTTAGTTGAAGAAAAGAGTGCAGCAACCATGTGGAAGAAAACCACAAGTCTCTTCTCCAAGAAGAAGAGTTTGTCGTCGTCCAAGCCGTCATCAACCACGTCTTCGAGAAGGCATTCGGTTTCCGAGTCTCCCCGGAGCATGGAGACGGATACGGCACCACCGAGGAGGAACGATGCTCTCCTCCTTGGTGGTATGAGGGCTGCAAGAAGCACGTCCATGAGGTTTACCGAACCTCGTGGGCACACGGAGGAGCAGCCCGCGCCACCACGACGATCGACCCGTTCAACCGCGTCACCTCCTTACATCCCGACATACTCTTCGTACGGCTTCATCATCTTGTCGGCGGAGGAGGAGGAGAGGCTCTCTAATCTTGAGAAGAGGCTTGTGCCCAACGTCGAGTTCGACGACCAAGCACTCTACACCTTGGGTTTTGGCACCGACATATACTATATGTTGGGGCACCTTGGATGGGTGCAGTTCTCCAACGGAGTATCGGTGGACACCCACTTGGGGTTCGCCTTGGAAATTTTAATGACTATTGCACCTATCCTTGATGATGGGGTGCAAAGCTTGTCATTCCGTTTGGAGGGAGTCCAACAAGTGGTTCCCTACGAGCACGTTAGGGAGCTGCTTGGATTCCACAAGGGAGCTCCGGAGAAAGTTGACGTGCCACCCGCATGTTAGCGGGATTTTGGAATATGATCTCCGGAGAAGCCCATCAACAACGCAATTGCATCCGCAACCCCATTATCCGGATATTTCACTCTTGGATGTGCAAGAGGGTATTGGGGAGGATGAAGGAGACAAAGGTGACCGACACGGAGTTGAATTGGCTATACTCGGCTTTAATTGCCAGGCAGCCAATAGACCCCTCTTACCATATGATCAACCGTTGGTGTTGTGAAGCAACATCGGGGGCAGGTAATATTGGTTCGGGGTGCTACCTCTCCATGTTGGCCTTCTCCTTGCGGCCGGGGATCGCAAGAAACCCCGACCATCTTTTGTGTGGTACCTCTCTCGGCATTGAGTATTTGCGGCAAGGCAAATACATTAGTGGAGATGAGAGAGGAGGTTATCGGCTGGCCATAGTGAACCTACCCCTTCCCAATGAGAGGCTTAGGCTTTTCACCGAAGGGAGAGAAGATTGGTTGGAAGAGGGACTCCTTGTCTCGGCAAGGAAGAACAAAAGAGGAAGAATTGTAGAGGAGGGAACATCCTCCGCACAAGCGAGTGGAGCACAACCCATGTGCAACCATTCGGCGGGATCCCTCCTCCGCCAAGTTATTACGGAGGGCCACAAGAGCAAGCATGGGGGGTGGTGCACCGGTACCCCCACCAAATTATGTTGTGCCCAACGCTAACTTCCCGGAGTCCTACGCTCATCATCCCCAACCACAACAAAGCATGGCCATAATTGGAGGGTATGCTGCAAGAAACGCTCAAAACATCGCAGCCATCCAAGCTAACGCAGCTCAACTTGGTGAAGGAAATGCAAATATTGCCTTCGAGCTCGGACGCCTTCACCTTGTGGAGCCAAATCAATTCGTCGGAGGAAATGTCCAATCATATTATGAGCAAGGGTATTATTATCAAGATCATCAACATCAACCACCGGCGGAGGACTAGAAGATTTAGGAACTTTAGTTTTCTTTTGTTTTTCTCTGTAATTTCCAGCTTTTGCTTATGTGTGTTTGCGTAGTATTTTCTGTTTTTATTTAAATTTCAGCAAGCATGTTTGTTTATTTTCAGTTTGTATCTCAACTTTATATCATCATTAATAAAGACACCACCTTGATTATATCATTGGAAAAGCTACAAAATTTGTGCCATGATGATATATGATTAAAATTGCAGCTTTGTTCATCTTTGTAATTGATTTATGCATGTTAAAGCTAGTGCTCTCTTAAAAATACAAATCTGAATTTATTTAAATGCTAGCTTAATTTTCAGCGGAGGTTATGATTAAAATAAAGACCCATAGTGTTTTATGTGCTCTCAAGTTATGAATAGATTAAAGATGTCTTTTATGCTCAAAAATATCGCTAACCTTGTCACAAATATCACTTGTGTGTTGCTCAACCTATCCAAAGCCTTATATATATTTGAGTGCATAAACCTTAGTGTACAAGATTTATTTTTGAGTGAGTTATTGCAGGCCATGATTTCTCTG
The DNA here is from genome assembly GCA_947561735.1 of Cenchrus americanus. Classification (NCBI taxonomy): domain Eukaryota; kingdom Viridiplantae; phylum Streptophyta; class Magnoliopsida; order Poales; family Poaceae; genus Cenchrus; species Cenchrus americanus. The sequence continues at coordinate 27,329,878 of OX387242.1, read as the reverse complement.
GCCCGAGACTAAGAACTGGTCATTCCGTTTTTGCGTATCTATCTTTTTGCTAGCCTTTTATCCGTGCATTGTGTATCCCCGCATTGGAGATCTCACAAACTTCGCCGGATATCCACCCTTAAACCAAATATCATCTTTTGTGATTACCTCCTTGACCATAATCTATCGTTGAGAATGGATCATCAATTCAAGGAAGATCGCAAGACGGTGCCGACATTGAAGATTTCAAGTATCTCTCCAAGGAAAAATATTTCCGGTACCTACCTTATTTTTCGCCTCTTTGCTCGAGGACGAGCAACGTCTAAGCATGGGGGAGGAGGTAGGTACGGTGCAGTTTTAGAGTTCAAAGGGGAGTATTTTAAAAAAAATGATGATTAAAAAAATTCGGCGATATACGTGACTTCCAAGGTGAAGGTCTCACAAGAAGAAAGAACAAAAATATATATATAATGAATGAAAGAAAGAAAGAAAGAAAAGAATGAGAAATATGAGAAAGAGAAAAAAAATATATGCGTAAAGTGAACTCCCCGGTTCTCTAAGAGTGCATTCAAGGCTTCAAGTTAAAAAGATCCATTCTCATTTTCCAACCATGTGCAATCTGATAATGAGGACTTTCTTTGTGCCTCGTGATCACTCTTTGCCATTTGCACATGTCCACTTATCTAAAGTGTGTGTATTTTTCTCTTTCCCCTCCTTGATTTAACATTATTTTCCAATGACCTTTTTGACGAGTCTCGGTAAGACCATGAGAAGCTTGTCTTGTTTTGACAATACCTCATTTATAAAATCTTGTTAGGACTAAACTTTCCCAAAGCTCCATATAAAGCCTACCACACATATATATGAGAGGGAAAGGAGTAGAATATATAGGCTTGAGAGACAAGTGAGATGAGAGTTCATGAGCAATATACAAGATGATTTAAAATTGTGAACTTGGTTTAGCTTTTCTTTATCTTGTTCTTTATTTCAAAAATTCTGAGATCTATTTAAACTTTGTGAGCATGTTAATACTTGTGGGACAAGCTTAATAAGAATCTACCCTCCGTAGAGATGAAGGCTAGTACATTATGGAACTTTAATGAATTAAAATTTTGAGAGCATTATGTTTTCTCATGTGTGATCAAGTGCAAAGTTTAAACATTGTTTGGCAATGATGATATCCATCGAAGGCTTACTCGAGGACGAGCAAGGTTTAAGCATGGGGGAGATGTTGACGGTGAAAATCCGTCAACCTAGCCATGAGTTTACCTTCGGTGTTGGCATGAGTTTTATACTTTATCCATTGGTATTAACCCTCGTGGTATAACAAGTTCACGTGTGCATGTCGGTTTTGGAGTTTAATGTTTATGCAGGGTTTTAGTGTTGAATGCAAGACTTTCGGGATAAGTTCATCAAGCACCTCATGACAAGACCTTGAAGCCCCGTACAAGTCATGCAATGAAGCAAACTTAACTCCAAGAAGCCAGGGACTTGATCCGAGAAGACGACAGACTCCGAGGACCTGACCAGAAAAGTGCTGAATCTTGCAAAACAAGGAGTTGAGTCCAATTCGGAGAGAAACTGACGACATGGACCTACATGCAAAGGGGGAAACATCCGGAAGCAAGGGAACCGACGTAGAGCGAAGGAGCCCTCGGCCGGGGCCTAGATGGGCCCGGGCCGGCCGGCCCGGGCCCGGTTAGCCCAGTGCCCATCCGGGCCCATTTGCCCCCTCCTTTGCCCTAGCCGCCAATCGGGTTATTTATAGCCCCCTGACCGAGAGCCACGAAGAGAAGAATTCGTCATCGGCCGCCGAGGAGCAGAGAAGAGAGGGATACCATCTCGGAGAGGAGAGGGTCGAGCTAGTTGACTAGGGTTTCCCTAGCCGACGTGGGAACCTTGCATGGAAGACCACGTCGGAGTTCCCGGAGCTAGAAGCAAGATCAAGGAAGGATCCCGGTAGTGATCTTGTGTATGTATCATTGTTATAGTTGAATTATCAAGTTGAATCTATTCTTAGCGATCAAGTGTTTCCTCGAAGATTTCGTTTTTCGATCGGTTTGCTTATTCTAAGATCTATTCGCGCGATAGATCACATAGGGTGTTCTTGTAGCCGCGGTGGCTAGAGGTACACGCCGGATCTTCCGAAAGAATCTCGACTTGTCTTTTGACTCGCCCTAAGCTCCCCGCATGAATAGGGATACGTTGTGACAGAACGGGGGTTCCGAAAGGCGGATGTTTTCGGATTTGGACGGGAAACCACGATTTAAAGACGCTTCTTATAAGATTCGATTTTCTACTTCTTCTCTTTCTTGGAACTTCAACAAAAGGCTTACCCCGATCTCTCTAGATCGGTTTATCTACCCAATCTTACTTTGTTTTCTCTGGTCTTTAGTAGATTAGATTTATCTTTGTTTTGTGCTCTTATCTAGATGCATTAGGGTTTCTCTTTTACCAAAGATTGAAGTTACTTGGCTTTACTAGATCAACTCTTGCGTCACACATTTGTTCCACGGATTCGATACCTTGGGTTCACCACTCGAGGGAAGAAGGGTCCCTTGACTACGACGGGAGACTTGTCCGCTTGCAAGTCACAAACGAACTTTGATACAATTATTAACCGTCAACAATAACTCACATGTTTGAATGTCTGGTTAGCATCTGGAGACACCATTTGTTCAGGGACTGCACACGCTGGAGGCGTCATAACAGCACGATGGCGCATATCGTCCCTGAGCCAGTTCGGGCTGATAACAAGTGCGCCGCCAATAGGAACTTCTGGTGTCCTCGTCACAACTGCACTTGCAGCGCCACCCACATTGGCTGGATCTGGAGATGTTTGCGTAGCCACGGCTGACGGTGCCATCGACACTGGTGTTGCCAGCACACGTTTACTGACAAGGCTGATAGAAGGGCTTGCCCGATTGACTGCAGCATCACCACCGTCCATATATGCAGTGAAAAGAAAGACACAAAAAAATAATCAATGCCCTAGTCTTAAAACAATCAATCCATTTAGCGGGGTGACATCAAGCCATTATATCCCGTAACACAGTATGTCCCAGTAATCTAGAGGATTTGCAGCAGTAAGCCAGTATCACAGTAATTTTCCCAAATCAAGTGGTCACCACACACAAAAATTAGCATCTCAGCAATCCATGCGATTTCTCAATCTAGTCAGTAATCAGGAGACACGAGGGGGGGACTAATCACAATTAAACAGTATGATTACAACAATCAGCGATCCAGTAATTGCGACACACCAAGGAATCACACAAACGGTAATCACAGAAATTCCAGTAATCGCGGGGGGTAATCTGTGTGGGATCGAGAAGGAATCCCAGGGGAACGAGAACTGTGTGTTGTGGATTAGCAATTACTGAGAGGGAATCTTAAATCAGACCAAAAATCACCCGATCTAAGCTTCTAGTGAATGGGGGATGGGAGGACCTGAGGTATACGAGATCCCCAAAACAAGTCGCGCTCCCCACGCGCTGCTTCTCTCGCTCCTCCACGTCGTGCTAGGACCCGCACCGCGTCGTGCCTCCACGCGGCGGCTCGTGCTCGGCCCTCGCGGCGGCTGCGGCCGCCGCCGCGCCTCGCGCTCGCACCGAAAAGAAGGCCGGGTTGGGAGGGGGAACGGGTGCAGGTCTGCAGGATTAAACGGGTTAGGGAAGGTGAGGTGGGATCCGGTTGGGTATGTAGGATGGTGGGTTAGATAAGGTTTGGTGTAGAATGTCATTCTACACCTAAGGTGTAGAATAGCGCTACGGTGTGTGTGCCTATAGATAGATAGATAGATAGATAGATAGATAGATAGATTGGGTTGAAATTCCCGAAATCGTTTTGGCTACCTAGATGGTTCGGTTTCAAAAAATAATATAACATTTATTACATTTTTTTTAGAAAAACGCAGAGGTAGATACGCTGTATGAAAAATAATATTTTTTGGTTGGTGAAGAACATTTCACATGTGATCCATTCTAAATTATTGCATTTGAAAAATATGATGTTTACTTGACCATATATTAGAGGGGACAGAGGAGGGACTAGGGAGGTAAAGAAGCAATTAGTTCAAAATAACGGAGGGAGTAGAAACATTTATATACTAGGTGATACTCCGTGCACTGCTGCGGGATCTTTTTGGTGAAATTTGAAAATAAAATATTAAAGTAAAATTTAGAGCAGACATACTAAGATGATTTCTTTGTAATCTTATATATTGAGAGAAATAGAAATCAATGTTATGTAGTGGGTGTTTGTATATAGATATATAGATTTTTTAGATTAGACAGTGCAAATAACTAAGATGATAAGTTTGCACCGCGAGAAGTATATAATTTAATATAGATATAGAATTAGCAATCAATGCATCTTGGTGGGGTGCTTAGTGGAGGATGACGTGACGCGTAGGTGGAGGATGACGTGACGCGTGGAGGATTGTTGAGGTGCTTAGTGGAGGTTGATGTGACGCGCTACGATGATTAGTGATCAATGCATTTTTGTGGGGTGCTTAGTGTAGGATGACTTAGCGCGTTGAGGGTTGAAAGAATTCATTAGTGAGGAGCGCTAATACAGTTTTGTATGATGATTAGAATTACTAGCTGATGTGCCCGATCGGCGAGCGACTGACCGATTCTTGCAATCAGAAACGATTCTTCCAGCCAAACGATCATATCGATGCTAGAATCTCGCAAATCTTAGGTCATTTGGCAAAACCGCAGGACGAAACGAATTAGAAATACAAAATGATCACGTGAACGTGACCGAGCAGGGTCTGAACTCTGTTGTTCCCCCTTCCCAATGGGGATGTCGGGGAAGACGCGCAGGAGTGAAACAGGACAGGATGCACCTACAGTGCCGCGCACGCAGCGGCGTTGGCGTCGACGCGTCGTCAGTGATACCAGCAGAAGCAGTTTGTTCTTATCCTAGGCTACTTCAGAGCGCGCCGCTGCGACGGCGGCGCCGCCTGTCGACGGCCGGTGGTGGCGGCGGCGGCGGAGCGGCCGCGGCACCACCACGCGGCGCAGGTGCAGCAGCAGACGGCCGGCGCACGGCCGAGCGCCACCACGCAGACGAGTGCCAGCAACGCCAGCAGCAGCAGCAGCGGACCGCCGCCGCCGCTCGCCGCTGTCGTCGTCCAGTCCGGACTGCCGAACGCGGTGGGGCCGCACGGTGTATCGGCGGCGGCGTCCGCGCCGCGGCAGGCTACTCGGGAAACTTGATTAGAGCTGGGCTGCGTCGCCCGCGCGGCGGCGGACAGCGGCGAGCCGCGCTTGTGGCGGCCGCCGAGCCTCAGCTCCTGCAGCGCGGCGCGAGCCCGGCGCGCAGCCGCGCGCGCTTGGACCCCTTGCCGCCGCCGCCGCTCCTCTTCTTGATGGATTCGCTCTTGGAGAAGATCTGGTGCTGCCTCGGCGGCGGCGCCCTCGGGGAGCTGCCGACCCCTCGCCGCGGCGCCCGACCGCCGCCGCCGCCGAACACGGAGGATCGATGGAGGAGATGCATGGCGGTACCGAGATCGATCTCTGGCGAAACCAGCGACGCTGCCTGAGTTGCTCTGCTACTGCTCGGCCGGTTTTCCGTCTTCTTCAAATAGGAAGGAGTAGACGCGTAAAGCTCGTGAAACCAAAGGTGGCAGTGGCAGCTATCCGCTAGCCAGTGCGCTGCTGCTGCTGCTGGAGCTGAGCGCGTGAGTGAGGTGTGTGTGTGGTAGGCAGGGCTCGTCTGCAGCTGGTGACCTGCTCAAATAGCTACGGCCACGGCGAGTGGTGGTCCGGCGCCAGGCGGCCGGGGCGCGTCTGACCAGTGAGCCACACCACAGCCTACCCGAGGAGAAAGACGCGTGAGAGTGAGACGCCGCGGCACGCTGCCGCCGCTGCGGGACACCGTGCACACGCACCCCTTGTCCGTACGGTACGTGCGCAGCGCGCGCTCGTGACCGGCGGCCACGCGTTGCACGAACCTTCCCGCGGGCTGCTGCGCTGTGCGTGCATTGACGCCCGACGGGGCCGGCCTCTCCTCCAAACTTCTTTGACAATTTGAAGAGTTCTTGGCCTCACAACAGCTCGCAGCAGAGCCCATAGAAATTTTTACGCGCGTGCAAGTGGCGCAAAGAGCATGCAAGCTAAAAGCTTTCAAAAGTAGCCTTTTGTTTAATTCGGCCTAATAGCCAAAATTATCTCTAATTATGTTGTTGGGCTTAATTTGGTCCCTAAACTATGAGATGTCCAATTTAGTCCCTGAACTATGCTAATCGGCTCACATTCATCCCCGACAGCACCAATGACAACGAGGACAAGAAAAAGGACGGTGTCCATACTGTAGCAGTTCTATATTTTCCTCCATTTTTTCAAAATTATTTCAAATCATATAACAACATGAAAATCTCCAAAAATAAAAGTTACACAACTTTTCAAGATCTCCAACATTGTCTTTGGAACCATCTTTAAATTCCAAAAAATACCTTTTCTAACACAGGAAATGGTGGAAGCACATCAAGATCCCATCCTTTAGTAAGAAGAAATAAGAAAAATTTTAAAGTGCTTGAAATTAATGAGAGTTGTCCATCCGACGAAATCTAACCATGGATCGCCAATGTTTACGAAAACATTTTTGAGGTATTAAATGCATCTTTGACCACAAATTAGGGGTATTAAATAAAGACAGTTTACAAAACTACCTCCACACTTCTAGATAAATTTTTTGAGACAAATCTAATGAGGTTTTTGACCACACGATTAGAGGATGGTTAATGCAGCATTACTATAGCAAAATCATGAATTAATTATGATTATTAGATTCGTCGCGCAAAGTTACACTCATTTGTGATTTTTTTGCAAACAGTCTTCATTTACTACTCCATGCATGTAAGATTCCTTTTTCAAAAGAAATTAAAAGGAATCTAAACATTGAAGTGCCATGAAGTACATAAAGAGAAGTGAGGAAGTACTATGATATCCTTTTAATTAGTGTAAATTTATTGATTTTAAAAATAGAAAACAAAATATCTGCTAGTACCACATATACTTCAAAGTACCTTCCATTAATTTACAAGCATCATAACAAAAACTCTTAATAATAAATCTATAATGTCATGGGCCCTCATTCAAGCAATGTTCTGGCTTAGTTTAAATAAGTATAGTGAGCAACGTATTATACTCTTGCTTTTAAAAAATACATGATTCTTCCTTTCTAAGGCCATCGGTTTCCAATTAACCCATTTGTATAAAACGAGTATGAACGAAAGTGTGACAAATGTTTTAGCTTGTATTCCACGTTTCATCTCAAGATTGACGTGTACTCTTCCCTGTTGTATTACATGTTTTTTCTGAGATTTCGGATGTTCTATCGTGTGCATGTAGTGTCATCGGACTTCATTAAGGGATACGGTAAAGTCTTAGCCTCGTCGTTGTTTTCAGCATGCACTCAATTTGCATAGTTTTTAGTAACCACTGTTCTATGTCCTTATAATGATTTCAAAAAAATAACATGGCCGTAGAGAACACTACAATCAGATTTAAGATATGAGGGATATCAAAGTTTGTCAGCCTTGTAATTCTGAACAAAATCCGTTCACTTAATCTTTAGGCAACCCAAACGACATAATTGGATTTTTTATGAATAAAGAAGTTTCGAAGAATTTTACAAGGTTTCCAGATTGGTTAATTTCATATTGATAGGAATTTGGAGCTCAAGATATACATGTTTTACTAGGACTGTTCTGCAGGGGTCGTCAGATTTTCAGTATGAGGTTCATCTCAAGATTAGTCTATGTTCATAATTTCTCCTCTAGTGATGGATCACTAGGAAATTGTAACTTCTGAAGTCACCTTTCTGATGGAACATGACTGAAAGTTTTAGCTATCAAATTTAAAGGATAAAAAAAGAGAAGCAACAATGTTGTTGTCATGTCTAGACTTGTGTGTCTTTTTGTGATAATGTCGGTTTGGGGTGTAGGAGAGATGTGATTTTTTCTTTATGCTTGTGTGTTGGTGTTGGTGCTGAGTTATGTTTTTCAGCAGGTGGTACGCCTTCGGATCGTGTCTAGCTCACATTCTTGATCTTCCGTGAAAGCAAGTAAACGTAGCAATGTGGTCTACATGTTTTTAACTTTGTTATTTGAATTGCCTCCATTTAATTTCAGCACCTCAACTATACCCTAGCTAGATAAATCTGAAATTTGTTTTGATATTTAAGTCTCTTGATCCACTTGAGGTTTACCTTTAAAGTTATGTATTTTGAAGTATATGAAGTCCATACATTGCAATGTTGCATTTGTATTCTCATATTGTTGAATGCGTATGAAAGAGTTGTAGCCGGATTGGTGCGGTAAGTACTAGTACAATAACACATGTTGAGTTATAGCAATGTGGGTGCAACCCTCACCTCCTACCTTGGGGATGTGTGGGTAGAAGTGAAGTCATGACTTGCATTGCCATTGCATCACACCATTCACATTTCATAATGAAGTATGATTGTGAAGAATTTATTTATATTACTACACGAAGATATGTGATGTTTTTTTATAATATTTATTCGTAAATTGTTGCTTAATATATTGTGATTTAAATGACTTGGTTGAAACAGTTTGCTTTCTAGTGTTTTACATCAGCCTATCCATTTTTTCCTCCTACGGTTCTTGAGTTTGGAGTGAGCGTGTTTGGATGGGAGTAGCAGCTCGTGTGCACACACCTCTATTTGGACACATGTGGTGTTGTAAAAAAGTTTGGTTGAGAAATCTTTGCTTTGCTTATAATATATTTGGATCAAGTTGTCAAATGATTATCTAGATGATTTATTCTTGCTTCCGCATGCTCTGTTAAGTTATCTTTGTTGTTTTTTATGTGTGTTTGTAATAGCTGTAGTGTATAGCGTGGTAACACTCCAACATGTTGTTGATGTTCTAAAGTGTTACAAAATTCCAACCAATCATATGAAATTACTAAGGAATAGTTTGTTCCATAAGAATTTTGAAGGAAACCTAACACTAGATCAAACCTCTTTGAAAACTTCATTTGTGCCTATCTCTCTCCTCATTCCTTTATTTTTCCTATGTTGCATTTTTTAGATTAAGGAAAAGATCTGGTTTCCACTTACAAAATCTTGTAAGCTTACAACCACAGATGACATACAGATTACACCCAACACATATGCTACCACAGCGCCGGCACAAGCCTCGGACGAGAACTAAGACCAGATCAACCAAAGCAACAACACACAGGCTGTAAACCAAAACTAAATAAAAGCAAAACAACCATCGAAGACGATGGAAACTCAATACACTTGTGCAAATTCCATCCAGCCATAGAGAAGAAGCTCAACGCCTGAACTTCTAGCATGTGCGCACCAGCCTGAACTGGTCCTTTGCTTCGTCTTTAGAGAGAATCGCCCAACTTCTGATCCAATATGCCGCTCTGAACTCTGAAAAACAACATCATTCCTACTGAGCCATAAGGCCCAACATACCGCTGCAACTCTAATCAACACCTTATTTCTAAAACTGAAATGGAAACTTTTCAGCCATGAACCAACATGGAGCTCGTAGAAGACGACAGTCTAAACCCAAATGGAGACCACGCCTCATACTAATCTTGCCATTTGACAATAAAAAACAGATGTTGAATCTTTCTTTTGCACCACTGAAACAACACCTCTCATCCCCCTTCTAATTTCTTTTAATTAGGTTATCTTTAGTTAGAACCACACCCTATGAAGGTACCAAAGAAAAATCTTGATCTTTAATGGAAGTTTTACCTTCCAGTTAAAACAATTACGGGGAATACCTTCCAACCTCATAATGTCCTTGTACATAGATTGCATGGAGAAAACCTTGTTACCAAGGCCCCACCTGAACTCATCATCTTAGTCATCTAATTGTACATGCAGTACAGCCCTCACCATTTCCATCCATTTATCCCTATTGTCCCCCACCAAAGCTCTCTGGAAAAGAATATTAAGTGGATACTTTTTGTTCCGCGCTAAATTATAAAGGGAAGGAACAACTTTCATTAAAGTTTTATTGCCAATCCATAAATCTCTCCAAAAATCTGTTTGCTGGCCATTATGCACCACAAAACGCCCTCTCTCTAGGAAATGATCTTTAACATCCATCAAACCCTTCCAGAAATTTTTCCTATGTTGCATAACATTCTATTACAGACTTTTCTACATCCTCAAATCCTACAGGAGTAACAATGAAAACATAGAATGTCATAGAAGACGGAATAGTGTCCCAGCAGCATGCCGCTTTGTGCTGCAGTAACAACACCTCAAAAACTTAAAGATTACTAGGGAGTAATTAAATGAGCATGTGAATCCAACGACAGTACTAAGGGTCCGTTTGGCACAGCTTCGTGAGCTGCTTCTGAAGCTGTTTTCCACGAAGTTGTGCCAAAGGGGCCCGTAAAACAGCTGAGGCAGCAAAGCCAACGCAAATCGCGCTCTCTAGAGCAGTTCTGCGGAGAGGAAGCGGAAAATACCAGCTTTCCCCGCTTCGTCACCTCCGTGGGGGGCGGAGTCCCCAACTTGCCCCTGGCGCTTGCGTCCCTCGCGTGCAGGCCTGAGGACGACGGCGGTGTGTTGCAGATCTCGTCAAAGATCTGCTGGTGAACTTGATTGCACAAGTCATCATCAAGTCTTGTGTTACTTTCAAGCAATGACTATTTTGCATTAGTTATACACATTATTCTTTTTGAGTTTCGAACTTGCAATTACCAGTTGTAAAATAATTATATTTGTGCTTGTGGTTTTCATTGTGTTTATGGAGAAGTACTGTTGATACTTCATTATTGTCAGTTGAGGATTATTCTTCATATATCCCACAAGTGGATTGGGTTAACTTCATCTCCACGAGTTTGCCAAATTCTAATCTTGTGTTTTGCCAAATTCTAAGAAGATATGCTAAGTAAAAAAGAGCTAATCTCCAACAATTTGGTGCTCGACAAAGTACAGATTATTGCTTAATGAAAGACTTTGCCTAAATAAGAACAGTAGTTTGCCTAATGAAGCATGCCAAAGGAAATAAGATTCCTATCTACGTGGAAATACTACTACAATGAGTGATGTCTTGATGCTACTTTATTTGCTTCTGGTATACATGTTACTATATACATTTATTATTGATTTGCAACTGCATGCATTATTTCATACATAGGTAAATGTTGGGAGTAGTATGCTACTTGGAATTGCATGTATATGCTGGAACGTTTTATAGTAATTTGAATTAGCTACATGTATATTTCATACATAAGTAATTTGAATTAGCTACATAAATTTCCTTGTTCTATAGTAATTAAAATGACTAATATTGCAAAGCAATCAAAATTGTAAAGGGTTCCAATTATAAATGATAAAAATCACAACTAACCATCACCTAATGGAGTACACTATTTTCCCTACACATAAACCTACTATTGATGGTTGTTTGCTCCTAACAATCAGTACTAAGTAATCGATAAATGAGAGGTCTAGCAGGAGCAACACAGATTATTTGTCCAGTTGTGCTTCATACCTTGAGTTTTCCAAATGAAATGTCACTCCCGGCTTAATGAGCTCATCCGAAGTTTTCTTGTCCGGCTGCTTTGCGTGCATGAATGACATGGCAAAATAAGCTCAAATTATAATAAAGTTGTGTTAACCTAAACAACAAAAATAAATGACTTCTACCAAGGAACAAAATGGAGAACAGTAATATGCCTAACTAAAAAATAATACTTTGCCCGACTAATAACAGCACGTTGCATGACTAATAATAGTTATTTGCTGATCTAAGTACAGTGAATTGCCTAAACAATATAAAATGGACCAATCCAAATTCTAAAACCACATGTACATATGAAAGTAAAATCTTAACCAGCACACTGGCGGGGCAAATGCTGAAAAGCTAACTAGATTGCGAGTTGCTCACTCGAATCACTCACCCTCTTCCCAACCTCCTGCTACATCATCTCTCCTGGTCAAGACTTCTTAAGACACTCAAACCTGCATAATGAACCCATGTATCAGTTGTAGGACTTACTTGCATCGCAAACAAATTTAATATCATAGGATGCATAATAGAGCTGAAGCAACAAATTAATGAAGTAGGCTGTCTACGTAAAAATAACTGAGTAGAAAGAATGCAATTAAGAAAGTTATTTTGCATAGGCGCTAGACGAAACAATTTTGTGCAAAATAGTAACTCGAAGGAAGTAGTAACTCAAAAGGGAAGATAAGCAGCAACAGCAGTTGCTGAATCAGATAATTTTGGGGACAAATCTTATACAAATAGCCGCCAAGGAGACCGGAGGTTCCCCTGCCAAGTACTTGACCATGCCAACACCTAGCCTAACGAGTGATTGATTTGGAAATGACTTTACAAATTAAACACTGCTTATCATCTGAAAAAACTGACAGTGCTACATAACACCAACAAGGCCGCTGCATGCTCGCGCTCCATCGTTTCATAACACAATGCATAATCTTCTTCCAAGCTGAAGGCCGAGGGCGCATTATCCTGGAGGCCAGCTCGCTCATTGCAATCCTCCATGTTTGCACGGAAATTGGGTTAAGAAGCCTGAGCAAAAGCAAACTATGGACATATCATCCATCGACGTTTGATCACATGACATGCATAGACAATACCATATGGAACCATCTGCAGGGTGAATTCGCTCAAGTCACAACAAATTCTTTTAACATTTTTATTTCCGTTACGAGAGGCCAACTCATGAGTGCAGACAACTGAATTTTAAGTTGTTCTTAGCAGAGAAAACGAAACTTTGTAAATGGAAAATTAACTATGATCCTACCTCTAACCCACTGGCGACGAGGGCACCACGTGCGAGCGCCTGCACCCATGGTTATGCTTCTTCATCAAAGGTGCCCCAGCGGCACGCCGCCTGCGTTGGTCAGCACGACTGGTGCTTCTCCTTCGTCGAGGAACTGCCGCCACACAGGTCTCCTTCACAGCGGCCATACACCCATCGAGGAAGAAGGGGCCGCATCCGGAAGGAGCTGGTCCGCCACTGCTATGGTCAAGTCCGTGCGATGCGGCTGGGAGCCGCCTCCACCGCGTCGGGGAAGGAGCTGCCGCGCCACCTGCCTCGATCCGCTGGAAAGAGGGCCTCCTGCGCCTGATCAGCTCCCGGGAGAGGAGGGAGGGTGGAGAGCTGTCGGATCCGGCCAAGGATATACCACGCTGGGATTTGGTTGGGATTTGGGGGTGCGCCGCTGGGCGGAGGTGCTCGGGCGCACGGGACAGAGGGGGTTGCTAGTGGATGAGAACGGGTATGCCACTATCACCTTTGTTTGAACGGAGGAGGGAGGAGGAAACCCACCATTGCCGGAGCCGGGGGATCCAAGCCGTCGCCGCCGTCCTCCATGGGTCGCTCCTGCGCTCGCGAAGAAAAAAGAGAGAGAGAGAGATGAAGGTATGGATGGACGACGACGACTTGCCGTGGTTGTGGTCTGTGGGCGACTGTTCTATTCGCGTGGGGGTTGAAAAGTCTACTGCCCTCGTGAGCCCTACAATAAAAGATGGACGACGGATGGAGCCGGCTGTTTCGGAAACAAAATTACAGCCAGCTGGTTAGTAGTCTTTGGGAAAAAAGATATGTGTGCACGAAAACCACCCTCCTCCCACTCCCACTCCCCCACCTCCATCCACCCACCCTTGTCCTCAGGTGCCTCCCTCCCTCCCTCCCTCTGTCGCACATTATTGTGCAGTCCCAGGACTAGAGTTGTACACGGAGGCGTGTCCGCTATGAAGATCACAATGCAGAATCTACATGAAAGCTAAGGACTAGTCAATGATTAGGAAAGTACTCTTGGTAATAGCAATATGACTTCTCTAGTCATATTCAACTAGCACTGTGTAATACAACCGACTTGTAACTCTATCCCGAATATATTATATATATAATAGGAGGTAGGGTCCCCTCCAATGCATGACGTAAGGTGTTATGCTATTTAGCGGTATAAGCCTATCTAAATCATGTGTTCATGTCCACCTTTGAATTTCTTATCCAAGCGAGCCCGACCACACAAAACTCTACCTGGAGCACCCTATCGGTAGGTCGTCGGATCTAAAAAGCGATAGCTTGTGCGTCAGGTAGAGGATCTCGTCAAAGATCTGCTGGTGAACTTGATTGCACAAGTCATCATCAAGTCTTGTGTTACTTTCAAGCAATGACTATTTTGCATTAGTTATACACATTATTCTTTTTGAGTTTCGAACTTGCAATTACCAGTTGTAAAATAATTATATTTGTGCTTGTGGTTTTCATTGTGTTTATGGAGAAGTACTGTTGATACTTCATTATTGTCAGTTGAGGATTATTCTTCATATATCCCACAAGTGGATTGGGTTAACTTCATCTCCACGAGTTTGCCAAATTCTAATCTTGTGTTTTGCCAAATTCTAAGAAGATATGCTAAGTAAAAAAGAGCTAATCTTGTGTTGCAGAATCAGGTGCGACGCGGTGGAGGCCGGCGGCGCGACACAGATCTGCCCGGGGCGCCTCCACGGCCGATGGCGAGCTTGATGGCGGCGCGGCGCGGCGCGCCGGGAGGCCGGGGAACCGGTCGGCGCGGGGGCACGGAGGATGGAGGTCGACCGGCGAGCTGCGCCCGGCCGCCTCCATGGGCGGCGGGGAGCTCCGCCCGTGCCGCATCCACGGCCGGTCGGGGCGGCTCGACGGCGGCGCCCAGGGAGAGGTGGGAAGCGGCGGGCACAGGCAGCGGCGGAGAGCGCCGGCGAGGGGAGGTGCTCAGGGGGAGATGCGGCGAGGGGAGGTGCTGCAGGGGGAGATGCCGGCGAGATGCGAATGGATAAGACCGCAGTAGGTTGCGGTGGAGAATAAAAGGGAAGAAGAGGAGAAAATAAAAAAATGAGAAGGAAAATGAGTAAAAGGGAAAAAGAAAAAAAAGAAAAGGAAGGGTATTATGAACATTTCACTCATCTCATCCACCTTCCACGGCTAGGAGATGTTGTTTTGCCAAACGTTTCTGCAAAACGGTTTCGGCTTCACCAGAGAATCCGCTTCACCAACACAGCCACAGCCGGAGCTGCCACAACCACAGCTGTGCCAAACGGACCCTGACAGTGCGAAACATTTCCAGGCGACGCAAGCAACAACTTTTAGAACTTAAGGATCTAGCTAGATCTTCTTTAATTAGCCTTTTAGGTTGAGATGCTGCAGTCCAGATAACTCCATTAGCTCACTACAGCCATCGATCTGAAATTTCTCAAGCTTAGGGGTTGCTCCCGCTTCAAACGACAAGTCCAGCAGATTGGCACAGTCTTCGATTCGGAGAGTCTCAAGCTTAGTCATTGCTCCGCATCCAAATGACATCCTACCCAGACCACGGCAGCCTGAAACTTGGAGTTCCTTGAGGTCAGGCATATCACCCATTTGAAATGATACGCCCAGGCCAACAGCAGCAGGGACCCCCAATCTCAACCAGTGCAGCTTCCTGCAACCATCAATCTGAAGCACCTTGAGCTTAGGCACCGCTTGTGGTACAATGACCACCTCCAACTTAGAACAATGCCTGATAAGGAGTGCGTCGAGATAAGGCATGTCTCCCGCGACAAATGGTAGCAACTTCAGGTTATTGCAGCTTTCAACTTGGAAATTCTTGAGCATAGGCATCTCGATCCCTGCACCTTCATATGATATCTTCTCCAGATTGTTGCAGTTTTTGATTTGTAGGGTCTCGAGCTTAGGCATTGCCCCTGCCACAACTGATATCTTCTTCAGATTGTTGCAGCCATCTACTTGGAGCATCTTGAGTTTGGGCATCGCTCCTGCTCTGAATGACAAGAAGGACAGAGACCCCAAATTCGAGAGCTCCAGCAGCTCAAGTTCTAGAAATACATGTCTATTAAGTACCAGCTCCAAGCACATGACAGAGTTTTCCAAGAGGAGTAGGGTAGTCAGACTAGGCATACGTGCAAGCCCATCTATAGTGTCCGATAATTCCGGTCCCTGGAGTCTCGTATTGTGTAGGTACAACTTGAATAGGTACCTTAAACCCAAGATCCATTTTGGAAGAGTAAGCAGGCGTCCGTAGAGCTTGAGAACTTGAAGGTGTTGCAGAGATGAAGATAGCATGGATGCCTGCAAGCTCTGAGATAAACCATTGGGCTCATCGGAACGCGTCGTCAACGATTGCAGGCTGCTGAGATGCTCGAGAGTGGAGCACAGGTCTGGTCCATTTCCATCAGTAATGCCGGTGACACTCAGCTTCCGTAACAGTGTAAGGTTCCTCAGCTTCTGAATGACTTCACGGCCTTGGCGTTCCACACTGATGGTGCCCAATCTATCCAGAGCTCGTAGCTCACCAATCACTTTGGGGATCTCGAGGCCCCATAGATCACCACCACTCACATGTGCATGATCAGAATAACCTCCAAGAAGAACATGTAGACTCATAAGATTCGCAATAACGGATGGCAGCCTCCTGACGTTGGTGTTTCTGATATCCAGCATCTCAAGGCACCGAAGATTGCCTAGTGACATCGGTAGATGTTCGACTTGTGTACTCCGAAGGTCCAAGTACCTGAGGTGCTGGAACACCCCAATGTGCTCGAGTTCTTCCCCTGTTAGACCTTCCACGCCTTCCAAATCCAGCACTCTGAGCATGCGCATTTTATGGCAAAGGAAAAACGACCGCCACTCACCGAAGACGGTGAGCGAGCGAATCCGGGATAGATCCATGCTCTTGTACTGGTGCTCCTGATCCCTCCTCCAGGTCCTCCGTACAACCACATGCCTTATTGTGTCTTCAGAGGCGGCCATGATATGACAGTCGTCAAGCATGCAAACTAATTTCTCCTCCATGGCTTTTGACATGATAAACCCTAGCATCAGAGGGTTGACACTGCATCTAGTAATTCTTGCGCTGTTGGTTGCTGCTGCATTGTTCTTGTTTGGCTGGATGATGGTCATATTGCGGAAGTCACTGAAAACCCTCTCCCCAGCTTCTTCAACTTCGGACCCTCGTACTCCCTTCAAATAACCTTCTGCAATCCATCGCTGCACCAACCGCCTCGGCTTTATGTTGGAATCTTCTTGAAAAATACTGAGATACATAAAGCAATACTTGACATGGTGGGGCAAATTGTTATAAAGTGACTCTGCCCTCATGCATCCAAGATCAGAATTGACTGCTTCGGCGGATTCATCTTCCACAAGGTCCTGATCAGGAAGCAAATAAAACTATTTTTGAGATCTACGTTCTAAAATCCCTACCAAGTTACGGATCATAAAAGTTCCTAGTGAAATATACAATAATGAAATATATTTCAGAAATAAAAACTAGCAGTCAAGTGCTTAAATTCCAAGGCATCGTGTTGTAAGTGACTGATAATATATGCCATTGAGAATTATATGTAAGTACTTACCATGTAGTTGCAGAAGGCAGAGGTATCACTAGAGAGGCACAAGCAGCTGTAGTTCCGCCCTCCGGCAGCACAGTATCTTGCCACGTCCTCTCTCTGGGAGGTGACTATGATCCGGCTCGAATTCTTGACGCCCGATCGAAAGTAGAGTTTGATCGAATCCCATTCTTCTCTTGTGGACACGTCGTCGATGACGAGCAGGACCGTCTTGTGCTCGAGGTTCTCCGACAGGGACCTGACCAGCTGCGGCGACCCCATCGTCTCTATACTCTCTAGAGCATCGACGGACACATGATGGCCGCCTTCTGCTTGTGCATCAGCATCGTTTGCGAGGAATTGCCTGAGCAAGCTGCGAATAAACTCGTCAAGATTGAAAGGATGCCGCACCGTCACCCAGGCACGGCACCTGAACCGACTGGTCACAGCAGCCAGCTTATCGTAGGCCATCCCGATCAGTGAGTTCACCGTCGCCGTTGAACCACAGATAGAGACTATCAATAGCGAGCTGATGTCTTGCCTGGCCATCAGGTTGCTCAGGCGAACCCCGGAAGACGATGTCTTGAGATCTCCGGCATGGCGTCCCGCGGCATGAGCCTCCTGGTGTACTGACCATGGCGTTGATGAGGAGCTTGAACCTGCTGGTGGTTCAGCAGCAGTAGTCAGTGAGGCTGCTGTCATGGGGACGCGGAGGTAGAGCCGCTTCCTCCTCTTGAACACATCGTCCACCCGGGCTCTCAGCTTCTTCACGTCGCCGGCGATGCGGCGGCGGGCCAGGATCGTCCTTGGGACGGAGCACCACCACCAGCGCCGCCGCCACCAGCAGGACGACGACGACGCCGGCGGCGGCCGGCTGAGATGGATGGTGAACTCGTGGACGCAGTCCTCCACGTCGTAGGCGACGTCGCGGACCTGCCGTGCGCAGACCCTCGCCACGGGGTCTTGCTGGCTGCGCTCCTCGTCTTTGGCCTCCAGAATCTGCATCAGCTCCAACTCAGATTTGATGACCTCTAGATCACTCTCCACGCCGAGCTGCAGTGCTACCTCGGCAGCCACCACGGACCCGACAGCGCTGACAGCCGCATCTACCACCATGCTCTCCATTGCCGCCGCGCATATGTGAATTTCTGGAAGCGCTGGGAGCATTAGAGACGACCCGCGGTCTACCCAAAGGGGCTTTCAACAAAGAAGGGCTCTAGACTTTATAGATGCATGGTTTGGTTTACCCAAAGAGCTAGCTAGCTCTAGTTTATTTGCTTCGATGTGGCCGCCGGAGAATTGAACTCACCGCCATTCGCCATCGAGCACATAGCGGACTCCGAAATCTCCTCAAGAAAATGAATAAACAACCCAACCCCTGGAGAGACAGCAAAATCGACTTTGCATTGTTAACCGGGTAACCTTATCATAATAAGTCACAAGTAAGCTCTGGTATGAAGAAAAACATACACCGTCTGGGTTTGGTTCAATATTATTGCTTCTGTTAGATGTCTCTCTAATTCCTTCATATTTTATAGGCATGCGGGAGCATTGAGCAATGCGCTAGCTTTGGGATATGAGTATAATAGGCGTTGGAAATCAAGATTTTGTTGGTATGCATGCAATTGGGGTGCTTTGGACATAAAGAAAACCGTACGAGCCACGTCTCAGTTTTCCACGAATAATATGAGATGAGTTGTTCAGCATGTGAGGATGTCAGCCAAAATAAAAAAGATCTGTGTGCACGAAAACCACCCTCCTCCCACTTCCACTTCCACTCCCACTCCCACTTCCACTCCCCCACCTCCATCCACCCACCCTTGTCCTGGAGTGTGCCCCGCTCTCTCTCTCTCTCCCTTCCTCCCTTCCTCTGTCGCACATTGTTGTGCAGTCCCAGAACTAGAGTTGTACATGGAGGTGTGTCCCCCCATGAAGATCAAAATGCAGAATCTACATGAAAGCTAAGGACTAGTCAAGGATTAGGAAAGTACTCTTTGTAATAGCAAAATGACTTCTCTAGTCATATTCAACTAGCACTGTGTAATACAACGGACTTGTAACCCTATCCCGAATATATTATATATAATATGAGGTAGGGTCCCCTCCGATGCATGACGGAAAGTGTTATGCTATTTAGCGGTATAAGTCTATCTAAATCATGTGTTCATGTCCACCTTTGAATTTCTGATCCAAGCGAGCCTGACCACACAAAACTCTACCTGGAGCACCCTATCGGTAGGTCGTCAGGTCTAAAAAGCGATAGCTTATGCGTCAGGTACAGGATCTCGTCAAAGATCTGCTGGTGAACTTGATTGCACAAGTCATCATCAAGTCTCGCGTTACTTTCAAGAGGTGACTATTTTGCATTAGTTATACACATTATTCCTTTTGAGTTTCAAACTTGCAATTACCACTTGTAAAATAATTATAATTGTGCTTGTGGTTTTCATTGTGTTTATAGAGAAGTACTGTTGATACTCCATTGTTCAGTTGAGGATTCTTCGTATATCCCACAAGTGGATTGGGTTAACTTCATCTCCAAGAATTTGCTAAATTTTAATCTTGTGTTTTGCCAAATTCTAAGAAGATATGCTATGTAAAAAAGGGCTAATCTCTAACAGTTTGACATAATTCACTTGTCAAAACCATGTGACAGAACCACCCAAAATAGTTCTGTATTATCGCCTAAGCCTGTCCACGTGGCCATTAAGCGATAATAAAGAACTATTCTGTCGCTTCCATCGGGTAAAGCCCGGTAAATCACTTACAACAGGATTGAGATATGCGCTAAGCCCACACGAAGGCGGGACCAGAGTACAACATTACATTACATAGAAGGTTCACAAGTTCAACATTATTACAAACCAGGTTTTTCATACATAAAAGTAAAGGTGATCAGAGTTTAAACAACGGAAAAATAAAACTAGCGGAAGATACACATGGGAGACCATCCATAGAGTATCACTCATCAACATCGTTCTTCCACTCAAGCTCCCAACCATCTGGAATAGAGCCAGGCCAGATGGGGTTACCTGAAAACCACAAATTAAGCAAGGCTGAGTACTAATACTCAGCAAGACTTACCCGACAAAAATAAAGTAAGACTAGACATGCAAGGCTTTTTGGCTTGTGGGTTTGTTTTGCCAAAAGCGACTAAGAGTTGATCCTTACTTTCATGTTTTAACTCAAGTTATAGTATGTTAACCATTCTATGTGAGCACCTGCACTAAACAAGCATGTTGTGCAAACAATACTAAACAGGTAACAATATTAAACCAAAATGTTCCATAAATAAACATGGGGTAGCCAGTGGTCAAGTCGACTCAGATAACGGCGAGTGACCGACGATCGATCGATTTATATCCTTGCAAGGTAAACCCAAGATACACGGAAGAAGGTAGACCAAGTGCAGTGTCTACCCCAACCAGGTGGTTCCCGTCATTCCCCAGATTAGGAAAAGATGCTACAGTCCTAAGTACAAGGTTACTGGAACGCCCTCACACGGCCCGTCCAGGATCACACTTGCACTACCGGGAGCAAACCGGGAGACGCATCTCAAGAGTAGTAGCGATAAAATTCCCGCACTGGTTCATTAGGTACTAAGCTTACCGGTCCCATTCCCGACAAGCACTTGGTACGTTCAATAGCTTAGACCAGCACCATGTTACTCGGTCGAGACCGAACCCATTGCTCTTACCACATGAGCGAGTCAATTTAACCAACTTATGATTCCAACATAAGCATCCTATTTCTTGCGAGCAATGAGTCATTACTCGACTTCTACCGTATCCTTAGAGCATGGCACTAGCGTTCCTAACATACTAGTAAAAGAGCATAGGAGTCCTAAGTATCATGCATCTAGGTTTCAAAGCAACTCCTGAAACTTAAATGCACAAAGTAAGGCATAAGTACTGAAAGGTAAAGGACATGATTTTAATTTATAAAAATGGGTTAATGAAACCGGTGCTTGCCTTCCTCAGACTCAATACCAACACAAGCCTTGGGCTCTTCTGGACTTTGGTCCAGGTCTTGCTGCACACTAACTTGATTCAACTCTCCACTAGCTGCTCCCTCCTCCTCCTGGGTGAGCGTGTACGTCCCGTCTGGTAAATCTACACGTATACATGCATATGCATTAATTAAAGTTTATCCTGATGGTGACTGTGTACATATAAGCAAATTAAGTTATTTAACTTCACCAAACAGTAAGGGGGTGTGTTTAAATTAATAAAAACAGAAACAAACATGATTTCACAATTTAACACTTTAATTTCCATTTCTTTCTTTAATTACTCAAAACAAGCATTTCAACCATAAATCCAAATTAAATCAAAAACACTTCAAATGAGCATAATCTTTTGCACACAACAACATATGTTTAATTTAAGCTCTCAAACCAAAATTTAGCTTAAGATCATTTATACATTAATTTATACGAAAAAGACAAAATTCAGCCTAGTAAAACACCATTAATTCATATAAAAAGATTTAATAAACTTTTTGATCTCATCTTTCTCCTACAGGTCATGTATGCCAAAAATGAGCTTCTGACCAAAGCATAAGTGCAGATTCAAATTATTTTTCAGATTTTGAATTTAAACTCCTACACAAGATTAATTCCAAATCATATATTAAACAATTCCCTAAAATAAAATACACTCTACCAGAGGTACTAATCAACAAGGCAAAACCCTAGGGTGCACATGTGGTTACAGAAAAGATTATTAAAGGGACTATAAAAAGCATCAAACTTAATCTAGTATAAAGCTTAAATAATTCATAACTGAAAATATACATATCAAAATCATGCAAAATTTTGCCACAGATCTAGACATGCCATAAAGAGTAACTTATCCAAAATTCAAGTTCATAGCATGTGCATTTTTCAAACTACACTAAAAACACTTCAAACTGAGTTTGAATTTTTAATTTGAAAATTGTACAGAAAAACCCTGTACATCTTTTCTAGAAAAGATAGGTTTCTTCACCACGAACCCAACAAAATTGGATTTGCAATTTTCTGATTTTTCTACGATTTTTAACGAATTTTCGAAGTCGCAGCTGAAACCCTAAAACAACTTTACAGCCGGGCCCTCGAACTTATTTTCTGAATTTACGCAGAGGTCCCTGGTTTACAGAAATATCCCTGGAAATACCGTCACCCTTGCAATGTCATCCCTGGGGGCAGACTGCCGCGCCGGCGGCCGGAATTCCGGTGATTGAGCGCCGGATTTGGCCGGTTGAGGGGCTAGGTAGGCTAGGGGTGCTCACCCGCGTCGATTTGAAGAGGAAACCCGGCTCGAGGTGGGGTCGCCTGGCGCCAGTGGCGAGGCGCACCCGATGCGCCCGGCCGGCGGCGCTTGCGGCCGGCGTGGGCGCTGTGGTGAGTGGTGCGGTTGAGTTGGGGAGGAGCAGAGGGATTAGAGGAGGGAGGAGGAAGGCCGGCCGATGCTAGTTATGTGCGGACGGGTGTGCGCGGCAATGGCGACAAGGAGGCCCGATGGCGTGCGTGAAAAGGAGCAACGACCGGCTCGATTTGGTTAAGAAGAAGGACGACGCTGCGACTACCATGAGGACGACGTGCACGACGAGGCCGACGGCGAGCTGTCAGGGCGCGCGTGCGGGCCAGGCAGGCGGCCACCTGGCGTGCGGCATGTGCGGTGCGCATGCACAGCGTGTGTCCGGCCCCACGTTCCCACTGGTGTGGGCTCGGTGCACAGGGGGGAAAGCGAGACGGAGGGCCCACGGCCTTGGCGTGGTCCACAGTGATGACTTCGATGTATCCGTACACCGGCATAACGCGAGGAAGCCACGTGGCAGGCGTGGTCTAGACGCGTGTGCGACGTGCTGGGCGCGGTGACGACGTCGCCCGTCCCCAGTTCTATTTCGTTTAAGCCTCTTCGAAATTGCAAAACTTCAAAAATTGTCAACAAACTTGAAAATCTCCAAAAATAAAAGTTGTAGAGGAGCTATAGACCTACAACTTTCACAAAGGGCATCATATGTTTTGATCAATGGTTTGCCTGGGAACGTCGGCCGAAGTTACAGATTTTCCACGGCTCGGGTTACTGTTCACAGCACAGTCAACTCGATTTTTGGCCAATTTGCACTCAAAATCGGAATGTCCGCCAATTACGAAAAATGTGTTCCCGGAAATAACGAACAACTTTCGTATTGGCCGATTTTGAACTTCTATAATGAAATTTGGAGAACGCGCAAGAAAACTAAATAAGCCTTTTTGAGATCTAGGGTTTTGACCACGATTTGGGATTTTGACCAAGGTCTTTTGTGCGAATGTGTGCCCCATCATGTCAAACATGTTTAGGAGCTAATTAACCCTGATTAACATAACTAAATGAGGTATTTATCTTTAATAAACACCTGGGGTGTTACAGTCTACCCCCTTAAAAGAAATCTCGTCCCGAGATTAGGAATTTAAACGACCAGCTTAGGGGAGGGTGTTCTCAAATAGAAATTTATACCTGTGAAGTTATGTTTGCCTTGTTTCACTTGGGGTTTTGGTCCTTTGCCTTGACTTCCCTGCTTGGCTCTTGAGCCTCGGCCATGCCAATTTGGCTTGTTCTGCTCGTCTTTGGGCATTCCTGACAAAATGCCCAGGTTCTCTACAATTGTAGCAGAGACGAGGTGTGGGTGCATTGGACCTTGGGACCCACTGGGTTTTGATGGGCTGATCCACAACACTAGCTGGGTTGCTTGGCTTTTTCTCACGGGAGGGGAGTTCGGTGCAGGTAATTTCCCATCCATTTAAATCAATCTTTGGCAAATCTCGCTTGTGACTCTTACTCCTTCTTTCTTCCTCCCTAAGGTCCATAGGAAGTTGAGACGGTGGCATCAGTGAATCTAGGAATTGTTGGTTGGAATCTTGGTTCTGTTGATTTTGAGCTTCATGATTCATCAATAGATTGAAGAGATAGACTTGCTCCATAATAGATTCTGATATTGCTTGGGAGAGACTATCGGATAGACTAGTTTGCGATAGCCCTTGATAACGATTATGGATGACATTTTGCACCAAATGGCTTAACACTAAATTTTGGCCCTCCAAAATTTTCATGGTGTTGGCAAAGATATCCACCACCTCCTGTGTTGGTGGAAGAGATGGGGACATCACATTGGGTCGAAGATTGACCGGATCTCCTGTGGTGGATTCCATTTCCCTAAAAGTTCATGACGATCCAATTAGACTCCTAAGAGTACAAAAATCTGAGTATGGTAGTTATTGATAAACAAGCATATCAACAGGTTAGAAAGTTAGAGAACTCGATCCGAAGGTTTTATAGGGGTTTGTTTTTGAGAAAGAAGCCAATAGCCATGTTCTACAAAGGGTGGTCGGGAATCAATGATCGATACTCCCCTCTTTACTGATGGTTGCCACAGTGCAGTAATGATGGCACGCTTGGCGTTAGAGACGGGACCAGTAGATTCATACAACGCTGGCCGTTGTAGTGAAACACGGCGGTAATGGAGTGGCACAGAATCGATGGAACGCGGATATCTAGGCAGTCCAAAGATCGTTAGTATTCAGTTGTGGGTTTAAGGGATTTTCTCTGGCGGAGATTGTCGTCCAGGTCATCCATAAGAATGCTGATTCTTTTCATATCCTTAGAGAACATTCCTCATCCTCCAAAGGAATTTTAGAAAGAGAAAATCCTTTCCTGAAGCGTCCCCTCATCAGAGGTGACCAAATGTGACACAAATACCAGTCCCAGGAGGCTGGTAACACATTTATTACAACAGGTGGAATCAGTCTTTTACATTGCGGCGACAGAAAGGGCACGGTAGTGCCAACGCTACAAGGAACAACACAAACGCTAGCGACCACACTACAATAGCAAAGGCTTCCATAGCCTCCTCTGAGTACCACACCATGGAAGCTTTCGGTAGGGCCCTGGTACACAGGCACGGTTGGGTGTAGGGCAATGACCTACTCAACGTCTTCTGGAATGTAATCGGGATCCTCCTCTGTAACATAGTTAGTAAAACAAGAGTGAGTACATACGTACTCAGCAAATCCAACCCCACCCATGGAGGGGCTTATAAACAGAATCATGCATAAGGTATAACAAGGATCAAGTTAAGGTTCATTTTGCAAACTTACACATGCAGGGGTTCAGTTTAAAAAAAAGAGGTTTTCGCAAACATTTTCATAACCCATGTAACTCCACTGTTTTAGGAAAACCACTGTGGAACTACCGGACTTCCCGTCCGTCGTAGCCCAGGCACACAGCCACACACTTCACCCAGAAAACAACTCACGCCAGAAAACATCCCATCCCAAACACTAGTTTTTGTGACCACACCGTCACTCGTCCAATACCGTGGACACGGCTATTCGAATAGGTTTGCCACTCTGCAGAGGTTGTACATCTTTACCTACAAGTAGGGTACCGTCACACGGACACCTCAGTGCCGGTACGGATCCTATCAAAGCCATTACCCACCTTAGCTAACACTACGAGCCACCACGGAAGCACCCAAGGGGTTATCCCACATAACCAGGGCGTACCTCACACAGAGTGTACCCCGACTCCTCGGTCTCCCGCTGCTCACCCGCACACCAGATGGCAAGTAGATTAACTAGTGGGGTTTATGCTAAGCCGTTGCCACATACAACGGTCGAGTGGTTGTACGATGATTTGGGTCAGGTGAGATGTCACGCAACCCGGTCCTTAACCGACAAGATGGACAACTCCCAACACGCTCATCCACACAGGTACGAGCTCACCCATACTCCCGACACACACGTCCATCCTGTCTACCCAGTGCTTTACTCATTTTCCAAACATATCCCCCTCTTTGTTCTTAAAGCACTCACACATTTTGAAAGCACTCACACATTTTTAAAGCACTCATTTAGGCCAAAACAAGGTTCAAACATAGCAATCAAGGGTGGCTATCCTACCATGTTTTGCAGTAAAACAATATGCAATTTATAAAACGGGTATAGGGTATATTTATAAAACTAGGACAGAAGCATGCATCAAAGGGGGAGGTTGAACTTGCCGTCTTCGAAGTCTTCGGGGAGTGCGGCTCGGTGTTCGGGACCTCGGGCTCCCCGCTCGCGGTAGTCGGCTTCGATCTCCGGCTCGGGGTACCTTCCTCCGTCTACTCCGTCGGCTATGGCATACACACAAGCAAGCAAGCAATATTAGCACACACGTTTTCGGCCGAGCTCGGGGAGGGAAAAGTGAGCGGAGGAGGGGTATATATAAGTGTGGTAGGGTTTGGTCTTAACCGAGAAGGAAGGGCGTGTATGAAAAGGGGCTAGGTTAAGGAGGGGTATTAAGGACCTATTGGTGATTTCCATTAATGGGGAGGTTAGGTGTGATTGGGATTAAACCCGCGCATGAAATGTCGGGTTAGAGGGGTTAACTAGGGTTGGTTAGTAATTTAATTTGAACTAACAGGACCTAAACATACTATTTAGGTGGGGTTTAACTAGCCTAGGGGTTTATCCGGAATTAACGGGGGTGTTTTGGTAAAGAATTTAAGGTTTTGGGGGTTAGAAAGGAAAGGAATGGGAGAAGGGGCTCGGTTTGGGGGAAAAAGGGAAAGCAGGGGGGGGTCTTTGGCAAGATTGCCATCTTCTTCCCCCCTTCCCCCCTTCGAATCGGACGAGAGAACGGGGGGCGCGGCATGGCCGGCGGCGGGGGTGCTGCCCGGCGGCTCCCCGTCGCGGCGGCGGCTCCGGAAACAGGGGGAAAAGAGAGAGGAGGGCGAGGGGGAACCTATTCCCGTGCTCACCTCGAGCTATTGCGCACGGTGGAGGCGGCTCCACGGGGAGGCGGTGGCGCGGCGGCGGTGCTAGGGGGCGGCGGCGCTGTGGAGTTCGGGGAAGAGGGGAGGAGGCGCGGTGGAGCTGTGCTGGTGTGGTGCGGCGAGCCGGGGAGGCCGTCGGCCCCTTTTATAGGCGGCGAGAGGCGGTTCAGGAGCGGAGATATTTCTTCGGCGAGCTCCACTCCGGCGAGCTCGGGGAGCTTCGCGAGGGCTCGGCCGGGTCAACTTGTGCAGGGATTAGGCCATGGATGAGACCCTGAAAGGACCTTGTGATGCCTAGAGGGGGGGGGTGAATAGGATCACTTCAAATTTCTGAAACAAAAGCAGCGGATTAAATATCCCGCCGGTACTACCGACGTGGTGCCGGTTCTACCGACAGGGTCGGTACTACCGGTACCAGGTCGGTACTACCGACAAAGCGAGGAAACTTAAAACGAAATTTGAATTCTGTGCGATTTCTAGCAATTCTACTTGAATCAAAGTTTAAGTTTAGATGCTAAGAACCACCTGCAATCACAGAAACAAGTTGGATAGCAACCAAATGATAGATCGGGCTAAAAACAAGTTCTAGGGTTAGTTAAAAATGAAGAAACGCAAGCAAGCAAAGGAGACACAGAATTTAATCCGAAGTTCACACCCACAAAGGATGCTACGTCTCCGTTGAGGATCCCACAAAGGGAGGGCTATCACCAAGAGCCTCTTTTCCTCTTCCAACCCCCACAAAGGAAGATTGGTGCTCACTAAGATTTCTCCACGAAGGAGAGGGCAATACAAACGATCCCGGGTGCACCACACCAAGAGGGCACTCGCGGGCGACGCCTAACCGTCTAGAAGCAAGCTTCAAGAGTAACAAATGCAACACAACAACCCGGAGATGCTTCAAGTGCTCTTGAGAAGGGGAAGAACGAAGGGGCTCTCAAAGCTTGGTCACACTTCACTAGAAATCACCTCACTTCTCAAGTCCTAGCTCAAAAGAACCAAGGGTTAGCTCTAGAGGAGGTGAGGGAGGTGGAGTGAATGCTCAAGGAAGTGTTTGTCCCGTGGTTGGTCAGCAATGAGAGAGGAGGGAGAAGAGGGGTTAAATACTAGGGGCTGAAAACTAGCCGTTACTGTGCAAACTCGTATAACCTCGGTACTACCGACACGGTGTCGGTACTACCGAGGGGGTGAATTTTCTGAAGAAAAACGACGCGGCACCGGTAGTACCGACACAGGGTCGGTAGTACGGCCCCCCGGCAAACCGAGCCGAGAGACGCATATCGGTATACCGGCCCTGCGCCGGTACTACCGATGGCCTCTGGTCGGTAGAACCGACGTGGTGTCGGTAGAACCGGCCAGGACACAGATTTTTAGAGAAGAAAAGCATACGTGCACGTGTCGACTCTCAACTCTTCTCACTCACTTAGAATCCCTTCTAGAGCACTTTTAGCATCTCTTGGTTATTGACTTGCATCCCCCTTTATAGTACGGTGTTTCCTATACTCAAATTCAAAAGTAAAAGAGAATTAAGCCTTGATTTGAATTAGAAAACATCATCTTGAAATTGGGGGGGACTTCCTTTGATCATCCAAACGGATTTCATTCGCTTAAGCCATGCACACATCTTGTCGAAGCATTAAATACCTCAAATCGTGCTTGTCATTATCACCAAAACAATTAGGGGCCAAGATGCACTTTCAATCTCCCCCTTTTTGGTGATTGATGACAACCACAATTTGTTTATAAAAAAGATGTGTGTATTTAACAAATTTGAAATTGAAACTCCCCCTAAATGTGTGCTTCAACTTCTAAGAAGGCTTCAAATGCCCATCACACATTTAGAAGATTTTTCATTCTCAAATTACATACACAAGTGCATGAGTGTGATATACAAACCGTGATGCATATGTTATGATATACAAAACAATAAAAGAGGGAAATAACAAGCATCACAAATAGATAAATAAGGTTCCTCACACCACAAGCACAACTTAAGTCTTACAAATTTAAACGAGTTCTAGGTTCTTAAGTTCTTCGACAAGCATTACATCACACACATGAATCCACACATAGTCCTTACATGTCCACAAACACAAGGATAGATAGATAGATAAAGGAAGGTGCAAGCCCACACCACACATGAATAAATTGTGAGCACACTCCCCCTTTGGCATCAAGCGCCAAAAAGAGGAGGCCCTTCAATCATCGTAGTCATGTGGAGAGTGGGCAGCTGGAGGGGAGTCATCGTCATCGTCGTCGTCCTCTGCACCACCAAAGTCTTCGTCGTCTATGTCGGCTGGAGGAGCTCCATACATCATGGAGGCGTCGCCGTAGATCTCCCAAGGGTTGTAGAAGTTTGGTGGAGGAGGAAAGTCCATGGGCTCGCGAACCGGAGAGTGCTCAATGTTGTGTTGAGCGAGCAAGGACTTTTGGCGCGTCTCAAGCTTGAGGAGCTGCTCATCCACGTGCTGCCTATGGGCACGAATCTCTTGTGCATTGTGCCGTCCCACATTGAAGCAAGCAAAAAGGCCTTGAGAGAGGAAATTGAAGATGCTCTTTTTCTTGCCCGGAGGAACGGTACCTCTAGATGTGGATGGCCCACGAGAGGAGGAGGGTGGCTCAAAAGAAGATGGGCCACCGGAGGAGGAGCCACCTGCAGTAGAAGGACGAGGAGGGGCATGCTTGCCTAGCTTGAGGAGCCGCTCGATGTTCCCTTTGTTTGGCTTGTACCAAGAGTGAGTCTTGTCGGGAAGAATGTCAACGCCCGCCACCTCACATATCATCTGAAAAATCCAAGGGGCATACTGGCAGCTCTTGTTAGCAGACACGGAGCACACAATGATCTCTTCCCAAATGAAGTTGAAGATACTAAAGCTTTCCTTGCCCGGTGCCATCCTCACTAGGATCTCTTTTGCCACATTGGAGATATTGGTGTTGTCACCTATCTTTGGAGTGAGAGTGTAGCGAAAGAGTTGGTTTAGCATCCGATAGACTGGCTTCATCCCGTGAGTAGTGCCAAATTCCACCTTGCCATAAGCTGAGTCATACATGAAAGCCATCTCGCTGTCAAGGGGAAATTCACCACCATGTAGCTTTGGAAGTGCGAGATCCTCCTCACCAAAGCCAAGAATCTGAGCGAAGCGCTCATAGGAGACGGAAAGAGGCTTGCCTTGAAGGAGCCAATGGAAAGTCCGGGTCTCACGGCGGATATAGAGATTTGCATAGAACTGAGCGACCACCTCCTCATTCCAATCACAGTTGATTGACATAACATTTGTCATCCCCTTGGCATGGCATATATCTATAGCTTCATTGACAGCCGGAATGTCAAGTGACCTAAGGAGATCCCAATTGATTGATTTCATATCGATTGTCATGTTATCCTTGCTTAGGATCACGGACTCATACCCGCTCGGCATTGAACTTGAGCCAAAACCGGATGTCGGAATCGAATTCCTTTTGCCAAAGAGTCGGATCGAGTACCTCTCCTTGTAGACATTGTGGGAGCCTCTTGTGTAGTCCACCATTCTCACAATCCCTATTTGAGTTGCAGGACGAGGAGGTCTTGATGGCCGAAGAACAAACGAGGAGAGGGTTTCCAAGGAGATGTCCTCATAGTCGTCATAATGGTCATCGGGTTGATGTGCTTGCTTGGTGCGGGCACGATGACCTTGACCCGTGGACTGACGAGGGGCTGCAGGAGGATTGGTACGACCACGACCACGAGGAGCTTGAGAACTAGCTGCTCCTTTCCTCTTCCTTTGAGCGAGGGGAACTTCATCTTCGTCAGAGCCTTCACGCACAACTTGCTTGCCGAGACGTCCCATCTGGAGATTTAGCAACAATGTATAGGATAAGGGTTGAGAATATGATGAGAAAGGGCTCAACCTAAGATGGGAAGCAGGGTTAACCACCCCTCATCGGTACTACCGACACGGGGTCGGTACTACCGATGAGGTGCGGGTTTTGGTGAAAAGGATTGGAATCTGCGGTTTTAGCCAACAAGGGTCTACGAAATCATGAGTACGGGCTCTATGGAGGTAAAGATATTGATTCCCTAAAGCATTTCCTCTAGAAACAACTACATTGAGAGATCGATCCCGGAGATTTTGAATGAGTACCTTGACAAGCTTCCCGCGCGAATCGACGATCTTCCGGTGATGAACGGATGTTCCGGAGGGTGGAGAATCAAGAGATGTGAGCTAGGACCACTTTCCACGGATGGGGATGAGAACCCTTGGCGGATTTGGAGAGAAGGGGAAAGGGGGGCGCTTCAACGGTTAGAAGGTTGAGTGTGAACCCTAGCTCCCGGCCGCGCTCTATATATAGCCCTGCGAGTTTTATCGGTAGTACCGACGGGGCGTCGGTACTACCGGGGTCCCCTTAAAATTGAAACAGAAGGTCCTTATCGGTATACCGCCCCTGTGTCGGTTCTACCGGGGGGGGGTCCGGTAGTACCGACACGGGGTCGGTAGTACCGGTGATCGCTGGAAATCCAAACAGAGAGTTCTTATCGGTACTTCCGACCTGGTGTCGGTTGTACCGGTGATCGCTGGAAACTGAAACAGAGAGTTCTTATCGGTACTTCCGACCTGGTGTCGGTTGTACCGGTGGATTTAGCAGATTTTGGAAGTGACTTGGATTTAAAGATAGATCTTGAGTAGAAAGGAGTATGGACATGTTAAGAACTCATAGGAGATGGTGACTAGTTCACAAACAACCATTCAAAGCTATAGTCACCACCCTCTATGTGAAAATCCAACGTTTTGTCAAAACTCACACAAAAAGTTTAGAAATGAGGTTTTGCTTCCTATCTAGGCAACAAGCAAGTTTATGTGCAAAACATCAAGCCAAGTTACGAGAATCTAAGATGTTTAGCTCACTCCTCAAAGCACAGAACCTTTGCTCGTCTAGAGGCTTAGTGAAAATGTCGGCAAGTTGATTTTCGGTGCAAACATGTCGTAAAGCAATGTCACCCTTAGCCTCATGATCCCGTAAGAAGTGATGTCTAATGTCTATGTGCTTTGTTCGAGAGTGTTGGACTGGATTGTTCGCTAGCTTGATAGCACTCTCATTGTCACATAAGAGTGGAACCTTACTAAACTTGCAACCATAATCACTCAACGTTTGCTTCATCCACAAGAGTTGTGCACAACAAGCACCGCCGCCACATATTCGGCTTTCGGCCGTGGATAAAGCAACCGAATTTTGCTTCTTTGAGCTCCACGACACCAAAGACCTACCAAGAAATTGGCAAGTCCCGGTAGTGCTCTTTCGATCTACTTTGCAACCGGCATAATCCGAATCGGAGTAGCCAAGTAGATCAAAAGTGGAACCTTTGGGATACCACAAGCCTAGGTTAGGAGTATGAACCAAATATCTAAAGATCCTCTTAACAGCCATTAGATGGCACTCCTTAGGATTGGCTTGAAATCTTGCACACATGCACACACTAAGCATTATATCGGGCCTAGATGCACAAAGGTAAAGCAGGGAGCCAATCATGGAACGGAATACCTTTTGGTCGACCGACTTCCCTTCTTCATTAAGATCAAGATGTCCATTTAGAGCCATGGGGGTCTTGATGGGCTTCGAATCGGCCATGTCAAACCTCTTGAGCATATCCTTCACATACTTGGTTTGACATAAGAAAGTCCCTTCCTTCATTTGCTTGATTTGAAACCCAAGAAAGAACTTCAATTCACCCATCATAGACATCTCAAATCTCTTGGTCATGATCCTACTAAATTCTTCACAAAATTTATCATTAGTAGACCCAAAAATGATATCATCGACATAAATTTGACAAACGAAAATATCTTTCCCATTTCTTTGAATGAAGAGAGTAGAATCGGCTTTGCCTATCTCAAAACCGTTCTTGAGAAGAAAATCCTTAAGGCATTCATACCATGCTCTAGGAGCTTGTTTAAGCCCGTAGAGCGCCTTATGGAGCTTGTACACATGGTTTGGAAACCTTGAGTCTTCAAAGCCCGGTGGTTGATCCACATACACTTCTTCTTGGAGAGGTCCATTCAAGAATGCACTCTTCACATCCATTTGATGAAGCTTGAAATCATGGTGAGTAGCATAGGCTAAAAGAATACGAATTGACTCTAGCCTTGCTACCGGTGCATACGTCTCTCCAAAATCTAAGCCTTCAACTTGTGTGTAACCCTTGCCAACAAGTCTTGCCTTGTTCTTTGTGACGACACCAAATTCATCTTGCTTGTTCCTAAAAACCCATTTGGTGCCGATCACGTTTTGCTTGGGTCTTGGTACCAACTCCCAAACTTCATTTCTTTTGAAGTTGTTCAACTCTTCCTCCATGGCAATAATCCAATCCGGATCCTCAAGAGCTTGTTCTACACTAAGAGGTTCCAAAGAGGAAACAAACGAGTAAAATGCGCAAAAATTTGACAATCTAGATCGAGTTGTTACCCCTCTTTGAATACTTCCGAGAATGTTGTCGACGGGATGATCCCGTTGAACCATTTGATGTACTCTTGGATGTGGCTCTTGAGATTTACGTTGAATAGGTCCATCATCATCATCTTCACTTTGCGGTGTTTCCTCTCGAGCTTCATCACTTAGTTCTCCCCCTTGATCAACGCCCCGTTCATGATCGTCACCATGAACTTGACTCTCATCTTGTTGAACTTGAGAACTAGGTGGCTCCGCTCGTGTTGAAGATGATGGATCATTATTACTTGTGTCAACCGGAGCTTGTGCTTGAACTTCCCGAGGCATCACTTCACCGGTTCCCATTCTAAAGATGGATACACTTGGGGGCTCTTCATCTTCTACAAGGTTTTCACTAACTTGCTCTCGTTGAGAGCCGTTGGATTCATCAAATTTCACGTCTACCGTGGTCTCAACACAACCGGTGGTTTTGTTGAAAACACGATAGGCATGCTCGTTAGTTCCATAACCAAGTAGAAAACCTTCATCAACCTTGGATGCAAACTTTGAGGCTTTGGGTTTCTTGTTAAGTATGAAACACTTACACCCAAAGACCCTAAAGTAATGCACACTAGGTTTCTTACCGGTGATGATTTCGTAGGGAGTCTTGTTCAAGTACTTGTGGAGGTAGAGACGGTTGGCGGCGTGGCATGCGGTGTTGATGGCTTCCGCCCAAAATGAGTCCGGAGTCTTGTATTCATCAAGCATTGTCCTTGCCGCTTCTATCAAAGTGCGGTTCTTCCTCTCAACGATGCCATTTTGTTGAGGTGTATATGGAGCGGAGAGTTCATGCTTGATGCCTTCTTCATCTAGAAACTCTTCGACTTGTGTGTTCCTAAATTCCGAGCCGTTGTCACTCCTTATATTCTTGACCTTGAGCTCGAACTCATTTTGAACTCTTCTAATGAACTTCTTCACAATTCCCTTTGCCTCACTTTTATCTTGCAAAAAGAATACCCAAGTGAAACGGGAAAAGTCATCAACAATTACTAAACCATATTTATTACCACCGATGCTTATGTAGGCAATTGGTCCAAATAAATCCATGTGTAGCAACTTCAAGGGTCTTGATGAGGATAGAATGTTCTTGGCGGGATGATGAGCTCCAACTTGCTTCCCGGCTTGACATGCGCTACACAACCTATCTTTCTCAAAAACAACATTCGTTAGTCCTAGGATGTGCTCGTCTTTTTGAAGTTTGGCCAAGTTCCTCATGCCAACATGGGCTAGTCGGCGATGCCATAGCCAACCCAAGTCGGATTTTGCCACTAAGCAAGCCTTAGGATCCACCTTTACTTTTGTGAAGTCCACATAGTAAAGTTTTCCCCGTAAGTGACCCGCAAAGACAATAGAGGAATCCTCCCTTCTAGAGACGGTCACACCCTCATGAGTAAAGAGACAATTGTAGCCTTTCTCACAAAGTTGTGAAACCGACAACAAGTTGTATCCCAACCCTTGCACATGATAAACATCTTCAATTGAATTTGTTGTTGAGATAGCAATTTTACCTAGACCAATGACATCTCCTTGACCATTATCTCCATAAATGATAGTTTCCGTAGGGTTATCATAACGGTCAAGAGATGCAAACAAGCCTTCCTCTCCGGTCATGTGATTAGTGGCACCACTATCAATCAACCATGCGCTTCCACCGGAGGAGTAGGCCTACAAAACAAGGTTAAGCTCTTGGTTTAGGTACCCAAAGAGATTTGGGTCCTTGGAGGTTAGATGCAAAAACTTTTGGAACCCACACACTCTTTCTCATGGCCTTCATGGCATAGGCCCCAACATTCTTGACCACTATTTTACCATTATGGTCCAAGGTCACAATGTAATCACAAGTGTAGTTGGGTGTTGGTTTATGCTCAACCACATTCTTCGATGCCTTAGGTGGAATGTTACTCCCACCAATTTCCTTTGTGGTTTGCACAATCTTTGGGGCCTCCTTGGTTGTGGTGGACGTGGTGACTCCATGAGCAATATCCATAATTGTGTTGAGGTACCCTCCCTTGTTCCATAAGGGAACCTCATTCCCTTTCACGGCCACCCTACCATTTGCCTTGTTGTTCTTGCGGTGTCCAAGTCCTTGCTTGTCCACCACCTTGGGTATAGGCTTGGCACTTATGTTGCCTTGTGTAAACAACATGTTCAATCGGGCAATTTCCTTGTCCTTGCTCTTAATTTTCTCTTCAAGCTTTGCAAGGTTAGTCTTGATAGCATTCATATCAATATTAACACAAGAAGAGCAAGTTTTGCTAGTGGAGGCACTAGAGTCCAAGTTTGCCGATGGAGTTGCTTTAGTGCTTTCCCAAAGACTATTAAAGTTGGCTTCAAGAGATTTGTATTTCTCGGTCAAGCATGAGAAGCTTGATTGAAGCTCACTATGAGTAGTTTTTAGGGAAGTTAAAGATTCATTTGCTAAGGTAAGCTCCTTTGACATTTTCTTATTAGAGTCGCCAACCAAGGATAATTCCATGGTCAACTTCTCCACCTTAGCCTTCTCTTCGGCAAGAGATCTTTCTAAAGCAAGGTTTCTTTCCTTTTCAAGGATAAGCAAGTCTTCTTGCTCATGAAGGATCTCTTTCTTTTTCTCTAGTTTGTCCAATAGCCTTTTAATTTCCTTATGGCCCTTTTTACCAAATTTCTTTATCATGTTGTTCTCTAGTTCCTTTTCCTCATCTAAGTTTTCTATGTCACTACAAGAGGTGGAAGTAGAGGATGTTAAAGAGGATGAGATGGTTGATTCTTGTACCTTGCTCCCCCTTGCCATGAGGCAAAAATGAGAGTGGTCTTCATCATCGGAGAGGTTGTTGAAGAAGCGTGTTGAGGATGAACCTTGTGCCATGGCAATTGTTGCCATCCCTTGCTTCTTTGGTTCTTCATCTTCATCACTTGAGTCCCATTGTTGACCCACGTGCGCACGCCCTTGGTACTTGCTCTTGTACTCCTTGCTTCTCTCCTTGAACCTCTTCTCTTCCTCATTCTTGTTCTTGTTCTTGGGACACTCGGCAATGAAATGTCCATATTCTCCACACTCATAACACTTTCTTTGTGACTTCTTCCTTCTATCATCCCCACCTTTTCTTGAGTTTCTTGACTTCAAGAATTTCTTGTACTTCCGTATGGCAAATGCGGTTTCTTCATCCGTGCTCTCTTCATCACTAGTGTCTTCTTTCTTGCTTTTGGATGGCTTGGGCTTTTCTTCAACCACTTCATTAGAGCTAGCTTTGAGAGCTAGACTCTTGCCCATCTTCAAAGTTAGAGACTTCTCCACATCTTGATCAACAAGTTCTTGGTGCAATATCTCTCCAAGGAGTTGAGTAGGTGTCATTGTTGGATATCTTGGATCTCTTCTTATCATTTGAGTCAAGTTCTTGTCCTTGGGGGCAAAGGCTCTTAGCAACTTCTTTGTGACCTTCGAGTCATCCCAATCTTTGCTCCCAAGGGCTCTAATATCCGATACAAGCACCATGAGCCTATCATACATCTCTTGAACGGTCTCTCCATCCTTCATGAAGAAAAGCTCAAGTTCTCCATTGATTAGGTCCATCTTGCCTTGTCTTACGTGCTCGGTTCCTTCATGTGCTTCCTTGAGTGTGTCCCAAATCACCTTGGCAATTTGGATGTTCCGAACCTTGTTGAATTCTTGTGCACACAAGGATCCCGTGATAACTCTTGTGGCTTGTACATTGCGGTGAAGATCTTGTTCATGCTCAATGGTGAGAGCTTCTCCTTCGGCGGGAATCGTTACACCTACAACCACAATCTTCCAAAGAGAGGGGTGAAGCCCGTAAAGATGCATTTGCATATCATAAGCCCATTTAGGATAGTCCTTCCCATCGAAATGAGGAGGCTTTCCCAAATGCACGGAATAGAATTTATCGTTAGAGTTGTTGCCCGGAATTTGCCCGTAGTGATGGGGCACTTCGTAGAAGCCGGAGTGAGAGTACTTGGCTTGCTCCTTCTTGATCATCTTCTTGAGGAGCTTCTTGGCCATCTTCTTGGCCTTCTTCTTTCTCTTAGCCTTTCTTCTCTTCTTGGCCGCCTTCCTTGCCGCAAGATCATCGTCCTTGGCGTCCTCATCACTTGAGTCGGAGTCCGAGTCGGAATCGGAATCCGATGAGGAGTCGTCGGAGCTGTCCACATTGGATGGAGTACGGCTTGGTGCCCTGCCGATGAGGTCGCTGACTTGAGCTGCTGTGAGCTCTCTTTCTTGAGCTTCTTTTGCGGCAATTTCTTCGGCGGTTGGGTTGCTTCCAATCCCCGACATCTTGATCCCTTAGCGGTTAAGCCTAAATCAAGGGATTAGGCTCTGATACCAATTGAAAGGACCTTGTGATGCCTAGAGGGGGGGTGAATAGGATCACTTCAAATTTCTGAAACAAAAGCAGCGGATTAAATATCCTGCCGGTACTACCGACGTGGTGCCGGTTCTACCGACAGGGTCGGTACTACCGGTACCAGGTCGGTACTACCGACAGGCAGAGGAAACTTAAAACGAAATTTGAATTCTGTGCGATTTCTAGCAATTCTACTTGAATCAAAGTTTAAGTTTAGATGCTAAGAACCACCTGCAATCACAGAAACAAGTTGGATAGCAACCAAATGATAGATCGGGCTAAAAACAAGTTCTAGGGTTAGTTAAAAATGAAGAAACGCAAGCAAGCAAAGGAGACACGAATTTAATCCGAAGTTCACACCCACAAAGGATGCTACGTCTCCGTTGAGGATCCCACAAAGGGAGGGCTATCACCAAGAGCCTCTTTTCCTCTTCCAACCCCCACAAAGGAAGATTGGTGCTCACTAAGATTTCTCCACGAAGGAGAGGGCAATACAAACGATCCCGGTGCACCACACCAAGAGGGCACTCGCGGGCGACGCCTAACCGTCTAGAAGCAAGCTTCAAGAGTAACAAATGCAACACAACAACCCGGAGATGCTTCAAGTGCTCTTGAGAAGGGGAAGAACGAAGGGGCTCTCAAAGCTTGGTCACACTTCACTAGAAATCACCTCACTTCTCAAGTCCTAGCTCAAAAGAACCAAGGGTTAGCTCTAGAGGAGGTGAGGGAGGTGGAGTGAATGCTCAAGGAAGTGTTTGTCCCGTGGTTGGTCAGCAATGAGAGAGGAGGGAGAAGAGGGGTTAAATACTAGGGGCTGAAAACTAGCCGTTACTGTGCAAACTCGTATAACCTCGGTACTACCGACACGGTGTCGGTACTACCGAGGGGGTGAATTTTCTGAAGAAAAACAGTACGGCACCGGTAGTACCGACACAGGGTCGGTAGTACCGGCCCCCTGGCAAAACTGAGCCAGAGAACGCATATCGGTATACCGGCCCTGCGCCGGTACTACCGATGGCCTCTGGTCGGTAGAACCGACGTGGTGTCGGTAGAACCGGCCAGGACACAGATTTTTAGAGAAGAAAAGCATACGTGCACGTGTCGACTCTCAACTCTTCTCACTCACTTAGAATCCCTTCTAGAGCACTTTTAGCATCTCTTGGTTATTGACTTGCATCCCCCTTTATAGTACGGTGTTTCCTATACTCAAATTCAAAAGTAAAAGAGAATTAAGCCTTGATTTGAATTAGAAAACATCATCTTGAAATTGGGGGGACTTCCTTTGATCATCCAAACGGATTTCATTCGCTTAAGCCCTGCACACATCTTGTCGAAGCATTAAATACCTCAAATCGTGCTTGTCATTATCACCAAAATAATTAGGGGCCAAGATGCACTTTCAGACCCGTCGTGCAGGCGCGGGGCAGGCTGCTTCGGCCGGTGGGGGAGTTGACGGCTCGGGCAGAGCTTTTAAAGGAGGTCGTCGGCTCCGGGGGGGCGTGTCGCGGCTCGGCGAGGCCACCGCGGGCGGCGCGGGGTCGCCCTTGCGTGCCGCGCCGGCGACCCCCCGTCGGCCGGGCGCGGGCCGGAGGGGGTGCCGGTCCCGGGCGGCCGCACGGGGAGATGGGCGGGGTCGCGCGGTCAGGCCGCGGGAGGGGGCAGGCGCGCGGCCAGGGAGGAGGAGTAGGGAAGAAGAAAGAGAAAAGGAAGAAAGGAAAAGAAAAGAAGAAAAGAAAGAAAAGGGAAAAAGGAAAAGAAAGGAAAGGAAGGAATTGGAAAGAAAATAGGAAAAAGAGAGGAAAAGAAATTGGGGAAAAAGTCTAGGAAATTTGGAAAATTGTTAGGGAAATTAGGGGAGGGTTTTGCGGGGTCTCCCGATTTCCGGGTGTTGGCGTGATTTTTGGGCCGGCGGTGATGGCGAGGCGGACCGGCCGGCGGGACCGCGGCGTGCGCGGGATTCCCGGCCGGTGGCCGACCGCGGCGTTGGGAAGGCGCGCGCGGGGCGCGGCCGAGGTGAGGTGCGGCGGGGAATCGCGGCACGCGCGTCGGGGGAGAGAGAGAGAGGGAGAGAGAGAGAGAGAGAAAGAGAGAGCAGTGGCTAGGATTTTGAATGGTAATTGAGCTCGGCGGGTCAGTTTTGAAAATACGCATGATTTATTAGGTGATTTATTTAGAGCTAAAAACGCGGGCGTTGCAAACCTACCCCACTTAAAATGAATCTCGTCCTCGAGATTCGGCTAAGTCTCGAATAGGTGGGGGAAATTCTTTCCTCAGTGCATTCTCCCGTTCCCACGTAGCTTCTTCCACCCCGTGTCTACTCCATTGGACTCTGCATACCCGTACTTCGGTCGTTCTTGTCCGCTTGACCACAGTGTCTAAGATCTTGACGGGCACCTCCTGGTACCTAAGGTCTGGCTGTAGATCGATGGACTCCACTGGTACTCGCTTTTCTTCCAGAACCTTCAAACATCGGTGTAGCTGAGAGATGTGGAATACTGGGTGTATATCTGCCATTTCCTCGGGTAGCTCCAGTCGATATGCTACTGCTCCGACTCTCTTGAGCACTTTATACGGGCCGATGTACCGAGGGGCCAACTTCCCGTGTACTTGAAATCTTCGAGTCCCTCGGATGGGTGAAACCTTGAGGTAGACGAAGTCTCCTGGGTTGAAGCTCGCTTCACGCCTTTTCTTGTCTGCGTAGC
This sequence comes from Cenchrus americanus, assembly GCA_947561735.1. NCBI lineage: Eukaryota > Viridiplantae > Streptophyta > Magnoliopsida > Poales > Poaceae > Cenchrus > Cenchrus americanus. The sequence goes on along the minus strand of OX387242.1, from coordinate 27,289,262 downwards.
TCTTCTGTCGGGACTGAGCGGCTTTCAACTTTTCTCGGATATCAGCTACTCGCTCCTCGGCTTCCTTTATCAGTGCGGGCCCAACCAGGGCACGCTCTCCTACCTCTGACCACATCAGGGGTGTCCTGCATTTCCTCCCATATAGCGCTTCGAATGGCGACATTCCCAGACTTGCTTGGTAACCGTTGTTGTAGGAAAATTCTGCGTATGGCAGGCTCTGCTCCCAATCTTTGCCGTAGGTGAGGACGCAGGCTCTCAACATATCTTCCAAAATTTGATTCACCCTTTCGGTCTGCCCGTCGGTCTGTGGGTGGTACGCTGAGCTGAAGTCTAGCTTGGTGCCCATGGCTTTGTGCGAGCTTTTCCCGGAACCTAGAGGTGAACTGGGTCCCTCTGTCTGAGACTATTCTGCTGGGCACTCCATGCAGCTTTACTATATTCTCTATGTAGAGTTTTGCCAACTTTTCTCCTCCATAGGTGGTCCGTACGGGTAGAAAGTGGGCGACTTTAGTGAGTCGGTCCACGATCACCCATATGGAGTCATGTCCCTTCTGGGTCCTTGGCAACCCTACTATGAAGTCCATACCTATCTCGTCCCACTTCCATACCGGGATTGGTAAAGGTTGCAACAGTCCTGCGGGCTTCTGATGTTCGGCTTTGATCCTCTGACAAGTGTCACAGTGGGCGACGAACCGTGCAATGTCTGCCATCATCCCATTCCACCAGTACTTCTGCTTTAAGTCCATGTACATCTTGGTGGATCCCGGGTGTATGGAGTATGCTGAGTTGTGTGCCTCATCCATGATGGTCTGTCGAAAATCTCCACCTTCAGGCACGCATATCCTGTTTTTGTACCACAGGGTGCCTTGGTCATCTACCCTGAAGTCAGGGGCCTTGTTCTCTCCGGTATGCTTGCGGATCTTCATCAGATCCTCGTCGGCTTCTTGGGCCTTCCGGATCTTCTCTTCCAGGGTAGGCTGAACACTCAGCTGGCGGACGTAGCCTTGGGGGACTGTTGACGGTGTATTTTGGTGCACCTAGCATGTTCATTACACTTTGGTTTGGATTTTATTATGGAACTAACCCGCCACTAGGCACACTAATCATATAACAAGTTCATCTTTGTGCATGCATTTGGAAGTGTTATGTTTATGTAGGAAAACATGGACATAAAGGACGGATTCGCAATAAGTTCAAAGGAGCATTCATGGAGTCTTGTTCGTGTTCATGAGCTTGCTGAAATTACTTCCAATGGTGGCAAGGACCGAAGTGCTACGAGGAACACCCCCGGGGATTGAAGCGTAAAAGATCAAACTTCATGCAAAGAGAGCCTCCATCTTGATCGCGAGGATAACGGCGTCAAAATCATCCAAGTGGAGGGGGCAAAGTAGATAAGTGCACGAGGACCCACGGAGCAAAAAGGGCGACCGAACCGGCCGAAGCGGGCACGGGCCGGCCGGCCCCGGCGCGGGCGGCCCGGCCCACTTCGGCACCACGGTTCGGTCCCGTCTTCCTTGCCCTCGAAGGATCTTCGACCCTAAAACCCCCGACGCGCCGCCAACACAGGGAGAGGAGTTATTCGCACCAGAAGGCCATCCACAAGCTAGAGAGAGAGGAGGAGGATCTCCGGCTGGAGATCAACCACCTCGAAGGAAGCACCCTCTCGTGGAGAAGGAGGAAGACACCGGCGGAAGGGAAACCATGATCAACGGTGCCATGATCAGCACCTTGATGGGGTAATCTTCTCATTCGTCCATGGGTTGTAATCGATCTTGAGATGTAATCGCACTTTGTCGGATTATCTATCTATCATCTTGTGTTGAATATACTTTAATGCTTAAGGCTTGCAACCGTGCCGTAGAGGGAGTAGAGCTCCAATGCTTCCTTGGATCCATTCAATACGTCGTGGCCATCAAAGGTCTAGTCATGAATACCTTCGCGTAGTGACAGTACGAGAGGAGGGAAAGGGCGAAACCGTGGTCACATCCCCGATAGATTAGATTGATTTTTCATATCTTTAAGCGATTGGATGCTCTAGTATCGTAGACCCGTGGGCGAGTGTCTTCTCTCTTGATCGTTTATCATTCTCTCTAGTGTAGTTAAGTGTTTTCTAGTATAATAGTAGTTAGGGTTTTAGTAGCTAGTGTGTCGTTGTTGATCGAACGCTTGTAATCCCCTTGCTCTGCGGATTGACAAGAACCTTGGGAATCCCGTGGTGAAAAAGGTGTGGGGTCCGTACGCTTGCGGATCGTAGAGGGATACGTCTTTTATCCGTCAACAAGCCCCTTTTTCTGGCGCCGTCGCCGGGGAGCAAGTTAGTTTACATCGTTTGATTTGCATCTAACTTAGTTTTATATTTTAGTTTATCTTTTATTTGCTATATCTAACATATATTTTCCAGAAAAACACTTGTTTCTTTTTTGTTTTTGTTTTTATCTTATTGTCTAGATGGAGTTCATTAATCAACCCGTGGAAGAACCGGAGAAATCATTAAGGGATTACGCTAGCCCTCGATGTGAAGACATAAAGGTACAAGAGTCGGATTCGAAGCTCGAATCGACCAAGTATGAAATTAAATCCAAGATCATGAAGATGGTGGCGGAAAACCCATTTGAAGGGATGGTTACGGAGAACCCATATAGACACATAAGGGATTTCACGACAATATGCAACACGGTGCGTCAAGAAGGAGTTCCCGATGAATGGTTCAAATGGAATCTCTTTCCCTACTCACTTGCCGGCAAAGCAAAGACATGGTACTCGGTTGCGTCCTTTGAAGTTGAAGGCAATTGGAACAAGTTGACAAAGAAGTTTTGCGAGAAGTTCTTTCCAATGAGCAAGGTTCAACATCTAAGGAGGCAAGTGATCAATTTTATGCAAGGAGAAGAGGAAGGGATAGACCAAGCCTGGGATAGGTTTAATGAATTAATCGAACAAGGACCAAAACTCGGCTTCACCGGTGATGTACTCTTGCATACATTTTTCTTTTCCCTAACCCCTAGTTGCATGCGACACGTCGAAATGTGTGCAGGTGGGCATCTCATGGAGAAAACACTCACGGAAGCCGCCCAACTTCTACAAAAAGTTAGTAAAGCGGCTGCCATGCGAAGAGATTGGGAAACAAGACTTGTGGAAGAGCCGGAATTCAATTCAAGGAAGAAAAAGCTTGCTGATTTTTCTAAAGAGGCAACCCCGGAAGTCACAAAAGAGGAGCCAATCATGGAAAAGCTTGAACAAGAACACATTAAGTCAAGAACTACACCAAACGTCGACTTCGCCGCACCAAATGAGACGAACAAGAGAAGCATGTCAAGCGCGAAGCCACTAAGGGAGTTCGAGCCAATGGATTGGGTTCCTATTGATTACGGAGAAGTATTCGACAAGAGAAGACCGTTCCCTAATCAAAAGGGAATGGCAAGAGCATTGGAAGTCGATTTCCCACCGGAGAGGAAAGCTGAAAATTCATACGACCTCGAAACCACGGTGAGATTTTTGAAAAGCTCTTTGGAGATGATGTGGTGGATCCGGAACATATTGCCGAGGTGAAGAGGATCATGGGGATCAAGCCCGAAGCATCACCATACGCTCGCCTTGCTGAAATTTATTCGATCGGATCCGAAGAAGAAGAGAAGATGACGCCGCACTTGAGTTGCGAGATCAACGGAGTTCAATGCAAAGCTTTATGCGACATCGGAGCCCAAGTAAGTGTTCTATCTTCTAAAATTTACGATAAAGTTCAATACCACAACCTAGACTTAGCTCCAACATCAACGAAATTAATTATGGGAGATGGTAGAACTATCAAACCTCTAGGTATTGCTTGCAACATGAAAGTAAAAATCTCTAGAAACTACATACCAACCGATTTCTTTGTTATTGATGCTTACCATAGTAATTCTGATCATATAATCTTAGGTAGGCCTTTTCTTAAGTTGGTTGATGCCGTGTTAGATGCGGAGAAGGCAAAGTAACAATGAACCTTAATGGAACAAAGTACACATATAACTTTCTTCGTGCTTCTAAACACCTTACTCCTTTTCCTCCCGAAGATGAAGAAATAGAAGAGATAGATAGTCTTTGTTTTGTTGAAACCCTTAGAGACCCGCTGCAAAGAGCGATGGAAAATCAAATTAGTAATCAACAAGATGAAGAACTAGAGGAAGCAACAAAAGCCTTAGAGCCGCATGATGGTAGCGTGGAGGAAGAGAAGTTCGAAGACATAGGAGAAATCAAACCCGAGGAGCCACAAGTGCCCGAAGTAGACCTTAAACCTTTGCCCAAGGGATTAAAATATGAATTTTTGGGCCCGGACAAAACTTATCCGGTCATTGTGAGCGACGAGTCGAGCCCCGAAGAAAATGAAGCGTTGCTGATTTTATTAAAAAAACATAGGAAGGTGATTGGATATTCAATTAATGATCTCAAAGGTATTAGCCCGGCCTTTTGCACTCATCGTATACCAATGGAAGACCAATGTAAGCTCGTAGTGGACCATCAAAGGAGGCTAACCCATGCCATGCGAGAGGTAGTAAAGAAAGAGGTTATCAAGTTACTTGATGCCGGAATCATCTACCCGGTTCCGCATAGTGAATGGGTGAGCCCGGTACATTGTGTACCGAAGAAAGGAGGTTTGACCGTGGTGAAGAATGAGAAGAACGAATTGATACCGTAAAGAACCGTGACCGGGTGGCGGATGTGTATTGATTACCGTAAGCTTAACAAAGCGACGAAGAAAGATCACTTCCCCCTACCGTTCATAGACGAGATGCTCGAGAGGTTAGCAAACCATGCTTATTTTTGCTTTCTCGATGGATACTCGGGGTTCATGCAAATTCCCATTCACCCGAAGATCAACATAAGACAACATTTACGTGTCCTTACGGAACGTTTGCATATAGGAGGATGCCCTTCGGCCTATGCAATGCTCCGGCCTCTTTTCAACGTTGCATGATGGCCGTGTTTTCGGAATTCATCGAAGAAATTGTTGAAGTGTTTATGGATGATTTTTCCGTTTACGGGAAGACGTTCATGGATTGCTTAGCAAACTTAGAAAAGGTCCTTACAAGGTGTGCGGAGGTAGATTTGGTTTTAAATTGGGAAAAGTGCCACTTCATGGTTAAGCAAGGCATAGTGCTCGGACATGTTATATCCGAGAGAGGAATTGAAGTGGACAAGGCTAAGGTAGAGACGGTTGAGCAACTCCCACCTCCTACGGATGTTAAGTCCTTAAGGAGCTTTCTAGGCCATGCCGGATTCTATAGAAGATTTATAAAGGACTTCTCGAAGATCACTAAGCCTTTAACACACCTTCTTCAAAAGGATGTGGCTTTCGACTTTGATGAGAAATGTCTAGCGGCATTCGGACCTTGAAAAATGCGTTGGTGAGTGCTCCCATCATCCAACCTCCGGATTGGAGCCAACCTTTCGAGATCATGTGTGACGCAAGTGACTACGCCGTAGGCGCGGTCTTGGGACAAAGAAAGGAAGGCCGAGTTCACGCCGTTTACTACGCTAGCAAAACTCTTAGTGGGGCACAATTAAATTACGCTACTACGGAAAAAGAATTGCTAGCGGTGGTATTCGCTTTCAAAAAATTCAGATCTTACATCGTGAACTCGAAAGTCATTGTTTACACCGATCACGCAGCCATAAAGTATCTCTTGGCTAAGAAGGAAGCTAAACCACGTTTGATTCGTTGGATCCTTCTTCTCCAAGAGTTCGATGTTGAAATTCGTGATAAAAAGGGGGTGGAAAATGTTGTGGCCGATCATTTGTCTAGGATGAATCGTGGGCAAGATGATAAAGAGCCCATAGAAGATAAGATGAGAGATGACCACCTCTATAGAGTGCTTGATAAAGACACTTGGATGATCGACATCATTCGAGCAATTCGAAAGATGCCCCTCGATCATCTAGACAAAAACTCCCAAAGGAAGATAATTTCTGAAAGTAAGAAATATTTTTGGGATGCACCATACCTCTTCAAGCTTGGCAATGATGGAGTGATGAGAAGATGTGTGCCAAGAGAAGAGAGACTTGAGATTCTAAGGAAGTGCCACTCGGCGGAGTACGGTGGGCACTATAGCCATTTTCGAACCGAAGCCAAAGTATGGTCGAGCGGATCCTATTGGCCGGAGATGCATGAAGATACTAAAAGATATGTTGCGTCATGCCCCGAATGCCAAAGAACCGGAAACATCTCTCAAAGAAATTCTATGCCTTTGAAATACAACTTGCAAATCGACATATTCGATGTATGGGGCATAGACTTCATGGGGCCTTTTAAAAACTCATTTGGATTCGAGTATATACTTGTTATGGTCGATTATGTATCCAAGTGGGTAGAGGCTATACCATGTCGTAAAGCTTCCACGGAAGAGTCCATCACTATGATCAAGAATGTGATTTTTCCCCGTTTCGGTACACCGAGAATCTTGATAAGTGATGGAGGAACTCATTTCACCGGGAAGAACTTCAAAAAGTGCTTGTCCAAGTTGGGAATTGAGCATAGGGTCTCCACGGCCTATCACCCACAAACCAACGGACAAGCGGAGACGTCAAATAGGCAATTAAAAAGCATACTTAACAAAACCATAGAGAAGGGAGGCAAGGATTGGTCAAAGAAATTAGACGGAGCTTTATGGGCTTATCGAACGGCGTTTAAAACACCGATAGGTATGACCCCTTATCAATTCGTCTATGGAAAAGCTTGCCACCTTCCGGTTGAGTTAGAACATAAAGCCTATTGGGCGATTAAAGAGATGAACCTTGATCTCGATGCCGCGGTGGTGAAACGGAGAATTCAAATAAGCGAGCTAGAGGAGTTGAGGTTGAAAGCTTATGAAAACGCAAGCATATATAAGGAGAGAATCAAAAGGTGGTATGATAAAAGATTGAAGAAAAAAGAATTTAAAGAAGGAGATAAGGTCCTCCTCTACAATTCGAGGTTTAAAACCTTCGGAAAGGGGAAATTGCAAAGCAAGTGGGACGGACCTTATGTTGTGCATTCGGTGTTCTCCAACGGAGCGGTAACCATTATGGATATAAACGGCGATCAATTTGTGGTGAATGGACAGCGGCTTAAGGTTTACTACGAACCCGATGTCGTGCCCATTCATCATGTTGACGTCTTTACCATGGAGGAAGAGCCCGAACGTCCCGCCTAGGACGAAAAACAAGGCACCAACTTCGTAAATAATTTTTCTTTTAGCTTTCGGAGTTTTTCGCGAAGATTAACTAGGCCAACTTTTTCCCATGGGCCGAGGACGAAAAAAACGGGGCGGTGTGCAAAAAACCGGACCGGCCCGGCCCCGGCGGGGTGGGCCGGCCGGCCCGATCGGATCGGCCCGGGGGTGGCCCGACGCCCGATGTCCCCGAATTTCGCCCGAATTGCTCCTTTTTGACTTCCTTGTTTGGTCGGAAAATTTTAAGGGAAGTGTAAAAAAGGAAAATAAGGTTCCCGGGGCTTTTCTCTCGGGACTATATATTTGGCCGAACCGGGAGCTCGAGAATCAAACCTTTCAAGCAATGTGTTGCACCCTTGTAGCAGACCATTGAGCCTCCAAAAAGCTTAGAGTTGAAGGTAGAAGCCAAGAAGCCATCGATGGAGGAGGCGATGCGATGCGAGGTCAAGCTACCCGTCAAGAGGACCGCACGTATCCGTTGCGGAGGACGTGTCCCGACCGAGCTCTTGCATCTCGCAACCCCGTCAAAGGAGAGAAGGTCCCTACACCCGTTCGAAGGTCGGCACGCCTCCAAGGCATCAAGCGCAAAGATTACAAGGAGGTGTCGCCGGAGCCTAAGGATTATGGGGATAGCGACTACTCCGATGATCGTAGCCCAAGCTCGTGGGCGGCTGCCGGTAGAGACGATGACGATTGGGGCGAGCAGCCCTATGAAAGGACTCCCGAGGGCCCCAATGGCGACGGCAACGGCGGTGGCGAAGGCGACAACAATGGAGGTGGCGACGACGGTGGTGACAACGGTGGAGATTATGGCGACGACGACCCCTTCGGATTGCATCCGGTGTGCTGTTGAGTTTGCCGTCAATCCATCGCGGATCTCTACACGTCGGCCGACGAATGTCTCCATGCCATGGAAGCGATGAAGCAGCGTATGGAGGACTTGGAGCGCGTAGTTGAAGATGACTACAAGTTCCTTAACCGTAACGTGCGCAAACTTTTCGGCATGGTCGGAAACATGAGAGGCAAGTGGTGCAAAGCTTGCTCGAAGTACCACTAGATCTAGTTTTCCCCTTTGGTTTTTGTAAGATACGACGAGGACGTCGTATGTTTTAAGTGTGGGGGAGTGCTAGCTCGCTAGCCTTAGCTTTTGAACTTCAAGTTTAGGTTCGGTTTAATCTTTGTGTGAGAGTCTTAGTGTTTTAATGAGTCTTTAGTTTTTGAGTCTGTTTTAAAATTTTCTGCAAGTGTCTTAAATTAGTGTTGAGTCAAGAAAACCAAATAAAAAGAGTCTTTATATATATCTTTGTGTTTTATGTATTGTTTATCTTTATTTACTTGTTTGTTTAATCTTCGATTCTTGATATATGAGCACAAGTATGTGGTTTGAAAGACGTTTACTGTGGTGCTTAGTGGAATCGCTACTACTTAAAGTACCCATACCGCACTTCGATCTTGAGCTTCACATGCTAGTTGTGCTATTTTCGATGCTAAAAATTGGAGGATTTCAGTTCTGAAAATTATATTAAAACCCTTGTAATAAAGGTTAGCAAAACCTCTTTTTCCAAGATGAGAGTAAGAAAAAATTCCTATCCAAAGCCAAGTTTGTTTTTTCGCTCCACCATAAGTGTGATTAGCACGATGAGTTAGGCTAGGACCCTTCTCTCTTGGTGAGTTTTAATTTCAAGCAATGATCATGTCCTTGTGCTTATCTTTTGTTGCTAGCCTCGTCATATATTCAGTTCATGACTTTCGCAACGAAAGTCATGTATATCACTGGATTCCATACCCAACCCTATACATCTCTTTTGTACATCGTATTCCTTGAACACAACCTATTTTCAAAGTTTCGTCTCGTCTCTAGCATGATTTATTTAAAAAAATTCAGATTGTATGCATGCGAGAAAAGGGAGAATTGAAAGCTTTGAAAAGTTGTCAAGAGAGAGAAAAATAAAGAGAAAAAGTATGTGTATGGAAAAGAAAGAAAGAAAGAAAGAAAAATCATATGTGAATGAAAGAAGAAAAGAAAAAGAGAGAAAGATGAGTTAGCAATGAAGATATGAGAGGGATGGATCAAGTGAAAGAAAAAAATAATAAAGTGTAAGGAATGATGTCACGTTGATTGTGAGACGAAACTTTTACTCTATTTCCAACCATGTGCAATCCGACAACGAGGACATCATTGGTGCCTTGAAGTCACAATTTTCTTTTGCCCTTGCACATGTCCACCATTCTAAATCTTCTCATCCTTGATATCCCTACATATGGTTAATTCTCATGATCATTGGCTTTGAAAGGTAGACAACCATTAGAGGAAGTTCTTAGTTTGACAATACTTGTGTTGATTGCGCTAGCCCTACCTATAGCTCCACTTTTACATGATATATGAGAGATTAATGGGAGGTGAGAGTTTTATAAAATTTGGTTAGGATAGACACTTCATATGAGTGACTTGAGAGAGCTTGGAGAAAGGTTTTTGTCTAATACTTGTTGCGGGAATTTTTGTTTTGAAAACCATAAAAACCCTCCGATGGAAGCAAAGAAGTAAGTATGGCTGAAATTGAAAGCTTCGAGTGAAGAGTTTGAGTTGTGGGGTAAATCTTGACGTGGTAAAAATTCTAAACGCCCATGTTTATGTTTGATTATCATTACTTTGTGTTTATGTATTAAGATGAAAAGATTAACTAACTTGTGAAGGAGGATTAATGATACACGATTACACACCTTGGACGAAATTCTTTTACGAATACTTGCTCGAGGACGAGCAAGAGCTAAGTGTGGGGGAGATGTTGACGGTGTATTTTGGTGCACCTAGCATGTTCATTACACTTTGGTTTGGATTTGATTATGGAACTAACCCGCCACTAGGCACACTAATCATATAACAAGTTCATCTTTGTGCATGCATTTGGAAGTGTTATGTTTATGTAGGAAAACATGGACATAAAGGACGGATTCGCAATAAGTTCAAAGGAGCATTCATGGAGTCTTGTTCGTGTTCATGAGCTTGCTGAAATTACTTCCAATGGTGGCAAGGACCGAAGTGCTACGAGGAACACCCCCGGGGATTGAAGCGTAAAAGATCAAACTTCATGCAAAGAGAGCCTCCATCTTGATCGCGAGGATAACGGCGTCAAAATCATCCAAGTGGAGGGGGCAAAGTAGATAAGTGCACGAGGACCCACGGAGCAAAAAGGGCGACCGAACCCGGCCGAAACGGGCACAGGGCCGGCCGGCCCGGCGGGCCGGCCCGGCCCACTTCGGGCACCGGTTCGGTCCCGTCTTCCTTGCCCTCGAAGGATCTTCGACCCTAAAACCCCCGACGCGCCGCCAACACGGGGAGAGGAGTTATTCGCACCGAAGGCCATCCACGGCTAGAGAGAGAGGAGGAGGATCTCCGGTGGAGATCAACCACCTCGAAGGAAGCACCCTCTCGTGGAGAAGGAGGAAGACACGGCGGAAGGGAAACCATGATCAACGGTGCCATGATCGCACCTTGATGGGGTAATCTTCTCATTCGTCCATGGGTTGTAATCGATCTTGAGATGTAATCGCACTTTGTCGGATTATCTATCTATCATCTTGTGTTGAATATACTTTAATGCTTAAGGCTTGCAACCGTGCCGTAGAGGGAGTAGAGCTCCAATGCTTCCTTGGATCCATTCAATACGCCGTGGCCATCAAAGGTCTAGTCATGAATACCTTCGCGTAGTGACAGTACGAGAGGAGGGAAAGGGCGAAACCGTGGTCACATCCCCGATAGATTAGATTGGTTTTTCATATCTTTAAGCGATTGCATGCTCTAGTATCGTAGACCCGTGGGCGAGTGTCTTCTCTCTTGATCGTTTATCATTCTCTCTAGTGTAGTTAAGTGTTTTCTAGTATAATAGTAGTTAGGGTTTTAGTAGCTAGTGTGTCGTTGTTGATCGAACGCTTGTAATCCCCTTGCTCCGCGGATTGACAAGAACCTTGGGAATCCCGTGGTGAAAAAGGTGTGGGGTCCGTACGCTTGCGGATCGTAGAGGGATACGTCTTTTATCCGTCAACAGGGACGATGTGTACGTTGAGCCGTGCCATCTCCTCTTGCAACTGAGCACTCTTGGGTGCTGCCTTCTCGTAGGTTTTCCGGCTTAGGGCATCTGCTACCACATTTGCCTTCCCGGGGTGGTAGTGAATTTCTAGGTTGTAGTCCTTGACTAACTCTAGCCACCTCCTTTGCCTTAGGTTCAGGTCGGGCTGGGTGAAGATGTACTTTAGACTCTTGTGGTCTGTGTAGATTTCACACTTGTTCCCGATCAGATAGTGTCTCCAGATCTTCAGGGCATGCACTACGGCTGCAAACTCCAGATCATGGGTGGGATAGTTCTCGCTCATGGGGTTTGAGCCGACGGGAGGCATATGCCACTACCTTCCCATCTTGCATGAGAACACATCCCAACCCTTGTCGGGAGGCGTCGCAATACACGACAAAGTCCCGTTGAATGTCCGGCGGGGGTTAGCACCGGGGCCGTGGTCAACCTCTTCTTCAACTCTTGGAAACTTCTTTCACGAGGCCTCGGTCCAGTTAAACTTCTTCTCTTTCTTGAGTAACTCTGTCATGGGTCGGGCGATCTTGGAAAATCCCTCGATAAATCTCCGTAGTACCCCGGCTAAACCTAGGAAACTCCCCGATCTCACTTACGTTGGTGGGTTGCTTGCCGGTTGGAGACTTGTCTCGACTTTTCCGGGTCCACGGCTACTCCTTCTACGTCAATATGTGTCCAAGGAAGGATATCTTCTCTAGCCAAAATTCACACTTGCTGAACTTGGCGTATAGCTTGTGTGCCCTCAATTTTCCCAGTACCACTCGAAGATGTTGTTCGTGCTCCTCCACGCTCTTGGAATAAACAAGTATGTCGTCAATGAAGACCACGACAAACTTGTCCAGCTCTTCCATGAACACCTTATTCATGAGGTTCATGAAGTATGCTGGTGCATTGGTTAGTCCAAAGGACATCACCGTGAACTCATATTGCCCGTAGCGAGTGACAAAGGCAGTCTTGGGGATGTCACTCTCCCTAATCTTGAGTTGGTGATACCCTGATCTTAGATCCACCTTCGAGAAATACTTGGCTCCCTTCAGTTGGTCAAACAGGTCATCTATTCTGGGAAGAGGGTACTTGTTTTTAATAGTGACCTCGTTCAGCGAGCGATAGTCCACGCACATCCTCATGCTCTTATCCTTCTTTTCTACGAAAAGCACTGGGGCTCCCCATGGTGACGAGCTTGGTCTGATGAACCCACTCCGCTGAAGCTCTGCTAGCTGCTTCTTTAGTTCTGCCAACTCAGGGGCTGCCATCCTATAGGGCCTCTTGGCTATGGGAGAGATTCCAGGGATAAGGTCGATTACGAACTCTATATCCCTGTCTGGTGGCATTCCAGGGAGTTCTTCGGGGAACACATCTGGGTATTCTCGTACTACTGGGGCGTCTTCTATGGACTTGGCTTCTATGTTGAAAACCATTATATCCGGCCTGTGTCCCCGGGTGTGGCAGGTCACTTGTATCCCGTCTGGGTTGGTCAGGTGCACTACTTTATCGGCGCAGCTTATGAGGCCACGGTGCTGGCTTAACCAGTCCATACCAAGGATCACATCTATCCCCTTGGATTTCGGTACTACCGGTCTGCCGAGAATTCTACCCCACTTAAAATAATCCTTACCGGGGGCATCCCGATTGACACTTAATGTCACCTCCGGGCGTTCGAGTTATTAGGGGTGCTTTGAGTAGTACTGTGGGGATGCTATGCTTTTCCACAAAGCTTGAGGATATGAATGAGTGCGATGCTCCCGAATCGAATAGTATGGTAGCCAAAGCGAGCCGACCGAGAACTCACCGAGTACCACTCCTTGTGCTTCTTGTGCCTCCTGCGCATTGATGTGATTCACCCGGCGCGTCCATACGACCGCCGGGGCCGCCTCATCCGCTGGTTGCTGGTGTTATTGCCGAAGTTGTTGTTGCTGCGCACTGGCATGCGGTTGGCTCCTGACGCAAGTGGCCTTGGCCCGTTCACCGAGTTGGAGTAGGTGGTGGTGGTTGGCTTTTTAGCATAGGGGCAGTTGGCGATGAAGTGCCCGGTTTCTCGGCAGTTGAAACACACTCGGGAGCTGTTGTTGTTGTTGTTGGTAGTGATCTGGCTGGTGTTGTTCTGTGGGGGTTTCATGGCACTCTGGTTGTAGGAGGGTGTTGACGGTTAATAGTTGTATCAAAGTTCGTTTGTGACTTGCAAGCGGACAAGTCTCCCGTCGTAGTCAAGGGACCCTTCTTCCCTCGAGTGGTGAACCCAAGGTATCGAATCCGTGGAACAATGTGCAACGCAAGGATTTAATCTAGTAAAGCAAGGTAAAGCTATCTTATGAAGATAAGTTGCATCTAATCTACTAACTCATAAAGAAAACACATCTAATCTAATCTACTAAAGAGGTAACAAGAGAAAGCAAGAGATAACCAATCTAGAGAATCTAGATCATGCTTATGTTGTAGCTCCAAACAAGATAGATGAAGATAGAAAAGCGAATCTCATTAAAAGCATCTTTAAATCGTGGCCTTCCCATCCGACTCCGAAAACATCCGCCTTTCGAGACCCCCGTTCTGTCACAACGTATCCCTATTCATGCGGGGAGCTTAGGGCGAGTTCGATAGAACAAGTTGAAATCACTTGGCCGGTCCGGTATGCACCTCTAGCCACCGCGGCTACAAGAACACCCTATGTAATCTAGCTATAGACTAGATCGTAGAAGAAGCAAAACCAAGAAGAAATCAAAATCATCGAGAAGGCACTTAATCGCTAGAAATCGGATTCACTTACAAACTTCACCATGAATGATTACATGAACAAGATCACCACCGGGCCCTCCCTCGATCTTGATCCTCGCTGCGGAGCTCCGACGTGGTCTTCCATGCAAGGTTCCCACGTCGGCCGGGGAAACCCTAGACAACTAGCACGACCCTCATCTTCAAGTTGGTGTCCCTCAAGCTTCTTGCTCCTCGGCGGCGGATTACGACTTCGGTTCCGCGTGGCTCTCGGTCGGGGGGCTATTTATAGCCCGAGAAGCAATTAGGTCAAAGGAGAGGCCGATTGGGCCCCGAATGGGCCCGGCCGGCCGGCTGGGCCGGCCGGCCGGCCGGGCCCACGTCCGGCCCATCCCGCGGCCCTCGCTTCGCCGGTGTTGCTTCCCACGTCTTCTAGATGTTCTCCCCTTTTGCATGTGGGCCCTTGACGTCGGTTTCTCTCCGAATTGGACTCAACTCCTTGTCTTGCAAGATTCAAGCACTTTTTCGGTTCGGTCCTCGGAGTTTATCATCTTCTCGGGCTTGGTCCTTGGGCTCTTGGAGTCATGTTCACTTCATTGCTTGACTTGTATCGGGCTTCAAGATCTTGTCATGAGGTGCTTAATGAACTTATCCCGGAAGTCTTGCTTTCAACGTTAAATCCTCGCGTAAACACATAACTCCAAAACCGACATGCACAAGTGAACTTGTTATACCACGGGGGTTAGTACCAATGAATAAGATACAAAAGTCATGCCAACACCGAAGGTAAACTCATGGCTAGGTTGACGGATTTTCACCGTCAACATCTCCCCCATGCTTAAACCTTGCTCGTCCTCGAGTAAGCCTTCGATGGATATCATCGTTGCCCATCAATGTTTAAACCTTGCACTTGATCATACATGAAAAAAAACATAATGCTCTCAAAAGTTTAATTCGTTAAAAGTTCCATAATGTACTAGCCTTCACCTATACGGAGGGTAGATTCTTATTAAGCTTATCCCACAAGTATTAACATGCTCACAAAGTTTAAATAGATCTCAGAATTTTTGAAATAAAGAACGAGATAAAGAAAAGCTAAACCAAGTTCACAAATTTAAATCACCTTGCATGTTGCTCATGAACTCTCATCTCGTTTGTCTCTCAAGCCTATATATTCTACTCCTTTCCCTCTCATATATATGTGGTAGGCTTTATATGGAGCTTTGGGAAAGTTTAGTCCTAACAAGATTTTATAAATGAGGTGTTGTCAAAACAAGACAAGCTTCTCATGGTCTTACCGAGACTCGTCAAAAAGGTCATTGGAAAATAATGTTAAATCAAGGAGGGGAAAGAGAAAAATACACACACTTTTAGATGAGTGGACATGTGCAAATGGCAAAGAGTGATCCCGAGGCACAAAAGAAGTCCTCGTTATCGGATTGCACATGGTTGGAAAATGAGAATGGATCTTTTTAACTTGAAGCCTTGAATGCACTCTTAGAGAACCGGGGAGTTCACTTTACGCTCATATATATTTTTTTTCTCTTTCTCATATTTCTCATTCTTTTCTTTCTTTCTTTCTTTCTTTCATTCATTATATATATATATATATTTTTTACCTTGAAAGTCATGAATATCGCTGGATTTTTTTCTTTCATCATCATTTTTTTAAAATATTCCCCTTTTAACTCTAAAACTGCACCGTACCTACCTCCTCCCCCATGCTTAGACGTTGCTCGTCCTCGAGCAAAGAGGCGAAAAATAAGGTAGGTACCGGAGTATTCTTCCTTGGAGAGATACTTGAAATCTTCAATGTTGGCACCGTCTTGCGATCTTCCTTGAATTGATGATCCAATCTCAACAATAGGTTGTGGTCAAGGAGGTAATCACAAAAGATGATATTTGGTTTAAGGGTGGATATCCGGCGAAGTTTGTGAGATCACCGATGCGGGGATACACAATGCACGGATAAAAGGCTAGCAAAAAGATAGATACACAAAAACGGAATGACCAGCTTCTTAGTCTCAGGCCAGAGAAATCATGGCCTGCAATAACTCACTCACAAATAAATCTTGTACACTAAGGTTTATGCACTCAAATATATATATAAGGCTCTGGATAGGTTGAGCAACACACAAGTGATATTTGTGACAAGGTTAGCAATATTTTTAAGCATAAAAGACATCTTTAATCTATTCATAACTTGAGAGCACATAAAACACTATGGGTCTTTATTTTAATCATAACCTCCGCTGAAGATTAAGCTAGCATTTAGATAATTTCAGATTTGTATTTTTAAGAGAGCACTAGTTCAAACATGCATAAATCAATTACAAAGATAAACAAAGCGGCAGTTATAATCATATATCATCATGGCACAAACTTTGTAACTTTACCAAAGGTAAAAACTTGGTGGTGACATTATTCATGATGAAAATAAACACTAAGATACATGCTGAAAAAATTAAACTAACAACTGAAAATTAAAGCAAAGCTGAAAATACTACGCAAACATAGGTGCAAACAAGCTGAAAATTAAAGAAAAGGGGGTAAAGGAAAGATAACTAAAGCTCCTCCTCTCTCTAATCTTCCGCCGGTGGTTGATATTGATAGTCTTGGTTGTTGTACCCTTAATTGTAATAGGAATGCACCACTACTCCTATGAATTGTCCGACGGTGCTAGGTGAAGGTGTCAAAGCTCATAAGCGAATGTTGCATTACCTTCACCCATTTGGTTTGCATTGGTTTGGATGGCTGCAATATTTTGCATGTTACTTGCAGCGTACCCTCCAATGGTGGCTACATTTTATTGAGGTTGAGGAAGGTGTGCAAATGGCTCCACGAAGGCTACGTTGGGCACCGCAAAAATGGTGGGGGTATGGCTGCACCACTCCCCCATGCTTGCATTGGTACACCACCGTAGTAACTCGGCGGCGCCGGGGTTCCTCCCAATGGTGGGACATAATTTTGTTGTGCACCTCCTTCTTGAGTCGTGGAAAAACCTTCTCCTAATCCTTCTCTATTATATTTTCTTTTTTTTCGCCGGCACAAGAAGTCCTTCCTCTAACTGATCTTCTTCCCCTCAAGAAAAGTCTTAATCTTCAATCCGGAAGGGGCAAATTCACCTAGGCCACTCGGAAGCCTCCTCTCTCATCTTCACATATATATATTTTCCTTTCTTCATATATTCCTAGGGAAGTCCCGAGTAGGAGATGATTTGGGTTCCTTGTAATACCCGGTTTTAAAGAGATAGCCAATATGGAGAGGCAACACCCCGAACCAATATCTTCCGAACTCGATGTTGCTTAACAACACCACCGGTTGATCATAGGTGAGTGAGGTCTATTGTCCACTTGGCAATCAAAGCCATGTAAAGCCAATTCAACTCCGTGTTGGTTATCTTTGTCTCTCTTGTTCTCCCAAAAATCCACTTGCACAAAAGTGACACACTTGGATAATGGGTTCCGGATAGTATTTTTTTTCGTTGATGGTCTCTTCCCGTGATCATACTCCAAAAACCTTCCCATGTGCCTTCATGCACATCCACTTGTTCCGGAGCTCCCTTTTGAAAATAGGAGACACTCGCCCATGGGTCTACGATACTAGACATGCAATCGTTTCGAACATGAAAACCAATCTGATCTATCGGGGATTGTGTTGAATGGATCCAAGGAAGCATTGGAGCTCTACTCCCTTTACGGCATGGTTGCTAGCCTTAAGCATTAAAGTATTTTCAACACAAGATGATAGATAGATAATCCAACAAAGTTCGATTACATCTCAAGATCGAATGCAACCCATGGATGAAAGGAGATTACCCCATCAAAGTGCTAGAAATAGCATCGTTGATCAAGGTTACCCTTCCGACGGTGTCTTCCTTCTTCTCCTCTTGTGGGCTCCCTCCAACGGAATGAGAGACTCAGCACTCCTTCATCAAGGGTATGCGCCATGGTCATGAAAATTTCCTAGGCGAATCCCTTGTGGTGTTTGCCGACACTCCGCTAGAGAATTGCACCGGTGTCCCGTGTGAAACCCAATATGTGGAGAGCTTGGTCGTCGATGTCGACGTTCGCTACAAGCCTCTACTTAAGGCGAGCGAGCTTCTTCTCCTCCTCCTCCGTCATGATGACGTACCCTTCGGATTACCGCGGAGCGTATGGAGGTGGAGCGGATGATCGTGTCAAGTGGCGAGGTTGGACGAGCGGCTCCTCCATATGTTATTGAAGTTTGGTAAACCTAATAAACGAATTTTGTGTGGCCCTCATGCCACCAAGGAGAAGAGTGTGGTTCCTCCTCGGCGGTGCCGTTTTCTCCTCCATACTCCAAGGAAACTCGGAAACCGAGCGCCTCCTCGAAGAGGTTGTCGATGATGGCTTAGACGACGATGATCCCTTCTTCTTTGGTGAAAAGGCTTGTAGTTTTCTTCCATGATTGCAGCACTCTCCCTCACAAATATATATCCGGGGTTTTCACCCGGTAACAAGGTACACAAATATTATTTTAGAGTCTGGACTTTGAGTGGATTAAGGATGTGATTTGTTGCACGAAACAAACGCGGTGGATGGCTAAGTCTAAGGAGATTTCGGCCTACAAACTAGAGCACACGAACAAAGAGTTGGATGAAAGACTTACCTCTCTCCTCCTCTTGGCTCGGTTCTTCTCTAGTGCATTCATGTTGCTTCGTGATCGCGTACACCTTCCAAACGTTCCCGTCCACTCCTTCGCTTGCATTATTGCTCCTTCCACTTGATGTTTTCGCTTGATTCACTTCCATACTCCCTTGCCTCACATGCATCCATGATATTCCTACAAAACAAAGCCTTGGCTGCCCCCCATGCTTGTACTTTGCATGTGGTTTAAATATGTTGGAGGGGCATCCCGTGATGTATCATGGTGCATGCATGGTTAGGTTAACCAGATTGCCTCCCTTTAAGGCTAAGCACTCCTCTAATTTCGAAATTTAAAAATATTTTTCAGAGCCATGCAAGAGCTCGAACATAATTTTAGAGAAGTTTTTAAACCATTAAAAACAAATGCAAGTCGAAAATATTTTTTTATTACGTCGATTTCGGTCTCACCGGTATAGTTTGCCTTCATTAGTTGAGAGCAAGCTTTTCCCGGCTTGATCATGGGGGCATAGGTTTAGGTCCTAATTTTGATTAGATGAGAGAGATTTTGAATGAAATAAAATTAAGTGAGGCTTAGAAAAATTCTAATCTTAGAGAAACCAAGGATATGGATTTTTAAACCAACCAAAAATCAAGTTTCTAGGTTCACGCGAGTCCTACCACATGCTGAAATTTAAATAACATCTAGATACAAGTCGTGGCTCTACTCGAGTGTTTTTAGCATGAAAAATAAGTCAACCTCAGCACCATAATGAGGGTGAAAGGTTGAGTTAGGTTCTGAATTTTTTTTGGTTTTGGTTGTGGTTTCTCGAAAAAGAAGCAAACAATCACATAGGATGGTTCATGTAAAGGGTTTATGATCAAGCAACATGTTCAACCAAGAATTATGTCTCTAATATTGTTCAACCATTCTAAGTCTAAGGTTTTGCATAGTAAAATTCAGAACTGAATTAAAAGGACTCGAAAAACCTGGAATCGGGTTGTCCTCCCGGTAGCTTATTCTTGACTCGACGAAACGGGTTGCCTCCCGCCTAGCGCTTCGTTTATAGTCCATGGCTAGACTTCTTCACTTGATTACTCCGGATCAACGCTCTTTGCGGGCGTTGCAATCTTGGGTACCCACTTTGGCTTAGTCAATTTTTTTGGTCTTCACAGGCTGGCTTTGCCCTTTGGTCTTGACGGATGCAACAACTTCCTTCATGTAGTGGCTCGGCATCTCGAACTCCGGTCTTCGGTTGTGATCTTCATGGTCTAGTGTGATCCTCCATCTCTCCCGAATGAGTTTGAGTAGCCTTTCGCCGTCTTGGGACCTTGGAGTTGTCTCCGAAATTCTTCTTTGTTACCCATCGGGCGCCCGGCAAGTTGTCCCGCTTGCGTCTCTAGCATCTTCATCATGATGAACACTTCACATGTGGATCTTGCCTTGGCAGCCTTTAGGTGTTGAGCTTCTTTCTCCATCTCCATCTTCTCCATCCTCCTCTTGATCTTGAACAGCCTTCCGGCGTCTTGACTTGGAGGTGGTGATTCCCTTGGAGATTTTGATGGTCCTTCGAGCTTGTGTTGCACGTCACCTTCGCCTGTAAAGTTTTCCTGGATCACCCACAAAAAAGTTTTGGGTTTCTTGGAGAGGTCGCCAACCATCTCCGGTTAGGGTTAGTGATAAAACAAAAATCTAACAAAAGAAAATTAGGGTTAATCAAAACTAGATTAGATTGACTCTTTTTTTTTCTTTTCAGGGATGATCAAACATAAGAGATGCAAAAGAAAATCAAAAGAAAAACTGAAAGATAAGCGATACTAGATCGGATCTTGATTGCTTGTTCCCCGGCAACGGCGCCAGAAAAAGGGGCTTGTTGACGGTTAATAGTTGTATCAAAGTTCGTTTGTGACTTGCAAGCGGACAAGTCTCCCGTCGTAGTCAAGGGACCCTTCTTCCCTCGAGTGGTGAACCCAAGGTATCGAATCCGTGGAACAATGTGCAACGCAAGGATTCAATCTAGTAAAGCAAGGTAAAGCTATCTTATGAAGATAAGTTGCATCTAATCTACTAACTCATAAAGAAAACACATCTAATCTAATCTACTAAAGAGGTAACAAGAGAAAGCAAGAGATAACCAATCTAGAGAATCTAGATCATGCTTATGTTGTAGCTCCAAACAAGATAGATGAAGATAGAAAAGCGAATCTCATTAAAAGCATCTTTAAATCGTGGCCTTCCCATCCGACTCCGAAAACATCCGCCTTTCGAGACCCCCCGTTCTGTCACAACGTATCCCTATTCATGCGGGGAGCTTAGGGCGAGTTCGATAGAACAAGTTGAAATCACTTGGCCGGTCCGGTATGCACCTCTAGCCACCGCGGCTACAAGAACACCCTATGTAATCTAGCTATAGACTAGATCGTAGAAGAAGCAAAACCAAGAAGAAATCAAAATCATCGAGAAGGCACTTAATCGCTAGAAATCGGATTCACTTACAAACTTCACCATGAATGATTACATGAACAAGATCACCACCGGGCCCTCCCTCGATCTTGATCCTCGCTCCGAGCTCCGACGTGGTCTTCCATGCAAGGTTCCCACGTCGGCCGGGAAACCCTAGACAACTAGCACGACTCTCATCTTCAAATTGGTGTCCCTCAAGCTTCTTCGCTCCTCGGCGGCGGATTACGACTTCGGTTCGCGTGGCTCTCGGTCGGGGGGCTATTTATAGCACGAGAAGCAATTAGGTCAAAGGAGAGGCCGATTGGGCCCCGAATTGGGCCCGGCCGGCCGGCTCGGGGCCGGCCGGCCGGCCGGGGCCCAATTCGGCCCATCCCGCGGCCTGCTTCGCCGGTGTTGCTTCCCACGTCTTCTAGATGTTCTCCCCTTTTGCATGTGGGCCCTTGACGTCGGTTTCTCTCCGAATTGGACTCAACTCCTTGTCTTGCAAGATTCGAAGCACTTTTACGGTTCGGTCCTCGGAGTTTATCATCTTCTCGGGCTTGGTCCTTGGGCTCTTGGAGTCATGTTCACTTCATTGCTTGACTTGTATCGGGCTTCAAGATCTTGTCATGAGGTGCTTAATGAACTTATCCCGGAAGTCTTGCTTTCAACGTTAAATCCCTGCGTAAACACATAACTCCAAAACCGACATGCACAAGTGAACTTGTTATACCACGGGGGTTAGTACCAATGAATAAGATACAAAAGTCATGCCAGCACCGAACGTAAACTCATGGCTAGGTTGACGGATTTTCACCGTCAACAGAGGGCTTGAACTGGGCTCTGGGGGCTTGTGAGCTCGTGGCTTGGGATTGGGTTCTGTACTGCATAGGAGCTTGGAACCTGGACATGGGGTGTCCAAAGTTTCTCGGCCTCTGGGACCGCTCTTGCTGCTTGGCCTTGTGCTCCATGAACTTGCGCTTGTTTTCCTTCTTTTCCTCGGCCCTTGCTCTCTCCGTGAGTATTGCCATGTTCATGAGGGTGTTAAAGTCCGGGTAAATGCGAGGAGTCAGCAGTGTCCTCAGTTCCGGAGTCAGCCCCTTCTTGAACATCTCTTGCTTTTTGGAGTCTTTATCCACCTCCTCGGGGGCATAGCGTGTCAGCTCTATGAACTGGTACGTGTATTCCTCCACAGACATGTTGCCTTGGCGGAGTTCGCGGAACTCGTCTACCTTCCGCTTCAGTGTGGCCTCCGGGATGTGGTAGCGGCGGAACTCCTCCACGAATTCATCCCACGTGATGGCGGAGGGATCCTTGGCTGCGGCGCAGTAATTCTCCCACCAAGCTAGGGGCCGTCCGGTGGTGGTGAGCTGCCAAGAGAACCTTGTCATGGTCTTCGCAGTGGAGGGGCTCCAGTTCCCTCAGGATGGCTCTCAGCCAATCGTCAGCGTCCAAAGGATTCACCGACCCGCTAAAGGTGGGCGGCTTAGTCCTGAGGAACTCGATCAGCTTCTCATTCATGCTCATAGCACGGGGTCTTGGGCGGTTGATGGCATTGAAGATAGCCTCCATCAGGACAGTCTGGTTGGCTAAGACTTGGGCCAAGTCAATAGGAGGGGGTGGTGGTGGCAGGACCACGTTCTCTCCTCCTTCTTCATTCTGGTTAACCTCCTGTTCGTGGAGACGCTCCCTCCGATCGGCTTGCGATCCCTCAGCGTCCGATCGGTGGGTCCTGACAGGGCGCCTAGAAACCATCTGTAAAGAAACGGGTTTTCTAAGAAGGCTAGTTTTATGTGATGTTTGAGTGGATTATATCGGTTCTCTCTTTGAAGAGGCAGGGTTTATTCTGCCGGTAAGCACACAACAAACACATAGCAATCAAGCAAGCACAACAAGTTTTTATTACAAACCAGCGAGGAGGATACATCCCGACTACGCGGACATACTACACGACTAAGGGCGCGACTTGGACCAGTACGGCTTCATTCCCTGGGTCTTGGGGCACACTACTCGCGAGGGGAGCTGTCTTCTGGGGTCGAGTGTTCTTCCAGCGGGATGAGCAGCTCGTCGTCATTCCCGCCTTCGGGGTTACCGTTTTCCTGCGGCTGTGCTGCGGCTTCAGTGGTAGCTGTTGGGGGTTCGGTGACGCGCCGGTGGTGCTTGGTGGGACTTCTATGGTTCCTCCCCATCCTACTAGGGGTGTTCCCGGCGGAACTTGAGCTTCTCCAATGGCGGGAACGGTGTTCCGCCGTGGGTCCATTCTTGCATGCGTTGGTCCCGGATTCTCCCGAGGCTTTCTCGGGCAACGGCTTCACCGCTTATGGCGGGCCGCGGTCCTTGCTTCGGCTTGAGCCACTCGACTTGGTGCATCCGCACCGTGACTTCGACTTGCTCGGCCGGGCCGATCCGCTCCCTCAAGTGCCCGGCTCGGTCATCAAAGAGCTTGTCCGGGGGAGACAAGGTAGGCGACTACATGGTACAGCGGGTCTTCTTGGTGGCGACGTCGTTCTAGGTTCCTCATGCGGGCTTGCCAAACTGGGGTTCTGATGGCAGGAGGGAAGTACCTCATTGGTGTGGGGACGAGGTGTTCCTCGTAGATTCGGCACAGGTAGCGGAGGGCTTTTCTGAGGGCCAAAGGGTAGGTGTCCCGGTGTCGGAACCCGGTGGCGGTCACGCGCCACGGCTCGATGTTGGTGTGGTGGTTGCTTCTAGCGACGGAGAGGACCACTCTACAGCGAAGAGTGCCGAGTTGCTCGTACTCTCTGTTGTAGTACCTAGGGCGCTCAGTGATACCGAGGCGCTCCAGGGAGTTGATGAGCAGGCGAGCAAAACCAGGCTCCTCCTGGCACACGCCTTGGGTCCATCCATCTTCCGCCATCTGAAAACAAAGATAGGGTTGAACAGGTTGTGGTGGGGTACAAGAGATGGACAACTTTATTTAGTAGGAAGGTTGGGGTACATCCTTCGGGGTACACTTATTATTACTAGGACTCAACTTCTAGCCTAACACACCCTAGTCTTATCCTCATGGTGATTCTTCCTCTAACTGGATACGGCGCTTCTTCAGTGGAAGATCTTGCTCCAGTATCTCATCCTCAGTCTGGGTCCCTTTGTCCCAGTGGGTTTCTTCGGGTTCATTCTCTTCTGCTCCGGCTCCTTCATCTCTGCTCCTTCGCTCCTTTAGTTCATCCCATAGGGCTTTATGGGCCAACAGCGTGCGCTCTCTTTCCCTGAGGTATTCTTGCTTTGTGTTGTGTAGTTCAACTTCTGCTATGGTTGTCTTCACCCTTTCTAGTTCTATCCTCTGTTCTGCTCTTTCCGCTCTGTCGATCTGCTGCTTCAGTTGCTGGGCTTGCTCTTGATAAAGATGGTCTAGGCCTCTGAGGTATATGGATAGGTGGGAGACTGCCTCTTCTAAGTCTTCTTCCTCTCTTTCTAGACCTCTCATGCGATCAATCCACGAGCGTCCTCTTCCTCCGGAGGGTGGAAAGAATCCCATTGGAGTCCTTCGGAGGTGCTGTCTATAAACCACTCGTAGCTGACGCAGGGCCTTCCGAGCAGCCTTGGGGTAGGTGTCGGCAAAGCAAAAACCAGTGGTGTTGACGAACCATGGCTCAATGTCGGGGTAAAGCGTGCTCCTTCCCACAAAGATCAGCAGCTTACACCGAGGGGTGCCGAAGCGTTCATATTCCCGGTAGACGAACTCTGGCGGATCCCTTACTCCGACGCGCTCTAGGCTGAGTAGCAACAGGTTAGGGAGGCCAGGCTGGACGGGGCAAATTCCTCCGTTCCACTCGGGGTTAGGCATCTGGAAACAAGCAAGAATCAAGGTAAGGATTTGGGAAAAGGTGAGCTTAGCAAAGGAGAGGTTAGAGAGGGCCAGAGGAGGTCTCGTATCCTAGGGGTCATGTCCTACGGCCAACCTACGGCTCTGATACCACCTGAAGCGTCCCCTCATCAGAGGTGACCAAATGTGACACAAATACCGGTCCCGGAGGCCGGTAACACATTTATTACAACGGGTGGAATCGCTCTTTTACATTGCGGCGACGAAAGGGCACGGTAGTGCCAACGCTACAAGGAACAACACAAACGCTAGCGACCACACTACAATAGCAAAGGCTTCCATAGCCTCCTCTCGAGTACCACACCATGGAAGCTTTCGGTAGGGCCCTGGTACACAGGCACGGTTGGGTGTAGGGCAATGACCTACTCAACGTCTTCTGGAATGTAATCGGGATCCTCCTCTGTAACATAGTTAGTAAAACAAGAGTGAGTACATACGTACTCAGCAAATCCAACCCCACCCATGGAGGGGCTTATAAACAGAATCATGCATAAGGTATAACAAGGATCAAGTTTAGGTTCATTTTGCAAACTTACACATGCAGGGGTTCAGTTTAAAAAAAAAGAGGTTTTCGCAAACATTTTCATAACCCATGTAACTCCACTGTTTTAGGAAAACCACTGTGGAACTACCGGACTTCCCGTCCGTCGTAGCCCAGGCACACAGCCACACACTTCACCCAGAAAACAACTCACGCCAGAAAACATCCCATCCCAAACACTAGTTTTTGTGACCACACCGTGACTCGTCCAATACCGTGGACACGGCTATTCGAATAGGTTTGCCACTCTGCAGAGGTTGTACATCTTTACCCACAAGTAGGGTACCGTTACACGGACACCTCAGTGCCGGTACGGATCCTATCAAAGCCATTACCCACCTTAGCTAACACTACGAGCCACCACGGAAGCACCCAAGGGGTTATCCCACATAACCAGGGCGTACCTCACACAGAGCGTACCCCGACTCCTTGGTCTCCCGTCGCTCACCCGCACACCCGGATGGCAAGTAGATTAACTAGTGGGGTTTATGCTAAGCCGTTGCCACATACAACGGTCGAGTGGTTGTACGATGATTTGGGTCAGGTGAGATGTCATGCAACCCGGTCCTTAACCGACAAGATGGACAACTCCCAACACGCTCATCCACACAGGTACGAGCTCACCCATACTCCCGACACACACGTCCATCCTGTCTACCCAGTGCTTTACTCATTTTCCAAACATATCCCCCTCTTTGTTCTTAAAGCACTCACACATTTTGAAAGCACTCACACATTTTTAAAGCACTCATTTAGGCCAAAACAAGGTTCAAACATAGCAATCAAGGGTGGCTATCCTACCATGTTTTGCAGTAAAACAATATGCAATTTATAAAACGGGTATAGGGTATATTTATAAAACTAGGACAGAAGCATGCATCAAAGGGGGAGGTTGAACTTGCCGTCTTCGAAGTCTTCGGGGAGTGCCGGCTCGGTGTTCAGGACCTCGGGCTCCTGCTCGCAGTAGTCGGCTTCGATCTCCGGCTCGGGGTACCTTCCTCCGTCTACTCCGTCGGCTATAGCGCACACACAAGCAAGCAAGCAGTATTAGCACACATGTTTCCGACCGAGCTCGGGGAGGGTAAAGTGAGCGGAGGAGGGGTATATATAGGTGCGGTAGGGTTTGGTCTTAACCGAGAAGGAAGGGCGTGTATGAAAAGGGGCTAGGTTAAGGAGGGGTATAGATATTAAGGACCTATTGGTGATTTCCATTAATGGGGAGGTTAGGCGTGATTGGGATTAAACCCGCGCATGAAATGTCGGGTTAGAGAGGGGTAAACTAGGGTTGGTTAGTAATTTAATTTGAACTAACAGGACCTAAACATACTATTTAGGTGGGGTTTAACTAGCCTAGGGGTTTATCTGGAATTAACAGGGGTGTTTTGGTAAAGAATTTAAGGTTTTGGGGGTTAGAAAGGAAAGGAATGGGAGAAGGGGCTCGGTTTGGGGGAAAAAGGGAAAGCAGGGGGGTCTTTGGCAAGATTGCCATCTTCTTCCCCCTTCCCCCCTTCGAATCAGACAGAGAACAGGGGGGGCGCGGCATGGCCGGCCGGCAGGGGTGCTGCCGGCGGCTCCCGTCGCGGCGGCGGCCTGGAAACAGGGGGAAAAGAGAGAGGAGGGCGAGGGGAACCTATTCCCGTGCTCACCTCGAGCTATTGCGCACGGTGGAGGCGGCTCCACGGGGAGGCAGTGGCGCGGCGGCGGTGCTAGGGGGCGGCGGCGCTGTGGAGTTCGGGGAAGAGGGGAGGAGGCGCGGTGGAGCTGTGCTGGTGTGGTGCGGCGAGCCGGGGAGGCCGTCGGCCCCTTTTATAGGCGGCGAGAGGCGGTTCGGGAGCGGAGATATTTCTCCGGCGAGCTCCACTCCGGCGAGCTCGGGGAGCTTCGCGAGGGCTCGGCCGGGTCAACTTGTGCAGGGATTAGGCCGTGGATGAGACCCGTCGTGCAGGCGCGGGGCGGTGCGCGTCGGCCGGGGGGGAGTTGACGGCTCGGGCGCAGCTTTTAATGGAGGTCGTCGGCTCGGGGGGGCGTGTCGCGGCTCGGCGGGGCCACCGCGGCGGCGCGGGGTCGCCCTTGCGTGCCGCGCCGGCGACCCCCGTCGGCCGGGCGCGGGCCGGAGGGGTGCCGGTCTCGGGCGGCCGCACGGGGAGATGGGCGGGGTCACGCGGTCAGGCCGCGGGAGGGGGCAGGCGCGCGGCCAGGGAGGAGGAGCAGGGAAGAAGAAAGAGAAAAAGGAAGAAAGGAAAAGAAAAGAAGAAAAGAAAGAAAAGGGAAAAAGGGAAGGAAAGGAAGGAATTGGAAAGAAAATAGGAAAAATAGAGGAAAAGAAATTGGGGAAAAAGTCTAGGAAATTTGGAAAATTGTTAGGGAAATTAGGGGAGGGTTTTGCGGGGTCTCCCGATTTCTGGGTGTCGGCGTGATTTTCGGGCCGGCGGTGATGGCGAGGCGGACCGGCCGGCGGGACCGCGGCGTGCGCGGGATTCCCGGCCGGTGGCCGACCGCGGCGTTGGGAAGGCGCGCGCGGGGCGCGCCGCCGAGGTGCGGTGCGGCGGGGAATCGCGGCACGCGCGTCGGGAGAGAGAGAGGAGAGAGAGAGAGAGAGAGAGAGAGAGAGAGAGAGAGAGAGAGAGAGAGAGAGAGAGAGAGAGAGAGAGAGAGAGAGATCAGTGGCTAGGATTTTGAATGGTAATTGAGCTCGGCGGGTCAGTTTTGAAAATACGCATGATTTATTAGGTGATTTATTTAGAGCTAAAAACGCGGGCGTTACATTTCCCGAGTTTAACCAACTCAGAGAAGAAGGGGGATGGAGGGTTCTATCTTTATCTTATTCATGGGTATGTCGACAAGAGTGTGCACTACCATCGAGACGACCTCGGCAACTTGGCAATGACACTACAATGAGGCGTAGGCAGTGATCAGTAGCTTCGAGAAGGGATGGTAGAGAGATGATGTTGTGTAATGTCATCATGGCCCTGAAGAGGATGAGATGAATGACTCGAGAGAATTAACTATGGTATTGGAAAGATCGAAAATGTAACAACCCAGGAATTTAGGTGTGAAATTTTTGCGAAAATTTAAAACTTTTTGTTTGGAATTGAGTGCTAACAATTTTCAAACCAAATTGCTAGCCCTCTCCTAAATTCTCCACCTTTTTGCCCCATTTATAAAAACATAAATTCAAATTATGGTAAAATATGCGAGTTGGATTTCTCTGGATTTATTTTGAATTTATTTGTGTGAAGTTTGAATTTGGAAAGTATTCAAATTCAAACTCTAAACCCAATCTTACTCCTTAACTTATTTCCAAAGCTGAACTCTGGTCTTGGGCCGTTTTCCTTTTCCCTTTCGCTCTAGCCGGCCCAGCCCGCTCCAAACCGCGGCCCACCAAACCTTGCCCTTTCCCTGCTATCTATCTCTCGCCGACAGCCTGGGCCCGCGTGTCGGCCAGCTGCTCTCCCCCATCCTCACCTGTTCCCCCTCCGCCTCGGATTCGCATCGCACCGGCCGACTCGCACACCGAGCGACCGGCACGCACGCGCGCGCACGAGTCGGACCCAGCCAAGGCGGGCTTTTTCTCTTTTGCCCCAGCATCGTGCGCCCCTGTAGCTTGGCTTGCGCGGAGGAGGCAGGTGCCACCTCGGCCGCCCAAGCGGTCAAAGCCGGGGCAGCCTGGGGCTTTCGCATCGACGCACGTGGCGCCGGGCTTCAAAATCAAGGAGAGACCGAGACCCCGGGTGCCCAAGCCACCAACCCCATTGGGGTTTTCGATTCCTTCTTCCCTTGTGTGAGAGCCGAGAGAGGAGAGACGCCGCCGCCGCGCCGCACCGGAGGAGCGGAGCACGGACCAGGAGCCAGGAGCTGGACGCGGGGAAGGCCGTCGCCGTGGACATCTACCTCACCGGCGAGACCCTCTTCCCCAAGCCGGCAACGCCTACACCGCCGACCCATCGTGAGCACCACCACGGCCGTACTCTTCTTCCCTCCCCCTTGGTCACCTTCCTGTGATGCTCCGGCGGCGTCGTGACGCGTCGCCCTGTTTTTCTTGCCTGGATGCCGGCCTTCGCGCCGCAGAACTGCCGTACCCCGACGGGCAGGAGCTCCTGAGCCGCCCATGCTCTTGAGCGCTGCCGTCGCCGTGTGAGGACCGTGCGTGGGATCGGCCGTCGCGCCGTGGACTTTTGTGCAGGGGCTGTGTGCTTGCGCCGCCGTCCCCTCTCGTGTTGTGCTCCTGGACAACCCCATGTCCTTGTGCTCGCTGACGTCACGTGGTGAATTTGTGTGCCGGCCGTCGCGCCGAGCTTTTCTGTAGCAGGGAACGAGAACCTCGCTGCGTCGCCGCATGTCGCGCTTCTGGGTACCAGATAGCTGCGCCGTGCGGACGCCCGTGGCCGGGCGCGTGCTGGTGTGGCAAAGGCCCACGCACCCCGCCGCGAGGTCACGCCCGGACCAAGGGCCGACCGCGCCGCACAACGTCGCGCCGTCGCGCCGTGCACAACCGCGCTGCGCGCCGGCCTTGGTGGCCCTAAGCGCTTGACTTGAACGGTTGTACACCGACGATGCGAAGGCGAGTCGAACTGGTGGACCTTTGGCCACTGGCGACGAAGACCCCGCTGCCGGTGCTGCGCGTCGCCACCACGGGATGCGCCAGGCATTTCCTCAAGCACCTGATTAGAGTCGCGGGAGAGAGTGGAGGGGTGTTAAACCCTGAACGGGCCGCTAGCTGGGCTGGACCCAATTTAACCGGCAGGTCGCAACAGCCCAATCAAGAGAGGCACGGGAGCACAGGGGCTTTCCCTGTACTTCGGACCGCTGAGCTAACTGGGCCGTGCCCACTGAGCTAACTGGGTCGAGCCCACTGGGCCACCTTCGGCCCAGTGACACTTTCAGCCCACCTTCGGCCCACTAACCGAGGAATGCTGACGTCAGCAGCTAATTTAAATAAAAATCCTTTTCTTTTTCAAAAGTAATTTCAGAAATGATTTAAAAATGGTTTTGACCTTTGGAAAATAATAACTAAATGTAGGAAGCTCAGAAAAATATAAAACTAATTTCTATAATTTCGTAATTTCGAAACCTTGCTGATTGTAGGTAGTTTGAGCTCTTTTGGATCTTCTAAAAATTGGTTTCTATTTGGAGTTATTGCTTAGATGTGCACCGTATTCTTATGTTCGCGTCGAATCTCGTGCCGCAGACCCGAGCTTCGACCAGGAGGACGCGGAGGACCCCGAGTACACTGCTCCGGACAACGACTGCTTCAACTGCAACGAAGGTGTCATGTCACTCCCAACCATGTAGATCCCATGTTGATATTTAGATGCTAGTGCTTTACTTTATATGCATTGCTTTGTTGAATTGCATAACTAGTTGATTAGCCATGCCTTGATAAGTTGATATACCCCGATTCCTTGTTTTACCTACTTCGGGACTAGCTACAGACCCCTAGCTAGTCCCATACCTCAACTATCCATACTTTTGTTGCTTGATTATGGATGGTATTCTGGGCTTGGACTGAGACGCGGGAGATCTCGGTGTGTTTCTAGCGTGCGTTCTGGGTGCGTATCTCCTTGATGTGTTTTGGCGGGAGCGAGCCGCTTGGTTACCGGTGAACGTCTGCCTCGGGAAGATGCGATTTGGCCTCTAACCCGAGGGACGTGTCGTGTGGATTGGAGATGGGGAGTGCTCGCTCTCGGCCCCTTAAGGACCGAGTCGACTTACCACCAGATGCAGTATCTACTTACCACCAGATGCAGTATCTAGGCAGTACAGACCCAGCTGATGCAGTCGATCACCCAGTTGCTAGCTCAGAACAACAACAACAACAACAATCATAGGGGTCAGCACCGCAATGCGCCAGAGGGTTTCCAGAAGAAGGTTGAGAACTTCAACAAGCTGCGACCGCCAACTTTTGACCACTCTGTAGATCCGATGGACGCGGACAACTGGCTGCGAGAGATAGAGAAGAAGCTGGAGTTGACTGAGCTCTCTAAGGAGGAGTGTGTGACCGTGGCAGCACACCAGCTGATCGGCACAGCTAGTGCGTGGTGGGACAGCTACTGTGACTCGCACCCGGACCCGTTGCACATCGGGTGTGACGAGTTCGTGGAGGCCTTCCGGAACCACCACATTCCCGAGGCCGTGATGGACAGGAAGGCTGACGAGTTCAGGCACCTCAAGATGGGAGGGATGTCAGTGCAGGAGTACGCAAACCGCTACCAGGAACTGATGAGGTACGTGCCAGACGACACCGACACAGAGAAGAAGAAGGTCTACTGGTTCAGGAAGGGACTGCACAAGGGGATGGCACACCACTTGTCCGCGCACGACTGCCCAACGCTTCGCTCCATTATTGACAAGGCACTGATTGTTGAGAGGTCGAGGCTCGAGTACATGGAGGTCCGAGGAAGCAAGTCTAAGCGCACTGACCAGGCAGGACGCTCAGGGAACGTCGGCCGAAGTTGCAGATTTTCCACGGCTCGGGTTACTGTTCACAGCGCAGTCAACTCGATTTTTGGCCAATTTGCACTCAAAATTGGAATGTCCGCCAATTACGAAAAATGTGTTCCCGGAAATAACGAACAACTTTCGTATTGGCCGATTTTGAACTTCTATAGTGAAATTTGGAGAACGCGCAAGAAAACTAAATCTGCCTTTTTGAGATCTAGGGTTTTGACCACGATTTGGGATTTTGACCAAGGTCTTTTGTGCAAATGTGTGCCCCATCATGTCAAACATGTTTAGGAGCTAATTAACCCTGATTAACATAACTAAATGAGGTATTTATCTTTAATAAACACCTGGGGTGTTACAAACCAGATCTAACTTACATCAAAAATCTTGAGAGAAACAAAATTATGTTTATGTCCCCCTTCCACATTTTTGAAAACTTGTATAAAAAATTCTTCTCTATTCTTTATTAGTTTTTCCACCCTCTCACCTGACTTTGCACGTGGGAGAAACGTTGATGCCAACCCAGATCGGCACACGTATATTTCCGCGTGGGGAGGTGAGTTTTGCCAATTTTCTTTTTTTCCAAGTTGGTTTGTCAAACTGTTGGAGGCTAATTTTTCTTATTTTGTCAAAATTAGATTGATACCAAGTTAGTTTGTCAAACTGTTAGAGATGCTCTGTATCGATAGCAGAGACACATGATGAGGAAGTGAGCACGGGCAGACGCTCACAATACGCATGCATACCCATCCCTATAAACACACGTACGCAACCCCTACCTTTATGAGCACCTCCGAATGACTAGGCACCCGACATATATGGAGATTAACGAAGTCAACATTGATGTCTCGTCGTTGACAGGAACGCCATTGACCACTTAGCGCATAACACCGGTCATTCCTGGGAAAATCTCATGAAAAGGTGCGAGCACCCGGATTTGAACCTCGGTGGTAAGAGAAATAAGTTGACAATGATTTGTACGGTGATCTTACAAAACTCATCTTCGTAATGGTAATTATGCGAATCCCATTTTTTACGATGATGAAAAATCTAAATTTCTGTCCAGCTGTTGGATGGTGTTGGGAAAAGAAAAGTAAATGCAAGTATAGACGAAGAGGGCTCAGGCTGAAAAGAAGTGGACAGATCACTACTGTAAGAGGCTTTTCAGCACTGGGCCTCACGAGTGGGCCGCACTCGGGCCAGCAACCCAATTTTGTTTAGTAAAGCCGTAAAGAATCGTGGTCAATTGTGCTGCGCTCAGTGACCACGATTTTCTTTCCTCGCTGACTCCGCTCTCTCTCGTGGCCTTCTTTCCTCGCGGCGACGGCAGCGGCGGCGGCGGAGGCGGAGGCCGGCCTTCGCTAGGTCTGGCACAACACGAACAATCACCAGGTACATCCTTCCCTTCCTTCCCGCTATGCGAAACAGAGCACCCTCCAAACCCTACTTTAAGATATTGTTGTTCGGATCTGACCCAATCAGCTACTCTGGACTCTGGAGGATTCTTCCATTCCATGCCCGTTTTCTTTGTCCCTAGTAGGGTGTCTAATGATTACTCCGTCCGAGGGCACATTTCGTGCGCTATTTTCCTTTTTGTGTAAAAAAATGTGATTTAGCTGAACAGTGTCACCTTTCGGTGCATTGTTGATTGCTGTGTCCTGTACTGCTCAAGTTACTAGTGAAATTTCCAAGGCAGGGCAGCCAATGGAATCCGTTCGTTTCATTATATTGTGGTCACTTTTGTTTCAAAAATCTGGCTTCAGATAGCCGAGCCATGGCTAGTAGCTATATGTTGTGGTTTTCTTCTGCAGCCGTATTTTGCACTTGTGATCTGTTAGTGGTACTCAATGGTAGGAGCCAAATGCCCAAATCTATGGGTTTTTAGTTCATAACGTAACTGTCCTCTTATGTGATTGTAGCTATTTGCTGGGCCCAGTTGTATTGCGCTGCCAAACAAATAAGAATATGGTCCTGGAAGCATGAGAATGGGCTGTAGTCTGCTGTTTTGTGGCTTCACCTTGTAAGAAGCAGTATTATCCTGTGTAAGTGTTATGCAGCTTCATTGAGTTTAGGGACTTCGTTCATATAGGAATCTACACCTGCAATCTGATTTCCTTTTCTCACCGGCAACCGAGAAAATAAAATTCAACCCAATTCCTTGTGAATAGCGTCTAGTTTCCTTAGCACAACTTTTTAATGATAATTGAATAAGCCGGGATTGATTTTTCATATTTGCTTTCATAGAAAGACCTAGCTAGCTCTGCTTGCATTTAGATTATGCCAGGGTTCTATTTAGAGCCATTATGCATGGCTAACATGGGATTCACCGGCATGGCTTATCTTTTCTTTTTCCATTTCTTCAAATCAACATACTCCTTGTGTATTATTATGATATTGCTGATGTAATTTTAGAGGAAATCTGTTGTGTATCATTCCGTATTTT
This sequence comes from Cenchrus americanus, assembly GCA_947561735.1. NCBI lineage: Eukaryota > Viridiplantae > Streptophyta > Magnoliopsida > Poales > Poaceae > Cenchrus > Cenchrus americanus. Next base: position 27,254,965 of record OX387242.1, on the reverse strand, counting down.
GAATTAGTGAGTCCTGTGCTGGAATTATAACTTATTTATAAAGATCTTTTAGAAGTGAGTGACTGATGAGCAATGTCTTCTCTGACTGTTAGTTTTAGAGAACTGCGAATTAAGTCTGGATATTGCTATGGAATTTTTTGAAATTGAGTCTGAGTCTGCTGGTTCATAGCTTTTACTTTATAAGAAGCAGAGTATTTCTGACAAAAGAATGAGGGTTACCTGGTAGCTTATACCAACAATTTAAAACCAGTGTATTGGATTCTGAAATAACTTCCTAGCTTTATTAATGTTATGTTATTTAAATAGTTTTACTTAGAGCAATCATCCATGCCATGGCTATAAGGAGATTAACAAACTATTTACACTTGTCCATTTTGTGTAGTCCAAATAAATTTCACCTAACACTATATCAAGCCATCAGGTTTATGGTGCTTGGAATGGTATTTAAAACTTTTATGAATCAGTCGTATTACGTCATTGTCTCATTGAGTTGTATGGAAGAATGATATTGTGTTGTTTTCCTATGCTACTGACTAATTAGTAATGACTAACGACTGCTTTAATGATTATATCATTTGTTTTGACCAAAATGGCAATGCCACTGCTGATGCCATGTTTTTTATGCCAGCATTATTTGTTACCTTCTCTTAGTATGACCTAGGAATTCGCATTTGTTGAAAGTGTAACTACCAAGAGTTGGATATTTCAAATCTGTTTGTACTCCTTTACAGCTTTACCTATAGGGTAACATAACGAGCTACCTCCGGTTCCTACCTTAGAGCAACTCCAAGAGACTAGCTATTTTGGCTTAACTAGCTAAAAATGGAAATTTTTTCCAAAAACTCAATCCAACAGACTAGCTAAACTTGCCATCACTATCCTCCGCTAGCTAAATCGGTGGCTTTGCTAGCCATCTTTGGCTAGCCAATCCCGCTAGCTATCCTCTCGTACATGAGTATGGCAGGTGGGACCCGGTAGCGGTGGAGCATATGGAGAGTTGATTTTAGCTAGTCTGTTGGATTTCATCAACTTTTTTGCTAGCTATTCCATTTTAAATACTAGCCAAATCATGGTTTTAGCTAATTATTTTTAGAGAGACTCTTGGAGTTGCTCTTAGGTCACCCTTATTGCCATGGTCTACCCACTCTTTGTTTCCTTTCTTGTATAACTGTATGAATGCTGTTCCATGATGGTAGACATTTACATCTTCATTATGTGGAGTGATCAAAGTTTACATTGTTATCCATAAATAGATGTTATATTTTTTCTCTAACTGATGACTGTGCTCACCTGATACCTTCTGATTAGGTTTGAAGGATGAGGAAGGGACTGCATCCTCAGATGCAATGGATTTCATATGTGACGCAGAGTGGTAGGCTGATCAACATAATGATGACCAAGGTCAACCATACTGGCAAAGTGTATCACATGCGGGCCAAGCGTCAAATGGCTCAGAGCCTTGGCCAGATTGCAAAGTTCAAGCGTCGATATGAGCAGGAAGCAGAGGAAAACAAAGACAAGTAGGATGGTGTTTGCAAGGAGGTTAGCATCTGCAGCCTTAAGCAGTTCTGTTACGGAACTTTGCTCATGGAATTGTATTTTGATGGAATTTTCTTCTCTAGTTCCAGCAATGATGGGTTTTATTTTTAACCCCATGTAGTTGTTTCTTTTTCGTTATGAATGACCGTCTGAGCAAATTATGGTACATACTGCTTTGCCTTCGAAGGCTCAAGAGAATTTGTCCATGGATTTATCAATTAATTTTTGATTCATGGTTCTCTCCTTTCCTGCACTATGTTTAATGGTCGTCATTCGTGGTCTGTGGACCATCCTGGTGTCGAGTTGTGAATGAGCAGATTATTAGTAGCTGGTGACATTTTTGGTGGTCAAAGTTCATTCTTATCATGAACCTCTTGCAACTGGAGGATAGTGCCTAGCTCTAACTCTTAAGCTGTATGAAACCTTGATCACCGTATCAATGGCCATGATGTCACATACAACAAAGATGTCATGTCACCATCACTTGCATTCTCTTCACACACACACACACAAAAAAAAGAGAGGAAAGAAACAGAAAAACAATTATCATCACCACCACATGCACGACGGATCTGCAGACAAAGCTGCTAGATGCAATTAGTAAGTTGGACCCACACACATTTGAGATTTTAACATGCTAACGAACATGCAACACCCATCTTTAATCAGGATGAGTGCTTGTCTTTACAAGAACAAATCATGGGCAATGAGTAAGGCTCAAGGTGGCAACAGAAGAATCTGACATGACAGGGATTTGCTTAAAAAAAAATCTGAGACTGACAGGTAGGTCGTGCAGGTTACTTTTTCCATGTTTGCTGTGGTGGCCTTGTCGTGGAGATCTATTTGTTTTTTTTTAATGCCAGCTTGCCGTCTAGACCTCACTTTTTTCTTTTTTTTTTCTTTTTTTGAAACGAAGCTATGCACCTGTAAGAAATTTCATTATGTTTGACCTGATTGAGACATCTGCTTTCGACATGAGCTGTGAGATTTGCATTGTTCTGTCATGAGCTAACTTGCCAGCATCCTAAGAAACTACCGACAAATTAAAGAGGTGGAATGGCGAGGCTGAAAAAGAAGATGCCACTAAATCATGCCACAATGTGTACTTAAGAGGGACCCCAAAAGTTCAAATCGTTGGCTATGTTCCCTTTTAAAAAAGGGGGAGAGTCGCTGGCTATGGAGAAGTGTAAAATTTAAAAGTTGTTTTTTTACAAACGAATATGTAAACATAGCATGTATTTTTTTTTCCTCACGGGTGGATCTTGATTCTTGTATTGTGCATTCCTGAAGGAAGTAAGTGAGTCAGATATACTACGTAGTTTGCATCCAAAGGAGATTTAGTTCATTTTTTTTGGCTAATTTGCAAATCATGTTAACCGTGGCATGCATCATGTAGGAGTAGAATATGAACACGTATATGTGGAAAATTGATGGTAAAATAGACATCTTTGGCACCTGAACTTTAATTTGCGCAGAGGTTCAACTTCGTCCAGCAACTTTCAAATCGGTCAATTTAGTCCCTCAACATTCATTTTTGGTCAAACTTGTCCCCGTACTCATATGTGCCTCTATATTGGTACGAAACTAATACAACTAAGTCCATTTTACCATTGGCTCTTTTCTATCTGTTAGGAAATTGGGCAAAAACCTTTCACCCTTGAAACGTCGGAATTGCCGAATTCGTGAATATATTCGTGAATACGTCTCGGGGTCGATGCTCTGTTTCGTGGCAAGAAAACGTTCATGAAGGTGTTCTATTATTTTTACATGATTCGCTGACTTTCTACCGTTGTGCGAAATAATCGCCGAATTGGCATTAGATCGCAAGTCTGCCTTTTGTTTCAGGACGACTGGAATTTGCCGAATTCGAGAAACTTGAGGAACCTCTCTTCGGCTGTAGATCCTGAAGTTCAGTTCACAGAATCCTGATGAGTGATGATTTTCACGAATGAAGGTTCGAAGGTCCAAGGAAGACTAAGTCAAAGACGTTGCCTCAAAAGTCTGGTTCAAGGTGTGAACTGGTGGCAGGCTTGTAAATGTGTGAAATTAGTCCTGTAAATTACGGGATGTAAAAGACATTCGTGTACATGTTCACATCGGGGATATTCTCTAGATTCGAGGGTAGTCTCAAAATGTAAAAGTCCTTTCGTCTCCCTATAAAAGGGGCTCGAGGGCACGTGTAAAGGGGTTTACAACTTTCGAGACGAGTACAGACTTTGGGGGATTCCTTGTCTCGTCACTGTTCTTTCTTTCGTGCGTTCGTTCCGGAATCTTGTGATCGGGGATCCCATCAGATTTTTGGACCCCAACACTATCTTCAATTTTTACATTTAGAATTACAATAATGTATGATCCAAAAGTAATATAATTATATGTATGTTTGCCTAGAGAGTATGAATAAATACATGAAGCATGTATAATGTACCATTAATATGTGAGCACATGTTGATTTTGGAATATACATACATGCATTGAGTTGTGTATATATACCAAAAGAATGTGAGTAAAAACTTGTTTTGAGTACGTATATTTTGCCTATCAAATTCGTAAAACATATGAATGAATTTAAATAGTATGAGTAGATTCACTTTTTAGAAAAAAATACTTTATATTTGTTTTAAAAAGATATTGTTATGTGTATGTATGGAGTAACCAAAGCCCTCTGGTCCTAGTTGGCTAGTGGAGCTGAGGTATGGTCGCAACCACCCAGGTTTGATTCCTCATTAGAGCGAATTATGAGGTTGATTTTTTTAAAAAAAATCCCCTCGTTGGTGAAACCGGGGTTCGGGGGTTTTCTAAGCCGGGAGAAGGTTTATTCTTCTTAATGAAAACCCTGGGGGTAAGGTTCGGGCTTTTCTAAGCCGGGAGAAGGTTTCTTCTTCTTAATGAAAACCCTGGGAGTAGGGTTCAGGGGTAAGATTCGGGGGTTTTCTAAGTCGGGAGAAGTTTTCTTCTTCTTAATGAAAACCGTGGGGGCGGTCTTACCCCCACCGGCTTAGTTTTGTGTATGTATGGAGTACGAACATATACATGTTTGACATAGATGAGCGGCTAAAAATGAACTTTTTGTATTAGTCTATTGCTAACATAAAGTTTGACCAAAAACGAAAGTCTAGTGTCTAGTGACTAAATTAGTCCATTCGAAAGTTAAGGAACCAAGTTGACTCTCAATGCAAAGTTGGGGATCAAAGTGACTATTTTGCCAAAATATATGTATACAGGTAAGTAGCAAAGAAATGATCTTTTAACCTATATAAATATAAGTTTAACTTTAACCGTGACTAGAAGCAACTAGAGGCAGTGAAGACAGAAAGCCTGCAGCCACGTCAACCCTGGTTCAGTGCACATGGAGTGGTATGGCGCCGTGTTGGCGTGTTCCAATCAAAGCAGAGATCCCCAGAACCGGTTTCACTCGAGGAGGTGGAAGAAGAGCGGAGCCTTGTCGAGATCACAGACTAGCTACCCACCCCAGTACCCCACTCCTCTCTCCCTCCGGAGGTGAAGCACTGAAGCAGTTTTTTCACCCACCTGCACGGCTGCACTGCATTCCCCTGTTCTGAAAACACGCATCAAAATTCAGAATCATCTCTCTCTCTCTCTCTAATTATTGTCTGAAACTGTTTTCCCGCTCCCCTTTTGTCACCGTCGGTCTCCCTCCCTCCCTCCCTCCCTCCCCGCCAGATCTTGCTTCGCCACTCCGCAAAATTTTCCACAACCACCGCCACCACCACCACCACCATTTCCTCCGTTCATGCCGGACGAACCGGCCGCGGCCCCCCACCTCGTACGTGTACACACACACGTCTCCCCCTCCCCTGCTCTGCTCCTCCACCCCCAACTCAGCAGCTGATCTGCTAGGCCGCGTGCCACACTGCCACCCCCCAACATTCCCCATCGCTGTGTCCTGCCCGCCCCGCCCAGCGGTGTCAATACCTGGCCGCACCCCGCCAGCCACCAACCCCCACACCAGCTCGTTCCCATATAGCCAGCCAGCCACCACCAGCAGCCTTTGCCTCCTCTGCTACTGTATAGGGAGAGAGTGTGTTGTAGTGTGTTGTGTTGCAGGGGAGGATCGGAAGAGGGGGAAAGACGGCAGCAATGGCGACCTCCTTCCAGGGGACGACCACCAAGTGCACCGCCTGCGACAAGACGGTGTACCTCGTCGACAAGCTCACCGCCGACAACCGCGTCTACCACAAGGCCTGCTTCCGCTGCCACCACTGCAAGGGCACCCTCAAGGTACTGCTGCCGCCTCCTCCTTACCCCCGGCCGCACTGAATTTCCGATTTGCAAAATTGGGTCGGTCCTTCAGTTCAAGTCTCTGCATTCAATCAAACTCTATGCAAATAGCCTCTCTAACCCAACTTCTCCAAGATTTGTATACGCGATAAGGCACTGAGGCTTACCGGGATTTCTCTCTGCTGCAGCTTGCCAACTACAACTCCTTCGAGGGGGTGCTCTACTGCAGGCCTCACTTCGACCAGCTCTTCAAGAGGACCGGGAGTCTCGACAAGAGCTTCGAAGGTATGGCGACGATGATCAGCCTGTTCCCTTGATTTCATCGCGCTATGCAGAGATCTGCTGGTTCTCGGGTCTGATTAATTAGCCTCTCATCTCATCACCTGCAAATGCTTCAGGGACTCCAAAGGTTGTCAAGCCAGAAAGAAATGTTGACAACGAGGTACGCAACAAGCTATTCCGATTTACAGAACAGAAGCATGTCAAGTAGTACAAAATATACTGCATTGCCTTTTTCAGTAAGTAAGGTACACACAAAAAACAGTAGGCGTTTGCAAATCACTCATCAGAATAGATGCAGAACAACTCCCCAAATCTGAAGTGATCCTGATACACAGTAGTGAGAGAGATATGCAGCTACTCAAAGCCTGATGCACGTATATGGATCTGAACACAGCAAGTCTAGCTCAACAATGGATCGTAGCAAGAAGGAAAACACTTATAAAATCACTAGATTAGCGTTGTAGGGCCTTAATGTTTCGTACATCCAGTTGGCACTACTCATATTTTGTTCTTTATCAACAAACTGGCACTTAGTTTTGCTCATCATGGTTGCATATTTTGGCAGAATGCTATTAAAGTCTCCAGCGTCTTTGCTGGCACCAGAGAGAAATGTGTTGGATGCAGCAAGACAGTCTATCCAATTGAGAGGGTACGATTCTATATTCTACTATCTCAATCATTTGTCTGTGTTTTCAATGTCCTTTAATTGACAACCTGTTACTGAATTCTCATTCATGATTTATACAAATATAATATTTCTGAGAATGAAAAAAATGTCAAAAGTTGTATCCATATAAATACAGCATTTGGTGCATTTCCAAGTTGGATGCTCAATTATTGATACTTGACAACGGTCACTGGATTCACATTTGTGAAGTACATAAATATGTGTTTGATGATAAATAAATAAATAAAAAGCCTGTCCATGAAGACAGCATTTTCCGCATTTCTATACTGGAAGCTCGATTGTTGAATAGTTTCTGCTGAAAAATAAGAAAAGGTGACAGGCATGTCGTACCTCTTGAGAGTTAATTTGCATGAATAACAGTATGCTGATTGCGACGCGCCCACTAATCCTTCAGGTTACTGTCAACAACACTATGTATCACAAGAGCTGCTTCAAGTGCTGCCATGGAGGATGCACCATCAGCCCTTCCAACTATATCGCGCACGAGGGGAAGCTCTACTGCAAGCACCACCACATCCAGCTGATCAAGGAGAAGGGGAACTTCAGCCAGCTCGAGAATGATCATGAGAAGACATCACAGGCTGGGTCGCTGGAGGATGAAGAAGCAGACTACTAATCTTTAAGAGCATTGTTCCAAAGATGAATAATGAATCTTCTTGCATTTGCTCCAGAGCACTATATCTTTCTGTGGCACGGTTCCATTTCAGTTTTACCGATGAAGGTCATGTGCATTCAGAGAACAATGATACATCGTCTTCTATCTGCATGTAAAACCTTGTTATATTTGAGTCAAAATATATCTACCTGGTTTCCCCATTTTCATTGCTTTGAAGATTCATTTCAGCATTTGCATATACAAAACCGAGAGCTGCAAATTCTTGATCCACCTTTTGTTTTAATGATATTTGGCTAAAGTATGCACAAGCACAACAGAAAACTAAACAAGTTCAAAAAAAGGGGGGAAAGAAGCAAACTCTGAACAAGCAAAACTGAGAGAACATCGATTACCTGGCACTGCATCAAAAGGAGAAGATACAGATCCAAACCGAGTTAATAATCATTACCTAATAGACCATACAACAAGGTACAATGCAAATAATTTCCAGAAGGTAGAGAAAAGTTTTGGTGCGGGTGTAAAGCAAGTCAACAAGTTCATTATTACAATTCAGAGCATTGCACGACACTGACTATCCATACAGTACCCAACAAGCACATCTTTTGAGTTTAATTGCCTAAATGAATCCAAAATTGGCACAGCCATCACATTTTATTGTTTCTGATAATATAACAAATGTATTATTTACAAAGGGTTCAGGATCCATGGGCGATATAATGAACCTGTCCCAAGAAATATAAAGCTGGAGGATCCAAGTTGGCACTAGTTTTCTAAGTGATGATGAATCATGACAGTCACTGCCCAGCCACTGAGATCCCCTGGCACCAGCTTGAATATCCTGGCAATTTCCTTCACTAACTGTCCCTAAGACCAACTAACATGACAATTGCCATCCATCAACCATTTTGATTTGTTTTCTTGCAAACAGGACAGTAACATTTATTGGGGAGCCCCTTAATTGGGCCGCACATCTAAGTTGGCATGTATACACAAATAATAAAGGGATAAAAGTAAGGAATTTGCCATACATAGTACCAAACTTTAAGCATGTTCTGGGACACCAATTACACCAGTGTACAGAACGAACGAATGATGTAGTACAGTAACAAAATACTGATAGATACCTATAAGGGAAGACTCAGTGCATAGTGTGGAAGCCATGCAAAATTTTATATTAAACATAAATGTTTTGGTAAGACTCGGTATTTAAATTACCATAAAATCGTAATATAATCAACTGATTTTAGGATGTGTTAAAAGTCACCAACTACAAACAGATTTTAGACCTTGATCTTGTTATGCCTATTTGTATGGAAATAAAAAGGTAGGACTATAAAACTATATAATAGATAAAGGCAAAAGTGCTGTACATCTTAATTTTGTATTGTTCTGAATCATGCGACAAATGATAAAGCCTGCGTCTTTTATGCACTAGAGCTGTCCTTAGCTGCATCCATTCTTGTTGCTTGAAGTCAAAAGTTGGCAGATGAGTTTACTATTTCTGCAGCAATATTACCAAATTGCAATAGCATTTCCTACAAGTAAAGCAGCGATCAATACAAGCAAGGGACTCATTTTGCTCACCTAATTTGATGTATAACAAATCATAAGCAACCATCAGTGTATTCAGGTTTCCATTAGATTTCGTGACAACAGATAGTAGCTTCTGCCGATCAGATTTCCACCTAGTGCAGAAATATAAAGGCCTTATTAGAAAGACATAAGATAATAATGCCATCCACATATGAAGTATGCAGGAAAAATCTGAACATGTGCAAATCATTGTACCACAACTGTACAAGATCAAAACTAGATGAAGTTACATGACAAGGATACGAAATATTTGGCCCTAAGCTACATATTTGAATAATGGAGAGACCAGACAATTATCTGCTAGCATTTTCCCCCAGAAACTTGAGGAATGATTGCACAGGAAAAGATGTTTTTCAGGACAATTAAATTGAATGAGCAACTTACTCTTTGGAAGATGCACCTACGATGAAGACAACAACAAAAAGAACAGTGCCACATGAGTAAATCAGTTGTGTTGATATACAGCTATGGAAGTGGCACTACCACTATTACCAGTGCATTTTTCAAGGCAGCAAAAGTATTTATGCAAGACAAAAGAAACTTCTTAAACACCAAAAGGAACTGGAACTTTTCGATTCTCAAGAGAGGACAATAGTAAATGTCAACGTAACAAACTTTCTATGATGGACGAGGACATTTGAAAGTTAGGAAATCACATAACATCTCTTTTATTACTAGATTGCGAAGTTGGCAACAAGGACATAGCATTCATCTATAAGGATGTACCAACTCCATTGAGGAAGTAACAGTTGCAATTTATTGAGATTCAATGAAGAAATGGTAATGTACATTGGTATTCTAGCAACAAGTACATGCCAGAAGGGACCAAGTTTTGACATGGGTATTCTAGCAACAATTACATGCCAGATGGTACCCGTATTCAGCGACTTGTCATCAAGAGTACAACAACTGGAGGCAACATGCCTCAACGCCAACTATTGAATTTCCCTAAAAGCACTGTACAAGGGGTTTGCTGGCAAAAGATTATGCGCCAGCAAGACCCGGATTTAATGTTAAGTATCAAGAATACAACCAGCTGAGGAGACATGCCTCAGATCTATAACTGAATTACTACCAACAAATCCAAACCCGAAGGTTCCATCCTCATATAGCCAAATCCTTCCAGAGACACTCCTTGCATCATCTAGGGGGGTCGATAGATGAGGATCAACCACATCATGACTGGAATTGATGCACAATATCCGAGAGATAACCCTGTTCTCAGTGCCTATGTTGTTGGAAGTGACACCTTGGATGTGATAGCGGTTACTATAATCATCCAGCTCTTGCTCAGAGAATGGTGGTTCAAGAAATGTAGTATCTGTCGTCCAAAAGACAGGCAAATAGCCAGAGCTTTGGCCCCTTGTATCACTAAATCGTCGACAAGTTACACCACCAATGTCATCGTAGGCGACAAGGTAAAATTCCAGAGTCCTATCCTCGCATATACCCTGGAGAACATGAAGGTTAACATAATATGCATGGAAAAGCTCAACTACTAAAACAAATAATGATACAAATCATAAAACAATGTATATAGTAATCCTCTAATAACTGGAAATAAAAAAAACTTATCTAAGTTAACAGGATTTTATGTGTATGGCAAAAGACTAGTTATCATCAGGAGGGTTCAATTGTTTTAAGAAACAAAAAAGAATGAACCACAGTAATTTAGGGTCAAGAGAACCACAGTAAGACTAAAGCACTACAGTACATGCTTCTGTCCTAATCAACAAAGGTCATAAAGCTGAGAATCAAGTTGCACGATGCATTATAAAACGGCATTCATCAAACCACAAGAGATACAACTTTGCATGCTGGTTGCTGGTAAACAAAACTTCATCTCATATACAATAGTTGCCATCGACTAGCCTAATTTGCAACAGCTCTGGTAACAGTAAAGGATTAGGACTCCACAAGAACACAAATCTTGTCAGCAAAAATTAAACCTCAGAAGATTTCAAAGCTGTCCATCACTGCTTGAGCATATAAGTTCAGCATAAAGATTATCAGGCAAAAGCTAGCAACGATACCAATAGTCAACTCTAAAGAAACAGCTTCATGCTCTCCTCAATGTTATTCACAAATCCATTCAATATTTCAACATCAACTCAAACTAATGCATTCAGTATTCAGTTCAATGTGCAACTGCTGTGGTGGTAATGTGTGCCAATCAATCTGTGAACTGCAGATCCTCTGCAGGGAGACTTGCTCCTCAACATTTACAAGGGTGCATGGTACTGATCCTTCATTCAATCCCACCCCAATGGTCGTAAGGTTCATGGAGCAAATCATGCAGTCCAGGACATCTCATTTATGGACAATTGCACAGACTAGCAATGACATTTCACGATCGCAAGCACGGAACAAGCATGATACTGGAACAATCAAACTCTGCAATGGAAACATCACTGCTCGGACATCGAGCAGCAACAAATTCGCAAGCTCTGCATAGAGGAGAAGCACCTTCCACAGGCCCTGGAGCGGGCGCGCATGGGTGGGCTCAGCATCCGCGATCCTGACGAAATGCTCGGGCTCCATGAAGCCTCCCCTCCTCCCATGCTTGCCCCTCTTCCTCCTCCCGGACCCGGGGCTCCTCCTGTTGGCGAAGTGCGCGTACATCTCCTCGGGCGGGGACCCGCTGACCATCTCCACCTCCTCCTCGTCCTCCCCCGCCGCCGCCGCCTCCACAACGATGTGGTTGTTGCCGACGAAATTGACGCAGACCGGGACGTCCCCAGCAGCCGCCGCCGCCACCGCGACCGTGTCCCCGGAGTCGGCGATGGAGAGCGTGACGAAGGGGGATTTGGCGACGCCACCGCCGCCGCGCGCGGAGGAGGATGGGGAGAGGAGGCACGCCGCGAGCGTGGCGCGCGGAGCCTCCGCCGCCCACTCGAACGCGGCGAGGGAGGGGGGTTGGGAGTGGGAGGCGGAGGCGGAGGTGGAGGAAGGGAGGCGGCGCCAGAGGCCGCGGAGGCGGCGGAGGCGGTGGAGGGAGCGGAGGAGCCTGCGGGCCGCGGCGGGGCAGGGGCGGGGACGGAGAGGGGAGGGGGCAGGGGAGGCCGAGGCGGAGCGCGAGGGCGGGCGGGAGGGACGGGGAGGACGCGGCGGACGCGAGGCGGCGGCAGGCGGAGGCGGCGGCGGCGGCGTCGGGCGGCGCGAGGAGCGCGAGGATGCAGAGGAGCGCGTCCTCCGGCAGGTCCTCCAGCGCCGTTCCCGGCCCCGCCGCCGCCGGTGAGGTCCCCATGGTGGCGGCGTTCCGATCTGGGGGGGAAGGGGGAGGTCGATGGCTCGAGGCGTGAGATCTCGACGCGTGCACGTTGGCAAATTCGAATGGGCGGTCGGTGACGCGTGCGTGACCGGAGAGAGCAAAGCGTGGAAGAAGAGAAGAGAGGAGCGAGCGAACCAGCGGCTGGGGAAGGGAACTGAAGGGAGGGGGGAGCAGCGGGTGGAATATTCGAGGTGAGGATTCCGTGGCGTTTTCGCGCGGGCGGGGGTGTGTGTGGAGCGTCACCGACGCGTGGGCCCGCGTGAGGCGGTGCGGGTGGCGTGGCCCGCTGGTCAGTGGGGTTGGGTGGATGTTTCGTGGGAGGAAGGGGAAGGCGCCTGCGTGCCGTGGTGCAGCATTCTCTGACCGCTGGTCCGGAGAGGAAGGGAGTGGGGCCCGTTTAGCAGAGGAATGGAGAGAGTTGGACGGCGATGCGCGTCACGTGACGTGGCGCGTGCCGGCCGCGTGCTTCGGCATCGTGTGGCTAGAAGTCGGCAGCAGGTCACGTGGGGATCCTATGGGTGTGACTGGTTGGGTGCATCATTTTTCCCAACCAGGCTCTTGAGACACAGGCTGAGTTGAGCCAAAATTACAAAAGCATCTGTTCGGTTGCATGCATTAGTTGATCCAGGCATCAGCTCAAGCACCAAACCAATCACCCCAAGCACCAAACCAATCACCCGTAAAAACAAAGATTATGCATGCATAAAAAGTGAAGTGGTCAATTTGGCCCACATTTAAGTAGTGCTTTGAGCACCGCGCTGGCCTGGCTCTAGAGAAACGGACGACTCCTGCGTTTCTACGTGGCCTGGCGGAAGGCGCTTTGGGGTTCGTGTAATCCTGGCTGAGAAGATTGATGCAGATAACCTATAAAGTGAAAGATGTTGCATGCCGCGAGCCTGGGCAAGTTTGAGCCAGGCAACCAATCAGCCCCTATATGACTTTCGGAAGGTGGATAGCCATGCGAACTTACAGCCCACCACGGCCCACTAAACTTCTTCTTCTTCCTCCCACCCGCCGCCTCCGACCACCACCCTCGCCGCCTCCTCCACCAACCCCGGTCGGCGGGCCGCCCGCCGCCGCGCGCGTACCCCCCACCCTCCCCCGCCGCCCCCTACCCCGCCCTTCCTAACCGGCGCGTCTCGCCGCCCCGTCGCCGGTCGGCCGGCCCCCACCGGCCGTCCCGGCCCCGCCGGGCGGCGGCGCTGCCCGCGCGCCGCGCCTCCGCCGCCGCCGAGCCGCCTCCACCGCCGGTCTTCCGGGCCGCCCCCGACCCCCTCTCATTTCTGGGTCCGCCGGAGACCCAGACCCCTGAACCCTAGATCCACCACCGCCGCCGTCGGGCTCCGCCGCCTCCACCATCCAGAAACCTGAAACCCTAACCTCCCGGCCGGCCGACCTCCCACCCCCGCCGCCCTCGACCACCGCCGGCGGCGGCCCAGCGGCGAGGGCGCCGCCGGCCCCTCCCGCCCACCATCCACCCCCGCCGCCGGCCGACCCCGACCCGCCCTCGTCGTCGCGGCGGCGTCGCAAGAAAGAGAGGAGGGAGGCGAGATGGAAGGGAAGGAGATCGTGCGGCTCTGGTAAGCCGCACGAATCTCAAACATCGGAAGGTGGCGGGCCTTCCCACCTTCCGGAAGTTATATAGGATTTGTTGGTCACGGCTAGGCAATGCAACTTTCGATTGGCCATTGTTCACAAAACGGCCTAGACACGATTATCGATATTTTGTTTTGGGAGCAATGCAATTTTAAGAAGTTTCCTTTGTCACGTTGAGTAGTAGAAACATTCTTGTGTTTTTGTTCCCTCCACGTTTCTAAAGTTGAAGGAGTGATGATGGAGTTGAACTTTCTTATAAAAGGAGTTTAGTCATTCCGTTTCTTCATCATGTCACCTATCCACATTTGACACCGAGCCGTTTATTGGTTCTACATGAGAAGAGTTTGAGTTACTCTCCTCAAGTATATCTAAAACCTAAATAACTTTATAGTAAACTATTTTTGATTTAGTTTACTCCCTAACTATGTCATTTTGTGTAATTTACCCATTAATACAATTTCTATTCGCCCATTTGTCCATACACAAGTGAAGTCTTAAGTTAAAATTTTGCGCGATGACAGTAGACATCACAACACAAGTTAGAAAAACACCAGCACTAATTATTAATCCCTTTTATGATAGGGTAGGACATTTAATGATAAATACAGGCTTACGGTATAAAAATGTTAATATATTTTTGACATACATTATAATATAATCCACTACCACTCTTTTCAAAATTTTAAAATTAAATTCTTGTGTATGGGGAAATAAAAATAAATAAATTGTATTTATGGGTAAAAGTGAATCAAATGACATAGTTTAGGTAGTGAATTGAAAGGAAAATGTTTATAGGGTTATCATACTTTGGTTACACCTTACACTTGAAGGGAGCATTATTTTTATTTATAGAATAGGAGGAGAACAATTAATCTGAACTTTTTCCTTCTACTTATGTGGTTTGCCTGATTGGTGTGCGGAAAAATTATTGTGCTTTTCCTTTAAAACTCTTATTCGTGCATTCCACAGATCTGCGGCCTGTTCGTTTCGCTGGTGGCTGATGGTAGTCTTTGGTTTGTTCCGAGAGAAAAGTCTTCTTGGCCCGTTCTTTGGTGGGCTTGGTTTGTTGTGAGAGAATAGTACTGTTGGCTGGTGGCTGATAAGCCAAGCGAACAGGGTGATGATGCCTTGAATAGTGATAGGTCTTCCGCTCTTTCCAATCAACGGCTTAGGCCTAAGAAGGCACATGTGCCTTTAATTTATAGGACGATACATGGGATTATCAGCACATGACCGATTGTTACATGAATTCTTGTAGCATACTACCTTCGTATCAAATTTCACGATATTTATCTATTCATCTTTTTCAAAAAAATATGTAAATAGTTTTTTGTTTGTTTTTGGGTTACTGCACCAATCAGAGATATCTCAACTGCGACTTATCTTTTCGTACATTTACATTACATTTTTAAATAAGAAAAATGGTCAAATGTTGTGGAGTGAAAATCAACATTGACAAATACAGATGGAGTATACGATAAACTACCAGAGCCATCCGGACTGGAAGATGCAGCTAATACAATTGTGATTAGCACAATAAAAGTACTTTTTAAAACAAATCATTTTGATCTTTTATAATTTTGAAAGCTGATTTTAAGAGTTTCAAAGCTCGACAACTTGCAAGTTGAGAATGACAGACTTTCATGTTCGAATGAAGCATATGACTACACTTTATTTTTTTCGAGAAAAGAGGGGACATCCAAATATCTGATATGTGACATAGCGGTGCTCCTGCTCCTTTTTTTCAAAAAATATCCGAGATGAAGTTCTCATTGGATTCTAATAATATGAACAGATTGATATTGTAGTAAACCTAAATTAGTTTTGGAACTGTTGGTATGTTTCAATTTACTACCTAAACTATAGTGAACTGAAACATATCAACAATTACAAATCTGTAGTTTAGATAAACCGAGAATTTTGTATATCGTAGAGTAAATCTACAGTAGTATTTGACAGACAAAAACATGCCAACAGTTCCAAAATTAAAACCTAGTTGGTCAGTAGCACACATACATACTACTAAAGAATGTTCTGATCATCTCACATGCTTGACAGTTGATACTGATTCTCCTTGTAGTTAAAGAAGGGCCCAAGAAGGGTCTAAAACTAAAAGTTTCACTGCTATCCTGCAAATCTTGGCCATTCTGACCCTTCGTCCTTTTCACCGTGATGTAACCTGCTGCCTATAGCTCACGCATGTGCAGTAGAATGCCATTTCCCCAGTAGTTCCTGCAATTGTTTACTGTGTACTGAAGGTTTTTTCACAGCGTTCGGACAATGCCATCAGGTTGGATCGTAGCATATGCATGTGCAGCATCAGATCTGTCGGTTCAGGGAATTTTGACAGCCCAGCACTGACCACAAGGTAGTAATTGAAAACGGAACAGAGATGACAGCTATATAGGGCGCCAACGACTGAAGCAAAGGTTTGGTGATTAGTTCTCCTAATGCTATTGCTTGTTCGTGCTGTGTTGCGTGTGTTTTGCGACGACTAACCTTAATCTCTTGCTTAATAATTCTCCACCTATCCATTCCTGATATGATTTCTTTAATTTCCCCAAAGAAACAGCGTTTATATAGATCATTTCATACGCCATCAGCGTAACAAAACCAACAGCAATAAAGAAAACTCTATCTGATCTTGCCCTTTGGTTTCTTGTAAGAAACCGTGCATCATCGGCATTCGGCAGTGCTCGGCTGTACACTCCATGGAAATAAACCAAATCCTGCAACAAGAAAGTCGTAAACATATACAAATAGTACTTCATGAGAACAGAAAAGGAACACATGGGACAGATTTTAAATTTCTCCTCACTCTTGAACACACATGGGAGTATGGGACAAGCAATTTCAATTTTCAACCACTTCCCCGGGCCTCTCTCCCTTTCAATTCTCACATCAACACACAACCCCATATGGGAATCTTATTGGCATCTACGTGGAGGGATCAACTACTTCAAATTGGAATATTACTAGTATATGGCCTCAAATGAAAGATCCCAATTGCTTTTGCACTCCTTGTCTTGCTTCAAGCACAGGGGAGAGAGAGAGAGAGAGAGAGAGAGAGAGAGAGAGAGAGAGAGAGAGAGAGAGAGAGAGAGAGAGAGAGAGAGAGAGAGAGAGAGAGATGGATATATATATAAAGAGAGGCAGATACGTCCACTTCTCCACACACAAAACTTCCATCTCTCTCTACGCCATTGCACAAGCCAACTACCATTGCCAGCCAGCATAGCAGCTTCCTTCTGAAGTTCTGATGCATGGTTCCTTGTCTTGACGAGCTACACAAAACCACATTGCTGTGGCCTTAATTATGTGCAAGAGAAAAGCCCGACGAGGGCCACTGCTCCAGTCATCAGGCCTGCAACCAAGAGGTGCAGGAGAGCTTGGGGGCCGAGGAACTTCACCTATGGCTTCTTCTCCTACCACTACTTCTTCTTCCTGCATACCTTGGATGAATAATGGCGGCGCCGGTGACGAGAAGAAGAGCAGCAAGCAGAAGTGCGAGCTCATCGGGTACGAGGCGCTGCCGGAGTGGCTCAAGGACAACGAGTTCATCCACGGCTACTACCGGTGCGAGTGGCCGATGAAGGAGACCATCCTCAGCATCTTCTCCATCCACAACGAGACCCTCAACGTTTGGTCGTAAGTCCCTTCCTCTCATGATCGATCTCCAACTCTTAAAGTCCTGATCTTCTTCAGAGTTCAGACACTATGTGATTCATTACTGCACTTACCTGCCTGACATTGACTGATGACTGTTATTCTATTCCTGCAGGCATTTGATAGGCTTCCTGCTGTTCTTGTGCCTGACAATCTTCACGGCAACGGTGATCCCAAGGGACGGCGGCGACAGCAGCAGCAGTAGCAGCAGGGCCGCTGCGTGCTGGGGAGATCTGGTGGAGATGGCCAACATGACAGTGGCGCTGAGGCACGAGGCGCTCGCAGCGTGTTTCCTGCTGCCACCATCTGCGGCTGCTGTAGAGGCTGGTTTGTTGCCTGAAGATGGTCAGCAGATCCCAACGAGCTGTCCACCCAACACATCCTCCTCTCATGCTCACCATGGCATCCAGATCCAGGTACTGATGGTTAGATTTCTATCATTTCTTTGTTTGCATTGCTTGTGCCCAAAATTTTTAAATTTTGACCGTCAATTCAATATGATTTTTTTTAAAAAAAAGCCCAACTGATGACTGAACTTTGTATTAAGTGGTAGGATTATTATTAGATTCGTCCTGAAAAGCATTTGCTCAATACTTCAATGTTGCTAACATATACGTGCTTTATATAAAAAGTGTTCAAAGTGGTGTTCTGGTTTGGTTAATGATTTCTAAATTAAAACCATACTTTTTTATAGTGGTAGGAGGAAGTAGTTATATGCTCGTTAATAGTCTTAGACTTTGACCTTTATTATAGGTTGTGGCAAAAGGAGTAGACTGTCAGTGTCATGTGATTATGTGCTCTAGTTGATGGTGGGCTTGTCAGGGTGGTACTGCTTTCAGGTAGGTGGCCTCCATATATTAACTTCTGGGGTTAGTTGGCATGTTTTAATGGGCTGCTGGCTGCTAGCTGCTAGCAGGCTTGCATCTCCATTGCATTTACACACAGCAATGTCAGCAAGTCCTTTTTTTGCTTTACTCCAACCAATATAATCTTTCATGTTTGTGCCAGCCAGAGTGTTAAAGGCTATGATAGTACTAAAACAGTTGTGAGTCATGGCAACAGAAAATTGAAATTAGTTGGGTGATGAACCAGCTGGAATTTGCACAAACTGGGAGTGATTGATGCATACATTCAACGGTCTCCAGTGGAGTAGTGCAACTGTAGCTGATTTTCTGTTGATTGTGACGGGAAACAACCAAAATTGGGTTACATACAAGCCTTGATCTGTTGTGGTCAACCGTAGCATTATAGCCATGATAGCTGCTTAAATTGATGCGTGCAAAGGCCGTGCATTGAGACAGCAACACTTGCTATTTGCTTTTGAGAGTTTGTGTTTGCAACCGATTTCTCTTCCGACCGCGTCCCAATCCTGATTTCGGTCTAACAACAAATAAGGCAACAACATATATGCATGGATGCCCAGTACCTTCTGGATCTCTGTTTTGGGAATTCATACAGAAGGGCAGGCAGACCTGCAAACAAGAGTAAATTGGGTGTTTCACCTGACACGGCCGGACCACAAATCCATTAATTGTACTGTAGCAAATCAAGTGTGCGTTTCAGGCTTTACAAAAAGATACTAGCATCATGTTTTAACTAACAAGGAGTAGATGAAATCCATGTTTTCATCCAATGTCCTTTGCTGTAGTAAACAAACCCAGCGATAAAAACTTCAGTCCCTCTTGTACAATTCATTCTTACCGTTTTATGCCCTTTACTGTAGTAAATCCGACAATGACAGCGTCTGCAGGATACTAACGGTACAACCACGGACGCACTCGCCGGCGCCGGCACCGACGGCACCCCCGGCGGCGAGCCCGTGACGCGGTGGCCACTGTTCGCGTACCTGGCCGGCGCGATGGTGTGCCTGCTAACGAGCAGCGCGTGCCACCTGATCCTGTGCCACTCGGAGCGCACGGCGTACGTGACGCTCCGCCTCGACTACGCCGGCATCACCGCCCTCATCGTCACCTCCTTCTACCCGCTCGCCTACTACTCCTTCCTCTGCAACCCGGCGCTGCAGCGCCTCTACATGGGCTCCATCACGGCGCTGGGCGCCGCCGCGGCGACGGTGTCGCTGGTGCCGGCGTTCCAGGCGCCCGAGCTCCGGCCGCTCCGGGCGGCGCTCTTCACCTGCATGGGCGCGTCGGGGGTGGTGCCCATCGCGCACAAGCTCGTGCTCTACGGCGGCACGGCGCCGGGGGCCGTGGCGTCGGCGGGCTACGAGGCGCTCATGGGCGCGCTCTACGGGCTCGGCGTCGTGGTGTACGCGGCGCGGGTGCCCGAGCGGTGGGCGCCCGGGAGGTTCGACCTCGTCGGGCACAGCCACCAGCTGTTCCACCTCTTCGTCGTCGCCGGCGCGTACGCGCACTACCTCGCCGGAGTCGAGTACCTCAAGTGGAGGGACGTCGACAAGTGCTAGTAATAACTGGCCGGCCGCCGCGCCGGTGACGGCGCCACCGGCGGCGTGGCGCCGTGCGCGCACGTACGTGCACGTGCTGAGTCAGCAACAAGAGGCCGCCTCAACGAATTAATTTGTGAGCGGATGACAGGTGGGTCCGCCTGGTGCATGTCAAGTCGCAAAATTTAGGTGGAATGTTGGGAAGGGAAGATGTCAAATGCTCGTCCTACTGATGTATGGGGCGTATACAATGGTAGGTTAATAGTAGATATTACGTGAGACGATTCTTTGTTGTGCACTGATTGAGATCAATGTGGTAAACAAATTATTACTACTCATATATCTCGTTGTGTCTATCTTTAACATCAAGCAATCGGAGTAAAAAGAAGAAGGCAATGAATCTAGCTCTTCTAAAAAAGAGCATCAATCTGCGCTAAAAGAAGGAGCATTAATCCGCAATTAGGGCACGAAATTTAAAATAACCGTCGATCAGTCGCCCTTTCGGTCATCAATGTGCTGCAAATGAGTCTTGGAATTGAAGCCAATGTGTCTCCTGGTAAAGTATATATTTTGTGACTAGTTTGATGTTGTATATGTTGTTACTTTTATCTACAAACTTTACCAAATTTATACAGGTTTGATGGATACTCCCTCCGGTTACAAACTTTACCAAATTTATACAGGTTTGATGGATACTCCCTCCGGTTTGGTAAAGGAAGACGTTTAGGATAGCGACACGGTCTCCAAAGTGCAACTTTAACTTCCTATTTTTACAAAAAATAATTATTAAAAACTACCATATGTATACTATGAAAGTATTTTACAAGACAAATCTACTCATGTAGTTTTCACATTTCCAAACTCAACAACTTAAAAGTTATTTATGATTTATATTCCCAATGTTTGACTCAAATATTGTCCAAAACGTCTTCTTTTACCAATCTGGAGGGAGTACTTTTGGAACTAAACACCTTGAAATTTAGGGATGGATAAAGTGAGTGCCATCTAAGAGCAACTCCAAGAGCCTCTCTAAAAATCACTAGCTAAAATCCTGATTTGGCTAGTATGTAAAATGAAATAGCTAGCAAAAAGTTGGTGAAATCCAATAGACTCACTAAAATCAACTCTCCATATGCTCCACCGCTAGTGGGTCCCGCCTGCCATACTCATATACGAGGGGATAGCTAGTGGGACTGGCTAGCCAAAGATGACTAGCGAAGTCTCCGGTTTAGCTAGCGGAGGATAGCGAGGGCAAGTTTAGCTAGTCTGTTGGATTGAGTTTTTGGACAAGTTTTTATTTTTTAGCTAGTTAAGCCAAGATAGCTAGTCTCTTAGAGTTGCTCTAAGACCAATCATTTATAAATGCGCATGGAAGTAAGATAGGATTGACAGGCTATGTGAGGAATGTACGACTTGGTTGGACTCACTTGTGGTGCAGCCATGTAAATGATTCTGTTATTGGGCCTATGCGAACACATCGCTACAACAACAACACATATAACCGGACTAAGGGCCCTTTTTTTATTATTAGAGATTGTTCCATATCCAATGTCAAGGAGGCACCTAGTAAACAAACTCTTTCAACTCTAGAAGGGGCGGATCTAGCATTTTGTGGGTAGGGGGTGCTCATTTTCTTCTTTCTTCTCCTTCTTCTTCTTCATACTCCTCCTCCTTTCCTCCTCTTTACTCATGGATGAAAAATGTGTGTGTGTGTGGGCGAGGGGGGGGGGGGGCGTTGTGGGGGCTCCAATGGAGTGCATGGGGGTGGGGGGCTCCAGTCCCCATGCTGGATTCGCCACTGACTCCGGATGAGTATAGGGAGAGGGCTATTCATCTCGGCCACCGCAACCGAATTTTGCTTCAGCCTTAAAATCCTGAGCTATCTCCATCGCTTCAGTGTGGTGTGTTGTGGTGGTTGTCTGCCCGTCTGTGGCATTGGTTTCACTAGTCATGTGTTGCATTATCGTGCCAATGTACTACTACCAAGCTGAAAACCCTAAATTATTCATATGTTTCTACTTGCTTTGTTCCAATTTGTAGATCATTTTAGTTGTTACATATAGATTTTGTTATAAATCTAGATATGGTACATTTATTTGGAATAATTGGATCTATACCATCGAAAGATCCAAAAGTTAGGTATATACCATTGACCCCACATGTCATTGAATCATGTGAACCCCACATGTCATTGACTTGCAATGGTATATATCCATTTATTTTGTTTTGAAAAAATAGATATAAAGTTCACTCTATTTTTAGTGACTTATGAGGTAAAAATAGATGCCTAACCATTATGTGCATAAGCACGGAAGGGGTTCTATACATCTTGTTCAATATTTTTTATAACATAAAGTTTAAAGCCTATTACAACACCACCTCCTCCTAAGCCAGCATATTTCAGGGATGTTGATTTTTTCATGTTGGTTGACCTTTTTGTCTTTTTTCCTAATGCATATTTTAGTTCCGGGGATGATGTGTGAATCACTTAGTTCTTTTGTTCTAATAGACCTTTTTTGTGTGACTTAATTCACCAATTCCATGTTGCAAGGCATTAAACTCTATTTTCTCTTTTATCTTCTAATTTTCTATTTTTAATTTTTTATTAACCTACTATATTTATAGTTTTGTGCGTTCAACAATTTGAATGACTCGACTCACAATGTTTAAAATTCTATTCAACAATCTGAAAAAACCAGTTTGACATTTATTTGAAAAATGTTGAACAATATATAATAACTAATCGACATTAAAAATATTAGGTTCAACATTCTTTAAAACCTAGTTCATCATTTATTTTTTAAAGGCTATTGAAGCAATATTTATTTTATAATTGTGTGCTTTCAATATTAGGGATGACTAGACTCAATAATTTTTAAAATCCTATTTAACAATGAAAAAACTAATTCAACATTAATATGAAAATTTTAATGTTATATAATTACTAAATAACATTTCAAAATAATAGTTTCAACATCTCTTTAATGCTAGCTCAACGTTTTCATGTAAATGTAGAAGCAACATTTTATTGTAGTTATGTGTATTCAACATTTTGGATGATTGTGTCGGGCATACACCCCAGGTACCACAAGGAAGGAAGCAGACAAACTCCTAGTAGAATTACCCTGTACTCCTACTAGGACTCGTGCCATGTAATCCTACTAGGACTCCTACCTTGTAACCGACTAGGTTCCCGCCCCCTGGACTATATAAAGGAGGGCCGGGTACCTAGCCGATCATCCACAATCCCTCCGGGGAACAACACCCAAGCGCAGGGCGCAATACTACTCCAAACAGGACGTAGGGTAGCTACTCCGGCTACCCAAACCTGTATAAATCTCGTGTCTTGTGTCCTCGCGCGTACCTTCGGGTTCCAGATCATGGCGATCCCCACCTTCTACCTTGCTGCGGGTACCTCCCATGGAGGTCGAGAGGTTTAAACACCGACAGCTGGCGCCCACCGTGGGGCCATCGTCATGATCATTAGCGAATTCGAAGGACCTTCTCTTCAAAATTAATCTACCGCGGCTGCCTGTCCTTCAGCAACCGGCCAAAACGACGACTTGTCGAATCCGAGCAGAAGACCAACTCGACGTGTTGCTGCAATGAAGGCAAGACAACAAGGCAATTCCAGTCTGTTCCGCAGTCCAATTTTTCTGGCTCCGGACAAACAACGCCGATTTCGAGTCAAATTTTTTAAGAGACCAAGACCGAGGTGGAATTTGTTTTTCTTTTCTCGGGGTCGAGTGCTGTGAAGTCCGGATGCGCATCTTCTCCCATGAGTTGTAAAAGCTGAAGCGAATGGGGGTGCCAGGCACTAATCAAGACAGAGCTGCAACGCCTTTGCTTCCTTCGGAAAATCAATTTCCTAGAAACTACTACACGTACATGAAGAGGCGCACCAGGAGACTTCAAGACCCTTGCTTGCAGCACATGTGAAGACGTACGTGAGCACACCTACTTCATCTACTCGAGTACAACTACACATTGCACCGCAACTACTCGTCATCCAGCCACACGAGCTCTATATCAACCTTGCCGTGCGCTGCGACTACTCGCCACCCGGCTGCATGGGCTCTACGTCAACCTCGTCGTGCGCCGCGAGTACTCGTCTCCCGGCCACAGCGGCTCTACATCGACTACGCCGTACGCCGCCGCGACGTCGTCTTCAGGGTGTACGACTACCTCGACTAGTCTCAACCAGAAAACTAGTCGAGGACGGCTCCCGCGACATCAACAACTAGTCGGATCCACCTCCGACTAGTCAACTTCAGCTCCAACCGTCGTGACTCCATCTCTGACCGCCACGGCTTCATCGACACTCCGAATCAAGCTAAGTCACTTATTTCAATAATTATTTCTTCTTCGGCTTGTTTTCCGCATACAGGAACCAACGCTGAAGACTACTTCGTGTACGCCTCTCAACGGCTACCTGCCAGCAGAGCTACACCGTGCCAGCTATTCCTTGGGGACTGTTGACTGACTGTCACAGGCTTGGTACACCAAATTAGGAGGCTCTTACCACGATGTTTCGTGTACTGAGTGCTGGAGGCGCACAACGGCTACACCCTGAGGCGGCACTGCGCAATCCTGCTCTCCGCCATGCGGAACAACGAGCAATCGCGCTCTCTCTTGTCGCCATGTCGACTACCTTCGTCTACCTCTTAATGGTCTCGCTACAGTAGCACACGCCTTGATCCGCGCAAAGCCTCGGCTCTCCTGTCATGCCTCCACGCCCCCAGCGGCTATGGCTAAACAGCGACCACAGAGACTGGGCGCTAAACTGCATCAGGCTAACTACTCGACGCCTAACGACCACAACAAGAGCATGACAGATGACATTTACATCTATATTCATATTTGTATTTGTATTTGTCATTTGTAGATTCAATTTCTACAAAAATGCTACATAATGTACGCATCTCTACTTTCAGGTCAAGCTTCGGCGACGACTTCCAGTACGCTCCGCGTACCTCCACCGGCGCGGATAGTTCCCAAACTCGGGGGCTACGCACCAAATTACTACTCGATGACAACTCGAGTAGTTCCGCTAGCTCTCTAGCTCGGGGGCTCAGCACCAACAACTACTCGACGTGGCTCCTACGGCTCACCTGGCGATAAGCTCGGGGGCTAAACGCTACAAGATTACTCAAATGATGACTTCCGCAAACACTGAAGACCCTCAGACTGATTCTTCAATCGTTCCAAGGCTCAGGGGCTACTAGGCTACACTCATCAGTTGATTTTTTCAAGACGGAAGCAGAATTAAGATTGACCCTCAGCCAGAGTCTACAACTCAACCTAAGTCTCGGGGGCTACTCCATATGGAGTGCGATTTTGCAATCGCACTTCCATATAAATCTCGACTTCAAGACAAATGAGCTGGACCATCCAGCCTCGCGGCAGTTCAAGTACTATTGAAGACTTCTCCAAGCAGTACTCGAGGACACTCAAGAACTACTCGAAGAGGCTTCAAGACTACTCGAACTACTACTCTCGACTCCAACGTGCTCGGGGGCTTGTCGGGCATACACCCCGGGTACCGCAAGGAAGGAAGCAGACAGACTCCTAGTAGAATTACCCTGTACTCCTACTAGGACTCGTGACATGTAATCCTACTAGGACTCCTACCTTGTAACCGACTAGGTTCCCGCCCCCTGGACTATATAAAGGAGGGCCGGGTACCTAGCCGATCATCCACAATCCCTCCGGGGAACAACACCCAAGCGCAGGGCGCAATACTACTCCAAACAGGACGTAGGGTAGCTACTCTGGCTACCCGAACCTGTATAAATCTCGTGTCTTGTGTCCTCGCGCGTACCTTCGGGTTCCAGATCATGGCGATCCCCACCTTCTACCTTGCTGCGGGTACCTCCCATGGAGGTCGAGAGGTTTAAACACCGACAGATTGGACTCAACAATTTTTAATTTTTGTTTAACAAATTGAAAAAAACTAATTAAAATGTTGAAATATTGTGTTACAAATGTTCAAATGATTGATTAAACGTGTTGAAATGTTATATTAAAAATTATTGGGTTATTAGACATGTTGGCCATTTGTTAATAACTCCAATGATACATATATTGGTACTCGTATGTTACAGTTGTTCTAACAAATGTTATGATCCAAACAGTCTTAAAGAATTAAATAGTTTAGGAGATAAATGCATTTGAATAAGAAATACAAACTTAAATCAACGTCCGTGCAAACTCACCATTCCACCCAACAACATGTTATTACATGGAAATGAGCACCATCGTGATGTGATCGGAATTCTGCTATGCGTGTGTTCCATGCTGCCTACCGACCCGAATGCATGTGTAATTCTCTCAGTTGTTCATAAGTCTTAACACAAATCTCCAACATTCGAAGGTGGGCACCGCCCTTCACGGCCGGCCGGTCGAGCTCGGGGCCCCGACGACCATTGGCACTCCCAGAGGCGGTGCCATGTTGTGTTGTTGGGGGGAAAAATCACAGCACGTTTGGAAGTTGATATTCAAGGTTGGAATCAGAAATTGGCATTGGAGAGCCCCTAATTCAGTCGTTTGAACGCGCTTGGCATTCACGCACGGAAACACGCTCAAATGTCGAGTGATATTGACCCTACTTGCGCGAGCCCGCCTACAATTCGGAGGCCTCTGGCCTCGTATTGCTCTGAATCATCTCCCCGTGTACCCATTCGTTTTCCTTGTGAAAAAGGATGCCAACACGGGAGATGCGAAACGACGACCAAGAGGCCGCCGCCGCCGCCCCCTTCTTATGCTGCCTCTTCCTCCATCCGGCGCGACACTCCTCCTCCTCCTGTCTGGCGTGGCCTCCTCTTCCTCCTGTTCGGTGTGACACCCCTCATTTTCCTCCCATTCGGCGAGGCACGGGCTGTGTCGGTGCGGAATATGGTCCCGACACTAACCAGTAGATAGCGCCTAGGTCTCTCCCTCAATGGTCGATGCCAAGCAACAAATGACACAAGATTTTATCCTGGTTCCGGCCGAGGGGGCCGTACGTCCAGCAGGGGCGTGCTCGTGGCACTATATTGCTCAGCACCGGGGGTGCTTGTAGTGGGGCAAGTACAAGCAAGGCGGGAGAGGAAGCGTGGCTTCCAAGTCCCTGGGAGAGTGGCTGAAAATGTTGTGGGAGAATAAGAGAGTGAATGCACGGAGGGTTGTGTTCGACTGTGTTCGTTCCTCCGAACCTGTTCCCCCCGCGGGCCGGGGCTCGCCTCCCCCCTTTTATAAGCCAAGGGGGGCGACGGGTTACATGCACGCCGCGCTACCTAGCTACGTGAGGGAGCACGTCGCGCTACGGTGTAGAGTGGGCGGCCGTCCGGACGATCTTCGCTGCGATCCGGCCATGATGGCCTACCCCGTACCCGAACAAGGGCGGTTCGAGGGTAGGGGGGCGGCAGATGGTGATGGCGTCCTCTGATAGGCTTCGAGGGAGGTGCTGATGATGGCTGGTACGGGGCACAGGAGCGGGCAGAACGGCGTTCCTTCCCAATGCGCTCCGCGGCAGCGGAGTGGTTGCTGCAGTGCCCAGGCGTGCGTCTGCGGTGTCGGGCGTGCGCCTGCACGCGTGGGTACGGCGGCCGCGCGCGTTGCGGTGGCCGGGATGGCCATCCACCGGCCTAGCGCCCCTCACCCAACTCCGGGGTCACGGGAAAGCGAAATCGAGGGTGCGCCCGCCCCTTTTCGAGGGTCGGGCGCGTTAGCCGTACAAGAGTGGGCGCACGCGTGTCACGGATCCGACACCGGCCGTACCGCATAGTCCATCCCACGCGGGCGGGGATGGGCTCCTCCCTCGGGGAGTTGGTGCGGCGGCACCGGGCGTGAGCCCCGGGCGCATGATGGCGCCGTCCCCGCGGCGTCGGGCGTTAAATGCCCAAGTACGGGGCCGGCGCACGCGTGCGGAGCGCCCGTGAGCGTGGCGGGCCCCGCCCGAGGGCGGGGGCGGACCCTCGAGCGAGACGGGACTCGCTCGAGGGGGGAGCGAGCCCTCGAGCGGGCGGGACCGCTCGAGGGAAGGGTCGCCCCTCGAACGGGGCGAGTCCGTTCGAGGAGGGGGTTGCCCCTCGAACGGGGCGGAGCCCGCTCGAGGAGGGAGCGTGCCCTCGAGCGAGGCGGAGCCCGCTCGAGGGGTCTTCTAGACGGGCCGTCTTGGTGGGCCTCCGAGTCCCGCCGCATGGGCCATGTCCCGCACGGTTAGTTTCCCCGCATGGTTAGGCTTAGCGTGTTTCGATGCGGGGATTTAAGTGAGGGTTCCCCCATTGTTTATGGGGACCCCTAGGGCGGTCCCCGACGCAGCCCCCGAGCATCCGCGGGTTTGCCATTGAGGCTCCCGCGGATGCGCGGGAACCTACGATAGGACGTTCTTCCCTCCTTGTTTGCGAACGCTTCCGTGGGGCCGCGTCGGGCGGACCCGCGGGTCTAGCCCCCGAAGCCCTGCAGGAGTATGGGTTCTCCTGCAGGGGTTAACCGTGAGAACTTTGGTCAGAAAGGCGTGGCACATATGCCAACCGGCATCGGCGGTGTTTCAGCCGGCCGGGGGGTGCACGCTCCCCTGTCACTGTCTCCGGCGGGTGCAATCTCAAGGAGGTGTAGCCGTGCGTCAAGCCCCCGAGCCTTGGCCTGTTCGAGGCGATCGGGTCGAGCCTGACGACTTGTTTTTTAACGCGCCCTCGCCGTCCCTCCGCGGGACGGAGGGTGAGGTTTCCACGACTCCCATCGAGCGGGTCGCGAATCGCGGATTCCTCATCGAGCTGCTAGCGGGTGGTTCAAGTGGACGTCCATGCCCCGTTCGATAAGGGTAGGCTGCGCGGTCCGAGACACGTCCATGGAAGCGCTTGCGTGGGTTTGCTAGGTGGGGCTCGGTCCCGTTCGCTAGGGACCGAGGGCGCGGAAGCTCTCCCTCGGTGGGATCCCCCCGCTAGCCGCCCCCGCCGGCTCTCGAACACGACATGTGGGGCACCCTCGAGCCGACGGGCTCGAGGAACGGCTCGTATGCGCGTGCCCTCGTCGTCCCTAACTCGTGTGATCCGAGGGCGCCCGTTCGAACCCGTCGAGGGTCGGGCTTCGAACCTCGATCGCAAGGCCGTGCGGGGCCGTGCCTGGACAGCCCCGTCTTTTCACGTTTGCGGCCGTCGAGGGGTCTGGGCGTGCCGACCCTCGAGGTGCTTGTTGGCAGCACGGCGCGGCATGAGTGCTTTCGGTGTCGCTCTATTTCAAGCGTGACCTGGGCGATCCTCTTACGCGCGTGCCTTCTTTTAGAGGGTTGACATTGTCTCGAGCTGAGGGTCATGCCGCTCGAGGGTTTTTTACGTGGCATGGGTGCCCGCGGTTGCCTGCTCTACATCGAGCAGGTCCCGGGCGACCTTCTCACGCTGACATCCCATCGAGGGTCGCCTTTGTTTCGAGTCGAGGGTCATGCCGCTCGAGGGTTCTACGTGGCATGGGTGCCCGCGGTTGCCTGCTCTACGTCGAGCAGGTCCCGGGCGACCTTCTCGCGCTGATATCCCATCGAGGGTCGCCTTTGTTTCGAGTCGAGGGTCATGCCGCTCGAGGGTTCTACATGGCATGGGTGCCCGCGGTTTCCTGCTCTACGTCGAGCAGGTCTCGGGCGACCTTCTCACGCTGACATCCCATCGAGGGTCGCCTCTGTTTGGAGCCGAGGGTTCGCCTCGCTCGAGGGCTCTCCTTGCTTGGCAAGGGACCCGGGCATTTAATTGCCTTGCGGTCGTGGCCGCGGTTTTGCAGCGCGGGCGCGCCTTTTTAGGCGGCCGCGCGCGCGCGCGCGCGCGTAGTGGGCGGCGCGGCGAGGGCGGACGTGACGGTTTTGCCTCGGTCGCCGCCGGTCTTGCCGTAATGATGACCCGCCCGCAAGTGTTAGAGCCGCCGCGGTCGTGGTGGGGCCCACCCGTCGACGCGATGGAAAGATTCCCCGCTTAATGCACGGGCGGGGCGTCCGCTCCGGAGAGCTCGCCCGTCGGCCTATAAAACTGCGGGGAGGAGTGGACGGCGGTTTTTTACCTTGGCACCTTACCACTTTCAGTCCCCCGTCCCTTCGCCTTCGTCTTGCTCTTGCCATCGCGCAGGCTCGCCATTAGAGCTCTTTTCCCGTTTCCTTGTCCTCCGCCTTCGCGTTCGTTCGTCCCCCCTCATGGCGCCCCCTCAGCTTCCCGTTAGGATCCTGGAGCCGTACGCCTGGGAGAAGTCGACGGTGACCCAGCTCGCCCTTGGCGAGCTGGTCGCCGCCGGCCGGTCGCGGCCAACGAAGAAGGGCGCCGGCGGGGAGTGGATCGTGCCGCCGGCGACGCACCACGAGCCCAACCCGCCGGAGGGCTACGTGGTGAGCTTCCTCCGCTACCATGAGCGCGGCTTCAACGTGCCGGCGAGCACCTTCATGCGGGCGATGTGCTACTACTACGGGGTGGAGCTGCATAACTTCGCCCCCAACGCGATCTCGCAGGCGGCCACTTTCGTGGGCGTCTGCGAAGGGTACCTGGGGATCCCAGTCAACTGGGATCTCTGGGTTCACCTATTCCGCGGGGAGCTCATCACGCAGCCCACGTCGGAGCCGAGGACCCGCCGCGCGGTGCGCGCCGGCGGGATGTCGCTTGCCCGCGGGGGCGCGCCTCAAGGATTTCTACATCCCCCCGCACCATGACGACGAACAACGCCGGCGGGAGCGGGGATGGTTTTACCCGCGCAACGCCGAGCCCGGCCTTCCTCCCTACACCGGCCGGTGTTCAAGAAGAGGCCGAACTCCCGGGGCTACGGGGTGTCTACGGCCCAAGACGGGCGCGGCAAGAGTCCGTCCTTGCCGCCCTGCAACGGCCGGGCGAAGCACCGGCCGAACGCGATGGGCGTCCTCGCCTTCCTCCACCACCGGCGGGTCGTGCCTCGATGCGGAGGCCACTCGCATCTTCGAGATGACGAGGCGGCCAACCCCGTCGACTTGGCGAGGTCGCGGATGCTCCCGACGCCCCTTGAGCGGCCGTATGCGCTCACCCGGCGCGGAGCGCCGTCGACACCCGGACGCCGGCGCCGCGGGCTCGGACCCCGTGGGATATCGAGATGCTCCCCACCGGCCCGTTGGTGAGTGTGGTTTTTGATTTTGTTTTAGTCCTTGTTCTTGCTTCCGTTTCCGATGCGCCATTGTCGCTCTTGCGCGCGGCTCGGTGGAGTTCAACGCCGCCAAGTCCGTTCCACCCACCCCCGACTCCCGTGCGCTCGGCGGGCGGCGCGGCCGGGAGCAGCGGGAGCGAGCGGCGCGCAAGAGGGAGCACGCGAGGCGGCGCCAAGCGCGCCGCGACCGACGGTCCGCGGAGTACGGCGGCGCGAGGAGCCGGGGGCTCTCCTCCCCGGATATCGAGGAGCCCTCGTCCTCGGAGCGGACGAGGAGGAAGAGTCCGAGGGGGAGGGCCCCTCGGACGGTGGCGACTCGCGCCCCGTCGCCGGAACCCGCGCCGGCGTCGGGGGTGGCTTCGTCGGGGCGGGCGCACGGCGCCCGCCGCCGGGCACTCGTCATCGGGGGCGGCACGCGCCGCGGAGGTGCCGGCGCGTGCCGCGGAGGTACGCGCGGCGGACGCGCGCGTGCGCGCGTCGAGCGTGCCCGCGCGCGGAGGGAGCGTGTCCGCGCGCGCGGCGCCGCTCGTCCAAGGGGCGCGTCGGCCGCGGCGTGCCCGTGCGCCGGGCGAGCGTGCCCCCGCGCGCGGTGGCTTCTTCGGGGGGGTGCGGCATCGGGCGCGCCCGCGCACGTGGCGGGCGTGCCCGTGCGTGCGCGCGGCCGTCGGGGAGGCGGCGCGGCGGCGCGGCCGCCGCGCCGGCCTCGTCCGCGAGGGCCTCGAGGAAAAGGAAGCGGGCCTTTTCCTCCGCGAGGTAAGGAGCCCGTCCTCCTTCGTTTGGTTTGGTTTGCTTGGTGATTAGATGCTCTAACCCTCCGTTCGTGTACGCGCGCAGGCGGTGCCAACCGTTCCTCCTCTTGCACCGGCCAAGGTGCGAGGGACGACGCGTCGATCCCCACCCCGGCGGCGCTCGTCGAGGGGGGTCGCGCCGGGGACAAGCGCGGCGGCGGGCACGAGCTCGCAAGGCCGGGCCGGGGCCTCGAGGCCCCGCCGGCGGATCGACCCGCCGCGGCGCGGCCGGGGGTCGCCGGGGGCGCCGGCGCGGTCGCCACGGAGGCACGGGCCGCGGCGGTGGCCACGGTGGAGGCGCGGCCCGCGGTGGCGGCCACCGTGGAGGAGGTGGAGCGGGCGCAACCGCGGGAGCGCCCGCGGATGCGGCGGTACGGCCGGAGGCGGCGGCCACGGCGCCACGACGGGCGCCCGTGGCCGCGGAGGCGCGAGTGGAGGTGCGGCGGAGGCGGCGCAAGCGGCTCCGCCCGCCGGCGGTCTCCGGGCGGAGGTGGTGGAGCTCTCGGATGACTCCCCGCCGCCCGGGTGGAACCGGGGGCCGGTGGCCCACGAACTCCCCCGAGCCCCGGGGAGGGGGCCCTCGTGAGGCGGCACGAGGGTCACATGGTGGTGGGGGGCCGAGGACATGGTGCCGAGGCCCCGTCCTCCCACGCCGCCGCCCCCGCCCGGGTGGAGGGGGCCGTCGGTGATCCCCCCCGCGTTTGCCGACGCCGGGGGGGAGCAGAGCTGCGGGGCGAGCTTCGAGCCACGGCGCCACGCTCAACCGCGCGTTGAACGAGGCGCTGCAAGTCCACGGCGGCCCGGCCTGGCTTGTCTTCCAGGTGAGCCACGGTTGCTCGTCCCTCTTCCTTTTTCGTCTTCGTGTGCTGCATTCAAGCCTTGACACTTACGAGATTTGGCGTGTGGATGCCAGGAGCTCGAGCGCCGCGCCCATGAAAAGTACGACGCGTTCGACCAGGTGAACGCCGAGGCCCGCCAGCTCCGGGAGCGATGCAGCGCTTTCGACGCGCTTGCGGACGCTCTTAGGACGCCGGACAGCTGGCTGGCGTACCGGGCGATGGCGTGGTGCGACGAGCTCCTCGAGAGCTCGAGGCAGGACACGGCGCGTCTCTCAAGCCTCGAGCGAATCCGCGCAGCCCTTGTCGATCGCGACGAGGCGCTGTGGAACGCGCGCGCGGACCTGGATAAGACGCGGACGTTGGCTGCCAATTGGGAGGCGGAGGTGGCCACCGCTCGCGCCGAAACCCGGGAGCTCCGCACGTCGATCGGGTTGGAGCAGCGCGCCAAGGAGGCCGACGACCCGAGGGCCGCCCTCGACGCCAAGGCCGCGGCCCTCGTCGCCGCCGAGGAGCGGCCTCCGCAAGAGCGCATCGCCCGCCGCGGGGCGAGGGCCGGCTCCGGCGGAGCGAGCCGCCCTCGGCGACGCCCGAACGGCGCCGGGAGCGGGAGCGCGTTGCGCGCGAGGCAGCGGAGAAGTCGCTGGAGGAGCGGAACGCCGCCTTCTCCCAGGTTGAGGACGAGGCGCTCTCGCTCAGCATCAGCAACGCCAACCAGGAGCTGGCCCTCCGCGAGCAAGGCGAGACCGTCCAGCGCCTCCGGTTGGCGATCGAGGCCGCGCGCCGCGACTTTGATCTGGAGAAGAAGCAAGTCGAGGGTGAGTCACTTTCTGACTCTGTTTGTTGGTTTTTTGCTTTAGAGGGTTCGCTTCCCCCTTTCTAATTTCTTTTCGTCTTGTCGATTCCAGGCTTGCGCACCGCCCTGGGGCACGCCGCCGGGCGGGCCGAGGCTCTGCAGGCCTCCTACAACTCTTCTGAGCAGGAGTTGTAGGAGCTGCGTGGCGCGGCTCTCGAGACCTGCCGCGTCGTCGAGGAGGGCGAGGCCCAAGCCGGCGGCTCGGCCGGCCGCCCGCTGCGCGCCCTCGGCGGCCACGTCACGGAGCGGATGCGCCGGGCGTTGCACCTAGGCGTCCCGAGGAAGGCCCTCGGAGTGGTGCGCTCCCACTACGAGGTCAACCTCGAGGCGCTGGCGGAGGGCTACATCGTGCCCGAGGGCGTCGAGGACGAGGTGGCCATGGAGCGCGCGGACGCGCTTGCCGCCGACGCCGTCGGGTCGCTCGCCGAAGCCTTCGAAGAATTCCTCTTCCGGACGCCGCCGATCTTTGCCGCCCCTCTGCTGGCTAGCGCTGGGCGCTAGGCCCATTTTTTGTTTACGTGTATCAGAATTCTGGCCTCGTGGCCTTTTGTAAATAAACAAATTGTCTTGTGAACATGAGCAGTTGCTGTAAATGAAGTTGCTTGTTTATTACGCTTTTTTGTTTCTCCTTCTTCCTGAGTAGATTCTAGTTAGGGGAGTTCGATTTTCGTAGGGGGCCCGCTGGGTTGGAGGCGAGAGAGAAGGGCCATAGCCACGCGGCGTAGGCTATCTCTGGCTCGCACGCTCCTTCCGCTGTGCCGCCTACGCCCTGTTCGAATCATGGCTCGAGGTTGAAGCAGGAAACAAACTTAGCGCGTGTTGTTACGTTTTTTGCGCGAAAAAATGGGACCATTTGGGGGGGGGGTGCCCCCCCGCAGTAGCCCCCGAGGGTAACTTGGGTTTTAGGGGAAAGCCAAGTTGCCCTTTTATTGGACTTGGGGTATTTACATAATTAACACCAACTGGGGCGTTGGCTATGTGATTTTACAACAGAGAATACTTGAAAATCCTAGCTAAGGGTAGAAGCGACGTAGCTGTTGGATGTTCCAAGCGTTGGTGAGTTCTTCACCGTCTTCGTTGGCCAGCTTGTACGTGCCCGGCTTGAGCACCTTCACCACGACGTAGGGTCCTTCCCACGGGGGCGATAGCTTGTGGCGTCCTCGGTTGTCTTGGCGTAGCCTTAGGACCAAATCCCCCTCGCTGAAATCCCTCCGACGTATCTTGCGTGCTTGGTAACGTCTTAGGGACTGTTGATACCTTGCGGAGTGCATCAACGCCACGAGGCGTACTTCGTCTAGCTGGTCCAGCGAGTCCTCGCGGGCTCGCTGGTTAGCATCCTCGTTGTAGCCTCGAACCTTGGGCGACCCGTATTCCAGATCCGTGGGGAGGACGGCCTCCGCGCCATGAACTAGGAAAAATGGGGTGAACCCAGTGGCTCTGCTTGGGGTGGTCCTTAGGCTCCACACGACTGCTGGTAGTTCTTGGAGCCATTTTCGGCCAGATTTGTTGAGCTGGTCGAAAATTCTGGGCTTGAGGCCCTGTAGAATCATGCCGTTGGCACGTTCCACTTGGCCGTTGGTCTGTGGGTGTGCCACGACCGCCCAATCCACGCGGATGTGGAACTTGTCGCAGAACTCCAAGAACTTCCGGCCCGTGAACTGGGACCCGTTGTCTGTGATGATGGAGTTTGGCACTCCAAAGCGGTAGACGATGTCGGTGAAGAACGTGACCGCCTGCTCAGCCCTCAAATTCGTGATGGGGCGCACCTCCACCCACTTGGAGAATTTGTCGATCGCGACAAGCAGATGGGTGAAGCCCCCGGGCGCCTTCCGCAGGGGCCCGACGATGTCCAACCCCCACACGGCGAACGGCCATGTTACGGGGATCGTTTGCAGAGCGTGAGCGGGCAAGTTGGTCTTGCGGGCGTAGAACTGGCACCCTTCGCAGGTGCGTACAATTTCGCTGGCATCCGCGACCGCGGTAGGCCAATAGAAGCCCTGGCGGAACGCGTTGCCAACGAGGGTGCGCGGCGCGGCGTGGTGGCCACAGATCCCCGCGTGGATGTCCCGTAGGAGCTCGCGCCCCTCGGGAATGGGTATGCACCGCTGGAGGATGCCTGACGCGGCGCGCTTGTACAGCTCGCCGTCGACGAGGGTGAAGGATTTGGCCATCCTGGCGATGCGCCTGGCTGCGGCCCGATCCGTGGGGAGTTCCCCTCGAGCGATCCAGGCGATGTATTTCTCCCGCCAATCCGTTTGGACAGGAGCCGGCTCTATGTCCATCGCATCGACCTCGTGGGAGCCGTACCCCTCGAGAAGGGAGAGCACGTACGCCTCGTTCGAGGGGTCCTCTTCCATGGGTTCCGCACCCGCTGGATTCGAGGGAGCCCCCGAGGGTCCGCCGTCACTCGAGGGGTAGGGCTCGAAGGTGACCGAGGGCTGCGCGATGTCGCGCGCGAAGACGTTCGGGGGAACGGTGATCCGCCGGACGCTATTTTTGCCGGCCTCGTCTGCTTCCTCGTTGCACCGGCAGGGTACATGATTAAGCTCGATGCCGTAGAACTTGTCTTCGAGGGCCCGCACGGCTTTACAGTAGGCCTCCATCTTGTCATCGTGGCAGCTCGCGTTCTTCATGACTTGATCGATTACGAGCTGCGAGTCCCCTCGTACGTCGAGGCGCTTGACGCCCAACTCAATGGCGATTTTGAGGCCACAGAGAAGGGCCTCGTATTCCGCCATATTGTTGGATGCGGGGAAGTGGAGGCGCCTTTGCGTAGCGCATGTGCTCCCCGAGGGGTGACACGAAGAGCGAGGCCCGCGCCCGCTCCTCGTCTTCATCACCGAGCCGTCGAAGAACGCGAGTCCGACGTACGCCGAATCGAGGGGCGGCAGCTGCGTGTCCGTCCACTCAGCGACGAAATCGGCTAAGATTTGCGATTTGATGGCCTTGCGCGGAGCGTAGGCGAGCGTCTCGCCCATCAACTCCACGGACCACTTGGCTATTCTGCCTGCCGCGTCAGGGTTGCGAATGATCTCTCCTAGCGGGAAGGAAGAGACCACCGTAACTGGGTGGGCCTCGAAGTAGTGGCGGAGCTTGCGCCGCGTGAGGACTACTGCGTACAACAGCTTCTGGACCTGGGGGTAGCGCGTCTTCGTGTCCGACGGACTTCGGCCGATGTAGTAGACCGGCCTCCGCACGGGCAAGGCATGCCCTTCTTCCGTGCGCTCCACGACGATCACGGCGCTGACCACCTGGGTGGTTGCGGCTACGTAGAGCTGGAGGGGTTCGCCGGTCTCGCGGCGGCGTAAGGATTGGGGCGTGCGTCAGAGACGCCTTCAGCTTGTCGAGCGCGTCCTGGGCCTCGGCGGTCCAAGAGAAGCGCTCGTGCTTCTTGAGCAGCCGGTAGAGGGGCAGGCCCTTCTCACCGAGCCTCGAGATGAAGCGGCTTAAGGCGGCGAGGCACCCCAACACTTTCTGTACCCCCTTGAGGTCCCGAATCGGACCCATTCGTTCGAGGGCCGCGACCTTTTCAGGATTGGCCTCGATTCCTCGCTGGGAGACGATGTATCCTAGGAGCATGCCTCGCGACACTCCAAAGACACATTTTTCGGGGTTTAGTTTGACCCCGTTGGCCCGTAGGCAGCTGAACGCGACGCCAAGGTCGTTAACCAGGTCGTCCGCCTTCCTGGTCTTGACGACGATGTCGTCCACGTATGCTTCGACCGTCCGCCCGATGTGGTCCCCAAAAACGTCTTGCATGCGGCCGATATGTTGCGCCCGCGTTTCGAGGCCAAAAGGCATCGTGACGTAACGAACGTCCCGAACGGTGTGATGAACGAAGTCGCGAGCCGGTCGGACTCCTTCATTTTTATCCGGTGATATCCCGAATAGGCATCAAGGAAACAGAGTAGTTCACACCCGCCGTGGAATCAACGATTTGATCTATGCGTGGCAAAGGAAAAGGAACTTTTGGACATGCTTTATTGAGACCCGGTGTAGTCTATACACATCCTCCACTTCCCATTTTTCTTTTTTACAAGCACGGGATTAGCTAGCCACGTAGGGTGGAACACTTCCTTGATGAATCCGGCCTCGAGGAGCTTCGCGCGCCTCCGCTCCGATCGCCCGTCGCCGCTCCTCGTCGAAGCGGCGCAGCCGCTGCTGCACAGCGCGAGCATTAGGCAGGATATCAAGGGAGTGCTCGGCGACCTCCCTCGGGATGCCTGGCATGTCCGAGGGGCTCCACGCAAAGACGTCGGCGTTGGCGCGGAGGAAGTCGACGAGCACTGCTTCCTATTTAGGATCGAGGGTCGAGCTGACCCTCAACACCTTGCCCTCGGGGGCCGACGGGTCGAGGGGGACCCCTTTGGTTTGCTCGGCGGCCTCGAAAGTGCCGACGTGCTTGGCGGCGGAGCTGAGGTCGTCGTTGACCATCTTCTCCAGTGTGTTCACCAGCGCTTCATCCAGCACTAGCGCCTCTGCATGTTCCACGCACTCGACGTCGCAGTCGAATGCGTGCTCGATCGACGACCCGACGGTGATGACGCCGTTTGGACCCGGCATCTTCATCTTCAGGTACGTGTAGTTGGGGACCGCCATGAACTTGGCATAGCAAGGTCGCCCAAGTATGGCATGGTAGGCCCCTTTGAATCCCACCACCTCGAAGGTGAGGGTTTCCTTGCGGAAATTCTTGGGGGTCCCAAACCAGACGGGCAGATCGATCGCCCGAGGGGTTGAACCCCGCTTGTCGGGCGCGATGCCGTGAAACGGCTTCGTGCCGGGCCGCACTGGTCCACCCCTATCCCCATCGGGCGCAATGTATGCGCGAAGAGGATATTGAGGCTACGCCTCCGTCCATAAGGACCTTCGAAAACCGGGCATTCCCAATGATGGGATCGACCACCGGCGGCACCGGCCGGGTTCGGGATGCGGTTTGGGTGGTCGTCCCGACTAAAGGTGATGGCATCCTTCGACCGCCTGAGAAAGGCCGGAGGTGCCCTCTCTCGCGGCGAGGACTTCGTGCCGCTCCTTCTTGCGTTGCCGGGTCGACATGTCGACGGTGGGTCCCCCGAAGATGAGGAACACATTTTCGACAGCGGGGAAACCTCCCGCGTCGCCATCGCCCCCATCCTTCTTGGCCTCTGCCTCCTTCGCGGCGGCACGGCCATAGAACTTCTTGAGCATGTCGCACTGCTCAAGAGTGTGGTTCACGGGGGTCTTGTGGTAGGGGCATGGCTTCTTCATCATGTCGTCGAACACCCCCGGGCCTCGAGGAGCCGGTCGAGGGCCCCGTCGGGCGGGTCAACGCCGAGGGCCTCGGCGTTGCCGCCGTTGCGCCCTCGCTCGCGTGCCTCGCGGCGCGGCCTTCTTCCCCCTTCTTGCCCCGCTTGTCGTTGCGGCGCGGCTCCTTGGACCCGCCGCCCTCCGCGGGCGTGTCCTCGGAGCGCTTGCCCTTCTTGCCGTCGAAGATCGCCTCCACGGCCTCCTCTCCGAGGCGAAGCCGGTGGCAATGTCGAACGCCTCGTTCGAGTCCGTGGGCGGGCCGCGTCCCGCCTCGCGCACAAGGTCCCGCACGTGGTGCCCTCGAGGAACGCGTGCACGATCTCGGACCGTGCCACGCCGGGGAGCTCCGTGCGGCGCTTGGAGAAGCGCCGTATGAAGTCCCGCGGCCGACTCGCCCGCTCGCGTGCGGGAGCGCGCGATCCCGAGAGTTCCCGGGCGCACGTATGTGCCCCGGAAGTTGCCCACGAAGGTGTGGACTAAATCGTCCCGGTTATGGATGCGGGCCGGGGCAAGTGCTCGAGCCATGTCCCGGCCGCGTCGCCCGGATGCGGGGGCAAGTTGCGGATGATCACTTCGTCGTTGGTGGCCCCGCCCACCGGTGACAGCCGGGGCGGTAATCGTTGAGCCAGACACGAGGGTCCGTCTCCCCGTTGTATTTGACGATCGTCGAGGGCTGACGAAAGCGCTGGGGGAACACTGCCGTGCGGATCTCCCGGCCGAACACACGGGTGCCCGGGGGCTCCGGCGTTGGGGAGCGATCCTCACCGCTGTCGTAGCGTCCACCCCTTCGAGGGTGATAGCCTCTGGCCGCTCGCGCGTCCGCCTTGCTGGTGCGTCTGGCGTTGATGACGTTGCGGGCGTCTCCATCCAGCGCCCTGCGTGTGTCAAGGAGCCGCTCCTTGGCCGGCGTGCGTCCACCGGTCGGCGGGTTGACCCACGTGCACCGAGGGTTCGCCCCCGGTGCGGGGATCATCACCCCGCGCGTCCCCCCGGTTGGCGGATGCGTGAGGCCGAGCTCTCGGCCTGCCGGACGGCCGCTTGCTCAAGGAGGGTCCGCACCTCGCGGTGCATATCTCGAGCCTCGGGGGTCGAGGGTGCCGGCATGGCGCGTAGCGGTGTCGCGGCGGCGATGAGCTTTGGCTCGCCCGCGGCGGAGCATCCGCGTTGTCGACGTTGGGGACGGGGTTGAGGCGGTCACGGACCGTCGGCCCGGCTCCCGCGCGCGTTCGCCGCGCGCGGAGGCCTCCCCCGCCATTGAGGCGCGGAGCGCCCGCACCGTCCGCATTCCTCCGCCGGCTTGGCCTCGAGCTCGCGAGCTTGAGCCGCCGCACGTCGACGTCGGCCCCGGCGGGAGCGCTTGGCCCCGCGGCCGGGCGCGCGGCGATCCCCCCGGGGCGGCGCGTGACTTCCCCCCATCTCCCGCGCCCCCGCCGCTCCGGCGGCGTTGGCCGGGTCGTTGGTGATGACGGCGCAACATTCCCGTGTGGGGTCGTAGCTCCCGGTCTTTGGAGTCGTCGGGAGCGACCAAACCGGTGGTCCGTGGCGTCGAGGAAGCGCCCGAACGCGGCCGGGTCCCGGCACGCCGGAGAAGTCCCACTCCGCGTACCCGTGGCGGTTGGCGGGTGGCATCGTGTCGACGGAGCCCAGGGACGACTCGTCTGCTGCGGAGGTGCCGGGATCCCTGGTGACGAAGGCGTGGCGGCCAGGTGGAACCCTACGCATTGTCGTGTTGACGTTGGCGTTGTAGGCCGTCGTGGCGCCACGCAGCCCGATGGGAATGCGTGGTCCGGAGACCGCACGCGGTCCCGCTGGGGCGGTGGCGGTCGTCGTGATGGTGGGCGCACCGCGTTGGGCGGCGGCGCGCTCGGCCGCCGCCGCTCGGACCGCGCCCGGCGTGAGCGTAACCCGCAGCGACGACGGCGTCGCGGCGTCGATGGGCCCGCGGCATCCGTGCCTCGCGGGCGCCTCGCGCCGGTGTCGTGCGTGCGGCGGAGACCGCAGCGGACTCCGGCCTCGCGCTGCGCGCGAAGCTCCTCACGATTGGTGAGGCGCATGAAATAGCCGTTCCCCGTGGCCTGGAAGTTCAAGTCCCCGAAGCGGATCTCGAACCCGGCCGGGAGAGGGTCCGAGCTA
The DNA here is from genome assembly GCA_947561735.1 of Cenchrus americanus. Lineage (NCBI taxonomy): Eukaryota > Viridiplantae > Streptophyta > Magnoliopsida > Poales > Poaceae > Cenchrus > Cenchrus americanus. The sequence continues at coordinate 27,214,057 of OX387242.1, read as the reverse complement.
CCCATGTTGTAGCGCGTACCACGGTACTCGGTGCGAATCACCATGGAGGGAGTTGGCGAAATGACCTTAGGCGCTCGTTGGCCCCACGGTGGGCGCCAACTGTCGGTGCGGAATATGGTCCCGACACTAACCAGTAGATAGCGCCTAGGTCTCTCCCTCAATGGTCGATGCCAAGCAACAAATGACACAAGATTTTATCCTGGTTCCGGCCGAGGGGGCCGTACGTCCAGCAGGGGCGTGCTCGTGGCACTATATTGCTCAGCACCGGGGGTGCTTGTAGTGGGGCAAGTACAAGCAAGGCGGGAGAGGAAGCGTGGCTTCCAAGTCCCTGGGAGAGTGGCTGAAGATGTTGTGGGAGAATAAGAGAGTGAATGCACGGAGGGTTGTGTTCGACTGTGTTCGTTCCTCCGAACCTGTTCCCCCCGCGGCTGGGGGCTCGCCTCCCCCTTTTATAAGCCAAGGGGGCGATGGGTTACATGCACGCTGCGCTACCTAGCTACGTGAGGGAGCACGTCGCGCTACGGTGTAGAGTGGGCGGCCGTCCGGACGATCTTCGCTGCGATCCGGCCATGATGGCCTACCCCGTACCCGAACAGTGGCGGTTCGAGGGTAGGGGGCGGCAGATGGTGATGGCGTCCTCGATAGGCTTCGAGGGAGGTGCGATGATGGGCCGGTACGGGGCACGGGAGCGGGCGAACGGCGTTCCTTCCCAATGCGCTCCGCGGCGGCGGGAGTGGTTCGCTGCAGTGCCCGTGCGTGCGTCCGCGGTGTCGGGCGTGCGCCCGCACGCGTGGGTACGGCGGCCGCGCGCGCGGTGGCCGGGATGGCCATCCACCGGCCTAGCGCCCCTCACCCTAACCCGCGGGGTCACGGGAAAGCGAAATCGAGGGTGCGCCGGCCCCTTTTCGAGGGTCGGGGCGCGTTAGCCGTACAATGGTGGGCGCACGGTGTCACGGGGCCGACACCGGCCGTACGCACGCTCCATCCCACGGTGGCGGGGATGGGCTCCTCCCCGGGGAGTTGGTGCGGCGGCACGGGCGTGAGCCCCGGCGCATGATGGCGCCGTCTCGCGGCGTCGGGGCGTTAAATGCCCAAGTACGGGGCCGGCGCACGCGTGCGGAGCGCCCGTGAGCGTGGCGGGCCCCGCCCGAGGGCGGGGCGGACCCTCGAGCGAGACGGGACTCGCTCGAGGGGAGCGAGCCCTCGAGCGGGGCGGGACCGCTCGAGGGAAGGGTCGCCCCCTCGAACGGGGCGGAGTCCGTTCGAGGAGGGGGGTTGCCCCTCGAACGGGGCGGAGCCCGCTCGAGGAGGAGCGTGCCCTCGAGCGAGGCGGAGCCTGCTCGAGGGGTCTTCTAGACGGGCCGTCTTGGTGGGCCTCCGGAGTCCTGCCGCATGGGCCATGTCCTGCACGGTTAGTTTCCTGCATGGTTAGGCTTAGCGTGTTTCGATGCAGGGATTTAAGTGAGGGTTCCCCCATTGTTTATGGGGACCCCTAGGGCGGTCCCCGACAGGCTGCACGGGGGAGCTCCGCCCCGGAACGCTCACCGGCGGCGTTGGCGAGCTCCACCCCAGACCGGCGAGACGTGAAGAGCGAGCCAAGGGAGCAAGCGGCAATCTGGGCCAGGCGGGGTGAGCAGCGGCGTGGGCGAGCAGTGGTGCGAGGTGAGTGCCGACGCGAGATTTGCCAACGCCCTCTTCATCAGTGGCCAGCGTTCTTTCCCCCCTGTCTAGTGGCTCGTCAGCCCCTTCTTCCCCATCGTCGCTGGCGCCCCTCTTCCCTGTGGCTGGCAGCTTGGCCCCTTCTTCCACTCCGGCGGTGCAGCAAGAATGAAGGTGGCACGAGATCCCCTTCCGTTCCGACGACGCCTCCTCCCCTTTCACTCTAGTGGCGACAGTGTCAGTCCGGTCCTCCCCATCTCCCTCGATCTGGACGCGGTCCCTTCTTCCTCGTAGCTGGTGTTGACGGATAAAACTCGTATCCAACTACGATCCGCAAGCGTACGGACCTACACCTTTTTCACCACGAGGATTCCCTAGGTTCTTGTCAATCTACGGAGCAAGGGGATTACAAGCATTTGATCTAGCACTACTAACTAACTTAACTAAAACCTAAACTATGATTAATCTAGAGAACTACTATGCTACACTAGAGAGAGCGATTAAACTCACAAGATATATAAAAGACACTTGCCCAAGGGTCTACGACACTTGATCATGCAACCGCTAAAGATATGAAAACAAATCTAATTCTACCGGGGGTTGTGACCACGGTTTCGCCCTTTCCCTTCCCCGTACTGTCACTATATGGAGGTATTTGTGACTAGACCTATGATGATCATGACGTATTGAAGGGTTCTAAGGGAGAAGTGAGATATATACTCCCTACACGGCATGGTAGCTAACCTCAAACATGAAAGCATCTTCAATACTAGATGATAGATTGAAACCATACAAGTTGCGGTTACATCTCAAGATCGTTTACAACCCATGGAAAAATGAGAAGACTACCCCATCAAGGTGCTAGGCATAGCACCGTTGATCATGATGACACTTGCGATGGTGTGTTCCTTCTCCTCCGGGGGTGTCTTGGCAGGGCCTCGACATCCTCCTCCACTTGTGGTTGCTTCCGTCGGTAGAGCGATCCTCCTCGCAAATGATCTCTCTCCTCTCCCCTCCTCTCTAGCTTCTGGACGGCCTCTCGAGAATGGCTCTCTCCCTGCGAATGGTGACGCCTCCTACGTACTTAGGGCTGCATCTTCTTCAGGCTCAAGAAAGGGGGAGGGGCGTCTCGGGAATGGGCCAGGCCGGCCGGCCTGGGCCGACCGGCCCATTCCCATCTCAGCCTGGTTCGGTCGTCCCTTCACTCCCGTGGGTCCTCTTGATATTTTGCACTTTGCCCCCTCCAATTGCATCAATTTTACGATGTCATTCTCGCGTCCAAGATGGAGGGTCTTCTCGCATGAAGTTAAGTCTTTTACGCTTCAATCCTCGGGGATGTTCCTTTGTAACACTTCGGTCCTTACCACCTTTGGGAGTGATTTCATTATGCACTTGAACACGAACGAGACTCCTCATTTGCTCCTTTGAACTTGTTGTGACTCCATCCCTTTTGTCCATGTTTTCCTGCAAAAACATAACACTTCCAAATGCACATACAAAGATGAACTTGTTATATCATTATTGTGCCTAGTGGCGGGTTATTTTCATAATCAAGTCCAAACCAAAGTGTAGAACATGTTTGGTGCACCAAAATACACCGTCAACAGCTAGCAATCGGCAGTCGGCAGCAAGCCCCTTCTTCCTCAACTGGTGGTGCTCACGAGGTGGAGGTGGGCAGCGGCTGCATATTGTTCCTCAATAGGCACAACCAGTAACGCGATGAGGTGGACAACATGTTGGAGAACACTGTGCGGTGACGACGGCGATGGGTTGTCGTATCTGTGCTTGGGCGACGGCGAGGGGTTGCTGCACGTGCGCTTGGCCATGGTGGAGGAAACAGACCGAATACCAATTCTGTGCTTTGGACATCCAAACTAGAAAATGAATTGGGTTCTTTCTTAATATTCTAAACACCAATTCACTGACACCCAAACAATAGAATCTGAATTGCATCTCATTTCAATACCATGGCTGATTTGATATTGAACTCAATTCCATTCCATGCCTTCCAATATCAACATCCAAATGGAGCCTCAGAGGAAATGATAAGGATAGTGGTGGACCCACTCACGTGAAGAAAGGAAATAGGCAGGGGGCCAAGGGCACTCGTATCACGTCTGTATGTGATTATTTTTTACGATGGAAGAAGCATCCGATTTTTGCTAGCGCGTCGGACGTCTGACTATTAGCATTACCGAAGAAAATACAATATATATAATACTATTATAATTTAATATATTTTTAGAAGCAACTCCACTAACTATAAAAAAGTGAAACCGTCAATTTTTGTTGCCGGAGGAATCATATGAGCTAATCTTCTGAGACCCTTAAACACAATTTCTCACCATGGCATCTATATTGGCATGGCCATTCTCTTCTAACATGAGTCAATAAAATAATTAAATGAATTTTGCCATCGAAAATGTTGTCCATACACCTATAGGCTCTCAAAGGCTCCTGCCTCCTCTCACCCTCTCCCGCCTTCCACCCTCGAGCCCCTCCCTTCTTCCCCTCCGGCGAGCTCGCCGGCGGTGAGAAGGGTAGGGAGCCCCCCGCTCTAGTAGATATACTAGCTTAGTTTTCTGTGCCTTGTGTTTGTTGCTGTTATGTCCTTTTCTTCACCCCGGGTCGCAGTTCTCATCGTTGTTGTACTCGCCGCTGGGGAGCTCCTCCATGGATTCGCCGTCGATGACGCCGATTTGCAGGTGAGTAGTAATAAAATAAATCTTTTCCTCTCCCTTCTCCCCTTCCCCTGTCTCCACCTTCGAGATCCACCCTCCGCCCCATCTCTCGCTGCTGTTGGATCTCTTCTCCACCTCCGCTGCCACCCCGCTCCCTGGCAAATCTCACTGCTATACCTTGGCAGTTGTTCCGCTGGCCCCTTCTCCTCTTGTTGAGGAAACTGTGCCGTCGTCGAACGCACCAAGGTATTTGGATTTGCCTCTCTTCTCTCCGCCTCCACTACCGCTCTGTGGTCACCCTCTCTCTTGTGCATCTGTGGTTGTTCCTTTGGCTCCATCGATTTCGTTGTCGATGTTGAATGCACCAAGGTACAGAAGCCTCCGGCAGCCTCTGCATCAGCTGCTCTTCCTTTCTGCTGGGATTCTTCAGATCCGGGGGTCGAATCGTTCGATTCGCCTTCCCCTGGGACCCTGGTGTGAGCTTCGACAACTGCCGGCGACTACAACAACACCCGTCGGCTGCCGGTGTGCGCGGCTCCTGCAAGCGCACTCATCCCTGCTCAAACTGACGCTTTGCACAGCCTCTTCATCCGGGTGCAAGCATACCCGACGACCCTGCAACCCACCGCCGGTGAACTGGACTTCTCCGACTCCGGCGTCTTCGTAGCTTCCCTCAGGCAGATTAAGTTGAAGGGCTTTGTTGTAATTTAGTTCTTTTCAGAGGACTTTCTTGTAATTTGGCTGCTGGCTTAATATATGAAGTGCTTCTTGTAAAAACAATGTTTGGAATGTGGTGACATGGAGGTGGAAGCGTGCGGCTTTGTTCGGTTGGCCGGTGGGCGATGGTCGGTGTTTGGTTTGTTCCGAGAGAAGATCTTCTTTCGGTTGTTCTTCGGTGGCCGGTTTGTTCCGAGAGAAAATCTTGCTGCCGGGCCGGTGGCTGATAAGCCAAGCGAACAGGGCAGTGGTTCGCTTTGTTTGTTGGCCTTATCAACCACCAGACAACAGCACTTTTCTCTCAAAATAAACCAGCCACCAGCAACCAGCCAACGATAGTTTTCTCTCAGAACAAATGAGCACCAGCCACTAACCACCAGCCAAACGAACAAGCTGAGCAAATAAAACTTGAAGGAAAAAGAGTTGGAGGTAGAAAACATATGCCGAAGGTAGAAAAGTGTGAGACGTTAGATTTTCATCTGATGGAAAAAAAACTGAGTGCCTAATCAGTTTTTTTAGCACGAGTGCCAAATCAGTTATGGTAAAACACTCTCAGCGTGCTATAAACACTTTATTTTTCCTCTCTAAAGGCTTGCAATCTGTGACACCCTGAAATTTCCAATTTCAGGATGTGAATAGGAAGAAAAATTTAAACAACGATTTATTCTAAATTTTAAAATTTTGCCCAACTTTTATATTTCTTTACAGGAAATATAGTATAGGAAAAATCCTTTGTTTGATTTTTCTAAATTAAATAAATAGTTGTGTGTGTTGCATTCATGCCGGTGCATTTTTTTGGGTGTTTGGATTCAAATCCTGGTTTGAATTCAAATTGGTTTGCTTGTTTAGAAGGGAATTGGTTTTTTGAAAAAAAAGACCAAACCCCTTCCCGCGCAGGCCGCTTCCGGCCCGCCTCCGCGGCCCCCCGCGCCGCGCGCGGCCCCGCCTTCCTTTTTCTTCTCCGCGCGCGGCCCGTTAACGTTTTGGCCCAGCAGCGGCCCACAGCCAACCCGCTCGGCCTCCCTCTATCCTCTCCGTCGCCGCCACGCGGCCCCGCCCGTCATCCCCATCCTCCCGCCGCCACGCCGGGTAGCGACCGAGCCGGGGTCGAGCTCGGGTTCAACCCCGACTCGGCGTCCGCGCCGTTCTCGCCCGGGCCCACGGGCCCGCTCGCCTAGGGGGCTCCGCCCTATAAGAGTAGTCGCCGCCCCCTCGGCTGCACCCCCTTCGCCGAAACCCTAGCCGCCTCCTAACCCTAGCGCGCCGCCGCCGTCCCTCCGCTCCGCCGCTGCCTCCCCGGTCGTCGTGTGCAGCTTCAGGCGATTCACAAGGAGGTGAGGACTTGAACCGTGGCATTTGTTCGCATCCGTGTGCACCGCTTCGCCGGCTCGGCCTCGCCGGACCTCCGCCGCCGCGTCTCCTCGCCGACCGCCGCGTTGCGCCGCCCTCGCCACCCCCGGAGGCCACCGTTGTGCTCGCCGTTCGCTTGACGTCGTCCCCGGTGCCGGCCCGTCGCGATTGGAGCACCCCCCGCTCGTTTTCGTCGTCGCGCCGGCGAGCCGCCGCCCAGCACCGCCGCGTCTCCGCACCGCCGCCGCCTTGCTCCGCCGCGCCCGCCGCCGCAAGATCGGGGCCGCCGGTTCCCCAACCAACGGCCGGATGAGATCCAACCTTACCGGTCAAACTACCCTACCGGCCAACCCGCCCCCGCTTTGGATCCTGACCGCCAGATCTCGATCCAATGGATCAGATCCAATCCTTTTGCTTACCCGCGCGCTTTTGCAAATAAAGCCCTGACTTTTTCTAAAATTGCAACCCGGTCCTTCCACCTTAAGAAACCTTTACGTATAGGTCCTGTTTTCTTCAGTTTAGCCCAAAAACTTAAAGTTCTTTACAGATTAGTCCTAAAATTTGCTTTAGCCATAACTTAGTCGTTTTAGCTCCGTTTTTAGCGTTCTTTATGTCCACGCGATCGTCTCGACGAGTAGAACGACTCTTTGCCCCTGTTTAGTTCTGTTAGTACTGTTTGGTGACTGTTTCTTATTTTATTCCTTTGTATGCTTGTATGTGAATGATGTGGTGCGTAGAAGACGGTTCGTTCGTGGAGAACGCTGGAGTTGAAGATTTCCAAGATCTTGAGCAGCAACAAACGTTGGTAGAAGGCAAGTCCTTGCTGCATTCTCATTGATCCTATTACAACATGCATTTTAATTACACCGTTATTTTTTTATTGCTTTGCATTAAATTGATGGGTCCTACTATTAAGGTTTGACTAGTTTTGTTTATCCTGTGCCTTGATCAACCTGGGTTTATGTTTATGTTGGGTAGACTGTGCTTAGTTGCTCAACTTGGGTTTATGGTGGTTTTGATGAACAACAATGTTAATCTTGCTTTACTTATGTTGTACCTTCATTAAACAAGATCACCTGTGTTAATCGGAACATGGAGAACCACCCAGGAAAACAGTGCTACCACAAGACATATGGCTCTGTCTTGGCTTATTAATTAGTGAACCAGGTGTTAGGTATGCTTTACCTGATAAGGGTTGGGGGTTGCCGGTAGTTGGTGTATAACCCGGCCCTCGGTCGATCTCGCTCTATGGTAGCTTCGCAGCTGAGAGAGGTTTATGCATTGCGCTGTCAAGTAACCTAGCGAGCAGCCTGCATCTGGGGATCTTTGTAACGGCCTCGTAACGTCCCTATGCAATCACACCACGGTAATATAGTATGATGCCTGATCAGCATCGCGTGGTTGGGTCTAAAACTCTTCGGAGTTTTTACGCGACTTGTGGGTAAAGATGTACGACCTCTGCAGAGTGTAAAACTAACTAGTTAGCCTTGCCCACGGTCAAGGGCGGCCTGGACCCTCACATGATTAAACTATGGAAGATGGATTAAACTTGTTGCATTTATTTTCGTTCATGATGATGATGCTTATGTTAATCTCTGGGTTGGTATAAACTTACATTTGCTAGTAATTTAGCTTGCTTAATAAAATTTGACCAACTAAAATGCTGACCTGCTATGCAACACAAGCTTCCACCATAAAGCCTTTGTATGTTGTTATAGAACTTTTCCCTTGTTGAGTACGACATGTGCTCATGCTTGTTGTTCTTTTATATGCATCTACACAACCCGGTTGCTGCTCAGGCGGGCGTTTTGAAGACTTTCCAGGAGAGTTCGGTGGTTTCTAGGCGAGCGTGCCTCCAGGCAGCTGCCTGTGGAGATGTCCTTTACCGCTGCTAGTACTCGCTTTTGTTACGATTTTGAGACATTCGGTCATGTAATAAAGTTTTAATACTCTCTTTACGCTTTTACACTGTGTTTTGGTATACACTGAGTCAACACATGTGTGAAACTTGATCCTGGCGCACATGTGTTCTATGCATTCGGATTTGCCCTTAAATCCGGGTGTGACAAAGTGGTATCAGAGCCGTGTTGACTGTAGGACGTTAGCCTAGCTAGAAACTGGTCGAACTTAAGGACTATAATCATCTAGAAGCCGTGCTTACTCCGTGCTATGCTTTAATTCCATCATTAATATACCTATCCTTGATTTTACCCCCATCCTTGGTATTCTACTTGCTATCTATCTTATCTTGGTCAATCTTTTCCTTCTATGTTACCTTGTTCTTGCTTTAGGAAATCTTTAGCACCTATTCTATGCTCTCTAACCTTTCCCTACCTTTACCCTACCCGTGTTCACAGTGTTCTCAGTTATCTAATGACCCTATCATGTTCAAGCTGAAGATCTTCCTTAGGATCTAGGTTCTTTAGGCTTTATCCTTGTGAAGTCGCTAGTTACGATCGACGAATAGGTGTGCTTAGTTTAGTGGTGTGTTTGAATGCTTGATCTTGTGTTAATGCTTGATTTGGATCTTTGATTGAGTGCAGTGTGTTGTGGGTTGATAACCACAATGAAATTGGTTTAGTTTAAGTTTGCTTAGTTGGGTTTAATCTTTGTCTCAACCATCCTTTAATCTTACACATTCCTAATCCTTTACTAAATCCTTACTCATCTACGTTGCAATCTATCTTTCTGCAAATCTGTTCTTGTCAACCTTCGACACAGCAGTAGTGTTTTGTTTATATCTCGAGCTACAGAGCTCCGATTGATGTAAAACCAGTTGGGTTAGTTCACAAATTTCATAACCAATGTTCTGTCAAAAAATTCAGTCCCATACAATACATATCCTGGGAGCTATGCATGAAACATGGGAGTGGTCAGAATCTGTAAAACTCTACTGACACATTGACTTCACTATTTTATATCTTGGGCTATAGACCTCCGTTTGAGGCAAATCCAGTTGGAGAAGTTCAGAAATTTCATGGGTGTTTTGCTATGCAAAATTCAGCAATTTTGATTACATAGTCAGAGAGGGATGCACGAAACTTTGAAGTTACCTGAATCTGTTAGCACTGTTGATATACCCGACTTGTTTATTTTATATCTGAAGTTATAGAGCTCCGATCAAGGTGATTCCAGTTGGACTAGTTCTGTAATTCCATTATGTTTTACTGCTCAAAAGCTCATAATTTTTGGTTGTCCACGTTGAGAGTTATACCTGAGTGTCTGGAGTCGACCGAATCTGTCTTAAACTGGAAATCTGCGCTGCTTAATCTTTTGAGCTTTTCTCTTTGTGCAATCATCTAAGTCAATGTTCCTAACACTCAGATGGTGAACACCAGGTTCGGGTCAGGTGTTGATCAACCTCCAGTGATACGCCAAGGACGAGGCAGCAGTTCAGGCAGTGCACCACCCCCACCACCACCACCAATGGATCCGGCCATGCAGCAGTTCTTCCAGAATCAGCTACAACTCCTGGAGAACCTGACCAACACTTTTGCCAACATGCAGGCCAAGCCAACAATCCACCTCAGCCACCGCCACAGCAGTCGGCGCCTGTGAACAAGCACAGGGAGTTCATGAGCCACCGTCCGCCAGTGTTTACTCATGCTGCAGACCCGCTGGATGCGGATGATTGGTTGAAGACCGTGAGCAAGATGCTCACCACAGCTCAGTGCGATGATAGAGAGAAGGTCCTATTTGCTGCAGGACGACTCCAGGGTTCAGCGGGAGCATGGTGGGATGCTTACTCTACCGCCCATGCTACGCCAAACGCCATCACCTGGCAGGAGTTCACTGAGAGTTTCAGGAACCACCACATTCCTGCAGGGTTGATGAGGCTGAAGAAGAAGGAGTTCCTCTCTCTCCAACAGGGGGGAATGTCAGTGATAGAGTACCGGGACAGGTTCATCGAGCTGTCTCGCTATGCACCAGAGGAGGTGGCAGATGACCCAAAGAAGCAGGAGCGCTTCATGGAGGGATTGGCTGGACCGCTTCGGTATCAGCTGACATCTCACACTTTTCCGTCCTTCCAGCACCTGTTAGACAAGGCCATCACCCTGGAGGCCATGCGCATAGAATTGAGAGATTTGAAGAGGAAGGCCACTACTTTTGTGCCATTTGGGAGCAGCACTCGTCCCCGTTTCATTCCACCACAGGGAACAACACCCCATGTTGGAGGTTCAGGTAGTAACTCTGGGCAGAAACAGTTTCAACGGAACAATAAACCCTTCAAGCACCCCATTCAAGAGTTGCAGCATTCCCCTCCACAGACTCCACGCCCCAATGACCAGCACACTAGTCAGAACACCCCAGCAGGAACCCCAGTGAGACCAAGTGCACCAAGTACTCCCGTTGGTAACACTTGCTTTAAGTGTGGAGAGACTGGTCACTATGCTAACAACTGTCCTCAGAGGAGCGTCCCGAATACCCCAGTGCAGAGTCAGCAGATGAGGAACGGAAACCAGACCCCGCAAAGCGCTAAGGGCCAGCGGAGCTCCTCCCGTGGTAGATTGAACCACATAAATGCAACGACCGTGTTGGGTATGTTCTCTATCAACATTGTTCTCACATCAGTTTTACCATATCGTTCTCGAAATCTTTCTTTATCCTTCCGAATCTCGAGGACGAGATTCCTTTTAAGGGGTAGGTTTGTCACACCCTGAAATTTCCAATTTCAGGATGTGAATAGGAAGAAAAATTTAAACAACGATTTATTCTAAATTTTAAAATTTTGCCCAACTTTTATATTTCTTTACAGGAAATATAGTATAGGAAAAATCCTTTGTTTGATTTTTCTAAATTAAATAAATAGTTGTGTGTGTTGCATTCATGCCGGGGCATTGTTTTTGGGTGTTTGGATTCAAATCCTGGTTTGAATTCAAATTGGTTTGCTTGTTTAGAAGGGAATTGGTTTTTTGAAAAAAAAAGACCAAACCCCTTCCCGTGCAGGCCGCTTCCAGCCCAGCTCCGCAGCCCAGGCCGACGCGCAGCCCGCCTTCCTTTTTCTTCTGCGCGCGCGGCCCGTTAACGTTTTGGCCCAGCAGCGGCCCACAGCCAACCCGCTCTGCCTCCCTCTATCCTCTGCGCCGGCCGCCACGCGGGCCCCGCCCGTCATCCCCATCCTCCCGCCGCCACGCCGGTAGCGACCGAGCCGGGGTCGAGCTCGGGTTCAACCCCGACTCGGCGTCCGCGCCGTTCTCGCCCGGGCCCACGGGCCCTCTCGCCTAGGGGCTCCGCCCTATAAGAGCGCCCGCCGCCCCCTCGGCCGCACCCCCTTCGCCGAAACCCTAGCCGCCTCCTAACCCTAGCGCGCCGCCGCCGTCCCTCCGCTCCGCCGCTGCCTCCCGGTCGTCGTGTGCAGCTTCAGGAGATTCGCAAGGAGGTGAGGACTTGAACCATGGCATTTGTTCGCATCCGTGTGCACCGCTTCGCCGGCTTGGCCTCGCCGGACCTCCGCCGCCGCGTCTCCTCGCCGACCGCCGCATTGCGCCGCCCTCGCCACCCCCGGAGGCCACCGTTGTGCTCGTCGTTCGCTTGCCGTCGTCCCGGTGCCGCCCCGTCACGATTGGAGCACCCCTCGCTCGTTTTCGCCGTCGCGCCGGCGAGCCGCCGCCCGGCACCGCCGCGTCTCCGCACCGCTGCCGGCCTTGCTCCGCCGCAGCCGCTGCTGCAAGATCGGGGCCGCCGGTTCCCCAACCAACGGCCCGGATGAGATCCAACCTTACCAGTCAAACTACCCTACCGGTCAACCCGCCCCGCTTTGGATCCTGACCGCCAGATCTCGATCCAATGGATCAGATCCAATCCTTTTGCTTACCCGCGCGCTTTTGCAAATAAAGCCCTGACTTTTTCTAAAATTGCAACCCGGTCCTTCCACCTTAAGAAACCTTTACGTATAGGTCCTGTTTTCTTCAGTTTAGCCCGAAAACTTAAAGTCCTTTACAGATTAGTCCTAAAATTTGCTTTAGCCATAACTTAGTCGTTTTAGCTCCGTTTTTAGCGTTGTTTATGTCCACGCGATCGTCTCGACGAGTAGAACGACTCTTTGCCCCTGTTTAGTTCTGTTAGTACTGTTTGGTGGCTGTTTCTTATTTTATTCCTTTGTATGCTTGTATGTGAATGATGTGGTGCGTAGAAGACGGTTCGTTCGTGGAGAACGCTGGAGTTGAAGATTTCCAAGATCTTGAGCAGTAGCAAACGCTGGTAGAAGGCAAGTCCTTACAGCATTCCCGTTGATCCTATTACAACATGCATTTTAATTACACCGTTATTTTTTTATTGCTTTGCATTAAATTGATGGGTCCTACTATTAAGGTTTGACTAGTTTTGTTTATCCTGTGCCTTGATCAACCTGGGTTTATGTTTATGTTGGGTAGACTGTGCTTAGTTGCTCAACTTGGGTTTATGGTGGTTTTGATGAACAACAATGTTAATCTTGCTTTACTTATGTTGTACCTTCATTAAACAAGATCACCTGTGTTAATCGGAACATGGAGAACCACCCGGAAAACAAGTGCTACCACAAGACATATGGCTCTGTCTTGGCTTATTAATTAGTGAACCGGGTGTTAGGTATGCTTTACCCGATAAGGGTTGGGGGTTGCCGGTAGTTGGTGTATAACCCGCCCTCGACCGATCTCGCTCTATGGTAGCTTCGCAGCTGAGAGAGGTTTATGCATTGCGCTGTCAAGTAACCTAGCGAGCAGCCTGCATCTGGGGATCTTTGTAACGGCCTCGTAACGTCCCTATGCAATCACACCACGGTAGTGTGGTATGATGCCTGATCAGCATCGCGTGGTTGGGTCTAAAACTCTTCGGAGTTTTTATGCGACTTGTGGGTAAAGATGTACGACCTCTGCAGAGTGTAAAACTAACTAGTTAGCCGTGCCCACGGTCAAGGGCGGCCTAGACCCTCACATGATTAAACAATGGAAGATGGATTAAACTTGTTGCATTTATTTTCGTTCATGATGATGATGCTTATGTTAATCTCTGGGTTGGTACAAACTTACATTTGCTAGTAATTTAGCTTGCTTAATAAAATTTGACCAACTAAAATGCTGATCTGCTATGCAACACAAGCTTCCAACATAAAGCCTTTGCATGTTGTTATAGAACTTTTCCCTTGTTGAGTACGACATGTGCTCATGCTTGTTGTTCTTTTATATGCATCTACACAACCCGGTTGCTGCTCAGGCGGACGCTTTGAAGACTTTCCAGGAGAGTTCGGTGGTTTATAGGCGAGCGTGCCTCCAGTCAGCTGCCTGTGGAGATGTCCTTTACCGCTGCTAGTGCTCGCTTTTGTTACGATTTTGAGACATTCGGTCATGTAATAAAGTTTTAATACTCTCTTTACGCTTTTATACTGTGTTTTGGTATACACTGAGTCAACGCATGTGTGAAACTTGATCGCGCACATGTGTTTTATGCATTCGGATTTACCCTTAAATCCGGGTGTGACACAATCCGGTCAGCTCGACATCAAAGAGCACGGTCAAATGCTACGGCCAGTCGGCCACGTAAGGAAAGTTCTTGGCGCAACTTCCCCTTTCCCCCTACCATATTTTACGAAAAACAAAAGGCGCAAAGTCTAGGGGGCTAATAGTAAAATACCAGAAAAACAGGGGCGAAGAGCAGAGGCGCTTTGATTCCCGCACCCCCACGGCAAGCAATCCACGCGGCGGCCGCCAGCGCCGCCGCCGCCGCCCCACGGTCTTCCATGCTCGTATTCCCGGTCCGGCGATTCCATTTCGATGTCCTGCCTCCTCTCGAAACCTCGCCCCATCTCAGCCCAACGCTCCCCCGATCAGCTGAGTAGCCTGGCGGTGTAAGTGCAACCCGTGTGCGCGATGGGCTCATCGCCGGTGGCCGCCGCGGCTGCGTCGGCGGCCGTGGTGGCTCTGGCCGTCGCCAACCGCGTTCTGTACAAGCTCGCGCTCGTGCCGCTCAAGGCGTACCCTTTCTTCCTCGCCCAGCTCACCACCTTCGGGTAAGTAAAGCCAAACCAAATCCCCTTCTTTCCTCTTTATGTTGTACCAGGCGGCCGCGAGCTTGATGTTCGACGAAATGTGCACGGCGCGCTTAACTGCTAGCTTTGCTGATTTCTCCGTGGTTTGAGCGTGCAGGTACGTCGCCGTGTACTTCTCGGTACTCTATGCCAGGTACCGCGCGGAGGTGGTGACCCGGGACATGCTGGCGCTCCCCAAGCCCCGCTTCATTGCCATCGGGTTGCTGGAGGCGCTCGGAGTCGCTTCCGGCATGTCTGCTGGAGGTAGCTGTATTAACACTATGCGGGATGCGGGGATGGTGTAATCAATTGTGGTAGATTAACTTGTATTTCCCGCTTGATTGAAAAGATGAGATAAAGGGATCTTTGTTTCCTGCAGAATGTTCAACGTTCATGTTTGATCACCTAACTGGTTATCTTTTATGAATTTTGCAGCCATGTTGCCTGGACCTGCTATTCCCATACTATCCCAGGTATGCCCCTTTGGTTGGTTTTGGGATTGATTGGATCTTAACATTTGTTCAGCTATATGTGTAGTCCTCTTGCCACAATTATTTTCGGTAAACCTTTGTTAAAATGTTTCATTTTTGTGCATGTTTGTAACCTATGCAAACTTTAATCCCAGTTTTCTGGATCCTTGCTAATATTAGGCCAGTCTCAATGGACATTTCAGTAGAGTGTCATGCACATTTAATAGCGTGACACATCAGCAAACAAACAACTTTTGTATGAAATGGAGAGGAGAGAGAAGAAAAGAGTTTCACCATGGTGAAACTCGTATGCGCTGTTTCCCAGACTTTGGTAACCGAGTGAAACTCCATTGAGGGTCAAATCGTTTCACCATCTTGCATATGATCCAATCATCTTGCGGCAATTAAATACTTTGCTTAGCCTTGGAAACAACAAAGTGAAATGCTCCATTGCTGGGGTTGTTTCACGGATGGTTTCATTTCAATCTTGATGACGTGCTAGTATGTGAAACCGTGCAGTGACACTGCCCATTGAGACTGGCCTTAGGTGGCTAGCGCAGCTCTCTAATGATTAGGAATTCAAAATATGCAGCTGCCACGCTCTTGGGTACTGGGATCCCAGTTCTGTAATTGCTAACTTTTGCCAGCTCTGTAATTGCTAATATTTTCCTCAACTGTTTTCTGGATTCAAAACCTATGCCATAATGATTAGTATTTAAAACAGCTCTGTAATGATGTGGATTTTTCTGAATGTATGCTGCAGTCATTCCTGGTGTGGCAGCTTATCTTCTCTGCCCTGCTCTTGGGAAGGACTTACTCTGTGAGACAAATAATTGGTTGCCTCCTAGTAACTTCTGGTGTGATTCTTGCTGTTGCAAGGTATGATATTTGAAAACTTCGCTTTATTTTCTGATCCCTGTGGCACAACTTGCTTTTGGAGGAATAGTTGTATACATGCATTTGGGTCTCTAGTGCTATCAACTATAGTTTGCTACCGAATTGTTATTTTATCCTATTAATTTTGCAAAGTGGTTATTGTCATATTGGTAACTTATGATTGATTGACTATGGCTATCACAACAATTTGTTATTTCAGTGGAGCGAATGAAGGTCAATTTCTGTCTGGAGTCCAGTTAATTTGGCCAGCACTGATGATCACTTCATCAGCATTTCAAGCTGGTGCATCAATTTTGAAGGTATAGCTGGTTAAGTTATCTCATGTTATTCCTTTTTCTGCTTGTGCTGAGACATGGTACATTACGCATGACAGGAGGCCGTTTTCATTGATGGTGCAAAACGTCTCAAGGTTCTTTCTCTAATCTATTATTTTTTTTGTATATGACTATGTTTCTAGGATTGAGGCATATTTATTGGCACTTTATTTTGTTGACTGACCAGTGATTTGATTTATGACCTCATGGTCAAATCATCTTTCACAACATTACTGCTTTATCAAATATCTGCAGGGGAAGCGTCCAGACATCTTTGTGGTTAACTCATTTGGATCTGGATTCCAGGTGACCTTATAAATTGGATAAATTGGTCTATAGTTTCCTGCTTAATGCTTCACTGCATCATCATGTCTTAGAACCTGGATTAAATATTATATATTCTGTAATATTTTTGCAGGCCCTATTTGTTTTTCTTCTTCTTCCCTTTCTTTCTAACTTGAGGGGCATTAAGTTCGCTGAGCTTCCTGGTTATCTAAATGGTGGTGCTGAATGCTTCTTAAACGTGGGGGAAAGTCCAATTGGTAACGCTTCTTGCACATAATAAAAAAATCATTTAATTTGTATATTCTTGTATCACATTATTTGCAGTTCAAATAGCTTAGTAGCAAATAGTAAATGTAACTGATCATGGTTAATGGCTGCAACATATAATTCTTTGGGCTTGTGTGTACTGAAATACTAAAAAACAATGACTTGACTGTGTTACGTTTTTGTGATCTATGACAGTTATTTAAGGATACCATATTGTTGGATATTCTCGTGCTAACTTACATGTATGTGTAGGTCTCCTTTTTAGCAAAACAGAAAAGTTATATGTGTTTGATGCCCACTTGCTACTGTTTTTATAGATTGTGGAGGAGCGCCATTCCTGCCTTTGCTATTTATAGTGGTGAATATGGCATTCAATATTGCACTCCTAAATTTGGTGAAGATGTCATCTGCCCTTGTTGCTTCACTGACATCAACTTCAGCAGGTTCCTCTCTCCTTTTTATGACACATTGCCTTTCCCTTCCAAGTTTCATTGTCATTTGTTCTGGTGCCACTGTGTTGTACACCAGATCAAAGGAATTTCTTCACAACCAATGCTGAATCATGTTGGTTTTCTATTGTAGTGCCAATATCAATCTACATCCTTTCGCTTCCTTTGCCATACATCCCTCATGGAGCAGAGTTGAGCATGTCTTTCATCATTGGTGCTGCGGTATTGCTGATGGGTCTTATTCTGTATAACTTTCCACAATCGTCATCGAAACAATCAAAGGCTGATTGAAAGCTACAGTGATATGCTTCCCGGATGACTGGTTACAGGAAGTTTACTGATTGAAATTTTTTTTGTGAAATGGACCCCCACTAAATTATACGACCATGTAACACATTCAGATTTGTGTGTGTGTGTGTGTGTGTGTGTGTATATATATATATATATATATATATATATATATATATATATATATATATATATATATATATATATATATATATATATATATATATATATATATATATATATACATATATATATATAAGATGAGGACGTGTGCGTCATAGGATCATGAATACTCACATATAGTAGTCTGCAAGTTCTCAAACCCAGTCCACAATCCTTCGGGTGAATTTAATGAATTTGGTGCTTATAATGATGTTATAAGTCGGTCGCCTCAGTGACAAACTGGCAATCCTCCTTCCAATCGTACCGTTGCTCATCCCTGTGCCACACACTGACCCACCTGCCCTGTCTCCGACAACCCTTCTGCCTCCCCCTGTGTGCTAACCCAGCTCCACGCCTCCACCACAGACTCCGTCATTGGTGGCTTCCTTCTCTCTGCTTTGTCCTCACGCCACACCTTCCATTCCCAGCTCCAGCAGCTCCCACCGCCACTTTAATATATAACCCGGCTCGGTCGGGGAGCTCATCATTCATTGGATTGACATTGAAGGGTTGAGATTAAAACCACTTCACTTCCGCAAACCCGGCTCCGCCTGGAAGCTCATCGTTAGTTGAATCAGCATCGAAGGGTTGAAATTAAACCACATCACTTCCACCCATCGGTGACATGGCTCAATCTCAGTGCCGATCGAATGGCTGAGGGTGTGTGGCGTGCAGGTTGATTGGATGTTATGAACACAACTTTTTTTTTGAGCGCACACCGTCACCACCTGACCATGGGTCATTTGCGGCCAGGCTGGGCTTGTCTAAGTGTGCCAAAAGCCCATATGTGTAATGGGCTAATGACTATTCATGATAGTTCTGTATAAATAACTAAACACCACAATAAAATCTTGCCGCCATATTTGACACATGTACCTTTGGTTTTGCGCCCTGTTCGTTTAGCTTATCAGCCACTGTACCATCAAAGAACTACCAAGAAGATTTATCTCGTGAACAAACCGGCATCAGCCACCAGGCTGTTGATCACTCATATTGACCAACCCATGTTACTTTGGAGCATGTCAGTAAATATATATACTATGTACCACGGCATATGGAAAGTCTTACCTGCAGAAAATTGCCGCTAGCTCCACAACTTTAACTCACATGTTGCAATTATTAGATAATCCAATAATGCTGCATATCTACAGTAGTAATCAAGCAAATTTCTCAACCGTTCCCTTCACTGGCACATGTGTGAAGGCTCTGAAATTCCTTCCTCCGAGGCATTCAGAGGTCCGGACTTATACGATGCAACATGCATGGCTTCTTTCACCACGTCAATTACCAGGCACCCTCGTGGAATAACCACATTAGAATTTGGAACCTGTTGTGGTCATGTTGATTTCTACTATATTCTTATGATTGGCGCAGATCCAGTGATTGATTCAACCATAAAACTAAACAAAAGGATCTAAAAAAACTAGAATAAAAAAGTTTACAGCTCATTTCAGCATAAAAAAGAGTTTATTAATTGAAGGTCCATAAAGTTAGGCCTTTCAACATGATGAAAAGCTTAGTTTGTAGGTCCTTTAGTTTTCTATTTAACACTACTAGAGAAACGATCTTTTGTCCAACACATTAGTACTGGACACATTCCTCGACTCGATACAATATATATTAATTAGTACCAAATATAAATTTAGTAGTTCTCGATGACTTTTTACTATTGGGTCATAGCACCAATACTAAAGGCTCCCCATATGGGTAAATGAGATGGTAAGTAAGTTTGACGAGAACCTTGAGATCGTGAATTTGAATTCCACATGCCGCACACGCGCATACTTTGCATGAGCTCTCGAGGCACACACACATGTGTATTTGGTGCAAAACCAATTAACACCGATTGGTGTTATCAACTGGTACTAATTCATTTGACCCTTTGGTAGTGAACATAGCGATACATGTTGTATAACCGGTACTAAAGGGGTTTAGGACTGGTACTAAAAAGCTCACCTCTTTAACAGTATATTCCAGTTCAGTTATTCAAAATTCTTGTGGCTCCTAGAGGCCAGAGAGGAAGAAGTCTTCGTACATCATCATGTGTGACCCCCACATGGATATCACGTGAGACCCACATGGATCATCTTATAAATCTATCTAGCTACCAAATGATCAATGGGCCTGTTTGGATCCATGGGTTAGAGTTAGTTTTGGCTAGTTTAGCACCAACTAACCCTGAAACATCCAAACAGGGTGGGTTAGATTGGGTTAGATGCAACTAGCTCACCCAAAAAAACTAGCCCACCCAAGAGGTGCTAATTGGGGCTAGTTCCAGTGGGTCCCACGAAAACATCTCTCCCGCACGCGGGATCCCGCCGCCCGCCTCCTCCCGCGCGGGATCCGCCCGCCTCCTCCCCGCGCGGGATCCCCCGCCGCCCCCGACGCCGCCGTCCGCCCCGCCTCCGCCGCCCCGACGCGCGCCGTCCGCCCCGCCGTCCGCCCCCGCCCCGACGCCGCCGTCCGCCCCGCCCCCGACGCCGCCGTCCGCCCCGCCGTCCGCCCCGCCCCCGACGCCGCCCGACGCCGCCGTCCGCCCCGCCGTCCGCCCCGCCCCCGACGCCGCCGTCCGCCCCGCCGTCCGCCCCGCCCCGACGCCGCCGTCCGCCCCGCCCCCGACGCCGCCGTCCGCCCCGCCTCCGCCGCCCCCGACGCCGCCCCGCCTCCGCCGCCCCCGATGTTCGAGGGAGAAGAAGATGGAGGCAGTTCAAGCGAGGATGAGATTATATCCATGTGCCGCACAAATTTGGTGCAAACCGAGAATTTGATCGTGCAGTTGATTCCTATGTTGGGTATGTATTCTGACAACTACTTTGTGAAACTGCCTAGTAGGGTCAATGGATACTCTGGTTTGGAGTGGGTCATGAACACACTAGCTCGAGATGACCAATGCTACAACATGTTCAGGGTGGAGAGACCTTTATTTAACAGGCTCCATAATATGTTGGTCCAAATCATATGGGTTGGAGTCCACCGCAAAAATGTCATCTATAGAGGCCCTTGCTATGTTTCTATGGATTGTTGGTTCATCACAAACCAATTAGACAGTCGACAACCGTTTTAGGAGGTCTATGGAGACAATAAGCGGGACATTTAACGAGTTTTGGGATGCCTACTTAGGTTAGCACATGACATAATTGTACCCAAGGACCCAACATTTTCGGAGGTGCACACAAACTTAGAAAATCCAAAGATTTTGGCCATACTTCAACGATCGCATAGGAGCTATAGATGGAACCCATGTGAAGGTTGTGGTGGATAAGAGTGAGAGGATTCCATATTTGAACGAGCACAATGAAACTAGTCAGAACGTGCTTGCTGTTTGTGATTTCGATATGAGATTTACATTTGTGTTGTCGGGATGGCCTGGTTCGGCACATGACATGAGAGTTTTCAAAGATGCTACGACTACTTATCAACACAAATTTCCACATCCACCACCAGGTTTGCTACTTTAACTAGCAACAATTCTTATCCAACATGACTCGTTCATTTAATTAAGTCTCATTGTGTGCCTGTTGTTCACATTATGTAGGGAAGTACTATGTGGTTGATGCGGGGTACCCAAATCAGGCCGGGTACCTTTCACCGTATAGATGTACAAGGTACCATGTGGAGCAATGGCACAATGGACCGCCTCCCAAAGGTATGAAAGAAACCTTTAACCATGCACACGCCAAAGTTAGAAATGTCATAGAGCGGTCTTTTGGGGTGTTGAAGATGAAATTTAGGATTTTGTTGAACGTACAAAGTTTTCCAGAGAAAAAGCAAACTAGAATTATTGTGGCTTGTATGGCTCTTCATAATTTCATTCGAGAGAGCAGACTTGCGGACAGAGAATTTGATCGATGTGATGCAGATGATGATTATAACCCAATGCCTAGTTCTTCTGCATCAACATGGCCAGAAGATGAACCTTTTGTTGAAGATGTCAACATGAATGCCTTCCGTGATGAGTTGGCTCATGCTTTATTTCATAGAGTGTAATGTAATGGTCAAGGGCTATGCATCGATTGTATGGACAAAATAATATTTATGGTGTTTTGGATGCTTGAGTTGTAAAATGATTTATTTGAGTTGTAAAAGTAGCAAGTAGTTTATAACAAAGACAAAGGTAGCAGGATGCCTATTTAATATTAAGATTATATGTCCTCGAAAATTTAACACCAGTACTTCCATTTCAGAAGTTTGTTACTACTTTTACTAGTGCCAGCAAGTAGTTTTTTCAAAAAAAATGAATTCAGCAAGTAGCCAGGGAGTAAAAAAATATCACAAAGAGGGCATGGTGCTACTGTGCTGTTTAATTGGATGTAAACAGATCGTGGTTTTTGCAGAGCTGGAGAGTTCATCTTTGTCAGCTGCAAGGACAGGCAGATGGGGTAAAATTCGTAAAAAGTCTCGAGAATCCCTCCACAAAAAAATCCTTTCCGCTGCAAGGACAGGCAGATGAGTTCATGATGATTTCTGATCGGAATTAGGCTTGCCCACAAAAAAAATCCTGCTGAAATGATGGTTTGAATGCTGAAATAATTGAAAAAGTGCATTTATTTGTCAATCTAACCATGTCATCCAAACACCTCTAGGGCTAGAGTTAGTTTAGGGATAGAGTTAGAGTTGGAAACTAACTCTAACTCTAGCCCTGCAAGAGAATCCAAACAGGGCCATATCGACTTTGCACCTCCATATCTCATTATTCCCATGTCGCATTTAGTCAATGAACAATGCTAATATGGATTGCCACACACTTTATGAGTCATTGTGTATGTATGCAACGGATCGGAGTGTTACCGCCATGTCCCATCGATCTCACATCTCTCTGTTGCTGTGGTTTTCAACCTATGATTGCGATCGTCGATGTTGACTATGCACATCTAGAGAACAGTGGTATACGCAGGAACAGACTAGGGCTTGTGCGGATCCTAGCCCCTTATTGTTCACACTCCGGAAACATGTTTGCGAGCCTTCTCTTGTGAAAATCTACTCATATATAGTGATCTGTTGCCTCTTTTTTTTTAAGACGTGCATAACACGTTTTTTCATTAAGAAGAGAAGAAGTCGGGATATTTACTCAAGTTATGCAACTGCACAAATCCTTGTTTTATTTGGAATTAATATATTAGTGTGGAAACTTTGTCACGTATCTGTTATGAACTACAAAATCTCGCAGCCTCACCATGTTGATGAATGATAAACCCGATAGTGTATACATTTCTGAATATAGAAAAAATATAACATCAGACGTCCATAACACTGTGCTGGTTCAAAAGTTGCTATTAATTTTGTCAAGTGAAAGCTAAGTTTATAGGGTCAACATTTTCGACTTATATAGGCTTCAGTTAGTCAAAATTGCTGTGTGGTTTGGAGAAAGCAGGAATAGTTCATCACGTGACGCACACCCACGTATGGATCATCTTTGAACAATCTAAATGTCCATGCCGATTATTCAGCACCTCCATGCCATTCCCATGTGAGAATTTAATCAATCAAGAAGTTCTAACAGCCAGATGGTCATGGTTTGCAAGGTCGTCAATGTCTTGATGTGTATGTCAAAGTGACCACCATGCGTCCATGCCCCTGTATATCTACCATCTCTATGTGTGTTGTCAACTTGTCATGCATGGTTTTAGGATTATGACTGTGCAGCCTCTGCATCAATCAGTACGTCTTACGTCACCACAAAATCATCAGTATTATCTATCCCCCTAAGCACCTTCCCAAATTAACTTAAAAAAGTGGCAACATCCAAAATTGATTCATTATTGCAACATCCTAACTCATCTATTGCCACAAACCAAATAAAAAAACATGGGAGCATATATAAAAAAAATCATCTATTTCAAGTTGCAACATCCCAAATCAACCAATCACCACTTGCGACAAGCATATTACAAAAAAAAACTATTGTGACATTAAGATATAAAATTGGGGAACTATTATGTTGTTGGTGATTTACCTTTGATGTATTAGGCTAGCAGAGTTATAGTGTCCTTAACTTGTTGACAATGCAAAACAACGTTACACTCCAAAAACTCTGGAGAATATTGATGGATCATCAGCGACAACCATTCACCCCTACTATGGTCATCAAAGGCGATGTCTCGAGAAGTTCCTTATTGACATCTCGATCATTTATGGTTATCACCGCCCCAACAATCTCTCCATTACGATTGACGGTTCCTTCAAAGTCCATATATAGAAACCGACATCCGTACGCGCGCCAAACCTCGCAACATATAATAATGAACGAATATATACCGTCCACACATCATATACCCATCGTTTTCATTTCTTTTTTTAGATGAAGATTACACAATCCGGCCTCTATATCCACAAGCGACGACCAACGATTACACTAGAGCCCATAGACTCAAAACCTCGTACCGTGGTAAGGAAGCAAACAAGGAAATACAACCACTACGGCAGAGAAAAAGAAAGCTAAGCTTCAAACTTAAGCGCCGACCAAACCACCAATCTTCCAACGTCCGCGAAGCCATCAATCCACAAGCGAGGTAGTCCCTTGACTTCCAAAGCAACGCCCTCAAGAAGGAAACGGCACCGATGCCGCCGTCGTCGCTCCTCCGAAGAACCGGAGACGTATTTTCACCTGGAAGACAAAGACCAAGCAGGAAGCATCTCAACAAACGCCTCCAAGGAGGGCAACGACGCCCGAAGACTCCGCCGATGTTGACATCGACACCACAGCCGGGAAGGCTTTCGCCCGACGCTTCGCCAATGTCGACCCGAAGACAAAGGAAAAGATGAACCACAACACCGACCGCAACCATCATAAGTGCGAGGGGCAAGCACTTAGGCTCCCCTCAACCCACCAACGGCCAATGACACGGGAGTCGCGACACCTCGCCCCGCCAACAAGATCACTGACATCGACAGACCGAGCCCAGATCCTCACCAGTGGGCGCCGAAGGAAGGAAGTCGCCCGCAGCAACAGCAAAACCCCACCGACCGCCCGCCCACCGGCGAACCCCCGTTGCACTTAGGCCACGAGATAGGTCCACGCTTGAGCACAAGGTCGGCAGAGGTCGCTAACCGCCAAAGGCCACCGCCAAACTCGCATCGGGATAGGCCTCAGGCGACCAACTCCATCCCCATCACTTAGTCTGAGCAAGGTGGTCTACCAAGAACCGACTCCCAACAGCAAGCCTCCGCCACCCCCTAGAACCGAGAAGCTCGACCACCGCCTTCATCACTCATGGAAGACACCCCCAGACGCCGACCACCGCCGCCACTGGAGCACCACCGGCCAAGACCGCCACTCCAACATATGCGCCGGCCGCCGCCCCCGCCACCACCGGCGTGCGCCCTCGCCGCGCGAAGCATCCAACACCGGCCGGGACGGCGCCGGATCCGGAGGCGCCGTCCTCCGTCGCCACCCGTGACGCCGGCGGGGGTGGACCGCCCACGCCCGCCATGAGCTCCGCACAGGGGCTGCCGCAGAATCCCACCGGACCCGCCGCACGGACACCGTCGCCGAGCCCGGGACCGGCACCGCCGCGAATCCCGCCACCCGCGCGAGATCCGCCGGCCGCCAGGGTTTTCATTTCTAGTGGTAACAATAACAAGCACTGTTGTGCTGGCCTCCCTACTACTTTTAATTTGCAACTTATTATGATTAAATTATGATTTTTCTTTTTGTATTTGGAACACACAAGAGTACCACCTTAACTAATTAATTCTCACATGAACCATGCATCTCTCTGTGCTGTGGGTCACCCAACAAGCAAGCCCCCATGCCTCTGCAGTGCAAGCACACACTTCCATTCCGGCTACACCCATGACGGCGATCATATCTCCCCCCAAAAAAAGACTTTATATAGAAGCCATATAGCCACCATATCCCAGCTACTCTCTCTACACACACATGATTAATTACTGTTCATACTGTTTCACGCATGGATCGGAAATCCCTCTGCAGGTAGCTTTCAGCGCATTCAAGTCGTAGCACTGTCGCCGCCGCACGTATGTTACGTACGTACGCCACACCTCATCACTTCACTAGCAAGCTATTGTAGTATAGCTAGCAGCAGGCTATAGCTGTAGTAGTCGTAGCTCTAGTAGCTCTCTGTGTGTGTGCATGCCATCGCCGTCCATAACCTCTTGGAGTATTCACACGCTCGCGCGCGCGGTGCCCCATGCCTCCCCCGTTGCTTGTGTCACGCGCCGGCCATCCCCTGCGTCCATGCTGGAGTACCTGTCAACACACAATCTCAAATCTAAATCTTGCAGCCCAGCCATCCAGTTGGACACCTTAGCTTTTATTTACAAGGGATTAAGTGTGTATACGGTATGCATCGTTTGCCAATCCAAACAGTGGCAGCTAACTAGCTTGCCCTTATTGTCGAATGAAGAACGTGCAAATAATCGAAGTCATCATATCTATTCTGAAAAGTTGTTGGTTGCAACAGTGGACAAGTTTTGTACCACACCAACTCCATGATAAAAAGCTTATTTATCCCTCTTTCGGTTTTTATAACTTTATATATGCCCCGGCCCCCTTAAACCCGGCAAGATTTTGTAGTATATATACTAGCTGTAGTTTGTTTGTTTCAACATGCCTATGGACAAATCCAATGTAGTGGCTAGCTATCTAGCAGCACACAAAAGAGTAATATTATTTACGATATCAACTGAGTCATCACTAATAATTAGATCCATTACAAATATCTTCATAGTTTAATTACTTGTTTGATGTGGTATATATGTTTGGGAGATTTTATGGTGCTTGTAATTAATGTGAGTCATCCATCCCGTAAAATCTAACGGTGGTAGTAGTACCATGATATGCACAATACAATAGGAATAGCATTATGCCCACAAACACACATCATACACACTACGGGAAAATGGAGGTTTGCCGTGCGTTTCGATCTTTGCCGTGCGCATTGTTTCGGGCGCACGACAAAGAGGAGCTTTGCCGTGCATATTTGTCACGGCGCACGGCAAAAAAAAACACCTAGTAAAAAATAGTTTGCCATGCATTTTTATGTTGGCGCACGACAAACAAATAGTCTGCCGTGCGTTTTTTTCGTGGCTCACGACAAACGTTTTTCCCACCGGACGTTACCCCTTAGATTGTTCGTTGCCTTTGCCGTGCGCTAGGACAAGGTAGACGCACGGCAATACATTTGTCGTACATTTCCCACATTGCACTACAAAGTATTTTTTAAATGATTTTTGTACTTCTATTAATTTCCCCACTACAAAAACATTATTTTGTACTCTATATTTCAAATATATACATGTCTCGATTAATTTACTATTTTTAACAATTATATGTCACTTAAAGAATTTTTGACGTATATGTCAAATTTGAACTACAAGGGCATAAAGTAATGTAGTAAAATTTGTGAAAAAAATCATATTCATGTAATTGAATCATTTTTAAGACCTTATCCATGGAATTAGATGAAATTTTGAACGTTTTGTGTGCCAATCATGAAAACCCACATGCAGTTGCAATGTTTTTTAATTGTATAAAATGCAAATAAAGTTTGAAAATCATGAGATTCGTCGAGGGCTCATGGTATCCTATGTGAAGCTTGTGATAAATCATATAGAGTGTTTTGAGCAAGTTGTCATAGATGGTGTTTAGAAACCAAAGTATCTCGCTAGAAGTTCCAGAGTCTTGAGAGCCACTTGATTCAGTTTGTAGCCGTAGTAAAATTCAATTTGAATTTGAAATTGAGTTTTGACTTCAAAACTTGTTTCTATAAGCAATAGACAACATAATTTAATTTGTGTTAATTCTCTGATTTTTTTCAAAGTTATTTGATAACTTAATAAATTTTATAAAATTACGTAAAATAGTTTGCCGTGTGCCTTCTTTAAAATGCACGACAAACTAGACAACTTTGTCGTGCGTCATATGCCAACGCACGGCAAAGCTCCTGGCCCCACCTGGGCCCGCCACCATCCCCCTCTCTCTCACCGTGCGCCAGCCCGGCCCCGCCACCACACCCATCTCTCTCTCTCAGCACGTGCTAGCCCAGCCCCACTACCACCCCCTCTCTCTCACCGCCCGCTCAGCCCACCCGGCCGTTCTTATCTCTAGGCGCCCCTGGCTCCTCCCTCCAACCTCCCCCCAGCCGCCCTCACCCTCTCTCTCGAATCTTCTCTCGGCCCTCCTCTCTCCACACCGCAACGACGACAGGCGGGCCGTGGGGTGACGGAGGCCAGGTGTGCCGCCGCGGGCGCGTGCCCCTCCACTCCATCCGCGGCGACGGCACGACGGAGGTCGGTCGCGGGCGGGGCGACGGAGGCCGAGCGTGCCGCCGCGGGTGCGTGCCCTTCCACTCCATCCTCGACAGCGGGGCGACAGAGGCCGACCGCGATGCCGCTTGCCCCTCCACTCCGCCCGGGACAGATCCAACGGCGGGGCAGGTACCCTAGCTTGGGCATGGCAGAGGGGGAGGCGATGGCGCAGCGGCGCCCCCGGATCCCGTGGTCGCAGCCTCGAATTTCCCCAGTGGTCAACCCTTCCTCCTCTACACCCCAAGATCTGGCGGCCGACCCTTCCTCCTCTCCACCCAAGAGCCGACAGTCAGCCCTCCCTCCTCTCTACCCCAAGATCCGATAGTCGGCGCCCAAGGTACTCTCTCTCTCTCACTCACTCTCATCTTCCTATTTTGTTGAACAGGTGGCGGTGGCACGTGCGTGGTGGTGGCGGCAGAGGTGGGATGGTGGTGGTGGGTGGGGGGGGGGGGTAGATGTGGCCAACGGTGGCGGACTCCTCCAGGGTGCGGCCTCCAGCGAGGACGCACGACGGCCTGTGGTTGCAGCGGCGGACGGCGACAACGGGATTTTTTTCCTTTCTTTTCTTTTGTGGGTCCAGCGAGTCGGCAACATGGGGCCCGCGGCGAGCCTTGTGTTTTTTTATTTTTATGAAATTGTTTGTCGTGCGTGTGATATGGCGCACGACAAAGCCGCCATCTGTACGCCTGTGACTCCGTCTCCGTCTTGCGCCATTAGTCACTTTTTTCGCCTTGCGCTATAGGAAACGCACAGCAAACCCTTTTTGTCGTGCACCCCGATAGAAGACGCACGACACAGATCGTTTACCGTGCAATAATCTGTCGTGCAACCTTTGCTGTGCGTTTCTTGACTGCGCACGGCAAACCCGCTGTTTCCATAGTGACAAAGCAAATTCGTACACAAAGCAGAATCCTAACTAGCCTCACACATCATACAAGCAAAGCTGCTATACATGTGATTCGAATATATATGAATGAGCAATTCTCACCACAGGGACCTTTTTGCCAACTGAGATATGGTCAGCAGTTTGTGTTAGTATGTTCTTTGGCACGTGGCAGTTTCATAGGAAACATTTATCAGGTCTGTCATGTCAATTTTTAACATGATGAAACCACCACTTTCAATGCACAATGATGATGCAACATTTAAGTTTTTTTCCATATGTTGTGATCAAATGCAGCATGAGAATTATGTAGCCTTTTTAATAGAACAAGGTTGCATTTCAATTAGCTTCAATATTGATACTTCAAATAGTAGCGTATATTAAGCTCAATTACACAGTATAAATTGATCCCACGACGCTGCATTTTATTATACTCCCTCCGTTCCAAATTCACCACAGGAAACACGGCCTTTGCTAGGCACACGGCAACGGCAAGGAAGCGCACGACAAAGGCCGCACGGCAGAATTTTGCCCGGTAAAGGGCCTTTGTCGTGCGTTTTTTATTGACACACACAGAGAACCTTTGCTGTGTGCTAGTGTTGCCGCACGGCAAACACTTTTGAAATGAAGTAAAAAATTGTCGTGCGCCTAACACCGGTAGAGATAGAGGTTTTGGTACGCCCTTTTAGTCCCTGTTCAACTTTGGAGCGGGACTAAAGGGGCTTCATCAACGTGACCACTAATGCCATGAGTGCTCACCCCCTTTAGTCAGGTTGATAACACCAACCGTGACAAAAGGCTCCCCTTTAGTCTAGGTTCGTGTTACGAACCGAGACTAAAGCCCCCCTTTTGTCACGGTTCGTAGCACGAACCTAGACTAAAGGGGGTGACCCTTTTGTCACGGTTGGAAACACCAATCCAGACTAAAGGGGGGTCTTTGTCACGGGTGGTGTTACCAACCGGGACTAATGGGTCTCCCACGAGTTACTATAAGAGGATAGCACCCTCTACTTAGTCAGATGTGATGTGTAGGTGAGATGGTGAGGAAGCTACGCGCGAGGTTGGAGGTCACGGGTTCGAATCCCCACACCCGCTCATGTGTATAATTCGCGTGAAAAATGTCGTGGGGCCTCCCGGGGGTTTTCAATTATTTTCTGACGCTGGCGTGCCTCCCTTTAGTCCCGGTTCGTTCACCCAGGACTAAAGGACCCCCTTTTGTCTCTCATCATTAGTCCCGGTTGGACTTTTGATACCGGCATGCCCCCCTTTAGTCACGGTTCGTTCACCCTGGACTAAAGGACCCCCTTTTGTCTCTCATCATCATTTCTGGTTGGACTTGGGAGAACTATACCCCTTACCAATCAGGACTGAAGGTCCTCTCTCTACCGGTGTAAGGCGACACACCGAAAACATTTTCAAAACAAATAAAAAAGTTCCACGAATGCTGCCACCGTCCGGCCGCCACCACATCCACCGTTGTCCGGTCCCTGCCTCCACATCCACCACCACTGTCCAGCCTCTGCAACAGCATCCACCACCGTTGTCCGGCCCCAGCCTCCACATCCACCGCCGCACCGCCACCACGTCGCCGCCCCGACCACCAGTGGAAGAGAGAGAGAGAGAGAGAGAGAGAGAGAGAGAGAGAGAGAGAGAGAGAGAAAGGGAGGGAGGGAGAGAGAGAGAGTGAAAAAGAGAGAAAGGGAGAGACAGATAGATAACCTATTGCGTGGTCCGCCGCCGTTGCCTGCAGGGCCATCCACCTGTGGGCAGCAGGGTTGTCCCATGGGACGTGCTCTTCCTCGGGCCCGCGTGGATCTGGTCCGTGGCCAGGCCGTCGGCGACCGTCTCTCCTCCCTCGGGATCTCCACCTGTGGACCGAAATTGTGTGTGTGTGTGAGAGAGAGAGATAGAGAGAGGACTTGTTGTATCGAATCCGACGGCAGTGAAGCAGGAAGGCAACTGGAGAGGCGGCGGTCGGCGAGCATGGTGGTCGGATCTGGCCTCAGCTGGATTCGCTACCGTGCCATTAAATTGCGCGTCGGTGCGAGGGAGGGGGGCCGAGGTCTAGGCCCCTCCTCCATGTCGCTGGATCTGCGGCCGGTGGAGCGTCGGCATGAGGGAGGGAGGCGGTAGGGAGAGGAGCGAGCCAGCACAGAGGTCAGGGGCGCCCCCACTGCCTAGGCTCCCCGACGCCGTGGCAGAGAAGGAAGGGATGGGAGGGGGACAGCCGCCCACACCCGGGGAAGAGATATTCGAGGAGAGAGGGGAAGGATAAGGATGCGGCGGCTTGGCGGGGGAGAGGATAAGGTCGGGGTGGGGGAGTCGTGGGTGGTGGTGGGGCCAGGGTGGGGCGCACAGAGAGAGGGGTAGCGGGGTCGGGTGGGGCCAAGCGGTTTTGCCGTGCGCTTCAGTCCGAACGCATGACAAAGTTGATTTGTTTGTCGTGCGCTTTAAAAAAGGCGCACGAGAAAAATTTTTTCTACAATTTTATAACATTCATAAAAAAATATCAAATAAATTTTTAAAAATCCTAAAATTAACACAAATTAAGTTATGTTGTCTATTACTTACAGAAATGAGATTTGAAGTCAAAATTCGATTTGAATGTTGCGTCACCTACAAATCTAACCATATCTTTCGTAACTCTATGAAACTTCATCGGAGATGTTTTGAGAAACAAGGATCACACATGAATAAATGTTCAAAACTCATTCAAAATTTTACTATAACCTTCACATATTATATCATGAGATATTGACAAATCTCATAAATTTCACATTTATTTGTTTTTTTTGAATTTTAAATCATTTGGACACACGATCATGGTTGTGTTTCCTAGTCATGATGTTCAAAATTTCTTTTGATCTCTTGAAAAATGTCTTAAATCGAGCTAAATAACGTGAATATCATTTTTCAACTCATTTTATTTTATTATATGAAGCACTTGTAGTTCAAATTTGACTTCTTTCAAAAATTACTTGAAATGCAATTAATTAGTTTAAAATAGCAAATGACCACAAGAATCTACCAAATTTTAACTTGATGTATCACATGTTGTATGTATAGAGTAGAAAAATGATTTCAAGGTTATTATAGTTTTTTTGAGGAGCAATGGATTTTGGACTTATGGAAAAATACTTAAAGGTAAAAAATACTTTGTCGTGCACATAAAAGAAAGCACACGACTAACTCATAAGTTTGTCGTGCGTAGAGAAAAAGCGCACAACACGACAAAGTTTTTAAAAATAATGATATTTGTTTTTTCGGAGTGGGAAACGGGGAGAAAAATATTTTGTCGTGCGCGGTGGATAAAACGCATAGCAAACAAGATCTTTGTTGTGCGTTTTTTTCTAGCACACTGCAAACAAAACATTTGCCATGCGTTTTATCTTTGCAGTGCGCTCTATAAAAAATGCACGACAAACAAGACCTTTGTCGTGCGTCCGAAATAAAGCGCACGACAAAGATTTCGACGCCGGAAAATGTGGGTTTTCACATAGTGATTATAGGTCGTTTGACTTTTTAACCCTAAGTTTGTCCGCTCGTCTTGTTAAAAAATGCAAACACAGTCAAATTTAAGTCATTCTTGAATTATTTTTATTAATAAAACAAATAACAACAAAAAATGATAATTTGCATATTTTTTAATAAGACGAGTGGTCAAACTTAGAGTATAAAAATCAAACAAACTATAATATAAATTCATCTCCGAGTTAAAAAATATGAATGTTGGGTGGTATCTAAATCTAATTTGCAATGCTCCCTTTGGGGTTTTCACATGTCACATTAGGTTTGTGCTAAGTCAAACTTATGTCATTTTGATGAAGTTTATAGAAAAATCCAACAACATCGTCTATCTACAATACCAACATTGTTTCATTGAATCCACAATGAAATAAATTTTGCTAGTGCATATATTTAGTAGAAAAATGGATATATTTTATGATGTCAAATGAAAAAAGATCCGATCATTTTTTTGCTATTCCTTTATATTCTTCAATTCCCTGCGTGTTGCCGCGAGTATGTAGGAAAAATCTATGAATTAGAATATTACTATCACCCTCCTATTCTTTTTCTTTCTTATTTTTCCTTTTCCTTTTCCTTTTTTATTCTTTTTTATTTTTCACTTTACTCTATACCAACTATCATCGATGGGGCCTATTTGTTATTTTATCAAAATATATTCATATGAGATCTTGTTTTGAAGAATTTATTAAAAGGAATCCAATGGTGTAATCAGAATTTAATTTGGTTTTATGATTTTTGAGTTATAATATTTTTTAGCTAGTTCAAACAATGGGGCCCACCACTCGATGTCATGGTCCTAGTGGGGCTATTGAGGTGGCATGCTTGCATGTTGAGAGAACTCCCTAGTGGGGAGCTCCTATATAGGAGCACACACGCGCGCGCACACACATATACATATACATATACATATACATATACATATACATATACATATACATATACATATACATATACATATACACATACATATACACATACATATACATATACATATACATATACATATACATATACATATACATATACATATACATATACATATACATATACATATACATATACATATACATATACATATACATATGTGTGTGTGTGTGCGCGCGCGCTACTACTGGAATCTATCTCCTAGTGGGTGATGGAACTTTTTGACCGTTTTTGTTGCAGCGACAAAGACAAACTACACATTTCCCTATCGGTAAACATTTTGTGGACTTGTGGTAAGTGCACCGGAATATTGAGAATTGCCCCCCCTTTGGGTCATATTAGTTTAGCCCAACAAGAATATAAAAATAATGATACCCAACTTAGGCTTGGGCAGCCTGGGCCCAGTAGGCATGTGTACACACACTCAACACCCAAAGAAAATTGGACTAGTGGATCTTTGAGATAGACTAACAAAATGTACATGCGGCACACACATATCTAAAAAATCATAATAACAAAAAAACCTTTTTATAGTGACACACGTGTCTAAAAACCAAGACTGCAACAACAACGTGAGGGTGAGGAGAAATCAGTAGCTATCTCTCGCGGCTGGGGAGAAAAAAGTGTAAGAGAATCGCTGACCGACCTGCTGGTTGGGACCGTAATGTGCGCCCCTGTCCACAGTAGCACCTTGGCTCGACATCGGGTGCTTGTAAAAGAACGCAAGTGAGAAAGCCCCGTGCTCAATAGAAAACATGGTGCATGCATGGATTGTGATTGATGTACGGGATCAATGTGATTCACAATAGCATGCATTCTTCTTTCAAGACATCATGCATTGGTGCGTGATGGAAAGCTATGAAATGTAGTGATGCGTGATTAGTGCAAACCCATATTGCGACATGATTCTTATATATATTATTGTCATCCATTGACATGTGATAATGCAATTGGTAATATCGTAAATGTAGTTGTGTCACTGAGGCCGCCAACCTCGATTGCTAAACCTTTCAAAAAGAACACAACGTGATTTGGTTACTAATTATTCCCCAAATCCCTTCAAAGAGACACATTACAGTGGATTTGGGACTTATGGAAAAATACTTAAAGGTAAAAAATACTTTGCCATGCACATAAAAGAAAGCACACGACTAACTCATAAGTTTGTTGTGCGTCGAGAAAAAGCGCACAACACGACAAAGTTTTTAAAAATAATGATATTTGTTGTTTCGGAGTGGGAAACGGGGAGAAAAAAATTTTTTTGCTGCGCGCGGTGGATAAAACGCATAGCAAACAAGATCTTTGCTGTGCGTTTTTTTCTAGCACACTGCAAACAAAACATTTGCCCGTGCATTTTATCTTTGCAGTGCGCTCTATAAAAAATGCACGACAAACAAGACCTTTGTTGTGCGTCCGAAATAAAGCGCATAACAAAGATTTCGACGCCGGAAAATGTGGGTTTTCACATAGTGATTATAGGTCGTTTGACTTTTTAACCCTAAGTTTGTCCGCTCGTCTTGTTAAAAAAAATGCAAACACAGTCAAATTTAAGTCATTCTTGAATTATTTTTATTAATAAAACAAATCACAACAAAAAATGATAATTTGCATATTTTTTAATAAGACGAGTGGTCAAACTTAGAGTATAAAAATCAAACAAACTATAACTTAAATTCATCTCCGAGTTAAAAAATATGAATGTTGGGTGGCATCTAAATCTAATTTGCAATGCTCCCTTTGGGGTTTTCACATGTCACATTAGGTTTGTGCTAAGTCAAACTTGTGTCATTTTGATGAAGTTTATAGAAAAATCCAACAACATCGTCTATCTACAATACCAACATTGTTTCATTGAATCCACAATGAAATATATATTGCTAGTGCATATATTTAGTATAAAAATGGATATATTTTATGATGTCAAATGAAAAAAGATCCGATCTTTTTTTGCTATTCCTTTATATTTTTCAATTCCCTGCGTGTTGCCGCGAGTATGTAGGAAAAATCTATGAATTAGAATATTACTATCACCCTCCTATTCTTTTTCTTGCTTCTTTTTCCTTTTCCTTTTCCTTTTTTATTCTTTTTTATTTTTCACTTTACTCTATACCAACTATCATCGATGGGGCCTATTTGTTATTTTATCAAAATATATTCATATGAGATATTGTTTTGAAGAATTTATTAAAAGGAATCCAATGGTGTAATCAGAATTTAATTTGGTTTTATTTTTGAGTTATAATATTTTTAGCTAGTTCAAACAATGGGGCCCACCACTCGATGTCATGGTCCTAGTGGGGCTATTGAGGTGGCATGCTTGCATGTTGAGAGAACTCCCTAGTGGGGAGCTCCTATATAGGAGCACACACGCGCGCGCGCACACATACACATATACATATACATATACATATACATATACATATACATATACATATACATATACATATACATATACATATACATATACATATACATATACATATACATATACATATTTTTGTGTGTGTGCGCGCGCTACTACTGGAATCTATCTCCTAGTGGGTGATGGAACTTTTTGACCGTTTTTGTTGCAGCGACAAAGACAAACTACACATTTCCCTATCGGTAAACATTTTGTGGACTTGTGGTAAGTGCACCGGAATATTGAGAATTGGCCCCCCTTTGGGTCATATTAGTTTAGCCCAACAAGAATATAAAAATAATGATACCCAACTTAGGCTTGGGCAGCCTGGGCCCAGTAGGCATGTGTACACACACTCAACACCCAAAGAAAATTGGACTAGTGGATCTTTGAGATAGACTAACAAAATGTACATGCGGCACACATATCTAAAAAATCATAATAACAAAAAAACCTTTTTATAGTGACACACGTGTCTAGAAACCAAGACTGCAACAACAACGTGAGGGTGAGGAGAAATCAATAGCTATCTCTCGCGGCTGGGGAG
The DNA here is from genome assembly GCA_947561735.1 of Cenchrus americanus. Taxonomy (NCBI): domain Eukaryota; kingdom Viridiplantae; phylum Streptophyta; class Magnoliopsida; order Poales; family Poaceae; genus Cenchrus; species Cenchrus americanus. The sequence continues at coordinate 27,177,961 of OX387242.1, read as the reverse complement.
AAAAAAGTGTAAGAGAATCGCTGACCGACCTGCTGGTTGGGACCGTAATGTGCGCCCCTGTCCACAGTAGCACATTGGCTCGACATCGGGTGCTTGTAAAAGAACGCAAGTGAGAAAGCCCCGTCCTCAATAGAAAACATGGTGCATGCATGGATTGTGATTGATGTACGGGATCAATGTGATTGACGTACGGGATCAATGTGATTCACAATAGCATGCATTCTTCTTTCAAGACATCATGCATTGGTGCGTGATGGAAAGCTATGAAATGTAGTGATGCGTGATTAGTGCAAACCCATATTGCGACATGATTCTTATATATATTATTGTCATCCATTGACATGTGATAATGCAATTGGTAATACCGTAAATGCAGTTGCGTCACTAAGGCCGCCAACCTCGATTGCTAAACCTTTCAAAAAGAGCACAACATGATTTGGTTACTAATTATTCCCCAAATCCCTTCAAAGAGACACATTAGAGTGCTTGTATCTTTTTCAAAAGTAACATCTTTTCTTTCTTTCCTTTTCACCAAAATTTTTATCTACCTGATCAACCAGCATCAATGACTACGATGGTTTACTCTTTCTAAATTAATTGATCACACTTGTTCTTTCCTACTTTCTCTTTCCAAAGACACGCATGGTGGCTTATTATTTTCCCCAAAAAAATCTCTTTCCAAAGACATGCACGACGACTTATTATTTTCCAAAATAATTGATCACATTGTCGTCACTACTTAGGGGGACACTTTATTATTTCCAACATAGTTGATCACACTGCTAGGTGATAATTATTCTTTCCTAATTTCTCTTTCCAAAGATACGTTGCCTTTGACCACACTGCCTTTTTTATCTAGAATTATATGGAAATGTGTTTATGGCCACCCCATGATGTATTTTTGGAAGGACGACAAAAGGTGGGCGGTTAACCACCAAAAGAACTCCTTCTTTACAGCCAGCACCAATGACTACGATGGTTTACTCTTCCTAGATTAATTTATCACGCTTGTTCTTTCCTATTTTCTCTTTCCAAAGACATGCATGTCGGCTTATTATTTTCCAAAAAAATCTCTTTCCAATGACACGCACGACGACTTATTTTTTTTCCAAAATAATTGATCATATTGCCGTCACTGCTTAGGGGGGACACTTTCTTATTTCCAAAATATTTGATCACACTGCTAGGTGATAATTATTTTTTTCCTAATTCTCTTTCCAAAGACACACCGCCTTTGACCATGCTGCATTTTTTATCTAGAATTATATTGGAAACCAGTGTGATGTATTTTTGGCCGCCCCATGATATATTTTTGGAAGGACGGCGATAGAATTATATTGGAAACCAGTGTGATGTATTTTTGGCCGCCCCATGATGTATTTTTGGAAGGATGACGAAAGGTGGGCGGTTAACCACCAAAAGATCTCGTTCTTTATAGTATAGATTTCAAATAAGGGTGCGTTTGGCAGGGCTCCGACTGTGGCTATGATAGCTCCGGCTGTGGCTGGGCTGGTGGAGCGGATTCTCTGATGAAGCTGAATCCATTTTGGATATCGTTTGGCAAAACAACTTCTCCTGTGTTTGTTGGAATACTGTAAGAGGTAAAATGTCAAAGATGCCCTTGGTCATGTGGGTTGTTTGAGCTAACGTTGTAATGTCATGTATTACATATTGAAGCTAGCATCATAATGCAAGTTAATTAAAGTTAATTAACAATAATAAAAATAGGCATAATACATTCATTACATTGTCTGATACAAGCTAACCCATATGCTCAAGATGATCTAGAAATATAGATGGCTCTAGAAAGGTCAACTCAGAATCTATCCATCATCCGATCATCATCTGCTGCACTCGATGTATCTCCAAGAGCTTGAGAAATACGACACCTTCTATATCTTTTAGGTATAGTAGGTATATAATCTGGATTCGTGTCACATTTGAGGAAATGTTTATCCTCAGCATGATTCTCACGAATGAAATTATGGAGACACATGGTTGTGGCAACAATCATCATTTGCTTCTCCTTTGGGTAACTCAGCATCCTATAAAGTATTCTCCACTTCTGTTTCAACACACCAAAAGAGCGCTCTACCACATTGCGAATACTTGAATGCAAATGGTTGAAATGCTCTTGCTCACCATTTGGAGTAGGCCCTCTCCTCCAATCTGGCACATGATACCTTTGACCTTTGTATGGTGACAAGTATCCAAGTCTATTTGGGTACCCGGCATCAACCATATAATATTTTCCTGCACACACATGTTAAAAATTGAAGGTTGTATGAGCCACATGCACATAGGTATAGACATGAGAAAAATGGAGATAAATGATCGGACATACCTAGAGGGGGTGTGGAAATTTGTTGGCATCAAGCTCGAGGGCATGAAAGAGCACATTAGTGTCATGCATAGACCCGGGCTGCCCAATAGATGCATAAGTGAACCTGATGTCGAAATCAACTATAGCAAGAACATTTTGTGTAGCAGTGTCATTGGGACATGGTGTCGCTGAAATGTGTGTACCATCCAAAGATCCAATGCAATCTTTAAAGTATGGCATCGTTCTTCGATCATTCATAATCCTAGGATGAGTACCTTATGTAGTCTGCACCCATAGCCACCATACAGATCAATACCTCCTCAAATTTTCTACTAATTGTTTCTGAAGAATGCTTGAATATACCATCTATAGCACTGTTGGACATATCTTGGCCACACACAAGAAGAAAAATAGCCAGTATTCTATAGAACTCATATGAATAGATGATTTCATACCATATTTGTCAACTAACAGATCATGCAACATGTAAAATAGATGCGCATTCATTCGGAATTGCTTATAACTTTCACCGGAGTGTTCAGTTTTTCCAATGTCCAACCATGTCCACTTTGGAAAGGAGTTCTAACAGGATTCTTATCATAGTATGTCATGAAGTACTTGCCACAAATAAGAGCAGTGGCAAATTGACAATTCTGAGCCGACCGCAACAAAGATAAAGTGTTTGTAAGCCGCTCATCATCAGATATCTCATCATTAGATCTGTACGTCACACCAACATCACTCATGAATTAATTAAAGTCATACAAAAATTACAAAGTTCAAAGCATACAAGCGCAAAGATATTACAAAGTTCAAAGATAAAAAAGGATTATTGCAAGCCACAACAGTTCAAAGCACACTAGAGCTACAAAAATGGAGCATAAATCAAAGGATACAATATTATATTATTGCATGGTACAAAGCTGACTGCACAAACTACTTAGGCGCCTCATTTTTAGTCATCCATTCATATTTCCTCCTCAGCCAATCAAACCTCTCCTCAGGAGTATCCAAAGTCATAAACATCTCACGTTCTGGTCTCTTGGTAAAAACTAAAGATGCGGCAAAATGCTCATTGGTTGATGGAACGACACCACAATCCTTGACCAAGGCCATAACATTCTGGATGGCCAACCAGACAAATCCTCCCTCTTTGCAATAGACTCACAAGATGTAGTTGTCCTCTCATTCATCTCCACAATCTTTCCCAGTTGTTCATAAAACCAATTACCACCACTAGTCTTAGGTTTCTTTCCCTTCATATTACTAGCCCCTCCACCTCTCTTTAAACCATGCACACTTGTGGGAGTCACCTCCTCTGTAGGCCTGTTGTTTTTATCCGCTATCCATATTCAAATCCACACCCATCTCAAATGGGGAGGGTATGGGTAGAAAATAATTATCCATTGAAGAAATGGGTAGGGCGGGTGCGGGGAGGGTACAAATAATCCATTGGGTATGTATATAATCTAGTACAAAACTAATTATCCATTGGGTATTGGTGGGATTGGGGAGGGTAAGAAGTGGATAATAATTATTTGGATTTGGGTATGAGCAAGAGTGGATTTATCCATACCCTCCCCAGTGGCAGGCTTACTCCTCTGGCTCACTGTCATCATCATTGTCTGCTTCACTTCGTCATCAACAGTGATTGGAGAAGTGTGACGAGACAAGTTTGTTGTGGAAGGTGCTATGCCACTCGAAGCAGACCAATCCTCATCACTGGTATTCCGAATGTCTTCAAACATAATCTCTAATTGTCCTTCATTTTGTAGTCCCCTCAGCTTGAATCTGGTAGAGCCCTTTACATCCTAAAATGCAATATTCAGAAATTAAGTTAATTGCCTGCTGTTTTCTACAGTGTGCCGGTTGGAAAGAAACAACAGTAAACTAGCTTTCAGATATTATGAGCAGCCACCAGATAAAAGAATGATGTACAACAGTGCAGTTCAGTGAATTTTACTGAAAACCTACACTGAAATATGTATAACAGTACACAGTTCAGTTCAATGATGTATAACAGTACAGTTCAGATCAATGATGCATAACAACCACAAGATATTATGTATGACAGCCACAAAGTAAGTGCAATAGATCAAAGAATGAAACAACTTCAGCAATAATTCCACTTACTTTTGCTATTTTCTTCCACCAAGCTTCCGGCATTACAATGTTCTTCCCAGATTCATCCCATCCAAGACAGGTCTCATCCGTTTTAATTTCTTCCAAATACCATAATCCTGCTTCAATTTGTCCCATTTATTCTTGAATTGCCTTCTAGTATAAGCAATACCAGTCCTCTCTTTAAACCTTGCTATCACATTGCTGTACATGTTGAAATATTAGGAAAATTCCAGATTAAAACTATAATATAGATCATGACATAATGAACAGCTAGATAAAGCATATCATAGATCATGGCAACCAGTGTAGGCACAACTTGTACGCTAGACATATTAAACACGCAAATCAAGTAGAACATTAAAGCTGGATTGCAAGAATAATACCTGCGGTTGGAAGTTGCAGATGGCAACGTGATGGAGAGATTCCCGAAAGGGAAGCTGAGATCGTCCTGATCACTGTCACTATCGTCAATCAGCAGCGGCGGAAGACTTCAATTAGCCTGACAAAGATGACACCGGGACGCATCGCCCCTGGATATTGTCGGAAGACGAGCCGTGACGAAGTTTGGGAGGAGTCGCGCGAAAAGCGCTTCCCAAAAACCTTATTCGCCTTCTCCCAGTGCAGGATCACAAAGACAACGATTCTGGAGGCCTGCTCGCCCGGTCGCAGGTGCACGCGAACGATCGGGCTGAAGTCTTGGCAACGGCGGCGCAGCAGTAAGCAGAGGCAAAACTCTAGTTGTTTATTTGATACGTTTTAGCGTGGCCGGTGGTCTGCTTATATAGTTCGGGAACCGACCTCGTGAAACACAATCACGAGTAGGACTCTAAGTTGAGTCCGTTTAGGACTCAGCAAACCAAAAGACCAAAAACTGCAAAAGGAGACAACGCTCCCGCAAGGCGAGAAGCCGGATTTCGGCAGACCACTCACGCAGGTGCCGTGCGCCCACGCCCTTCGCCCCGCCCTGCCCGGTGAGGCGAGGCGAGCGCACTTGTGGACTTCCTTTCTCCTCCTCATACTAGTCTTTAGAAGATGAGAACAACTTCCATATATAAGTTGATTCCCTCCACCTTCCACTAGCAATGTGGCACTAAAGGATTCCACTACTCCCATATGCACTCATGTGTATGGGCCTTTGATATTTATTTAGGAATTTTTGAATTAATTGTTGGGCCAAGCCCACATAACTTCTAACAATCCCCCACCAGATCTCAAATGCCCATTTAGAGATTTTCCTGTTCTCACTACTGTTCAATATACCGGTGTTTCGGCAGAGACAGTTAAGTTGAACTTCTGCATAGAACTTCAAGCTACACTTATCCACAACTTGAACAATGGACTACACCTTGAATTGCAAGTTTTGTGCGAACAAGCTTTACTCAAAGCCAAACTAGTACTTAGCTGCCAGTAGCATTACCCCGTGGGTGGAGCATATATGTCATACTCCTTAGTCTCTTCATGAGTTTACTAGAGATCACCCAAGTCTCATAGACTGCGACGTTTAACAGTCAAACTCATATATGTATGTTCTTTCAAGAATGCTCTGTAGGACAACATCTTCACTTGTTAAAGTCAATAGAACATATTAAGGCATTGTTGCCAACCTACCTCACAGTGCCTCATTGCTCTGAGAGTATTGCATCTTAACATAGAGAGGGTTATAATTATACTCTCCTCAGTTTACCAATAGCTTGTTTTTCTCAGGTCCTTAGTCACGGGATCTCTGATCAAAAAGGTTGGGTTACTACTACTGGAAACTCAGATGGGTCTCATAGCCATCTCCCTAGATGCAATTTCTATCACATTCCGTGATAGCCCTTTTGTAAAGGGATCTGCCAGGTTTTTGTCTGTTTGTATATAAGATACAGTAATTACTCCAGAGTTTCTCAACTTCCTGACAGTCTTCAAACGCCTTTTAACGTGCCTTGTTGACTTCGCATTATCCTTAGCTCTATTGACTTTAGTGATTACTGTTTGATTATCACAGTTCATAAGGATAGCCGGTATTGATTTTTCAACCACCGACAAGTCAGACAAGAGCTCACACAGCCATTCTGCCTCTGTAGATGCTGTATCCAAAGCTGCAATTTCAGCTTCCATGGTTGATTTAGTCAAAATAGTCTGTTTGCAAGACCTCCGTGACACTGCGCCACCTCCAAGGGTAAAGACATACCCACTAGTGGCATAGATTTGATCAATATCAGAAATCCAGTTCGCATCACTATATCCCTCTAGCACAACTGAGTGCCTGGAATAGTGAATCCCATAGCTCATCGTACCTTTAAAATAACGCAAGACCCTTTCTAGTGCATGCCGATGATCATCACCCGGGTTGGACATGTACCTACTCAACTTGCTCACAGCAAAAGAGATATCTGGTCTAGTTGCGCTAGCAAGATACATGAGTGAACCAACTATTTGAGAGTACCTCAATTGAAATCTGTTATCATTCTTGTTCTTTCGCAATGTCACAATAGGATCATAAGGTGTTGGAGAAGGCTTGCTGTCCATATAGCCAAAACGGCTCAAGACCTTCTCGACATAGTGAGATTGTGATAGAGTAATCCCATTATCTTCCTTAATCAACTTGATGTTTAGAATTACACCAGCTTCTCCTAGATCTTTCATGTCAAAACTCTTTGACAAGAATGACATGACTTCATTTATAATATCCATGTTTGTTCCAAAGATTAGAATATCATCTACATATAAGCATAGTATAACAAAATGACCCCCACCATGTCGATAATACACACCTATCAGCTTCATTAACGACATAGCCTGCACTAGTTTAAGTAGTGTCAAACTTCTCATGCCATTGTTTAGGAGCTTGTTTCAAGCCATACAAAGATTTCAATAATTTACACACCTTTTGCTCTTCACCTTTTACTACAAACCCATTAGGCTGATCCATATAAATCTTTTCATCCAACTCTCCATTAAGAAAAGCTGTCTTGACATCCATTTGATGGACGATCAGACCATATGAGGCAGCCAACGATAGTAGTACTCTAATAGTGGTCATTCTAGCAACAGGTTAGTAAGTATCAAAGAAATCTTCACCTTCCTTTTGAGTATAACCCTTAGCCACAAGTCAAGCCTTGTACTTATCAATAGTACCATCAGGCCTAAGCTTCTTTTTGAACACCCACTTACAACCAATTGGTTTACAACCAAATGGTAATTCAGATAACTCCCAAGTTCCATTAGAAAGAATCGAGTCCATCTCACTACTAAATGCTTCTTTCCAATCATCTGCATCTGGAGATGCATATGCCTCTATAATAGAGGTAGGAGTATCATCCACAAGGTACATAATGAAATCATCACCAAAAGATTTTGCAACCCTTTGTCTCTTGTTCCTCACAGGAACTTCATTGTCATCCTTCTCAAGTGTTTGCTCAAATGACTCAACAGAAGACTCGATAGGTATAGTATTATTAGGAGCTATTTCAGTAGAAAATTTGACATTACTACGCATATCTTCCATAGGAAAAATATTCTCAAAGAATGTAGCATCACGAGATTCAAAAATTGTATCAACATGCATATCATAAACTTCAGATTTTACTACTAAAAACTATAAGCAATGCTATTGTGTGCATATCCTAGAAAGACACAATCTACCGTCTTTGGTCCAAGCTTACGCTTCTTAGTAATTGGAATATTGAATTTCGCCAAACATCCCCACGTGCGTAAATATGAAAGTGATGGTTTCCTTCCCACCCAAATCTCATATGGTGTCGTCTCTTTACTTTTGCTCGGAATTCTATTCAGGACATGACTTGCAGTCAATATAGCTTCCCTCCATCATGCCTTAGATAAACCAGCAGTATCTAACATGGCGTTCACCAAGTCAGTCAATGTGCGGTTTTTCCTCTCGGCAATCCCGTTGGATTCAGGAGAATAGGGAGGTGTCCTCTCGTGAATAATATCATGTTCCGCACAAAATATGATTGACTCACTTATTACAAAAATCTGCTAAACTTAGGCGGAACAAGCCTCCGCAATCATAGCCTTTACCAATAAATTGTTCATGCTTAGACAGAACTACTTTATTGAACTCTAACACTACCTTAAAACCATTTCTTAATAAAAGAGGAACACTAACAAGATTCTTGCGAATAGTAGGGACATACTGCACCTTCTTCAACTGCACGATCTTGCTCGAAATAAACTTCAAATCTAGCATAGCAACACCACGAACAGAAGCATGTGACTCGTTCCCCATCAAGACGGAAGAATCTTGGAGCCCCTGGTAAGAAGAAAACAAAGAGATGTCATCACACACATGAATATTAGCACCTGTATCAAGCCACCAACTAGGTGATTGAAATACTGAAAGTACAGTAGGAAGATTACCATACCCGTCATCAGTACTTGATGCAGTCACGAGGTTGACCTTTTTCTCTTTACGGTCTGCACGCTTAGGACAATCCTTAGCAAAATGAACGAGTTCACCGCATGTGAAACGAGGCATCTCAGACTTGTCTTTCTTCTTCTTCTTAGAGGTAGTAGTTGCTTTGGCATTGAAAGGGTGTTGTTTCCCCTTTCCTTTGTTCTTGTCCTTGAAATTTTTCTGGACAAAGTGGGCGCTAGCGCTATGTTCCTCATTCCCCTTATCAGTATTGTCTTTACCCCGAGCCTTCTCTTCAACATCAAGAGATTGAATCAAGTTTTCAATCGTTATCTTCACTCTTTTGTGTTTAAGGCTTGTGGCGAAGTTCCTCCATGGAGAAGGTAACTTTGCAATAATGCAACCAGCCACAACTTCATCGGGAATAACATACTTAAGGAGTTCAAGTTCCTTAGCCAGGCGTTGTATCTCATGAGCTTGCTCGACTATGGATTTGTTAGCAACCATCTTATAGTCATGAAAGCTCTCAATGATGTACAATTCCTTGTCTGCATCTGAAGCACCATAGGTAGTGTTCAAATGATCCCACAGAGCCTTTGCGTCTCATATATGCATCATTGAATCAAACAAATGATCTGAAAGCACATTAGGCACAGCTCCCACAAAGATATCATTGGCTTTCTGAAATTTACTCCGATCCTCATCAGAGATATATCCCACAGGTAAGCCATCTTTGACCCAGAAAACTTCCATGGCAGTAAGCCAATTTGTGACCTTGACAGACCACCTCTTGAAGTGCGCACCAGAGAACTTCTTCAGCCTCAGCGCATCAACAAAATTATCCATAGGTACTGGAAAAGACCTAAAATAAGGTTTTTGGATTGTTGAAATATTAGGCAAATTCCAGATTAAAATAAGGCGAGAAGCCGGATTTCGGCAGACCATTCACGCAGGTGTCGTGCGCCCTGCGCCCTTCGCCCGACCCCGCCCGGCGAGGCGAGCGCGCGCGTGTGGACTTCCTTTCTCCTCCTCATACTATTCTTTAGAAGCTGAGAACAACTTCCATATATAAGTTGGTTCCCTCCACCTTCCACTAGCAATGTGGCACTAAAGGATTCCACTACTCCCATATGCACAGACTAATCGAATCTCGTAACTCAGATATCACCCTTTAGTCTGGTGGATGGTTTAGATACTTTTAGATGGAACCTAACCAATTCTGGTTTATTTACTATTGGATCTATGTATCTTCATTTACTTGACTCGCATCCACCTTTCAGACACAAAAAAATCTGGAAGTTTAAAGTTCCTATAAAAATTAAAATCTTCCTTTGGTTTTTACAAAAGGAAGTGATTTTAACTAAAGACAATCTTGCTCGGAAAAATTGGAAAGGTAGCCAAAAATGTGTTGGCTATAACCTTAATGAGACGGTCCAACATTTGTTTGTGGATTGTCATTATGCGAGAATGGTCTGGAGGATGGTATATCTAGCTACAGGTTTAACTCAACCCAAGTCGATACAACATATGTTCGGTTCTTGGCTTTCTAATCAAAATAGCAAGATTAGAGCCTTGATGTGGGTGGGGATTGCAGCATTATGCTGGGCAATATGGAAAACCCGTAACAATATTATCTTTCATGAAATTAAATATAACTCAATTCTGCAGGTTATTTTCAGGGGGCGTATTGGCTACGTTTCTGGGCGCAGCTATAGCGTGATGAGCACAACAAGAACTTACTCTCTTCGTTGAGCACAAAGCTAGAGATGGTGTCTTTAGAATAGGCCAACGGAGGATGGAAGCATTTGTATCGTTTGCTTTAATTCTTGTCTCTATATTTTGAGATGATGTGTGTTGACGTTTCTTAGCCTCACCACTAGGTTGGCACAAATGACGACGGTGACAGAAATGCTTATTAGCGCCTGCAAGCGTCGCTGCCGGGTTCACACCCCTAGTAATGGGACTAGGGAACGTCTGGGGTAAAACACACGATCACAAAAAGGTCTGCAAGCGCATGGATTACTGTTGTAGCACTTCACCCGGTGGTATTCGGGTTGTCGATTTATATTTTCCCAAGGGAGGCACGACGGCAAAGATGATCAAGTAAACTGAAGCGTCCCCTCATCAGAGGTGACTAAATGTGACACAAATACCAGTCCCAGGAGGCTGATAACACATTTATTACAACAGGTGGATCAGTCTTTTACATCACGGCGACACAGAGGGCACGGAAGTGCCAACGCTACAAGGAACAACACAAATGCTAACGACCACACTACGATAGCAAAGGCTTCCATAGCCTCATCAGAGTACCACACCATGGAAGCTTTCTGTGGAGGCCATGGGTACACAGGCGCGGTTGGGTGTAGGGCAACGACCTACTCGACGTCTTCGGGAATGTAATCGGGATCCTCCTCTGAAAAATAGTTAGTAACACAAGGGTGAGCACATACGTACTCAGCAAATCCAACCCCACCCACGGAGGGGCTTATAAGCAGAATCATGCATAGAATATAATAAGGATAAGGTTAAGGTTCATTTTTGCAAACTTACTCATGCAGGGGTTCATTTCAAAAAGGTTTTTCGCAAATCATTTTCATAACCAAAGTGACTCAATTGTTTTAGGAAACCATTGTGGGACTACCGGACTCCCCGTCCGCAGTAGCCCAGGCACACAGCCACGCACTTCACCCGGAAAACAACTCACGCCAAGAAAAGATCCCAAACCCAAACACTAATTTTTGTGACCACACCGTGACTCGTCCAATACCGTGGACACGGCTATTCGAATAGGTTTGACACTCTGCAGAGGTTGTACATCTTTACCCACAAGTAGGGTACCGTCACACGGACACCTCAGTGCCGGTACGGATCCTATCAAAGCCATTACCCACCTTAGCTAACGCTACGAGCCACCACGGAAGCAACCAAGGGGTTATCCCACATAACCAGGGCGTACCTCACACAGAGCGTACCCCTACTCCTTGGTCTCCCGCCGCTCACCCGCATACCAGATGGCAAGTAGATTAACTAGTGGGGTTTATGCTAAGCCATTGCCACATACAACGGTCGAGTGGTTGTACGATGATTTGGGTCAGGTGAGATGTCACGCAACGCGGTCCTTAATTGACAAGATGGACAACTCCCAACACGCTCAACCACACAGGTACGAGCTCACCCATACTCCTGACACACACGTCCATCCCGTCTACCCAGTTCTTTTACTCATTTTCCGAAATATCCCCTTCCCATTTTTAAAGCACTCACACATTTTGAAAGCACTCACACATTTTTAAAGCACTCATTTAGGCCAAAACAAGGTTCAATCATAGCAATCAAGGGTGGCTATCCTACCATGTTTTTGCAATAAAACAATATGCAATTTATAAAACGGGTATAGGGTTATATTTATAAAACTAGGACCACAACACGCATCAAAGGATGAGATTGAACTTGCCGTCTTCGAAGTCTTCGGGGAGTGCCGGCTCGGCGTTCGGGACCTCGGGCTCTTGCTCGCAGTAGTCGGCTCCGATCTCCGGCTCGGAGTACCTTCCTTCGTCTACTCGGCTATAGCGCACACACAGGCAAGCAAGCAATAAGCATACACAATTTCTCCGGCTGAGCTCGCGGAAGATAATTAAATAAAATAGGGGAAATGAATATTATGCAGGGGTTTTGGGCGACGGATGGGTGGCGGTATACCCGGCACGGGTGTGAGGAAGGTTTGGCGCGATTTGGATTAAAATCGCGCATGAAATGTTGGGTTAAAAGAGATGTTTAGAATTAATTAGGGCCGGTTAGTAATTTAGTTTAAAACAAAAGGACCTAAATATAATATTGAGGTAGGGTGAGGGTTTACTGAAATGGTCTTAGGAATTTATTTGTAAAGGGCAGGGGGGTTCTGGTGGAATTTGCATAAAGGGTAGGGGCTAAATGAAAGGAAAGAGAGAGAGAGAGAGAATAGGGACAGGGCTTGGTGAGGAAAAGAGAAAGGTAGGGGGGTTTTTGGCCAAAAGGCCTTCTTCTTCCTCCCCCCCACGAATCAGGAAAGAGGCAGGGGAGGGGGGGCGGCTCGGCATGGCCGGCCGGCGGCGATTCCCGGTGAGCTGGGCCACCGCGGCGGTCGGGCTGTAGGGCAAAACGAACAGGGCGCCGAGGGGGTTCTATTCCCGTGCTCACCTTGAGTTGGGGCGGCGCAGGGAGATGGATCGGCGGGCGGCGGCGGTTTGCCGGTTGGCGGCTCTGGTGGCGGCGCTGTGGGATGCTAGGATGGCTGTGGAGCTCGATTGGCGAGGTGTGGGGCGGCGAGGAGGTGGTGGCGGCCTTTTATAGGCGTCGTAGGTCGGTTCCCGGGCAAAAATCTTCCCGGCGACCTTGGCGCAAGCCCCGGCAGGGTGGGCCACGGCGGTCGGTCCGGCGGCGACTCCGGCGAGGTGACGCCTCGGCGCAACGCTTGGTCCAATCGTGGCCTAACTCGGCGGGTGATAGGACCGCTCGCGCGGCCGATGCATCGCGTCGGTCAACTCCGGCGTCCGGCGCGTGCGGCGAGCGGGCGGCCGGCGCGTGCGGCGGGTAGGCGTGGGCTCGGCGCGTGCGGCCGGCGGGCGTGGGCCCGGGTAGTGGCGTGCTCTGGAGCGGGGGACGGGGCCGGCGCGGTCGGGTGCGGGCGCGCGGGCCCGGAGTGGCGCAGGGGTCAACGGCGCCAGGCGCCGGCGCGGCCAGCTGCGGGAGGAGAAGGGAGGAAGAGAGAGGGAAGGAAGAAAGGAAAGAGGAAAAAGAAAAGAAAGAAAAGGAAAAGGAAGGAAGAAAAAGAAAGGAAGGAGAAAAGAAAAGAAGGAAGGAAAAATGAAAAAAGGAAAAGAAAAAGGTTTAGAAATTAGGGAAAATTGCTAGGAAAATTAGGGGGAAGGGTTTTGCGGGGTTTTCCAATTTCCGGACGTCGGCGTGATTTTCGGGACGGCGGTGATGGCGAGGCGGACCGGCCGGCGGGACCGCGGCGTGCGTGGGATTCTCGGCACGGTGGCCGGCTGGCGGCGCCGGGGAGGCATGCATGGGTGTTGGCCCGAGTGCGGGCGGTGCCGGCGGGATTCGCGGCACGCGCGCCGAGGGTGAGAGAGGGAGACGATGACTAGGGTTTTGAGAGGGGATAATTGAGCTCAGCTGGACAGTTTTGATAACACGCATGATTTATTAGGTGATTTATTAGGAGCTAAAAACGTGGGTGTTACATAAACAGTGGAGAATAACCAAGACTTAGTAAAGAGCTAAAGTGTGGGATAATGAATAAAGATATTAGGAGATAACTTGACACACGCTAGGAGATCTAGATAAAAGATTAGAGAGGATAGCGAGCTGGGAGGACAACGAGACGAGAAAGGATCCTAACACAATCTATCTATTCTTGTCAACTCTTGGTAAGGGGCTAAAGCAAAGGATAATCAAGGCAAGCTAACTCAACAAGCTCTTCTAGTGCTGCAGGGGCATGCAAAGCCGTGCCCTCAGACTGGGATGAGAAGGGAGGACTACGACGCGCTGAATCCTACCGGCCCGAACTAACATGGTGGACTACAGAGCCCATCCGGAGCTTTCACCTCCTTAGGGTACCACAACTATTCCGTTGCGCGGGACACCAATCTAAGACTAAGATAAGCTCTGAGCACCGAGCTCACAACGAACCAAAGAACCTTTCCTCAGATATCACGAAGGAAGGTCTCTCTCTCCGGTGAAACACCGGAGATCAAGCGAAGAACGACCACAACACTATAGGGTTGAAGAGAGCTAAGCTAACCAAGACTAAGCTAACTTTAGTCTAAACCAAGAATAAAGCTTCTACAAAGTAAAAGCTGAATGTAATTGACTCGAAAAGTAGGATAGAAAGATAACTTGAATTGTACTTGAGTCTAAACAAAGAAAGGATACAAGAGCAATACCGGAACTCTGAAGAAGACTCCTCCGGAACCCCGAGACTTGCTTGACTTGACTCTAACTCCCAAGCTACACTAATCCTACTCTAAGTGAACTAAAGAGTGGAAATGAGATGCTCCTGCGCGGTGTGTTCAATCCAGCGGGTGTGAGGCTCCTTTTATAGGTAAGTGAGGTCGGTTGAGGGCGTGGGCCCATTTTCATAGGTGCAGCCGGATCAAGGGGTGCGGCCGGCCCTATGATCCACCGCCTTTTGACTTGGACGCTCCTGATCCTTGCTCCTGAGGCGGTTGAGGGTCGGTTCCTTGCGTCAGTTTTGGCTGGTATGGCAGTTGGGAGGTGCGGCCGGCCCTCTAGGTGTGGCCGGCCCACCTCTAAGACGTGGGATGAACCGCCTTCGCTTGGTGATGCTCAGGATGCTCTTGGAATGACGGTTGTGGCGGTTGATCGGCCGGAGAGGTGGACCCATTGATCCAAGTGATCACAACTTCATCCATTTGATCAAACTGACGTTTCCTTGATCAATCTCGTTCATCCAAGTTGTGCACGCGGGGAAGGAAGTGTTCGGGACTGAGGACGTGGCACGGGGTAGGTGCGGCCGCACCCAGCGGGCCGGCCGACCGCACTGCCAGGGCCGGCCACACCCGGGGGCCGGGCCGTGCTCGGTGGTGCGGCCGTGCCCAGCTTGTGGGGCACGTTGGCTCCATCCCCCCTGAATGTGTACCTGTCCATAAAAATTGCAACACAACTCGTGGAACTTTATTAGTATAAAAAATATGCATGAAACTTGTTGTATACTCCTCTCGAACCCGAGGTTTTGACGGTCGGATCTTTGTTGTAAGAACTGTCAACAATGTGCTTTTTATACCAAACTTTGTGATAATGGGATGTGTACGTCTATGGACGTAGAGGCCGGATATTGTATCCATTATCTAAAAAAATGTGTATGGGCCTTTGAAATTTACTTAGGAATTTCTGAATTAATTGTTGGGCCAAGCCCACATAAATTCTATCAGTACCTAGTCTTATTCAAGCGAGTACTGGATCTGTGCCTTTTCAAAACTTCATCGGCAAAAATTTCACAAACTATTCTAGTGTTGTCATCACCCCGATCAGCCAAATTGTTGCCATTTAGATCAGTTTGATAAGGAAGCAAACAAGGAAATTTCAGTACCATACATGCTACTGGTAATTATTCAACTATGACGAAACAAGCAAATTTCACAAGCTAATTTCATGGCACTAGTATCAGGAGACAAGCTAATTTCATGGCCCTAGTATCAACAAGCAAGCAAATTCCACCAGCAGTTCCATAGCATATTTCACACACTAGTTCATACCCAGATTCGGTGAGGTCGACGTCCACTGATGCAGGAGCAGTCCTAGTTGCCGGTGGCGGCTTTGGTGTGTAGCCACCTCTTCGGCGAGCTTTCCTGGCCCAAAGTTCACTAGGATTGGCCGGAACCTCAAACCGCTCGAGAAGCCTGTGAGGCTATCTCGTTGCTTGCCGTCGGCGCCGCTTCAGTGACGACGACAGAAGGACCCGCGGTTTCGGCCGGCACGAGACTGGACCATGCGCCTCCAGGCGCACCGGGGAGGCCAGCACATGCGCTACCCGCCGGGCCCGCCGGGCCACCCCCACGCCGCGGCGCCTCCCGGCCGCACCGGGGAGTCCGCACTTGTGCCAACCGAGAGGCCCGCCGCCGCCGGCCACCCCGGGACGCGGCGGCGTGCGCCCCTGTCGTGCCGGGGAGGCTGGACAGCGCGACCGCCACCATGCCGGAAGGCACACTCGCGACGGCCAAAATGGCGCTCAGAGAGCCCGCCGGAACACCTCCTGACCAAAAAAATGGCGTCGTGCCATCCCCTACGCCGGGCACGAACGGGCCACCGATGGCCCCTCCGCCGTCCTCATCTTGCGAGTCCCCACCGGATCTACCGATTTCGGCCGTCGGTGCTCCTCCTCCTCCCACCGCCGCCACCTCCTCCTGGCTCTCCATGCGCCAGCTGCCGCTATTCTCTGGAGCGTTGGGGAAGAAAGGCAGAGGAGGCGATGCATGCAACTCGCGAGACGGAGCGGTGGCACGTGGGGAATCAATGCGTGTGGGGCCGCGGTGGCAATTCTGTTGTAATTTCCGGTAACTGCAGGGGCAAATTGGTACGCGAATAGGCGGAGCCGAGGAGGAGCCACGATTTTTGGCTCTGTGGGTAGCGAAGGGCTCGAGTCACTGCGATTTCCGGGTGGTTCTGAGCTGAATCCGTTTTCACCGGCCCTTTGGCAGGGATTCAACAAAAAAACAGCTCCAGATCCAAAGCTGAATCTGAGCTGAATCCGTTTTCACCGGCCCTTTGGCAGGGATTCAACAAAAAAACAGCTCCAGATCCGAAGCTGAATCTCTGCCAAACGGACCCTAAGAGGATCTCCAAGAGTCTTTCTAAATAGGACATCCAAGGACAAGTGACCAATCATTAAACAACACCTACCACTAATTTATAACTAGTTTGCCATGTAGGACAAGCAAATTAGTTTATGACTAATTTTCTTGTCCTAAACGTCATATATTTGAAGATGGAGTACTCTTCTAAGGATGTCCTGCTATTGTATTCGAATAAATCTAAGAAAATGCAAGCACACATACTTGGGGTTTCAAACCTATAGATAGAAATGACAAGTTCCACTACAAAGATACTCGATGTTTCATTTGATAACAATTTTGTATTTCGAAGAACTAGATGTTTGGATACAATAATATAGTGTCTCCAGCCTCTGTGGATATGGTCCACTACATTCTGCAAACTATCATTATCGCTCTAAATGCAAGTCGTATAACAGCAAAAGAAATTATAGACATTGACGCATTCAAGGATGGCTTCTATTTTGGACCGGAGGGAGAGGGTACACACATTGCAAACATTTGTATATATACATAAAGCTCTAGAGGTGGCGTGTGTAGCTATATGCATGTAGACTGTAGTGCAGTACAAGCTCAAGGAGCGAGAGCACATCTTGAGAGGCACAGATCTCCAACTAACACACTCCACAGTAACTACAGCTAGCTAGATAGCGCAACGCCTTCCACAATACACTAACACCTGTCTCGCTGTTGCCATGCCAACATCGCGAGGAGACGAAGGACAACAAGAACCTGACCACCCCATCACCAGCACCATCCTGCACCGCGGCGGGGGCAGCGCCGGGGACGACGCCTCCGGCGGCGGCGGCGGCGACAGCGGCGGAGCGGTGCCGACGAGGCAGGTGTGGGTGCCCGGCCCAGTCATCGTCGGCGCCGGCCCGTCGGGGCTCGCCACGGCGGCGTGCCTCAAGGCCCGCGGTGTGCCGTCGCTGGTGCTGGAGAAGGACCCCTGCTGCGTGGCGGCGTCGTGGCGCCACCGCACGTACGAGCGGCTCCGTCTCCACCTGCCCCGTTGCTTCTGCGAGCTCCCTCTCGCGCCGTTCCCGCCGGGCACGCCGCCGTACCCGACGCGGGACCAGTTCGTCGCCTACCTCGACGGCTACGCGCGCGCCTTCGGCATCGAGCCCCGCCTCGGCGCGCGCGTCCGGAGCGCCGCCTACGACGCCGCCATCGGGTTCTGGAGGGTCACCGTCGACGAGGGCGAGGACGCGGAGGACGGAGCCGCCGCCGCGGCCACCACCACCACCACGGAGTTCGTGTCGCGGTGGCTCGTCGTGGCCACCGGCGAGAATGCTGAGCCGGCGTGGCCCGAGGGCGTCGAGGGGATGGACGGGTATCGCGGCGTGGTCATGCACACGAGCAGCTACAAGAAAGGGGACGAGTTCAGGGGCAAGAACGTGCTCGTCGTTGGCTGCGGCAACTCCGGCATGGAGGTCAGCCTCGACCTCTGCAACAATGGCGCCAGGGCCTCCATGGTTGTCAGGGACAAGGTACGTGTACGTCTACGTAGGCACTATACAAACATATACACTGTGCACACCGTAGTAATGTAATGTAGTATAACTGACTTGATTTTTCCATGTTAATCATTTACTGATGGCCAAGAAATTATGATTCAAATTTACCAAAATATTAGCATGGTATCCAATTAATAAATTGGATGAAAATCTTAAGTATATATATATTTTTATAATTATATAAGTTTGAACCAAATGCTACAATTGAACCCAATGTTATATATAGAGAAAGTTCGCTTGTCTAAAACAATATAATTTCTCTTTGATTTTTTTGTGAACTGGTTTGCTTGAGTGGTCAATTCTGTGTAGTGCCACATACGTTTCCAGCCTTTTTGCCCCCTCTTCTGTGGGCTGTTGTCACTTTCATCACTAGAAATTCGTTTTAGTATATAAATATATGTATATACTCATGAGGTTCAAAATATATAGGAACTAATACTGCTGCATTTTGAATAATGGATCGATTATTGTAGATACATTAAGGATGATTCTGAAAATTTTCTGTTGTGATTTACGGTCGTCAACACGCTGTCTGTATATCATACATTGCGGTGCATGTAAACCTGCTGTGTTACATATACATAGAAATTAGTTGACGAAAATTTCTTATCCTGGAATATCAATCTTGTGAAGCATATGTTGCGCTACTTGTAACTTGCTGTTTCATAGAAATGTATACTGATGTGGTGCTATAGTGACCCATAAGTTTCCCTTTCCTTATCTTGTGTATACCTGCCTGAGACAGGGAAATAACAAGAAAATAACAAGAGAAGTGACAGGACAAAAATAGACCAGAACTACAAAGAACTCTCGAGAACTGCTTCTATCTTTGAACATGTGGCATTGTGTGTTTTTTATCCTAAAAGGAAATAAAATTAAATAGAATTGGTAATGTAGGACATAGTAGAGTTTGCTAGCTAGCTATAGGATGGCAGGAGAAATATATCTCAGCTGTAGCATTTCAAATAAATGAAATAGCTAAAAGAACTCTTGAATATACTATTCAGTACAAAATGTATGAAATTTTCAGTTTGCAAATTGATGTTTTTTATGGAATAGCTTGCAAATAAATGTTATCCGAGTTTTGGAAGCAATATTTTTAGACAATCGAATCTACTAGGTATTTTTTTTACTGGGGAGTTAGTATTCAAGTAGCAGGAGCTATATTGTTTTTCCTAGTTTAAGGCAGACAAAATGGTATTAAAGGGGGGTACCTATTTTGCAGAATATTTATATTATACAAGTTAGGCAGGCATTGTTTTCTGTGAAAACTAATGGCAACTCTAATGAAAATTATAACAAAAACACCTATTGTTTACTACTTTTGAATTTGAATAGTTAAAATATATGGAGAGATTATATTAGTTGACTGACTCTATATCATATAGTATTAGGCTCCATACATATGTATGATGTTCCTTTTTCTTTTTTCAGTGTCATGTTTTGCCAAGGGAGATACTAGGCATTTCGACATTTGGACTTTCGGTGTTCCTTCTCAGGTGGCTACCCATAAAACGGGTTGATTCTTTGCTGCTCTTCTTCTCAAGATTGATCCTTGGAGACACTGAAAAATATGGTCTCCCACGACCAAAGATCGGTCCACTTCAAATCAAGAGTTCAACGGGGAAAACACCGGTACTCGATATCGGAGCTGTGAGAAAGATAAAAAGTGGAGAAATAAAGGTATGTGATCCTAATACTTCCCAAAAGAACTATATGCATGGGTAGGAATTTAATTTCATTAGAACCATGGAATTGCTGTAGGAATGATGAACTCTAAAATGTAAATGCATTTATGCATGGGACCTCAATATGTACCACGAGGAATAAAAGCTGCACAGATCTCGAAACAACACAAAAAGAGTCCTAGACTGATACACATGCTGCCCCAACTAATGTATCTAGAGAGAGATTCTGCAGGTGGTCCCAGCAATCAACCGATTCACGGAGAACAATTGTGTTGAGTTCATCGACGGCCGCAGAGAGGACTTTGATGCCGTCATCTTCGCCACCGGGTACAAAAGCAACGTACCTTCATGGCTCAAGGTACATTCGTACCTACACATTCAATGAGAACTTGCATAATCTTGGAAAAAACAGGAATGACCTTTTTGATAGTGGTATATTATGTCAATCATTGTAGTTATTACACATGTCGCTTCTTAATTGCATACACATCTAGCTCATTCTATCACATGGAGAAAATTTTGCGATAATCAGTTCCGGAGGATGTGGAAATTTATGATCTATTTGGCACAGCCTTGTTTTCAATTGTTAAATCAAACCTTGTATACAAGTAGATAAATATATACATGCCCTTTATCAAGCTTCAATTTATACCCTTTATTATATGGATTTGCAAGGGAGTATATAGGTTAATTAAATGTGTGTGTGTATATTTGGTCCTTTTCCAATGAAGTGAGGTTCTAGATATCAAGGCATGGGCAATGATAATGATGCTTAAAGGAGAGTGATATCCCTCGGACGGTGACACGAAATTGAATTTGATCACCAAGAAATTGACAATCAAGGACAATATAATGTTGATCGATGCGTGGGCATTAATTTGTGCAAGCTTAATTTGGGGAGGAAGTAATCAGTTTAGGCAGATAGAGTTATAGGCCATATATGTGCTTGTTTTTATATTGTATATGGTCCTTGATTGGCATGATAGCTACTGGTTTTTTGTACTTGATTTCCTTTGTATATATCTTCTTGCCTGGGTACAGAGTTGCATGCATATATCATTGCGTAGACAAATATGGACATTCATATGTACAACTGTTGGTGTCACGTCAGCACGTCAAAGCTTTGAACGTGCAAACTAGCTAGATCAAACTAAGGATGCAGAGTGCACTGGCGGCTTGAGCTTAGCTAGCATATGTAGTTGCTTTCACG
The DNA here is from genome assembly GCA_947561735.1 of Cenchrus americanus. Lineage (NCBI taxonomy): Eukaryota > Viridiplantae > Streptophyta > Magnoliopsida > Poales > Poaceae > Cenchrus > Cenchrus americanus. The sequence continues at coordinate 27,156,406 of OX387242.1, read as the reverse complement.
CGTGCGCATATTTTGTTTTTATTTCTGTACATGTATTGCTGGTTCTTGTGTTTGCTCGTATTAGAGCATCTCCAAGAGTTTACCAAAATTTACTTGGCAAATCCTGTGTTTTGCCAACTTCTAAAAAGCTATGCAAAGTAAAAAAAAATTCATCTCCAACAGTTTGGCATAATTCACTTGCCAAATCCAGATCTAACTTACATCAGGAATCCTGAGAGAAACAAAATTATGTATGTGCCCTTCCACCTCTTGAAAAACTTACATCAGGAATCCTTGTTTATTCTTTATTTTTTTCACCCTCCCACCTAGAGGGAAACAATGATGGCAACCACGATGCGCGCGCGCATATATGCGCGTGGGGAGGTGAGTTTTGCCAAGTTTCTATTTTTGCCAAGTTGGTTTGCCAAACTGTTGGAGGCCAATTTTTCTTGTTTTGCCAAAATTATATGAATGCCAAGTTGGTTTGCCAAACTGTTGGAGTTGCTCTAATTGTTGGTGTGTATGATACTGGTCAAACCCTAGACACATGCATGGGCATCTGGGGCCTATAACAGTGACCAGAGTGCTTAAAAGGATGAAAATGACTTTTATTAAAAAGATAATTACGTTCTAATTAATTAGTTTATCATAACACATACTAATCATCGAGCCATATTCGCACAATTTTACACATCATACTCACAAAACTTCTCCTCAAAATGAGTCGTTTCAAGTGAAGTCAATATCTCACCTTTTGTCACAAAACATGATATTGGCAAAGAAAAATTTGCAATCTACACAAACCCATAATCACTTTTTCACATAAAAATATTTTACTAAGGCGACACTATCCATTGCTAGAGCTAAAATCCAAAGAGCTAACTACCTCACCCGGAGTAGTCATCAAATTTGGCTTGACTTTCATGCATGTGTTTTCATTCGAGCGCATATTAATTAGTTAATCAAATTAACAGTCCCTTCCACCAAACCTCAGTTAAAAGTTGGAAATGCCAACATTATTTGGGAAACTAACTTAAGAATATGCACCTATATATATTGATATGAAGTGGGGATGGAATGCTGCAGCCCTGTGGGTTGGGAAAGAGGTTGCCAGAGAAGCCCCCCATGCGCATGGGGTGAGAGTTGGGTCAGTGATCGATGCACATGCATGAAGGCTGGCCCATAATGATTTTGTGGTGAGAGGTGAGGTCCATCATCATGCTCATCATCATGTGCTGCCCACTCTACCTTTTGTAGGGTGGCCCATCTAGATGGCTTGGATTGTTTGATGGATCCCATCTGTCTAACCAGATTTGATTTGAAGGTCTCTCTTGCAAGTGTGCTTGGCATGCTTTCAGAAAGTTAATCGATCAATTAATTTGCAGTTGAGTTGATGGTTGAGATTTGAGCATTTAATAAATGTGGAAAAATGCTTTCAGTTAGAGTTTTCAGTCCCTCTCAGAGAAGATTTTTTTTAAGGCTTTCGTCGGCCCACACCATTTAGTTTTCTTCCATTTACAGCTGACAAATCAATGTTTAGGGACACCATCATCAACATATTCGATTAATTGATTCAACACCAACTTTAAAAAAAGCACCAAGATCTCTCATCAACCTGATCTTTTGTGTATTAAGAGTAGGAGGGATGGATGCATAAGCATATACTATATATCATCCACTAAAGATGATTTCTACCTGCATTGCATACAGGAGGAGGAGTTCTTCAGTCATGTCGATGGGTTCCCAAGGAAGCCATTCCCACACAGCTGGAGGGGAAAGAATGGCCTCTACGCCGCCGGCTTCACCAGGAAGGGCCTCATGGGCACCTCCTACGACGCCGTCAGAATCGCCGGCGACATTGCGGACCAGTGGACCGAGGCCTTTGCCAGCCCCACTGCTGCTCACAGAAGCAGTGACCACAATGCTTGAGGAGCAAGCACATCATTATGGGCGGCGTGCTGTGCGCCTCCATAGGCCATATAGATGTTGGTGGGCAATCTGTAGATTGGTTAATGCTTCGGATTTTACAAAAATTCAGCTGTTCATCGTTGTTTTCATTTGGTTATGTGATGAGACGTCTTGCAACTGGAGTACTGTGTGTGTATATATGAACTCTTTATGTAACTGTAACCGTATAGAAGTGAAATATATATAAGGTGTGTAGCTACAGTGTTCGTAAGTTTCCTTTGTCTTAATTTCTTTTCACATTTTGGTTGACGAGATTCTTTTTCTAAGCAATGCTCTTGCCAAGATTCGAATTCACGATTTTTTTATATTTTTTCTATCTCTATTTTGCAAAAATATATGGTCCGCCCGAAATTTTGCAAAACTATACATCTGCCGCCGTGGCCCACAGCGGCAGGGGTCCTACCGCCGCGCGGCACGGCGGCATGGGCCGTGGCCCACTGGCAAGGGCACATACCGCCGTGGGCCACGGCGTTAGGAGCCTACCGCCGTGGCGCACGGCGGTAGGAGCCTACCGCCAGGCGGCAGCGTGGCCCCCAGGTAGGATTTTTGGTGAATTTCAGTTTTTGAAGCATTGATGAAACGACGAGCCATTAAATACTTAACGACGAATTACAGAAACAAGCAATGGCACGTGCGACACAATTACCCTAACTTTGTGCCGCTGCTAGTCCTAACATGCCTTAGGGAATTTCGATAAACGATTACAACATTTGTAGTCTGGTTGTACGAATAGTAGCCGGAGAACTCGGACATCATAGACCTGCCGGAGTGCTGGGAGGGCATGTAGTACCCCAACGGGGGTGGAGTTGGATCAGACGGTGGCGGGGGTGGAGTTGTTGGAGGAGTGTTGTCCTTCTCCTCGTGGCACGGACAACAGCAGAACTCGTCCTCACACCCGGTATTCGTCTTCACCACCATTGGTCCGGTCACCGATCCGTCGTCATCGTTGGTAGATGTCGGATCTGGAGAAGCCAATGCCGACGCGAGTTCTTGCCTCAGGTTGAAGATGACAACATCCTCGAGGTAGTTGATGTACTATTGATACGGGTCAATAGCTGGGGGATCCACCCATTGCACGAAACCGCAGTTATCTGGTTGTTCGGAGTACTGCAGAAACTGTGATTACATTAGTAAATCATATAATGATGAAGGACAGAGGGCAGGAGTTTTGCTTACCCATGCTCTTGAGCAATGCCAGAAGTGTCGACCAGAGTTGTCCCATCCCTGATAGACCTGCATCACACAGAACTCACCGTGTGCACACCTTGGCCAGTTCACCATTTGATTTGGTGCGTACTTTCTAACATCACGCATGGATTTGAAATCTCTCTTGTCTAAGACTGGAAAATTGCTGCTGAACTCTGGATCTTGTTGGCTCCACAGTGCTAGACCGAGGAAGTCATCATCATCGTCCCCAGTCCAGGAACTCATTGTTTCTTGTTGTGTTGTGAAGTAAGACTGGAGAAGAGTGCTCACATATATGTAGGTGCAGACTGGATGGTGGGCCATTCGATCCGGGGCAAGAAAACGGGCAATGACTCAAAGGAAACACACCCTATGTGTTCACTGTTTGGTGCAGTTCACAGAAAACACACCCTAGTACGAGTTTTACTGTTTGCATCTGAAATCAAGTTCTTAAAGATACAACCTGACTCTAGAGTGATGAAATGAAATCATAATTTTTTATGGATACAGTAGCACTCGGCGTCGAGTACTCTACGTCTACTGGGTACAACGGGGGTATTTCCCCTTCCACATAGCATCCGGCGAGATCTCTCCCTCTTCCTCTCTCTATCTGCTTCGCAGGCCGTGGCCGCTTCACGTTCTTTGATCTCCCGGCGAATGCGAATTTCCTCCTGCTGCTCCTTACATTTTTCTTCTTTTCTGCCTCAACCATCCTTTGCCACCTCTCACGTGCTGAACGACCCGTCTCCTCGACATAACGCTTGTCTTGTTCGGATTTCTCACAATCTAGCCACTGCATAAAATCACAGAGAGGAGGTGGAGTCTTTTTTCAAAGACATAATAAAATAGCAATGACATATTATTTATTTAGTAATGCAGTTAGTTCTTACTTTTGGTCTAACATTGCAACATGGTGGGAAGGGGTCATGCTCGTAATTCACACACATGAAGAACCTCATCCCGTAGCAGTACCCGAGAACATTGCACTTGACAAGCTTACAGTTGTCACCATAGTAGCACATAGGAGTGTGGATCCCCTTTGGCACCGCAACCTTGTCCTTCCTACTGGTGAGCAACTCCAAATCTAACTCAGGACCCGAGGAAACCATTGAAGCCTAAAAAAAGATGAGAAATATGATAATTTCGGTTGAATTTCGGTATTATATAGGCAGCCAGATCCTAGCGCTGTGGGGCATGACGCTAGCAGGCCTGTTGCTGCCGTGGCCCACGGCGCTAGGGTATAACACCGTAGCGCACGACGCTATGTCCCTGGCGTCGTGGGTTATGGCGTTATGTCCGTCGCACTCTACGGTGAAGGCATCTAGGCACCTAATTCGTGTTTTGGTAATTAATGACAATCATTATGGACTAACAATTTTATTTGAGTTATAAGAATAGGTTAGTCCGGAAAAATGATGAGATCATGTGGTATACTTGAGAAGGTCTTGGATGACTTATGTTGGAAAGGGCTCAAGGCAAAGGTAAAAGATAGGGTTTTATTTTTTACCGGTCATAAGGTGATTAGAGGATGTTAAATGACCGGGTTAATAGGATACATAGCCGTACTATCAAGAGGGATCAATTTCATTGGCTTGACTTTCCATAGTGCCACTTGGATCAAAAATTTGCATGCATTGCATTTAGATAAGTGGCGGTTTCTCTTGGTAAAAAGGGCTTCATTGAAAATCATAAGAAAAACAAGTTTTCAGGTATCTGGCAGACAGTCTGGGCCCTTGGGGCGGACAGTCCGTGGGTTGTTGATTTTTATTTAATACCTGAGTTTTTGGCAAAAGATTTCGAGAAAATGCGCTTCCGGGCGGACGGTCCGCCGGGACCAGGCGGACGGTCCGCGAGGTGCCGCGGACGGTCCGTTATTCGTAACGAACGAGGTGCTTGCTCGGTGGACGGGGCGGACGGTCCGCGGCCGGCCCGCGGACGGTCCGCGTGGCCCCGGCGGACGGTCCGCGTGGCCACGGCGGACGGTCGCCGGCCCAACGGGCAGCCGCCCCAGCCGTTGACTTCGCGATTTTACCGTTGGAATTCAAATGCGGACAGTCCTCGAGGGCATCGCGGACAGTCCGCGAGGCACGCTTTTTGTGCCTAACGGCTAGTAACGGGAAGGGGGAGTATTTATACTCCAAGCCCGGGGTTGGAGAGCCTCTCTTGGCACTTTGAAAGGTTCATACTCCCTTGTAGAGCTCTCCCTCCCCTCTCTCTCACTCACTTGACTTAGTGGTGGTATTCTTTGTGAGATTGAGAGTTTCTAGTGCATTGCATCAAGGTTTTGATCTTTGTGGCACTAGGGAATCATCAAGCAAGTGGTTGATTTGTTACTCTTGGAAGTTGCCGCTTCCTAGACGGCTTGGTGGTGGAAGAATCCATTGAAGCTCGCAAGAAGATTGTGCGTGGCTCCGGATTTCGTGTTGTGAGAGGTGTTGTGCTCACCTCACCGGAGCGGTAAAGAGCAACTCTAGTGGAATTGAGGTGTGGAGTGGTTCTCTTGTTCTAACCGGCTCAAGATCAAGTGGTGTCTTGATAGAGGAGTGGTTGAACATTGAATCCACCTCAACGTGGATTAGGGGTGACCGGCAAGTCATCGATACCACGGGATAAAATTCGTCTCTTGTGCTTGGTTATCTCTTTCCTCAATTTCCTTTCAAGCACTTTACTTTGAGCATTCTATTTCTAGAGGTTGTTGTTTATCTTGTCACCCTAGGCTGCAAAACCCCCAACATAGGAATAGAGTAGGTAGAGATTTATTTCTCCTTGTGGTTCTAATTAAATTTCTCTAGTGTTGTGGTTTTAGTTTTTAAACCGCCTATTCACCCCCCTCTAGTCGGTATCCTAGATCCTACAAGTGGTATCAGAGCCGAGGACTCCTTATTTGAGAGATTTAACCATCTCGGAGTAGGATAAATGGGTGAGGAAGATAAGTTTCATGTTGGGAAGCCACCGGTCTTTGATGGGAACAATTATGACTATTGGAAGAAAAGAATGGAGGTTCACTTTAAGGCCTTGGGAAGAGAATTATGGAAGATTGTAATGGAAGGATATGTCATTTTGGATTCTAAGAATAAGACGGATCAAGATGATAAAAATGAAAAACTCAATGATAGAGCTTTGAGTGTACTTTACAATGCTCTTGCTCTTAGTGAATTCAATAGAGTGAAGGGACTTGAGAAGGCAAATGAGATATGGGAGAAGCTTATGGAAATTTACGAGGGAACATCTACGGTTAAGGAGGCAAAACTTTATGTGTACAAGGGAAAGTTCAATGAGTTCACCATGAAGAAGGATGAAGATGTTTCAACCATGTTCAACCGGTTGAATGATATAGTGAATGAACTCAAGTGTCTTGATTTTGATGTATCAAACAAAGATTTCTCTCACAAGTTCCTTAGGTGCCTTCCGGCAAAATATGAGACAATTGTGACCTTGCTTGTGAGGAGTGATTTGAGTAAGATGACTCCTACAGAGGTGCTTGGTGAAGTGCAAAGTCATGATCTATTCAAGCAATCACAAAAGGAAGTTCAAGGCCAATCAATTAATGAAGAGAAGAAAAATATTGCTCTCAAGGCCAAGGCTACTCAAGAGGAAAATGATGATGAGAACCAAGATATTGACTCCGATGAAGAAATGGCTCTTATTGTAAAGGGACTTAGAAGAATCATGAAGAAGAAGAAGTTTGGCAAGATGGGGCAATCTTCAAAGAAGAATCCTTTTGAAGGAAAAGATTGTTTCAATTGTGGTGAAATTGGACATATCTCAATTAATTGTCCAAACAAGAAAGAAGACAAATATGGCAAGAAGAAAGACAAGAAGATTGTACCTAAGAGGAAGAAATATTACAAGAAGGAGAAGAATGGTCAAGCATATTTTGTTGAGTGGGATTCCGATGCAAGCTCCGATGAAGAAGATGATGACAAGCCTTCAAGAGGACTTGCCGAGGTTGCTATCAAGGAAGCGCCTTCTCTCTTCTCCAAGCCATATTGTCTCATGGCAAAAGGTGAATCTAAGGTAATAATCGACGATGACGATGATGATTGTGATAGTGATAATGATGATAATGCTTTATCTTATGATGATCTTGTCGCCATGATTATTAAGTCCGATGACAAATTGCATTTGGAGAGATCAAAGTTGAAGGATTTTGAGTTGAAAAATATTTCACTTCAAAATTCTTTTGAGGAGCTAAAGACTACTCATGAAAATCTAAAAACTTCCCATGAAACACTTAACATTTCTTGGGAAACTCTAAAAGATGAACATGAGAAGCTTAAGGAAGCTCACAACTCTCTCCTTGCACAAGAAGTCAAAGGAAAAATGAGTATGGGTGTTGAATGTAATATATTGAATGCTCATTTTTGTTCATCTAACCCATCTTGTAGCACAAGCACTAGCTCTTGCATTAGTGAGGATATGTCTTATGACTCTCTATTATTGGGAAATTAATCTTTGAAGAAGGAGATTGAGTGCTTATCTAATGATCTTGCACGGTATTTTGGAAGCCATGTTCGGTTTAATCATATTTGGAAAAATAAAAAATTCACCTTAAATAAAGATGCACTTGGTTACTTGCCCAAGAAAGGAAAAGAGGCTTTCATTCCTAAGAAAAGTATCTTTGTGAATTCAAATGTTTCCTTTGAGGAAGAAGAAAAGATTAAGATGTGCCATAAGTGCAAGACAAGGGTTGATGTGGATCACCAATGCAAGAGTAAGAAGACCATATCCTTGGATCTTTCATATATTCTTAAGAAAGATTCTAAGGGAGTTATTTGTGCTAAATATGTTGGTCGTTCTCTCGGTAGTAGTAAAAAGAAATCTATTTGGGTGCCTAAAATTTTGGTCACTAACATTGAAGGACCCAAGAAAATTTGGGTACCTAAAACAAAGTAATTTCTTTTGTAGGTGAACTATAAAGCCGGAGGAAGACATTGGGTAATTGATAGTGGTTGTACAAACCACATGACCGGCGAAAGAAAAATATTCTCTCATCTTGATGAAGACATTTCCAATTTTGATAACATCACTTTTGGAGATGATAGCAAGGGAGGTGTAAAAGGCATTGGTGAAATACCTATCTCTAAAGACTATAATCTCTCTAATGTCTTACTAGTTGATTCTCTAAATTTCAATTTGCTATCTATTGCTCAACTTTGTGACAATGGCTATAAATGTACTTTCACTAGCAATGATTTTGAGGTTACATCACTTGATGGGAAAGATTCTATTTTTAAGGGCTTTCGTCATGAGAGCTTATATCTAGTGGATTTCTCATCGAAAAAGGCAAATTTGACTACTTGCTTATTCTCAAAGGCCTCTATGGGTTGGTTATGGCATAGAAGACTTGGTCATGTTGGTATGAAACAACTCAACCGATTGGTGAAACATGATTTAGTTCTTGGCTTGAAAGATGTAAAATTTGAGAAAGATAAATTATGTAGTGCTTGTCAAGCCGGAAAGCAAGTTGCCAACTCACATCCTAACAAGAGTACTATGTCAACCACAAGACCATTGGAATTACTACATATGGATTTATTTGGTCCTACTACCTATAGAAGCATTGGTGGCAATACCTATTGTCTTGTAATTGTGGATGATTATTCAAGATACACTTGGGTATTTTTTCTTCATGAAAAGGCTATTACATGTGATATTTTCAAGTCATTTGTGAGAAGAGCCAAAAATGAATTTGAGCTAAAATTGAAGAAAATTAGAAGTGACAATGGTAGTGAGTTCAAGAACACAAATGTTGAAGAGTTTTGTTATGAGAAAGGAATCAAGCATGAGTTTTCAACTACATATACACCAGAACAAAATGGTGTTGTTGAGAGGAAGAATAGAACCTTGATTGAGATGGCAAGATCAATGCTAGATGAGTACAAAGTTTCGGATTCTTTTTGGGCCGAAGCTATCAACACCGCTTGCTATGCCTCTAATAGGCTATATTGTCATAGATTCTTCAACAAAACACCTTATGAACTTCTAAATGGAAGAAAGCCAAATATTTCATATTTTCGGGTTTTTGGTTGCAAGTGCTATATCTTGAGGAAAGGATCTCGGTTGTCTAAATTTCAAAGTAAGTGTGATGAGGGATTTCTTCTTGGATATTCTTCAAATTCCAAAGCCTATAGAATATACAACAAGTCTAAAGGATTTGTTGAGGAGGCATATGATGTGCAATTTGATGAAACTTTGGGCTCTCAAGATGAAAAGGAGAATTTAGATGATGTGAGAGGTGAAGAATTAAGCAAAGCAATGAAGACTATGGCAATTGGGGATATCATGCCTAGAGAAGAAGATGATGATGAAGATCCATCGGTATCTATTGAAGTTAACCCATCCACTTCCACAACAAAATGGTAACTCAAGTAACAATGACTCACCTCAAGAAGATGATCAAATGGCCCATATGACCACACCTTCTCCATCAACTCAAGAACCAATTGATCAACCAAGAATTCATCATCAAGTCGCCAAAGATCACCCTATTGATCAAATCATGGGTGACATTAGTAAGGGTGTTCAAACTCGATCTCGTGTTGCTTCCTTTTGTCAACATTACTCTTTTGTCTCTTTTCATGAGCCTAAGCGTGTAGATGAAGCACTAAATGATCCGGATTGGGTTATCTCCATGCAAGAAGAATTAAATAATTTCACTAGAAATGAAGTTTGGGAGTTGGTTGAAAGACCTAAGAATCATAATGTTATTGGTACTAAATGGGTCTTCCGTAACAAAGAAAATGAAGATGGTATTGTTGTGAAGAACAAGTCAAGATTAGTAGCTCAAGGTTATACTCAAGTAGAGGGATTGGATTTTGATGAAACTTTTGCTCCCGTAGCTAGACTTGAGGCCATAAGAATCTTGCTTGCTTATGCTTGTTCTTGCAACATCAAGTTATATCAAATGGATGTCAAAAGTGCTTTCTTGAATGGGAAAATTAGTGAACTAGTATATGTTGAGCAACCTCCCGGTTTTGAAGATCCCACAAAGCCTAATCATGTGTACAAGCTCTCTAAGGCATTATATGGGTTGAAACAAGCCCCTCGTGCTTGGTATGAAAGGCTTCGGGACTTTCTTCTTTCAAATGGCTTTAAAATTGGAAAGGTTGATACTACATTGTTCACCAAGAAAATTGGAAATGGCATCTTTATTTGTCAAATTTATGTTGATGATATCATCTTTGGCTCAACAAATGAAGATTTTTGTAAAGAATTTGGAGAAATGATGTCTAGGGAATTTGAAATGTCTATGATTGGTGAATTGAGTTTCTTCCTTGGTCTTCAAATCAAACAATTGAAGGAAGGCACTTTTGTTTGCCAATCTAAATATGTGAGGGATATCTTAAAGAAATTTGGCATGGAAGATGCAAAACCCATCAAAACTCCTATGGCTACTAATGGACATCTTGATCTTGATGAGGGAGGTAAACCGGTTGATCTTAAGCTTTATAGGTCCATGATTGGTAGTTTGCTTTATCTTACCGCATCTAGGCCCGATATCATGTTTAGTGTGTGCATGTGTGCTAGATTTCAAGCTGCTCCTAAAGAATGTCATTTGACCGCCGTAAAGCGGATCTTGAGATATTTGAAGTATTCTCCTAACATTGGTCTTTGGTATCCAAAGGGTGCTCAATTTGAGTTAGTAGGGTTTTCGGACTCGGATTATGCCGGTTGCAAGGTTGATAGGAAGAGCACTTCCGGAGGTTGCCAATTGCTTGGACGGTCACTTGTTTCTTGGTCATCTAAGAAGCAAAATTCAGTGGCTCTTTCAACCGCCGAAGCGGAATATATCTCGGCGGGGAGTTGTTGTGCTCAATTGCTATGGATGAAGCAAACACTTCTTGATTATGGTGTAAAATTCAAGGAAATTCCTCTCTTATGTGACAATGAAAGTGCTATCAAGATTGCAAACAATCCGGTTCAACATTCTAGAACCAAGCATATTGACATCCGACACCATTTTCTTAGAGATCATGTGAGTAAAGGAGATATCAAGATTGATGGAGTAAGCACGGATGATCAATTGGCGGATATATTTACCAAGCCTTTGGATGAGTCTCGATTTTGCAAATTGAGAAATGAGCTAAATGTGATTGACATTTCAAATGTGGCTTGAGAACTAGCACATGTGTTTATCCATATGCTTTTGTCTATCTCTCTTATTTATTTCTAACTTTTCTCTTGTCTTTTATTTTCGTGAAGCTTCTTTTGCATATTTTTCTAGCATTACTCAGTACATTGCATCATTCAATAAATTTCTCTCATTATTCTTGAGCAATGATCCCAAAAGAAGTCCTTGAAAATCTCTTTCTAGAGTTATTTTACGCTGTATTTAAAAGAGGAGTTCGGACTGTCCGCAAAGAACGGGCGGACCGTCCGGCCGCTCCCCGGCGGATCGTCCGCCGGGCAGGCACGGACCGTCCGCGTGGCTCGTGGGACGAAGGTGCGGCTCTGGTCGTTCTGGAAGCAATAACGGACCGTTTGCGCCCGGTGCCGGACCGTCCGCGCGCCTCGCGGACCGTCCGTGGGGGTGTCGCGGACTGTCCGCCCGTGTCGTGCGCGGGTGGGTCCCAGGCCGCGGGTTGAAATCGTTTCAGCCTCTTCTTTCCTTCCTCCACCGAAGCAGTTCGCCCCCTTCTCCTTTCTCTTGCTCCCTCTCAAAGTGATAGCCCCCCTCTTAGGGATTTCTCTTGGGGCACTCCCCGGACCATCCGAGCACATCCCCGGACTCTCCGCGAGGTTCTCCACCATGTCATCCGGGTATTTTTTCGAATCTCTCTGTCTATCTCTTGGATTTTGAGCAAGGAGGTGGTTAGGGTTTGGGGGTGTGATCTAAAATTCGTCCATGATTTCAAGATTTTGGCATGGTGAATGTGTTTGGGGCATCAATGTAGTGTTGTGGCAAAATTTTGGTAAAGAAATTTTGGTTTTTGATCAAGTTATGAGGTTGGAAAGAATCGTCCCCACTGTTCATGGGCGCCCGCCGTCCCGGACCGGGCGGACCGTCTGCCGCCTCCACGCGGACGGTCCGCGCGGCCCCGGCAGTGGCTCCCATGTCCAGTGGCTTCTCGAATGGGGTTTCGTGATCAATTGAAATTGCTTCCTAATGTTAATACTCATTGAAATATATGGCTTTTGACAGTGCTCGCAAGGCTATAGCTTCTCTCACTAAAAAGGTGACCAAAAAGGTCACATCAAAGAAGAAGGGCAAGGATGTTGGGACATCGAAGAGGCGGAGAAAAGATGATACCTCTGAGGAAGAAGAGGAACCCGACAATCCAAATGACAGCGACTTTGATCCGGCCGATGAAGCGGCAAGTGCCTCATTCATGATGGATGAAGATGAGATAAGTCAAGGGGGAGGTAACAATGTTGAAATCATTGATGTGGTTAATTACACAACTCCTAGAAGGCAGTGGACACAAAGAGAGTTTGCTATTGCTCGAAATGAAAATGCTTATAATCAACCCCGCGACACCCACAATTTATTCTTCCACACTCTTGTGCAAGAACAAGCATTTTTCGGTAGTTTGATGGAGTGCACAGTTTTCTCTCATCAAAGGGTTGATTTTGATTATGTTGAGTCTAAACCTGTGCTTGCTGGGGTGGCAACGAAATTTGAGAATTTGGGGTTAAAACCATTTCTTCAGCATAGATGTGACTGGAATGATACAATAGTTAGACAATTCTATGCAACTTATGAAATGGATTTCATAGGGAAGAAAATAAGATGGATGACTGGTAAAAGTGAGTATGAGGCCACATTTGCAGAATTTGCGGCTGCTAATCATCTTAACTATGAGTATTTTAGCGAGGGTGTTGATGTTTATAACGAGGATATTCTTGAAGATACAGCTGTATTCTATGAGCCTGGCACCCCTAATGCAACTATAATGAACTGCCTATCAGCAGGACTTAGACACCATCCAGCTGCCATCAACAACATCATTAGGCACACTTTTATGCCTAAAAGTGGAAATAAGGATAAAGTCCGGGAACATTATTGGAATGTGATTGATTATGTTATGAATGGAACTAGATTTAATGTTGTGAAGCTTATTCTTGATCAAATGATTTGCAAGAAGCGTCTTGTTCGAGATAGTATTTATTTTGCTCCCTATATTATGTCATTGATCAAGATCAAGACGGGGTTCAATGGGTTATGTGATGTGAAGCATGAACTTTATCGTCCATTTTACAATACTAAAGCCTTTTTGAACAAGCCATTGACACCCTATGGACAGGAAGCAGAGGCTCACAATGTTGTAGAAAATATTGAGGCTCATGGTGGTGATGATGACAATCCAAATGTTGCCAACATGGGCTATGTTAGTGTTGATGAGGGTGCTTATGCTATGCCTCCTCCTCCTCCAGTCCCTCCCATGCAGCCACAATGGGAGCCTCCTGCTGGATATTTTGATTCCTATTTTTCTAATATTCAACAGTCAATGAACTCTCAGTTTCAGCAAATGCAGTCGGGGTTTCAATCTCACTTTGAGGCATATGGACAGCAGATGACTGATACTTTTCAGACTATGTAGCAGAATTTTTAGCATCAGATTGATACTAGTCTGGATACCTTTGGTCATCATGTCTATAATACTATGCATGACCCCATGATGCAGCGGTTGGGTGATATGCAGACTGATCTTCAGAATGACCTCAGTGCCCTCAATGATCGATTCTCTCAGATGTCTACCTCCGAGCAGTATCAGCAGTTGCATGATCAGCAGACACAGCTTCAGCACGATGTCCATGCCCTGAACACACTTTTGGAGATTTCAGAGATCATTTTTATCATTACTATCCGGCTCCAGCTCCACCACCACAGTCCTGTCCCCCTCCGCCATTCTACCCTCCTCCGCCGCCGCCTCAGGATGACTAGGACCTTTTGGTATTTGATGCCAAAGGGGGAGAGAGATTTGGAGGAGTGTGTGATCTCTAGGGGGGCTCACTTTGCTTGCATGAATTTGGAACTCTCTTGCATTGCATCTACATGTTTAATTTCGGTTTGGCATGAACTTCGTTTGGCTTGTAATAATTTTGTGAGACTTACGTTTTGGTGTGTGATGTGTTTGAGAACTAGAACCTGTGGCTATCTTGTGATGTTCTATAATTATGATCTTATTTTGTTTATCTTATGGCTTGTTCTAGTTCCCGTAGTAGTTTTTGATGCTAACCCTTCCTTAATCTCTTTGGATATATATATATATATATGTGGTTGTTGCCTTGATCTCTATTTTGTAGGGAAACTCCGTCAAAATTTATTATGTTTATGCATATGTGTAAAAATCAAATGGAAATTACATGCACATATGTAGGGGGAGTTATCTCTATATTCTTGTTTTGGAGACATTCACTCTATCTATTTATTGAATTTATTTGAGAAGAGTAAGTGATTTCAAAACACAAAACCTTTCTTATATCACTCCTTTAAATGGTTGTCATCAATTACCAAAAAGGGGGAGATTGAAGGCATCTAGGCCCCTAATTCGTGTTTTGGTAATTAATGACAATCATTATGGACTAACAATTTTATTTGAGTTATAAGAATAGGTTAGTCCGGAAAAATGATGAGATCATGTGGTATACTTGAGAAGGTCTTGGATGACTTATGTTGGAAAGGGCTCAAGGCAAAGGTAAAAGATAGGGTTTTATTTTTTACCGGTCATAAGGTGATTAGAGGATGTTAAATGACCGGGTTAATAGGATAGATAGCCGTACTATCAAGAGGGATCAATTTCATTGGCTTGACTTTCCATAGTGCCACTTGGATCAAAAATTTGCATGCATTGCATTTAGATGAGTGGCGGTTTCTCTTGGTAAAAAGGGCTTCATTGAAAATCATAAGAAAAACAAGTTTTCAGGTATCTGGCGGACAGTCCGGGCCCTTGGGGCGGACAGTCCGTGGGTTGTTGATTTTTATTTAATACCTGAGTTTTTGGCAAAAGATTTCGAGAAAATGCGCTTCCGGGCGGACGGTCCGCAGGGACCAGGCGGACGGTCCGCCGGGACCAGGCGGACGGTCCGCGAGGTGCCGCGGACGGTCCGTTATTCGTAACAGAACGAGGTGCTGCTCGGTGGATAGGGCGGACGGTCCGCGGCCAACCTGCGGACAGTCCGCGTGGCCCTGGCGGACGGTCCTCCCGGCCCAACGGGCAGTCACCCCAGCCGTTGACTTCGCGATTTTACCGTTGGAATTTAAACGCGGACAGTCCGCGAGGCACGCGTTTTGTGCCTAACGGCTAGTAACGGGAAGGGGGAGTATTTATACTCCAAGCCCGGGGTTGGAGAGCCTCTCTTGGCATTTTGAAAGGTTCATACTCCCTTGTAGAGCTCTCCCTCCCCTCTCTCTCACTCACTTGACTTAGTGGTGGTATTCTTTGTGAGATTGAGAGTTTCTAGTGCATTGCATCAAGATTTTGATCTTTGTGGCACTAAGGAATCATCAAGCAAGTGGTTGATTTGTTACTCTTGGAAGTTGCCGCTTCCTAGACGGCTTGGTGGTGGAAGAATCCGTTGAAGCTCGCAAGAAGATTGTGCGTGGCTCCGGATTTCGTGTTGTGAGAGGTGTTTTGCTCACCTCACCGGAGCGGTAAAGAGCAACTCTAGTGGAATCGAGGTGTGGAGTGGTTCTCTTGTTCTAACCGGCTCAAGATCAAGTGGTGTCTTGATAGAGGAGCGGTTGAACATTGAATCGACCTCAACGTGGATTAGGGGTGACCGGCAAGTCATCGATACCACGGGATAAAATTCGTCTCTTGTGCTTGGTTATCTCTTTCCTCAATTTCCTTTCAAGCACTTTACTTTGAGCATTCTATTTCTAGAGGTTGTTGTTTATCTTGTCACCCTAGGCCGCAAAACCCCCAACATAGGAATAGAGTAGGTAGAGATTTATTTCTCCTTGTGGTTCTAATTAAATTTCTCTAGTGTTGTGGTTTTAGTTTTTAAACCGCCTATTCACCCCCCTCTAGTCGGTATCCTAGATTCTTCATATGGGTCTACTGCTGGCGGCTCCTACCGCCATGGGCCACGGCGTTATGTCCCTGACGCCGTGGGTCACGGTGGCAGATGTATAGTTTTGCAAAATTCCGAGCGGACCATATATTTTTGCAAAATAGAGATAGAAAAAATATATATAAAAAAATTCTGAATTCACACGATTCTATCATTTTTTTTGAGAAAACCAGGTGAATTTCATATATTTTTCTGGAAGTTTACAACCCATATCTTACAAAGACACCCTCAAAAGAAATAAAATTACATTCAGGTCCTTGCAAGAGCATCTCGGTCGTGCTCGTCAACGACAATCGGAGCAACCCGTTGGAGTTTGAAGCCGATCCCCTATCCGACGAAACATCACAGTTTTTTGTTGGCACCCAGAGTAGCATGTCGAAATCATCGACATACCGTAACATCGCTGAATGTCCAAGCCGCTGAGGATGGCCTCTGGCCATCACCTCGCCAGAAGAACAGAGATCCGACGCCTCCATGTCCGCCAAGATCTCCTTCTCACCAGACGAAAGCACAGCCAAGAGGGGAGGCAAACCACCAGACAAGGTGGTAGAGAAAATCCAACCCGGTGTAAGTTGGAATGCATACCTCCCAAGATCGACGCCAGCAAGACTGACGAAGACGAAGGAGGGACCAAAAGACCCACAGAAATCTGGAGCCCCAGATCCTGAAGGTACACAGCACGCCGACCTGTCGCTGGCTCCGAACAGCTCACCAACGAAGCGAAGAAGCCGGCGGATCTTATTCCACCACCGCAGCCCCGCCTCCGCCCTGCGAGCACTGCCCGGACTCGACCTACCATGGACCAGCACGAAAGAAAGAAGCTTCAGCTTCACCGGAGTCGTCGCATCCGCTCCTCCCGTCCTGATCCAGACAAGCAAAAGAACCAGCGGCGACCGAAGCACCACTGGTAAACCTAACCCTAATCTACATAAACCTAGACTAATATGATAGGGTATGTACACCGGACATCGATCTGACATCTCCCCTCCATCTCTGACAGCTAAACGGCTGCCGGAGGCGGAGAGGAGCCGGCGAGATCGACGCCGGGAAGAAAATCGCCCTTCTTCCGCCTGGATGAACTGTAGCTGCGGGAAGAGTCGAGAGGAAGCGGGGTGTTGTGGCTCACACGATTCTATCATGTGTGGAATGTATTAGTGGTGGGCTGAAATGGGTCTTTATAACAAGGCTGAATGTTTACGTGGGCTGCATATATATTATGACGCTCTCGTTTGTTGGTCTTTTTAGTTTTCCCTGCTACTTCAAAACATGCATCATAGAACTTCTAGTCATTTTTTCACTTTTTTTTTCTTGCCTTGCTAAATACACGATACGAAAATTCTGAATCTGCCAGGAAAGAAATATATGAGGAAGTGCTTGTTCACATGTTTTCCTATAGGTGGTTCATAATTCTAGGAAGGGCTTTACATGCGAATTTTTTTATTTTTAACCCTTTTTAATCTAACATTTTAAAACTAACCCCTCCCCAACTAAAATTGCAAGAAGTAGCCATTTTGGTCACGCCAAGCCTCTGCCGCGACTAATACTTGAGTCACGCCACATGAAGTGGCGCGACTAATGTCCACGGTGGCGTTGGAACATCTGACGTGGCAAAGGGAGTCACGCCACACTACGTGGCGCGACACATTCACGAGTTACACCACCCTCCCTGGCGTGACTGGATCGATCCGGTCCTTAGACTCAGGACTGGGAGTCCTGTTCTCATTTAGCTGTGTTTACTTATTCCTTTTAATTAGCAAATGAGCTCCTAAATTTGTGAAACTCGAGGTGTATGATCTATAGAGTGCATATGTTCCATTTTAACTATGTGCACTACAAACCATGGTGTATAAAATGAGAAATCTAATTTTGAGATAGCCCAAGTGCTATTAAATCAACACATGAAAAACGTTAAGTCTCAAAATAGAGTCAAACTAGTCAACTTTGGGCATACTTTTTGAGAATTTTTACACTAAAATCTTAAATATTTTTTTGGCTACAAGTGAATTTGGATGTTAATAGGAAAGTTTGACAAGTGTTTGGTCAAATATAACAAAGAATTCATAATTTAAGGGAGTCTTAAAGTTGGAAAGGTTACGCTGTTTTACACTAAGACATTAAACAATACAACGTTCCAACTTTAAGCCTCCCTTAAATTATGAATTCTTTGTTATATTTGACAAAAACATGTCCAAACTTTTCTATGAACATCCAAATTCACTTGTAGCCCAAAATTATTTAAGATTTTAGTGTAAAGTTCTCAAAAAGTATACCCAAAGTTGACTAGTTGACTCTATTTTCAGACAGCATTTTTCATGTGTTGATTTAATAACACTTAGGCTATTTCAAAACTAGATTTCTCATTTTATACACCATGGTTTGTAGTGCACATAGTTAAAATGGAACGTATGCACTCTATAGATCATACACCTTGAGTTTCACAAGGAGCTCATTTGCTAATTAAAAGGAATAAGTAAACACGGCTAAATGAGACCAGGACTCGCAGTCTAAGGACTGGATCGATCCAGTCACGTCAGGGAGCGTGGCGTGACTCGTGAATGTGTCGCGCCACGCAGTGTGGCGTGACTCCCTTCGCCACGTCAGATGCGACTTTTTCCAACGCCACCGTGGACATTAGTCGCGCCACTTCATGTGGCGTGACTCAAGTATTAGTCACGCCACGAGGCTTGGCGTGACCAAAAGGGCTACTTCTTGCAATTTTAGTTGGGGAGGGGTTAGTTTTAAAATTTTAGATTAAGAAGGGTTAAAAAATAAAAAAATTCCTTTACATGCATCAATGCAATGGTACAGTCGGGAGAAAGCAATCAAAGTTGGAGATAGGTGTTGGGGGGTATCCGAAAAATTCGGATTACTACCCTAACACGAGTAAAAGTTCTCAACACGTTCAAGTACAAAGTTAGAGCTCAAAGAGACTGTGATTCTCTCTACAAGTAGCACAAGTTCCAAAAAAGTCTGAATCCGTTTACACGTGCCCTTGCGCCCCCTTTTATAGGGAGATGGAGGAACTTTTACATACCGATTACACCCTTAGCCTCAGAGAATATTCCTAGTGTGAACACATACATGATTGTCTTTTTTATCTAACATATTTACAAATCTGCCACTAGTTCACACTCTAAACCCGAACTTTTTGGGACTACAACTTTGACTTTGCTTCTCCCCTGATTCGTGAGTGTCTTCGCACAAAACTCCCGAACTAGGCCTTCAACAGATTTCCGAAGTGGCCCTTGCTTCCCAGCCGGTTCGTGCATGTCCATGCGCCTGAGTCCCGAACAGAGTCTTCATCAGGTCCCCGAATCGGCAATTCTCCGAAGTTTGGGCCATCAACAGTTGAGATTCCAGGCTTCCGCATGTTCGTGACTCCACCTCCTCGCCGAATCAAGATTCCCGAACTCTGCGCATTCGCGAATTCGAGACTTCACAGGTCCCAGGCTTCCGAAATTCGCGAACTCCCTGCTCCTGAAAAACATGCTTTGAAAACTTCGTTAAGCTCAACGTTTCGAGGGTGACGGGTTTTCCTGAATTCCCCAACACTAGCCCCTCGGGGAAGCGGGTTGACTCCGACGATCCGATTCCACGAATCCTTCGGAAATTTAGTAAAAAACGTCACCCTCGGAACGTCGGAGGGGACACGCGTCGCCCGGGGAACAAATGACGGTTAAATCGAGGCGCACTTCGCGGAACTACCCCTCCCCGGCCCTATAAATAGCGGGCTGCTGCTGTTAAAAAATTTTTACGGTTCTCTAGCTTTTCAAGATTCGCGCATCTCTCTTCCTTCGTGGAACCTGGTTTTCTGCTAGAAAGCTTACGAACTCCAGGTCCTTCTCACGCGCCTCTAAGGTATTCCTTTATCTTTGTTTTGTCGATTCGTTAGTTTGTTAAACTTTGGTGTAGTAATGTCGCGATTTCACGAGTTTTATTCTCGAACATTACTCTTAACTGTCTGAATGTTCGTGATTGTTGGTTAGGTGGCTCGTGTTAAAAGTACAGCTAGGCCCATGACTACTGAAGAGCTGATCGCTGCTGGTCTCCCACTTGACCCAGCTGCCAAAAGCGCGGATCGTGCTGCACCGGCCGAAGATGTTGGTTCACCCAGCAGTTCCCGAAGTCGCGAAGATGGGGAGGTTGGGTCTGACGGCGGCGAAGACATCGGGGATGTGGACGCCGGTGCTGACGATCTCATCATGCTAAGGACCTCTGGCCCACTGCCGCCCTCGCTCGCCTTCGGAGAGTCGAAAGTCACAAGCTACATGGTTCGCGAGTACGAGAAGGCCGTATTCTTCTCTCCTGGCGCTGGGCGCGCCCCGCTTGATGAGCTGATTCCCACTCCCAAAGAGGGAGAGATTGTGGTGTTTCGGGACTTCTTCATTTGTGGACTGAGGTTCCCTTGTGACCCCGTGCTGCCAGCGATTCTTGATGCATTTTCGGTGAAGATCCACCAGCTTACTCCGACATCCTTCCTCGAAGTGTCGAAGTTCAACTGGATTTTGAAGACCTTCGGCTGCAATCCAATCGTCGACAGTTTCACCCGGTTCTACGAGCTGGTGATCATCCCCGAAGTTGTCAAGGGCGACGATGGGCAGTTCTACCACAGTCAGCATGCGTGCTGCACCTTCAATACGCGACGCCAGAACACTCGACAAGGAATTACTCGAATCCAGATCGCTCCCTGCTGCAAGACTAACCTTACGGACGATTGGAAATCTTACTGGTTTTACTTGAAGGTTGATGTGCCGAAGATGTCGTGCCCGATCGCACCTCTCGCCGCGGTGAATGTAGGGAGATACAATCAGCGGGCCGTGGGAATCAGGAACTGTGAGAATGCATTTTACCTGGCCAGCACAATACTTGGCGGCCGTGACATCATCGAAGAATTCGTCGCCGCCCGGGTCTGGCCTATCTCGAATGGTTGGTCCCCTACTGAGCTCGTGCACCACACTGTCAACTGGGCAGACCAGAAGGTGCCTTTCCCGAAATTCGGGATCAAACTCCGCGAAGGCCAGAGCGCCGAGGACTTCATGGACGAAGTGGAGAAAAGGGTGAATGTTATGGTGGGCGAATACACGATGAACGAGTACAAGGCATATAAAGCCCTGGTGAAACATAGGAAAAAGATTAACCGCGTCTTTTCGGAAGTCTGCGGTGACAAATTTTTCAGCTCTCGAGGCCCTGGTCCCAAATTGAAAGTTCCCGCCGTCGCCGTGGCCAGCTGCTCAGCCGCCCCAATCAACGCTCCCCGAATCAGGTCGTCGAAGCGAAGCTCGTCGCGTGCCACCGAGGGAACCTCTTCAGGAGTGAAGCCTTCGAGGACCAGATCGCTTGAATCATCGAAGCGGAAATGAAAAACCTCCGAACCTCGGACTTCGGAAGCTGAACTCCAGGCTGCTTCGGGGGTTGCCCAGATGAGCCGCAAGAAATTGAAGAAAGCTGCGAAGAAGGTTTCTTCCACCGGAGTTCGGCGGGTTCCATCCGCCTTCGACGACGACACCCTCACAGAGACAGATAGCCTTAAAGGTGTTTTCTTCTGGCCAGTACCTAACTTTCGAGACAGTTGTCCCGCTGGTTCCGAAAATGAATTCGTGGATGTTGATTCCTTTTCAGATGCTGCCCCCGAAGTCCGAAAGGAGACATCCCCTGTTGTTGCTGAGAAGTCTGTTGTTGCTGCTGAAGTTATTGTTCGCACTGAGTCCCCTGCTGCTGCCGAAAGCCCTGTTGCTGAGGTCCCTGCCGCTGACCAAGCCTCCTCCGAATTCGCCCAGGACCTTGAGCGCACTATTCAAAGGGGGGGCCATCCTGCCGAAAATATTCCTTTGGTCGAAGTTCGGGAGGTCGTCCCCGAAGACCAGGCGCCCTCTCCTTCCTTAGCTGCTTTTAACAAAAGCTTTGGTACGTCTCATCGCGGCAAGCTATTGCGTGTTGGTTTCGAGACAAGTGGCGTCGGGGGCAAGACGTCCAAGTTTTTAACTCTGTGGAAATCGTCCGCCATTGTTGATGAAACAGGAGAGGAGGCGCCCGAATGACCCGAAGAGGCCGCTCAAGGCTCCAAGAGAAGGCCTCTCTCTGTCTCCGAAACCATTCCTTCGCCTCGAGAGAAAACTTCTTCAGGTTCGACCAAACAAGTTACCATGCAGCAGTTTTCTAAACAAGGTTCGTTCCTTCTCACTATCTTTTCATACGTTTCCCAGTTGTTGAAGCTTAGTCTGAGACTTACTCCTGAACTTCACAGAATTCAAGAATCTATTGCACTCGTACTCTCCTTCAAAGATTGCACGCTTCCATGAAGACTATGCCCTCAAGTACTCAATGCTTGGGAAGGTTGCCGTAGACCGGCTTTCTAAAAAGGAGAAGATTAATGAAGAACTTTCTCAGAAGTCCAAAGAACTAGAGCGCAACTTCACCCTCGCGCAATCCACGAATCTGGAACTCGAGAGGAAGGTGGCTGAGCTGGCGGAGGCTTTGAAAAGAAGTCACGATGAAAAGAAAGTGGCAGAGGCTGCGCTCGAGGAATCGAAGAAGGAGCTTGAGAAAGTTCGAAAATCTCACGAAGATGATCTGAGCGTGTTCGAAAAGCTTCGGCAAAAACAAGAGCGAGCTACGAAAATCGCCGAGGATCTTCGCATCAATAACGCCAGCCTCGCCAAGTCGCTGAGCACAAAGGATCGGAAAATCGTGGATCTTGAGAAGGCGCTGGCAGAACAAGGTGAAGCCTCGAAGAAAAACACTTCGGAAATTCTGGGAAAGTTGAAGCTGCTCTATGCTGAGTACCAGAAATCCTTGAATGAGTACGGTGTTCGCCCAGCCCCTCTCCCGGATGACATTGATATTCCCGATTTCATGGATTGGCTGGAGGATGAGTTCAAGGCTCTTACCGAGGTGATCTCTGGCGCCAGCGACTTCGCTGTTGCTTTCTCTTTGGAGAGTATCCTGAAGATCCTTCACGATTATGACTGTGTGGACTTGGCGAAGTTTCGCGCGAACCTCTCTCGATTCCCCAGCGTTACTAGCGACGCGATACTTCGAGAGAACCCCGACGTTGTGGCTATCAAGACGAAGTTCGCAAAGGAGTTCTGGCTGGCTGGCGGGTCGGATATCGTTAAGACCATTGCGCAGGCAAAGCTTGCTGAGGTAGTTTCTTTTGCTCGATTTCGTGACTTATGTTTGTCGCAGATGTTCCAGTTTCTTAAACCTTCCTCACTTTTTCCTTCCTTTCTCAGCTGAGGGAAGAGGAGAACCGAGAGGGCACCGCCGCGTCTCCCGAAGGATCGGCCTCCGGCGAGGGTTCGAGCGAAACCGGCGAAGACGGCTCAGATGGCAGCAGCAGCAGCAGTAGCGATGATGGCGACGACGGCGAACAAGTCCCCGAACGGGAGGAGGATTCGCCGAAGGTGGATGTCACGAACTGAACGACATGTTCGAACTTTTGGGTGAATTGGAGATTGGTTGTACATTCGTGTGGATTTGTCAAACTTTTCTGAACAGATGTTTTGTATATTTTAACCTGCGCAGGTCCTGCAAGCTGGGCCTGCGCAGGACGTGCTACACTGCGAATTCATCGGGATAAAATGTTCGTTAGTGGTGAAGCGTGGCGTCTATTCAAGCGGGCACATCCCGAACAAGATTTTTCCGATTTTTGGCTTGAGGCTTCGCTTAAATTTTCTATAGGTTGTTTTGATCTCTCCTCGTTTTTCTTACTTCATAAGAAGATTCATTCCGCGTCGCCTACTCCGCTGCCCTCGAAGGTTCCCAAGATGGAGCCCCTTAGCCCCTTAGCCGACGCATCTGACTTTGCCTATGCCAGTGATATGGTTGAAAACAATGTTTGTAAACTAGGACATGTTGTAGAACTTTCATTCTAAATTTCGTACTGATTGTTGTAATTATCGAGGAACTATTCGGGAGTTTTTATGCGAATAAGGCAATAAATGTTTTTCCTTGAAAAAACGTCACCCTCCCCCACCTTGCCGTTTCGCATGAAAACTAGATGGCAGGTTCTCGAATTTTACTATTTAGGAGAAATCTTCGTCAAATTTTTGAAAATTTCGACCGTCGTTGTGCAAGTCGACAAAATTTGTTTTTCGAATTTTGTGGACTTGCCCTGAACGGCAGACTTGCCTCGGTTGAAATTGCAACCCTCAGTTGCTTCAACCAAGATTTTTCTGCGAACGTCTGGTGGAGCCCCTTGCCCCTTTCTTACAATGATGATACCTGAAAAAATTTTCAACAATCTGTACTGAGGGAGAATACACAGGCAAGCCCTTAGACATTCATTTTCTCGAAATCATCGTGCGAACTTTCTGGTGGAAATCCCTTCGTGGATGGGATTTTTCTAGGCCACAACTTGTTGTTGTCTCATGCCCTTTCGGTGGGAATCCCTCGATGGATGGGATTTTTCTAGGCCACAACTTGTTGTTGTCTCAGGCCTTTTTGGTGGGAATCCCTCGATGGATGGGATTTTTCTAGGCCACAACTTATCGTTGTCTCAGGCCTCTTTTTCATTGATTGAACTCTGGCTGTCGCACAGCCTTTCTTACAAACTTTCTCTTTTTTACGATGGGACTTCGGCTATCAGGAAGCCTTTCTCACGAACTTTTTTCTTTTTCACGATGGAATTCCGGCTATCACGGAGCCTTTCTCACGAACTCTTTTTTTTTATTTTTTCACGATGGAATTTCGGCTATCACGGAGCCTTTCTCACGAACTTTTTTATTTTTTCACGATGGGATTTCGGCTATCACGGAGCCTTTCTCACGAACTTTTTTATTTTTTCACGATGGAATTTTCGAGACTCGAGACACGAAACACGCAATTTGGGGGAAGACTCTTTTCATATATATCAGAAAGAGTTTTTACATAGGATCCGTCTCGTTAAAAACCTTGCCTCTTGATTTAGAGCCCCCTTTGCAAGGAAAAGAGTACGGTCCTTCTTATTCTAGTACGACTATAAGAAATAAAACTGATTTTTTTTTGATCCGAGATCACTTATAGACACGTGATTCGGGTTTTTATTTTCCTAAAATGCAAACTTACGAAAATCGAAAAACTGCTACCCGCTACATCTATCTACAACTAGGGTTTTCACGGATAATACCTTTTTAGGCTATCAGCATTCCACGAATACGGCAACTCTTCGCCAGTCTGCTCCATCAGGCGAAAAGCCCCTGGCATATTTGTTTCCCTGGCGATGTAAGGCCCTTCCCATGACTCATGAAGTTTTCCTGGGTTCTCCCAATTTTTCTTTCTTTTCAAGACAAGATCACCAGTTTTAATGTCCTTTCGGACCACCTTTTTGTCCCTCCATGCCCTTGTTTCTCTCTGATATTTCTCAATGTTTTCTGCTGCTTCAAGGATTGTCAGCTCTATCATGTCTTTTTCCACCTTCTTATCAATTTCCTCTATCTCTTTTCCCTTCAAGACTCTCATGCTTTCATTTCTGATCTCCTCCGGTGTCATAGCCTCAGTCCCGAAAAGCAGGCGAAAAAGCGTGAAACCTGTTGCCCTTGAGACTGTGGTGTTGTGAGACCAGATCACCTTCGGAAGTTCATCAACCCACTTCCCCTTTTTCTGATCGAACAAACATTTCTTGATTCCCGAAAAGATCGAGCCGTTGGCTCTTTCAACCGCACCATTGGACCGTGGATGATATACCGATGAAAACTTCGCCCGTGTGCCTAAGGTTCTCGCAAAGTATTCTTTGAAGGTGTAGCAGTCAAACCGTTTGCCATTGTCAACCGTCGCCTCTCTAGGAACTCCAAACCTGCGTACTATGTTCCGCCAAAAGAATTTCGAACCGTTCTTTGCGCCGTGATATTCGCGAGTGGTTTTGCCTCTACCCACTTTGTGAAATAATCGACCGCCACGGCCCGCGAATCGGCGGTTGCCTTGAGCTGCCGGCAACGGGCCTACCGGGTCCATTCCCCACCTCTGTAGAGGCCAAGTTGGAGGAATTAGATGAACTCGGCATTGAAGGCGGTTCTCGCCGATTTCCCGTCTTCTGGCATGCTTCACATTGCCGAACTAACATCTTGGCGTCGATGTTTATGGTGGGCCAATAGAATCCCTGCTTTATCGCCTTGCCAGCCAAAGCCCTGGTGCCTATGTGTGCCCCACAAAATCCGTTGTGAATTTCTTTCAGAAGTTCGCGACCTTTTTCGGAGGTGATGCAGCGCAGCCAGGGCTCAGTGACTCCTGATTTGTATAGTTCTCCATTTACTACTGTATAGCCCCGAGCCCTTTGCTTCAATCTTTTTTCCTCCAATTCATCTTGTGGTTCGTAATGCCCTCTGAGATAAGCCATGATTTCTGCTCTCCCGGTCTGGAATTTGCACTACATTCACGATTTGGGCCCTCGAATCTTTGATGGAAGGTTCTCTGATGATTTCAAAGAACACATCCGGTGGTAGCTCTTGATTTCTGGCTGCTTCCTTCGCCAGTTTATCCGCCTCATTGTTATCATCCCTTGGGATATCTTTGGATCGAATACCCTTTGAAGTGTCTTTCCATTTCTCTGACTTTTTCAAGATATTTCATGAGAACTGGATTCCTGGCCTCCCTTTCCTTCTCGATATGTTCCTGGATCACTTTCGAATCCGTTCTGATTATGAAGGTCTGCTGCCCCAAGGCTTTCATTTTTCTCAATGCCAGCAGTAGAGCTTCGTACTCCGTTGTGTTGTTCGTGGAGTGTTCATTGTTCGCGAATACGAGCCGCGCTGCATATCTTATGACCACGCCCGTCGGGGACGTTACAACAGCCGAAATTCCGACCCCCTTGTAACACCATGCTCCATCACACTGCACTATCCAAGGCTCGGGTATATTTTCCTCAAGATTCTGAGTGGGTGAGGTCCAGTCTACGACAAAATCTGCCAGAACTTGCGATTTTATTTCACTTCTTCTCTTGAAGTCCACCACATACTCGGAAAGTTCGGCACCCCACTTGATGATTCGGGTGGATGCCTCCCTATTCGCGAACAAGTCACTTAACGGCTGATTGGTGATAACTCTTATTCTGTGGCCCTCGAAGTAATGTCTTAGCTTTCTTGCTGCCATGATGACCGCATATGCGATCTTCTCTAGTTCGGAATAGAAAACCTTGGAACCAGACAATGCTTCAGAGGCGAAGTATACAGGAATTTGCCTAAGCTTTCCTTCTTCTTCCTTTTCCTGTACCAACACTGCACTTACTGCCGAATTTGATGCAGACACATACAGCAGTAGCGGCGATTTTGGTTCGGGAGGACAAAGTTTGGTCATGTTGGACAAGTAGTTCTTCAGTTCGTGAAAGGCCCCCTCTCGAGGTTCGGACCACTGGAATTTCTTGGCACTTCTGAGGACTTGGAAGAACGGCAAACTTCTTTCTGCGGCTCTGGGGATAAATCTGTTAAGGGAAGCCACTCTTCCTGTCAACTTCTGAACATCTTTCACTGAGATCGGCTCTTGCATTTCCATCAGAGCCCTTATTTTGTCAGGGTTTGCCTCAATGCCTTTCGTTGAAACCAGGCAACCAAGAACTTTCCCCTTGTGTATGCCGAACACACATTTTTCCGGATTTAGCTTTAAGTTCGCTGCCCTCATGTTCGCGAATGTTTCTGCCAGATCACCGATATGGTCTCCCCTCCGAACACTTTTGACAACTATGTCATCCACATATGCCAAAATGTTTCTCCGAATCTACTGGTGCAGTACTATTGCTATCATTCTTGAAAACGTGCATCCTGCATTCTTCAGCTCCTCAGGCATTCTTACGAAACAAAATATTCCGAAAGGGGTGATGAAACTTGTCTTCTCTTCGTCCTCTTTGCGAACTCTGATCTGGTGATACCCAGAGAAGATGCCCAGGAGCGAAAGCATCTCACTGTTGGCTGCATCATCCACGTTTTTGTCTACCCTTTCCAAGGGAAAATGGTCCTTCTTGCACGCCTTGTTCAGATTTGTGAAATCCACACACATTCTCCATTTGCCATTTTTCTTCTTGACTGGCACAGTGTTGGCTAACCAGACTGGGTACTTGACCTCTCTGATTACCTGGGCATCCTGCAACCTCTGAACTTCTGCTTCTACTGCTTTGACCTTTTCGTCAGACATTTTCCGAAGTTTTTGCTTCTTGGGTGGTATCTTGTCATCCGTTTCGAGGGCATGTTCGATTATGTCTCTGTCAACACCTTGCAAGTCCTTAGCTGACCATGCGAAAACATCCTTGTTTCTATTCAGGAATCGTATGAGTTCATCATCCTCTTCGGCGCTGAGGTTCGCCCCTATTATGACTGCTCTGTCGGGCATGTCATCCAAATACACTTTCTTTGTTTCATCTTCTGCGGCTATGCTATTTTTCTCTTTGTCCCTCTTAGGATCTTCATAGGTTTCCTTCCTCTCTTCAGCTGCTTTCAGCTGGTACACATTCGTTTGGCCAGGCGTGTGGCCCTTTTTATGTTCCTGGCCTCCTGCTGATTGCCGAACACCGTGATAACCCCTTTGGTCGCAGGCATCTTCATGCATAGGAACTGTTGCCTTATGACAGCATCAAACTTGTTCATGAAACCTCTGCCGAAGATCGCAAGGTACGGGTGATATATGTCAACTACATCAAAGGTGAGGTTCTCCGTTCTGGCATTCTCAAGATCTCCGAAAGAAACTGGGAGTGAAATTTTTCCCACCGGCTTGATGGGCTTTCCTCCGAACCCCTGCAGTGGGTACTCTGGTGGATCCAACATGTGCTGGCTCAGGTTCATTTTCTCGAATGTTTTCAGGAACAGGATGTCCGCCGAACTCCCGTTGTCAACCAGGATTTTTCCTATGACCCACCCAGCAATATTGACTTCGATCACCATAGCGTCATTATGAATCGCGGATTTCAACCTGAAATCTTCTTCTGTAAAGGTGATTGGCACCTTCGCCCACTCCGGGCGAGCAGCTGGGCCATCATTGATGATGGTGTTCACAGATCTGAAGTAATTGTTTCGTTGCTTCTTTGTTTCGAATTCCATAGCGATCCGCTTTGTGATTGGCATGATAGTCCCGAACGATGGCAATGCTTTGGAGTTCGAGGTCCCGAACTTGACCGAGGCCTTGATGAGCTTTCTGGAGGCAGTGGCAAGATTTCTCGAATGGGCTGTGGTTGCTGGATTGACTGTATTGCTTGCGATTGAGGGAAAAATTGCTGCGATGGCTGCCATGCTGATTGTGATTGTGGAAATTGGTGAACTGGTACAGAGCTTGACTGCGGATTTGCGAACTGCGGTTGCCAGAAGTTCGGTCGAAACTGGGTTGGTATCGAGGATGCAATGCTCATTAGTGCTTTCTCTTGTTGGATTCTTGCCATGTTCTTCTTTGTCTCTGGGCACCCTTCGGTGCTGTGGCCTCTTCCATGATACTGGCAGTAGAAGTGGGGATCTCTTGGGTTGTGGTTCGGGAGTCCTGAGGTTCCTCTTCCTCTCCCCCTTCCTCTGGGACTGAATCCTCCCCTGGCACTTGGCCTGCTGTCTTGTTGTGGCTGAGAGTTTCCAACACTGTTTACGTTTCGTGGATGCTGGGGTGGTGCCCGCCAGGTCATATCTCTGCTGCCCTGTCTTGCCTCGTTTCGTTCGGCTACTCTTTTGCGGTGGTCATCATCAGACAGAATGTAGTCTTCCAATTCTCGAAATAGTTCTTCGACTGTCTCGGGCTTCTTTCTTGTGAGGTGAGAAGCCGTTGGGCCCGGGGTGAGACCTTTGATCAGTGCCTTGATCATTGTCTTGTCATCAGCGTCGGGGATTTGAGACCTCTGTTGCATGAACCTTCTCACGAAGTTCCGCAGTGGTTCTCTGTCCTTCTGCTTGCAGTTGTAGAGATCTGAGGCTTCAGCTGTTGTGTCATGGAACATCTGAAACGCTTGCATGAACTTTGTTTTGAGATCTACCCAGCTGTAGATCGAGTGTGGAGGCGACAATGAGTACCAATTCAGATCGGTCCTTCGCAAGCTATGATGAAGGATTTGGCCGCGCGACATCATCTCCTCTCGCCGAGTTCACGAGTGACTCGTATCTCATGAGAAACTGCCTGGAGTTTCCGAAACCGTTGTACTTGGGAAGAGAGACAGGCTTGAACTTCGGCGGCCAAGGTGCTGTTTGCAGCCCTATTGACAGCGGCGATTCAGAATCCACGAAATGTGAGACTCCGTTTCCCGCGAAGAAGTTTTCTTTCGGGGATTCTCTGGCAGGTGCAGGGTTTTGACGTGGTGACTCCTGCCATAAGGAACTGTTCTCTTGTTCTTTCATTTCATCAATTTCTTTTTGTATCGCTTCTATCTGCGCTTTTGCTTTGTTCAGCTGCTCTAGCTTTTCGGAGATTTTCCTCTTTGCTTGCAACTGAGCTGCGAACTTTTCCTTGTCTTTCTGCAGCTGTATCTTTTGGTGAACCATGGCTAGTTGTCTGTCTATGGCATCATCGTCATCATCAACATTCTCGAACTCTTGTTGCTCGGCGGAGTTGTTCTTGGATGTGAGTCGTCTTCTCGCTCTTGCCTTCATGAGGGCTTCGAGCTTTTCTCTTCGTTCTTGGTCTGTTACGTTCGAGGATTCAGGAATAAACGAGGTTTCATTCCCTTGAGTAGGAAGGCGATCATCCTGGTTTGCCTGTGGTGGAGCATTCTTCTTGGATTTCTTTTGAGGTGGCATCGTGAGTTTCTTTTTCGGCTGGAACACGGTGGGCGCCAATGTTGGGGGTATCCGAAAAATTCGGATTACTACCCTAACACGAGTAAAAGTTCTCAACACGTTCAAGTACAAAGTTAGAGCTCAAAGAGACTGTGATTCTCTCTGCAAGTAGCACAAGTTCCAAAAAAGTCTGAATCCGTTTACACGTGCCCTTGCGCCCCCTTTTATAGGGAGATGAAGGGACTTTTACATACCGATTACACCCTTAGCCTCAGAGAATATTCCTAGTGTGAACGCATACATGATTGTCTTTTTTATCTAACATATTTACAAATCTGCCACTAGTTCACACTCTAAACCCGGACTTTTTGGGACTACAACTTTGACTTTGCTTCTCCCCTGATTCGTGAGTGTCTTCGCACAAAACTCCCGAACTAGGCCTTCAACAGATTTCCGAAGTGGCCCTTGCTTCCCAGCCGGTTCGTGCATGTCCATGCGCCTGAGTCCCGAACAGAGTCTTCATCAGGTTCCCGAATCGGCAATTCTCCGAAGTTTGGGCCATCAACAGTTGAGATTCCAGGCTTCCGCATGTTCGTGACTCCACCTCCTCGCCGAATCAAGATTCCCGAACTCTGCGCATTCGCGAATTCGAGACTTCACAGGTCCCAGGCTTCCGAAATTCGCGAACTCCCTGCTCCTGAAAAACATGCTTTGAAAACTTCGTTAAGCTCAACGTTTCGAGGGTGACGGGTTTTCCTGAATTCCCCAACAATAGGGTGAGAACCAGGTTCTGAAATGATACCTGGTTGGGTGAATGCTCCTTGAAAATAAATTTCCAGCCTTTTCAGAATGTTGTACTAATCTGTATATCAGTCTGGCAAGAGTTAAGCAAAGAGATTGAGACCAAGCTTTAGGAGGAATTTCATTTGGTGCTCCTGAAATTGCAGATTGGGAGGAACTGCAAACAGAGCTAGATAAAAGTGGTCAGTGCTGACCTAGAGGACCATGACATCTTGAAATTGGAGAAATCAAGGACTTGCACATCATCTAGGTCACTCTATAGGTTATCACACTTCCCTGCGAAGATTGACTTGAGAATATGGTGGATATGAGAACACAAGAATATCTTTGACGATTCAATTTTTCTGCGCATGACGTTTCCCAATACATATGATTCAAATATCAGTTAGTCGGGCGAGGCAGAACTGTGGGCTGGGCCGGCAGCAAGGAGAGCAAGTTGTGAGTAAGATGAAGACTCAAGTGGCTACCTGTTTTCCAAAATGCCCGGTGACAGCCTTTTACATGCATGGTGCTACTCGTACATTAGAGATTACTTCACTTAGATGGGATGGAAGCTAGCTAGAGTTGCTAGCTTGGGCTTTGTGGGCGACTAGAATGAGAGTTTTCTCAAAGATGCTAGCCAAAGGTAATAGCTTTGAGAAATCTAGAGTGATTGAAATTAATCACAACCACGCCCATCCAACGAAATCGAACCATGCATTGTTGGAAACTGTGAAGTGAAACTAGGTATTGAGAATGAGTGAAGAATACACCGTACATTATTGTTAGACGAACATAAGGGGTGTTAGAGCTGTTGACGCAAAAAGTGCACTCAGCGCCAACCACACAGCAAGCCGGAAAGCTGGCTTCACACGCGCAGAGAGCAAATGACGTGCCAGTCAATTTTTCCTGAAAATTAACAAAAGATAAAGCAGTTAAATACCAAAGCTTGGAACTTGCCGGGTGGTACCAGACAGTTCCATATTTACGGCTAAAGAGCCAAGCAAGATGACACATAGCTATGTAAAGCTATCTATCAAAGAACCACGACCATTCGGGTATCCGCAAAGGGAAAAAGAACATTGCCGAATGGATGACGTAAGCATGACAACGATCGGTCTTTGGATAAACATAGATGCAAGTGCAAAGTCGTGACCGATCTTCATGAAAAATTAACACTAAACAAATAAAGTAAAGCACGGACATGATCATGTATTAAATAAAAGCATGCATAGATCCAAAGCACTAGTCTACCGCATGTCTAGTTACTTTAAGATCCGTCGGGTACGATATCAAACAAATCTATCCACCGCATGATACAACTTGCAAGAAAAACCGCACCACTTTCCACAAATAGATCTATCCACCGCATGATACAATCTAAATATGGAAAGCCAAAAGCATACATCATTTAAAACATAAATAACGCACGTGATCTACTCGTGAAGATATAACCGAATACGGCTGAACAGCCGATCCAGGGTCCATGAAGAAGGAACAAATATTACCGTGTAAATAAATCTATCAGGCTGATTTGGAAATCTAATCCACCGGATGACTAGCTCCAAAGCAACCCAAAAACCTGCATCTACCGCATGACGCCCGGCTCCTTCAAGATTTATACGAACACAGTAAACTTGAACCCGCAACATGTAACAACCTAGATCGATTCGGTTTCGGCTATCGGAAAGCGTAAGATCCACGTGTTGAAACATGAAACCTACTCGAACAAGTATCATAAAAGGAATATAGCCGATCCAAACCCATCTAGATTGGGCAGAAATGTGTTACATGAATTAAAACATGAAGTAAAAACTCAAGATAACACGGGATAACTTAATGAATCTATTGGATCTTGCCAAAATCCAATAGAGCCGATAACTAGCTTCAAGCTAGATCTTAGCCCACCGCATGGCTCATGATCCAACAAGAAACCCTCTTGAACCAAGCTTGAATCTACCGCATGACACGAAGCATGGTAACAAGACTACTTGCATCGGATCTAAATCCACCGCATGATACTAGACATGATACAAGGTTGCCGTACTCACGGAGGTCGACGGATCGATTGGCCCTCTCGAAGAACTCGACGACACGACAAGGACTCTAGGGTTTGGCGTAAGGCCGGTGTGTATTGAGGAATGATTGTGTCTGTTACATACATCCAGGGATCGTATTTATACCCTGTTGAGTACAACTGCGAATGGATTCATTGCCTAACTAAACTCGATCGTCTGTCCATCCATTCGTCTCTCCTGATTTGAGCCACGTCACCGCCTAATCCCGCAAAATCAGCTTTACTGTTCCTTTGCCGAATCGGAGCAGATAGCCGACCGCAGATCTCTTTGCCGAAAATCTCTGAAAATATCCTTCCTTCCACCAGACGGACTCTTTTTCGACCCGGACCCACAGGTCAGACTCCTTACCAAATTTTGGTGTTAACACATGCCCCTTCAATTGTGGGATAAAAGTAATTTTGTTCCACAATTGACTCCAGCCACGAATCCTTGAGTTAACTCTGTCAACATCTGCTCTTCGCAATCCGCCGGAATCTTCATTCAGATCCAACCCTAGATCCCCTTCGTTCCGAGCTCGAATCCTCCAATGGCAACTCCGAACCAAGCTGCTCAGGTAAATTCATCCCCCGCAAACCTTGTTCGGCATTAGGTTTTCAATTTTACCTGAGATTTTCCTTTTCCGCCTTTTTCCAGGAATCTTCTACTGCTCTTTTGATTCCTATCGAGGCCAATTCGCAATCTTATTACCTTGGTCCTGTAGGGAATCCTGACCCTCGAGATCTTATTGCTGCTGAATCTCAGAGAATCCCCTTCAAAGCAGCTTTGTCTCCACCTCCTCAATGGCAAGATGCGTTCAAGAACTGGCCTTTACCTCCAATTGCAGGTTGGAAGACTTGGTACCGGAGAATCCTTGCAGATAAAAGTGGATTGACCAACCTGGATGCTCTCCGCATCGCTCAATGCCTGGAGTTATCCGTGGCTGAGACCCCCAAGAATGAAGACCTTCTGATAGCCGCATGCCACTTCTGGTCAAATGGAGTCAACGCCTTCCTTTTTGGGCATGGCCCAATGTCTCCCACCTTGGCCGATGTATATATGATCACCGGCCTTGACATTGCAGGATCTGTTCAGCCTTGGAATTTCAAAAATTCTTCACGCCAGACAGGGGTGAAGCCAGGGAACGGATACAAGCAATACATCGTGAAACACATGAAGGATAATCCCCTTGGCGATGTTGAATATAGAGCCTTTCTGAACATGTGGCTATGCAGATTCGTTTTTTGTGGGAAAGCCAATGAGCCCACCTTGAACCATATCGCGATGGCATCTCATTTGGCCAGTGGCAACCGCCTCCCTCTTGGAAAATTCTTCCTCGGCAGTGTATACCACATGCTTCACCAGACTGTTACTCAGATGTATACTGGCCAAAGAATATCATGTGTCAACGGTCCTTGGTGGTTCATCCAAATGTGGTTGCAGCTCCACATGCATCAGATTGTCGGCGTCGATTTGAACTCTAGGTTCTTCCCTTTGTCCAATTACCCCGAAGGAGAGCCTCAAGCCACCAGAGGATGCCAAAACTACGGAGAAGCGGCTTCAACTGTTCTCATCCAACAGGACATCAGCCAGCTCTTCGAGCTGTTCTTCAGAGGTTTCCCCAATCCTCTTTGGCTTCCTTACCTAGGCAACGACACCTTAACCTTTCCTGTTGAATTTTCCTTTGAGCCTGGCCATCAGGATAGGAATTTCTTGGAGATCTTTAATATCATAATCCGTCCCTGTATATTGCCGGCCGAATTCAATGGAGGGAGACAGAATGTCAGCAATTATGAATACTACCAGCCTAATGTAATGGCCAGACAACTTGGATGCGGCCAGATGCCCCCAAGATTGTTCCTGCATGAATTCCTCAAACCCAGGGAGGAAATCAAAGAACTGATGCAGGGCAGCAGAGTTTTCAACTATGTGTGCAGTCCCACGGTCTACACACGTCCTTTTGTGCCCACAACCATAGCTCACCCCACCTTCAACTCTTGGTGGCAAGAATTTCACGACCATATCTTCAGTGAGCCTGTTCATGTATTCTGTGCAGAGCTGGTACCTGACTTCCTGCCGACTTCAGAGGTAATACAATGAGCCTTTGGGCCAGACGCTTCCTCTTTATTCATAGTTCTGACCTTCATCTTCCCCGTTCACGAGAATACGATTACTCGC
The DNA here is from genome assembly GCA_947561735.1 of Cenchrus americanus. Classification (NCBI taxonomy): domain Eukaryota; kingdom Viridiplantae; phylum Streptophyta; class Magnoliopsida; order Poales; family Poaceae; genus Cenchrus; species Cenchrus americanus. The sequence goes on along the minus strand of OX387242.1, from coordinate 27,120,597 downwards.
CCCTCGAGTCAGGGCAATTGCTTATAATGCCGAAGGCCCAATTTCAGCACTGGGGTTCAAATCCACAACCCTGCATCAACTAATGGCCAGGTATGCTACCACAGACCCCAGCCTTTCTAGTCTTGCTGTAGACAGGAGGCAAGGTCTGCATCTGATTGCCCCTCCAAGTGCTAAAAGGAGAAGAACTGTCAAGAAAGTGCTTGTTGAGGTAAACCCCTTTACCTTCTTGATTACTGGGTCACTCTGTTCTTGATGGATCACATCATTGTGCATTTTCAGACCAGAGCCCAGCAACCTTCAGAGCCAGTACCTGCCGATGCTCCATCCACTGGTATGACCTTTACTGTTCTTTCTCAAGGATGAGCACTGGCACTTATCCCTTCAATTGGGCATTTGCAGAAGAAGCCGTGGAAGAACAGCTTGTAGACGTCCCAGTGGTTCAACAAGCGAGTACCTCCAGGGTTGATTTACCCATCCCAGTGGAGATCTCATCCTCATCACCTTCTGCAGAAGCAATAAACTCTCCAGAGATGAATCTCCCAACTCAACTGGAGCCAACAAGTTCTCCTAGGGTGCCATCACCTATTGGTCAAGTAGAGACAACCACCCCAACAGAGACAGCATACCCGACTCCTCTTCAGCCAGAAACCCACGAGCTGCCAGTGGCCGCATCGGCACCTCCTAGCTCGGAAGTTTCGGCTCTGCTTGGAGCGTCTTCTTCACCTGCGATTGCCCCTACTCAAGAAGCCAGCCATGAGGTAACCATCCGTACTTAATTTTGGTACCTCGATGTTCAGCATCCTTAATTCGGCAAATGTTGTTCATCAGGATCAGGTTCCACCATTTCCATGCCTGCCATCAGAGAGCAATCTAGCTGCCGAGGTGATGGAAGGAGTATCCCAACTGCTGCCAGATGAAGTGTTGTCTAAGCTCAAAGAAATTGCTGCCTGGCTAGAAAAGGATGCTCAGGATCAGTTCAATGATCTCCACCACTTCGAAGAGATGTTTGAAGCTATTAGCCAACAACTCCCGGAAGACGTCAGAGCTTCTCTATCATCCGTCTATGACTTGGAGCCCTTCTATGTTCCCTTAAGGCGCGCTTGGAGGAAATTGCGCTCCCGTCCGGCCATTGAAAAGAGGAAAACCGATGCTGAACATGCCATGAACGGGGCACAATCCCAGGCAGAGAACCATAAAGATGCATTGGCTAAATGGCTCTGAGATTGATTCTTGATTCAGCCCGGCCTTTGATGCTAATCCTTTCTGTTTGTCTTTTGCAGCCCGTGATGCTGAGCTCAACCAGCTAAAGGCGCCGGTAGAGCAACCGGCCGAGAAGGTGAATGCCCACGGCGACACGCCGGCGGAGCGCCTGGCCGCGGTGGAGCGCCGCATCGACGAGGTGGCCGTCCATGGCGTTCGTTTGGGCACCACCTTGGGCCCAGGCTGCGATGGCGACGCATACGTACGTCGACTATTCCACCAGGCCGCGTGGCTTTCGGGCGGCGCGCCGGAGGACATCGACGAGATCGAGCTCATCCCGGAGCGCCTTGACGGCCACGGCGACGCCATTGCCGAAATTACCCATCCCCGGTCCGTGTTGAATAGGCTCTTCGACTAGATTGTACTAGGGATGTGTAAATATCGGCAATTGGATGAAGAACTTTTGAATTCTCGCACTGTTCGTGATGACTTCCCTTTGCATTTTGCATCTGCGACTTTTTCTTTGAATGCATCCGGGAACTATCTTTAGCCGAACGCGTGAGAACAAATGCCCTTTGGCACAAAATCCACAGAGGATCCCGATTCGGCAATCCGCAAACACTGTTCAAGAGAAAACCCTTCGCACTCGGTAAAAAACCCTGCCGCTTGGTATTCCAACAGTGTGTACTTGGCCAGTCATCACTCCCAATGCACCTCTCCGGTCAATAAAATAGCCTGCGGGGTGCTCTGCAAATCCACTCGCGCACTCCTCCATCATTTCTCGTCTCTTCCCCTGCTGCTAGAGGAAAAAACCCCAACGCCATGGACAAGGGTAAACAACCTCAGGGGAGCGGTTCATCAAGGAAGCGTACGATTCGGAAGTGAGTTCTTTCTTGATCTGCTCTCTGTTTTCCCGCTTGATCTTGCGCTTCATGTTTTCCTCTCGTCCTTTTCAGCCTTGATTTGCTCCCCGAAGAAGTCATCGGGACAGAAGATGTGCCTGAGTACATCTCCTCCGATTCCTCTTTCGAAGCAGAGGATGCCACGCCCGAAAAGAGGACCAATCATCAGCTGCGCCGCCGCGTCCGGCACCTGGAGCATGGCCTCAGGGATATGTCCGTCCGTTGCCAAGCCGAGCGCGAGCGTCGCATGGCCCTGGAAGCGCTAGTGGGGGGTAAATGTTCCTGACTCCCTCATGCTTGCCTCTGGATTTCTTGCCTCTAACCATGATTCTTCTGCTTCAGATGTCTCTGACAGGTACAGCAACCTGAAGGCGGCCTGGGATAGCTTGGTAGAGGCCGCCAATCATGGTCATCCTCGTGCGTTCCAAGCTGCCGTCACGGTGGTCCTGGAACAACTGAAGAGGGGGCAGCAGCCGAAGAAGTAAAGAAAAGATTGTATCATACTTTCGCTTCTTCCGCCACGCCTTCTGCTTCCCACCTCCTTGGGGATTCGACCATCAGGGTTGTTATCCTGCAAGAAGCAGTTGTAATGTAGTATTGAGCTAAGGGCAATGCATCTAGGCACTGGCCATTTTCTCTTGTTCATGGATTTTGTTCTAAAGGCGGCCTCATCCTTGAGCGCTGGCTATTTTTGTGTCAGATGTGTGTAATCATCGATCGATTTCAATGCTAGGATAATACTTCTTCAGATATCTTCCATTTATTGCGGCGGAAAATTCCTCTCCTAGCAAAGTTTTCAATATGTATGCATTACCAGGAACGCATCTGACCACACGAAAAGGCCCCTCCCGCTAGGGGACCATTTGCCGAATTCACCGTATTTAGTTCCAATCGGCAATAGTGCTTTCCACACCGTGTCGCCTTCGCAAATTGCCTTACTTTTACTTTCTTGTTATAGTACTTGGCGACCCGCGGCTTGTTTTTCTCGATGTTCTCCGGGGCCCCGAGACGGATCATATGCAAATCTTCTAACTCATCCATCATTAGGCCACCGTAATCCTTGGAGCTCAACTCGTTTTGCAAAGCACAACTCTCCTTGACTCGATCGTATTTCCCAAGGTAGGATTGCATGGTGCCCGTAAACCAATTCGTAAGGAGAGGTCTTTGTAGCTCCATGGGGGGCCATTCGGTAAGCCCACAGCGCTTCACTGAGTACCGAATGCCACCTCCTTGGCTTCTGATCGATCTTCTTCTGTATCAGCTTGATCATGATCTTGTTAGAAGCCTCTGCTTGACCATTAGCTTGGGCATAATATGGAGAGGAATTAAACAATTTGATTCCCATGCTTTCGGCAAAATCTCTGAATTCCAATGACACGAATTGTGCCCCTTGGTCAGTGGTAATCGTCTGAGGGATCCCAAATCGATAGATGATGTGTTCCTTGACGAATTCGATCATGTTTTCTGACGTCACCTTCTTCAGTGGGATTGCCTCTACCCATTTGGTGAAGTAATATGTAGCCAAAAGCACGAACTTATGCCCCTTGCTAGACGGCGGATTAATTTGGCCAATCAAGTCTATACCCCAGCCCCTGAATGGCCATGGCTTGATGATGGGATTCAATGCTGATGCAGGGACTCTTTGAATATTCCCAAACCTCTGGCAATCTTGGCATCCCTTGTAATACTCAAAGCAATCCTCTAGTATCGTCGGCCAAAAGCATCCAGCTTGTCTAATAACCCATTTCATCCGATAGGCCGATTGGTGTGCTCCACATATCCCATCGTGTACCTCGCTCATCATGTTCTTGGCTTCTTCTGGACCCAGGCATCGTAGCAATACCCCATCTAATGATTTATAGAATAAATTATCATCCAGAAGAACGAACTTAATTGCCTTGTACCTGAGCTTCCTAGAGACTTTTCGGGATGGATCTTTCAAGTAATCAACGATTTCTTTCCTCCAATCATCTTCTGCAAGATCCGCCCTCAGTGCACACACCTCTGCAGCAAACGCTTGTTGACTTTCCTTGTAACCAGAGGCGCTCTGAGCTAGCCTGTTTGCTTCTTCGTTATGCTCCCTAGGAATGTGCTGTAGGATTACTAATGGGAAGCTCTTCAAGATCTCCCTGCACTCCTCGTAGTAACTCCTCAGCGCTTCGCTCCTGCACTCGTATTGGCCGTTCAATTGTTTGATTACCAATTCTGAATCTCCATAGATCTCAACTGAGACGGCCCCAGCTTCTCTCAAATATTGAAGCCCTCGAAGTAGTGCCTCGTACTCAGCCTGGTTATTTGTGACGGTAGGTTGTATAGGAATGGCGAATTCAAACATCTCACCTCTGGGCGAAATCAGTAGGATCCCTACTCCCCCACCTTTTCCACACGATGATCCATCAAAAAATAAAGCCCAAGGGGTAATTTCAAGCAGATCAATTGACGGGTCACGATGTTCAGTTATAAAATCGGCAATTACCTGACCTTTGATGGCCTTTGCCGATTCGAACTTCAACTCGAATTCTGATAAAGCTAAAATCCATTTGCCAATCCGACCATTCAAAATCGGCATAGATAACATATGTTTTATCACATCAAACTTCGAGTATACAGTGCATTCGGCATTCAACAAGTAGTGCCGAAACTTTGTACACGAGTAGTATACGCAAAGACACAGTTTCTCTATAGCCGAATACCTGGTTTCAGGATCAAGTAGTTTTCGGCTAAGATAGGCTACTACCCGCTCCTTTCCTTCGAATTCTTGAATAAGGGCCGATCCAATAGTTTGGGTATCGGCCGCCACGTACAACTTGAAAGGCTTGTTTAGCTGGGGAGGAACCAGCACCGGCGGCTCCTTCATGTGCTGCTTGATCTCATCAAAAGCCTTTTGTTGTTCGTCGCCCCATGTGAATTTCTTATCTTTCTTTAGCTTGAGCAGTGGAGAGAATGGCAACACCTTTTGTGATAAATTTGAGATGAATCTTCTCACGAAGTTGATCTTGCCGAGCAGTGATTGCAATTCCTTGAGGTTGGTTGGAGGAACGACTTCATCAATGGCTTTCATGCTCTTTTTGCCAACTTCGATTCCCCCTTCGTGGACCAAAAACCCCAAGAACTCTCCAGCTGATACCCCAAATGCACACTTGTTTGGATTCATCTTAAGACCATGCTTCCGGGTGCATTCCAAGGTCTTCTTCACATCTTCTAGATGGGTGTCATGACTTAAGGACTTGATCACCACGTCATCGATGTAGATTTCCACAGTTTTGCCGATCAACTCATGAAAAATGTAATTCATGGCCCGTTGATAGGTTGCACCGGCATTTTTCAACCCAAATGTCATGACTATCCATTCAAATAGGCCTATATGTCCAGGACATCTAAAGGCCGTCTTCGAGATGTCTTCTATTGCCATGAAGATCTGATTGTATCCCGCGTTGCCATCCATGAAGCTAATCACCTTGTGTCCAAGCGGCGGCGTCAATTAACAAATCGGCAATAGGCATCGGGTATCCGTCCATGGGAGTAGCTCGTTCGTGTCCCCGAAGTCTATGCAAACTCTCATTTTCCCATTCTTCTTATACACAGGGACGATGTTAGAAATCCACTCCGCATATCTGCACGGCCGAACGAAGTTTGCGTCAAGTAATCTCTCGATTTCCTTCTTCACATCGGCCAATACCTCATCCTTGTAGATTTTCCGGGGCGGTTGCTTATATGGTTTGAAACCAGGCTTGATTGGCAACCGGTGCTCGACGATGGAACGATCCAATCCAGGCATCTCCGAGTAATCCCAGGCGAAGCAATCCTTATATTCTCTGAGAAGCTCAATTAGGTTCCTCCTGAAATCTGGTTGCAAATCTGCACTGATGAACGTCGGCCTTGGCTTATCACCGCTTCCAATGTCAACTTCTTCCAGCTTATCGGCCGACATGAATCCTCGCCCTAATTTGCCATCAGTGCCATCCACGGGGTTCTCCATTAAAAATTACTATAAGAGCCGACTGCTTGAATCGGCTGTTGGTCACTGCTGACAGGTTCAACAGACCTTCTCCCCGCTCCTTCCCGGAGAAGCAATCGATGCCTTGGTACTCCCGGAAGGCCGGTTCCATGTTGGCCACGCTCACGAGTCATCCGCCCGGACGACCTCGATCTCATCATCCACCCACCGGATAAGCCGTTGATGCATGGTGGATGGGACGCAGCAGCTTGGCGTGAATCCGGTCCCGCCCAAGCGCCAGTCGTAGGCTCCCTTGCCTTCGATGACAAAGAAGGTGGTGAGCGGCGTCTTGGACCCGATCATCAAGTCCACGTGAGCGCATCCTTTGGTGTCCGAGGGGTTCCCGGCCGAAGTCGTTCAGGATGATGCTTGTAGGTGTCAGATCGCTTGGGCCCATGCCAAGCTTCCTGAAGGTGGTGTACGGCATCACGTTGACTGCCGCCCCGCCGTCGACGAACATCTTGGTCAATGGCTTGCCATTGACATACCCCCTCAAGTACAGTGGCCTCATATGGCGATTCTTGGCCGGCTTGTCGAAGACGGCCTGCTTGGTAAGCACCAGTTGTGCCATCATCTCCTCGGGGCCGCTCGTCATCAAAGGAAGCTTCCTCCCCGCATAACCCGGTTAGCGGGAGCCATGAACTCGTTCGGCAGAAGTATACCATGCAAGTGGGAGCCGAACGCTTCGATCCTTCCGGGCCGGTCCTTGGGGCGCCACTTCTCGCCTCGTCCGGATCCCGCTTGTTTCATCTCGCGGTTCCTCAAGCGTTGGACCCGCCTTTTCTGGCTCTTGCATAGACCGGGCGGGCACCACTGCCCCTTCTGCCAGACGTAGACGTCCTCGTCCTCTTCTCCCCGATCGCCCCACCCGAGATCGGCTTGGCGCTTCCCGGGGTGATCTATGACTTCAATTTTTTGACGCCGATCCCCATTCGGGCGAATCCTTCCAAGTCTTTCGTGGACGGATCGGCGATTGCGCTTTCCCGCTCGTACTCAACATATCCGTCGCCGCATTCGGGACGCTTCTTCAATGTGGGCAGCTTTAGGCCCTCATTCCAGCAGTGCCTGAAGAAGGCGCACCCCCAGTGGGCGCGCTCCTGCTCGCGCGTGTACCGTTCTCGGTCCCTTCTGCGTGCTTCCTCTTCAGCCCTGCGCTGCTCCTCCTCGTGACGACATTTCTGGTAGCGCTCCTTCTCCATCTGGCGCTGCCATTTGTTGAGGAGAATGCGTGACGTCACCTTGGGTTTAGGCCTGGACGATTCCCCAATCTCGATGTGGCTCTTGAGAACGCGGGGGGCGTCGCCCTGTACTTGCTCCAGGATCACCTGGCGCTCTGGGTCCACTGATCCAGCTTGCTGGGCCCTGGCTGAGGTCAGGACCTTGACCTTCCCCTTCTCTTCGGCTGTTATCGCATTGACAGAAAAGCCGAGCATGTTCTGAGGAAAGGGGTGGCCATCCAGCTTCATCTTGTTATCGAACTTGAGGTGTCCCTCCTGGATAGCCTTCTGGATCCTCATCCTGAAGACCCTGCAATCGTTGATGGAGTGCGAGTCCCTGTCATGGAAGCCGCAGTAACATTTCGCTTTAACTCCATCAGGCCGAAGCATAGAATGCCCCTCAGGCAGCTTAATTCGGCCTTCTTTCACCAAGAGCTCGAACAACTTATCAGCCTTCGTGATGTCAAAGTCGTAAGTCCCTTTGGTCTGCCTGACCCAACGCTGATTCATTGTCAAGGGCTCTTTACCCCACATGATTTCCGCTGCAGCCTACCTCCAATTCATCGTCGAATCCTCGAACGGATCGGCTTTGTCCAGAACCGGTTGTAGATGTCGCCGACGTCGTGTTCGCTTGCCAAACTTGGGGTCTTTCTTGAGGCCATATGCCCGATTGCTCATCGCAGACAACTTTTGTGAAAGCCGGCCCAGGTTCTCAAACTCCATCCCGAATAGCTTCTCGCGCACGGCCGGCAACATCCCCGCGACGGCCATATCGCCCACCGATCGTCCGGCAAGTTCGCCGAGAAGCACATGCCTTTGACTTCCCTGAATCTCCTAAGAAACTCCAACGGTGTTTCGCTGTGCCTTTGCTTCAGGGTGGCGAGATCAATCAACTTTTTCTCAGAACTGCCGCTGAAGTAATGAGCGTGGAATTTACGCTCCAAATCCTTCCATCTGGCCACTGATTCAGGCGGCAGGGACGAGAACCACTGAAAAGTTGGGCCCGTCAGTGAAGCGGGGAAGTAGCGAACCCTGAACGCCTCCTCGGCCGAGCATTCCCCAAGCTGCATGAGGTAACGGGCGATGTGCTCGACCGTGCTTGTCTCGTCCCCGCCCGCAGAACTTTGTGAATTCCGTCGGCGCCTTCACCCTCGGCGGCAGGGAGCACGTTATAGTACCACTCGGGGAACGGCGGCCTATAGGTGGGGCCCCGCATCTTTGGCTTGAGGCCGAACTACCCCCGCATCAATTCGGCCATCTTGCGCGCTAGGGCGTCATCTTCTTGCGCGCCGCCCGCAACCGGCACGTACCCCCGGGTGCGGGAAGGCGTCGAACACCCCGTAATTTCCCACTTCATGATAACCACCGCCGTACAAATTCTTCTCGGGAGCCGCTGGTCGACGGAGCTATTCTTCGACCGGGGTCAAGTGGGGCCCCGGATGAGCCGAACGCTAGGTCTCCGTACGTAGGCCGGCACAGATTCGGCCGTTGCACGGGCCGACCCGTGCCGCTCCGTGGTGGCGGCGGATTGGTTGACTTCCCCGAAGCTTGCAACGGAGGCCGAACCGGCCGCCCCCCGCCGCCCGCGGAGGAGGTTGGAATGCTTGGCTTTCGGAGCTTTGAGGAGGAGGCCGCCGCACTCGGCTCCGTAGCGGCGGCCGAGAGCTTGATTCACCCGGCTCCACGGTGCTCTTTCCGCGTGCGCCTTCCCGAACGCTTGCCCCGCGCCCGGGCCAAAGAGGGCCACCATCATCCGCCGGGAGCGACCCGAGGAAAGCCCTCGGTTGTGCTTGGTGAGCATGTTGTCTACCGACTCTTGGAAGATCCGCGCGCATTCCTCCTTTTCTTGTTGGGTTGTGGCGTCGCTCTCCCCCGGCAGCAGCACTCTGGGCAGGCCATTCTTCAGATACGGTACACCACTTCGATTCTTCTTAAACGACATGAGACACTTTTGCTGAAACTGGTTCACGGCGTCTAGGAGCTGCTGATGCTGCTCTGGAGAAAGCTCTTCGATGTTGACATCCGGAGGTCCGTGATTTCGTGCATCTTGAACCAATTCGGCCGTGGTCCCACCGGGCGTGCCAAAAAGTGTGTTGACGCAAAAAGTGCACTCGCCGCCAACCACACAAAGCAAGCCGGAAAGCCGGCTTCACACGCGCAGAGAGCAAATGACGTGCCGCCAATTTTTCCCGAAAATTAACAAAAGATAAAGCAAGTAAATACCAAAGCTTGGAACTTGCCGGTGGTACCGCATGCTTCCATATTTACGGCCGAAGAGCCAAGCAAGATGACACATAGCTATGCAAAGCTATCTCAAAGAACCACGACCATTCGGGTAACCGCAAAGGGAAAAAGAACATTGCCGAATGGATGACGTAAGCATGACAACGATCGGTCTTTGGATAAACATAGATGCAAGTGCAAAGTCGTGACCGATCTTCATGAAAAATTAACACTAAACAAATAAAGTAAAGCACGGACATGATCATGTATTAAATAAAAGCATGCATAGATCCAAAGCACTAGTCTACCGCATGTCTAGTTACTTTAAGATCCGTCGGGTACGATATCAAACAAATCTATCCACCGCATGATACAACTTGCAAGAAAAACCGCACTACTTTCCACAAATAGATCTATCCACCGCATGATACAATCTAAATATGGAAAGCCAAAAGCATACATCATTTAAAACATAAATAACGCACGTGATCTACTCGTGAAGATATAACCGAATACGGCTGAACAAACCGATCCAGGGTCCATGAAGAAGGAACAAATATTACCGTGTAAATAAATCTATCAGGCTGATTTGGAAATCTAATCCACCGGATGACTAGCTCCAAAGCAACCCAAAAACCTGCATCTACCGCATGACGCCCGGCTCCTTCAAGATTTATACGAACACAGTAAACTTGAACCCGCAACATGTAACAACCTAGATCGATTCGGTTTCGGCTATCGGAAAGCGTAAGATCCACGTGTTGAAACATGAAACCTACTCGAACAAGTATCATAAAAGGAATATAGCCGATCCAAACCCATCTAGATTGGGCAGAAATGTGTTACATGAATTAAAACATGAAGTAAAAACTCAAGATAACACGGGATAACTTAATGAATCTATTGGATCTTGCCAAAATCCAATAGAGCCGATAACTAGCTTCAAGCTAGATCTTAGCCCACCGCATGGCTCATGATCCAACAAGAAACCCTCTTGAACCAAGCTTGAATCTACCGCATGACACGAAGCATGGTAACAAGACTACTTGCATCAGATCTAAATCCACCGCATGATACTAGACATGATACAAGGTTGCCGGTACTCACGGAGGTCGACGGATCGATTGGCCCTCTCGAAGAACTCGACGACACGACAAGGACTCTAGGGTTTGGCGTAAGGCCGGTGTGTATTGAGGAATGATTGTGTCTGTTACATACATCCAGGGATCGTATTTATACCCTGTTGAGTACAACTGCGAATGGATTCATTGCCTAACTAAACTCGATCGTCTGTCCATCCATTCGTCTCTCCTGATTTGAGCCACGTCACCGCCTAATCCCGCAAAATCAGCTTTACTGTTCCTTTGCCGAATCGGAGCAGATAGCCGACCGCAGATCTCTTTGCCGAAAATCTCTGAAAATATCCTTCCTTCCACCAGACGGACTCTTTTTCGACCCGGACCCACAGGTCAGACTCCTTACCAAATTTTGGTGTTAACAAGAGCATCTCCAAGAGTTTGCCAAAAGTTACTTGGCAAATCATGTGTTTTGCCAACTTCTAAAAAGCTATGCAAAGTAAAAAAAGAATTCATCTCCAACAGTTTGGCATAATTCACTTGCCAAATCCAGATCTAACTTACATCAGGAATCCTGAGAGAAACAAAATTATGTATGTGCCCTTCCACCTCTTGAAAAAACTTATATCAGGAATCCTTCTCTATTCTTTATTTCTTTTTCACCCTCCCACCCAGAGGGAAACAACAATGGCAACCACGATCCGCGCGCGCATATATGCGCGTGGGGAGGTGAGTTTTGCCAAGTTTCTATTTTTGCCAAGTTGGTTTGCCAAACTGTTGGAGGCTAATTTTACTTGTTTTGCTAAAATTATTATATGGATGCCAAGTTGGTTTGCCAAACTGTTGGAGGTGCTCTTAATTTGGTAAAAATTATTGATTTGTCGGATCACATTGGAACAACGTGCAAGGATGATTATTCTTGATGGGTAGTCTCTCTTTTTCTTTAATTTGAAATGAACAGGTTACAGGTACTTCCGATCCCGTAATATAAAAATAAGATGCGAAGGCTTCCATGGGAGAACACAACCTGAGTCCTGAGTGCTGCAGGTGTGGTGTGCATCAAATCGAAAGCGGGTCAGTTTATTAGCTATATATATAGAACAAAATTGTTTAGTTTGCTTGCATCATGCTTCGGCTCTCTGTGCAACATTTGCTTTGATCCTGGGAGGATATTCAACGCCTGGTTGAACTATAAACAAACGGAGCACATACACACGAGCGAAGCGTGTGCGCTTACTTTAACTAGGCCACCACCCACCAGTAAGCTCCACGGACTTCCAGAGCAAAGGAATATGCAAGGCTGTATTCTTCATATATATACATAATCTTTCGTTAACATGGGATTTTGTTTATATGTATACAATGAGTATATGTTATTTTCTTCCATCATCTATTTTGCGCATTTTTTTATTAAAAAAATGAACCAGCAGCGATAGACTATCACCACCGTCCACCGGTTTAAAGCATGAACCTTATGACTATCGTAGTCATTTTAAACGTTGGTCCGAAAGTGACAGTGATGTGCTATATATACTTACTATATTTTAGGTAAAGACTTTATTACATCAGGCTGTAAATCTGTTGATTGGTACAGCCGGCCGCATCTGCCGTTGGTTTAGGCTCCCACGGTAGGATACGAGCGGGCAGTTCGTGTTCTTTATTCCGCGTAGGACCCCTGCTTAAGCCGCTTGCTCATCCTCCACATTCCTCATTTCTCTCTCTAGGGTTTCTCTCTCTTTCGGCGATTCCTCGCCACCGCCTCCTGCGTGGCGCAGCTGCCACCCGCGGCACATGGCAGTAGCCCCCAGGTGAGTCCGGTGACGGCCCCCTCCCCGACCAGTGTGGTCCTGCTCCATAGGGGAGGCGGAGCTCGCCAAGGCCAACCTCGTGTGGACGCTGGCGCAGCTCGTGGAGGCCCGTGGGAGATCCGACTTCCTTGGCTCCGGCGAGGGCGGGCTTTCGTCGCCGTCGAGGTATTGTGTCTGCGGCCTGACTATGAACGCCCAAGTAGTGCCTTCTGCTCTTTCTGCATGCCGTTTTTCCCAATCAAGCTCAATTAATAAAATCGATCTCTGATTTTGCTGGAGTCGGCATCTGGAGAAGGAGAAGAAGCAGCAGCTAAGCCACAAGGAGGAGGAGCTCGCTGGACATGTGCGCATCTCATCCAGACACAGGAGTTTCTCGCTGCAGGTCCATCCAGTTCATGCTCCTTGATCTCTCCCTCTTCGGTAAATTGTTACTTCGTTTGTTTATCTTAGTAGAAAATTGCTTGATTGATTGAAGGGCAAGCCAAGAGTCTTACTAGCCAAATGATACTAGAAAATTTTATGTTTGAGCCATACAGTGATGGTAAAATTTTGTGCAAGCTTCAAACCCTGTGTTGTGTTGTGGCCCTAGCGAGGTCGACCTCCTTTTATCAAGGAGGATTTGGTATGAGCTTATAGGCATCACATATCCTGAGGTTGATTGGGGATATTTTGCTTGCTACTGCGTACGATTCTACTATCTAAGCAGCTTCTAACCTCCTTTCTCTGAGCTGCATTTTCTGATATATTGTCTTGACGACCATTTTGGCGTCGATTGATATTTGAGTTGGATCACCTGCTAATTTTGTTGTATGACAAATTAGTGCTCAGCTGATAGAGTTCAGAAGTTGTTTATAAAGTAAACTAGTTATGATTTGCAAAACAAAACCCGTAAAAATTGATAGCTCAGTTATATGGTGCCATTTGGTAAATCGGACAGGAAAATTATCACCCAGGAAATTGTCATGAACATTGACGTACCTAACAAAAGCTGCAAGTGTAACCTGAACAGGTAACAATTAATTTTCCAAACTCCAAATTTGTGAAACATGGAGGCATGTGCAACCTAAATAGGTAACATTATGATTAGGGAGTTGTGGCCTGCATCATGAATTGTTGGATGAGTGTTTAAAAAGTAAATTTTGCAAATGCTATTTTGTGTGGTGTTTCATCCCCTCTGGACAGTAGTACACTAGTCTGGCCATCAAGACCGGTACGTGTGTATTATTTATCACATTGAGATACGGGTAGTATAGAAAAATCGAAGGCATCTCTTTTTTTTCAAGACTCCGCCGTGCAATATGAGCTGCCTACCTAAATAATATTTTTTCACCCACATTTTTTGGTACAGATAGCATGAGCTCACTTTCTATACCCACCAACAATTAATTAGTTGAGCATAAGCAGTAGGATCATGGCTGTTTTTCGACTTTGCAGACTGGCTGGGTACATATAGACATAGTAGAGTTATGTGATATTTTTTCTTCTACTATTTGTCATTGAACTATAACTTATTCTTTAGTACTCAATTTAGCACCATTTAAGCGCCGCAAAAAGCAACTCAATCCATACATATACTACATAGATCTATTGGTTTGTTGCTTGTGATGCTTGTCCATCCATGCTAACACTATATCTTTTCATGATCTCACTACTGAGTACTGATTAATGATCCCAACAAAACTACATAACTGCATTGTAGTATATTTTAAACTTTGATATCTGTTTATACAACCTGTAGACAGCTGCATTATATGCCATGTGTAGTATATATTTTTCATTCAGTCAAGTTGATCTTATCGGTAGCAGTATCAACCAAATGTTAATATGTTTTGATTCTCCATGTTGGATGTTAGATGCAATGTGTACTTATATGTGGTAGATGGACCATGTATAATTTTGCTATGCTTTTTTTCCAACAGGTTTTTAACATGAATGTAGTTTCTGAGTAGGTTGAATCTATGGGCCTTTTTCAAGATATATCAAGCCTCCCATGCAATGCGTCAAACCATATTCAAGGTTGTGATATTGTTGATACAGTGTAGTTATAATAATCATATCTAGGTATATTTTTTCATACCTAGATGACATCTTAGCGATCACATAATGGGTTATTACCTCCATTTTCGTATGTTCAATCCCATTTTAGCATGGCTGCTACTTACTAGTTCTCCTTGTTTAGTAATTTATTTAGCTTAGACCAGTTCTCTTTGTTTCCTCACTTTTTCTTTAGGGCTTGAGAAACAGGGCATCACCTTCTAGGCTTTTCAAGCTGACTCAAATTATAAACATTTACACAAATTATGAGGTATGCCTACCATCTTCCTCAAAGAACTTAGCATTTGCTATTACTCAAATTATAAGCATTTTACCACCATATTAGCTGGTTGCAAAAAGTAACTCAACCAACAAATTACAAAAATATATATGTGTTGAAAAGTTCCTGCATATACATGTCTGAAAAGTAAGCAAGGAACATGTACTTAGTTCTGCTACTGCATTCATACCTCAATAGTTGAACATGGTCCGCCGTGAAGGCTTTGCGATGAAATTGCAATATGTCTTTGTTGACAGGGGAAAAACTATGATATATTGTTGCCTTGATTTACTGGTTGTTTGTTATTATTATGGTTGCATTTGCACTAATTTGCTTCCTTGGACTGTATCAATGATTCAATGCTTTTAAACTTATGTAGTTGCCTGATAAGAATTATACACTAGCATACTCTCCACTTTGCAATTGCATACTCTTGCAAAGCTAGAGTGTAGCACCTAGCGGGCGCCTATAGGTTGCCTGCAAAGCATATGGTCATAGATATTCCTGTGGGGGGCAAATTATAGAGGAGAGCGCCTGCCTGCATTCACGCATCAACATTTTCTTTATGACACTAGTTATGTGAATTTGGTGCATTTTTTATGACTTCCCAGTTCCCAGATTGGAGTTAGGTAATTTTTTCCCTGTTGCTTGTAATTGAACTACAACTTAGCATTCTTGAGATCTCAAATTAGCACCATTCAGGCTGCCAGTTTAGCTGGTTGTAAAAACCAATTCAACCCATATACATATCAATTCAACTTAGCATCGTGTACTTTTAATACTACACATACCAGATCACATTTTTTCTTTCTTCCAGTCTGGTCGGGTACATCTAGTTTAGCGAGGTGATTGTTTCCCTGCTTGCAATTGAACTACAAACTTAACATTCTTGAGAACTCAAATTAACATCATTCAGCCGCCAGTTTAGCTGATTGCAAAAATCAACTCAACTCATATACATATCAACTCAACTTAGCATCTAGGTCGTGTCCTTTAAATGTCGCACTTACCAGATCACATTTTTTTTGCACTTTCCAGTCTGGCTGGGTACATCTAGTTTGGCTATATGACTTTCTTCTCACTGCTTGTAGTAATTGAACTACAACTTAGCATTCCTGTGTACTCAAATTAGCACCATTCAGCCGCCATATTAGCTGATTGCAAAGACCAACTCAACCCATATGCATATCACTCAACATTTTTGAAATTATTCAGCATTTAGAAATATGTATACCAAGACAAAACATACATGTTTGATAGTTTGATTAAGCAAATCAATACACAACAGTTTAATGCATTACAACACGCAAAAGTATAAGAAGACCAAGGGTTAATTGGACAGCAATCCTAGGCATTTCATTATGCATGTTGAACTGCATTTATACAAAATACCCCTTTCGCGTCGCTAGATTATGTGTTGCTTCTGCTAGATCTGTCTATCTCTTGGCTACAACAGTACTAGATTTAATTGTGCTGGTTCTTCAGCTAGTTTCTTGCAGATCCTTCTCCCAATTTAGACAATAACATGGATTTGATTAGGCAACCATATAGTCAGGCATTTTTCTAGCATTTTCTCATTATACCATATCTAACAACTTTTTCAGTAAAAGCTAAGCAGATTATTGAACATTACTCATCAATTTAGTAATCTAACAAAGACAATTATATTGACACGTAAGAAAAAAATTGTTTTTCTTCACCCAAATCATACTTTGTAGCTTTGAGTTCTGACCATCGAGTAGTGGTCTTGGGGTCAGGCAACCCGATTGGTCTTGCATTGGCCAGAAAGGACACTGATCCAGTGATCCCTCGTAGTCGTAGTGTTCGCTTGTAGTGACCTTAACACACATTCGAGTCTTTAGCTATCTAGCTGAAAAGAGGCACTCAGATTTATCTAGCTTGACTTTAGACCTAAACATGATCATACCCATGAGTTAGGTCTGACAGGGTATAATTGTCTATAATTATAATGTCGGTAAATTGACATGACCCTACAGGCAATATTTCGTTTCCTGCAGTAGATGTATTTTCATGAATCCATAATGTGTTGATCAGAAGGCTTATTTTGAGCCATGTTTGTCTCATAATCCATTTTAATTTCAATGTACTACGCGTCATCTAAAAAGTCTTTCATATTCAAACTACATTTGCAGATATGAAAAAGGTATTCAGCAGTGTTGGAGGGGACAAACAAGATGTGCAATATGCAGCAGATCAAGTAAATAAACACGCAACACAAGCTTTATGTGCAGCCATATGCCCATATTGTCGGATCAATAGTGCAGTCAATAGCCACATCAAAGAAGGCACATCTAGGGATATTTGTGTGTTTACTCCAACTTTTTCCCCTTTGATGGTAGCACTTGCAAGCTCATGATGTGTGTTGTTTTGGTTTTGGTTGAGATTTCTTGTTTTTAAAGAAAAATCAAATCTGCACTTGATGCTAAAAAACACTAGAGACAATTTGCTTGAGAAAATAGCTGTCGCCGCAAGCAAGATAGAATTGATTTTGCTCATTTTTTTTTATTTTTTGGAGTGACTTTTTTAGGCAAATCAGCAGGTCCATACGGTAGGAAAGAAAGCTGCATGAAGCATTAAATTACCAAAAGAGGAAAGGCAGTGCGCCACTTTTACTGCTGATTTTGAAAATAGCCGCGTCCATATTTTTAACACCGCCAAACTTTCACCATGCAGCGATACCCAAAACTGATGGTGTTGGAGATGATCGACGGTGACGGGGTATGCTGAGGCAGTGGCGCTGTTCCAGGTAGCTAGCTCTTGTTGACGACGGCCGAAGCCCGAAGATCGATGTTGATGCTTCCTCGATTATTGGGGGAGAAATTAGGATCGACGTGCCAGGATGGTTTGCGTCAAATCGAAGCGAATCGATCGATCTCCTTAATAATTCCAGCTAGCTAGCTCTTGTTGACGGCCGAAGATGTTCATGCCTCCTCTCGATTATAGGATCGACGTGCCGAGATGGTTTACATCAAATCAAATCGCGCGAATCGCGCGGCCTCAACCACGGCGAGCAGCTGCAGGGCAGCCCCCGCGGGAGGAGGATGATGCGGCGGCGGGCGCAGCCTCGCGCGGCGGCGCGGGGTCCGGTGCAGCGAAGCAGCGGCGCGGCGGCGGTCGCGCCGGCGAGGGAACGGGTGCGGCGCCGCGGAGGCAAGGGGTCGGGTGCGGCGGCGCGGCGTCGGGGACTGAGGATTCACGGGAGGACAGGCGCGGCATCGGGTCTGAGGGTTCACGGGAAAACATGGAAAATTACAGGGAACAAATGAAAAACAGACTACATATTAGAAATTCACACATGTACCAAAATAGCCTTTATCTATACCTCATACCACTCATTGGTGGTATAGGGCACCGGAAAAGGGTTCACAAATAAAACCTTGTTTGGTTATAGCTGGCTATCCGCAACATGCATGCATGACCCTGGATGTATATTCAACGCATACTGTATATACGAACTAACAACGAGGGGAGAGCACCGGTGGTTCAGCTTATATAAAATGGCATCCCCAACACATTTCCATCTATTCAGGTCACACCAAAGATCGATATTCCAAAGCAGGAAACATGGCACCGTGCATAATATTGCCCGCAGCAGGGGGTCGTACGTCTTGCCCTGATGGCCGTCGTTGCCCTTGCACTGCCAGGCGGCGCCACCGCCCAGCAGCAAGGCCAGGACGGCGTCGTGGACTTGTTCAGGCTCCAGAGAGTATGTTCCTTCCGACCCAGAGAGGGAGCTCTGTTTCGCTGTGTATCATATTCAATGCACCCATAAATGCTTGCCGGCCACTATAAAATTTAGGTAATTAAAAAAAACTAATAACACAGTTTAGATGTACATTGCGAGACGATTCTTTTGAGCCTAGTTACGCCATGGTAGGTTTACCACTAAGGCCAGTCTCAATGGGGTTTCATGAGTGTTTCATGCACATTAAATACAGCGTCACATCAGCAAAATTTCACTTTTTGCATGAAACCCTTAGGAGAGAGAAGGAAAGAGTTTCACCATGGTGAAACCTTTGTGCATAGTTTCACATGCGTTGGAAACTGTGTGAAACCCCCATTGAGACACAAATAGAGTTTCACCATGCAACTATGCAATTAAACCATACAATGAGAAAGAGGTTGTGAGACCGTTGAGCCTATGAAACTGTGCAATGAAACTATGCATTGAGGGAGACATCTATTTCATACCAAAGTTTCACATCTTGGAAACCGGGACGGTGAAACTCTCCATTGAGACTAACCTAACAAACCAAATGTGCTACAGTGTATGATGTGACAGCTACAGGAATTTTGCACCCAAATTTTGGCATCGATGTCAGTAATGTCTGCGGCACTAGTGGTATCGAAAAGCCTTGTGAAGATAAGGCGGAAGAGGAGAGGGCGGCCAACGAAAGAGAAGACAAGCTGAGCGCCCTCGACCCCGGCTGCGAGAGGTTGTTCGAACGCCTCGGCGGCGGCGACACGTCCAAGATCACGCCGGAGGACGCGAGGAGCTGCTTCGAGACGATCAAGACGTGCGCGGCCAGCTGCCAGATGCAGTAGTCGATCATCAGTGGCATCCACCGCCCGGCCGGGCCGTCGACCTCATACGTGGTTTGCATGCGCACGGCCGGGTTAATTTGCATATGGTTCCATTAATTTCATATTTCCATTTCATTGATTTCCCCATGCATGCATCTTAATTTTTCCATTTCAAAACATCAGCCCTGCCGGTGTGTGTGAGTTCGTCGACGACGAACATTTCATTTCCTTTATGTATGCATGTTTAGTACTGTGATGATGATTTGTTGCTTGTTTGTTTCTGCAATTAACTAGAGTACTTATGTTTCGTAGCAAGCTTAAGCATGCTGCTTGTGCTATTAATTAATTATTTGAGAGGTTGTTGTGTAAATGTACAAGACTTAAGATTGTTTGTTAGGGTAGAGTCCAGAGTCATTAAATACACTGCCACCTAATCAAATTGCTGATGTGGCAAGCAATTTAATGATGAGAGAGGGGTGAAAACTTAGAAACCAAGTCTAAGTTACACTCCAAGTCTACACGTAAAACGAAGTCCGTGCGGATCCCGTGTGGCTGCCCACATACGCGATGTGTCCTCTTATTTAATAAAGCGGGAGTAGAAGATCGAGAGAAATATTAGACAGACTCCATGGTAAAAAAATCTGCATTGGAGAATATAGTTTCTTGTGATGGAGTCTTCCAGATATAGACTCCATTAGTAGAGTCTGGGTTGGAAGTGCCCTTACGAATAAGGCTGCCACATTTAAACAATCTTATGTCGTGTTTATCTTCTTTAATTGCGAGCACATATGTCTTTTAATTTGCGCTGCTGTTTGTTCCATACATACTTTTGTTATCTCCTTCAACATTTATGACCTCAACCTCCATTTCCAAATTATTTGTCACCGTTGATTCTTGATTACAACATTTGACCATCCGTCTTATTAAAAAAATAGTGCAAATATACAAAACGCAAGTATACTTTGATGATAAAGCAAGTCATAAACAAGACAAATGATATATGGATACCTTTTTGAGTAAGACGAATGATCAAATGTTGTGATCAAAAGTAAATTAATAGTATGTCAAAGGATGAATTAAATATCATGCAGACAACCAAATAGATATTCCATCGTATAAGTTGTCCATTAGCTGTCTGGATGTATCAAATTGACAACAGTTGTCTAACTATTGTGCTTGCCCAGGGCATGTACAACAGTTTAGACGGCTGTTGTCTATTTGACACACACAGACAACTAAATAGACAGATTGTACAATGAGTTGTCTATTTGACTGTCTGTAAGACATTTAATTCATCTTTTAACACATAAATCATGGTGATCATGTGCACATTTGATCTTTGTAGCTATTTGGTGCTCAGTTGAAATTGTAATACTATTAAATTTACACTAAACATCCTTCTTTGCTCTTTTATACCATTGTCACTATTTTAATGCATATATTTATGAATTTGAATAAAAATCTATGCATACTCTTCCATTGCTTATTCGATACAAAGGAGATAGCAGATCAAATGAACTAAATATTGGACAGAGGTATCAAGCATAAAAGGAAAAATATGAAGAAACCATATTGCCCCTTATCTTCTGGTTACCATCTTATCTCCTCTACTCGGTGCCTAGTGGCTCTTGTTCCATAAGTTCTCCTTTTCCATGTGCTTCCTCTCACCGTGTGTCTTTCTCTCTCTGCATAGAATCGCTCAACACATCACAGAGCAGGTTCGCAACGAAGCAGGGGTGCGGTGCGACGAGGGGTAGTGCGGCACAGCTCAGCGCAGCGGACTACTCTCTCAGCGGGGCGTCGCAAGGACGGCATGTGCTTCTGCATCCTCAAGCTTCTATGCCACTGCCATGCCCTTCCGGATCCTGCTTGCCTGTTCGTAGGAGCTGCTCGGGGTAGTTGCAGGGGAAGTATTTGCTGCGCCGCTGCACCAAATCCTTGCCACCGCACGGGATCGACGTGTGCTGTGACGTGACCGTACAACGGTGCTGGGAGGGGCGATAAAGCGTGGGAGCACGAGCCCCCTCGTCCCTTCGCGAGGCGACGACAGGCTCGTCTGCTGCCGAAGGCGGGGGGTTTTCTGGAAAAAGGCATCAAATAGACGAGAAAAAGCCAGTCGTTGTACGTGCCCTGAGGGTGGTTGATGCCATCTGAGCGGGCCGCCAGGGTCAGCCTCGTGTCCCAACGGGCCCCTGCAGGCGTGTCCCGTTGGTCTCCTCGAATCATGTCATTTTTATGTGGATGGGGCGGTCGTCTGCCCCTGTATGGTCTTGTCAACTGTTCTTTCTTGGGCTTCCGTTCTTCACTCTCTCTTCTCCCCAAAGCCAGGGGCCTCCGGTAGGGATGGATTTGGATCGGATACGCACGGATACGAATTCAGATGTTACTATATACCACATTTTATTTCGAATTCGGATACAAATACGAATACAAAATGGATATTTCGAATTCGGATTCGCATTCGAATACTTACACGATTTATAGCATAGAGTCGTTGTTGGGGGGTTACCCGAAAAATTCGGATTATTCCCCTAACACAAGAGAGAGAGAGTTCTTAACACGTTCAAGCACAAGTGAGAGCGCAGAGAGACTGTGATTCCCTCTGCAGATTGCACAAGTTCCAAAAAATCTAAATCCGTTTACACGTGCCCTCACGCCCCCTTTTATAGGGAGATGAAGAGACTTTTACATACCAAAAACACCCTCAAGCTCAGGGAATATTCCTAGTGTGAACGCATACAAGAATGTCTTTCTCGTCTAACACATTTACAAATCTGCCACTAGTTCACACTCAAAACCCGGACTTTTTGGGACAACAACTTTGACTTTGCTTCTCCGTCGGTTCGTGAATGTCTTCACGTGTGACTCCCGAACCAGGCCCTCGACGCATTCCCGAATCGGCTTTCGCTTCTTCGAAGGTTCATGCATGTCTTCGCGCGTGATTCCCGAACTGAGTCCCCGACAGATTCCCGAATCGGCCGTCCTCCGAAGTTCGCGCCATCGCCAGCTCGAGGTTCCGGGCCTCTGCATGTTCGCGACCCTACTTCTTCACCGAATCACGATCCCCGAACTTCACGTATTCGCGAATACGAGGCTTCACAGGTTCCAGGCTTCCGAAAATCGTGAGTTTCCTGTTCCTGAAAAACATGTCTCAAGAACTTCGTCAAACTTAACGTTTCGAGGGTGACGGGTTTTCCTGAATTCCCCAACACTAGCCCCTCGGGGAAGCGGGTTGACTCCGACGATCCGATTCCACGAACATTTAGGAAATTTGTAAAAAACGTCACCCTCGGAACGTCGGAGGGGACACGCGTCACCCGGAAACCCTAGAACGGTTAGATCGAGGCAGGTTTCGCGGAACTACCCCTTCCCGCCCCTATAAATAGGAGGCTCCCGCTGTTAAAAAATTTTACGGCTTTCCTGGTTTTTTACGATTCGTGAATCTTTCTTGCTCGCAGAATCTCGTCTTCTACTGAAAAGTTCGCGATCTTCCGGTTTTCTTCGCATCTCTCTAAGGTATTATCTTATTTCTCTCTTTCAATTCTTACTTGTCATATTTTGCTGCAATGGTATCTTTGTTCTATGAACTTCATTCTCGAATGTTGTTCTTATTGCTTCGTATGTGTATCTCCGTTGGTTAGGTGGCTCGAGTTAAAGGCACTGCCAGACCCATGACTACCGAAGAACTCATCGCAGCTGGTGTCCCAGTTGATCCAATTGTCGAAGGTGCTGAGAATGCTGCACCAACTGAAGACGCCGGCTCTCCTAGTGGCTCCAGGAGTCGCGAAGACGGGCAAGTTCAATCAGATGACGACGAAGATATTGGGGATGTGGATGCCGGCGTCAGTGATCTGGTTAAAGTAAAAACTGCCGGCCCGCTGCCACCCTCACTTGCCTTCGGAGAGTCCAAGGTCACAACCAATATGATTCGGGAACATGAAAAAGTCGGGTTCTTCCCTTCGGGCGCTGGGCGAGCCCCGCTTGATGAGCAAATCCCTACCCCTGAGGACGGAGAAGTTGTCGTCTTTCGTGACTTCTTCATCTGTGGACTCAGATTCCCCTGCGACCCGATTCTGCCGGCTATTCTGGATGCCTTTTCGGTGAAGATCCACCAACTTTCACCGACGTCTTTTCTTGAGTTGTCAAAATTCATTTGGATCATGAAGACCTTCGGCTGTAACCCCAGTGTCGACGCCTTTGCCAGATTCTACGAACTGGTGATTATCCCCGAGGTTATCAAGGCCAGCGACGGGCAGTTCTATCACACTCAACATGCGTGTTGCACCTTTAACACCCGGCGGCAGAACACCCGAAAGGGGATCACCCGAATTTAGATTGCTCCCTGCTGCAAGACTAACCTCACCGACGACTGGAACTCTCATTGGTTCTACTTGAAGGTCAACATGTCGGAAGTTTCCGGGTACACAGGCCCGACTCACCCCTTGTCCTGCCCAATTGCTCCCCTGACCGCGGTGAACACTGCCGAATTCAATCACCGAGCGGTGGGGATTAGAAACTGCGAGAGTGCATTTCATCTCGCCAGTACTATACTTGGTGGCCGCGACATTATTGAAGAGTTCGCTGCTGCCCGGATCTGGCCTATTTCCAGCGGTTGGTCTCCCATTGAGATCGTATACTTCGACGTCAACTGGGCAGCTCAAGAGGTGCCTTTCCTGAAGTTCGGGATTAAGCTTCATGAGAATCAGAGTGCCGACGCCTTCATGATCGAGATAGAAAAGAGAGTGAACGTTATGATAGGCGAATACACCATGAACGAATACAAGGCGTACAAGGCTCTTGTGAAACACAAGAAGAGGATCATTCGCGTGTTCACCGAGGTTTGTGGGGACAAATCTTTCAGTTCTCGTGGTCCGGGTCCCAAGCTGAAGGTTCCCGCGGTTACAGTGGCCAGTTGTTCGGCTGCCCCCATCAATGCCCCACGAATAAGATTTTCGAAGCGAGGCTCATCGTGTGTCAGCGAGAGCACTTCCTCTAGGGTTAAGCCTTCCAGGACAAGATCTCTGGAATCGTCGAAGCGTAAACGCAAGACTTCTGAATGAACTTCGGATGCCGAGCTTCAGGTGGCTTCGGGCCTAGCCCAGATGAGTCGCAAAAAGTTGAAGAAGGCGGTGAAGAAGGTTTCTTCCACCGGGGTTCGGCGAGTTCCATCTGCCTTCGACGACGATGCCTTTGTGGAAGCGGATAGCCAGAAAGGTTTTTGCTTCTGGCCTCTGTTTAACTTTCGAGACAATTGTCCATCAGGTTCTGAGAATGAGTTCGTGGATATTGATTCCTTTTCAGATGCTGCTCCCGAAGTTCGCAAGGAGGCTGTACTTGCTGTTGCGTCGCTAAGACCACCGTTGCCGCCGGCTACCGCCCCTGTTGAAGCCCCCGCTGCTGCCGAAGCCCCTGCTGTCGATGTCTCTCTGTCCACTCGCTCCCGGGATGAAGCTTCCCCCGAATTCACCAAGGAACTTGAACTCACCATTCAAAGGGGGGAGGATCCTACCGAACATGCTCCCTTGGTCGAAGTTCGGGAGGTTGTTCCCGAAGATCAGGCTCCCTCTCCTTCTTTGGCCGCTTTCAACAAGAGTTTTGGTACATCTCATCGCGGCGAGTTATTAAGTGTTGGTTTCGAGACAACTGGCGTTGGGAGCAAGATGTCCAAGATTTTAACACTGTGGAAATCGCCTGTAATTGTTGATGAAACGGGAGGGGAGAGCTCGGAACAACCCGAAGGAGCTGCTCAGGACTCTGAGAAGGGGCCTCACCCTACTCCCGAAACCACCCCTTCGTCTCGGGGTAAGGCTTCTTCTGGTTCGGCGAAACAGGTCACCATGCAGCACTTCAGCAAGCAAGGTTCATTCCTTTTCATTACTTTTTCGTTCTTTTTCCGATTCTCGAATTTCGATCTGAGACTTTAATCTTGGGTTTTTCAGAATTCAAGGATCTTCTCCACTCTTACTCTCTGTCGAAGCTGGCACATTTTCAAGAAGACTACGCACTCAAGCATTCTATGCTCGGGAAAGTTGTCGTTGAGCGGCTTGTTGAACAAGAGAAGGCAAACAAGCAACTTTACCAAAAGTCCAAGGAACTCAAGCGCAGCTTCGCCCTTGCACAGTCTTCGAACATCGATCTTGAGAAAAAGGTGGCTGAACTGGCGGAGGCCTTGAAGACTAGTCAAGACGAAAAGAAGATCGCGGAGGCAACACTTGAGCAGTCTAAAAAGGAGCTGGAAAAGGTTCAGAAGGCCCACGAAGATGATCGCAGTTTAATCGAAAATCTTCGGGAGAAACACGAGAGGGCTGCGAAAACTGCCGAAGGTCTTCGCATTAACAACGCCAGTCTCGCCAAGTCTTTGAGCGCGAAAGATCGAAAAATCTTGGATCTTGAAAAAGCGCTGGCGGAGCAGGATGCAACCTCGAAGAAGAACACTTCCGAAATTCTGGAGAAGTTGAAGCTCCTTTATGAGGAATACAAGAAATCACTGAACGAGTTCGGCGTTCGTCCAGCTCCTCTCCCGGATAATATTGAAATTCCCGAATTCATGGATTGGATGGAGACTGAATTCAAGGCCCTCTCTGAGGTAATCTCCGGCGCCAGCGACTTCGTGGCTGCCTTCTCCGTGGAGAGCATATTGAAGATTCTTCATGACTTCGGCTGCGCTGATTTGGAGAAGTTCCGCGACAAGATCTCCCAATTCCCTAGCGCCACGAGCACTTCGATAATTCGAGCCAATGCAGATGTTCAGGCCATCAAGAACAAGTTCGCGAGGGAATTTTGGTTCGCTAGCGGGAAGGAGACCGTCAAGGTCATCGCGCGTGCTAAACTTGCTGAGGTAAATTTTTGTACGATTTCATCACTTGTACTGGTTATCGATGTTTCAGTTTCTTGAGTTCCCTTTACATTTTGTTTTTCTCTCCTTCTCAGCTGAACGAGAAAGAAGATCGTGAGAGCATCGCTGCTTCCCCCGGAGGGTCAGCTTCCGGTGAAGATTCTAGCGACTCAGGCGAAGGGGGTTCGGGCGGCAGCAGCAGCAGCAGCAGTAGCAGCGATGAGGGCAGCAACGACGGGCAAGCTTCTGGGCGTGATGAAAGTTCCCCGAAGGTGGACTTCATGAATTAGAAGTTTTATCCGAACCTTGCACACTCTCAAGGCTGTCTTTATATTTTGTACATTCACTTAGCTTTTCTGAACAATTGTTTTTGTAAACTTTAACCTGCGCAGGTCCTGCAAGCTAGGCCTGCGCAGGACGTGATGCCACTGCGAATTCATCAAGATAGGATGTTTGTTAGCGGCGAAGCGTGGCGCTTGTTTAAGCGAGCTCATCCCGAACAAGACTTTTCTGATTTTTGACTTGAAACCTCACTTAAATTTTCTATGGGCTGTTTCGATCTCTCTTCCTTTTTCTTGTTTCGTAAGAAGGAACGTTCTGCATCCGCTACTTCGCGCTCCGCAAATATTCCGAAGACGGAGCCCCTTAGCCCCTTAGCAGGCGCGCCTGACTTCGCTTACGCTAGCGATATTGCGGAAGACAATGTTTGTAAACCAGGACGTGTTGTGGAGCTTTCATTCTAGTTTTCTGCACTATCTGCTGTAATCGTTGACGAACTATTTCGAAGTTTTTATGCAAATAAGGCAATGAATGAGTTTTTTCTTGAAAAAATATCACCCTCCCCACCTTGCCGTTTTGCATGAAAACTTGAAGGCAAGTTGACGAAGTTTACTATTCGAGTATTTCAATCGGGCATATTTTTGGGAAAAATCTTCGTTAGTTTTTGGAAATTTCAACCATTGTTGCGCAAGTCGACAAAATTTGTTTTCGAATTTTGTGGACTTGATCTGACTGGCAGACTTGTCTTGGTTGATACTGCAACCCTCAGTTGCTTCAACCATGATTTTCTACGAATTTCCGCGGGAGTCCTTTGCTCTTTTATTTCAACAATATTCTCACGAAAAACTTTTGAGCGACTTGCGCTAAAGAAAAATCTGTAAGTAACTCCTTACACATTCACTTGATCGAAATCATCATGCAAAACTTTCTCAGTGGAAATCCCTTCGTGGATGGGATTCTAGGCCACAGCTTGTTGCTGTCTCGGGCCTTTTTGGTGGGAATCCCTTCGTGGGTGGGATTTTAGGCCACAATTTGTTGTTGTCTCTGGCCTTTTTTCGGTGGGAATCCCTTCGTGGATGGGATTTTTTTAGACCACAACTTGTTGTTGTCTTGGGCCTCTTCTTCACGATAGAATTCAGGCTATCATGAAGCCTTTGTCACGAACTTTTTTATTTTTTCACGATTGGATTCTGGCTATCACGAAGCCTTTCTCACGAACTTTTTTCTTTTTTCACGATGGGATTCCGGCTATTTCTCACGAACTTTTTTCTTTTTCCACGATGGGATTCCGGCTATCACAAAGCCTTTCTCACGAACTTTTTTCTTTTTCCACGATGGGATTCCGGCTATCACAAAGCCTTTCTCATGAACTTTTTTTTCTTTTTTCACGATGGGATTCCGGCTATCACAAAGCCTTTCTCACGAACTTTTTTCCTTTTCCACGATGGAATTCCGGCTATCACAAAGCCTTTCTCACGAACTTTTTTCTTTTTCCATGATGGGATTCCGGCTATCACAAAGCCTTTCTCACGAACTTTTTTTTTCTTTTTTCACGATTGAGCTTTGGAAATACGCAATTTGGGGGAAGACTCTTTTTATACATATATCACAAAGAGTATTTACATAGGATCCGCCTCGTTAAAAACCTTGCCTCTTGATTTCGAGCCCCCTTTGCAAGGAAAAGAGTACGGTCCTTCTTATTCTAATACGACTAGAAAAAGTAAAGCTAAATTTTTCTCCCGAAATCACTTATAGACACGTGATCAGGATTTTTTAGTTTTTTAGAATACAAACTTTCGAAAATGGAAAAACTACTATATATTACATCTAGCTGCAACTGGGGTTTTCATGGATAATACCTTTTTAGGCTGTCAGCATTCCACGAATACGGCAACTCTTCGCCAGTTTGCTCCATTAAGCGAAAAGCCCTTGGCATTTCTGTTTCTCTGGCGATGTAAGGCCCTTCCCAAGACTCATGAAGTTTTCCTGGGTTCTCCCAATTTTTCTTCCTTTTCAACACAAGGTCGCCAGTCTTGATGTCCTTTCGGACCACCTTCTTGTCTCTCCACGCCCTTGTTTCTCTTTGGTATTTCTCAATGTTTTCTACGGCTTCAAGGATCGTCAGCTCGATCATGTCCTTTTCCACCTTCTTATCGATTTCCTCTATCTCTTTTCCTTTCAATACTCTCATGCTTTCATTCTTGATTTCCTCCGGTGTCATAGCCTCAGTGCCGAAAAGTAGGCGAAAAGGCGTGAAACCTGTTGCTCTTGACACTGTGGTGTTATGAGACCAGATCACCTTCGGTAATTCATCTACCCATTTCCCCTTCATCTGGTCGAACAAGCATTTCTTGATTCCTGAAAAAATCAGGCCATTGGCTCTTTCAACTGCCCCATTGGACTGCGGGTGATATACTGACGAAAATTTCGCTTGAGTGCCCAAGGTTTTGCAATATTCTTTGAAGGTGTAGCAGTCGAACTGTTTGCCATTGTCAACGCTAGTTCTCTAGGACCCCGAACCCCGTACTATGTTCTGCCAAAAGAATTTCTGAATTGTTGTTGCTTTGATATTCGCAAGTGGTTTTGCCTCCACCCACTTTGTGAAATAATCGACTGCAACAGCTACGAATCGGCAGTTGCCCTGAGCTGTTGGCACCGGGCCCACTAGATCCATTCCCCACCTTTGCAGAAGCCAAGTCGGTGGAATTAAGTGAACCGGCATTGAAGGCAGATTCTGTTGGTTCACCGTTTTCTGGCATGCTTCACACTGCCGAACTAATGTCTTGGCATCAATATTTATGGTGGGCCAATAGAATCCCTGCTTTATCGCCTTTCCGGCCAAAGCCCTGGTGCCTATGTGCGCCCCACAGAATCCGGTGTGAATTTCCTTTCGAAGCTCCTGACCTTTTTCGGAGGTGATACACCGCAACCAAGGTTCAGTGACTCCTGATTTGTATAGTTTTCCATTCACTACTGTATAGCCCCGAACCCTTTGCTTCAACCTTTTCTCCTCTAACTCATCTTGTGGTTCGTAATGTCCTCTCAGATAAGCCTTGATTTCTGCTCTCCAATTAGGAGTCTCCACTACATTCACGATTTTGGCCCTCGAATCCTTGATGGACGGTTCTCTGATGATTTCG
The DNA here is from genome assembly GCA_947561735.1 of Cenchrus americanus. Taxonomy (NCBI): domain Eukaryota; kingdom Viridiplantae; phylum Streptophyta; class Magnoliopsida; order Poales; family Poaceae; genus Cenchrus; species Cenchrus americanus. The sequence goes on along the minus strand of OX387242.1, from coordinate 27,091,061 downwards.
AAGAACACATCCGGGGGTAGCTCTTGATTTCTCGGGTCACGCTTTCGCCAGCTTATCTGCCTCATTGTTGTCATCCCTTGGGATATGCTGGACTGAATAGCCTTTGAAGTGTTTTTCCATTTCCCTTACTTTTTCTAGATACTTCATGAGAACTGAATTTTTTGCCTCGCTTTATTTCTCGATATGTTCTTGGATCACTTTCGAATTCGTTCTGATTATGAAGGTCTGCTGCCCCAAGGCTCTCATTTTCCTTAATGCCAATAGAAGAGCTTCATATTCCGTTGTGTTATTCGTGGAATGTTCGTTGTTCGCGAATACGAGCCGAGCTGCGTATCTTATGACTACGCCCGTCGGGGACATCCCAACAGCCGAAATTCCAACCCCCTTGTAACACCAGGCCCCGTCGCACTGCACTATCCAAGGTTCAGATGCATTCTCCTCGAAGTTCTGAGTAGGTGAAGTCCAGTCCATGACAAAATCTGCTAGAACTTGTGATTTTATTGCACTTCTTCTTTCAAAGTCCACCAAATACTCAGAAAGTTCAGCTCCCCATTTGATGATTCGGGTGGATGCCTCTCTATTCGCGAACAGATCGTTCAGTGGCTAGTTGGTGATGACCCTTATCCTGTGACCCTCGAAGTAGTGTCTTAGCTTCCTTGCTGCCATAATGACCGCATACGTGATTTTTTCCAGTTCGGAATAGAAGATCTTGGAGCCAGACAAAGCTTCGGAAGAAAAGTAAACAGGAATTTGTTTGAGTTTTCCTTCCTCTTCCTTCTCTTGCACTAGCACCGCACTTACTGCCGAATTTGATGCAGACACATATAGCGAAGTGGCGATTTTGGTTCGGGAGGACGAGCTTGGTCATATTGGACAAGTAATCTTTCAATTCTGGAAAGCTCGTTTCTGAGGTTCGGACCACTGGAAATTCTTGGCACTTCGGAGAACTTGGAAAAATGGTAAACTTCTTTCAGCAGCCTTGGGAATGAATCTGTTGAGGGCAGCCACTCTCCCTGTCAGCTTCTGCACATCCTTTACTGAAATTGGGTCTTGCATTTCCACTAAAGCCCTGATCTTGTCGGGATTCGCCTCTATGCCCTTTGTTGAAACTAGACATCCGAGGACTTTCCCCTTGTGAATGTCGAATACGCATTTCTCCGTATTCAGTTTCAAGTTCGCTGCTCTCATATTCGCGAATGTTTCCGCAAAATCAGTGATGTGGTATTTTCTCTGAACACTTTTGACGACTATATCGTCCACATACGCCAAGATGTTCCTCCGTAGTTGGGGATGAAGTACTATTGCTATCATTCTTGAGAATGTGCATCCTGCGTTCTTTAGCCCTTCTGGCATTCTCACAAAACAAAATGTTCTGAACGGGGTGATGAAACTTGTCTTCTCTTCGTCCTCTTTACGAACCCTTATCTGATGATACCCAGAGAACATGTCCAGGAGTGATAGCATTTCACTGTTGGCAGCACCATCTACGATTTTGTCTACCCTTTCCAAGGGGAAATCATCTTTCTTGCATGCCTTGTTCAAATCTGTGAAGTCCACGCACATTCTCCACTTTCCATTTTTTTTCTTGACTGGTACTGTGTTGGCTAGCCGCACCGGTACTTCACCTCTCCGATTACTTGCGCATCTTGCAATCTCTCGAACTTCGGCCTTCCACTTTGCTTTCACGTTTTCTTCGGACATTTTCCGAAGTTTCTGCTTCTTGGGAGGTACTTTTTCGTCTGTCTCCAGGGCATGTTCGATGATGTCTCTGTCCACACCTTGCAGGTCCTTAGCTGACCATGCGAAAACATCTTTGTTCTTGTTCAGGAATTGTACGTGATCTTTGTCCTCTTCGGCGCTGAGGTGCGCTCCTATTGACGGTGTATTTTGGTGCACCTAGCATGTTCATTACACTTTGGTTTGGATTTGATTATGGAACTAACCCGCCACTAGGCACACTAATCATATAACAAGTTCATCTTTGTGCATGCATTTGGAAGTGTTGTGTTTATGTAGGAAAACATGGACATAAAGGACGGATTCGCAACAAGTTCAAAGGAGCATTTACGGAGTCTTGTTCGTGTTCATGAGCTTGCTGAAATCACTTCCAATGGTGGTGAGGAACGAAGTGCTACGAGGAACACCCCCGAGGATTGAAGCGTAAAAGATCAAACTTCATGCAAAGAGAGCCTCCATCTTGGACGCGAGGATAACAGCATCAAAATCATGCAAGTGGAGGGGGCAAAGTACATAAGTGCACGAGGACCCACAGAGCAAAAGGGGCGACCGAACCGGCCGAATTGGGCACCGGCCGGCCGGCCCAGGCCGGCCGGCCCAGCCCACTTCCGGCACCGGTTCGGTCCCGTTTTCCTTGCCCTCGAAGGATCTTCGACCCTAAAACCCCCGAGGTGCCGCCAACACCGGGGGAGGAGTCATTCGCACCAGAAGGCCATCCACAAGCTAGAGAGAGAGGAGGAGGATCTCCGGCGGGAGATCAACCACCTCGAAGGAAGCACCCTCTCGTGGAGAAGAAGGAAGACACCGGCGGAAGGGAAACCATGATCAACGGTGCCATGATCAGCACCTTGATGGGGTAATCTTCTCATTCGTCCATGGGTTGTAATCGATCTTGAGATGTAATCGCACTTTGTCGGATTATCTATCTATCATCTTGTGTTGAATATACTTTAATGCTTAAGGTTTGCTACCATGCCGTAAAGGGAGTATAGGCCTCAATGCTTCCTTGGATCCATTCAATACGCCGTGTCCATCAAAGGTCTAGTCATGAATACCTTCGCGTAGTGACAGTACGAGAGGAGGGAAAGGGCGAAACCGTGGTCACAACCCCGATAGATTAGATTAGTTTTCATGTCTTTAAGCAATTGCATGCTCTAGTATCGTAGACCCGTGGGCGAGTGTCTTCTACCTTGATATCTTAATCATTCTCTCTAGTGTAGTTTAGTTGTTTTCTAGTATAATAGTAGTTAGGGTTTTAGTAGCTAGTGTGTCGTTGTTGATCGAACGCTTGTAATCCCCTTGCTCCGCGGATTGACAAGAACCTTGGGAATCCCGTGGTGGAAAAGGTGTGGGGTCCGTACGCTTGCGGATCGTAGAGGGATACGTCTTTTATCCGTCAACAAGCCCCTTTTTCTGGCGCCGTTGCCGGGGAGCAAGTTAGTTTACATCGTTTGATTTGCATCTAACTTAGTTTTATATTTTAGTTTATCTTTTATTTGCTTTATCTAACATATATTATCTAGAAAAACACTTGTTTCGTTTTTGTTTTTGTTTTTATCTTATTGTCTAGATGGAGTTCGTTAATCAACCCGTGGAAGAACCGGAGAAATCATTAAGGGATTACGCTAGCCCTCGATGTGAAGACATAAAAGTACAAGAGTCGGATTCGAAGCTCGAAGCGACCAAGTATGAAATTAAATCCAAGATCATCAAGATGGTGGCGGAAAACCCATTTGAAGGGATGGTTACGGAGAACCCATATAGACACATAAGGGATTTCACGACAATATGCAACACGGTGCGTCAAGAAGGAGTTCCCGATGAATGGTTCAAATGGAATCTCTTTCCCTACTCACTTGCCGGCAAAGCAAAGACATGGTATTCGGTTGCGTCCTTTGAAGTTGAAGGCAATTGGAACAAGTTGACAAAGAAGTTTTGCGAGAAGTTCTTTCCAATTAGCAAGGTTCAACATCTAAGGAGGCAAGTGATCACTTTCATGCAAGGAGAAGAGGAAGGGATAGACCAAGCCTGGGATAGGTTTAATGAATTAATCGAACAAGGACCAAAACTCGGCTTCACCGGTGACGTACTCTTGCATACATTTTTCTTTTCCCTAACCCCTAGTTGCATGTGACACGTCGAAATGTGTGCAGGTGGGGATCTCATGGAGAAAACACTCACGGAAGCCGCCCAACTTCTACAAAAAGTTAGTAAAGCGGCTGCCATGCGAAGAGATTGGGAAACAAGACTTGCGGAAGAGCCGGAATTCAATTCAAGGAAGAAGAAGCTTGCTGATTTTTCTAAAGAAGCAACCCCGGAAGTCACAAAAGAGGAACCGATCATGGAAAAGCTTGAACAAGAACACATCAAGTCAAGAACTACACCAAGTGTCGACTTCGCCACACCAAATGAGACGAACAAGAGAAGCATGTGTAACACCCTAAAATTCCATCACTAAAATGTTTTAGCAACAAAATAAGGCAAGGTTTAAAATTTTCTTTAAGGACATAAATAAATCATTAAACAATTGGCTTTTAAATAAATAAACACCACTAAAATAATTTAGAGATAATAAGTGTTTGTGCATCATGATTTGAATGCATGGTTTTCATTTGATTGGAGTTTGAATGTTTGAAAAATGAATTTGAAAGAAATTTAAAAAAAAAGGCAAACCCTTCTCTCCCTCTCTCTCTCCCTTTTCCTCTAGCCCAGCCCGCGAGACCCCAGGCCGGCAGGCCTTTCTTTTTTCTTACCCGCGCTAGCAAACCGGCCCAGCGGCCCAGCTCCTCATCCCGCCGGCCCAGACCCGCCTCCCTCCCTTCTTCTTTTAGCTACGGTCGCTGACGGGTGGGACCCGGCCGTCAGGCCCGTCTCCCTCCTCCGGGCCGGCCGCCCGCGCGCACCCCGCGCGCGCCGCCGGCCGTTCTCCGGCCGCTCCTTGCACCCCCGCGCCTTCAACCCGCGATTTTAAGCCGCCTTGAAGCCTCCCCATCAATCCCCCCCCCCCCTTCAATCGGCCGTTACCGCCTTAAACCCCCTCCCCCCCTTAACTCCTAATCAAACCGTGGCCGTTAATGGCGAGGCCGCCGGTGAACCGCCTCCCGGCGCCCCCCTCGGCCCTATTTAAACCCCCCCAGGGCACCCCGCTATCCCCCCTTCGCTTCACACCGAGCTCCAACACCCTCCCGGTGCCCTAGCCTCTTGCGCCGCCGCCGTGACCCGTGCGCCGCCGCGCCATTGCCGTCGCACGTCGCCGCCCGCCGTCGGTGAAGCTCCTCAACTCCTCCCTTTCACTTCCCCTTTGTATTTGTGAGCTTATTAGTGCATCAATTTGAACCCGCAGGGTCCCTAGCGCTCTAATCGCTCGCCGCCGTCGCCACCCATCGGAGCCGGCCGCCGGCGCTGATCTCCACCGCTGCCGCTTCATTCGTCGATTCCTCGCCCACCAAAGCTCCTATTCACCGTAAGGATCTTTTCCTCGCCCTCCTTTTCGCTTACACTGAGTCGTAGGGCACACCGCCGCACACCGGCCGCCGGCGACCCGCCCCCTTGCGGTGCTAGCCAACACGACCGCCGGAGCCACCTTCCTAGCCACCTGAGAAGTCCACCCGTCGCCCCAGCTTCGCGTAGAGCCTTTTCCCGTCCAAAACCGTGGCCCCTAGCCCCTTTTTGCAATCGCCGGCGAACCTCCGGCGAGGTTCCGGCCGGGCGCCGCCGCGGGCCGGCCCCGGCGCCGCCGTCGGGCACACACACGCGACCACAGCCGTAGATCACAGCCAACGGCCCAGATCCTCTGGACCCCGCGGGTCAAACTGTGGGTAACGGTCAACCCGGGGACTTTTTGCTAAAGAGACCCCCAACTCTTTTATTTTCGCAAGCCGGTCCCCCCACCTTTAAAGACCCTTACATTTCAGTCCTGAGTTTTGTATTTTAGCCCCTGTTTTTATTAAATCTTTGCTCAGAGGTCCAGAATAGCCCTTTTAGAGTTTAAACCTTCTGTTTTTAAATTTATTTATGTTTTAGCCCCTGTTTTCTTGCTGTTAGGCCCCTGTATAGTTTAGTTTATCGCAGATTAGTCCTTAAACCTTGTTTTTAGCATAACTTCTCCGTTATAGCTCCGATTTTAGCGTTCTAGTAGTCCTTGCGATCGTCTCAGCGAGCCCGTCGTTTTAGTAGCATGTTTCTAGTCCTTAGGATTGTTTGGTGATCTGTTTTATTTATTGTATGCTTTATGTGTGCATCGTAGATATCGTGCCTGTTTCATCTGAGCCACCTCTCGGGGACGATCAGGAGCAGTTGTTCGAAGAGGAAGAAGTTTTTACCGTAGTTGAGGAAGGCAAGTGGTCTTCTCCCCCTGCATGTTCTCTTTTTGTCCTATATAATTGCATTACAAATTAATGTTTACTTTATGTTATCATTGCATTAAATTGACGGGAAAACCTTTTTAAGGACCTACCTAGATCTTTTACCCTGATCCTTGGCCTAGCCCTTTTAAATAAAGTTTTGGGTAGATAACGCTAGTTGCTTAACATGGGTTGGTTAAATGGGTCTTTATGGAAACGATACATGGCTTATAGTTAATGTTTTGGGTAATGCAAGAACACTCGATTTAATCGGAACATGGAGAACCACCCAAGAAAACATGCGCAACCACAGTGTTACATGGCTCTGACCTTAGCCGAATAATTAGGTGTGTGATCGTACTAGTGGCCCTTTTCCGTAAGGAGCAGAGGGGGATCCGGGTTGCAGGGGTATAGCCCGGCCCTTTTGGGGTAGTAGCATTTGCTAAGGTGCTGACCACTAGGGAGGGTTATGGTCCGCCCTGATCTGTAACTATGCGGGTCGTTAGTCTTTTGCATGCCTTTGTAAAGGCTTCGTAGCGTCCCTATGCAATCACACCTCGGAAGTGTGGTATGGTGCTTGGCCAGCATCGCATGGTTGGGTTTAAAGTTCTTCGGAGCTTTTACGCGAACTGTGGGTAAAGTGTGCAAACCTCTGCAGAGTGTAAAACTGATCGATCAGCCGTGCTCACGGTCATGAGCGGCTTGGACCCTCACATGATTAATAAACCTAAAGATGAGACAAATCGTGGTTGGTGAAGCTCGTTGAGCTTGGGTTGTCTTGGTTCTTAAGTTTTTCTTAAGTGGGTTGGTACGAACTTACACCTAGTAACTAGGAGTTCCTTAACTAAAACTTGACCAACATTAAAATGCTAACCGCTGCAAAACCTTAGCCTATCCTTGATAGCCTTGCATTTTCCCCCACTTGCTGAGCTCCAACCATAAGTGTGCTCAGCCTTGCCTATCGCCGTTCGAGAGGAGAACTTTGGAGGGGAGTTCTACGATGACTTCGATGAGCCGTGAGGCTTGCGGACCCCCGACTCAAGTGCTCCGTGGGAGCGAGAAGACGAGGACTCGACGAGTAGTTATCGTTTTCCGTTGTTAGAGACCTTCGAGTCTCCCCGCATGAGTGTAATAAGAGGTTAAACTTTGAAATACGTTTGAATACTGTTTATGATATTTCACTCATTTTTGTCTATCATATGTGTGTGAACTGATCCTGGTGCACATATGAGATGCACTTGGTTCCTCTTCGGAAATCAGGTGTGACAGAGTGGTATCAGAGCAGTTTGACTGTAGGAACGCAGCCTTAGCTAGAAATGGACGAAATTTAAGGATTCATGTTCTAGATCATTCCGTCATCCTTCAAAACCACCTTATTTTCGCATAAAAATCTAATTTGTTCTTGTTCTTCTGTTGAAAATTTGCATCACTTTGATTTCCTCTATGCTGAGTTCAGTCTTTTCTTAACAGATGGCCAGGTCTCGTCTTACTGCCCGCAAGAGCACTGGTGGTCGCCTTCCTTCAGGGCAGCTGGCTCCACGCTATCCAGTAGTCCCGGAGGAGGCACAGCAGGAGGAGGCACAGCAGGAGGTTGGAGACTACCCGGTACAGTTACAGCCGGGAGCAGTTGAGCAGGGGTATCAAGCAAGACAAAGATCGGGTAAATGATGAAGAGGATCCAGAGGAAATAGTGTTTGAGGAGGATGGGACCGAAGAGCATCCACAGCTATATGACGGAGTTTTTCTGGAGGTTAATGAAGATGGAGATATAATATTCCCACCAGAGGTAGAAGCTGAACCAGAACCAGATGTGGCAGGAGGAGAAGAGCTTGATCAGAATGCTGCAGGAAATGATCCAGATGACTCCGGGGATAATTCAAGTAGCAGTGAAGAAAGTTCCAGCGAAGAAGATGATGAGAGTGAGGAAGAAGAAGAGGAGGTGGACATAGAAGGATTAGAGGATGACAACAGTGCCGTGGGAAATGGGGAAGATAACAATGGTGATCAGAATGAGAACAACAACAACAATGAAAATGAAGATCAGCGAGGTGATGAGCATAGGTACCACAGGGCTGAGTTTCATGAACACACATACATCGGCCCGGACGCTCCGTTCTGTGAGCTATTGGAGGAGCTGTTGCAAGAGATAGAGTATGCAGTGAGACCGTTGTACATCACCAAACACTATGTAGAGCCGGGGATGAGAGATTATTATACCACAGAGGTCCATGTCAGGGTTGTTACTGCACAGGCAGGAAGATGGAGGACCCGCACTATTCACCCCTGCACAGCACACTTTGCCTCAGAAGCAGCTGCTATCAATGATGCCGCCAGAAGAGCACTATGGTCCATCAGCAGCACGTTCCGCGACCGCTTAGAAGGCACGGACTTCCGTTTCGTCCCCAGCAGAGTCAGTGGTACGGAAAACACCGTGATACCTATGGGGAACTTCCGAGACAGCCGTGTTGACATACTTGCCAGAGTAACAGCAGCTCTTAACACGGACTTGGAGGGAGCGACAGCGGAGCTGGATAGGACACATCAGGAGCTACAGAATGCACAGGCGAGGATAGCCCAGCTGGAAGCTCAGCTGGCAGGACAGCAGCCACCTGACGAAGCAGAGGCATCTTGTCCTTCCCGTTCCCCTCCACGTAAAAGGCTTCGATACGGCACTCCAGCAGCTACCACTAGTCTTCAGTGGAATAGGGATTAGGATATCCACCCTCCTTTTGTTTTTCCGGTAGACGTTCCTGCGAGGACGAACGATTGTAATAAAGTTGTTGAGTGAACCATGTTTGATTTGGATTTTTGTTTGAGTGAGTTGTATTGTGGAGTGATGGCCACAAATGCAACAAGAAAAATCATGTTAAGTTAATGGTTAGTTGGGGTTCAATTCCAAGTTGTCTTCTACCTTACTTATCCAACCAAATCAAGCGTGCAAAATCTGTTCGCGCAGTTCCTTGACAGCGCAGCAATGTTTTTATCATAACTCAAGCTACGGAACTCCGATTTACCTAAAACCAGTTGGGTTAGTTCACAAATTTTGTGGATCAACCTCTGTCCAAAATTCAGCATCAAAGGATTAATACACAGCGAGTTATAAACAGAACAATGGGGCTAACAGAATCTGAAAAAAACGTGCTAACACAGCTGCGGTACTCGAATTTTAACTCAAGTTGTGGATCTCCAAATGGGATAAAACCAGTGGGGTTAGTTTCAGAAATGGGTTCCACACAGCCTGGAAAAAGTTTATAATTTTTGAAGAAGGATACCATGGGATATAACTGTTTTATCGGAATCAACCAAATCTGTCACAGAAAGGAAAATCTCGTCGTTTCCTTAATTCCAACTCACTTCTTTACACAACAGTTTGATAATCTTATCTGAAATATCTTTCTCTAACAATCGGATGGTAAACACCGGGTCGGGAGGAGGACGGGACGTCCCGCCGGTGGTTCGGGCACACATAGCCAATCAACAAAACCCGGTGCCACCTCCCCCGCTCAATCCCGCAATGGATCCCGCTACCCGAAGAATTCTTCGCTGCCCGGATGCAGCTAATTCAGAACCTCACCGCCCGCGGTGCGGGAACTTACAAGCTCGGCGAGAATCAGCCGCGAGCACCACCCCCACCACCACCACCCGCTCCGAGAGATAAGCACAAGGAGTTTATGAGCCACCACCCTCCCACCTACTCTCACTCAACCGATCCGCTAGATGCCGATGATTGGTTGAAAACCATTACCAAGAAGTTGGAGAGGGCTCAATGTAATGACCGAGAAATGGTCCTTTATGCTTCCGGTCGCTTGGAAGGGCGGGCATCGATTGGTGGGATGCCTACACGATCGCCCATCCTGCACCTAACACCATCACATGGCAGCAGTTCCGAGATGCTTTTCGCGCTCACCACATCCCTGACGGGGTATTAAAGCTTAAGCAGAGAGAGTTCCTTGCTCTGAAACAGGGCAATATGTCTGTAAATGAATATCTTGACAAGTTCACTCAGTTGTCTCGCTATGCTCCCGACGAGGTCAACACAGACCCAAAAAGACAGGAGCGCTTCCTTGATGGGTTGATTGGACCACTAAACTACCAACTCCAGAGCCATACCTTCCCAGATTTCGCCACTCTGTTAAACAAGGCGATTGGCCTAGAGAACAAGCGCAGAGAGCTTGGGGAGCAGAAACGCAAGTTTCAATCCCAGGGTCGATCCGGCGACCATACTCGCCCCCGCTTCAACTACCATCAGAATACACCATTCCGCTCTGGAGGGCAGGGTGGTAAGCACCCACGGGAATATGCGGCCGCAGGCGTTCCTTCCAGGCGGCCTCAACGGTTCAATCCGCAAACCCCACGCTCACCAAACTTCCAGCGAACCGTCCGGCTCCCTACCCCGGTGCACCGGCAAGAAGCACCACACCCGTGCAGCCCAACGGATGCTTCAAATGTGGCGAGTTGGGGCATTATGCCAATAATCGCCTAAGCGTGGAATGCGGACTCCCCCGGAGGAGTAACATTCGAGAAAGTGGGACAGTCATCAACTCCGGCACGCCCCGGAAGTGCGAGCACTCCGAGCAACAAAGCACGGCAAGAAAATTATGTGCGTAGTAGGGTGCACAACATGACGTGGAGCGAGCACAAGACGCTTCGGGGTTGTACTTGGTACGTTCCCTATCGACTCGTACCACCTTTCTACGGTATTATTTGATTCGGGAGCTACGCATTCATTCATTACCGATCAGTTCATAGAAAAGCATAATATGCCTGTGAGTCCAATGAAGAAACCGTTGCTTGTTAGTTCACCTGGTGGTGATATGAAAGCCAGCCATTTGTGCCCACAAGTAAACCTTAAAATCATGGGGATAGATTTTCCATCTAATCTGGTAGTCCTCAAATCCTGGGGCATAGATGTAATCCTAGGGATGGATTGGTTACGAAAGTATGATGGGGTTATCCGATCTTAGGGAGAAATCGAGTTCACTTGACTAGTCCACAAGGGGACGAATAGAATTTATCGCAACACCGTCACCTACGGGAAGGAGTTAGTGAATTCAATGAAAAGAAAAGTGCTTGGAGGATATTAAAGTGGTGAATGAGTATCCGGATGTATTCCCCGATGACACCCCGGGTATGCCACCCGACCGAGACATTGAATTCGGTATCGAACTCTTACACCGGTACTCGCTCCTATATCCAAAAGACCGTATAGAATGGATGTCAAAGATTTGGCGGAATTAAAGAAACAAATAGAGGAATTGTTAAGTAAAGGATTTATCCGTCCTAGTTCATCACCATGGGGAGCCCCCACACTCTTCGTAGATAAAAAGGATGGATCTAGGAGGATGTGTGTAGACTACCGATCTCTCAATGAGGTCACTATCAAAAATAAATATCCTTTACCCCGAATAGAGGATCTGTTCGATCAAATGAGAGGAGCGACAGTTTTCTCTAAGATAGATCTGCGATCTGGCTACCATCAGCTGAAGATCCGTATGGAGGACATTCCTAAAACAGCTTTCACATCAAGATATGGTCTATACGAGTTCACAGTGATGTCCTTTGGATTGACCAACGCTCCAAAGATACTTCATGTATCCGATGAACAAGGTTTTCATGGAGTATCTTGATCGGTTTGTGGTAGTATTTATAGATGATATCTTAGTCTTCTCTCAGAACGAAGTGGAACATGAGGGACACTTGAGACTGGTATTGCGAAACTTCGAGAGCATCAGTTATACGCCAAGTTCAGCAAGTGTGATTTTTGGCTGAAAGAGGTCTCGTTTCTTGGGCACATCATCACAGACGGAGGAATTGCTGTAGACCCAAGTAAAGTTCAGGATGTGCTAAATTGGACTCCACCTAGAAATGTATCAGAAATCAGGAGTTTCCTCGGTTTGGCAGGGTACTACCGACGGTTTATAGAGGGATTCTCGAGAATCGTAAAACCACTCACTTCTTTGTTGGAGAAAGGAAAAGAGTTTAAGTGGGATGATAAGTGTCAAGCTAGCTTTGAAGAACTAAAGAAGAAACTGACCACCGCACCAGTACTGATAATGCCTGATATACACAAAGGATTTGATGTGTATTGTGACGCGTCAAGGCAAGGACTAGGATGTGTTCTGATGCAGGAAGGAAAAGTGGTAGCATATGCTTCTAGGCAACTAAGGAAGCATGAACAAAACTACCCTACACATGATCTGGAATTAGCAGCTATAGTGCACGCACTGAAGATTTGGAGACACTATATGATTGGTAACAAGTGTCAGATATTCACGGACCACAAAAGCTTGAAGTACATCTTCACCCAGAGAGATCTCAATCTCAGACAACGAAGGTGGCTAGAGCTGATTAAGGATTACGATTTGGACATACAGTATCATCCAGGAAAGGCCAATGTGGTGGCAGATGCCTTGAGCCGTAAGAGTCAAGCAAACATGTTAGTAGCCCGATTAATGCCTCAAGAACTGTGTTGGGAAATGGCACGACTCAATCTGGGGATAGCTGCACCAAGCGAAAGTATGACCTTAGAAATGGAGTCAACTCTTGAACAAGAGATTAGAAAAGGGCAACTGGACGATGAAAAGATTAAGGGGTATAAGAAATTGATTGAACAAGGCAAGGTTCCAGAATTCAGAGAGGATGAACAGGGAACCATTTGGTTTAAGAACAGGATCTGCGTACCAGAAATCAAACATCTCCGTGAATCCATATTGAAAGAAGCACACGATTCAGCTCTCTCTATACATCCAGGAAGTACCAAGATGTACCAAGACCTAAAGCGAAATATTGGTGGTACGGTATGAAGAAAGATGTTGCGGCTCATGTAGCACTATGCGACATATGCCAAAGGGTAAAAGCGAGCATCAAAGGCCACGGGGGTTACTACAACCACTATAAGTACCGAATGGAAGTGGGAAGAGATTAGTATGGATTTCATAGTAGGATTACCACGTACACGAGATGGATATGATTCGATATGGGTCATAGTGGACGGATTAACCAAAGTCGCACACTTCATACCGGTAAAGACCACATATTCGGGAACAAAGTTAGCGAGAATTATACATATCAAAGATAGTCTCGTCTACATGGGGTACCGAAGAAGATAGTATCGGATCGAGGCACTCGGTTCACGTCCCGATTCGCGCGAAATTACATGAGTGTATGGATACGAAGTTAAATTTCAGCTCGGCATATCATCCACGGACGGATGGTCAAACGGAAAGAACGAATCAAATCCTAGAGGATATGTTAAGGGCATGTGCCTTGAAACATGGTGGAAGTTGGGATAAAAGCTTGCCATACGCGGAGTTCGCATACAACAATAGTTATCAGAGTAGTCTTAAGATGGCACCGTTTGAAGCTCTGTATGGAAGGAAGTGCGAACGCCACTGTTCTGGAACCAGACAGGGGAAAGTCAACTCTTTGGTCCAGAAATAATAAAAGAGGCAGAAAGACAAGTGGAGATAATTCGGGAAAATCTCAAGATTGCTCAATCCAGACAAAAAAGTTATGCAGACCCTAAGAGAAGAGAAGTGATATTTGAAGTCGGGGATTATGCATATCTTAGAGTGTCACCTATCCGAGGCCTTCGAAGGTTTAATATCAGAGGGAAGTTATCGCCTCGCTTTATCGGACCTTTTCAAGTCTTGGAAAGACGTGGCGAGGTAGCTTATCGGTTGGAGTTACCGGAACGTTTGGCAGGAGTCCATGATGTGTTCCACGTTTCTCAATTGAAAAAGTGTACGAGTGAGGTCAGAGTAGAACATTTACCATTGGAAGAACTGGAGGTAAAGGACGACCTAACATACAAGGAACACCCAGTTAAAATCTTGGATACCTCCGAAAGGGCTACTCGCAGTAAGGTCATTAGGATGTGCAAAGTACAATGGAGTCACCATTCAGAGGATGAGGCTACCTGGGAAAGAGAGGACGAACTTAAGGAAGAATTCCCTCAGCTGTTCTCTAATCTTCCTGAATCTCGGGACGAGATTCTCTTTAAGGGGGTAGGATTTGTAACACCCTAAAATTCCATCACTAAAATGTTTTAGCAACAAAATAAGGCAAGGTTTAAAATTTTCTTTAAGGACATAAATAAATCATTAAACAAATTGGCTTTTAAATAAATAAACATCACTAAAATAATTTAGAGATAATAAGTGTTTGTGCATCATGATTTGAATGCATGGTTTTCATTTGATTGGAGTTTGAATGTTTGAAAAATGAATTTGAAAGAAATTTGAAAAAAAAAGGCAAACCCTTCTCTCCCTCTCTCTCTCCCTTTTCCTCTAGCCCAGCCCGCGAGACCCCAGGCCGGCAGGCCTTTCTTTTTTTTTCTCTTACCCGCGCAGGCAAACCGGCCCAGCGGCCCAGCTCCTCATCCCGCCGGCCCAGACCCGCCTCCCTCCCTTCTTCTTTTAGCTGCGGTCACTGACGGGTGGGACCCGGCCGTCAGGCCCGTCTCCCTCCTCCCGGCCGGCCGCCCGCGCCGCACCCCGCGCGCCGCCGGCCGTTACCGGCCAGCTCCTTGCACCCCGCGCCTTCAACCCGCGATTTTAAGCCGCCTTGAAGCCTCCCCATCAATCCCCCCCCTTCAATCGGCCGTTACCGCCTTAAACCCCCTCCCCCCTTAACTCCTAATCAAACTGTGGCCGTTAATGGCGAGGCCGCCGGTGAACCGCCTCCCGGCGCCCCCTCGGCCCTATTTAAACCCCCCCACCCCCCGGGGCACCCCGCTATCCCCCCCTTCGCTTCACACCGAGCTCCAACGCCCTCCCGTGCCCTAGCCTCTTGCGCCGCCGCCGTGACCCGTGCGCCGCCGCGCCATTGCCGTCGCACGTCGCCGCCCGCCGTCGGTGAAGCTCCTCAACTCCTCCCTTTCACTTCCCCTTTGTATTTGTGAGCTTATTAGTGCATCAATTTGAACCCGCAGGGTCCCTAGCGCTCTAATCGCTCGCCGCCGTCGCCACCCATCGGAGCCGGCCGCCGGCGCTGATCTCCACCGCTGCCGCTTCATTCGTCGATTCCTCGCCCACCAAAGCTCCTATTCACCGTAAGGATCTTTTCCTCGCCCTCCTTTTCGCTTACACTGAGTCGTAGGGCACACCGCCGCACACCGCCGCCGGCGACCCGCCCCCTTGCGGTGCTAGCCAACACGACCGCCGGAGCCACCTTCCTAGCCACCTGAGAAGTCCACCCGTCGCCCCGGCTTCGCGTAGAGCCTTTTCCCGTCCAAAACCGTGGCCCCTAGCCCCTTTTTGCAATCGCCGCGAACCTCCGGCCGAGGTTCCGGCCGGCGCCGCCGCGCGGCCGGCCGGCGCCGCCGTCGGGCACACACACGCGACCACGGTCGTAGATCACGGCCAACGGCCCGGATCCTCCGGACCCCGCGGGTCAAACCGTGGGTAACGGTCAACCCGGGGGACTTTTTGCTAAAGAGACCCCCAACTCTTTTATTTTCGCAAGCCGGTCCCCCCACCTTTAAAGACCCTTACATTTCGATCCCGAGTTTTGTATTTTAGCCCCCGTTTTTATTAAATCTTTGCTCGAGAGGTCCGAATAGCCCTTTTAGAGTTTAAACCTTCTGTTTTTAAATTTATTTATGTTTTAGCCCCTGTTTTCTTGCTGTTAGGCCCCCGTATAGTTTAGTTTATCGCGATTAGTCCTTAAACCTTGTTTTTAGCATAACTTCTCCGTTATAGCTCCGATTTTAGCGTTCTAGTAGTCCTTGCGATCGTCTCAGCGAGCCCGTCGTTTTAGTAGCATGTTTCTAGTCCTTAGGATTGTTTGGTGATCTGTTTTATTTATTGTATGCTTTATGTGTGCATCGTAGATATCGTGCTCGTTTCATCCGAGCCACCTCTCGGGGACGATCGGGAGCGCTTGTTCGAAGAGGAAGAAGTTTTTGCTTGTAGTTGAGGAAGGCAAGTGGTCTTCTCCCCCCGCATGTTCTCTTTTTGTCCTATATAATTGCATTACAAATTAATGTTTACTTTATGTTATCATTGCATTAAACGACGGGAAAACCTTTTTAAGGACCTACCTAGATCTTTTACCCTGATCCTTGGCCTAGCCCTTTTAAATAAAGTTTTGGGTAGATAACGCTAGTTGCTTAACATGGGTTGGTTAAATGGGTCTTTATGGAAACGATACATGGCTTATAGTTAATGTTTTGGGTAATGCAAGAACACTCGATTTAATCGGAACATGGAGAACCACCCAAGAAAACATGCGCAACCACAGTGTTACATGGCTCTGACCTTAGCCGAATAATTAGGTGTGTGATCGTACTAGTGGCCCTTTTCCGTAAGGAGCAAAGGGGGATCCGGGTTGCAGGGGTATAGCCCGGCCCTTTTGGGGTAGTAGCCTTTGCTAAGGTGCTGACCACTAGGGAGGGTTATGGTCCGCCCTGATCTGTAACTATGCGGGTCGTTAGTCTTTTGCATGCCTTTGTAAAGGCTTCGTAGCGTCCCTATGCAATCACACCTCGGAAGTGTGGTATGGTGCTTGGCCAGCATCGCATGGTTGGGTTTAAAGTTCTTCGGAGCTTTTACGCGAACTGTGGGTAAAGTGTGCAAACCTCTACAGAGTGTAAAACTGATCGATCAGTCGTGCTCACGGTCATGAGCGACTTGGACCCTCACATGATTAATAAACCTAAAGATGAGACAAATCGTGGTTGGTGAAGCTCGTTGAGCTTGGGTTGTCTTGGTTCTTAAGTTTCGGGATGGATTGGATCTAGGGAATCTAATCTTTCCAGGGGGTTTTCGAGGAAAGATGCCAGACACAAAAGTGGATCTAATTATTTTCCAGATTTTTCAGGGGGTCAAGTGCAAAGCTTCCATCTTCTTCCTCAGGACACAACACAGGGGGGAAACGGCCATGGACAGGAGCTCCTGTCCATCGCGGCGCCGGCGGCACGGGCGACGAGAAGCTCGGCCGAGGCACAAAATGGATAGAGGGGATCAAGGGGAACTCGATGGGGGGCTCACCTCGGGCGGAGAACGACGGGAGCGGCGGGAATCCTCAAGTCAACGCGGCGCTCGGTTTTGGCGCAGGCGGCGGCGGCTCGGTGTTTGCGACACAGGGGCGGCGGCGCACGGGCCGGCGAGGGAGCGAGGGGCGGCGCGGCAAGCGGCCGACGCGGGGGGGGCGGCGCGCGCGGGGGGCCGCCTTTAAAGGGGCGCGGGTGCGGCCCGGCCGCCCGGCGGCGGCGGCGGCCAAGGCGCCGGCCGGATGGGCCCCGCCGGCCGGCGCGGGCCGGGCCGCGGCGCGGGTGGGCGCGGGCGGGTCGAGCCCACGGGCTCGGCCCGGCCCGAAAGAATAGTTTTTTTTTTTGAAAGTATTTCCGGTGCGAAAACAATTCCGGAAAACATCTAGAAATTGTTTAAAGGCACGAAAATTACTCCAAAAATCACAAAAATTCCGGGAAAATTCCTAGAGATAGATTAAGACACGAACAACCCAAATAAAGCATTTGGTGCTCATGAAAAAGATTTTAGAGCCTCCTAATAAATAGAAATAGCTCAAGGAAAATGAGAATAAAGTTCGAAAAATCCGGAAAATTCTCGGGAGAGTTTGGACAGCTCCTAAACGCATTTTTGAAACCTTTTTGCACTCAAGAACCACTAGATGCACCGGCATGAATGCAACAGACATAACTTTTTATTTAATTAGAAAATCAATCAAAGGATTTTCCTATAGTATATTCCCTGTAAAGAAAATAAATGTTGGAAAAATTTTAAAATTATCAGAAAATCGTTATTTAATTAATATCTCTATTCACATCCTGAAATTGGAAATTTCAGGGTGTGACAAATCTACCCCCCTTAAAAGGAATCTCGTCCCGAGATTCGAAAAAGGCTAGCAAGAGACAAGGGTTTATTCCGAACTCTTTTCATATCCTTCAACAATATTCTTCCTTTCGTATTACAGAAATCTTTCCACAGCCTAACTTATATTAAAATCCTTAGGTATCGGGGGTCTTGTCTTGCTTGTGTCGTTGTCGCCATTCTCTCTTAAAATGACGATCTAGAAACTTCTTCGGGCACCTGTTGATAAAGTGTCCACCAGCTTTGCAATAGAAACAAGCTTTACTTTCCCTAATATTCCGACGATTCTCGTGGGGTCTCATAAATCACTGGTATTGTGACGCCATGAGGATATTCTAGATATGCATCTTCATTGTGATCTTCAGGAAAACCTTGGGCTTGAGACATATGATGTAGGTGAGAATTGTTATTGGCTTCCCCTGGATATTCCCGTTTTCTCTTCTTACTCATGATCTCCTGTAGCTTGCTTTCTAGCCCAATGGCTTTGTTGATTAAATCCTGTAGACTCGAATAATCGTGTAAGCTTAGTATACTTTGAAGATCTTCATTCAACCCTTTGATGAAATGCTCTCGTTTCTTCTTATCACTCTCAGCTGATCTTGGGGCATACAGAGATAATTGAACAAACTTATCCCCGTACTCGGTTACCGTCATCTGTCCTTGCTTTAAGTTAAGGAACTCCTTCCTCTGGAGCTTCATCGCACTCATAGGAGTATGGTGTAAGATAAAGTTGTCTTTGAATTCCTTCCACACAATACTCTCAGGTTGCTGATGTCCATTGATGTAAGAATTCCACCACTCTGAAGCTGCTCCTATAAGTTGCCAAGATGCATACAAAGCTTTCTCTCCATCATTGCATTGTACCATATCTATGTTGACGGATAAAAGACGTATCCCTCTACGATCCGCAAGCGTACGGACCCCACACCTTTTTCACCACGGGATTCCCAAGGTTCTTGTCAATCCGCGGAGCAAGGGGATTACAAGCGTTCGATCAACAACGACACACTAGCTACTAAAACTCTAACAACTATTATACTAGAAAAACAACTAAACTCACTAGAGAGATTGATAAACGATCAAGAGAGAAGACACTCGCCCACGGGTCTACGATACTAGAGCATGCAATCGCTTAAAGACATGAAAAACCAATCTAATCTATCGGGGTTGTGACCACGGTTTCGCCCTTTCCCTCCTCTCGTACTGTCACTACGCGAAGGTATTCATGACTAGACCTTTGATGGCCACGGCGTATTGAATGGATCCGAGGAAGCATTGGAGCTCGTACTCCCTCTACGGCATGGTAGCTAACCTTAAAGCATTAAAGTATATTCAACACAAGATGATAGACGAGATAATCCGACAAAGTGCGATTACATCTCACGATCGATTACAACCCATGGACGAATGAGAAGATTACCCCATCAAGGTGCCGATCATGGCACCGTTGATCATGGTTTCCCTTCCGCCGGTGTCTTCCTCCTTCTCCACGAGAGGGTGCTTCCTTCGAGGTGGTTGATCTCCGGCCGGAGATCCTCCTCCTCTCTCTCTAGCTTGTAGATGGCCTTCTCGGTGCGAATAAACTCCTCTCTCGTCCGTTGGCGGCGCGTCGGGGGTTTTAGGGTCGAAGATCCTTCTAGGGCAAGGAAAACGGGACCGAACCGGTGCCCGAAGTGGGCCGGGCCGATCCGACCGGGCCGGCCGGCCCAGCCCGGTTCGGCCGGTTCGGTCGCCCTTTTTGCTCCGTGGGTCCTCGTGCACTTATCTACTTCGCCCCCTCCACTTGGATGATTTTGACGCCGTTATCCTCGCGATCAAGATGGAAGCTCTCTTTGCATGAAGTTGATCTTTTACGCTTCAATCCCCGGGGTGTTCCTCGTAGCACTTTGGTCCTCACCACCATTGGAAGTAATTTCGGCGAGCTCATGAACACGAACAAGACTCCATGAATGCTCCTTTGAACTTATTGCGAATCCGTCCTTTATGTCCATGTTTTCCTACATAAACACAACACTTCCAAATGCATGCACAAAGATGAACTTGTTATATGATTAGTGTGCCTAGTGGCGGGTTAGTTCAATAATCAAATCCAAACCAAAGTGTAATGAACATGCTAGGTGCACCAAAATACACCGTCAACATCTCCCCCACACTTAGCTCTTGCTCGTCCTCGAGCAAGTACTCGTAAAAGAACTTCGTCCAAGGCGTGTAATCGTGTACCACTTATCCTTCTTCACAAGTTAGTCAATCCCTTCATCATTAATACATAAACACAAAGTAATGATAATCAAACATAAACATGGGCGTTTAGAACTTTTACCACGTCAAGATTTACCCCACAACTCAAACTCTTCACTCGAAGCCTTCATTTTCAGCCATACTTACTTCTTTGCTTCCATCGGAGGGTTTTTATGGTTTTCAAAACAAAAATTCCTGCAACAAGTGTTAAACAAAAACCTTTCTCCAAGCTCTCTCAAGTCACTCATATGAAGTGTCTATCCTAACCAAATTTTATAAAACTCTCACCTCCCATTAATCTCTCATATATCATGTAAAAGTGGAGCTATAGGTAGGGCTAGCGCAATCAACACAAGTATTGTCAAACTAAGAACTTCCTCTAATGGTCGTCTACCTTTCAAAGCCAATGATCATGAGAATTAACCATATGTAGGGATATCAAGGATGAGAAGATTTAGAATGGTGGACATGTGCAAGGGCAAAAGAAAATTGTGACTTCAAGGCACCGATGATGTCCTCGTTGTCGGATTGCACATGGTTGGAAATAGAGTAAAAGTTTCGTCTCACAATCAACGTGACATCCTTCCTTACACTTTATTATTTTTCTTTTCTTTCACTTGATCCATCCCTCTCATATCTTCATTGCTAACTCATCTTTCTCTTTTCTTTTTCTTCCTTCATTCACATATGATTTTTTCCTCTTTTTTTTTTCTTTCATTTCCATACACATACTTTTTCTCTTTATTTTTCTCTCTCTTGACATCTTTTCAAAGCTTTCAATTCTCCCTTTTCTCGCATGCATACAATCTGAATTTTTTAAATAAATCATGCTAGAGACGAGACGAAACTTTGAAAATAGGTTGTGTTCAAGGAATACGATGCTCAAAAGAGGTGTATAGGTTTGGGTATGGAATTCGGCGATGTACATGACTTCCGTTGTGAAAGACATGTTACCGAATGAATGACGAGGCTAGCAACAAAAGATAAGCACAAGGACATGATCATTGCTTGAAATTAAAACTCACCAAGAGAGAAGGGTCCTAGCCTAACTCATCGTGCTAATCACACTTATAGTGGAGCGAAAAAAAAAAAACAAACTTGGCTTTGGATAGGAAATTTTTTTTATACTCTCAACTTGGAAAAAGAGATTTTGCTAACCTTTATTACAAGGGTTTTAATATAATTTTCAGAACTGAAATCCTCCAATTTTTAGCATCGAACATAGCACAACTAACATGTGAAGCTCAAGATCGAAGTGTGGTATGGGTACTTTAAGTAGTAGCTATTCCACTAAGCACCACGGCAAACGATTTTCAAACCACATACTTGTGTTCATATATCAAGAATCGAAGATTAAACAAACAAGTAAATAAAGATAAACAATACATAAAACACAAAGATATGTATAAAGACTCTTTTTATTTGGTTTTCTTGACTCAACACTAATTTAAGACACTTGCAAAAATTTAAAAACTGACTCGAAAACTAAAAACTCATTAAAACGCTAAGACTCTCACACGAAGATTAAACCGAACCTAAATTTGAAGTTCAAAAGCTAAGGCTAGCGAGCTAGCTCTCCCCCACACTTAAAACATACGACGTCCTCGTCGTATCTTACAAAAACCAAAGGGGAAAACTAGATCTAATGGTACTTCGAGCAAGCTTTGCACCACTTGCCTCTCATGTTTCCAACCATGCCGAAAAGTTTGCGCACGTTACGGTTAAGGAACTTGTAGTCATCTTCAACTACGCGCTCCAAGTCCTCCATACGCCGCTTCATCGCTTCCATGGTTTGAAGACATTCGTCGGCCGACGCGTAGAGAGCCGCGATGGATTGACGGCAAAATCGACAACACACCGGATGCAATCCGAAGGGGTCGTCGTCGCCATAATCTCCACCGTTGTCACCACCGCCGTCGCCACCTCCATTGTTGTCGCCTTCGCCACCGCCGTTGCCGTCGCCATCGGGGCCTTCGGGAGTCCTTTCATAGGGCTGTTCGCCCCAATCGTCATCGTCTCTACCGGCGGCCGCCCACGAGCTCGGGCTACGATCGTCGGAGTAGTCGCTATCCCCATATTCCTTAGGCTCCGGCGACACCTCCTTGTAATCCTTACGCTTGATGCCTTGGAGACGTGCCGACCTTCGAACGGGTGTAGGGACCTTCTCTCCTTTGACGGGGGTTGCGAGATGCAAGAGCTCCGGTCGGGACACGTCCTCCGCAACGGATACGTGCGGTCCTCTTGACGGGTAGCTTGACCTCGCATCGCATCGCCTCCTCCATCGATGGCTTCTTGGCTTCTACCTTCAACTCTAAGCTTTTTGGAGGCTCAATGGTGCTACAAGGGTGCAACACATTGCTTGAAAGGATTGATTCTCGAGCTCCCAATTCGGCCACATATATAGTCCCGAGAGAAAAGCCCCGGGAACCTTATTTTCCTTTTTTACACTTCCCTTAAAATTTTCCGACCAAACAAGGAAGTCAAAAAGGAGCAATTCGGGCGAAATTCGGGGACATCGGGCGTCGGGCCCCGCCCGGGCCGATCCTACGGGCCGGCCGGCCCACCCCGCCTCGGGGCCGGGGCTGGTCCGGTTTTTTGCACACCGCCCTATTTTTTCATCCTCGGCCCATGGGAAAAAGTTGGCCCAGTAAATCTTCGCGAAAAACTCCAGAGAACTAAAAGAAAAATTATTTACAGAAGTTGGTGCCTTGTTTTTCGTCCTAGGCAGGACGTTCGGGCTCTTCCTCCATGGTAAAGACGTCAACATGATGAATGGGCACGACATCGGGTTCGTAGTAAACCTTAAGCCGTTGTCCATTCACCACAAATTGATCGCCGTTTATATCCATAATGGTTACCGCTCCGTTGGAGAACACCGAATGCACAACATAAGGTCCGTCCCACTTGCTTTGTAATTTCCCCTTTCCGAAGGTTTTAAACCTCGAATTGTAGAGGAGGACCTTATCTCCTTCTTTAAATTCTTTTTTCTTCAATCTTTTATCGTACCACCTTTTGATTCTCTCTTTGTATATGCTTGCGTTTTCATAAGCTTTCAACCTCAACTCCTCTAGCTCGCTTATTTGAATTCTCCGTTTCACCACCGCGGCATCGAGATCAAGGTTCATCTCTTTAATCGCCCAATAGGCTTTATGTTCTAACTCAACCGGAAGGTGGCAAGCTTTTCCATAGACGAATTGATAGGGGGTCATACCTATCGGTGTTTTAAACGCCGTTCGATAAGCCCATAAAGCGCCGTCTAATTTCTTTGACCAATCCTTGCCTCCCTTCTCTATGGTCTTGTTAAGTATGCTTTTTAATTGCCTATTTGACGTCTCCGCTTGTCCGTTGGTTTGTGGGTGATAGGCCGTGGAGACCCTATGCTCAATTCCCAACTTGGACAAGCACTTTTTGAAGTTCTTCCGGTGAAATGAGTTCCTCCATCACTTATCAAGATTCTCGGTGTACCAAAACGGGGAAAAATCACGTTCTTGATCATAGTGATGGACTCCTCCGTGGAAGCTTTACGACATGGTATAGCCTCTACCCACTTGGATACGTAATCAACCATAACAAGTATATACTCGAATCCAAATGAGTTTTTAAAAGGCCCCATGAAGTCTATGCCCCATACATCGAATATGTCGACTTGCAAGTTGTACTTCAAAGGCATAGAATTTCTTTGAGAGATGTTTCCGGTTCTTTGGCATTCGGGGCATGACGCAACATATCTTTTAGTATCTTCATGCATCTCCGGCCAATAGAATCCGCTCGACCATACTTTGGCTTCGGTTCGAAAATGGCTATAGTGCCCACCGTACTCCGCCGAGTGGCACTTCCTTAGAATCTCAAGCCTCTCTTCTCTTGGCACGCATCTTCTCATCACACCATCATTGCCAAGCTTGAAGAGGTATGGTGCATCCCAAAAATATTTCTTACTTTCAGAAATTATCTTCCTTTGAGTGTTTTTGTCTAGATGATCGAGGGGCATCTTTCGAATCGCTCGAATGATGTCGATCATCCAAGTATCTTTATCAAGCACTCTATAGAGGTGGTCATCTCTCATCTTGTCTTCTATGGGCTCTTTATCATCTTGCCCCCGATTCATCCTAGACAAATGATCGGCCACAACATTCTCCACCCCCTTTTTATCACGAATTTCAACATCGAACTCTTGGAGAAGAAGGATCCAACGAATCAAACGTGGTTTAGCTTCCTTCTTAGCCAAGAGATACTTTATAGCTGCGTGATCGGTGTAAACAATGACTTTCGAGTTCACGATGTAAGATCTGAATTTTTCGAAAGCGAATACTACCGCTAACAACTCTTTTTCCGTAGTAGCGTAATTTAATTGTGCCCCACTAAGAGTTTTGCTAGCGTAGTAAACGGCGTGAACTCGGCCTTCCTTTCTTTGTCCCAAGACCGCGCCTACGGCGTAGTCACTCGCGTCACACATGATCTCGAAAGGTTGGCTCCAATCCGGAGGTTGGATGATGGGAGCACTCACCAACGCATTTTTCAAGGTCCGGAATGCCGCTAGACACTTCTCATCAAAGTCGAAAGCCACATCTTTTTGAAGAAGGTGCGTTAAAGGCTTGGTGATCTTTGAGAAGTCCTTTATAAATCTTCTATAGAATCCGGCATGGCCTAGAAAGCTCCTTAAGGACTTAATATCCGTGGGAGGTGGGAGTTGCTCAACCGTCTCTACCTTAGCCTTGTCCACTTCAATTCCTCTCTCGGATATAACATGTCCGAGCACTATGCCTTGCTTAACCATGAAGTGGCACTTTTCCCAATTTAAAACCAAATCTACCTCCGCACACCTTGTAAGGACCTTTTCTAAGTTTGCTAAGCAATCCATGAACGTCTTCCCGTAAACGGAAAAATCATCCATGAACACTTCAACAATCTCTTCGATGAATTCCGAAAACACGGCCATCATGCAACGTTGAAAAGAGGCTGGAGCGTTGCATAGGCCGAAGGGCATCCTCCTATATGCAAACGTTCCGTAAGGACATGTAAACGTTGTCTTATGTTGATCTTCCGGGTGAATGGGAATTTGCATGAACCCCGAGTATCCATCGAGAAAGCAAAAATAAGCGTGGTTTGCTAACCTCTCGAGCATCTCGTCTATGAACGGTAGGGGGAAGTGATCTTTCTTCGTCGCTTTGTTAAGCTTACGGTAGTCGATACACATCCGCCACCCGGTCACGGTTCTTTGCGGTATCAATTCATTCTTCTCATTCTTCACCACGGTTAAACCTCCTTTCTTCGGTACACAATGTACCGGGCTCACCCATTCGCTATGTGGAACCGGGTAGATGATTCCGGCATCAAGTAACTTGATAACCTCTTTCTTTACTACCTCTCGCATGGCATGGGTTAGCCTCCTTTGGTGGTCCACTACAGGCTTACATTGGTCTTCCATTGGTATACGATGAGTACAAAAGGCTGGGCTAATACCTTTGAGATCGTTGATTGAATATCCAATCACCTTCCTATGTTTTTTTAATAAAATCAGCAACGCTTCATTTTCTTCGGGACTCAACTCGTCGCTCACAATGACTGGATAAGTTTTGTCTGGGCCCAAAAATTCATATTTTAATCCCTTGGGCAAAGGTTTAAGGTCTACTTCGGGCACTTGTGGCTCCTCGGGTTTGATTTCTCCTATGTCTTCGAACTTCTCTTCCTCCACGCTACCGTCATGCGGCTCTAAGCCTTTTGTTGCTTCCTCTAGTTCTTCATCTTGTTGATTACTAATTTGATTTTCCATCGCTCTTTGCAGCGGGTCTCTAAGGGTTTCAACAAAACAAAGACTATCTATCTCTTCTATTTCTTCATCTTCGGGAGGAAAAGGAGTAAGGTGTTTAGAAGCACGAAGAAAGTTATATGTGTACTTTGTTCCATTAAGGTTCATTGTTACTTTGCCTTCTCCGGCATCTAACACGGCATCAACCAACTTAAGAAAAGGCCTACCTAAGATTATATGATCAGAATTACTATGGTAAGCATCAATAACAAAGAAATCGGTTGGTATGTAGTTTCTAGAGATTTTTACTTTCATGTTGCAAGCAATACCTAGAGGTTTGATAGTTCTACCATCTCCCATAATCAATTTCGTTGATGTTGGAGCTAAGTCTAGGTTGTGGTATTGAACTTTATCGTAAATTTTAGAAGATAGAACACTTACTTGGGCTCCGATGTCGCATAAGGCTTTGCATTGAACTCCGTTGATCTCGCAACTCAAGTGCGGCGTCATCTTCTCTTCTTCTTCGGATCCGATCGAATAAATTTCAGCAAGGCGAGCGTATGGTGATGCTTCGGGCTTGATCCCCATGATCCTCTTTACCTCGGCAATATGTTCCGGATCCACCACATCATCTCCAAAGAGCTTTTCAAAAATCTCACCGGTGGTTTCGAGGTCGTATGAATTTTCAGCTTTCCTCTCCGGTGGGAAATCCACTTCCAATGCTCTTGCCATCCCCTTTTGATTAGGGAACGGTCTTCTCTTGTCGAATACTTCTCCGTAATCAATAGGAACCCAATCCATTGGCTCGAACTCCCTTAGTGGCTTCGCGCTTGACATGCTTCTCTTATTCGTCTCATTTGGTGCGGCGAAGTCGACGTTTGGTGTAGTTCTTGACTTGATGTGTTCTCGTTCAAGCTTCTCCACGATTGGCTCCTCTTTTGTGACTTCCGGGGTTGCCTCTTTAGAAAAATCAGCAAGCTTTTTCTTCCTTGAATTAAATTCCGGCTCTTCCGCAAGTCTTGTTTCCCAATCTCTTCGCATGGCAGCCGCTTTGCTAACTTTTTGTAGAAGTTGGGCGGCTTCCGTGAGCGTTTTCTCCATGAGATCCCCACCTGCACACATTTCGACGTGTCGCATGCAACTAGGGGTTAGGGAAAAGAAAAATGTATGCAAGAGTACGTCACCGGTGAAGCCGAGTTTTGGTCCTTGTTCGATTAATTCATTAAACCTATCCCAGGCTTGGTCTATCCCTTCCTCTTCTCCTTGCATAAAAGTGATCACTTGCCTCCTTAGATGTTGAACCTTGCTCATTGGAAAGAACTTCTCGCAAAACTTCTTTGTCAACTTGTTCCAATTGCCTTCAACTTCAAAGGACGCAACCGAATACCATGTCTTTGCTTTGCCGGCAAGTGAGTAGGGAAAGAGATTCCATTTGAACCATTCATCGGGAACTCCTTCTTGACGCACCGTGTTGCATATTGTCGTGAAATCCCTTATGTGTCTATATGGGTTCTCCTCAACCATCCCTTCAAACGGGTTTTCCGCCACCATCTTCATGATCTTGGATTTAATTTCATACTTGGTCGCTTCGAGCTTCGAATCCGACTCTTGTACCTTTATGTCTTCACATCGAGGGCCGGCGTAATCCCTTAATGATTTCTCCGGTTCTTCCACGGGTTGATTAACGAACTCCATCTAGACAATAAGATAAAAACAAAAACAAAAAAGAAACAAGTGTTTTTCTGATAATATATGTTAGATATAGCAAATAAAAGATAAACTAAAATATAAAACTAAGTTAGATGCAAATCAAACGATGTAAACTAACTTGCTCCCCGGCAACGGCGCCAGAAAAAGGGGCTTGTTGACGGATAAAAGACGTATCCCTCTACGATCCGCAAGCGTACGGACCCCACACCTTTTTCACCACGGGATTCCCAAGGTTCTTGTCAATCCGCGGAGCAAGGGGATTACAAGCGTTCGATCAACAACGACACACTAGCTACTAAAACTCTAACAACTATTATACTAGAAAAACAACTAAACTCACTAGAGAGATTGATAAACGATCAAGAGAGAAGACACTCGCCCACGGGTCTACGATACTAGAGCATGCAATCGCTTAAAGACATGAAAAACCAATCTAATCTATCGGGGTTGTGACCACGGTTTCGCCCTTTCCCTCCTCTCGTACTGTCACTACGCGAAGGTATTCATGACTAGACCTTTGATGGCCACGGCGTATTGAATGGATCCGAGGAAGCATTGGAGCTCGTACTCCCTCTACGGCATGGTAGCTAACCTTAAAGCATTAAAGTATATTCAACACAAGATGATAGACAGATAATCCGACAAAGTGCGATTACATCTCACGATCGATTACAACCCATGGACGAATGAGAAGATTACCCCATCAAGGTGCTGATCATGGCACCGTTGATCATGGTTTCCCTTCCGCCGGTGTCTTCCTCCTTCTCCACGAGAGGGTGCTTCCTTCGAGGTGGTTGATCTCCGGCCGGAGATCCTCCTCCTCTCTCTCTAGCTTGTAGATGGCCTTCTCGGTGCGAATAAACTCCTCTCTCGTCCGTTGGCGGCGCGTCGGGGGTTTTAGGGTCGAAGATCCTTCTAGGGCAAGGAAAACGGGACCGAACCGGTGCCCGAAGTGGGCCGGGCCGATCCGACCGGGCCGGCCGGCCCGGAGCCCGCTTCGGCCCGGTTCGGTCGCCCTTTTTGCTCCGTGGGTCCTCGTGCACTTATCTACTTCGCCCCCTCCACTTGGATGATTTTGACGCTGTTATCCTCGCGATCAAGATGGAAGCTCTCTTTGCATGAAGTTGATCTTTTACGCTTCAATCCCCGGGGGTGTTCCTCGTAGCACTTTGGTCCTCACCACCATTGGAAGTAATTTCAGCGAGCTCATGAACACGAACAAGACTCCATGAATGCTCCTTTGAACTTATTGCGAATCCGTCCTTTATGTCCATGTTTTCCTACATAAACACAACACTTCCAAATGCATGCACAAAGATGAACTTGTTATATGATTAGTGTGCCTAGTGGCGGGTTAGTTCAATAATCAAATCCAAACCAAAGTGTAATGAACATGCTAGGTGCACCAAAATACACCGTCAACAATCTAGCTTCTCTTCAATTGTCTTGATCCAGTCTTCAGCTTCTAAGGGATATGTGGTACTGGAGAACATTGGCGGCTCAGTCCTCATGAACTCTGCATACTTATCGTCTGAGGGTGCATATGATACCCCATCTTGATTGTATCCATAGTCACCACTGTTTTCGTAGCTTTCTCCTTGGTTACCTCCTTCTTGGTTTTCCATCTGGTTGGTAGGTAAATATACGATCAGAAGGTAACAAGGAGGTGGGAGGTACAAAAGAAGAACCCAACTAGGCAACTGATGTTATTGCGGATGTAAGACCCACAATACACCAACACTCACTTCAAAGAAACGAATCAACCAAGTTCATAAAACCAAGCATCATCATGCAAACACACAATTCCACCAATCAAGGCATAGCTAAAGGGGAACGATACTACACGTTGTTAAATAAGTCAGGGGGTATCCTCCTAATAGATCAGATATATCTCCCAGCAAGGATATCCATAAATAATGGATTTTTCCCAGATCAAGGAGTACGAAATTATGAGTTCAACCCAACTGGAATCACCTCAATCGGAGGTTCAGAACTCGGGATATGAATTAAACAAGTGGGTTATGTCAGCAGTGTTGGCAGATTCTGAATGCTCCACTAATTCGTAGGTATCTCCCTGGATACAAAACGAATACTGCTGAATTTTGGACAGAATAAAGCTGATGAAATTCCTGAACTACTCCAATTGGATTTACCTCAATCGGAGGTCCATAGCCCGATATATAGAATATTGAAGGTAACTAGGTCAGCAGAGTTTACAGATTCTGATAGCTCCAATGTTTCGGGCATAGCTCCTGGAACATGTACAGGATAGGGCTGAATTTTTGATAGAAATTCACATATGAAATTTAGGAACTAACCCAACTGGTTTCATGTCGATCGGAGTTCCGCAGCTCGAGAAAGAATTAAAACAGCGCTGATGTGTCGGGGAGGTGCGCGAGCAGATAGAATGCTAAGGGTAACGGTTCTACCACGAATCAAGGGGGTGTTTATTGCTTGAGGGAATAAGTAGGCGAGGTCGAAGAGATGTTCAAGAAGAGTGAAGATAGATATACAAGAATTCATGGTATGGGGAAAAGAAGATGGTTAAGATGTGAGATCCTTCATCAGAAAGGTCAAGGATAAGGTAAGAATGGATTGTGGATCAAAGAGACATTAAGAAACGACCAGTGCTAACTAGGCTTACGTCCTACAGTCGATACAGCTCTGATACCACTCTGTCACACCCGATTTTCCGAAGGAAACCAAGTGCATACCTATATGCATGCCAGGATCAAGTTTCATGCATATAGTGACATAAAAGTGAATATAGAAACAGTATCACGTATGAAAAAGAAAGATTATCAGAGATTTACGCTTAATCCTGGAAACGAAGGCTCCAAACATCACAGGCAATCGACTGGGGGTTGCGTACGCCTAGCTCCAGCAACATCTTTACAAGACTTCAGAGTAGCATCCTTTTTCTGAGCAACATTGTTTATAGCAAGGGTGAGCACTTGTCGTACTCAGCAAGTGTGGGGAAAAAAATGAATGCAAAGGCTTTATAGTGGACTGGGCTATAAGCATTTAAGCAATTTTAGTTGGTCAAGTTTTATTAGCACCTATTTACTAGCAAGTATAAGTATATACCATCCCACAATTAAGCATAAGGGTAAGAGAAACGCCATAAGCATATGACAAGCATAACCAGAGAGTGAGCGATTTAAGTCCATCTTCAAGTTCAATTATCATGTGAGGGTCCAGGCCGCCCGTGACCGTGGGCACGGCTAATCGATTAGTTTTACACTCTGCAGAGGTCGTACATCTTTACCCACAAGTCGCGTAAAAGTCCCGAAGAACTTTAAACCCAACCATGCGATGCCGGCCAAGCATCATACCACACTACCGAGGTGTGATTGCATAGGGACGCTACGAGGCCGTTACAAAGATCCCCAGATGTAGGCTGCCCGCTAGGTTACCTCGGTCGGTGCAACGTATAAAGCTCCCGGACGAGTACCGTGTCTTAGCCAAGCCCACACCTACGCCCGAGCAGTCCATACGCCACTACCCGCCGCCCCCAACCCTTATCGGGTAAAGCATACCTAACACCTAGTTCACTAATTAATAAGCCAAGACAGAGCCATATGTCTTGTGGTAGCACCGTTTTCCCCGGGTGGTTCTCCATGTTCCGATTAATGCACAAGTGATCTTGTATTAAACAGAGATATATAGCATCAAAGTAAAGCATGTTCATCATTGTTGTTCATTAAAACCACCATAACCCGGTATAGCAACTAAGCATAGCTACCCAACATAAATGTAAACCCAGGTTAACAAGGAATAATCATAAAGACTAGGTAATCCTTAATAGGAACCCATCAAAATTAATGCAAGCAATGTAATGAGTGATTAAATATAATTCTTAGGACAAAAGATCAAGGACACACTTGCCTTTAACCAAAGTAGTTGCTCAGAATATCTTCAACCTCTTGCTCTTCAAAGCTTCTCGAACGGCGTTCACTCTAAGCGCATCAATCATCGGGCACAAACATACACAAAGCAAACAAACAAGCATATACTAAGAACAAAGCACCAATCAAAAGAAAGCTTTAAAAGAACGCACTAAAGAATAGGCTCGATTAGATGGATCACTAAAGAACACAAAGTGCGCTTGGAAAGGGAAAAGCTTGGTTAGCTTTAAAGAGATGGTTGCGGAAGATTGAGCAAGAACCGGAAAGATCACATTGAGATAGAGCTCGATTCTAATGGTTACGCACGAAACGAGGGAACCACAGAGAACGGAACTAAGCTCAAATCTATCGGAAGATTATTATCAAACCACAAGAAACTACGCTTGGCATATTTTAATTAAGAAATCATGTGAAAGAATATTTCAGAGAAATACTCTATGTTACCATTAAACAAGTTACATTTAATTAAAGAAATCACGATAAACCTAATCATATTTTATTTACAACATTCGAGTAGAAGTTATGTCAAATTAACAATTACTTTAGAAAGATGAAGCGGGTGTAAGATATCTAAACGAGTAACTTTATATCACGTGTTCAACTAAACATATTTATATTGAAAAGGCATTTATGAAGTCATTAGGCATATTAACTTTATTATGAAAACCGGTGTTTAACTCTAACATCTTTTATTTAGAAAAATTAGTTATAAATAGGAATTAACCAATTACATCATGATTAAAGAAAACCGGATTAGAACCTAATCAATTTTTATTGATAAAAGCATTGCAATAATAATTAGTCAAGATTAACAAGCATCTTTAATGTTAAAACAAGTAGCGGGTGATACACGTGCTAACGCATAAGTTATGGTGAAACGAACTAGAACAGCACAAACGGACTATCAACGCATAAGAGAACCTTAAGATGGGTTTAGGAAAACTAGTTTACGTAGAGAACCAGGTCGAAGGGCAAGAACTGAGCAAAAGGTAAGCTAAACTAATTAGTAAAGGAACTGATAACAAGATTAGCTCTGAAGAAAGGTATAGCTACGAAAGATTGGGCATAAGAACATAGCTGATTTATAAAAAGACAACCTAACAGATGGGATAGACATCAACTAGCTAGATGCTGATAAACAAGATTCTATGCTGAAACAAGAGTGAATAGATTACTTGATAGGCAAATGAGCAGTGCAACCTACTCACACAGATAAAGCTACTAAGATAACAGCAACTCTAAGGCTTGATCAGAGGCACACGGTTTAGCTCAGGCTAACACTAGAAAGATTTAGAGCTTCTGATAAACTTGATCAAAAGAGATAAAGCTGATACCGAACGTCTAACGAATTATTTGCATTTATGAGAGAACAAGACTATGAGTTAGGTTCATTTTAATTAACAAAACAAATATAAAGGATATTCCAGAAATAAAATACCCTATGTTGGCATTAATGCAATATTAAACTTTATTTATGAAACCGGTGTAAAGAACTAGTCAAGTTTTATTAATAAAGATTCATATATGAATTAACCGATTAAACATTTAATTTAGAAAAACTAAACTACATGAGCAATCTAAACGAAACTTTGTAATTCGAGTTCATCATATTATTATAAAAAAACAGTATTAAATTAGTATTAATCAAGATTAACATTTATTTATAAAGCCGGAGTAAAAGCCTAATCAACTTTTAATTATAAAAGTTAATTAATCATTAAGCAAATTAATATTTGACTTATGGAAAACCGAGTAAAAGATCTAATTAGATTTTATTCATAAAAGCATGTAAAGTAATCATTAATCAAATTAAATTTGATTATGAAAAACGATATATAGATCTATATAGCTTTTATTTGGAAAAGACATGTATATCTAGTCATTAATCAAAATTAATATTAATTTTATTTTTCAGAAAATAAAACATGGTGAAAACACACCGCTAACGCGTGCTTTACATTATTATGGACCTAACGCAACTTGAACGGATTAAATCGGAGCTAAAACGAAGATTTGGTGAGCAAAACAAGATTGCAGGGACCTAGTCGCGATTAACCGTAGATTTCAGGGGTTAGCAAAGAAAACTCCCGAGACACATCAAACAGTGCTCGCGAATGGATCTAATCTGGGGGTTAGATCTGCAAAAGTTTCGGGATGGATTGGATCTAGGGAATCTAATCTTTCCAGGGGGTTTTCGAGGAAAGATGCCAGACACAAAAGTGGATCTAATTATTTTCCAGATTTTTCAGGGGGTCAAGTGCAAAGCTTCCATCTTCTTCCTCAGGACACAACACAGGGGGGAAACGGCCATGGACAGGAGCTCCTGTCCATCGCGGCGCCGGCGGCACGGGCGACGAGAAGCTCGGCCGAGGCACAAAATGGATAGAGGGGATCAAGGGGAACTCGATGGGGGGCTCACCTCGGGCGGAGAACGACGGGAGCGGCGGGAATCCTCAAGTCAACGCGGCGCTCGGTTTTGGCGCAGGCGGCGGCGGCTCGGTGTCCGCGACACGGGGGCGGCGCGCGCGCGGCGCGCGGGGAGCGGCGGGCGGCGCGGCAGCGCGACGCGGGGGGGGCGGCGCGCGCGGGGGGCCGCCTTTAAAGGGGCGCGGGTGCGGCCCGGCCGCCGGGCGGCGGCGGCGGCCAAGGGCCGCCGGCCGGATGGGCCCCGCCGGGGCCGGCGCGGGCCGGGCCGCGGCGCGGGTGGGCGCGGGCGGGTCGAGCCCACGGGCTCGGCCCAGCCTGAAAGAATAGTTTTTTTTTTGAAAGTATTTCCAGTGCGAAAACAATTCCAGAAAACATCTAGAAATTGTTTAAAGGCACGAAAATTACTCCAAAAATCACAAAAATTCCAGGAAAATTCCTAGAGATAGATTAAGACACGAACAACCCAAATAAAGCATTTGGTGCTCATGAAAAAGATTTTAGAGCCTCCTAATAAATAGAAATAGCTCAAGGAAAATGAGAATAAAGTCCAGAAAAATCCGGAAAATTCTCGGGAGAGTTTGGACAGCTCCTAAACGCATTTTTGAAACCTTTTTGCACTCAAGAACCACTAGATGCACCGGCATGAATGCAACACACATAACTTTTTATTTAATTAGAAAATCAATCAAAGGATTTTCCTATAGTATATTCCCTGTAAAGAAAATAAATGTTGGAAAAATTTTAAAATTATCAGAAAATCGTTATTTAATTATTATTTCTATTCACATCCTGAAATTGGAAATTTCAGGGTGTGACAAATGGCAAGAGCATTGGAAGTGGATTTCCCACCGGAGAAGAAAGCTGAAAATTCATACGACCTCGAAACCACCGGTGAGATTTTTGAAAAGCTCTTTGGAGATGACGTGGTGGATCCGGAACATATTGCCGAGGTGAAGAGAATCATGGGGATCAAGCCCGAAGCATCACCATACTCTCGCCTCGCTGAAATTTACTCGATAGGATCCGAAGAAGAAGAGAAGATGATGCCACACTTGAGTTGCGAGATCAACGGAGTTCAATGCAAAGCTTTATGCGACATCGGAGCCCAAGTAAGTGTTCTATCTTCTAAAATTTATGATAAAGTTCAATAACACAACCTAGACTTAGCTCCAACATCAACGAAATTAATTATGGGAGATGGTAGAACTATCAAACCTCTAGGTATTGCTTGCAACATGAAAGTAAAAATCTCTAGAAACTATATACCAACCGATTTCTTTGTTATTGATGCTTACCATAGTAATTCGATCATATAATCTTAGGTAGGCCTTTTCTTAAGTTGGTTGATGCCGTGTTAGATGCCGGAGAAGGCAAAGTAACAATGAACCTTAATGGAACAAAGTACACATATAACTTTCTTCGTGCTTCTAAACACCTTACACCTTTTCCTCCCGAAGATGAAGAAGTAGAAGAGATAGATAGTCTTTGTTTTGTTGAAACCCTTAGAGACCCACCGCAAAGAGCGATGGAAAATCAAATTAGTAATCAACAAGATGAAGAACTAGAGGAAGCAACAAAAGGCTTAGAGCCGCATGATGGTAGTGTGGAGGAAGAGAAATTCGAAGACATAGGAGAAATCAAACCCGAGGAGCCACAAGTGCCCGAGGTAGACCTTAAACCTTTGCCCAAGGGATTAAAATATGAATTTTTGGGCCCAGACAAAACTTATCCAGTCATTGTGAGCGACGAGTTGAGTCCCGAAGAAAATGAAGCGTTGCTGATTTTATTAAAAAAACATAGGAAGGTGATTGGA
This sequence comes from Cenchrus americanus, assembly GCA_947561735.1. Classification (NCBI taxonomy): domain Eukaryota; kingdom Viridiplantae; phylum Streptophyta; class Magnoliopsida; order Poales; family Poaceae; genus Cenchrus; species Cenchrus americanus. Next base: position 27,055,308 of record OX387242.1, on the reverse strand, counting down.
TATTCGATTAATGATCTCAAAGGTATTAGTCCAGCCTTTTGCACTCATCGTATACCAATGGAAGACCAATGTAAGCCTGTAGTGGACCACCAAAGGAGGCTAACCCATTCCATGCGAGAGGTAGTAAAGAAAGAGGTTATCAAGTTACTTGATGCCGGAATCATCTACCCGGTTCCGCATAGCGAATGGGTGAGCCCGGTACATTGTGTACCGAAGAAGGGAGGTTTGACCGTGGTGAAGAATGAGAAGAACGAGTTGATACCGCAAAGGACCGTGACCGGGTGGCGGATGTGTATCGATTACCGTAAGCTTAACAAAGCGACGAAGAAAGATCACTTCCCCCTACCGTTCATAGACGAGATGCTCGAGAGGTTAGCAAACCACGCTTATTTTTGCTTTCTCGATGGATACTCGGGGTTCATGCAAATTCCCATTCACCGGAAGATCAACATAAGACAACGTTTACGTGTCCTTACGGAATGTTTGCATATAGGAGGATGCCCTTCGGCCTATGCAACGCTCCGGCCTCTTTTCAACGTTGCATGATGGCCGTGTTTTCGGAATTCATCGAAGAAATTGTTGAAGTGTTTATGGATGATTTTTCCGTTTACGGGAAGACGTTCATGAATTGCTTAGCAAACTTAGAAAAGGTCCTTACAAGGTGTGCGGAGGTAGATTTGGTTTTAAATTGGGAAAAGTGCCACTTCATGGTTAAGCAAGGCATAGTGCTCGGACATGTTATATCCGAGAGAGGAATCGAAGTGGACAAGGCTAAGGTAGAGACGGTTGAGCAACTCCCACCTCCTACGGATATTAAGTCCTTAAGGAGATTTCTAGGTCATGCCGGATTTTATATGAGATTTATAAAGGACTTCTCGAAGATCACTAAGCCTTTAACGCACCTTCTTCAAAAGGATGTGGCTTTCGACTTTGACGAGAAGTGCCTAGCGGCATTCCGGACCTTGAAAAATGCGTTGGTGAGTGCTCCCATCATCCAACCTACGGATTGGAGCCAACCTTTCGAGATCATGTGTGACGCAAGTGACTACGCCGTAGGCGCGGTCTTGGGTCAAAGAAAGGAAGGCCGAGTTCACGCCGTTTACTACGCTAGCAAAACTCTTAGTGGGGCACAATTAAATTATGCCACTACGGAAAAGGAGTTGCTAGCGGTAGTATTCGCTTTCGAAAAATTCAGATCCTACATCGTGAACTCGAAGGTCATTGTTTACACCGATCACGCAGCTATCAAGTATCTCTTGGCTAAGAAGGAAGCTAAACCACGTTTGATTCGTTGGATCCTTCTTCTCCAAGAGTTTGATGTTGAAATTCGTGATAAAAAGGGGGTGGAGAATGTTGTGGCCGATCATTTGTCTAGGATGAATCGTGGACAAGATGATAAAGAGCCCATAGAAGATAAGATGAGAGATGACCACCTCTATAGAGTGCTTGATAAAGATACTTGGATGATCGACATCATTCGAGCAATTCGAAAGATGCCCCTCGATCATCTAGATAAAAACACTCAAAGGAAGATAATCTCCAAAAGTAAGAAATATTTTTGGGATGCACCATACCTCTTCAAACTTGGCAATGATGGAGTAATGAGAAGATGTGTGCCAAGGGAAGAGAGGGTTGAGATTCTAAGGAAGTGCCACTCGGCGGAGTACGGTGGACACTATAGCCATTTTCGAACCGAAGCAAAAGTATGGTCGAGTGGATTCTATTGGCCGGAGATGCATGAAGATACTAAAAGATATGTTGCGTCATGCCCCGAATGCCAAAGAACCGGAAACATCTCTCAAAGAAATTCTATGCCTTTGAAATACAACTTGCAAATCGACATATTCGATGTATGGGGCATAGACTTCATGGGGCCTTTTAAAAACTCATTTGGATTCGAGTACATCCTAGTGATGGTTGATTATGTATCCAAGTGGGTGGAGGCAATACCATGTCGTAAGGCTTCCACGGAGGAGTCCATCACTATGATCAAGAACGTGATTTTTCCCCGTTTCGGTACACCGAGAATCTTGATAAGTGATGGAGAAACTCATTTCACCGGGAAGAACTTCAAAAAGTGCTTGTCCAAGTTGGGAATTGAGCATAGGGTCTCCACGGCCTATCACCCACAAACCAATGGACAAGGGGAGACGTCAAATAGGCAATTAAAAAGCAACTTAACAAGACCATAGAGAAGGGAGGCAAGGATTGGTCAAAGAAATTAGACGGAGCTTTATGGGCTTATCGAACGGCGTTTAAAACACCGATAGGTATGACCCCTTATCAATTCGTCTATGGAAAAGCTTGCCACCTTCCGGTTGAGTTGGAACATAAAGCCTATTGGGCGATTAAAGAGATGAACCTTGATCTCGATGCCGCGATGGTGAAACGAAGAATTCAAATAAGCGAGCTAGAGGAGTTGAGGTTGAAAGCTTATGAAAACGCAAGCATATACAAGGAGAGAATCAAAAGGTGGTATGATAAAAGATTGAAGAAAAAAGAATTTAAAGAAGGAGATAAGGTCCTCCTCTACAATTCGAGGTTTAAAACCTTCGGAAAAGGGAAATTGCAAAGCAAGTGGGACGGACCTTATGTTGTGCATTCGGTGTTCTCCAACGGAGCGGTAACCATTATGGATATAAACGGCGATCAATTTGTGGTGAATGGACAGCGGCTTAAGGTTTACTACGAACCCGATGTCGTGCCCCTTCACCATGTTGACGTCTTCACCATGGAGGAAGAGCACGAACGTCCCGCCTAGGACGAAAAACAAGGCATCAACTTCTGTAAATAATTTTTCTTTTAGTTTTCTGGAGTTTTTCGCGAAGATTTATCGGGCCAACTTTTTCCCATGGGCTAAGGAAGAAAAAATAGGGCGGTGTGCAAAAACCCGGACCGGCCCGCCCCCGAGGCGGGGTGGGCCGGCCGGCCCGTGCGGACCGGCCCGTAGAGGGGCCCGACGCCCGATGACGCCGAATTTCGCCCGAATTGCTCCTTTTTGACTTCCTTGTTTGGTCGGAAAATTTTAAGGGAAGTGTAAAAAAGGAAAATAAGGTTCCCGGGGCTTTTCTCTCGGGACTATTTATTTGGCCGAATTGGGAGCTCGAGAATCAAACCTTTCTAGCAATGTGTTGCACCCTTGTAGCGGCCATTGTGCCTCCAAGAAGCTTAGAGTTGAAGCTAGAAGCCAAGAAGCCATCGATGGAGGAGGCGATGCGATGCGAGCTCAAGCTACCCGTCAAGAGGACCGCACGCATCCGTTGCGGAGGACGTGTCCCGACCGGAGCTCTTGCATCTCGCAACCCCGTCGAAGGAGAGAAGGTCCCTACACCCGTCCGAAGGTCGGCACGCCTCCAAGGCATCAAGCGCAAAGATTACAAGGAGGTGTCGCCAGAGCCTAAGGATTATGGGGATAGCGACTACTCCGACGATCGTAGCCCGAGCTCGTGGGCGGCCGCCGGTAGAGATGATGATGATTGGGATGAGCAGCCCAAGGAAAGGACTCCTGAAGGCCCCAACGGCGACGGCAACGAAGGCAACGACAATGGAGGTGGCAACGACGGTGGTGACAACGGTGGAGATTATGGCGACGACAACCCCTTCGGATTGCATCCGATGTGTTGTCGAGTTTGTCGTCAATCCATCGCGGATCTCTACATGTCGGCCGACGAATGTTTCCAAGCCATGGAAGCGATGAAGCAGCGTATGGAGGACTTGGAGCGCGTAGTTGAAGACGACTACAAGTTCCTTAACCGTAACGTGCGCAAACTTTTCGGCATGGTTGGAAACTTGAGAGGCAAGTGGTGCAAAACTTGCTTGAAGTACCACTAGATCTAGTTTCCCCTTAGGATTTCTGTAAGATACGACGAGGACGTCGTATGTTTTAAGTGTGGGGGAGAGCTAGCTCGCTAGCCTTAGCTTTTGAACTTCAAGTTTAGGTTCGGTTTAATCTTCGTGTGAGAGTCTTAGTGTTTTAATGAGTCTTTAGTTTTTGAGTCTGTTTTAAAATTTTTGCAAGTGTCTAAAATTAGTATTGAGTCAAGAAAACCAAATAAAAAGAGTCTTTATATATATCTTTGTGTTTTATGTATTGTTTATCTTTATTTACTTGTTTGTTTAATCTCCGATTCTTGATATATGAACACAAGTATGTGGTTTGAAAAACGTTTACCGTGGTGCTTAGTGGAATCGCTATTACTTAAAGTACCCATACCGCACTTCGATCTTGAGCTTCACATGTTAGTTGTGCTATGTTCGATGCTAAAAATTGGAGGATTTCACTTCTGAAAATTATCTTAAAACCCTTGTAATAAAGGTTAGCAAAACCTCTTTTTCCAAGTTGAGAGTAAGAAAAAAATTCCTATCCAAAGCCAAGTTTATTTTTTTCGCTCCACCATAAGTGTGATTAGCATAATGAGTTAGGCTAGGACCTTTCTCTCTTGGTGAGTTTTAATTTCGAGCAATGATCATGTCCTTGTGCTTATCTTTTGTTGCTAGCCTCGTCATATATTCGGTACGTGACTTTCACAATGAAAGTCATGATCATCGCCGGATTCCATACCCAACCCTATACATCTCTTTTGTACATCGTATTCCTTGAATACAACCTATTTTCAAAGTTTCGTCTCGTCTCTAGCATGATTTATTTAAAATTTCAGATTGTATGCATGCGAGGAAAGAGAGAATTGAAAGCTTTGAAAAGTTTTCTAGAGAGAGAAAAATAAAGAGAAAAAGTATGTGTATGAGAAAAAAGAAAGAAAAAAAGAAAGAAAAAAAATCATATGTGAATGAAAGAAGAAAAAGAGAAAAAGATGAGGTAGCAATGAAGATATGAGAGGGATGGATCAAGTGAAAGAAAAGAAAAAAAATAAAGTGTAAGGAAGGATGTCACGTTGATTGTGAGACGAAACTTTTACTCTATTTCCAACCATGTGCAATCCGACAACGAGGACATCATTGGTGCCTTGTAGTCACAATTTTCTTTTGCCCTTGCACATGTCCACCATTCTAAATCTTCTCATCTTTGATATCCCTACATATGGTTAATTCTCATGATCATTGGCTTTGAAAGGTAGACAACCATTAGAGGAAGTTCTTAGTTTGACAATACTTGTGTTGATTGCGCTAGCCCTACCTATAGCTCCACTTTACATGATATATGAGAGATTAATGGGAGGTGAGAGTTTTATAAAATTTGGTTAGGATAGCCACTTCATATGAGTGACCTGAGAGAGCTTGGAGAATGGTTTTTGTCTAATACTTGTTGCAGGAATTTTTGTTTTGAAAATCATAAAAACCCTCCGATGGAAGCAAAGGAGTAAGCATGGCTGAAATTGAAGGCTTCGAGTGAAGAGTTTGAGTTGTGGGGTAAAACTTGGCGTGGTAAAAATTCTAAACGCCCATGTTTATGTTTGATTATCATTACTTTGTGTTTATGTATTAAAGATGAAGGGATTGACTAACTTGTGAAGAAGGATAAGTGGTACATGATTACGACACCTTGGACGAAATTCTTTTACGAGTACTTGCTCGAGGACGAGCAAGAGCTAAGTGTGGGGGAGATGTTGACGGTGTATTTTGGTGCACCTAGCATGTTCATTACACTTTGGTTTGGATTTGATTATGGAACTAACCCGCCACTAGGCACACTAATCATATAACAAGTTCATCTTTGTGCATGCATTTGGAAGTGTTGTGTTTATGTAGGAAAACATGGACATAAAGGACGGATTCGCAACAAGTTCAAAGGAGCATTTACGGAGTCTTGTTCGTGTTCATGAGCTTGCTGAAATCACTTCCAATGGTGGTGAGGACCGAAGTGCTACGAGGAACACCCCCGAGGATTGAAGTGTAAAAGATCAAACTTCATGCAAAGAGAGCCTCCATCTTGGACGCGAGGATAACAACATCAAAATCATGCAAGTGGAGGGGGCAAAGTACATAAGTGCACGAGGACCCACGGAGCAAAGGGGCGACCGAACCGGGCCGAGTGGGCCTGGGCCCGGCCGGCCCAGGCCGGCCGGCCCCCACTTCCGGCACCGGTTCGGTCCCGTTTTCCTTGCCCTCGAAGAATCTTCGACCCTAAAACCCTCGAGGCGCCGCCAACACCGGGGGAGGAGTCATTCTCACCAGAAGGCCATCCACAAGCTAGAGAGAGAGGAGGAGGATCTCCGGCGGGAGATCAACCACCTCGAAGGAAGCACCCTCTCGTGGAGAAGAAGGAAGACACCGGTGGAAGGGAAACCATGATCAACGGTGCCATGATCAGCACCTTGATGGGGTAATCTTCTCATTCGTCCATGGGTTGTAATCGATCTTGAGATGTAATCGCACTTTGTCGGATTATCTATCTATCATCTTGTGTTGAATATACTTTAATGCTTAAGGTTGCTACCATGCCGTAAAGGGAGTATAGGCCTCAATGCTTCCTTGGATCCATTCAATACGCCGTGCCCATCAAAGGTCTAGTCATGAATACCTTCGCGTAGTGACAGTACAAGAGGAGGGAAAGGGCGAAACCGTGGTCACAACCCCGATAGATTAGATTATTTTTCATGTCTTTAAGCGATTGCATGCTCTAGTATCGTAGACCCGTGGGCGAGTGTCTTCTACCTTGATATCTTAATCATTCTCTCTAGTGTAGTTTAGTTGTTTTCTAGTATAATAGTAGTTAGGGTTTTAGTAGCTAGTGTGTCGTTGTTGATCGAACGCTTGTAATCCCCTTGCTCCGCGGATTGAAAAGAACCTTGGGAATCCCGTGGTGAAAAAGGTGTGGGGTCCGTACGCTTGCGGATCGTAGAGGAATACGTCTTTTATCCGTCAACAGCTCCCATTGTGACTGCTCTATCAGGCATGTCATCCAGATACAATTTCTTGGTTTCGCCATCTGCAGCTATTTCAATTTTTTCCTTACCCCTCTTAGCCTCTTCGTAAGTTTCCTTCCTCTCGTCAGCTGTTTTCAGCTGGTACACGTTCGTTTGGTCGGGCGTGTGGCCTTTTTCTATGTTTCTGGCCTCTTGCTGATTGCCGAACACCGTGATGATCCCTTTGGGAGCAGGCATTTTCATGCATAAGAATTGCTGCCTTATGACAGCATCAAACTTGTTCATGAAACCTCTGCCGAAAATCGCGAGGTATGGGTGGTAAATGTCAGCTACATCGAAAGTGAGATTCTCCGTTCTAGCATTTTCGAGACCTCCGAAGGAAACCGGGAGTGATATCTTTCCAACCGGCTTCATGGGCTTTCCTCCGAACCCTTGCAGCGGGTACTCTGGGGGGTCCAACATGTGCTAGCTCAGATTCATCTTTTCGAAAGTCTTCAAGAACAGGATATCCGCTGAGCTCCCATTGTCAACTAGGACTTTTCCTATAACCCACCCAGCTATGTTCACCTCAATGACCATGGCATCATTGTGAATCGCGGATTTCAGCCTGAAATCTTCTTCTGTGAAGGTGATTGGCACCTTTGCCCACTCCGGACGTGCGGTACCGGGCCGTCATTGATGATGGTGTTTACAGACCTGAAGTAATTGCTTCTTTGCTTCTTGGTCTCGAATTCCATGGCTGACCCGCCCGTGATTGGCATGATAGTCCCGAACGATGGCAATTCTATGGAGTTCTGAGGTCCTGAACTTGACTGAGGCCTTGACGAACTTTCTGGAGGTGGTGGCAAGATTTCCCGAATGGGTTGTGGTTGCTGGATTGACTGGATTGCTTGCGACCGAGGGAAAAATTGCTTGCGACGGCCGCCACGCCGACCGTGGTTGCGGGAATTCGTCGAACCGGGACGGAGCACTTGACTGTGGGTTCGCGAATTGCGGCTGCCAGAAATTCGGGCGAAACTGGCTTGGCATTGAGGATGCGGTGCTCATTAGTGCCTTCTCTTGCTGAATTCTTGCCATGTTCTTCTTCGTTTCTGGGCACCCTTCGGTGCTATGGCCCCTCCCATGATACTGGAAATAGAATTAAGGATCTTTTGGGTTATGGTTCGTGAGTCTCGGGGGTCCTCTGCCTCTCCCCCTTCCTCTGGGATTGAACCCTCCCCTGGTGCTTGGCCTATTGCTTTGTTCAGGTTGTGGATTTCTGACGTTGTTGACATTTCGCGGATGTTGGGGTGGTGCCCTCCATGTCATCTCTCTGTTGCCCTGTCTTGCCTCGTTCCGCTCAGCTACTCTTTTGCGATGGTCATCATCTGACAAAATGTACTCCTCCAATTAGCGAAAAAGTTCCTCAACCGACTTGGGTTTCTTTCTTGTGAGATGTGAAGCTGTTGGCCCTGGAGTGAGGCCCTTGATTAACGCGTTGATTGTTGTTTTTTCATCAGCTTCGGGGATTTGAGACCTTTGTTGCATGAACCTTCTCACGAAGTTCCGCAGCGGCTCTCTATCTTTACGCTGCGCTATACAAATCCGATGCTTCCGCAGCGATTGTGTCGTGGAACATCTGAAATGCTTGCATGAACTTTGTCTTGAGGTCTACCCAGCTGTAGACTGAGTGTGGAGGCAGCAGTGAGTACCAATTCAGTACTGGTCCTTCGCAAGCAATGATGAAGGATTTGGCCAGTGCAACATCATCCCCTATTGCCGAATTCACAGCTGATTCGTATCTCATGAGGAATTGCCTAGAGTTTCCAAAGCCGTTGTACTTGGGGAGAGAGACAGGCTTAAACTTCGGCGGCCAAGGTGTTGTTTGCAGCCCTATAGATAGCGGCGATTCAGAATCCACGAAGTGTGAGATTCCGTTTCCCGCGAAGAAGTTATCTTTCGGGGGTTCTCTTGCTGGCACAGAGTTCTGGTGCGGTGATTCCTGCCACAGGGAAATGTTCTCTTGTTCTTTCATTTCATCAATTTCTCTTTGTATCACTTCGATTTGCTCTTTTGCTTTGTTTAGCTGCTCTAGCTTTTCAAAGATTTTTCTCTTCGCTTGCAATTGACTTGCAAACTTTTCTTTGTCTTTCTGCAGCTGCTGTATCTTCTGCTGGACCATTTCTAGCTCCTTGTCTATGGTGTTATCATCATCATCGACATTGCTGTTCAGCAGGTTGTTCTTGGGTATGAGCCGTTTTTCTGCTCTTGCCTTCATCAGAGCTTCGAGCTTTGTTCTCCGCTCTTGGTCCGTTGTGTTAGAAGGTTCAGGAACGAAAGAGATTTCATTCCTTTGGGTAGGATGGTGATCGTCTCGATTTGCCTCTGCGGGAACATTTTTCTTAGATTTCTTCTGAGGTGGCATCGTGAGCTTTTCTTCCGCTGGAACACGGTGGGCGCCAATGTTCGGGGGTTACCCGAAAAATTCGGATTATTCCCCTAACACGAGAGAGAGAGTTCTTAACACGTTCAAGCATAAGTGAGAGTGCAGAGACTGTGATTCCCTCTGCAGATTGCACAAGTTCCCAAAAATCTAAATCTGTTTACACGTGCCCTCGCACCTTCTTTTATAGGGAGACGAAGGGACTTTTACATACCAAAAACACCCTCAAGCTCAGGGAATATTCCTAGTGTGAGCGCATACAAGAATGTCTTTCTCGTCTAACACATTTACAAATCTGCCACTAGTTCACACTCAAAACCCGGACTTTTTGGGACAACAACTTTGACTTTGCTTCTCCGTCGGTTCGTGAATGTCTTCACGTGTGACTCCCGAACCAGGCCCTCGACAGATTCCCGAATCGGCTTTCGCTTCTTCGAAGGTTCATGCATGTCTTCGCGCGTGATTCCCGAACTGAGTCCCCGACAGATTCCCGAATCGGCCGTCCTCCGAAGTTCGCGCCATCGCCAGCTCGAGGTTCCGGGCTTCTGCATGTTCACGACCCTACTTCTTCACCGAATCACGATCCCCGAACTTCACGTATTCGCGAATCCGAGGCTTCACAGGTTCCAGGCTTCCGAAAATCGTGAGTTTCATGTTCCTGAAAAACATGTCTCAAGAACTTCATCAAACTCAACGTTTCGAGGGTGACGGGTTTTCCTGAATTCCCCAACAGTCGTAATGAGTATCAATTTTATTTGTCGATAGTTTTATAATTGATCAAATCATGTTACAAGTAGAGAGTAATTTATGATCATTATTGAAATAGATATCTTATTGCAAATAACATATTAAATAATTAATTAATTAATATATCGCGATAAATATAAAATAAGTAATTTCGTAAATATATAAACATCTTTTATTAGTAAAAATAAATACACAAATACATTTAAATATAGTTTATTTATTTGCTAAATAATATAATATATTTAAAATTACTATGATTAGACACATCAAAATTAATTAAAATATCATTATATAATTTTATAATATTAGGTTAGCATAATTAGTTAGTTGTCATATATATAATTTTTAATAGTTAAAATGGTGTAATTAATTATTTTACTAGCAATATTAAAATTAACATCATTTGTAATTAGTATTTAGTAATATAAATAAATTTTAGATGGTTTCTATGGGTACTTTATTTTTGCGGATACGAATAATGTCAGATATGTCAGATTTTTGTCGAATAATTCGGATAATGTCGAATTCGAATAATATTGAAAATCGGATTCGAATACATCCATCTGACATCCATATTAAAAACGAATACGAATACGAATATCCATATTAACGTTTTTAGCGGATACGAATACGGATAATTCGGATTTCCAGACATCCGAATCCATCCCTAGCCTCCGAAGAGGCTCCCATGAAGATGATGTCACGGATGAAGTCGTCCCATAAGTCAGCAATAAGCTTCTTCTTTTTCTGCCGCTAATCCTTTTGTTGATGAGGGTCTAAACAACAGGCCCTACTTCTCAGTTGTTTTTTTTTTTGCATGGAAAGAGACTTCCATTAACTTATAGGCACAGCTGCATCACTGGCCACAAGATCAAATACAAAGTCTGGTGTAGTCTCCCACCGGAGCCCATCACCCTGAGACGCCATTAGCCCCTTTGCTGCCAAAGCATGGGCTACTTTATTACAAGTCCTAGGAGAAAACTTACACAAGAAGTTACTAAAGGTACCGGAGATCAAAGATTTTAGCTCATAAAGCTGTCCTCCCACCTCAGCCATTCTGTAGGAATTGTTCTCGAGGGCGTGTTTCAAGATCAGAGAGTTTGTCTCTAAGATTACTCTTGTAATACCCTTTTGAACAGATGCCCGTATCCCTTGGATACTGGCTGCCACCTCCGCTTGGAATGCATCCCGGATGTGCTCCACATGCCCTGCACCAGCCCTGATTACATCCCCCTCTTCATCTCTTATCACATAACCCCATCCACCCTTTCTCGTATTTTCTAGGAAAGCACCATCGGTATTAACCTTCAACCAGTTTGGAGGGGGCCGGCACCATTGCTGCACTCTCCTCATTTGCCCCCAGATGGCTTCTTGTTCAGCTCAATAAACTGCTCTGCATTCTTATGGATCACATAGGCCAGATCACTTGTTGTTCGACGTCTGTCCCCTTCATAGACAACATTCCGTTCACTCCACCACAAATAAAGTAGCAAGGCAACTTTCATCTGCACTTTCTCCTCCAACTTTAGGACATGTTCCATTATGTCTTTAGCTGAACCCATCCCTGCCAAAACGCATCTTTGGTTTTCCAGCATCAGTTCCCGCCAAAGTGGTTTCACACATTTACATTTGAAAAATAGGTGGCCTCCATCTTCAGTTTGTCTACTGCACATAATGCATCTGACATCCACCTCCACACCCCTTCTCTCTAAATTTCGATTTACTGCAAGGGTATTATGTGTGAATCTCCATAGGAATTGTCTAATCTTCCCTGGACACTTCATTCCCCAGATATGTTTCCATTGTTCTTTCGTCATCTCTCCCCCATCACTTGTTTCTGTTACTCCGTTTCTCCTGTTCTTATGTTGATGCTCCATGTGCACTCTATAGGCCGACTTAACTGAGAAAATCCCCTTGCTGTCATAGTGCCAGGCTATCAGGTCATCCAACTCGGTGTGAACTGGGGTAGCCAAAATAATGTCCACGTCTTGCTCAACAAAAGTTTGTCTGACAAGATCTTCATCCCACCACCCGGTGATTGGGTTGATCAGGTCTGAAACTTTGGATAGTAAGTTTTGTCCTCTCGGTGTGACCGGCTTTCTTGATGGTTCTCTGGGAAGCCAAGGGTCATCCCATATATTTATCTTACCTCCATCACCAATTCTCCACAGTATTCCTATTTTCAAAACATCTACCCCTTTTAAGATGCTTCTCCATGTGTATGACATATTCCTCCCTGGTGCAGCCCTCAAAATGTCCCCCTCTGGATAGTTTTTTGCTCTTAGTACATGTGCACACAAGGACTCCGGATTGTGAATCAGCCTCCAACCTTGTTTTGCAAGCATTGCCATGTTAAAGATATGGATGTCTCTAAAACCCAATCCCCCTTTTGCCTTTGGTTTGGTTAATTTTTCCCAACTCAGCCAATGAATCTTATTATCCTTATCTTGATTGCTCCACCAGTACCTTGCTATTAGAGTGCTAATCTGATCACATATTTCCTTTGTAATATCAAAACATCCCATAACGAAGGTGAGAATTGCTTGGGCCACTACTTTTATTATGACTTCTTTTCCTGCCCAGGATAGAGTCTTTTCCTTCCAACCTTGTATCCTATTCCATATTATTCCTTTCAGATATTCAAAAACTTTTGTTCTACATTGCCCAACATGAACCGGCATTCCCAAATACTTATCATTCGTCGTTTGTCTCTAAATATTTAGTGCTTGTATCACTTTCTCCTTGTCATCAGCATCCCCCGTATTTGGGCTGAACATTATGGCTGACTTGTCTTTATTAATCATTTGTCCAGAGCACTCCTCATAAAGGTGTAGGATCTCTTGTAGTTTCTGTGCATCACCTTCTTTTGCCCGAATGAGAATCAAAGAATCGTCGGCAAATAGCAAGTGCGACACACTCGGAGCTCCAGGGCACACTTTAATACCTTTTATGCTTCCATCATTCTCTACTTGGTTCAGCAAGGCTGAGAAGCCCTCGGCACAAATTAGAAAAAGATAGGGGGGGATAAAGGATCCACCTGTCGTAGTACCCTCTCCGGAACAAGTTCATTTGAAAGCTCGCCATTCACTCTAATCCTATATCTCACTGTGGAAACACATTTCATAATTAAATCTATCCATCTTCTACAGAACCCCATCTTACTCATCATGTCCTCCAAGAAGTGCCATTCTACTCTGTCATAGGCCTTGCTCATATCCAATTTAATTGCTGCAAATCCTCTGTTTCCTTTCCTCCTCCCTCTCATATGATGTGAGAACTCATATGCTAGTAATATGTTATCAGATATCAAGCGACCAGGAACGAAAGAACTTTGAGCTAGGGATATTACATCTGGAAGTACCCGTTTCAATATATTTGCTAACACCTTGGCCACCAATTTGTACAACACATTACAGAGGCTGATCGGGCGGAGATCTTTCACCTGCGATGGATTGGAGACTTTGGGAATTAACACAATTGTCGTTTCGTTCCATCCCTCTAGCATTGGCCCTCTTTTTAGAACCTCCAGCACCTCCTATACCACACGATCACCCACGGTCTCCCAGAAGTTTTTGTAAAAAACGGATGGCATGCCATCCGGTCCTGGAGCCTTTAGATCCCCGATCGAGTCCAAAGCCACCCTCACCTCTTCTCTTGTGAACTCCTTCACAAGATTCTCATTCATAGCAGGTGAGATTCTGCTATCCACAACATTCAAAAGCAGCTGTGAGGTATGGCCCCCATTTGACCTGAAAAGCATAGCAAAATAATTAGCAATATAGGCCCTCTTTTCCTCTTCCCCTTCCAGCCACACATTATCCTCCCTTCTCAGCCTTCCTATTTGATTCTTCTTTAATCTCTCTCTCTACAAGCTGCGTGAAAGAAGGCAGTGTTTCGGTCTCCTTTTTGTAGCCAGTTAATATGAGCCCTTTGCTTCCAATATATATCAATCTGCTCCTCCACCCTCTCTAATTTATACCGCAGCAAACTCTCCCAGGCAACTTGCTCTCTGTCGATCCCTATTCTTCTACACTCTTCCAGCTCCTTCTTAATCTTTTTAACTCTTTTCTCAAGATCTCCGAGGACATTATGACTCCAGTTCAAAAGGCTTGCTGCAGCTGTTTTTAGAGCATTGTATGTCGATTGACTTGGTTCCTCCGTTGCTAGCTTCCATGCTTCCTCCACCACCTCCACACACTTCTCCTCTTGCAGCCAGTTTGCCTCAAAACGGAACCCCCTATCCCTCTTCCTCCACCTCCACGTGCCTTTCTCTCCGTGAAAATAATAAGGGGTCGGTGATCAGAATGTCGAGGGTCTCCGTTTATTACTCGGACACAAGGAAACCGAGCTCTCCACTGATCATTGGCCACAGCACGGTCCAACCGCTCCCTAATATAATTTTCAGCAACATGATTGTGATTTCTCCATGTGAAAACATCACCTTCATAACCCAAATCCCGCAGCTGGCAATGCTCCAATGTCTCTCTAAAGCGATCCATGTACTATTGGCTCCGCTGCCTCCCCCCTTCCTTCTCGTATGAAAAAAGAATCTCATTAAAATAACCAGCACACAACCATGGAATCACTGGATCCACCCTTAGATTTTTTGACTGCTGCCAAGTCCTGTGCTTCAGATCACTTTGGGCCTCTCCATACACCCCAGTAAACCTCCATAAAAAGACATCCTCTTCTCTAACATCCAGATCAATGTAATATTGCGACAAGCCGCACAACGAAACATTGATTCCTCTCCGCCAAAACACAGCGACCCCCCTTTTCCATCCCCTTTGTGGGCTAACATATTTGTTAAGCCCAACTTCCACCTGAAAATTTCCATTCTACGCTTATCAAGCTTTGTCTCTGACACAAACAAAATATCTGCGCCCTCCGACTTCTGGAGCTCCAGAAGTTCACAAACTGCCGGGCGGTTACCCAACCCCCGACAGTTCCAAGCTATTATCTTCATTGGGGCTTGCAGGGCTGGTCCGCCAGCCCCGCTATCTTTGCACGTTTGTTTGATCCCATACCCGACTCTTGTTCCTTTGCACCAGACTCCTCACCATCGTCGCAAGTCTCCAAAGGGCTTCTTTTACTCCTTGACTCCTTTACTTGTTTATCACCTCCCTCATTACCTCTAGCCATTTGGGTCCTCTTAAAAGTACCCTTCTTCCTAGCCTCCTCCTTTCCCACCGCATGCTCATTACCCCCAATTAAAACAGCCTGGTTCTCCACGTGCATGGGCGGCATGCTCCTGTTCATGTCAGTATTTAGTGATGTATTCTCTCCCTCCGTCCTTTGACCATCCTTCTTTCCCAACACAAGCACCCTCTTAGCCTTCTCCGCAGCAACTTGTACAAGCTCTTTTTTCTTTTCAGGACTTGTCACCTCCTCCTCCTCCCAGATTCCTTCTGAATCAATTTACCTTCGCCACTATCAGGTTTCCTCCAGGAAGGTGCATCACTTCCAGACCCATGACGCAACAGAAGCCTACCACCCGAGCCCTAGCTCCCTCTACTACTTCCACTTCCCTGTCTCCAACTAGATCGAGGCTGCCAGCCCCTTTCTCCTGCCCCATCCTCCAGCCTCCTTCTCTCTGGAATGAATCGAAGAGCTTTACTGTAATGTTGCACTTCGCCCTTCTGGAGCTTCGTAGCGCACGTTTTATCAATGTGTCCAATCAGACCACATGTATAGCAAAAATCAGGAAGATACTCATAAACTACAGGGCACCAAAGCGGTCGGGGCTCCCCCTGCTTCCCCTCTACCTGCACCATGACTCCTCTCATCAAAGGCTTACGTATATCCATCCGGATTTTTATTCTCAGAAACCTTCCCACAGCTGAGCCATCTTCCTCCTTCTCCATCTCCATGAACTCCCCCATCTCTCCTCCAATCGCCTCTCCCACCACCTTGTTCATAATACCAAAAGGGAGTTTTGAAATCCTCACCCAGATAGGTATATAGATGAACTCCAGCTCCTCAAGAGACTTTGATTCGTCAAAATCCGCCATGACCACGAGGTCCTTCCCAAACATCCAAGGACCGTCCTCCAAAGCCCTCCTTTTTCCCACTGCCTGATTGAAAGTGAAGAGGAACATATTTTCGCCAAGATCTTTACAGGTTACTCCTCTCATCGGACACCAAATTCTCCCTAACGCATTTGTTAACCCTTCTGCACTCACCAATTTTTCAGAGAAGACCTTGCCCGCCTGATCCAGCTTCCCTGCCTCCCTAGAAGAACCCACATCCCCCACTTTGATGCCCTTGGCTTCAGCCGCCGTCAAGTTCATGCGCTTCATCATCTCCTCCATGGACTCCATCACTGCCTCGCCCTTGATTGCCGATCCAGACACAAATTCCAGGTCAGTCACCAGGAAACCACGCTCGCTGAACTAGGGTAAGCAGTTTTAGGCTCGGCTCCATAACGGAGAGATCTGGACGTGGACGCAAATGGAAGATGCGATGTGGACACGAGATTGGATGGAACGAACAAAGCATCGATGTAGAAGGGAGGGGAGAAGGAAGGGCTTCGAAAATCACCGATACAAAACCCACCTCGAGTCGCCTAGGAAACCCTTGGCGTCGAGGACTCAACTTGCAGCAACTTTCTACTTCTCAGTTGTTGACTAAGGGCGTGTTTGGGAGGGCTCCGGCTCCACCAAACCAACTCTGGAGCAGCAGCTCCACCAATTTGCAGCTCCACCGTGGAGCTGGACTCTCCCTTTGGAGCTGAAGAGATGTGTTTGGTAGAGATAGCAACTCCAGCTCCGGAAACACGGATCATGTTGTGAAAAGTCAATTTTACCCATTATATGGACCCACATGTCATCCTCATTTTTCCTCTTCTTCCTTTCTCTTCTCTTCTCCTCATTCTTCCTCTGCTCACTCCGTCACGCGCCTGCAACCAGGCCGGCCGTGCCTGCAACCAGGTCGGCCACGGCCATGCCGCCCGTCCCCCGGCCGGTCGCGCCAAGGCCGGTGCCTACACCCGGGTCCGCCTCCGCCGCCCGTCCCCCGGCCATGCCGCCCGTCCCCCTAGCCATGCCGCCGGTCCCCCCCGGCGGCTCGCGCCATCTGCGCGCGCGGCCTCGCTCACGGGCGAGTGGGCGGCGGGCGGGCGGGTGGCCGGGCAAGCGGCCGGCGCGCGGGCATGCGGGCGGCGGCGGGGCGGACAGGCGAGCTCCGGCGCCGGCGGACAAGTGAGCTCCGGCAAGGGCGGCGATGCGGGCGAGGTGAGCTCCGGGGAGAGAAGGGGGGATGCGGGCGGCGCGGGGAGGTGCTTGGGGCGGGCGACCGCGGTGGCCGGTGGCCCGGCCGGCGGCCGGCGTCGTACCGGGCGACGATGCGAGAGCCCGAGCACCGTCTTGCCGTGCGGCGCGCGCGGGTCGAGGTCGCACACGGGGGGCCGGCGGGTATTGCGGTCCCGGCCCGGTCGAACCGCTCTGCCGGACGGCGACGGCGCGTCCTCGGTGCGCGGCGTCTCGGCCGCCACGGCGGATGCCAACGGCCCGGCGGCGCGGCGCCACCGCGGCCCGCGCGATCCGGGCGGCGCCGGCCGCCGCTCGGCCTCCCCCGGACCCCGGCGGCGCGGCGAGGGGGAGCGACGGGCGCGTGGCGCGCACAAGCGGGAGGAGGGATGTCACACCCGACTTTCCGAAGAAAACCAAGTGCAAACCTATATGCATGCCAGGATCAAGTTTCATGCATATAGTGACATATAAGTGAATACAGAAATAGTATCACGTCAGAAAAAGAAAGATTATCAGAGATTTACGCTTAATCCTGGAAACGAAGGCACCAAACATCACGGGCGATCGGCGGGGGTTGCGTACGCCTAGCACCAGCAACATCTTCACAGTAGCTTCCTCTTTCTGAGCAACAAAGTTTATAGCAAGGGTGAGCACTTGTCGTACTCAGCAAGTGTGGGAAAAAGAATGAATGCAAAGGCTTTATAGTGGACTGGCTCAACGCATTTAAGCAATTTTAGTTGGTCAAATTTTATTAGCACCTGATTACTAATAAAGTATAAGTTTATACCAACCCACAATTAAGCATAAGACAAGAGATACGCCATAAGCATATGGCAAGCATAACCAGAGAGAGAAGAGAGAGAGCGATTTAAGTCCATCTTCAAGTTTAATTATCATGTGAGGGTCCAGGCCGCTCTTGACCGTGAGCACGGCTAATCGATTAGTTTTACACTGCGCAGGTTGTACATCTTTACCCACAAGTCGCGTAAAAACTCCGAAGAGTTTTGCACCCAACCACGCCGTGCAAAAGTAGGCACAATACCACACTACCGAGGTGTGGCTGCATAGGGACGCTACGAGGCCTTTACAAAGAGTCCTCCCGTGCGTATTAGTCCATAGTAGTATGTCATAGAGGCTATCTTTCGTACCACACTTCTATTACGGACGGTAAGCCATAGAGTCTTCCGTTCCATCACCGCTCCGGAATAGAAGAGCCATAAAAGCATTCCTCCGTCCCCAACCTACTATGCGAGTAATAACCACACAAAGACTTCCCTAATTAATCGGCCAAGACCAGAGCCATATAGTCCTTGTGGTTGCACTGTTGTCCTGGGTGGTCGCTCCATGTTCCGATTAATCGTATGGTCTTGTATTAACATCCAAAGACATAGCATAAAGGTATAGCATGATTCATCATTAATGTTCATTAAAACCACCATAACCCGGGTATAGCAACTAAGCATAACTACCCAACATAAAGGTAAACCCGTTTGATCAAGGCACAGGATAAATAACACTAGTCAAACCTTAAACATGGGTCCCATCATATTAATGCAAGCATATGCAATGAGTGATTAAACATAGTTCTTAGGACAAAAGATCAAGGACACACTTGCCTTTAACCAAAGTAATGTCGTTGCTCGAATCTTCAACTTCAAGTTCTTCCAAGCTTCTCGAACGGCGTTCACTCTAAGCGCATCAATCATCGGCACAAACATACACAAAGGAAACAAACAAACATACTAAGAACAAAGCACCAATCAAAAGAAAACTTTAAAAGAACGCACTAAAGGATAGGATCGATTAGATGGATCACTAAAGAACACAAAGTGTGCTTGGAAGGGAAAGGCTTGGTTTGCTTTAAAGAGATGGTTGCGGAAGATTGGAAATATCACTCTGGGATAGGGTTTGATTCTTTTGGTTACGCAAGCGCGAGAAACACTGAAAACAAAACTAAGCTCGAAACTATCGTGAGATTATTATCAAACAACAAGAGACTACGCTTGGCATATTTTAATTAAGAAATCATGTGAAAGAATATTTCAGAGAAATACTCTATGTTACCATTAAACTAGTCACATTTAATTAAAGAAATCACGATAAACCTAATCATGTTTTATCTATAACATTCCAGTAGAAGTTATGTCAAATTAACAATTACTTTAGAAAGATGAAGCGGGTGTAAGATATCCAAACGAGTAACTTTATGTCACGTGTTCAACTAAACATATTTAATATTGAAAAGGCATGTATGAAGTCATTAGGCATATTAACTTTATTATGAAAACCGGTGTTTAACTCTAACATCTTTTATTTAGAAAAACTAGTTATAAATAGGGATTAACCAATTACATCATGATTAAAGAAAACCGGATTAGAACCTAATCAATTTTTTATTGATAAAAGCATTGCGATAATAATTAGTCAAGATTAACAAGCATCTTTAATGTTAAAACAAGTAGCAGGTAATACACATGCTAACGTACAAGTTTCCGTGAAACGAACTAGACGGATAGCAACGAACTATCAAGCGCATAAGAAACCTTAGGCTAGGGTTTAGGAGAACTGGTCTACAAAGAGAACTCGGATGAACAACTGATATATTAACTGAGGGTGAACTGATCTAGCAGGTGAAGTAGATAACAGGGTAAACACTAAAGAAAGATAGCTACGATAGATTAGGTACAATAGCACAGCTGACTCACGAAGAGACAACCTAACAGAGATGGAATGGACACCAACTAACTAGATGCTGATAAACAAGATCCTATGATGAAACAAGAGTGAATAGATTACTTGATAGGCAAATGAGCAGTGCAAACTACTCACACAGATAAAGCTACTAAGATAACAGAAACTCTAAGGATTGATCGGATGCACACGGTTTAGCTCAGGCTAACACTAGAAAGATTTAGAGCTTCGGATAAACTTGATCAAAAGAGATACTAAGATAAAAGCTGACGCCGAACGTCTAACGAATTAATTGCATTTATGAGAGAACAAGACTATGAGCTAGGTTCATTTTAATTAACAAAACAAATATAAAGGATATTTCAGAAATAAAATACCCTATGTTAATATTAATGCAATATTAAACTTTATTTATGAAACCGGTGTAAAGAACTATTCAAGCTTTATTAATAAAGATTCATATATTGATTAAACCGATTAAACATTTAACTTAGAAAAACTAAACTACACGAACAATCTAAACGAAACTTTGTATTTCGAGTCCATCATATTATTATAAAAAAAACAGTATTAAATTGGTATTAATCAAGATTAACATTTATTTATAAAGCGGAGTAAAAGCCTAATCAACTTTTAATTATAAAAGTTAATTAATCATTAAGCAAATTAATATTTGACTTATGGAAAACCGAGTAAAAGATCTAATTAGATTTTATTCATGTAAAGTAATCATTAATCAAATTAAATTTGATTACCAAAAACGATATATAGATCTATATTGCTTTTATTTGGAAAAGACATGCATAGCGAGTCATTAATCAAAATTAATATTAATTTTATTTTCAGAAACAAAACATGGTGAAAACTCATCACTAACGCGTGGTTTACATTATTATGGACCTAACGCAACTTGAACGGATTAAATCGGAGCTAAAACGAAGAAGATATGAGGAAAACAAGATTAAAGGATCTATTCGTAATTAACTATAGATTTTAGGGGTTAGCAAGGAAGGTTCCCGAGACACATCAAACGAGAGTGCTCGCGAATAGATCTAATGCGGGGGTTAGATCCGTTAAAGGGGCGCTGGTTGGATTTGGATGTAGAGATCTAATAGATTTAGGGGCTCTTGTGCAAGATTTACAAGACACAATATTGAATCTAATTGATACTAGATCTCGCAGGGGGTTAAATGAAAAACTGCCACCTTCTCCTTCCTCTGGACAGAACGAACAGGGCGGCCAAGGGGCGGCGGCGGCTCTGGATAGGTGGCGGCGCCGGTGCTCCGGTGAGCTAAAGGCTCGGTTAAGGCGCAAAATCGAAAGAGGAGCTCGTTTGGAACAAGTTGGTGTGCTCACCTCGGGCGGAGAACGACGGGGCCGGCCGGAATCGGAGGCGGCGCCGGCGGCCTGGTTCGCGCGGCGCGCGCGCGCGCGGCCGCGGGCGCGGGCGGCCGCGCGCGGGCGGGCGCGCGCGGGCGGCGGGGCGGGGAAGGCGGCGGGGGCGCGGCTAGGGCGCGCGCGGGGTCGGCCCCGCCCTTTTATGGGCGCGGGTGCGAGCCCGGCGGCGGCGGCGGCCATGGCTGCCCGGCCGGATGGGCCCCGCCGGGCCGGCGCGGGTGGGCCGGGCGGACCGGGTCGGGCCTCCGGGCCCGGCCCGTTAGGGTAGATTTTCCCTTTTTTTTTTAATCTATTTTCAGTGCGAAAAATAATCCAGAAAAAGCTGTGAATTATTTTAAAGCACGAAAAATACTCAGAAAATCACAAAAAATCCAGGAAAATTCCTAGAGATAGATTAAGGCATGAACAACCCAAATAAAGCATTTGGTGCCCATGAAAAAGATTTTAGAGCCTTCTAATAAATAGAAATAGCTCAAGGAAAATGAGAATAAATTCCAGAAAAATCCGGAAAATTCTCGGGAGAGTTTGGACAGCTCCTAAACGCATTTTTTGAAACCTTTTTGCACTCAAGAACCACTAGATGCATCGGCATGAATGCAACACACATAACTTTTTATTTAATTAGAAAATCAATCAAAGGATTTTTCCTATACTATATTCCCTGTAAAGAAAAATAAATGTTGGAAAAATTTTAAAATTATGAGAAAATCGTTATTTAATTATTCTCTCTATTCACATCCTGAAATTGGAAATTTCAGGGTGTGACAAATCTACCCCCCTTAAAAGGAATCTCGTCCCGAGATTCGAAAAAGGCTAGCAAGAGACAAGGGTTTATTTCCATTTTTTTCATATCCTTCAGCAATATTATTCCTTTCATGTTACAGAAAACTTTCCACAGCCTAACTTATACCAACATCCTTAGGTATCGGGGGTCTTGTCTTGCTTGTGTCGTTGTCGCCATTCTCTCTTAAAATGACGATCAAGAAACTTTTTCGGGCACCTGTTGATAAAGTGTCCACCAGCTTTGCAATAGAAACAAGCTTTACTTTCCCTAATGTTCCGACGATTCTGTGGTGTCTCATAAATCAGTGGTATTGTGACGCCATGAGGATATTCTGGATATGCATCTTCATTGTGATCTTCAGGAAAACCTTGGGCTTGAGACATATGATGTAGGTGAGAATTGTTATTGGCTTCCCCTGGATATTCCCGTTTTCTCTTCTTACTCATGATCTCCTGTAACTTGCTTTCTAGCCCAACGGCTTTGTTGATTAAATCTTGTAGACTGGAATATTCGTGTAGGCTTAGTATACTTTGAAGATCTTCATTCAACCCTTTGATGAAATGCTCTCGTTTCTTCTTATCACTTTCAACCGATCTTGGGGCATATAAAGATAACTGAATAAATTTATCCCCGTACTCAGTTACTGTCATCTGTCCTTGCTTTAAGTTTAGGAACTCCTTCCTCTTGAGCTTCATCGCACTCACCGGAGTATGGTGTAAGATAAAGTTGTCTTTGAATTCCTTCCACACAATACTCTCAGGTTGCTGATGTCCATTGATGTAAGAATTCCACCACTCTGAAGCTGCTCCTGTAAGTTGCCAAGATGCATACAAAGCTTTCTCTCCATCATTGCATTGTACCACATCTAGCTTCTCTTCAATTGTCTTGATCCAGTCTTCAGCTTCTAAGGGATATGTGGTACTGGAGAACATTGGCGGCTCAGTCCTCATGAACTCTGCATACTTGTCATCTGAGGGAGGAAATGATAGCGCATTTGGGTTGTATCCATAGTCATCACCGTTCTCGTAGCTTTCTCCTTGGTTACCTCCTCCTTGGTTTTCCATCTGGTTGGTAGGTAAAGATATGATCAGAAGGGGAACAAGAGTAGTGCAAAACGAGTGGGGGAGAACAAGAAGGTGGGAGGTACAAAAGAAGAACCCAACTAAGCAACTGATGTTATTGCGGATGTAAGACCCACAATACACCAACACTCACTTCAAAGAAACGAATCAATCAAGTCCATAAAACCAAACATCATCATGCAAACACACAATTCCACCAATCAAGGCATAGCTAAAGGGGAACGACACTACACGTTGTTAATGAAGTCAGAGGGTATCCTCCTAATAGATTAGATGTAGCTCCCAGCAGGGATCTCCATAAATAATGGATTTTTCCCAGATCAAGGAGGCCAAAATTATGAGTTCAACCCAACTGGAATCACCTCAATCGGAGGTTTAGAACTCGAGATATGGATTAGACAAAATGGCTATGTCAGCAGTGTTGGCAGATTCTGAATGCTCCACCAATTCGTATGTATCTTCATGGATACAAAACGAATACTGCTGAATTTTGGACAGGATGAAGCTGATGAAATTCCTGAACTACTCCAATTGGATTTACCTCAATCGGAGGTCTATAGCCCGAGATATAGAATATTGAAGGTAACTAGGTCAGCAGAGTTTACAGATTCTGATAGCTCCAATGTTTCGGGCATAGCTTCTAGAACATGCACAGGATAGGGCTGAATTTTTGATAGAAATTCACTTATGAAATTTGGGAACTAACCCAACTGGTTTCATGTCGATCGGAGTTCCGTAGCTCGAGAAAGAATTAAAACAGCGCTGATGTGTCAGAGAGCTGCGCGAATAGATAGAATGGTAAGGGTAACGGATTTACCAATAAATCGAGGGGGTGTTATTGCTTGAGGGAATGAGTAGGCGAGGTCGAAGAGATGTTCAAGGAGAGTGAAGATAAATATACAAGAACTCATGGTTTGGACAAAAGAAGATGGTTAAAAGGTGAGATCCTTCACCAGAGAGGTCAAGGATAAGGTAAGGAGGGATTGTAGAACAAAAGAGGCATTAAGAACCGACCAGTGCTAACTAGGCTTACGTCCTACAGTCGATACAGCTCTGATACCACTCTGTCACACCCGACTTTCCGAAGAAAACCAAGTGCATACCTATATGCATGCCAGGATCAAGTTTCATGCATATAGTGACATATAAGTGAATACAGAAATAGTATCACGTCAGAAAAAGAAAGATTATCAGAGATTTACGCTTAATCCTGGAAACGAAGGCACCAAACATCACAGGCAGTCGACTGGGGGTTGCGTACGCCTAGCACCAGCAACATCTTCACAGTAGCTTCCTCTTTCTGAGCAACAAAGTTTATAGCAAGGGTGAGCACTTGTCGTACTCAGCAAGTGTGGGAAAAAGAATGAATGCAAAGGCTTTATAGTGGACTGGCTCAACGCATTTAAGCAATTTTAGTTGGTCAAATTTTATTAGCACCTGATTACTAATAAAGTATAAGTTTATACCAACCCACAATTAAGCATAAGACAAGAGATACGCCATAAGCATATGGCAAGCATAACCAGAGAGAAAGAGAGAGCGATTTAAGTCCATCTTCAAGTTTAATTATCATGTGAGGGTCCAGGCCGCTCTTGACCGTGAGCACGGCTAATCGATTAGTTTTACACTCTGCAGAGGTTGTACATCTTTACCCACAAGTCGCGTAAAAACTCCGAAGAGTTTTGCACCCAACCACGCTGTGCAAAAGTAGGCACAATACCACACTACCGAGGTGTGGCCGCATAGGGACGCTACGAGGCCTTTACAAAGAGTCCTCCCGTGCGTATTAGTCCATAGTAGTATGTCATAGAGGCTATCTTTCGTACCACACTTCTATTACGGACGGTAAGCCATAGAGTCTTCCGTTCCATCACCGCTCCGGAATAGAAGAGCCATAAAAGCATTCCTCCGTCCCCAACCTACTATGCGAGTAATAACCACACAAAGACTTCCCTAATTAATCGGCCAAGACCAGAGCCATATAGTCCTTGTGGTTGCACTGTTGTCCTGGGTGGTCGCTCCATGTTCCGATTAATCGTATGGTCTTGTATTAACATCCAAAGACATAGCATAAAGGTATAGCATGATTCATCATTAATGTTCATTAAAACCACCATAACCCAGGTATAGCAACTAAGCATAACTACCCAACATAAAGGTAAACCCGTTTGATCAAGGCACAGGATAAATAACACTAGTCAAACCTTAAACATGGGTCCCATCATATTAATGCAAGCATATGCAATGAGTGATTAAACATAGTTCTTAGGACAAAAGATCAAGGACACACTTGCCTTTAACCAAAGTAATGTCGTTGCTCAGAATCTTCAACTTCAAGTTCTTCCAAGCTTCTCGAACGGCGTTCACTCTAAGCGCATCAATCATCGGCACAAACATACACAAAGGAAACAAACAAACATACTAAGAACAAAGCACCAATCAAAAGAAAACTTTAAAAGAACGCACTAAAGGATAGGATCGATTAGATGGATCACTAAAGAACACAAAGTGTGCTTGGAAGGGAAAGGCTTGGTTTGCTTTAAAGAGATGGTTGCGGAAGATTGGAAATATCACTGCGGGATAGGGTTTGATTCTTTTGGTTACGCAAGCGCGAGAAACACCGAAAACAAAACTAAGCTCGAAACTATCGTGAGATTATTATCAAACAACAAGAGACTACGCTTGGCATATTTTAATTAAGAAATCATGTGAAAGAATATTTCAGAGAAATACTCTATGTTACCATTAAACTAGTCACATTTAATTAAAGAAATCACGATAAACCTAATCATGTTTTATCTATAACATTCCAGTAGAAGTTATGTCAAATTAACAATTACTTTAGAAAGATGAAGCGGGTGTAAGATATCCAAACGAGTAACTTTATGTCACGTGTTCAACTAAACATATTTAATATTGAAAAGGCATGTATGAAGTCATTAGGCATATTAACTTTATTATGAAAACCGGTGTTTAACTCTAACATCTTTTATTTAGAAAAACTAGTTATAAATAGGGATTAACCAATTACATCATGATTAAAGAAAACCGGATTAGAACCTAATCAATTTTTATTGATAAAAGCATTGCGATAATAATTAGTCAAGATTAACAAGCATCTTTAATGTTAAAACAAGTAGCAGGTAATACACATGCTAACGTACAAGTTTCCGTGAAACGAACTAGACGGATAGCAACGAACTATCAAGCGCATAAGAAACCTTAGGCTAGGGTTTAGGAGAACTGGTCTACAAAGAGAACTCGGATGAACAACTGATATATTAACTGAGGGTGAACTGATCTAGCAGGTGAAGTAGATAACGGGGTAAACACTAAAGAAAGATAGCTACGATAGATTAGGTACAATAGCACGGTCGACTCACGAAGAGACAACCTAACGAGAGATGGAATGGACACCAACTAACTAGATGCTTGATAAACAAGATCCTATGATGAAACAAGAGTGAATAGATTACTTGATAGGCAAATGAGCAAGGCAAACTACTCACACGAGATAAAGCTACTAAGATAACGAAACTCTAAGGATTGATCGGATGCACACGGTTTAGCTCAGGCTAACACTAGAAAGATTTAGAGCTTCGGATAAACTTGATCAAAAGAGATACTAAGATAAAAGGCGGCGACGCCGAACGTCTAACGAATTAATTGCATTTATGAGAGAACAAGACTATGAGCTAGGTTCATTTTAATTAACAAAACAAATATAAAGGATATTTCAGAAATAAAATACCCTATGTTAATATTAATGCAATATTAAACTTTATTTATGAAACCGGTGTAAAGAACTATTCAAGCTTTATTAATAAAGATTCATATATTGATTAAACCGATTAAACATTTAACTTAGAAAAACTAAACTACACGAACAATCTAAACGAAACTTTGTATTTCGAGTCCATCATATTATTATAAAAAAAACAGTATTAAATTGGTATTAATCAAGATTAACATTTATTTATAAAGCCGGAGTAAAAGCCTAATCAACTTTTAATTATAAAAGTTAATTAATCATTAAGCAAATTAATATTTGACTTATGGAAAACCGAGTAAAAGATCTAATTAGATTTTATTCATGTAAAGTAATCATTAATCAAATTAAATTTGATTACCAAAAACGATATATAGATCTATATTGCTTTTATTTGGAAAAGACATGCATAGCGAGTCATTAATCAAAATTAATATTAATTTTATTTTCAGAAACAAAACATGGTGAAAACTCATCACTAACGCGTGGTTTACATTATTATGGACCTAACGCAACTTGAACGGATTAAATCGGAGCTAAAACGAAGAAGATATGAGGAAAACAAGATTAAAGGATCTATTCGTAATTAACTATAGATTTTAGGGGTTAGCAAGGAAGGTTCCCGAGACACATCAAACAGTGCTCGCGAATAGATCTAATCTGGGGGTTAGATCTGTTAAAGGGGCGCTGGTTGGATTTGGATGTAGAGATCTAATAGATTTAGGGGCTCTTGTGCAAGATTTACAAGACACAATATTGAATCTAATTGATACTAGATCTCGCAGGGGGTTAAATGAAAAACTGCCACCTTCTTCTTCCTTTGGACTGGACGAACAGGGCGGCCAAGGGGCGGCGGCGGCTCTGGATAGGTGGCGGCGCCGGTGCTCCGGTGAGCTAAAGGCTCGGTTAAGGCGCAAAATCGAAAGAGGAGCTCGTTTGGAACAAGTTGGTGTGCTCACCTCGAGCGGAGAACGACGGGGCCGGCCGGAATCGGAGGCGGCGCCGGCGGCTTGGTTCGCGCGCGCGCGCGCGCGCGCGCGCGCAGGGCGCGGGCGGCTGCGCGCGGGCGGCCGCGCGCGGGCGGCGGGGCGAGAAGGCGGCGGGGGCGCCGGCTAGGGCGCGCGCGGGGTCGGCCCCGCCCTTTTATGGGCGCGGGTGCGAGCCCCGCGGCGGCGGCGGCCATGGCCCCGCCGGCCGGATGGGCCCCGCCGGGCCGGCGCGGGTGGGCCGGGCGGACCGGGTCGGGCCTCCGGGCCCGGCCCGTTAGGGTAGATTTTCCCTTTTTTTTTTTTAATCTATTTTCGGTGCGAAAAATAATCCGGAAAAAGCTGTGAATTATTTTAAAGCACGAAAAATACTCAGAAAATCACAAAAAATCCAGGGAAAATTCCTAGAGATAGATTAAGGCATGAACAACCCAAATAAAGCATTTGGTTCCCATGAAAAAGATTTTAGAGCCTTCTAATAAATAGAAATAGCTCAAGGAAAATGAGAATAAATTCCAGAAAAATCCGGAAAATTCTCGGGAGAGTTTGGACAGCTCCTAAACGCATTTTTTTGAAACCTTTTTGCACTCAAGAACCACTAGATGCATCGGCATGAATGCAACACACATAACTTTTTATTTAATTAGAAAATCAATCAAAGGATTTTTCCTATACTATATTCCCTGTAAAGAAAAATAAATGTTGGAAAAATTTTAAAATTATGAGAAAATCGTTATTCAATTATTCTCTCTATTCACATCCTGAAATTGGAAATTTCAGGGTGTGACAAGGGAGAGGGGGTCCATGGCGTCCGCAGCGGCAAGCGCGGCCGCAACCCAACCGGAGCAGTCTTCGCGGCGTCGCGAGAAGCAGGGGAACTTGTGGCTGTGGTGTGGCGGGAGACGGTAGTGCTGGCCTCCTCTGGGGCCAGCAGCAGTGGCGATCAATTGGGCTACTGAAACGGCGGTCTTGCCGGCCGACCGGCGGAGGGGACGGCGGCGCGGCGCCCCGTTGACGTGAGGCGGGCGGAGGCGGCGGAGGAGAGGAAAGGTGGAGGGAGGTCGCGGGTCGCGTGGGGAAGAGAAAAAAAGAAACGAACCGGTATGTTGTGTAATGGGTGGCAAAGGTGGGTAATTTCCACCCAACTCCACGAGTGAGTACAAAAAGTGCCTTCGCAGAGTACCCCTTGAGGCACTCCATGGATTTGGTGGAGTTGGGAGCTAGATCCATGAATTTGGTGTATCTGTAGTTTTTGGAGCTGTGGTGTTTGGCAGGAAAAAAATGGAGCGGAGCTGTTTTTTTTGGATCTGGAGCTGCGTGGAGCTGTCCCAGACACGCCCTAAAGGGACTCGTTCTCTTAACGTTGATAACCTCCCTAGTGTGCGTGGGGCCGTAGCTGGGAGGGCGGCGGGCACGACCGGGAGAGGCAACCTCCCTAGCACGTGGAGCTGCTGCCGGGAGGGGCGGTGGTGCACGGTCCTCCCAGGCGCGCGGCAGCCAAAGCGTATTCTTGTGCGATTTTTCACGTGATGTTGGTGTGATGTTTGTTTCTTTGCTATTCTATTTTGATGTGATATTCCTAGTGATTCGTTGTATCGAATCGATGTTGTAACCTGTGAATCTTATGAGAATAATTTGGTTGAATTAAATCTATATTGTAACTTGATGATTTTTATTGTTGAATCAACTAGTGTGTGTGAATCATGTGCGAATGATTGAAGAAGAACGGAATAAAATAAAGGAAAGAGAAGAACAAAAAATAAGAAAAGAGAAAAGAGAAAAGAAAAAGAAAAAAAAGTGGGTGACAAACGCCCGTGGACGGAAAGCTATAAAAAATTAGATGCGAAGGCTTCCTTGGGAGAAAACAACCCTAAGTGCTGCAGGTGTGGTGTGCATCAATCAAAGCTGGTCGCATCAATTATATAGAACAATTTGGTTAGTTTGCTGGCATCATGATTCGGCTTGTTGGTGTGCAACAACATGATCCTGGCAGGATATTCAACGCTTGGTTGAACTAAACAAATTAATGTAATGTGAGTACAGGCACGAGTGAAGTCACTACGGGAAACTCCATATTTGCCGTGCGCCCGAATGTTTGCTGTGCGCATTTTTTCGGGCGCACGGCAAAGAGGTGCTATTTTTCCAAGATGCACCGTGAAAAAGCGCACGGCCAAAAAAAATGTTTGCCATACGTTTTTGCATTGACGCGCGACAAACACAGACTTTGCCGTGCGTTTTTTCGTAGCGCACGGTAAACACAAACTTTGCCGTGCGTTTTTGCATTGGCGCACAACAAATTCTTCCCCCACCACCGGCCGTTACCACCTACCATTAGAGCTAGAGTTTTTTTGCTACATTTGTCGTGCACTAGGACAAGGCGCACGTGGGTTTTCTCTAGGCGCACCGGAAACATATGTGTTTGCTGTGCATTTTCGAAAGTCGCACGACAAACATATGTGTTTGCCGTCCGTTTTTCTAAGGCACACGGCAAAGTATTTTTAAAAAGTTGATTTTTGTACTTCTTTTTAGTTCTCCAATACAATAACATTATTTTGTACTCTATATTTCAATTTTATACATGTCTCGATAAATTAACTATTTTTAACACTTACGTGCCACTTAAAGAATTTTACCCGTATACGTCAAATTTGAACTACAAGTGCATAAAGTAACGAAGTAAAGTATGTAAAAAAATGGTATTAATCTAATTTAATTAATTTTAAGATCTTATCCATGAAATTGGATGAAACTTTGATCATTTTGTTCACGAATCATGAAATTCCACATGCGCTTGCAATATTTTTAATTGTATAAAATGCAAACAAAGTTTGAAAATCATGAGATTCGTCGAGAGCTCATGATATCCTATGTGAAGCTCATGAATGAGTTTTGAACATTTTTTCATGTACGATACTTGTTTCTCGAAACATCTCTAATAAAGTTTCGTTGAGTTACGAAAGATATGGTTAAATTTGTAGGTGACACGACATTCAAATTGAATTTTGACTTCAAATCTTGTAAGCAATAGACAACATAACTTAGTTTGTATTTGTATCAATTTTATAGAAATTTTTAAATTTATTTGATAATTTTCCTGAATTTTATAAAGTTGTAGAAAACTAGTTTGCCGTGCCTTTTTTTTAAAACGCACGACAAAGGTATTCCTTTGTTGTGCGTTTTTAGAGCGGCGCACGATAAACAAAAATCTTTGTCGTGCGCCCCTACCAAAACGCACAGCAAAGAACGCATCTCGAACCATTATTTTCGCGCGGGCCATTTCCACCGGCCCAACTCCCACCTTGTTTTATATACCGCCCCTTCTACCTGTAGCCCCCCTCTCCCTCATCCTCCTCTCACGCCTCTCAAGCGACCAGCGGCGGCAAACAAGGCGGGCCCCCAGCCCCCCCCGGCGCCCTCGCCCCCCTCCGCGCCCCTCGCGACGGCGGACGGTGGCGCGCCCCGTCCTCCCCCCCTCCCTCCCTCACCGGTGTTCGTCCTCCCTCCCCCTCCCTCCCTTCCTCCCTCACCGACGCAACGACCGGGCCTCTCCGATGGGGTCGACTCCTCCTCCATGGCGGCGGCCGGCTCGTGGATGCCGAATCCGGTCGTCCCCTCCCCCGGCGACCGGCTCGTGGATGCCGGATCTGGCCATCCCCTCCCTTGCTGCTCCTCCCCATGGCGCGCGGCGGCCTTCATCTCCGGCGACGGCGGATCCGGCGGCGCTCATCGACCCACGGAGAGATCCGGCGGCGCTTGTGGATCCGGCGGCGCTCGTGGACCCACGGCGAGATCCGGTGGCGCTCGTGGATCCGGCGGCGAGGTGGGGTGAGGTGCTCATGGCGGCGCTCGTGGCTCCCTCGATGGCGTCGTGGCGGGCCGGCCTCCCTTCCCCTCCCTCACGGCGGACGGCGACGACGCCCGTCATCCCTTCCCCTCCCTCGATGGCCGGCGCGGTGGTGGCTCCCTCAACGGTCGGCGCCTCCCCCGACAGCGTGACATGTCCTAGTGTTGATGTGTTGGGGGTGGTGGCATGTCGTGATGGTGATCTCGGCGGTGGCCTGGTGGTGAGCCCAACGGCGGTAGCTTGGTGATGGGCCCGGCGGCGGTGGCTCTCGGCCTTTTTCTTGTTTTTTAAAATGTTTGTCGTGTGTGTGAATAGGGTGCACGGCAAACAGGACCTAAGCTCCTGCCGTGAACGCGCCTGATCTCGCGAACGTCCGTTACCTTTTCTTTGTCATGCGCTGTTAGAAACGCACGGCAAAGATTTTTCACCGTGCGTGGTTAGAGAAGACGTACGGCAATGCGACTTTACCGTGCAATATTCTACCGTGTGCCATTTGCTGTGTGCTCGATAAAAAATGCACGGCAAAGGTTTTGCCGTGCGTTTTTTAGCCTTTTTCGTGCGCTCGAGGCGCACAACAAACCCCAGTTTTCCCGTAGTGAGTATATGCGTGCTTACTTTATCTAGTAGGCGAAACTCCACGGACTCGCGCAGCAAGGAATATGCAAGGCTAGAGGTTATTCTTTACATACCTTTGGTTATGGGTATGTTTTTTTCTTCCATTGTCTATTTTGCATAAGAAATGAACCGGCGGTGACCTGTTTAAAGCATGCATGAACCGACTACGATAAAATGAGCGACTTTTTACTTTTTAGCCCTTTTTGCGAATGATTTTCACAAGTAGACCCTTTTTGGAAAGATTTCAAAAAATGGACCCTGAGCTCGGCACCGTGGATCATGGCGCCGAGCTTACATGCCTCGGCGCCACAGATCATGGCGCCGAGGTCTTGGGCCTGAAAACAATACCAGTTACCCTACTTTGAAATTCTTTTGTGAAGAAATTTGTATGTTTTCATGGTCAACAACATACACAAAATGTTTATTAAACATCATACTACATTTGGGATCCAAATTCTTTCAATGTATATATGAAAACTTTTTCAGAATAGAATTTCAAAGTTGCATGCTCGTTAATGTTTTAAGGGTTCTCGGCACTTAGAATTTTTCGAGCGCATGAGTAAATGCCGACAGCAATACTTTCAATTTTGGAATGTCATTTTAAATATGTAAACTCGCTTAGTTTTTATCCACAAATGTTGTAAGATGTTCAACAAAGTTCATAGATTCCATTTTGCATGTTATTGGCCACATTTTACATACAAATTTCTTCACAAAAGAATTTCAAAGTAGGGTAACTGATATTGTTTTTAGGTCCAAGACCTCGGCGCCATGATCTGTGGCGCCGAGGCATGTAAGCTCGGCGCCATGATCCACGGCGCCGAGCTCAGGGTCCATTTTTTGAAATCTTTCCGAAAAGGGTATACTCGTGAAAATCATTCGCAAAAAGGGTTAAAAATTAAAAAAGACCGATAAAATGATAGTCATTTTTATCGTCGGCCCAAAACTGGCGGCGATGTGCTATCACTACTGGAGGACCTGGCATTTGTCCCGGTTGGAAAGACTTTAGAGAAGTCCAACTGAGAATAATAAGGAGAGACCAAAAGTCTTTCTTTAGTCTTGGGGTAAAGAACCTGCACTAAAGGGAATCTTTAGTATTGCAGCCTGTTCGGTTGGCTGGTGGCTGATGGCTGGTGCTGGTTTGTTATGAGAGAAGAGTAATCTTCTTGGCCGGTTGCGGCCGATTGCCGGTGGCCGGTTCGTTACGAGAGAAAATCTTCTGGGGCCGGTGGCCGATAAGCCGAGCGAACAAAGCCGTTGGTTGGTACGGTTGTTCGCTCGGGCGATACTTATCACCACCGGCCAAGCAGACTTTTCTCTCAAAACAAACCAGCCACCAAAGAACCAGCCGCAACCAACGAAGAAGATTTTCTCTCGAACGGACCAAAGATCGCCCATCGCCCACCAGCCAACCGAACCAGCCACCAGCTAAAGGTGTTTTCCAAAAACAAAAAAAAAGCCCTCCGTCTCTGTCCTGTTCCCGTCCTCCTTCTGCTCACGCAGTCACACCCCGAGCTCCAGCTCCACCAAGTCTTTGAGCAGGAGCTCCAAATCAAGAACAGAGAAAAAATTGAGATGCTCATCCATCAATCCATCACACAAGTAAGAACACAAGAGTTTGAATTTATCTAAGGCACATCACGACTTATGAATTTCATTGACAAACGAATCA
The DNA here is from genome assembly GCA_947561735.1 of Cenchrus americanus. Classification (NCBI taxonomy): domain Eukaryota; kingdom Viridiplantae; phylum Streptophyta; class Magnoliopsida; order Poales; family Poaceae; genus Cenchrus; species Cenchrus americanus. The sequence goes on along the minus strand of OX387242.1, from coordinate 27,021,224 downwards.
TTCACCATTCACAAAAAATGAGTAGTGAATCTGATTTCTACTCAAATTTCTACAAACTAACAAAATCTAACTTTCTACAAACTAACAAACCTCTCTTGCCTCCATCGGAGGCCGGCTAGGCCACGCCGGCCAGCACTGCGCCTCGCGTCGTGCCGCCCTCGCCCCCGCGCTTGCCGCGTTGGCCTCGTCCCCCTGCACCACCAACCCTGCGCAAGAACAGGAGAAGGAGATAAGGATGGAAAAGAAGATATAAAGAAGAGAGAAGAAGGAAATGTCCGACGGTGCAGAGGAAAGGAAAGAGATAAGGGACTGACGATGGGCGGGTAAGTGGGGGAAGGGGCTTTAGTTTGGTGTGGTGTTTCCACCTATAACTAAAGGGTTTCCTTTTTACCAAAAAAAGTTTCCTTTTAGTCTAGAGTGGAAACACTTAGGGATGGTTTCGGATCAGATACGCATGGATACGAATCCGGATGTCAATATTTACCACATTTTATTTCGAATTCGGATACGAATACGAATATTATCAAATACGAATACAAAATGGATATTTCGAATTCGGATTCGCATTCGAATACTTACTCGATTTATAGCATAGAGTCATAATGGGTATCAATTTCATTTGTCGATGGTCTTATAATTGATCAAATCATGTTAAAAGTAGAGAGTAAATTATGATCATTATACGTGATAGATATCTTATTGCAAATAACATATAATTAATTAATATATCACAATAAATATAAAATAAGTAATTTTGTTAATATATAAACATCTTTTATTAGTAAAAATAAGTACATAAATACATTTAAATATAATTTATTTATTTTCTAAATAATAAAATGTATTTAAAATTACTATGATTAGACATATCAAAATTAATTAAAAATAGCATAATTAGTTAGTTGTCAAATATATAATTTTAATAGCTAAAATGGTGTAAATAATTATTTTACTAGCGGTATTAAAATTAACATCACTTGTAATGAGTATTTAGTACTATAAATAAATTTTAAATGGTTTCTATGGGTACTTTATTTTTTGCGAATACGAATAATGTCGGATATGACGGATTTTTGTCGGATAATAAGGATAATATTGAAAATCGGATTCGAATACATCCATCTGACATCCATATTAAAAACGAAAACGAATACGGATATCCATATTAACGTTTTTAGCAGATTGTTGACGCAGAATCCGCACCCTGCGTCAAGCACACAACAAGCCGGACAAGCTGGCTTCACACACGAGCAGATTCCAAAGCGTGCTAGTCCATTTTCCCTGAAAATTAACAAAAGACAAAGTAGTTAAATACCAAAGCTTGGAACTTGTCGGGTGGTACTATACAGTTCCATATTTGCGGCTAGAAAGCCATGTAAGGCGACATATAGCTATGAGAAGCTATCTGCCAACAGATTAGAAACCGTTCGGGAGCTTTAAAGTGCGAAATAGAACATAGCCGAAAGGATGACGCAAGCATGACGATAGATCGGTCTTTATTTTGGACAAAAAATTGCACGTGCACAAGACCATTACCGATCCTCGAGAATAAGTAACAATAAACAATAAATGAAGTAAAGCATGATTACAAACATGTAATGAACAAGCATGCATAGGCCCAAAGCACTAGTTTACCGCATGTCTAGATACTTCAAAACCCGTCAAGCGTGAAGCCAAACAAGTTTATCCACCGCATGATACGACTTGTTTGAAATCACACCACTAACCACAAATAGATCTATCTACCGCATGATACAATCTGAATATGGAAAGCTAAAAGCATACGTTGTTTAAAACATAACTTATAAACACGTTTTACTCGTGAAAGCATAACCGAATACGGCTGAACAGCCGAATCGGGGTCCATGGAGAAGGAACAAACATTTGCCAAAGATGATAAACCTATCAGATTGAATTAAAAATCTAATCCACCGGATGATTAGTTCTAAGACAATCCAAAAACCTTCATCTACCGCATGATACGCGGTTCTGTCAAGATTTACGCAAGATTGACAAGCTTGAACCCCCAACACGTAACAAACTAGATTGGTTCGGTTTCGGCTATTTGGAAAACACGTGATCCACGTGCCTTTTGAAGCGAGATGTGAACGTGCGATGTAAAGATCACTACACGAGATAAAGCCGATCCAAATCAATCTAAATTGGGCAAAAGAGTGTTACATGAATTTAAACATAAAGTAAAAACTCAAAGCAACACGGGGTAACTTAATGAATCTGTTGGATCTTGCCAAAATCCAATAGAGCCGATAACTAGCTTCAAGCTAGGTCTAGCCCACCGCATGGCTCATGATCTAACAAGAAACCCTCTTGAACCAAGCTTAAATCCACCGCATGATACTAAGCATGGTAACAAGACTACTTGCATCACGATCTAAATCCACCGCATGATACTAGACATGATACAAGGTTGCCGGTACTTACGGAGGTCGACGGATCGATGAGCCCTCTCGAAGAACTCGACGACACGACTAAAGGACTCGAGAGTTTGGAGTAAAGCTGGTTTGTTATGAGAATGTTTTCGATTACAATTACATACATCCAGGGTCCATATTTATACCCTGTCGTGGCATGACTCTTGATGGACTACGATCACAATATTTGATACCTAATTTAACTCCAAGTGCGAATGCTTATCCATCCATTCGTCCCTTCCGCTCGGGCCACGTCACCATGCGATCCCGCGAAATCAGCGCACACAGTCCCTTTGCCGAACGGAAGCAAACTGCCGACCGCAGGTCTCTCTGCCGAATCCTTTTGAAGAAACCTTCCTTCTCTGGACGGGATTTTTTTACCAAACTGGGCCCACAAATCAGACTCCTTCCTCTACCAAATTTTGGTGTTAACATATGCCCTTCAATTACGGGATAAAAGTGATTTTATTCCGAAATTGACTCCAATTGCCAACGTCTTCAGGTTAAATCTGTTCAACACCTATTCTCTCTCCTCGCAATCCATCGGAGCCTCCGCCCAGATCCAAACCCTAGGTCATCCTCCTCCAAAGCTCGAATCTTCAATGGCGGGTCAAAATCAAGCTGTTCAGGTAAATTTCATCCCTGCAAGCTCAATTCGGCATTACCCTTTTCGATTTTCACTTCAGATTTCTCCCCCCGCCTTTTCTTGACAGGAACTTTCCACCGAGCTTTTGATTCGCACTGAGACCAATTCGACATCTTATTTCCTCGGTCCCGTGGGAACTTCCGATCCCCGCGAGTTCATTGCAGCTGAATCCTAAAGAATCCCTTTCAAGGAGGCTTTATCAGGACCTCCCCTGTGGCAAGATGCTTTCAAGAACTGGCCTTTGCCCCCAATTGCCGGCTGGAGAAATTGGTATAAAAGGATACTTGCAGATAACAGCGCCAAGACCAGCAATTGGGACAGCCTCCGCATCGCTCAATGCTTAGAGTTATCCTTGGCCGAGACCCCAAAGAATGAAAATCTTTTAATAGCGGCTTGCCATTTTTGGTCAAACGACGTCAATGCTTTTCTCTTTGGTCATGGCCCGATGTCCCCAACTCTGGACGATGTGTACATGATCACCGGCCTCGACATTTCAGGATCCGTGTACCCCTGGGAATTCAAAGGCTCCACAAGGCAGACAGGAGTGAAGTCAGGGAGTGGATACAAATCATATATCCAAAATCACATGAAAGATGGCCCTCTGAGTGAAGTCGAATACAGGGCGTTCCTGAACATGTGGTTGTGCATGTTCATTTTCTGTGGTAAAGCCAACGAGCCAACTTTGAATCATATTGCAATGGCTACACGTTTGGCTGCTGGTAGTCGCGTTCCTCTTGGAAAATACCTTCTGGGGAGTGTGTATCATATGCTTCATCAGACTATCTCTCAAATGCACACTAGCCAGAAGATACTATGTGTCAACGGCCCTTGGTGGTTTGTGCAGATGTGGCTGCAACTGTACATGCACCAGATTGTCAACATTGACCTCAACAACAGGCTTTTCCCTTCATCCAGCTATAAAGAAGGGGAAGGTCAAATCACCAGAGGATGCCAAACCCATGGGGAAGCTGCTTCAACTGTTTCCATTGATCAAAATGTCAGTCAGCTTTTCGAGCTCTTCTTCAGAGGCTTCCCTGATCCTCTTTGGCTCCTTACCTGAACAATGACAATTTAACTCTCCCCTGTGAATTCTCCTTTGAAACTAGATGCCATGATGGAAGGTCTGTTGAAATCTTTAATATCTTCATCCATCCATGTCCTTTGCCAGCTGAATTTTGTGGAGGGAGGTTAAATCACAGCACTTATGAATATTATCAGCCAAATATGATGGCCCGACAGCTTTGGTGTGGCCAAATGCCCCCAAGGTTATTTCTTTATGAATTCCTCAAACCCAGAGAGGAAATCAAGGACAGTATACAAGCCAGAAGGGTTTTCGAGTATGAATGCAGCCCAACTCTTTATACCTGGCCTTTCACACCCATAACAATAGCTCATCCCACCTTCATCTCCTGGTGGCAAGAATTTCATGACCATATCTTTAGTGAGCCAGTGCACTCATTCTGCTTGGAGCTGATGCCTGATTTTCAGCCAACCTCAGAGGTAACACACCTGTCTTTTTCCCTTTGATCAGACATACTTTTCACCACTAACCATGATCTTGATCACTCCTTGCAGAATACAGTGCCTGCCCCTCGAGCCAGGACAATTGCTTATAATGTGGTATATCCAATTTCAGCTCTGGGATTTAAATCCCCAACTCTGGCCCAGCTGATGGCTAGGTATGCTACAATGGACCCAATTCTCTTCAGCGCTACTACTGATAAGAGAAAAGGCCTATCCCTGATTGCACCTCCAGCTGCCAAGAGGAAAAGAACCACCAAAAAGGTTCCTGTTGAGGTAAGATTTCCCGTTTCTTGATCACAAGATTACTCTTATTCTGACAAATCTCATCTTGTGCAATTTCAGACTAGAACCCAGCAGCCATCAGCTTCAGAACCTGCCAATGCTTCATCCATTGGTACGACCTTTAGTACTTTCCTTTTTCCCCAAAGATCACAATCCACACTGGCATTTACCCTTAATCTGGCATTTGCAGAAGAAATATTGATGAATCACCCTGTGGAAACCTCCCCCCCTCAGCATGCAAGTTCACCAAGGGCTGAACCATCTTTTGCTCAAGTGGAGATTTTATCTTCATCAGGGACCCAGTCACCCCCTTCTCAAACAGAAATGCCAGCTTCACCAGAGATGAATCCATTAATTCAACCAGAAGCTTCAAGCCCCTTATGGGCTCAATCTCCCCTTGGCCAAGCAGAGATTCCAGTCTCAACAGAGGTAAATCCACCTTCACCTCAGCCAGAAGCTCCAAATTTGCCAGAGACTGCATCAGCCTCCCCTCAAGCAGAAGCTTCAGCTTTGTCAAGAGCTCCTCAAACTCCTCTTCCACCAGTGGCCCAAGAAACTCCCCCTGAACCTGAACAAGTCCTTCCCCCAATTCAGGGAATCAGGCACGAGGCAAGCGCATGCACCCAACTTTGTTACCTTCTTTTAACCAACTATTCCTAACCCGGCAATATTTCTTTTTCAGGATCAAACTCCATCATCATTGAGCTCATTAATGGTGAATGATCCAGCTGCTAAAATAGGAGGTGGAGGGACTCAAAATCAGGCTTTACCAGAGGAAATTCAGGCAAGGCTCAAAGAAATCTTTGCCTGGCTGCAAAAGGATGCTCGAGATCAAATCAGAGATGCTGATCATTTCGAGGAAATGCTCGAGCCCATCAGTCAAAAACTCCCGGAAGACGTCAAGGCTTCATTGGAGCCCATCTCTGGTCTGGACATTCATTATGTGGCAATAAGGCGAGCTTTGAAGAGTCAATCTACCCGACCAGCCGTTGAGCAAAAGAAAGCCAAAGCTGAACAAGCTGCGAAGGGAGCACAAACCCAAACTGAGAGCCACAAGGAAATGTTAACCAATCTGAAAGCTGCTCGTGAATTGAAAATTGCCAGAAAGACTGTACTGGAAACAGAGCTGAAGAACCTGTTAGCTGAAATAGAAGCTGACGAAAAGAAGATAGCCGAGCTCCCTGGACTGATAGAGAAAATCCAAGAGGAAGCATCATCGGCTATAACTGAAGCAAATCAGTGCGAGGCAGAGCTCACCGTCCTGTCCAACACTCAGAAAGATTATCAGGAGCGGATGAAGAACATTAATCAGACAATATCAAATGCCTCTAATGTAATTGCAAAGTACTTGAACATTTAGTTCTACTGAGCAATGTGTAACCGAATTGACTGTCCTTGTAATATTTGCCTTTTATAGATTTCATCTTCCTTTTCTCTGCATGACTTTGATCGCAACTCTGAACGACCCATTCGGTAATTAACGGTCAAACAGTGCCACACCTGAACAGCACTCCGACCGCAATCCAGTCGAGCCAGTTAGCCGAATATGACTCAGCTTTGAATTCCAAACGACCCGACGGCGAATCGGTTAAGGAAACCTCTCCACTTTCCAAGTTTCTCGGGATATGCGCCACGATCCAAGGCCACGATCTTCTCACCAGTCCTATAAATAAAACTGTAGATGCCTCCAGCTCTTTACCAAGCCTTTAGCCTTCAAATCTTTGCCAACTCAAGCTTTCCTTTCCAATAAGTGCAGCCCCAAGAACCATGGCAGGTAACAACAATAGGCGCTGCACCGCCGACGAGGCGGAAGGAAGCCGCGCCAGCGCGCGTCGGAGGTAGTGATCGCCAACTTTTCTCATGATTTATCTTGGATTTGCCTCTGTTTCCGACGATCCTCTCTGTTTCAGGCTCATTCAATGGAATCCGTCCCCTGCGCCGGCCATGAATCCGACCCTGCCGGGCGACTCCTCAGAGTCGAACAGGTACTCCCCGGTGCCCTACGGGGAGGAAGACGCCCTTCGCTTCAAGGCGGAGCGCGACGAGTCCCGGCGTGAGCTGGGAGAAGTCTCCAAGATGGCCTGCATTGCTGAAATCGAGTGGGAGGACCAGCGCAAACAGTTGCTGGCAACCATCGATGGTATATCCCTTAGATTGCCTCCCAATCCAATTCGGCTTTCGATACTGATCACCATTGTTTTGCAACTTTGCAGCCCGTGACGCCGAGCTTGACCAGCTGAAAATGCTGGTGGAGCAATTGGCTGATAAGGTGAACGCCCGTGGAGACACGCCAGCGGAGCGCCTTGCCGCGGTGGAAAACCGTGTGGACGAGGTGGCCACTCACGGCATCCGCCTAGGCACCACTTTGGGCTTGGCCGCCATGGCGACGCACACCGGCGTCAACTACTCCATCCAGCCACGCGGCTTCCAGGGCGGTGCACCAGAGGACATCGACGAGATTGAGGTCATCCTGGAGCCCCTTGATGGCCACGACGACGCCATTGCTGAACTCACTCATCCCCAGTCTGTGCTAAACAGGCTTTTTGATTAGATTGTACTAGGGATGTTTGATCTTCGGCAATAAATAAAGAATTTCAATTTCCATGCTTGTATTGTGATGATTCCTTCGTGTTTGCATCTGCAACCTCTTTTCCTTAAACGCACTCGGGAACTTTTACTGAAGCCAAATGCATGGAAACAAGTGCCCCTTGGCGCAGAAAATCCTCAATTCGGGAATCCGTAAGCACTGTTCAATGAAAACCCCTCGCATTCGGGAGAAAGACCCTGCCGCTTGGTATTCCAATAACGTACGCCAACCAATCATCACTCCCAATGCGCTCTCTCAGTCAATAAAATAGCCCCCTGGGATGCCCTGCAAATCCACTCGCACACTCATCCATCACTTCACATCTTCTCCCTTGCTCCAGAAGAGAAAACCCCAAGGCCATGGACAAAGGCAAGCAACCCATCAGGGAGGGCAGCATCCCAAAGAAGCGCACCATTCGAGGGTGAGTTTTCCTTTAACCTGCTTCTTGCTTTCGTGTGTGATCTCGCGTTTTACCCCCTCTTTGTTTTCTCCAGCCTTGATCTGCTTCCTGAAGAAATCTTTGGGACCGAAGAAACACCTGAGTACATCTCCTATGACTCTTCCTTCGAAGCAGAGGACGCCACGCTAGAACAGAGGATCAACCACCAGTTGTGCCGCCGTGTTCCGCATCTGGAGCATGATCTTCGAGACATCACCGCTCGCTGCCAGGCTGAACGCGAACGTCGCATGGCCTTAGAGGCGTTGGTAGGAGGTAAAACTTCCATCTTTATTTTGACTTCATGCTCAGATCTCTGTCCCTAACAACTGTTCCTCTGTCTCAGATGTTTCCGACAGGTACAGTAACCTGAAAGCTGCTTGGGACAGCCTAATGGAGGCTGCGAGCCATGGTCATCCCCAAAGCTTCCAAGTTGCCGTCACGGTGGTCCTGGAACAATTGAAGAGGGAGGAGTTGAAGAAGCAAAGAAAAAAGGATTGAAGCATACTTTCGCTTCTTACGCCAGGCCTTCTGCTTCCCACCCCCTTGTAATCCTGAGCAACTGGGTTGTTAAATAAAGACCTGCAAGAAGCATCTGTAATGTAGTTTTGTGCTAAGGGAAATACATCTGAGTATTGGCCACTTCCCCTGTTTAGGATTTTTTTTTCTAAAGGCGGCTGCTTTCTTGAACGCCGGCTATCTCTGTGCCAAATGCTTGTAATCCTGGTGCTTGCGATCAACGATTGACTTCAATATTAGGATAATATTTCTTCAGATATCTTCCATTTATTGCAACAGAAAATTCTTCTACTAGTAAAGTCTTTAACATGTATGCATTACCAGGCACGCATTTGACTACCCGAAAAGGTCCTTCCCAGTTTGGGGACCATTTACTGAATGCACTGTATTTGGTTCCAATCGGCAGCAATGCTTTCCAAACCAAATCTCCTTCTACAAATTGCCTGACCTTTACTTTCTTGTTGTAATATTTAGCAACTCGCAGCTTGTTCTTTTCGATGTTTTCCAAGGCTCTGAGACGGATCATATGCAAGTCTTCCAACTCATCCATCATTAAGCCACTATAATCTCTAGAGCTTAAGTCCTTTTGCAAAACCACTCTCCTAGAATCTGACTGTATTTCCCAAGGCAAAACAGCATGATGCCCATAAACTAATTCATAAGGAGAAGTCTTTGTAGCTCCGTGAGGAGCCATTCGGTAAGCCCATAAAGCCTCGTTGAGTACCGAATGCCACCTCTTTGGCTTCTGGTCGATCTTCTTTTGTATAAGTTTGATCATGATCTTGTTAGAAGCCTCTGCCTGACCATTAGCCTGGGCATAATAGGGAGAAGAATTAAACAATTTGATCCCCATGCTTTCGGCAAACTCCCTGAACTCCAAGGACACAAACTGGGCTCCTGGTCAGTTGTGATTGTTTGAGGAATTGCAAACCTATAGATGATGTGTTCCTTAACGAACTCAACCATGTTCTCTGATGTTACTTTCTTTAGTGGAATCGCCTCAACCCATTTGGTGAAGTAATCTGTTGCTAAAAGCACAAATTTATGCCCCTTGCTAGATGGTGGGTTAATTTGTCCAATCAAGTCTATACCCCATCCTCTAAATGGCCATGGCTTAATAATGGGATTTAGTGCTGACGCTGGAACCCTTTGAATATTTTCAAACTTCTGACAGTCTTGACATCCCTTGTAATACTCAAAGCAGTCTTCCAACAGCGTCGGCCAAAAGCATCCAGCTTGCCTAATAACCCATTTCATACGATAGGCCGATTGATGTCCTCCACATATCCCATCATGCACCTCACTCATAATCTTCTTTGCTTCTTCTGGACCCAGGCATCGCAGCAACACCCCATCCAATGATTTGTAGAATAGGCTTCTGTCACACCCGGATTTAAGGACAAACCCGAATGCAAGAATACATGTGCGCCAGGATCAAGTTACACACATGCATCGACGCAGTGAATACCAAAACACAGTGTAAAGCGTAAAGAGAGTATTAAACAGTTATTACATGACGGAATGTCTCAACTAAACAATCGTTCGAGTAGCGAACAGCGGAAAAGAAACACACGTAGAAGTCCTCCACGGGCGGTCGGCGGGAGAACGGACGCCTAGAACCCATCAAACTCATCATTGTAGTCTTCAAAACGCCCATACCGAGCAGACGGCGGGTAGTGTAGATGCAATAAATAAACAACAAGTGTGAGCACATGTCGTACTCAGCAAGGGAAAAGTTCTATAACAACATGCAAGGCTTTATGGTGGAAGCTGAAGGTTCATAAGCAAGTCAGCATTTTAGTTGGTCAAATTTTATTAAGCAACTATTACTAGCAAGTGTAAGTATATACCAAACCCAGATAATAAAATGCAACAGATCCATAAAATGTAATGCACAAGTTTAAAAGTTCCATCTTCCATAGAATTAATCATGTGAGGGTCCAGGCCGCTCTTGACCGTGAGCACGGCTAACTAGTTAGTTTTACACTCTGCAGAGGTTGTACATTTTTACCCACAAGTCGCGTAAAACCCAAAAGAGTTTTAGACCCAACCATGCGGTGCTTGCAAGACACCATACCACACTTCCGAGGTGTGATTGCATAGGGACGCTACGAGGCCGTTACAAAGATCCCCAGATGAAGGCTGCCCGCTAGGTTACCTGGTCAGTGCAACGTATAAAGCTCCCGGACGAGTACCGTGTCTTAGCTAAGCCCACACCTGCGCCCGAGTAGGTCCATACGCCACTACCCGCCAGCCCCCAACCCTTATCAGGTAAAGCATACCTAACATCTAGTTCACTAATTAATAAGCCAAGACAGAGCCATATGTCTTGTGGTAGTACTGTTTTCCTGGGTGGTTCTCCATGTTCCGATTAACAAAGTAAAGTGTTCTTGCATTACATGAATGATAGCATAAATAAATCCATATTAACAAGTGTTCATTAAACCATCCCAAAACCACATAAAGCGCTAGCAAGTGCTACCCAACGTAAAGTAAACCCAGGTTGATCAAGGCATAGGATAACAAAACTAGTCGGACCTTAGCAATAGGACCCATCAAGTTAATGCATAACAAAAAATAAACAACGGTGTAATTAAAATGCATGTTGTAATAGGAATTTAACGGGAATGCAGCAAGGACTTGCCTTCTACCAGCACCGGAAACTGCTCAGGGTCTTGATACTCTTCAACAGCAGCGAAGTCCCCGAATTGCTCGTACGCTACGCTCCACACATCACATACAAGCAAACAATGGAAATAAATAAGAAACAGTACACCAATCATCTCAAACAGTAACAAAAACAACAGAAAACTATTCTACTCGTCGAGACGATCGCGTGGACATAAAGAACGCTAAAAACGGAGCTAAAATGACAAAATTATGGATAAAACAAGTTTTAGGACTAATTTGTAAAGAATTTTAAGTTCTCGGGCTAAAACAGAAGAAAACAGGGCTTAAACGTAAAAGTTTTATAAGGTGGGAGGATATTTTTGTGAAACAGGAAAAACTCGGGGGTTTTTAAGCAAAACAGCGCGGTTAAGGCTAAGGGGCGGATCTGATCCGTTGGATCGCGATCGGACGGCGCAGATCTAATGCGGGCGCGGGGCTAGGGTTGACCGGCACGACTGGTTTGACTTGCGGGCTAGGGCGAGCGGTGGCCGTCGGATGGAGATCTGGCGGCTCAGATCTTGCGCAAGCGGCGGCCAGCGGGGGGTGCGGCCGGCGGCGAGGCTAGGCGGCGGCGCGGCGCGGCGAACGGCGGCGCAACGGCCGTTTGGCGGCGGGGTGCACCAAAAACCACGGGATTTGCACCGAGACGTCGACGAGCGCTTGGCGAATCCACTGGTGACCCTCCCGGGCGGCGACGGTGAAGGACGACGGCGCGCGATGAGCAACCGCGGCGGCGGAGCTCTGGTGAAAACGGGCCGGCGGCGAGGTGCACGAGCGCCCAAATAAGTGTCACGCGCGGGTCCCTTACCGAGCGGCGGATCCAACGAGCAACACCGAGGCGGGCGAGCGACGGCGGCGACACGGGCTCGCGGCGGCGGCGCGGACCACGGCGGCGGCGGCGCTAGAGAAGCTAGGGTTTGGGGCGGCGCGCTGCGGGCGCTAGGATTGGCGAAGCGGGCGAGCGCACCGGGCGGGCGGCGGCCTAAATAGGCGGCGGATGGGGCGGGCGGCTCGCGGGCCCAAGCACCGACTCGCGCGGCGGTCGGACTCGGGTTCGTCCCCAAGTCGAAGACGGGGCGGCGGCGCGAGGTTGCCGCCGCCGGCGGGCCCCGCCCGTCGGCCCTCGGCGGGCGGCGGCGGCGCGGCGGGGGAGAGCGGTGGGGCCGCGGTGGGGCCGAAAAGCGGGCCGGGCCGGCAGGCCGCGTGCGGGCGCGGCGGTTTGTTTTTTTATTTCTAATTCCTATTTCCAAACCTATTTAAACATCAAACGAACTTCGAATTCAAACCAAGATTTGAATCCAAACACCCAAAAACTATGCACCAGCATGTATGCAACAGTAAACTCCTATGTTTCATTAATTAATTAATAAAAACGATTAAATGCCTATAAAAGCACGACAACCTTATATTCCCTAAGCGAGATCGAAATGTTGCTAAGCAAATTTTAATCAAATTCAAGAAGTGGAAATTTAGGGTGTTACAAATCCTACCCCCCTTAAGATGAATCTCGTCCTCGAGATTCGGATGGATCAAAGAGATGTGGATATTCTGCTTTCAACTCCTCTTCTCTTTCCCAAGTTGCCTCATCCTCTGCATGGTTACTCCACTGCACCTTGCACATTGTGAAAGTCCAGTTTCTTGTAACCCGTGTCAATCTGTCCAGAATCTTGATAGGCCGTTCAGTAATGGTGAGATCCTCCTTCACATCCAACCCATCCACAGGCAACGGTTCCTTATCATGAGGCTTGAGACCTCTCTTTAACTGCGAGATATGGAACACATCGTGCACATCGGCAAGCTGTGCTGGCAGCTCAAGTCTGTAGGCTACCTCTCCCACTCGTTGCAAGATCTGGAAAGGTCCAATGTAGCGAGGGGACAACTTTCCCTTCACCTTAAACCTGCGCAAACCTCTGATAGGTGACACCTTCAGATACACATAGTCGCCCTCTTGGAAAGATACATCTCTCCTCTTCCCGTCTGCATAACTTTTCTGTCTGGACTGAGCAACTCTCAAGTTCTCTCGATGATCTGAACCTGCCTCTCTGCCTCCTTGATGATGTCTGTCCCAAACAACTGACTCTCACCTGTCTGACTCCAGTACAACGGTGTTCTGCACTTCCTCCCATACAATGCCTCGAAGGGTGCCATCTTCAGACTGGCTTGATAGCTGTTGTTGTAAGAAAACTCAGCATACGATAAACTCTTGTCCCAGCTCTCACCATGCTTAAGGGCGCAAGCTCTTAACATGTCCTCCAGAATCTGATTTGTCCTTTCAGTCTGTCCATCTGTCTGCGGATGATGGGCTGAGCTGAAGTTCAACTTCGTATCCATAGACTGATGCAGTTTCTCCCAGAAACGTGACGTGAACTGAGTTCCTCGGTCAGAAACTATCTTCTTAGGAACACCGTGCAAGCATACGATCCTGGTCATGTACAACTCTGCTAGCTTTGCCCCTGTATAAGTAGTACGCACTGGTATGAAGTGAGCAACCTTTGTCAAACGATCCACGATAACCCATATTGAATCATATCCATCACGAGTACGGGGCAACCCAACGATGAAATCCATGCCTATCTCTTCCCACTTCCACTCTGGCACCTTCAATGGCTAAAGCAATCCTGCTGGTCTCTGATGTTCAGCCTTGACCTTGTGGCACGTGTCACACAACGCAACGTGAGCGGCCACATCCCTCTTCATCCCATACCACCAATACCTCTGCTTCAGATCCTGATACATCTTTGTACTGCCTGGGTGGATGGAATAAGCTGAGTCATGGGCCTCTCACAAAATCGTCTTCCGAAGATCTCCCACATCAGGCACACAAATCCGATTCTTGAACCATATCGTACCCTGATCGTCCTCAGTGAAGTCCGGGGCCTTGCCCCTCTCCATGGTGTCCCTGATCTCCTTGATCTCCTCATCCTCCAGCTGTCCTCCGCGAATCTGCTGCTCCAGAGTCGATTCTACCTCCAAAGTGACTCCCTCAGTGTGAGCAGCTATCCCCAGATTGAGTCCCTCGAATTCCTTCATCAGCTCGTCGGCACTGGAACGCCAAAGCCGTATTGGCTTGTCCCTTCCGACTCAAAGCATACGCAACAGTTTAGACTTCCCCGGATGATATCGTATGTCCGGATCGTAATCCTTGATCAGCTCCAACCATCGGCGTTGTCTCAGATTAAGATCCTTCTGAGTAAAAATGTACTTTAAGCTCTTGTGGTCTGTGTAGATCTGACACTTGGTCCCCATGATGTAATGTCTCCAAATCTTTAACGCATGAACCACAGCTGCTAGTTCCAGATCATGCGTAGGATAGTTCTGCTCATGCTTCCTCAACTGCCTTGATGCATAAGCTATGACGTGTCCCTCCTGCATAAGAACACAACCCAAACCTTGTCTCGATGCATCACAGTAGATATCAAAGCCCTTCTGCAAGTCTGGCATCACAAGCACTGGAGCGGTCGTCAACCTCTGCTTCAACTCCTCAAAACTCGCCGACAAGCATCAGTCCACTTAAACTCTCTATCCTTCTCCAGTAAGGTGGTGAGAGGCTTCACAATTTTAGAGAACCCCTCGATGAACCGTCGATAGTACCCTGCAAGTCCAAGGAAACTCCTGATCTCCTTAACTGTCCTCGGCGGTTCCCACTTCAACACATCTTCTACCTTAGCTGGATCGACTGCGATACCTCCATCTGTGATAATGTGCCCCAGAAAAGAGACTTCCTTCAACCAAAAATCACACTTGCTAAACTTGGCATACAACTGCTGCTCTCTCAACTTCTGCAAAACAAGCCTCAAAAGCCCCTCATGATCCTCCTCAGTCTTAGAGTAAACCAGAATATCATCAATAAACACCACAACGAACTTATCCAAGTACTACATAAACACCTTGTTCATCGGATACATAAAGTAGGCGGTGCATTTGTCAACCCAAAGGACATAACGATATACTCGTACAGTCCATACCTGGTAGTGAATGCAGTTTTAGGAATATCCGACCATCTGATCTTCATCTGATGATAACCAGAACGCAAATCAATCTTAGAGAACATCTTAGCACCTCTCATCTGATCAAACAAGTCTTCAATGCGAGGCAATGGATACTTATTCTTGATAGTGACCTCATTAAGCAGTCGATAATCCACACACATCCTCTGAGTACCATCCTTCTTTTCAACAAAGATAACCGGTGCTCCCCAAGGTGATGAACTAGGACGGATAAACCCCTTTTCCAATAATTCATTAATCTGTTTCTTAAATTCTATCAATTGTGTACTAGACATTCTATATGGACGTTTAGAAATAGGAGCAGTACCAGGTAATAGATCAATAACAAATTCAACATCTCGGTCAGGTGGCATACCTGGCAACTCCTCTGGAAACACGTCCGGGTACTCATTGACCACCCCGATATCCTCCAAAGCCTTGCCATCCAACCGCCGCACGAACCTCCCGCATCCGATGGTGGATCGGCCACAAGTTCAATCTTTTCCCCGCTAGGACCGGTGAGAAGAACAGTCCTCTTAGCACATACGTATCGTCGCATCATGAGTGCCCAACCAATCCATACCCAGTATAACATCAAGATCCTTTGATTCCAGCACTATCAAGTTTGCCCAGAAGTCTGCTCCCATGATCTTTAGTCTAACATTAGGACACATGTATAAAGATTTCATATCCCCCCTGGTGATCTAACTATCATGGTTTGTTTCATGGGACACATGGGTATGCTATGCTTGGCCACAAATTGAGCAGATATAAACGAATGGGAAGCTCCAGAATCAAATAATACTGATGCGGGGATAGAGTTGACAAAGAACATGTGGATTCTCCTGAGCAGTCTCGGTACTCACGTGGTTCACCCTGCCACGGCCCTGACTCTCCTGCCCCTTGTTGCTCTGCGAGGTCTGGTTCCCGCTCCTCATCTGCTGGTTCTGCACAGGGGTGCCTGGGGGGGTGCCTCTTAGGACAGGCATTAGCATAATGCCCGACCTCTCCACACTTGAAGCAAGTGTTGCCCGCGGGGGTGTGTGGTGCGCCTGGCCTCACGAGCGTACCAAGAGGAGTCATCGGACGGTGCTGCGGGTAAACAGGGCGTGGAGTCTGCGGTCCTGGGCGCGGAAACTGCTGAGGAGTGCGCTGGAACTGCTGGAACTGCCGGGCCGATGCGATACTGGCTGCCGCCGGCCAAAACCTCCCCGACGGGCCTCCCGGACGGAACGGGGCTCCCAACGGTGAAGTAAAACGGGGACGAGTGTGGCTCCCGGACCGCCCCCGGAGTAGCGACCTTCCTCTTCAGCTCCCCCAGCTCTCTGCGCATGGATTCCAAAACAATAGCCTTGTCTAGCAGCTGCTGGAAAGACTGGAAGGCATGTGACGTCAGCTGGTAACGAAGCGGTCCAGCCAAACCCTCCAAGAAGCGCTCCTGCTTCTTAGGATCATCCGCTACCTCCTCTGGTGCATAGAGAGACAACCCAATGAACCTGTCCCGATACTCTGCCACTGACATTCCCCCCTGCTTGAGAGAGAGGAACTCCTTCTTCTTCAGCCTCATCACCCCAGCCGGAATATGGTGGTTCCTGAAGCTCTCTGTGAACTCCTGCCAGGTGATGGTGTCGGGTGCAGCATGGGCGGTAGTGTAAGCATCCCACCATGCTCCTGCGATCCACGGAGTCGACCTGCAGCAAACGGGACCTTCTCCCCGTCATCGCACCGAGCCGTGGTGAGCATCTTGCTCACGGTCTTCGACCAATCATCGGCATCAAGTGGATGCGGCATGGGTGAAAACCGGCGGACGATGGCTCATGAACTCCCGGTGCCTGTTCATAGGCGCTGGCTGCTGTGGTGGTGGCTGAGGCGGGTTATTAGCTTGAGCCTGCAGGTTGGCCACAGTGTCCGTCAGGTTCTGCGATGGCGCATCCGGTTCCGAAAGAAGCTGCCGCATAGGATCCATTGGTGGCGGTGGTGGTGGCGGTGCCTTGCTTCTCGAACTGTTGCCTCGACCTTGACGAACCACTGGAGGCTGATCAACCCCTGATCCGGACCTGGTGTTTACCATCTGAGCGTTAGAAACACTGATTTAGATGATGACAACAATTGAAAAAGCTGAAAAGATAACAATGCTGAATTCCAGAATAAGACAGATTCTGATAGCTGTAAAGAAACTAAGATGTCTCTCTGTACCAGTAACCAAAAGCCACGAATTTTTCTGGAGATATGGTGTATGAAATTACTGAACTAACCCAACTGGTTTTGCCTCAATCGGAGGTCTACAACTCGAGATATAAAATAATGAAGTCAGGTATGTCAGCAGGAATTGACAGATTTCTGTTGGCTTAATGTTTCGTCCATAACTCCCAGAATATAAATTGGATATAGCTGAATTTTTGGCAGAAAATCAGGTATGAAATTTGTGAACTAACCCCACTGGTTTTACTTAATTCGGAGTTCTGTAGCTCGAGATAAAATTAAAACAGTACTGCTGTGTCAGGAAGTAACGCGAACAGATTCAGCACTACAATACTCCTTAAGATAGATAAAATATGACAGATAAAGAATTACGAATTTATAAGATAAAAGATAGGTGGAACAGAACTTAAACCCACTAATCAAGCTCTATTACTAAACCAATGTCATCGTGGCATTAATCCACAACACATTGCAATCAAACAAAAATCCAACTCACAGATGTTCACAAACCAAGCATTCAAGCACACCACTATCTAACACTTCGATCCAACGTGTCGTTCTAACGTTTACAGACTCGATAACTGAAAGATAAAGACTTCTAACACCTAACTCCTATGGCCAAATGATCCTAGTGCGGGATCCAAGTAACCCATAGCTTGTCCTTGCGGGTCTTGGTGACATGGCAGGCCAGTCCTCTCCATCTTCCTGCACCTCATCTTCATCTTGGCCCGCGATCACTGCTTTGAGCCTCTTGATCTCTCTACGGTCCTCATCTTGCTGGTCACGGAGATCTTGAAGCTCCATGAGAGTGTCATCCAAGTTGGTATTGAGAGCTGCTACGTGTCCCACTTGCATGGCATAGCGTGCTCCCAAAGTTTCATTGGCCATTGGAATCTCACTGCCCACAGCTCCAGAGCGACGACGGGGTAGATCTCCCCACACAGAGTTGGTGAGGTGATGAGCTTCCTCATAGCACCACGCGGATAGAGCCCTCCTAGCTGCATCATCTCTCCCGGCGGCGAAGGTAGCTCTGGTAGCTAGAGCCTGGTGGACAACAACCTCGTACAGTCCTCCATCCAGCGGGTTATCCTCCAAGATGCGCACAGACACATCCCACTGGGTTGGGTAGCGAGGGTGAGTCCTCTTCAGTCCAACGTAGTCGATCGTCACGGGCCGGGAAGACGCTGGAAGAGCCTCCTCAACTTGGACGGAAAGCGTGCATGCCCTCCATCATGGTGACAAATGACCACCTTCCACTTCTCTGGCGCTGGGTGATCCTCAGCATCTCCATCCTCTGGGTCAGGGTCCTCGGGGTCTGAGTGGTCATCCGGATCACCTCCTTGCTCTGGCTCTTCAGCTGGCTCCTCCTCAGGCTCTTGCTCTTCCTCTGGCTCTTCGGGCTCATCATCCGACAGCTCAATGACAGCGGGCGGTGAAGCTTGCTCTGAAGCAGAGTGCACTTCACCTCCCTCTCCGAAGCTTCCCGGTGCTCCTCACCTGTCGGTGGAGTAGCGATGAGAAGTCCCGGTCCTCCGTGTACACGGGGAAAGCGGTAGGCACCCGAACGTGTGGTCTTCGGTCGGCGAACCATCTAAGATAGATGAGACAAGTGCGGATTCATCGAAAGAGACAAGACCAAGCTTAGATAACAAAAGCAAACAAGGATAAGATTAAACCAAGATTAGATATAATAAAATAAAGTAAAGCAAGCTAACTATGTGTGGCTTCTAATATTATAAAATCCTTAATTTTCGACCGGTTCTAACTAGGCTAACGTCCTACGGTCAACACGGCTCGGTACCACTTTGTCACACCCGGATTTAAGGACAAACCCGAATGCAAGAATACATGTGCGCCGGGATCAAGTTACACACATGCATCGACGCGGTGAATACCAAAACACGGTGTAAAGCGTAAAGAGAGTATTAAACGGTTATTACATGACCAAATGTCTCAACTAAACAATCGTTCGAGTAGCTAACGGCGGAAAAGAAACACACGTAAAAGTCCTCCACGGGCGGTGACCGGGAGAACGGACGCCTAGAACCCATCAAACTCATCATTGTAGTCTTCAAAACGCCCATCCGAGCGACGGCGGGTAGTGTAGATGCAATAAATAAACAACAAGCGTGAGCACATGTCGTACTCAGCAAGGGAAAAGTTCTATAACAACATGCAAGGCTTTATGGTGGAAGCTGAAGGTTCATAAGCAAGTCAGCATTTTAGTTGGTCAAATTTTATTAAGCAACTGTTACTAGCAAGTGTAAGTATATACCAAACCCATATAATAAAATGCAACAGATCCATAAAATGTAATGCACAAGTTTAAAAGTTCCATCTTCCATAGAATTAATCATGTGAGGGTCCAGGCCGCTCTTGACCGTGAGCACGGCTAACTAGTTAGTTTTACACTCTGCAGATGTTGTACATCTTTACCCACAAGTCGCGTAAAAACCCAAAAGAGTTTTAGACCCAACCATGCGGTGTTTGCAAGGCACCATACCACACTTCCGAGGTGTGATTGCATAGGGACGCTACGAGGCCGTTACAAAGATCCCCGGATGAAGGTCGCCCGCTAGGTTACCCGGTCGGTGCAACGTATAAAGCTCCCGGACGAGTACCGTGTCTTAGCTAAGCCCACACCCGCGCCCGAGTAGGTCCATACGCCACTACCCGCCAGCCCCCCAACCCTTATCGGGTAAAGCATACCTAACATCTAGTTCACTAATTAATAAGCCAAGACAGAGCCATATGTCTTGTGGTAGTACTTGTTTTCCCCGGGTGGTTCTCCATGTTCCGATTAACAAAGTAAAGTGTTCTTGCATTACATGAATGATAGCATAAATAAATCCATATTAACAAGTGTTCATTAAACCATCCCAAAACCACATAAAGCGCTAGCAAGTGCTACCCAACGTAAAGTAAACCCAGGTTGATCAAGGCATAGGATAACAAAACTAGTCGAACCTTAGCAATAGGACCCATCAAGTTAATGCATAACAAAAAATAAACAACGGTGTAATTAAAATGCATGTTGTAATAGGAATTTAACGGGAATGCAGCAAGGACTTGCCTTCTACCAGCACCGAAGCCGCTTAGGGTCTTGATACTCTTCAACGACGAAGTCCCCGAATTGCTCGTACGCTACGCTCCACACATCACATACAAGCAAACAATGGAAATAAATAAGAAACAGTGCACCAATCATCTCAAACAGTAACAAAAACAACAGAAAACTATTCTACTCGTCGAGACGATCGCGTGGACATAAAGAACGCTAAAAACGGAGCTAAAATGACAAAGTTATGGATAAAACAAGTTTTAGGACTAATTTGTAAAGAATTTTAAGTTCTCGGACTAAAACAGAAGAAAAAAGGGCTTAAACGTAAAGGTTTTATAAGGTGGGAGGATATTTTTGTGAAACAGGAAAAACTCGGGGGTTTTTAAGCAAAACAGCGCGGTTAAGGCTAAAGGGCGGATCTGATCCGTTGGATCGCGATCGGACGGCGCAGATCTAATGCGGGCGCGGGGCTAGGGTTGACCGGCACGGCTGGTTTGACTGGCGGGCTAGGGCGAGCGGTGGCCGTCGGATGGAGATCTGGCGGCTCAGATCTTGCGCAAGCGGCAACAGCGGCGGGGGTGCGGCCGGCGGCGAGGCTAGGCGGCGGCGCGGCGGCCGGCGAACGGCGGCGCAACGGCCGTTTGGCGCTGGCGTGCACCAAAAACCACGGGATTTGCACCGAGACGTCGACGAGCGCTTGGCGAATCCACTGGTGACCCTCCCGGGCGGCGACAGTGAAGGACGACGGCGCGCGATGAGCAACCGCGGCGGCGGAGCTCTGGTGAAAACGGGCCGGCGGCGAGGTGCACGAGCACCCAAATAAGTGTCACGCGCGGGTCCCTTACCGAGCGGCGGATCCAACGAGCAACACCGAGGCGGGCGAGCGACGGCGGCGACACGGGCTCGCGGCGGCGCGCGCGGACCACGGCGGCGGCGGCGCTAGAGAAGCTAGGGTTTGGGGGCGGCGGGCGCAGGGCGCTAGGATTGGCGAAGCGGGCGAGCGCACCGGGCGGGGCGGCGGCCTAAATAGGCGGAGGATGGGGCGCCGGCCTCGCGGGCCCAAGCACCGACTCGCGCGGCGGTCGGACTCGGGTTCGTCCCCGAGTCGAAGACGGGGCGGCGGCGCGAGGTTGCCGCCGACGGGCGGGCCCCGCCGTCGGCCTCGGCGGGCGACGGCGCGGCGCGCGCGGGGAGAGCGGTGGGCTGCGGTGGGCTGAAAAGAGAAGGTGGGCTGGCTGCGCGCGGCTGCGGCGGTTTGTTTTTTTTTATTTCTAATTCCTATTTCCAAACCTATTTAAACATCAAACGAACTTCGAATTCAAACCAAGATTTGAATCCAAACACCCAAAAACTATGCACCAGCATGTATGCAACAGTAAACTCCTATGTTTCATTAATTAATTAATAAAAACGATTAAATGCCTATAAAAGCACGACAACCTTATATTCCCTAAGCGAGATCGAAATGTTGCTAAGCAAATTTTAATCAAATTCAAGAAGTGGAAATTTAGGGTGTTACAGCTCCCATCCAGAAGAACAAATTTTATGGCTTTGTACCTGAGCTTCCTAGAAACTTTTCGGGACGGATCTTCCAGATAATCAACAATTTCCTTTCTCCAATCATCTTCTATGAGATCCCCTCCGATAGCAAACACCTCCATGGCAAACGCTTCTTGATTTTATCTATAACCCGAAGCACTCTGAGCCAACCTGTTTGCCTCCTCATTGTGTTCTCTAGGAATATGCTGTAGAATTACTAACTGAAAACTCTTTAAGATTTCTCTGCATTCCTCGTAGTAATTCCTCAGAGCATCACTTTTACATTCATATTGGTTGTTCAATTGCTTTATAACTAGCTCTGAATCTCCATAAATTTCAACCGAAACGGCCCCGGCTTCTTTCAAATATTGAAGCCCTCTAAGCAGTGCCTCGTACTCAGCTTGATTGTTTGTGACAGTAGGCTGAACAGGGATAGCAAATTCAAACATGTCGCCCCTGGGTGAAATTAACAAAATCCCTACTCCCCCACCTTTTCCACATGATGATCCATCAAAGAACAGGGCCCAAGGAGTAATTTCAAGCAAATCAATCGATGGATCATGATGTTCAGTAATAAAATCGGCAATAATCTGACCTTTTATAGCTTTTGCCGATTCGAACTTCAACTCAAACTCAGACAACGCCAAGATCCATTTGCCAATCCTTCCATTCAAAATTGGCATTGATAGCATATGTTTTATTACATCGAACTTGGAGTATACAACGCATTCGGCATTCAACAAGTAGTGCCAAAATTTTGTACACGAGTAGTACACGCATAAACACAGTTTCTCTGCAGCCGAATACCTGGTCTCAAGATCAAGTAATTTTCGGCTAAGGTACGCTACTACCTGCTCCTTTCCTTCAAATTCTTGTATAAGGGCCAATCCAATGGTTTGGGTATCGGCCGCCACGTACAACTTGAAAGGCTTGTTCAATTGCGGAGGGACTAGCACCGGTGGTTCCTTCATATATTGCTTGATCTCATCAAAAGCCTTTTGTTGTTCGTCACCCCATATGAACTTCTGGTCCTTCTTGAGCTTCAGTAACGAAGAAAAGGCAAAACCTTTTGCGACAGATTTGAAATGAACCTCCTCACAAAATTGATCTTGCCAAGCAATGATTGCAATTCCTTGAGATTGGTCGGAGGGACGACTTCATCGATAGCTTTCATGCTTTTCTTGCCAACCTCAATCCCCCTTCGTGTACCAGAAATCCCAAGAATTCTCCAGCTGATACTCCAAAAGCA